>OX336389.2:431303041-432704374 GCA_946902985.2 Meconema thalassinum
ACTATCAATTGCGCCTACCATTAATCGCGCCTACTATCAATTGCGTCTACTACCAATCGCGCCTACTAGGACATGACTTTTCATTAAACCAAAACATTTCCTTTTTTGTCAGCCTCCCACCCCTCTCATCAATCTAAGACGTCATAGTCATAGTTAGCCTTAAAGCAAGTCTAAACTTGTAGAACATGTCACGTTACAAAGTTAGGTTAGGTAAAGTTAGGTTATGCTAGGTGAGCTGAGGTTAAGTCTTGTACTTTGTATAAACATTGACACTGTAACTTGTGATATCAAAAGTGATCTGAGTCGCGCCCATATTAATCACGTCTACTATCAATCGCGCCTACTATCAAGCACGCCTACTATCAATTACACCGACTATCAATTGCGACTACTACCAATTGCATCTACAATAAATTGCGCCTACTATGAATCGCGTCTACTATCAATTACGCCTACTATCAAATGCGTCTAATATAAATCACGTTTACTATCAATCACGTCTACTATCAATTGTGCGCCTACTATCAATCGCGCCTACTATCAATTACGCCTACTATCAATCACGCCTACTATCAATTGCGTCTACAATAAATCGCGCCCGTGTCTAATTACGCCTACTATCAATCGCGCCTACTATCATATGCGTCTACTATAAATCACGCTCATGTCAAATTGCGCCTACTATCAATCACGCCTACTATCAATCACGCCTACTATCAATTGCGTCTACTATTAATCGCGCCTACTATCAATTGCGTCTACTACCAATCGCGCCTACTAGGACATGACTTTTCATTAAACCAAAACATTTCCTTTTTTGTCAGCCTCCCGCCCCTCCCATCAATCTATGACGTCATAATCAGTCTTAAAGCAAGTCTAAACTTGTAGAACATGTCACGTGACAATGTTAGGTTAGGAAAAGTTAGGTTATGTTAAGTGAGCTGAGGTTAAGTCTTAAAATACCCCCTCTCTACCTTGTACTTTGAATAAACATTGACACTAAAACTTTATGATATGAAAATGATCTGAGTCGCGCCCATGTCAAATTGCGCCTACTATCAATCGCGCCTACTATCAATCACGCCTACTATCAATCGCGCCTACTATCATTTGCGTCTACTATAAATCGCGCTCATGTCAAATTGCGCCTACTATCAATCACGCCTACTATCAATTGCGTCTACTATTAATCGCGCCTACTATCAATTGCGTCTACTATAAATCATGCCTACTACGACATGACGTTTCATTAAACTAAAAAATTTCCTTTTTTGTCAACCTCTCACCCCTCCCATCAATCTATGACGACATAATCAGTCTTAAAGCAAGTCTAAACTTTTGAACATGTAACGTGACAAAGTTAGGTTAGGTAAAGTTAGGTTATGTTAAGTGAGCTGAGGTTAAGTCTTAAAATACCCCCTCTCTACCTTGTACTTTGTATAAACATTGACACTGTAACTTTAAGATATCAATAATTATCTGAGTCGGGCCCATGTCAAATTGCGCCTACTATCAATCGCGACTACTACCAATCACGCCTACTATCAATTGCATCTACTATCAATTGCGCCTACTATGAATTGCGCTTACTACAAATCACGCCTACTATCAATTGCGCCTACTATCAATCACGCCTAGTATCAATTGCGTCTACTATTAATCACGTCTAGTATCAATTACACCTACTATCAATTACGTCTACTATCAATTGCGCCTACTATAAATCACGTCTACTAGGACATGACGTTTCATTAAACTAAAACATTTCCTTTTTGCCAGCCTCTCACCCCTCCCATCCGCAAAACGTGCTTGTATAAGCTGTGTATTTAAATTCAATATATACAATTAACCACTAAGTGTTCAGAACTAACATGTCTAGGGTATATATGGGATCCTTAGCAACAAACAAAAAAATACTGTCTAACCTACGAGTGTACGGTCTTGTCATACGCAGTAAGTACCTGTTAACCTTGACTAGGGTATAAGAATATTGTCAGTTGACTACTGCCTGTTACAGTGTTCACATCGTGAAAGACCGTCTCACATACCAGTCTCCAGCCTTGTCATACGTAGTAAGCAGCTGTTGGCGGAAAACAACATCCATAAATCTTGACATTTAGGAAAGTGTGTATGTGTGTGTGTAAATCACTTGTAATCTAAAGATTGTTCATGTGACTTTACTAAAATTTAATTCATATGTATTAGTTGATATGGAAGTCTCAACAACCAGTCATGGCAAGCCATGTGTCTTCTATAAAGGATATACATATATTGTAAAAACAACCAATAAAGATGGAACGTTTATTTGGCGATGTTCAAAACAACGATCCAAAAAGTGTCGAGGAATGATTAAAACAAAAGACTCCAACGTACTTACTTCAAAAGAACATCATTGTGAATCTCAAATTAATACACATTTAAATACGCAAGATACTCTAACCCAGGTAAAAAGGCATCTCCAAGAAAAATATATTGCTGCTCAAGATGGTGCATTGTTTGTTAAAAAGCATTTATCATCACCTCAAAAAGACATGTTAGGACAAATGTCATCGTTCAAAAAACCCTTAACACTATCAAAAGCAACGCAGACTCTACAAGAGGTCCCTGTGGAAAACAAACAAGAGGAATTGGATAGTTCTAGTGATGTTGAGAATGATGATGATGATGATAATGATGGTGACAATGACTATAATAATTTTGATGATAATATTCATAATGATGATAATGATGATAATTATGAAAAAGAAGAGGATGAGGGTTTTATGTTTATAAAACCATTGCGGCTTCCCCAGTTTTTAAGAACAAGAGTACCTGGAGAAAGTTGTAAAAGGATCTACAACAAGCGTTGTGTTTAAAAATCTATATCGAACAATGGTAAAGAGATAGAGTTGAATTCAGTGTGTAACTATTATAAAATGAATGTAATAAAAATATTGTATGGGTATTGTCTGTTTTTCTTAATTACTATCCCCATGTCCCACTATTAATACAATTGTTAACCATCAACAGTCTCTGACTATGTTCAGAAAGAGAGTGGCCTTAAACAATACACTATATCTATGGTTTGTGTACCGAATATCATAATAATGCAGTGTGGCCAAGTCATGTTAAGGCAATAGTTATGTCAGGTAAGGGATTCGAACCCTTGCTTCCTTATACAGAAATTTGATCTTAAGTCAAACACCTTAACCACTCGGCCAACCTGACAGTTACTAATTTAATTAGTCTTGAGGACTTGAGAGTTTACAAAACTTTTTCCAGTATACATTGACTAAACCACTTGCTTGTTTTGAAATATAGATTTTGTTATGTTTTACCATAACATTGCAGTTATGAATCTTGTGAACTGGGTGTTCAATATAGGGTTAATGGCATTTTAAAATCATTTTAGAAAAGCTCTTAGGTATCGTGTCATGGGTTTTAGTAATGCATTACTGTTCGTTGACTAACATTTACCGTTACACAACATTATTTTGGTGAACGTACATGTTGTTGTTTGAGTCTTTAGTCTTTTGACTGGTTTGATGCAGATCTCAGCGCCTATCTGTCCCGAGCTAATCGTTTCATCTCTATATAGCTACCACACCCTACATTCAAGGCTATCTGTTTAACATATTCTAAACTTGGTCTACCCCTACAGTTCTCGTCCTCGAAACTTTCTTCCATAACTAAGTTTGCTATTCTTGGGTGTCTTAGTACGTGTCCTACCAACCTACCTCTTTACTTCATTAACAGTCGCCAGATACATCTCTTCTCCCCCACTCGTCTTAATACCTCTTTGTTAGTAACCCTATTTACCCATCTAATCTTCATCATTCTCCTGTAACACCACATTTCAAACACTTCAATTATCCACTTTTCTGCTACACCAATTGTCTAAGTTTTACTTTCATATAGTGCCACGCTCCAGACAAAGGCCTTCAAAATGACTTCCTAATACCTAAATCTATATTCAATGTCAACAGATTCTGTAGAAATGCTTTCCTTGTCTGAGTTACATAAGAATCCTAATCGTCTCTGGTATAATGTCTTGTTTAGCAAACATAGTCGCTCAAAAGGTCTAAGCATTTTTTGTATATAACCCAAAATAGCAAACAGTTTTTCTAAAACCCTACTCATTGGTCAATAACAAGCAGAGTCGCCAAAGTGTTTCGTTGGTAGTTAACTCATGTCTGGTTAATCAATTCCTTTCATATCGTTATCCAATTATAGTAGTAAGGACTGGCGAACAACGTCAGTTCAACACACTGCTTTGCTCACAAATGTAGTTAGGCCCTTTGACATAATTTGGATAAATTTCATGCGCCGGTCCATAAGGACCAGTCCAAAGGGGCCGGTCTAGAGAGAGCCGTCCACAGGGACCCATCAACAGCGACTTGTCAACAAGGACCCGTCGACAATGACCTGTCGACAATGACCTGTCAACAATGACCTGTCAACAGGGACCAGTCAACAAGGACCCACCAACAATGACCAGTCAACAAGGATCCACCAACAATGACCTGTCAACAATGACCCGTCCACAGGGATCCGCTCCCCCACCCTCTTACAAAAGCTATGAGTGTGCATGCGTAAAAACAAAAAACAAGCATGTTAATTCATAGTGGCTATCCACCGAACACATGCACTTTATGTAGAACAACCTTTCATTCCATATTGACATTCAAACTCTCACATGTTGCAGTTGGAAAGAGAGATTCTCTAAAAAAATTACAATTTCACCCCCTAGTAGGGGTAGGTTTTATTTTGGGGTGGAAATATGTTGTCCATTGGAAAGGGGGTGTCAGCGCGAGTTCAATGACACCTCGTACAAGTCTCTAGCCTGATTGGTTCGCGAGATATTGTCATTTTAGTATTCCAGCTGTGGAGCGGTGGCGGTGGGTGTAGAACCGATTCATTTCCACTACTCGCAGCCATTTGGCCTGCAGATATTGGGGTGACAAGTGATCAGCACATCGGGTCCCCTCGGCCATTACTCTTGGTTTTCGTGATCGGGGCGCTGCCTCACCGTCAGTCAGCTACTCAAATGTCCTCACGAGGCTGAGTGCACCTCGTTCCAGCCTCACGCCTGTTTCTAAAACCCCTGACGCAGCAGGGGATCGAGAGGCAGGCGCGGTACCCCAACGCCACGGGGCTGGCGCCAATGCCATATACCAAGTCGTAATAACGGATCTGAAGATTTTCACTCGACGAACGAATCATATCATCTCTGTAACCCCTCACAATGTAATAAGTGCAATTAATTAATCACATGTATTTTTTTTAGGTAGAATTTTATTTCCTTCCTATTCCAATTGAGCACAAACACATGAGTAGTATGGAAATGATCCATTTGAAGATTGCATCTTCACGACCAGATATTGCGTAATCGCGATGACGTCAAGGGTCCTTAGAACGAGCATGTGGTCCAGGAGCGAGCACGTGCATTGCACGTGTTAGTGTGGGAATTGGTTGACCTTCCCCCACACCAAATTTCAACTCTCTAGGACAAAATAAATTGAATTTTGAAAATAGGCTATATTTCCAAATTTAGGAAATCTATAAAAAAGTTTGTTTGACATAAATGAAAGCGCTCTATCTCCTCTACCAGTAAACCAACTCTCAGGTGTATAGGACAAAAATGAAAAGAAAATGTTCAAATGGCGTCTTTGTTAGCGGAAATGTTTTAGGTGTACTAACATTTGAATGAGGCTGTCTGGGCGCGACGCGCCCATGGAGAGCCAGTTGGTTATTCACATGCGTTTGCTAATTGGTCTGCATGTGTTAGCAGTAAGAAGAGATTGACCCTTGGCCGCTTGAATCGGATAACCTTTGTCCCGCGCGCGGCTGTTATCGTTCTTTGGCTAGCGCTAGCATGCTGAACGTGGGGGGTCCTGCTTGCTACTCCATATAGGACGTGCAGCTGTTAGTTAACATTTTTTCAGGCTTGCATGCTCTGTGGTCTCTTTCTGCATAGACTGTTTTATAAGACAAATATATATCATTGACGGCATGAAATGAATATTGGCTTGTTTGTTTTAAATTCTTAACCATCAATATTGAACTCGGATATTATTTTAATGAGAGAACAAGTTTGGATATCAGTTCACAAAGTTTCATTCATGTGATATGTTTAATGATCTTAGTAGTTACTATTCAACATGTCTCTCTGCTACTCTTTTATTGCGAAGATGCAACATCTGAGAGAGGTTAAGACGCTAGCAGAGAAAGCCAGGATGTTGGGGTGTAATTTTATGGTTTCCTCCTCCAAAATGGAGGAGGAAATTATTGTCAGATCTCTCGCTGCGCTAGAGAGGGACCTCTTCGACGTGGAGATTCTTGGCATCCTAAGAGACGAACGCTACCGCACAGAATTTGTGCTTAACGGGTTAACGTTAATCATTCAGGATGTTATCCTATCCAGAGTGGATGCATTTAGGGCGACTCCCTCTCCCAATGGAGTATACCAAGACCAAGTGAGGCTTGAAGATCTTGTGCAAAGAGAAGAAAGAGAAGAAGAAGATGGAGATCATATGGAAGAGGAAGGAGAAGAAGAAGAAGAAGAAGAAGAAGACGAAGTGCAAATAATACTTGACTAAATGGACAGTGAACGGTGCTGTTTCACATTGAAATGTATATTTTTTTAAAAATATATTTATTTTAATCATTGTGGTTTACATGAATTATATAATACGAAATAGTGAAAACAAAATGGTATGATCTTCGTTCTTAAAGTGCTAAGTAGTTCTTTTTTTCCGCCAAGATGCTGAGAATTGAAGATGCTGTCTGCAGAGTTCAATATGCTGGTGATCTTTTGTGGAAGGTAAGTACAATCATTATTTTCTTTCTTGGGTGTGTTGGTTTTCGTGAGCTGAAAATATATAGAGACACATTAATAATAATATTATTAATAATAATAATAATAATAATAATAATAATATTTTTGCGATGAATTAAAAAAACTTACATTGTTTTAATTAGAATATGTTTTTGTTCGAAATCCAAGAGTTGTGAGTTGAATCGAATCCTAGCCAAGATACGAAGGCTTGGGTTCCTTTTCTACGTAGTACTTTGTCAACTAAGTAAATATTAGGATGTTTGGTTCGTTGTAACTCTGCTTCATAAAATGCCCCAAATATCGGCAAATTTTTATTATCTTTTAAAAGATATTTTCGTGGATTAGTATTTTGAACTTTATAAATTGTAAATAATTCCGTAGTCCAATTAGCTTCGTACGCTTTGCTGAAATGTTTCTTGATTTTTGATATTCTTACAATGTCACCAATTTTATATTTTGGTTTTCTTAAAGTTTCATTATATTGTGTTGGCAAGCGAGGTTGATTGTTTCTTTTTACATCAATAGGTTTCATGCCAATGCTGCGATGTATTTTGTGATTATACTTTACTAATAACTCAGGCAAAATATTTACCCATCGGTATGAACCACGTGTTGTGAACTCTTTCTACATCGATTCCTTAAGAGTTCGATTAAATCTTTCTACTACACTCGCTTTTATGGAGCTCCCAGTGGAATAATGCTTTATATTTTGTTTCTGAGACCATGTTTTGAATTCACGGTTATAAAATTCCGTTCCTCGATCAGTGTGAAAATAATTGGGCAATCTTTTACTTTGAGAATAAACAAATTTTAAACTTTTTACAATCTCACTTCCTTTTTTGGTTTTAAGAGGAATTGCCCATGCATATTTCGAGTAAACGTCAATAATGGTTAATAAATATTTAAATCCATTATTCCATTTTGCAAGTTTTGACATGTCCACAAGATCAGCTTCATGGAGGCCATCGATTCCCTTGCTAATAACATGTCGTCTTTTAAACTTTTTTCTAAGAGGTGCATGAAGTTCTTTTGCAATTTCTCGTCTGATTTCGTTCATAGTTAATTTCTAAACAAAGATTTATAACATACTGTGCATTGTTTTACAAATGTTTGAATTTTTATTCAATATATCCTGCATTTCTTAGTTCTTCTTCAATTGCAAAGATTTCACTGTCAAGTCCTGTGTGACCTGCAGCTTTCGATGCAATTAATTTTTTAAGTCTTGATACTAATTTGTTTGGTTCATTCCAATGGACAAATTCAATATTGTTTCCTCCTTCGAATTTCCAAATGGATTGTGGTGTGATGTGTTTCTTTTGGCCATATCCAGTATGCATCGTAGTATTTGCTTCTTCATTCTCATCTGTTGTTTTTATAATTATATCTATGTCTTCAGTAAGAAGGGGTTCGATTATATTTTTGTACTTATGAGATTGTGTTCCTCTCGGAGCTGCATTGCTTGCATAATTTCTTTTGTGCACGTTTGAAACATTTAATCATTTCAAATAAGAACTTAAATCACGCCTATCGATTAGAGAGTGATCTGGTACTTTCCTTTGAATCAATTCAAGTAGACCTTCTGTTATAGGAAATTTTTCACCACCAACTTTTATCCACTTTTTATCAAAGAAAACTCGTTCACGTCCCAAGTATTGTTTATCATTTCCTATCGTTATACCAAATGTTCTATCCACGTTTTGTTTAATGAACGGATCAAAGTAGCGGTTAAGTAGTGTAATTATTTTGATGCTATATCCATCTTCTTCGTCTGAAGTAGCAGTTGATTCAGAATCATCATATTTTTTTTCTTTTTTGATTTTCTTTTTTCTTAGTTGACGTTGTATTAGCAATAGCTACAAGCTGATTTAATGAATTTGTTACTGGTTTAAACTTAGTCTCTATATCTAATTCTTGACCTCTAACATCATTTTGAAGTGAAAGATACTTGTCCTTAACATCTTTTTTTAAGCGATAAAGTTTATCCTTTACTCGACTTTCAGCTTTAATCTTCAAGCTCTTCTCCATGACTAAACTAAAATTGTAGTTGTTTTATTTATTTATAGTATATTCAAAATCAATTTGAAGAGGAAGATCATTGGTTTTATGTTTCTCAGGGTCTCTAAGTCGAAACTGTATTTCATCTTGTTCTTCAACTACAATGTCACTGCCATCCAGTTCAATCTCTTGACGTATATTTAAAATTGCATACACAATTGAAGATCTTGGTGAAACAAAAATTGGTTTTAATATACCTTTATAGGGAAGTTGGTATTGTATATTATGATTATGAAGCGTGTATACCGGTGAATGGATTGATGGTGTGTTGGAGAATTTCAGAATAAATTTCGATAAGTTCTTTTTCTTTACTTCATCTTGTAATATACCATATTCTTCCTTGGATGCGCTAAAACTTTCGAGTGGTTCTTTGTTAACCAATTGCTCAATATTTTCTAGTTCAGTTTTTAACTTGTTATATTCCTCTTTGGATGCAGCAGCGTAACTTTCAAGTTCTTCTTTTTTAACAATATTTAGATTGTTAGCAACACCCTCAATACGAGTTTGTAAATTGCTTAAAATTTCTTTTAGTTGATTAACTTCAGTTCGTGAAGCAGCATATTGTTCTACAAACCGTTTATTTGTCACATCTTGGTCGTTAACAGGAAACTCAACATTTGTTTGTTTTTGATGTTGTAGATTGTTTACAGTCTGTTTCATTTTTTCAAATTCATCTCGTGAAGCGGCATATTGTTCAACAAACGTCTTATTTGCAACATCGTTATCGTATATGGGATTGTTTACGTGAGTAATTCGTCTACTCATCATATTTAAAGTCCCACCTTCGTCTACGTTTAAGAAGTTTTGTTTATTAAATTTAGTGGTTAAGTCTTCTAGATCTTTTCGAGAAGCAGCAAAGTTTTCTAAATAATATTTGTTTATTGCATCTAACGAATCGATTGGTTGAGATATGTTTGTTATTCTTCTATTTAACATATCTACAGTTTCATCATCTTTGTTTATATTCAAAAGAGATTTTTAATTTCATCGAGTTCTTTTGTTACATGAGTTTTAAGAAAAGAATACGATATCGCAACTTGATTTTGAATTGGTTCTTTAACATTTCTTATTCTTTTGTTACCCAAGTCGAGACTATCATCATCAAACGGAAAGTGATCTTCTGAAAATTCACTCACTAAACCATGAATGAATTCTACTCGTTGTAACACTTCGGTTATTCGGTTTTCCAGATTTTTTTTATATTCGATGTATGTTGCTGCATTGCAATAAGGTTTACTGCATCATTTGCAGATGATGGTAAAGCTAAGCCTTCGAGACGTTTGTTTTCAAAGTCAAGTTGTTGTTTCTCTATTTTACAAATTGAAAAAATTAAACATTTAAGGTCGTTAATGTTTCGTTGTATGTCTTCTTTAGACTCAATTTTATTTAGCTCATTCAGTAACTTCAGTACATAACCTTTGTTGCAAGCATCTTCAACATGTATGGGCGTTCCAACATCTTTTAACCGTTTGCCGTTAATACTTAGATGCCCATCGCTTGTTGTTGTTGTTACTTGATTTCCATATTGCAGTAGCTTATCATCAACATACGATTTAGTTGCAATATCATGGCGTGAAGTTGGTGGTTTGATAGACACGTTATTGATTTTGTTAAACGATGCCATAGTTAGGTTGTTAACCACACAAAGTGTATAACGCGAATGAGCATTTAGCTCTTTTGAACTATTATTTATAACTGAAAATAAACATCAAATCCATTGCGATATCGACCATTTTGTAAATCGCTATCTTTATCGATAACCAAAAAGCCAAACTTAAAGTTTTGCCAACAATAAGAACAAATATCGAAGAACTGATCATAGCTCATATCTGTATTTACATGATCGTTATATACATGACGCAAGTTTGTTCCGTCTTGTTTAAAAAGAATTAAAAAATTATCGTTATCTCTAATTAGATGTTTAGGTATACAAGAATATGTTTGTCAAAGATAAAATACGTCAACTTCGTGATGACGACCTCGACTGAAATAATCTTTCATGTGTTGTTGTTTATTGCTGGCTACATCATCAAAAACAAATATAGAGTTTTTTCTAGCCATTTCTGGAGGCATAACTTCATCATTATCAGAAAAAAAACTTTTTATTTCTTTTATAGAGTCCAGAAACTTTTTTAATTCAACATACTTACTTTGAGCAAGTGATTTAGAATAAATATAAATGTTTTCAAAACGAACTCCATTTTTGTGACATAATAAATTTATCATTACGTTTGTTTTGCCACAGTTCGATGGACCGCAAATGATACATCGAATATTGTTCGGTAGTAAAACACTATGCTTTCTTTTTTCACTTTTACTCTGGTTTTCACCATTAGTAAATGAAATTACTGGTAGAGTGTTTGACTGCTTAACAAACTTCAGCATGTCAACGTTTACGTCTGAGAATGCACACTGCACAAAAAATCAAATCACATCAACATATATTGTTTCCAAACGTATCATAACTTGTATTATATGGAATAATAGTAGGATTTTCAGGATTTAAATCAACGTTGCCAACGTAAAACCCTCTTAAATATGGACAATATGGTGCCAATTTTTTATGATCATTTAAAGGAATATCCTTTTCTCTCCAATTTTCAATTTCAATCTTACAGAATATACATTTCACCTTATCACCATGACCGGTATAATAAAATCCTGCTGATGCTAAACAAAATTCGTTTGGAGAGGGAAGAGGCCAATTTTGAAAAGTTTTAAGTCTTTCATATTCAGATTTTAATTCAATGCTAGGAGAAATGTTGTTTACGTAAGGGCAAGAAAAAGCCCATTTCTTATGCTCTTCAAACGGATCATCATCTTCTTCCCAATAACTAAGTTGCAGATTACAGAAGGCGCACCTGACCCTATCCTTATATCCATAATAGTAAAATCCCGCAGCTGCTAACCATGCAGTGTTCGTAAAACTGTCTGAAGACCAGTTCTTAAATGTTTTTAGCCGATCTCTTTCAGATTTTAAATTCATTCCTTTTTGACTCAATATCATTTGCATTAACTGTTTCTTGGAATATTTTACACAATTAAAATACTTCATGATGATGCTTTACTTCACAAAAAAAGATGTTCCCCACACGAAGCTAAATGTGAACTGATATGAATCAACAAAACACGCTGGCTAATATGCATGATTTGCGTGTGTTGGGTTGGCCGAGCGGTCTAAGGCGTTAGACTTAAGATCTAATTTTCAGAAATTGAAAGCGATGGTTCGAATCCCTCACCTGACAATATTATTTTATATACATGTGGAGTGAGGAGGTGCTTGATCATTAAAAAAAACTTTAATATGAAGTGGTACAAAGACCTTTTCCTCTTTATCCATTTAGAATTACAATTAATACAATTTTATTTCTCTTGTATGAGTGTTGAAGTAATCTCATTCTTTTAGTTGTCCTGATGAGTGTGTGTTGAGATGATCTTGTTCTTTTAGTTGTCCAGATGTTTATTTTCTGTAGACAAAAAATATACACTGTGTTAAAAAGCAAACAAAAACAAAATATGTAAAGGTGTCAACATCACTAGTAGATTTAATGAATTACCTTTCATAGATAGCGATTACAGTTATCACATTTGCAGCGAAGATGAAACAGTTGAAATTTTCTTTTTAGATGATCTGGTAGATGTTCCCACTCCAGACGAATTCGTTGTGGCTCATATATAGTCAGTATGTTTATAGGAAAGTAGTTCCAATCAAACTTATTAAAACCTTGAAGTCCATTGTTTCGAAACTTGTTTATTATCGAACACACGATTTTCATGATGCCATCAGAAGAATTTAACCAATGTTGAACAGCATTGACATTAAATTTAGCACAACTATTGCTTCCCAATGCAAGAGATGGTAAATTTTTTGGACAATCTGTAGGTAAACGTTGGCTATGCTTCAACATTAGATCTGACATTCCATCAATCGTATTAAGATCGATTAGTGACCCAGGGGAAAGTGTTTTTAGTGCAAACAAAGAAAATTCTTGTGGCAAATTATACACAACTAAATATTCATATTTATTTTTAATAGAGTCAAAAAAAGAAGAAAGAGTTTTTTCACAATACGCTGCAACCCATGTTAACACAGGACTGAATGAAGGTATATTGCTGTTATTTAACATACAGTAAGCAAGTTCCAAACTGCCGTTTGGTAGCTTGCGAATGTCTGCAACTATTGGCTGCTTCTTATTCCACGTGTCAGCATCAGTAGAAGGAGAGTTTGTTGTTGTCAATTCCATGATTGCAACTAAAGTGAGAATACTTCTTTACTTGCTTGCTTATAACTTAGCAAATATTGGTTTAGATAATTACTTCATTAGTTAATGGTCTGTAAGATATTTGACGGTCATGAATAAGAACACAATAAAGAGTTGTATCTTCAGGTATATTCTCACTTGTCTCGATTTCAATTCGCACATCAACTGAAGATGTCTTCACTGCCTCCACTTGCTCAAGGCAATTAATTACAATAATCGGACAATGAGACTTAAATTCATCTCGTGAAACTAGAGTCTCTGAACGAAAATCATCGATCTGATAATATACAATACGAAATTTAACAAACATGTCATACAATTCGCTGTAGTCATTTATAGCAATTTCAGAAGTTGGCATTTCATAGGGATAAAAAATTGAATTTAAAAAAACTCTTATAGATTTAATGTTACAATGGTCAAAATAGGAAGAGCACGTATTTAGTACATTTCTTTTAGTTTGAAAACCTAATAAAAATTGACGTGGTTTTTGAGTTTCAGAAGTTGTCATTACAGTCCAACTATATTTAGTTGTTCTAGGAAGAGATGGCAAGACATGAACATCCCATGATCGAAAACCAACCTGAATGGGAATATTTTTCTGCATTAGTTTTAATCTTTTAATTTGTTCTTCGTCCGATAATAATAAAACGGGAATTTTTAGATAAACTTTAAATAACTTGACCTTAGAAAGATCATTTTCGGTTGCAGATTGCAACGCACGTGCGTCACTCGACGATCTGAGAAGTATTAGCTCATGCTTGCAGTTTAAAATCGGCTTTCTATAATCCTCTGCTAAACCTAACAGGTTGCTTAAAGGAAGTATTACATGGAAACGTTT
Organism: Meconema thalassinum; assembly: GCA_946902985.2. Lineage (NCBI taxonomy): Eukaryota > Metazoa > Arthropoda > Insecta > Orthoptera > Tettigoniidae > Meconema > Meconema thalassinum. The sequence continues at coordinate 431,317,014 of OX336389.2, forward strand.
TGTGATACTATCAACAATATTTGCTTCACTTGCTGGTGTTGTTAAAGAGGGAAAATAACCAGCATTTTGTAAAGCTGTATATTCGTTTTTTGAATATGATGCAAACGTTTTTATAGAACTTGTTATACCTAGATGGCGTGTACGATCAATTTCTTTACCATTTAACGTAACGCGAAATTCGCTAAAAAGATTAGCCCCAAAATTTTGGTCAGGATGTGCTGTAGTAGAAGCAGCCGGATTTACGTTAGAAGTAATAATTTGTCCTTCTAAGTGAAGAACACCTTCTGATAATAAAACTATGTTTTCTTCATTTTGAATTGGTATTCGAATTTCATCATTATTTTCGAATTTATTAGCTGAATAAGGTTGGTAAACTCTTTCTTCTCGTCGCACAACTCTGTTGTCAACCTCTCTTTTATCCGTTATGTTAAACATGTTAAACATGTTAACAGCTTCAAATATAGATTGAAACTAAATAAGATTAACAATTGCATATATTTTTATATTGAAATTAAAGTACGCGATAGCCTAAAGACTGTAAGAAATGTTTGTTGTTACTCGATAACTGTTTCTTAGATTTTAAGGTGTGATGGCGTTGTTTCTTTTTTTTTTTTTTTTTTTAGAAATTTTAGCTGATTGATTTATATTTCTTTTTCGATTCAGAGTCGACTTCTTTTTTTTTTTCAAACTTTGATTATTATATAGTATAACCATATTTGTGAATGTTTTCTAGTAAGCTTACTCAACTAGAATGAAAATATAACAGTATTTCATTACTTTATATAGCAAGATAACGTGCTGGACGAATAATTAATTCTACAGTTAAATCTTCATCTTGCAAATCAATGAGCTGTTGAAGATGATCTTCAAGTTGCACAGATACATGTTGAACAACCTTGCTGTTCATAGGCAAAAAATTAATTGTTGCTGGTTGTACAACAATCGGATAACCAGCAGGAACATGAGCTTTAAAATTATATAAAGAGTGTATTGGTTTATGGTTCAAATAAGAACTCTTACCAAGCACGAGGTTGCAACATACTCGAATACTATTAACAGTGTTAATTTTAATCATATATTCAGAATGATGAGTTGCGTTTGCCTCGAACTTTTTATGAGAAAATCCTAACAAATCTGCAATAGAATCTGCAACACCAAAATCTATAGCAAAGTTTTTCGAATATAGTTTACAATTAGAGAACACTTTATCATAATTAATATAAATATATGAAGGAAATTTGTCTTTTTCACCTAATAAAACTGATAATAAATGTGCTAGTAATAATTCATTAATCTTTGCACTTAATTGTTGAAACGTATAGCTAGCAGCAGGTATTATAAAAATTGTTGTATCCACATCGTTCATCTTTATGGCTAAAACGTTATTATTTTCGTTAATTTTTACTTCACTTTCGATTCTATTTCGATCAATCTCAATTTCTTTTTTATTCTCTTTAGGGTAAACTTTCTTTTCAATACCTAAAGCCTCTGCTACACTGTTGGGTACACTGAAATCAATATTAACCGGAGAAGACAAAACAAGACGGTTGCGTCCTTTTCCATTTATATCCTCTTCCAAATAAAGATTTGTTTTTTGTATATGATTTGTTATAAGTTTCGACAATGAGTGATAACTAAGTAAATCATCAAATGTTGAGGCTAGATCTTCAAATTCATAAATACCTGGTGGTACCACTAAATCAATTGATAACAAAAATTTAGTAAAATGAATGCGAAATTTATTATTTCGGTTGGTAACATTTCGAATAGAATTAGATGTATACAATCCTGCAAGTCCTATTTCAAAAAACTCTGCTCCTACAAGATGAAGCGGATTCTCCAATGTAACATCAATCTTTGAGCCTTTACCTTCAAGAGTTATCCGTCTTTCGAAAGCCATCTTTGAAATGTTTAAAGACAGTCTGTGTTTCCCTTATTTATACAATACTAGAAGACTAAACATAAATGTCCACAAATCGAAGAAGTAATTGATTGATATGAATGAAAATTATATTGTAGATAACAATTTTTAAGATATGTTAAAATTTCTAATGGTGGTCTTAAATTACCGATACTATCAAAATAATGCCCGTATTTACCTCGTTTACTGAAAGCCACCCAATGTGAACCAGATTTAACCATCGGTCCAAGGTTAACAATCCAGTTCCTTTTTTTTCGAGGATGTCTTGGTAACGTATCTCGCATAAAGACTCCTCTAAAATTTGGAATCTTTAATTGATGTGCGTATTTAGCTAAACCGAAATTACTTAATGCTTTATTTGGTATTTGGTTAATTATCTTTTGTATGCAGGAGGATTTAAATAAATGCCTTGACCTGCTTTTCCTCGCATTGCTTCTATCATTCGATTGTGTCTTTTCATTTCTTTTAATTCTTCTTGTGCAGCTTTCGCTTTGTTTATAGCAGACGCTACCCCGGCTGCTCCGCCTGCTAGACCCCCCAAGCCCGACAAGGCTGCAAATATCGGAAGTAGGGGTAAAATAGCACCTTGATTTTTCGATGTTCTTCTTTTTTTTTTTTAATCTTTTCATGTTTTTTTAATATTTAATTTTCGTTTACCTCCACCAAGCTTAGACTTAGCTTTCATTATGCCACTGACTGTTAGTGCAGCCGCTCTCTCTCCTAATGATGCGTCACGAGATTTTACACGAGACCAAGCTTTTGAAGCTAAAATTTCATCAGCCTCTCTTCTTTTGTTTGAATCTTTATGCTTTGCGTAAGCAATGTCGTGCTCTTTGCACGCTTTATCTAATATATTTATTCCTGGATCACCACGGCTCAATCGCTTTTCTAATTTTGTTCCTGGTCCTCAATATTCATATCCCGGGATGTGTAATTCCACGGGTAAATTATCAATAGTTTTATTAAGTACACGACTAATTAATGATCCGCTTCCTGTTCGTTTATATTGAGTGGTAGAGTTGCTCCTCTTACAACGCACCATTACTAAATGATATGTAATATAAAATAGTTATACATATATATATATATATATATATATATATATATTTCTGGAAAATGAGAATGGGGGGGGGGGTGTTTTTTTAAATAATACACACAAAATTTGGGTTATTATTTATTCTTTTTTCATAAGCAAAGGAACACACAAAAATTAGTATTATTAACAGAATAAAAGTGTGTGTGTGAAAAAAATAAAGTAAGTGAGATGAAGTGCTTTAATCTCAAATTTGTTTCTAATCATTTTTTCAGAGAAAAATGACCAAACGGTAAAGTAACAATTCCGTTTTCAGTTATGTGTCTTTTATCTTCGTTTGATTAAATTGCCAACTTATTTTGCCGAACAGTAAATACAGAATGAGATTTTGAAATTATACAAACTTGAACTTTGTTGACTTGATCTCTGTTATAAAGACACTTTCGATACTCATCAATATTCATACTTTTACTCACACTCTTCTTAATGCTTTTAGCCTAACACAAGCTATCCATTTCATCACACAATTTTATTGCATACGTTTTGGGTCTTAACCCCACAAATTCTTCAACAATCCTTCCAGCATGTTCATCTTTCATTAAACCAATTTCACCTTTATTTTGTCTCACAATGCCAAAATGATTGTTTGTTTCATAGTTTCCAGTATCAAACAAATTTGAATGCTGTTTCATGAACTCATAAATATCATAATAGAATATATACATAAAACTATCGGTGTCTGTGTATAACAACCTCACATTTGATTCAGGATTTGCTAAAATAACATTGTAATGAAAGTCATTCATTTTACATTTAGACAAATATAATATAGATGCACCAACATATACTGGTTGATTGTGAAAAATCTTTAGTCTGCTCATCTCGATGACCATACATTGTTCATCGAATATAATTCTATGTTTAAAATTAGCCTTAGCTATTAAAGACCTAGCACCACGAGCTCCATGCCATTTGGTGACCCATTTGATGTCCCTTAACTTCCTCACATTCATCAGTGAACGACCAAAAATTGCCATTATTCATCAATTTATTAAAAAAAATCATTTTTAGCATGTTTTCGTTTCTCTGTGAATACGATCTAATTTCATTCCTAGTTGAATACATTGCTTTAACATTCTATAATGCAAAACATAACGTTCTTTATTGCCTAGGGTAGCCATTAGCTTTGTCAACTTTTCGGGGCATAGAGGGTAATCTGAATGTTTGTCATGTAACTCTTGAGGATAAGTCAAATCCACTTCCAAAATATATCCAATTTCTGAAGTATCATCAATAGTTAAATCATCAAAGCCTTCAACATTTGCAACCCATTTAAAGCCACCCGTTGGAAGATATTCCATCATCGCATATCCATATAAATTATGAACGTCAAAGTACATTATGTAGGACTCTTGCTTTTTCTCATCATAAGTTTTCATATACTTATTATTAGCAATCGCATATCGTGTTATACACTGAACATTTCCTCCTCGAATAGATCGTTCAAAAAAGTGTAACATATCAATATCTTGAAGCAATTCAAGTTGAACGTTGGTTATCTTTTTCATCGCACACCAAGACATAGATGGTGCAGTGTAAAAATGAGCTGCATCAATGCCATAAGTTTCCATGCCATTCGATCTAAAATTTTCAAAGACATCCGCCAAAAGAAGTGTGCCAACTTTTAAATACAAATCGGCGTATTCTCCTAATGTTTGACAGGAAAACTTTTCCCACACCGATTGAGCAAACTCATACTCTTCATTCGATATTGTTTGATCATTAAGACTGCTATAAAACTTGGATATTTCAGGTAATTTAGTTTCGTTAAGTACATCCATACTCGTGACGTATTCATAGGGAAACACGCCTTTTCTCGCAGTAAGTCGAAACTGTGCATCATCATTAAAATAACGTTGAGTTATTTGCCTTGAATCTTCACTTAACGAAGATGAACATTGATCTAGTGAACAGGACAAGAAATTATATGTATCGATAAATCTTAACTGAATGAATCCATTCTTAACCCGTACATACTTTGTAAACCCTTTATAACGTTCCATATTCACCGCCAACAAACTTATACTACCAGGATTATGTAACACCTCTCCATCACGTTTCTCACAAATTTCTTTAATTATAAAATGTCCATCATAGGCCGTTAGATTATGAAATGCTATAGGCAAAACCTTTGTTACTTTGTAATTTAAATTACAACTATTGTGTGCGCTTCCTCTATATTTTCCAGTTAAGTGACAATGATCGCGTACTTTGAGTTCATTATCTGCAATCGGTTTCTCGCAAATGTGACACATTTTACTTGACAAAAATAATCTTTCTTCATTTTCGGTCATCTTTAACATTGGCTTAGCCGATAAGTAATATGTTTGAAGTTTATCCACAATACTATAAAGTTCCTTTACAAACAATTCAATGCAATTATTTCCCCTAAAGAGTTTGAAACTGCACATTTCACTATCAAAATTACAATGCAGGTATAAAGAAATGCTGTAAGGAATATGTTTACGTGTTAAAGTAGAGTTAGGAATGTCACTATTTGTAAAACAGGAGGAAATTGGAGACAAAACGCATTCAGTGTCTGCATATATTATAAATGGAACTGTATCTTTAACTCGGAATTCTGTAAAATTAACAAATCTTTGTTCATCAGTTGGCATTATGCTTTTTGCAACAGGAAACTGTTAACAGTCTGCAAAGTAAACATTTAACTCATCCTCAAGAAAATAATATGACAAACAACGTCTACATATATAAATCCTTTTGTGAATGCTAGTGAGGCTTGAACGCACAAGGCGAGCAAGATTTCTAATTAAACAAAAGTGATAACTTTCACTGTTTCCAATCTGCAACATCAATAAGTCTACACTCCTTTCATATACTTTATCTGTTACATACAAAGGTACAATAGTAAAAGTTTTTTTCCCTTTTACTTCGTTTGTTCCCATACATACCCATTTGTTTTCATCATATTGTGCTCCATACACATTTACAGAAATATTGTTTTGGTTTTCAAACTTGTTTAAATATTTCATTTCCATCGGAATTGGAATACCATCTAAATTTAAAACATCTCTGTAATTAGGATAGGAAGAAAGATGATTCACGTTTCGAGTTTTTGGATACAAACCAGCAACCACACTCCACGCAAAACAAACTTCCTTTGTATCATACAAATTTAGCACTGCATGTTTATTGACTATTACGTCAGGCAATCGACTAGTATTGGACATTCCTACTTGAAATCCAACATATTTATTTATATTAATTCTCAAACTATGAATTTTTTCTAAAGCCCACCCAGAACCCTTTGCTTCAAATTCGCTCATTTTTGTCAATGTACCTTCAATGATCTGATTATTATAAAATTCATTTAAATCAGTATACTCGAAAACTACTTCATTTTTGATAGCAAAATATTTTGTTTCTGATATGTCGCGAAGCACATATTGTGCACACAAAACTGAATTCACCTTTAAAGCTTGTACAGTTAACGCTTTCTTAACATACTTTGTAAACCAATTATTAGCATTCGCTAAAAATTCGCGAGGATCAAAAAACTCATTCTTAACATTTGATACTGCAAGTGTGTACACCCTAGAATTGAATGCCGTTTCGATTAACTCACAGCTCAAGAAAGATTCATCCTTTATTTGAATTGTAATTTCTTCGAAATTCACAGCTTGTTGCAATATGTGCTCACTAATAACTCTCCAACATTCAATCAACTCATCACTGTTCTCAATCAAGTCGGTTTGAGTGTTTTCCCCGATTTGGTATGATACTGAAATAGCACCGTTTAGTTCACTTCTAAAATTAGAAACACTTTCAAATGCATTGTCCAATTGGTTTCTTATATTTTCACTGTTATTATTATGTATTACAATATCAACCTTTCTACGTTTGCTAGGAGGTGTTGCCATTGTTGTCTAAGCAATTGTCCAATTCGCACTGTTGTTAATACACCACCAGCAGTTGCTGTAAAATCGGCTCACCATAAACCTATAATCTTTTAAAGTGTATTCAAGCCATTGAGATAAATTGCTGCCTGTAATCTCCAGCGAACAATGAATGGCTTCAAAGGGAAATTCGTCCTGAAGTTTACCAAGCAATTTATTTCTATACTCATTCAATTTTGTTACTTCAAAACAAGTGATGGAAAATTCAATTTTGTAACCCTCATCAAATGTATTGTATCCGAAGAAACAAATAAAATGTTCATCTTCACATAATTCTTGTAACAAATATCTTAGAACTGTTTCTGTCACCTCTCGCTGACTATCATCTGATTTGCTAACATTAGTAACGTAGACTGAAAATGTTGAAATTCCACTCGAAGATGTCCATTTGTTAAAACAAGCTTCTTTCTCATTATGACTCACCTCATTATCATCTTGTTCTCCTTCTTCTTCTTCAGACTGATGAAAGCATACACGATGATACTCTATTACCGGGTGCGATGGATGTTCAGTTCCACTCAGAAAATTAACAGTTTTCCACTTCATTTTGCTGTTCCTTTTATTAGTTTTTAGATAATCTGAAAAAAATTAAACAAATTAAGAAATAATAAGCAACTATATATATATATCATTCGTTATATCAATCAATACATATATAATCTGCATATATATACTCACCAAAAATTTACAGTTTTAAAACAACTTGATGTGAGCGGTTCTTCAACCCCAAATACACCAACATCAGTTTGCCTCTAAGTGAGATTAGTTCATCGATCTCTGATGCGCTTAGTTTTGCAAATACTGCTGGTAGAAATACACTTGTTATTTCACCTTCAATGATATTGTCCACCACTATTTTTCTTCCAAATCTCGTCTCCACAGCCCGAATAATTTGGACCACATACGGTAAATCAATTATTAGTTCTGATAGTTTCTTATTAGAATAATCAACGCAAGTGGCTAAGTTATTGAACTTCGTTAGAACATCCATCACACACACAATTTGTTCCTCGTCGTTCACTTTCTTTATTTCTTTCACACACACACTCTCTTCGCGCAAACGTAGAAGTTAAACTCATCCACGCACACATGCATTTATATATCCTTCACCCCCACCTACACTCAAGAAACCAAATGCTACAAAACAAGCTTCTGACGCAATCATCTCATTATATTTTTATCACTATTACTTAAAGAAGTCAAAGAATACATTCTTACCCGATGACGTTAAAAATCAACCACGTCTCACGCGAACACTGCAGACATATCACGTGATCGCTCGCACAGCTGCAAACTTGCATGGGTATCAGATGACGTCAACACCCATTAATTTTTATCTCCATCGCATAAATAAGTCAAAGGTTATCTGCTTCAAGCGGTTACCCAAAGGTTATCTGCTTCAAGTGGTTAAAGGTCGACCTCTTCCCACGCTAACATGTGCACGTGCACGCTGCACGTGCTCACATCCGCATGGTTATCAGATGACATCATGATGATGCAATATGTCCTCGCGCCAACACCCATTAACTTTTTATCACCATCGCATAAACAAGCCAATAGGTCAACCCATTCCCACGCTAACACGTGCAGTGCACATGCTCGCTCCCGGACCACATGCTCGCTCTAAGGACCCATGACGTCATCGCGATTACGCAATATCTGGTCGTGATGATGCAATATTCAAAGGGATCATTTCCATACTACTCATATGTTCACCAAGACAGGCCAAAGGTGAAGATTACGACCAAGAAGCAGCCCAGAACAAGATGTACAAAGGTGGAAGAGGAGAGAGAGTCCCAACGACGGAGGCGGCGGAAGAGGCACTTAGGGATATGGAGGGGCAGACGAGGCTCCAAAACTGTGGTGAAGACAAACTGGATGCCTCGAGAACAATATTCCCATTCTCTGGCAGAGGTTAGACGTGAGGTTAACACCCTTTATTGCTGAGAAATCCCAAATACAAGAAAATCCGGCCGGTTCTCATGAACGACGATTAAAGCTAGTTAACGCGACACGATTAAGGAAGACAAAATATTTAAAAATGGCAACATGAAATGTGCATATGATGCTGCAGCAAGAAAGATGCAAGTGATTGGGAGAGAGATCAATAAATACTGTAATATGGATTCGATCTGGTGGCGATTCAAGAGATAAGGTGGAATGGAAGAGAAAGCTTTAATAAGAACACTTTCAGTATATTTTACAGTGAACCAGAAAGCAGAACTGGATTATATGGAACGGGGTTCATTGTAAACGGAAGAATTGAGGAAAAGTGTTATTGAATTTGAACCCATATCAGACAATATGTAAACTAAAAATGAAAAGCCTTTTTAGAAACATGACAATTATCTCAGCACATGCACCAATAGAAGATGCTGTAGAGGAATGTAACAAGTAGTTCCGTGAAGAACTATACAGCCTATTTTCACATGTTGTTGTTTGAGTCTTCAGTCTTTTGACTGGTTTGATGCAGCTCTCCATGCCTCCCTGTCCTGAGCTAATCGTTTCATCTCTACATAGCTCCGACACCCTACATCCGAGGCAATCTGTTTAACATATTCTAACCTTGGTCTACCCCTACAGTTTTTGTCCTCGACCCTTCCTTCCATAACTATTCTTGCTATTCCTGGGTGTCTTAGTATGTGTCCTACCAACCTATCTCTTCTCTTCATTAACAGTCGCCAGAAACATCTCTCCTCTCCCACTCGTCTTAATACCTCTTTGTTTGTAACCCTATCTACCCATCTGATCTTCATCATTCTCCTGTAACACCATATTTCAAATGCTTCAATTCTCTTCTTTTCTGCTGCACCAATAGTCCAAGTTTCACTTCCATAGAGCGCCACGCTCCAGACAAAGGCTTTCAAAAATGACTTCCTAATACCTAAATCTATATTCGATGTCAGCAGATTCCTTTTTTGTAGAAATGCTTTCTTTGCCTGAGCCAACCTACTTTTTATATCCTCTTTGCTTCGTCCATCACTGGTTATTCTGCTTCCTAAGTAACAGAAGTCTCCTACTTCCTTCAGCTTTTCACCTGCCAATTTGATCTCCATAGAGGTTTCTGATTTATTTCGGCTGCATTCCAGTATTTTTGTTTTACATTTATTAATTTTCATCATGAATTCTTTCCGTAAGACGGAGTCCATACCATTCAAAAACTCACTCAAATCCTCAGGCTTGTCGGCCAAGATGACGATGTCATCAGCAAATCTCAGAGTTGAAATTATTTCTCCTTGAATCTTCACTCCCACTTTAAATTTTTCTCTAATTTCCTTCATTGCTTGTTCAATGTAAAGATTGAAAAGTATGGGTGATAAGTTGCAGCCTTGCCTTACACCTTTCTGAATACCAGCTTCTCTCTCATGTCCTTCAACTCGAATGACTGCTGTCTGGTTTCTGTACAGATTGTATATCACCCTCCTATCCCTGTACTTTATTCCAATCGATTTCAAAATGTCAAACAATTTAGTCCAATCAACATTATCAAAAGCCTTTTCTAAGTCTACAAAAGCCATGAACGTTCTCTTATCTTTCCTTATTCTACCTTCCAAAATCAGCCTATGACTTAGTACAGCTTCCCTTGTTCCTACATTTCTCCTGAAACCAAACTGGTCTTCACCCAACTCCGTTTCTATCTGGCTTTCAATCCTCTTGTAAATTATTCTAGACAGGATCTTTGAAGCATGAGTTATCAAGCTGATTGTACGGTAATCTTCACATCTGTCAGCTCCCACTTTCTTTGGTATAGGGATGATTACATTCTTCTTGAAATCAGGGGGTACCTCACCTGTCTCATAAATCCTACACACCAAGTGAAATAACCTGATCAGACCTTCATCTCCTATGCAGCGTAGCAACTCAATCGGTATATCATCTATGCCTGGTGCTTTGTTCCTGCTTAAGTCTTCCAAAGCTCTATCAAATTCTGATCTCAATATTAAATCTCCTTTCGCATCCTCATCAATTTCCTCCTCCCTTTCCATTACATGATTCTCAATCTCCTTTCCCTTATACAAAGTCTCGATGTAAGCTTTCCATCTCTCAACCTTTTCTTCCCTATCTGTTAGAGGCTTTCCATTTGTGTCCTTAATATTACAGCACTTAGTCTTCTTTTCCCCAAAAGTATTCTTAATCCTTCGATAAGCTGTGTCTACTTTTCCTAATTTCAGACAATTTTCTATACCTGCACATTTCTCTTTCAACCATTCTTCTTTCGCTTCCTTGCACTTCTTGTTAACCTCATTTCTCAGACGTCTGTATTCTGCTTTCCCCTTTTCATCTCTTACATTCTTGTGTTTCCGCCTTTCATCCATCAATTCTAGTATATCCTGAGTGATCCACGGTTTTCTCCCTATTCTTTCTTTCCTACCAATGTTTTCTTCTGCGGATTTTGTTATTTCATTCTTCAAAAGTGCCCATTCGTCTGCAATTGAAGTTTGTTTAGGGTTTTTCATTAGTCTTTCCTTTATACTCTTCTTGAATCTTTCGTTTACATCCTTTTCTTTCAGTCTGTCTATTGCCCACCTATTTGGCTTTTGACTTTTCTTCAGTTTCTTCAACTTTAATCTGCAATTCATTACAACCAGATTGTGGTCAGAGTTTATGTCAGCACCAGGATATGTTTTACAATCCAAGATCTGGTTTCGAAACCTCTGCTTGACCATAATGAAATCAATTTGGTAACGCCCTGTATCTCCTGGTCTCATCCATGTGTATATTCTTCTATTGTGGTTATTGAATAAGGTGTTAGCTATGACCAATTCATGCTCGGTGCAGAATTCTACCAGCCTGCTTCCTCGATCATATTAATTGCCTCTATCTATATACAAAATTTCAGTTTGATTTCTGTAATAGATTCCTAGATATTGAAATCCGACTAAATATTTCGAATGGTCGCCATGTTGGATTTTTATATATGTAGGTCTTAGAGTTATGTATTATTACATGAAGATTATTGTGTAGGTGTAGTATTCAAACTTCAATCGTATGGTTAGGACACAAGAAACAAAAACGAGATTTTAAAATTTCGCACAGCTGCCATTTTGTGGTTATGAAAACAAAAATAGATTAGATGCCAGTGGATTAAAATTCGTATAAGCATTTATCGTACCACGTTTCACTGCTCTCGGATGGTTAAATCTCGTGAAACGTACATTTAAATATTTATATTTCGCGTCGCCGCCATGTTGGATTTGTGCTCACCGGGTTATTGAAAGCCCCATAGGTGAACCTATGTTTATAGCCTCTATCAACTTACAAAAATTCAGTTTGATTCGTTGAGAACCGTCTAAATATTTCGGATGGTCGCCATGTTGGATTGTTATGTTATTGGCCATTGAGTTATGTACCATTAAATGAAAATTATTGTGTAGGTTCATTATTCAAACTTTCACTTCGATCGCGTGATTACGACACAAGAAACAAAAACTTAATTTTAAAATTTCGCACAGCCGCCATATTGAGGTTATGTAAAAAATTGAACGAAATTGGATGCCAGTGCATTACAATGTGTATAAACATTTACTGTACCATATGTCACTGCGCTCAGATGGTTAAATCGCGAGAAAAGTCTATTAAAATGTTTCAACTTCGCTTGGCCGCCATGTCCGTTTTGTACTTAATAGGTTTTTGAAAGTTACATAGATGAACTTGTAGTACCCTTTATCACCGTACAAAATGTCAGGGCGATATCTGTAATAGTTTTGGAGATATAGAATGCCGATGAAATATTTCGCACAGCCGCCATCTTGAGGTTATGCAAACAATTGAACTAAATTAGATGCCAGTTCATTGCAATGTGTATAAATATTTGCTCTTCCAAGTTCCATTGCGTTTGGATTGTTAAATCGCCAGAAAAGTCTATTTTAGAAGTTTCATATTCGCTTGGCCGCCATGTACGTTTTGTAGTTAACAGGTTTTTGAAAGTCTCATAGGTTAACTTCTAGTAGTGCCCTTTATAACCGTACAAAAGTTCAGGGTGATATAGATAATAGTTTCGGAGATGTAGAATGCCGGTGAAATGTTTCGCACAGCCGCCATGTTGGATTGGTGAGACGTAATAAAATTTAAAGGGCATGGTCGGGGTCGGCCAAACTGGTGCTATGACCTTACTGAGTTTCATTGAAATCGCTCCAGCCGTTTAGAAGTTATTAGGGGAGGGGGGCACACACATACGGACAAAAGGTGATCTCATAAGCGTATTTTGTTTCATAAATGAAAATAGGCTAAAAACGAGTTTTATGATCAACTAACTAGAACGATTGAGGCGGCAGCTAGTTAGAATACTTTGCTTATACTCGATGGCAGTAGCAGCCGGCCCCTAAGGACTCCTGAGTGGTGTCCTTCCTAGAGAACGAAAGTAGATTACATTTCTTCTCGATATTTTTTGTCAAACATTGGACTCTAGTAATACCAAGAAAAATGCATGCAATTGTAAAATTGTAGCTCTGTCAATAAGGAAGACTGAGTTTGGCGGTATCATACTGTGGTAAATAAATTTCAGCGCGCAGTTTCAAGACGGAGTTACCGACTCTTCGCCTTCCGTCCGAAGATATGTGATGATGAGAGGGATAAGACGTAAGAGGGTTGGCGTGCTTGGCGGTGGTTCGAGAGGGTCCGAAGGGTGCGGAAAGTGGCTTTAAGCTGGGCGAAGTTAGTACAGTGCGGCAAGTTCAAATGTAGCCCCGGAAAATATGCAAACTTCAAGGACTCTCCTTGCCCTTCTAGTCAACATGTTACAGTTCAATCTACTACTATTTACTGTAGCGAAACGTGTGACTGACACAGTTGCCTCACCAGAAGCCAATAAGGAGCAAGTTCGTTCAGCGTTGTCAAATGTTCAATTATTGTCATTCCGCTGCCAGCTACCGCACGGTAAACTTCATAAGGCAAGCATTGTGGTCTGATTTCAGCCCGATTTGTTCCAATAATCAAAGATTTGACAACAGTGGAGAACAATAGATGTTAATATTTTCTCACAAACCCCTCTACGAGCATGCGCCAGCCAAATCCCCATGGTTGCCTACAATAAAAATTAAATAATAATTATCTTTGATGACAAAATATTATAAAGAATTATAATGAAATGTGACATCTGAGACCAGGAATCTCGATTCAAATTGCAAGGTTGAAGTAACACGGACCTCTGGCTAGTATTTTGGGGCTAGTTTTAAAACATGGCGCAGTGCGAGTGACACGTGAGTGAGTTCTATCCAGGAATAACTGTATAATCGGAGGTGTTAAATACAGGTGATTGTGGCAATCTATTTTTAAAAGTTTTTATTAGTGGCTGGGAACTATTTGCAAAAAGAGACATTATCTTAAGTGCGACAGTTTCTCCTAAAAATTGAATTTTCGCTATGGGCGGTTCGAGCAAGAAAAAGCAGCAAGGCGTGGAGCAGCCCAGCAGTCCCAGTAGTGCCAACTCAATTGAGGAGACCGTAAGGAAGTTACTTATGGAATCACTTCAGTCTAAGGAATTCATAAACCTAATTGCCAGCAATATTGTGGACAAAATCACGGAGTGTGTGATAAAGGAGCTGGAGCAGTCCGTGAAGTTCAATAACGAACTATGCCACGATCTAGAGGGGAAACTAGAATTAAGAAAGCGTGAACTTGACGAACTGAACCAGACTATGAATGACAGACTGGACGAAATAGAACAGTATGGACGTAGGCTCAATGTCAGACTATTTGACATTAGTGAGAATGATGCAGAGGACACGTACGACCTTGTGCTCCAAGTCGCAAGGAACATTAATGCAGACGTCAACAAGAATGACATTGATAGGAGCCACCGAGTGGGAATGAAGTCATCAAACATGCCGCGACCAATTATAGTGAGGTTTACCTCATATAGAGCTAGGAATGAGTTCTTCAAGAAGAAAAGGCATCTCAAGGGAACGAGGACAACTATAAGGGAAGACCTCACCGCGAATCGACTTGCTGTTCTGAAGACTGCTGTGTCTCGATTTCAATTGAAGAACGTTTGGAGTCAAGATGGTGTCATTTTTGTAAGAAACACCGACGGAAGAAAGGTCCGAGTGACGAAAATGAAGGAGTTACCAGCCCAGTAGGAAACCAGGTGAGTAATTGACACGGAGTGTCAAAACCTATTCCTGGAGTCTATCTCATTATAATAAAAACATTACTTTTTTAATTTCTTTTTCAATTTAATTTTTAATTTATTTAAACTCACTAATTTAATACGCATTATATTTTATTGATTTCACATCATTCATTAATTTATTGCATGATTCATCCTAATCCTTCGACTTAGTTTCAAGTAACTTATAGGTTAACATCTGCTGCTAAAGACTTTAAGACGTATAAGTTGGTACGCACTTCATCTTCCTTTGTTATTTGGAAACACAGGCTCACGCGAAGGTCACTAAACCCTCCCCTCCCACTTACTGCTCCCCTGTTACTGCCCCAAAGCGATCACCCCTACCTGCTACCTCGCCCTTTCACTTCTGAGGAAACATCCAATACAGTAATTAGTATACCTTACCAACAGATCTCAACAGCTGACTAATTGTAAATATCCTCTTCCTGTCAGATATTTCTGTGTATGACTTTATTTAATGATGACTTTGTAAGATATCAAATTCATACAGAAGTAGGTGGAGGTATTGATCAATGTGTGTCTCAAATACTTAAATTTAAGAAGGTAAATAACTTAAGCATATTTCACACAGATATTAGAAGTCTATCTAAAAATAAAATAAATTTAGATGCCGAGTTAGAAGCATATAACCATATATTTGATGTCGTTATACTCACAGAAACTTGGAAATTAGGTAACTTTAATATATGCAAGCATTCCAAATATAAAACATACTATAACGAAGGATGCTTTAATAAATGTGATGGAGTTGTTTTTATGGGGAAGAATTCTATTGACCATGAGGTAGAAACTGTGACTTACAATGATTTCAAACTCCTTATGCTAAAAATAAATTATGGGAACAATGTTAATGTCATATCATACGCAGATGATACGGTAGTTTGTGTTGAAGGTAGAACATGGGGAAATGTAAAACAAATTGCAACTGCTGCATTGAAAATGTTAAAGGTATGGTTATGCATTGACAGGCATATACCGTTCGTCAAAATACAATAAACAACTATTTATTAATAATCTCCATGATTATGTCCAGCAAAAATGTACACTAGAAACCGAGTTGATTCTAGGCGACACTAACATAGATCTATTTGATGAGTACGACTCTAATTAATATTTAAACTTACTGCATGAGCATAATTTTAGATCGTTGATATATGGCACCACTAGAGAAACTTCAACGAGCAAAACCTGTATTGATCATGCACTTATTCGTAGCAGTATTTCTAATGATAACATCTTACCCATTATATCACAGAGCAGAATTACAGATCACTATCCTATATCAGTTAGTATAAATCTTGAAAATGGCCGTGACTTAGAAGCAGCTCTGTGTAACATACGTGAACATAGATTTAAGTTAGATAGTGAGATGCTTAAAAATAAATTGAGCAATATTAATTGGGACACAGTATTAGGGAACAACCACTTGGATTCTAAAGTAGATAAATTTATACAAACTATCCAAAATTGCATAAAAAATTCTTCAATACAATTAAATTCAAAGCAACGAAAGAGAAAGGAGTGGATCACGCACGCGCTAATTAAGTCCATTCACACCAGAGATAGGTTGTACCAGGAATATATAGCAAATAAAGAGAACAATGCCATGAAGGAGAAATATAAGCGGTATAGAAATAAATTAAACGAATTGCTTAATAAAGCTAAAACTGAACACTATAAACAATTAATAAATTCCAATTCTAATAATCCAAGAAAAGTATGGGGCATTGCCAATGAAATAACACAAAGAATAAGTCATAAAGAAAAAATAACAAAAATAAGATCTCAAAATCATGTTTACGATGATGATTTCTCTATAGCTAATATATTCAATGATTATTTTATTAACAAAACTACTGACATGTCTAAAAATATTAAGAACAATCCAGATTTTTCCTTGAAAATCAACAGAAACACATATTCCTGTTTTTTTATTCCGATTACCGAAGCGGATTTACATAAGTGCCTACACGAAATAAGCGACACTAAAGCAATGGAAATAGATAACACCTCAGCTCAAATTATTAAGTAGAAATTTAATTCTTTAAAGAGTCCTTTACTAACAATAATAAACGAGTCACTTTCAGTTGGATACTTCCCGAAGCAATTAAAAATTACAATTGTAAAACCGCTACATAAAGCAGGCAATCCTTCAGAACTAAAGAACTATCGACCGATATCGTTAACGACAATCATATGAAAATTAATTGAAAAATGTATAAAAAATCATATTTATCGGTTTTTGAAGAAACACAATCTACTATCAACTAGAAAATTTGGTTTTATAAAAAATGTCAGCACCACTGATGCTATTGGGGAATTAACTAGGCGAATTTATGAAAATATGAACAGTATGAAACCGACCTTGGGCATATTTCTCGACTTAGAGAAGGCTTTTGACACCATACCTCACCATATTCTCCTTCAGAAGGTGGAAAGATATGGCATCAGAGGCATAGCACTGAAATTGATAGAAAGCTATTTGACTGAAAGGATTCAATACGTTAGAATAAATGGAACTACAAGTCTACCTTTAAGAGTGAAAAGAGGAATACCACAAGGCACAGTGCTGGGTCCATTATTATTTTTGATTTTTATCAACGATATTGAATCATCTATACATGGAATTGAAAATGTTAATGTCATATCATACGCAGATGATACGGTAGTTTGTGTTGAAGGTAGAACATGGAAAAATGTAAAACAAATTGCAACTGCTGCATTGAAAATGTTAAAGGTATGGTTAGATGGTAACGAACTATTTTTAAATATAAATAAATCAAAGTTCGTAAGATTCAGTTTAAAAGCAGTTGAAGATGATTTCAATGAACTAAAAATACACACTTTGAACTGTAATCAGAACTGTGACTGTCCTAAAATAGCTAAAGTGGATACAGTTAAATATCTGGGATTATTTATAGATAGTGACATGAAATGGAAAAGCCAATGCAAACACCTTACAAGTAAAATAAGAAGAACAATCAATATATTTCACAATTTAAAACATATTGTCAATTACAAATTAATAAGAGACATCTACCATGCTCTAGTCCAGTCAGTTCTTATATATGGTATTGTTGCCTGCAGAGGCACCTATGAAAATGTATTAAAAGTGTTCAGATAGTGCAGAATCTCATACTACGAATAATGTTGAAGAAAGATAGATTATATCCGACTATGAGACTGTATGCTGAGACAAGGGTCTTCAACATTAAACAATTGTATGCATTTGAAATATATAAATACATTTTTAAAGATAGAAATAGAATTCAAGTTGTTAGTCACGGGTATGAAACCAGAAGTATTACAGAGAATCACTCTATTTTATATCAACCTAAGTTAGGTATAGCCAAACGTAACTTTCTGTATTTCTCACCAAAATTATATAACATTCTCCCAATTAAATCAAAAGAATTTAAAGGATATCATGCAAGCCTGAAGATGCATATAAAACATTTTCTCAGAGAAAACAAAATTAAATTGAAAATATAATTAGTTGAGCCTACAAGTTTATAAAACACAAATTCAATTTTCCTTCTTATTCATTATTTTTTAGTGTATACATCATTTGAATAGAACGTGTTATTCGGCTAAGCCATTATACAATTTTTAGAAATAGTAATCAGCGATATGCATGCCACACACAAGGTTGCACCTTTTAGTGTTATATGTCATATCTCTTCCTGCTCTGTATGAATTTGATATCCTATTTCGACCTGTCTTTATCATATTGTAACAATATAATTTAATAATTGTAAATTTACAGGTTAAACAATGAGTAGGAAGTGTAAGAATTTCATAAAATGTGTACAGATATTATTAATTTTGTTAAATGTGTGTATTTGTAACGATTTAATAAATACTAATAATAATAATATTGTTTATTCTTTTAGTGGCTTTGTGACATCGTGGTCATATAGCCCCATGTACTCGGGTGAGTGTAGAATTTGTCTGATGATCTGTGTCACTATGGTGTCTGTACTTGTGTGTGTATTTGCAATTGAAGTAGGATTTGGGTAGGAAGTGGCCGTGGCCTTAAGTCAGGTACCAGCCATTTGCCTGGAGTAGAAGTGGGAAACCACGGAAAACCACTTCCAGGATGGTTGAGATAGGAATCGAATCCGCCTCTTCTCAGTTTTGCCTCACGAGGCTGAGTGTACCCCGTTCCAGCCCTCAGACCCGGGCCTCCGCGGTGACAGCCACGAATGCTAGCCACTACGTAAAGAGGCGGTGGGGTTAGTGAATTTTGACAGCAGTGAGTTAGTTAGTTTTCGCGCTGACGACTTGAATGAGTACGGTGGTAATATTCAGCAGCTGCAATCTTTGTTTGTGTTGGTGATGATTATTCTGTACATTATTAAGCTTTGAAAATAGGCATAGTGGTTTTTTAATTCACCGGTGCGGCGAGAGTCAATTAAGATAGGTCCATTCAATTTAAGGGGGGACGTCAACCAATATGCTTATGCATTGAAAGAGACATATATCTTACATACTGCTACTTAGATTGGCTTGGAATTTAATATGCCTATTAGTAGTGCAACAAACTATAATGTCTGCATTTTTCAGATTCCTATCTCAAAATTTGGAATTTATATTGAAATTCCAAATTTTAATATTGAAAACCAATTTATGTACCTTTTTCCAAGAAATCTTCTTATCGAATTTTCTGAAAATTGAGATTTAATGTCATCAATAGTGTTTAAACAAATATGTGCAAGGGAATTTTTCTTGCTATAATATTTATAACATTTTAAAATTTTGCATTAAAAAATGCAAATAAATGCCTTCTAAAAATTTAAGTTTTGCAAATATAAGATTTCTGTTGCTGTAAAAAATGTATTATTTTGCGTTTATTAACTGTAAAACGTTTTATTCAGTTCCCTTTTATAGTGCCAGAAAGAAAGGAACATTTGTTAAAACAAAATGAAAGTGCAGTAATTTATCAATGAAAGTTTGTCATTCACAAAACTGTAATTCATAGGCTAAATTGTTCCAGGACTGTAGTCTTTGTCTTCCTCATCTTTTGCTCTTCTCTTTTCGCCCCTTTTATGTTGCTTTCTTTGTTTCATTCCAGCAAGAATTTCAGCTTCAGCTGCAGCAATACGTTTTTAGTCGATAATTCTCAGGATTAGGAATCTGAAGGTCCCAGTCTTGAAGCCCATATTTAGAATAGTTTCAATTCTTCCTTCATTTCCCTCATTGTAGACAAGAACAGTATCATTTGTGGCAATTTTGACAGTGGTGAAGGAGCAAAATAAGATTTTAGGACACTAGCGGACGCGTGCGAGAAATCTCGCATGTTCATAAACCACACTTTCCCCAATAGGTTTATAATGAGAGACTTAAGGCAAGGAGAAAGGTTGTTATGTTTTTATTTCAACTAAATGATTATAGAACACTATTTACATTTCAGTTAGAATTCCAAGTTCTACGTTCCCTAACTTAAGAAGGCAATCACTGAAAATTGGATCATCTTAACACTCACCGGTTATTCGATATTTTATGAAATTATACGATTTGAGTAGCCTACTCATTCCTTTGATTTACTGTTTCTGAAAACCATGCAAAATGATAAAGGGAAGACCTCAGAATGTTAAAATGACATGAAACAGGTGTCACAGCGGCCAAAATGTGAAGTGGACAGCAATTATGGAGCGTATTTTCCTACAGCAACAGTATCTGCAAATTGCAAACTTCGTACATTTTTAAGTCATTCTTTTAAAAAAAATATAGATAGTTATGGAATTAGAGGCAATACGTCACTGGTAATGTCTATTCTCTTTCATTTGAATGCTCATTTGTCACGATCGGTCGCTTGTGAGCGCCGCAGGAGGGATCTATACTACCGTACTGAAATAATATACACACATCAAAAAAAGTTTTGCATCACCTCGGTTCCCAGATCTCCGGCATATAGACGTTGACTGTGTATATTGTATCCAAGATACAGTCCCTTTGACTGTTCATAGATGTCACTAAAACTGCTCAAAGATGTAAACAACCATGCATGAGCAGGGCCTATTAGACGGAGGGGGTACGACAGCCGATCAGTTCCAGTCATTCCACCAGGACGAAGGTACGCTGCTCATGTTGTCTGTAGTTCTACCATGCCTAGAAGGTCAATACCGCAGTTCGATCGCGTCCGCATTGTTACTTTGTGTCAAGAAGGGCTCTCAACAAGGGAAGTTTCCAGGCGTCTCAGAGTGAACCAAAGCGATGTTGTTCGGACATGGAGGAGGTACAGAGATACAGGAACTGTCGATGACAGGCCTCGCTCAGGCCGCCCAAGGGCTACTACTGTAGTGGATGACCGCTACTTACGGATTGCCGCTCGGAGGAACCCTGACAGCAATGCCACCATGTTGAATAATGCGTTTCGTTCAGCCACAGGACGTCGTGTTTCAACTCAAACTGTGCGCAATAGGCTGCATGATGCGCAACTTCACTCCCGACGTCCATGGCGAGGTCCAGCTTTGCAACCCCGACACCATGCAGCGCGGTACAGATGGGCCCAACAACATGCTGAATGGACCCCACGGAATTGGCATCACGTTCTCTTCACCGATGAGTGTCGCATATGCCTTCAACCAGACAATCGTCGGAGACGTGTTTGGAGGCACCCTGGTCAGGCTGAACGTCTTAGACACACTGTCCAGCGAGTGCAGCAAGGTGGTGGTTCCCTGATGTTTTGGGGTGGCATTATGTGGGGCCGACGTACGCCACTGGTGGTCATGGAAGGCTCCGAAACGGCTTTACGATACCTGAATGACATCCTCCGACCCATAGTGCAACCATATCGGCAGAATATTGGAGAGGCATTTGTCTTCATGGACGACAATTCTCAACCTCATCGTGCACATCTTGTGAATGCGTTCCTTCAAGATAACGACATCGCTCGACTACAGTGGCCAGCATGTTCGCCAGACATGAACCCTATCGAACATGCCTGGGATATGTTGAAAAGGGCTGTTTATGGACGTCTTGACCCACCAACCACTCTGAGAGATTTACGCCGAATTGTCGTTGAGGAGTGGGACAATTTGGACCAACAGTGTCTTGATGAACTTGTGGATAGTATGCCACGGCGAATACAGGCATGCATCAATGCAAGAGGACGTGCTACTGGGTATTAGAGGTAGTGGTGTGTACTGCAATCTGGACCACAAATGCTGAAAGTCTAGCTGTATGATGGTACAACATGCAATGTGTGGGTCTCATGAGCAATAAAACGAGCTGAAATGTTGTTTGTGTTGATCTCTATTCCCTTTGTATTTAACGGTTCCGGAACTCTTGGAACCGAGGTGATGCAAAACTTTTTTTGATGTGTGTATATGATAAGTTAGTTTCCATATCATTGAGGTCAGGGATTCATTGTGATCTTGAGTTTTCCCATGGAGATATTGGCAGAGGAGGTCAAAATTTGAAAGTGCTCGGTGTACCGGCTTTATTGTTAATAAAACTAGTCTGGGTAGACTTCTTTCATGTTTATAGAGAGTGCCATCCCTTTGCGCTTGTTTGTAGCGGCACCAACTCTCTTTACAGAGCCAGTGATGGGGACGAGTGTCATCGTTATTTACGTCACTTATTCCGGGTTTTACATTTCGTCTTCCGAACTTTATTGATCAGCAATTTGAGTCACCTAAAAATTCTGTTACGTCAAAGCATATTAGCTGATACCACGAACACCGCTCAGATAAGCAATCAACAATACACAGCAAATCTCATGGTAACCACCAAGATGTCAACTAAAGCAATATTCGCGCCGATTTCACAGCCTTCTGAATCCTACACACCAACTAAAGCAATATTCGCGCCGATTTCACAGCCTTCTGAATCCTACACACCGTCGTTTTGAACTTTGCCGGTCAAGTTGTAGTTATTTTACGCATTCTAAGACAAATTTATGCTAATATGCAAGGATAAATAGCAATAAATACAAGAAAACAAGGACCAATACGACTCCATGTTGAGAAATGTGGGCGCGGCTCATGTGCATCATCAATAACATTAAGTTATTTAATAGACCTAGAGATTAAATATTCCCTCCAAACTTTGGGAATATAATCTCTAAAGTCTAAGCCAGCAGCGTCAAAAGTACTTCACACTGTGCAAAGTCGCACAGCTGCCACACCTGTGAATGTAAAGTGCAGAGGCGTGGTGCCTGGTTAGTTGACAACGGTGCGCGCGCATTACGGGAGGGACGTATCCTGCAATGCTAATCGTTGTGAAAGCGCTAAGTTTGAATATTACGTATGTGTTCTCAAAGACGTGAAAGAGCAATTAGTAAACAGATATCAAGGACTTTCAGCTTTGTTTCCTGTGTTTCATTATTTTGCCCGGCCATTTTCTATCTCAGAGAATAGCGCACCAACTAACTTACAATTGGAATTAATTGATTTACTGTGCAATGCGCGGTTGAGGGACAAGTTCTTTGCTGCAATAAACGTGACCGAATTCTACGAAAACTTTCCCCATAATGAATGTCCTCGTCTTCATCACGAGACCACCAAACTTATAAGTATGTTCGGCTCTACCTATGTATGTGAAAGATTCTTTTCCATATTAAAACGCAACAAACCGAGGTTCCGAGAGGGCATTTCAGATGAGAATTTGAGAAGTTGTTTACGCTTGTCTAAAACACGTTCATTTGCGCCTAATTGTAACAAGATTGTTAACGCACACAAACAAGACGTATTGTAAATGAGAACTGCAATAAACATTATGTGTATCAGCCAACATGTACGGTACTAGATTTTACTTGGTGTGTGAAATTAGTTGTACGTTTGCCATTGTAGAAACATTATGTTTTTGTCTTTCAGTAAAGCCGTTATTGTGTGATATTTGGCACAGCGGAAATATGTTGTCTTTTTCCCTTTTGTATAGGAAGGGAGACATGTACACGAATGACTATACATTTTGTGCGCGAAACAGTCCAGAGTTAACGTGAACATAATTTTGAAAGGAAACGTTTTGCCGCTCTTTCCTAGCCCCTCCCTTCATATGACAAGCAATTTAATTAATGCAAACTATAAGTAATATTTCATGAACAATGCGTTCGATGTTCTTGCTACGTTGCCTGCAAAATACATTCGTCGCCTGCTAATTGACCTCTACACGTTTCTTGAACGATGACCCTCCCTCACCGCGCGGAGTGGAGAGGAAGTAAGAACGTACGGAAAGGGAGGGGATTCACACCTGTTATTCTGAGACACACACTGTCTGCACCGTGCGGCCCGACCTTGGACGGTGCTGGTCTAAGCAATGTAATGTGACAATTTATAAAATATCGTTTTTTTAATAGATTTCTTTGACATCCCCTGTCTTCTGTCCTGGTGATTTTCTTACCTTTCATAGTTCGTGTATTGCCGACAAAGATAGATTCTATCGAAAAACATAATTGCAAGTGTTTCTTTTATATGCCAAAAATACAAAAGTAGACTATATTTTACATAATTGCATTCATAACAGTATTCAAAGTGAAAACTGTAAAAAGAAAGAGGCATGAATTCTCAAACTCTGTTTATGTGTAATAAATGTTACACTTTATTTGCCGTCGCATTATTATTATTATTATTATTATTATTATTATTATTATTATTATTATTATTTAATCGTCCAAGTAAAATGTCAGTGTTTAATTTGCAGTTAAATTCACGCTCTGCTAGTAATTTAAGTAAAGTAGAATAGAAAGGTAACTCAAGCGTAACAGGTTAGTATCGGTAATGAGTGAAAATAAACTGTTCACATCAGGTTCTCAGTGTTTTTAGTCTACCCTTTAAATGTAATCATTATTGAGTCACCAAGTCGTAAAGACAGATGTTAAGGGCAGCTTTAGGATCCGGTGTCAAGAACATAAGAGTATTAACGCGATATTTTCATTTCATATAAAAAGTTATGTGATTATTAGGAGCGGGAAAAATAAATGTGATAACCCTCCCGCCCTAAGAGTCTGCGATCGTTACTGCTCGGTGACTTCAATGCAGAAATTGGATGCCAAAAGCTTATGAACCAGGTTACAGGAAAGCATCCATTATAGCTCTCTCACTTCCCTCGTTAACGACTGGCGACTCAAATGTTAGGTAGTAGGACGCGCCGACATTAACCATTTTTCACTGTTGACCAATAGGCTAGCTGATGGTTCGTTACCAATAGCATGCTCGCTCTGTGCTTTCACGTGGAGTCCGAAATTCAGTCCTGGCTGTCGAATC
This sequence comes from Meconema thalassinum, assembly GCA_946902985.2. Lineage (NCBI taxonomy): Eukaryota > Metazoa > Arthropoda > Insecta > Orthoptera > Tettigoniidae > Meconema > Meconema thalassinum. Next base: position 431,342,281 of record OX336389.2, read on the forward strand.
GCTTGTCAGGTCTCCAGTCCAGTCTCGCTGCTTGCTTTCAATGGCTACTGTGGAGAGTTGATAACGCTGTGCCTCGAGCTGTTATGTAATGTAAACATAGCTGCCCCTCTAGGCTTCAAGGGCGAGCTGGTAAATGAGGAAATTGAGACAACTTTACAAGATGAGACAAATGAAAATGGTATATTGCTCGGTCAGTTGGCTGCGGAAAATAATAGTTTGACTGTATTGAACACTCGTTCTAACCATACGAACATCCACAAAGGCACGTGTCAGATGCCAGGAACCAAATAAACCATTGGTGACTGTAAGACGCGCTTTGTCCTTTATTGATGTAGCCAGGGGCGGATTTAACTTTTGGTGCCCCTAGGCAAAATAAAAATTGCCGCCCCCCACCCCCTCATGTTTTATGTTTGTGTGCAAATTGAGTGGTAGTTAGTGAGGCAACCTATAAAAATTCGAGTTTATTTTTTACACGTTTAATTACATTTTATAACTTAAGATCTAGGTTTGCTAACAAAAATCTTTCTCAGTGCTTTCTTTTCAGCAAACGTTTTGATAATATCGTCAAATTCCATATCTGACATTAATTCTGCTTCAATTGCCAAAATAATTTGACAAACCAAACGATTCTGGCTTGTGGTTGAGCTCAAATAGTCTTTTATGCCCTTTAAACATGAAAACGAGCGTTCGGCACTGCAGTTGGTAACTGCTGTGCAGTTCAACAAGCGGTAGGCTATTTCAACATTTGGAAATACTCCTTGTAGATCATTCTGTCGAATAAATTTTAATATTTCTAAAGGCAGGTTTTTTTTTTTTTTTTTTTACTTGGCAATATTTTTGAAAGTGGCACCACTCGTTTATAAATATTTGTTCTATATCATTTGGAAAATATTCTTGTAATGTTGCCGCATGATTCCTTAATGCAGGTTCATTCAACGTACCAAATTCGATAAGCGCGATAAATTTTTTAAAAATTCTTTCATAATCGGCGCATTTGTCCTTCAAATCTGTATGGAGTCTATCCAAAATTATATTGAAAGTATTTAATCTGAAATTCTCTCTTCCACGTAGCTCAACAGAATTTAGATTTAAAGATATAAGCCTGCCTTGTCATGTGTCCCTGTAAATATGTATATATCAATGTTTATGTGTGTATATATTTATCTTGCATGCTTGTTGTCTGTATGTCATACGATAAATAAATAAATAATCTTCATACAATTCATCAGACATTAATTTTCCTCGTTTCTTCTTACGAACGTCTTTTTCAAACTCCTGGGTAGTAGAAATTTTCCATGCTGTTTCTTCATAAAGTTCAACATTTTTCCGAGCATCTAAAAAAAACCAACGATTTGTACAAATCCAAAATATCTGAAATGCTGGTATCCATGGCTTGCAATTTCTGACTTGTAGCATCGAATCGTTCAAGTAAAACAGACCAAATACTTAGCATAAATGCACTTTCTAGTCGTTCCATATTATTCCGACGGCCTGTAACTTTATTTCGAACTATTGCTTTTTCGTTGGGATTTTCTTTAAAAGCTGATAAAGCATTTATTATTTCGTTCCAAAATTCAACCAGAACAGAGAGCGCATCAGCACGTGCAGACCAACGAGTTGTAGACAATGATTTTAGTTTCGCAAATTTTGAATCAGCAAAATGCTGCAAAACAGACCTTCTTTCTGTCAAATCTTTTAAAAAATTATACAACTCCTGGACCAATTCAAAAAACTTACTCGTTTCTGTACAACTTTCTGCATCGTGTGTACCAACCAAATTCAACGAATGTGCAGTGCATGTGTACTCTGCGAGAGGATTGTCGTTTTTTATTCTAGTTTGAAGTCCCGATTATATGCCCTTCATGTTGGCAGCGTTATCGTAAGATTGCCCTCTTATATCAAGAATTTCTATGCCATGAGATTTCAAAGTAGATGTGACTGCAACATATTATAAGTCTTCGCCTTTGTGACCTCGATTGTCTAGTAAAGTTAAAAAACGTTCAGTAACAGTGCCGTCTGGTTTTACATGTTGTAAAATGAATGAAAGTTGGTCAATACGAGAGATGTCTGGGGTCGAATCCACAATGATAGAATAGTACTTCGCAGTTTTGATTTCTTCAACTATTTTATACGTCACTTATTTGTCATAATTTCGATGACTTCTCCATAAATAGTTTTGGATAGGTAGCTTGTACTACCACTGCCTTTATCTCCATAATTACGAATATCCTCGTCTCTAAATGGATCGAATTGTCTTAAATATTCTATTAACATCAGAAAATTTAAATTGTTAGGAACGCCGAAATGCTCAATGCTGCATGTGCTCCAAAATGAGAGTCCACGACTTGCCAAGGTTTTGACAGTAGCAACAACTCTTTTCAGAACTTCTTTCCGGTACGAAATTTCTTCTTGAAGTTGTTGTAATAAACCATGATCTACTCTTCCATGTATATTAGCTCTTTCACACTATTTTAGGAAAGATTGTTTATGCTGATCTGAATTTTCGTGGGCAGAAGCCAAGTCATGGATGTTTTTCCAATCATTGAATCCGTGTCTGAAAGCAAATTCGTCAGTTGTGTCTCCAAAGAGCAAACACGGTGCACAAAAAATAGAACCTTTACTCTTGGAATAAACAAGCCACTTACGATCCCCTATTTCCCCGTTCTGAAGTTTTCTTTTAAACACTTAGTGGTTCAAGTAAGGTACCTATTATATTCAAGGTACATTTGTTTGGATTCTTTAAAATCAGAATCTTTATTCTGATTGTAATCATTCAATGCAACGTACTCTTGATAAAATTAATTCGAAATCCAAGTAGCCGGATCACTGTTGAATACAAACACATTTTTCTCAATTTCACTCGCTTCTGCTTTCTCATCAGAAAATGGTGGTAAACCTGAGTGAGATGTATCTGGTACATTTTCTTCAACATCAATATTCTCAGGTACAGAGTCAATAGCAGTCAGGATGGCAGAAGTAGAGGAAGGGCAAGAAGGAGGAACATCTCAAGATGGTTGTTGATCTATACATTTGCACATAAAAACGTCAGTTCATTGCATTTGAAAAACTGATTTCTTACATTACAGTATTCACTTATTACTTTGAGCAACTTACTTGTCGAAGGTTTAAAAAATGTATCAATTTTGGCGTTTTAGCCAATACTTTTTCTTGTTTTTGCGCCTTTTCAGTTGCTTGCTTTCTACATTGAGCACCACTTAATCTTTTACGCCCATCCATTTTCAATTTTAAACGAAAAATGAATGTGTTGTGACGCGACAAATTTTAGCTCTCAGATAATTCGAATTATAGAGAGTTAACTGTAGTTCAATGATGTGCAATCTATTAGATAAATTGCCAAAGAGATCAACATCAAAAAGACGTCAAGAGACTCGCAACAAAGAAGGTAATAGTTTATAAGCAGAAAACAAAGACCAGTCTTCACGAAGAATTTGGTGAAGTTAGAGAGACCAAACTCCAGCAATTAACAACTCGAACACTTGGAGAACAATTTCTGTGTATGCCCTTGCACACAAGACGCACACATAGCAGTCCAGCTTCGTATGAAACATAACCATACCGAAGAACAATTTCTGTGAACGCCATCGCACAAAAGATGCATACATAGCAGTCTAGCTCCGTATTAAACATAACCGTACCGGACCGAACCCAGTCTTCTGTTACAAACGTAACAAGGCTTTTACAAGCCTCACACGAAGTAAATCCACACTGGACCGAGACCAATCACATGTTCCATCAAAAGGTCTGCCCCTCCTCTGCCACCGATAAGGCAGGAAATGGATCCTACAAAGCTCTGCAGAAAATGCAAACGCAGCACAGAAGAAGATGGGGACTCAGCTACATGCGAGGCATGCGAAAGAAGGGCTCATAAGAAATGTACGGGTCTGACGCAAGGTGAACTAGACACGCTTACGAGGGCTAATATTGCAGACTCACGTGAGATATGCAAAGAATGCAAACCATTCCTGCGGAAATCAGGGAAGCAAGATGACCGCATACAAAGCCTATTAAGCTCTATAGAATCCTTGCAAGCATCCATAGAGCAAGTGAAACAGAACATGGAAACCACACTCATAGAAAGAGTACAAAAAGCGGTAGCCAGGGAGATGGGAAAAGCCTCTCTCCCCCCGGCAAGAACCAAAAACAGCAGCCACAATTAGCCAGGCGACCATAGAAAACAGGAGCCCTCCATGCAGAAGCAACAACATAAATTAGCAAAGCTACCACGATTAAGTCACCAGCCACACAAAACATGGTAGAGGTACCAGCCACGCAAGACAACCAGAGCGCCCCCCAAGATAATCAGACCAGTCTCCAGCTAAACGAGGCTTCGACCACCAACGCGCAGCACACAGAGACGGAAACAGAAGACCCACTATTTCTCTATTTCTCAATCTAATAATATGTCATATGGGTGGTATTGGATTGTCTCTCAGGGGCGCTCATTACTCTTGTAGATGCATGACCACATTCAGATTTCAAATTTTTATTTTTTAAATAAAAAAAATATATATATATTTATCATTAAAAACATCGCCAAAATTCGCCGCCCCCTAAAATCTGCCGCCTATACAGCCTATACGTAAATCCGTCCCTGGATGTAGCCTACGTGCCTGCAGAGGACCCAACTGTAACTCCGATCATTTCTTGGCCAATACTGTAATGAGACAAAAAGACAACAACAATCTAATGCACAGATGAGACAACCATTTAAAAGTAGGAAGTGGAATCAAGAAGCGCTGACGGATACATCAAAATGAGTTGATCAAGGAAAGAGACATAGCACCAAATATGCAAAATGTCATCAATAGCCGGTTGCATTCCATTGCCATCACTAGCTATTGATATACGGTAGTACTGATCATAGGTCTTAAACAGTTTAGTCAGCATAGCGCAATATCCCGTGTCAGTTATGAAAATGTGCTGGTTAGCTATCCAACGAGCGTGCGAGTCAGTCAGTTAGCTAGCGAGCCTTTCCCAGAATCAGTCGACTAAGGCCAGCGAAAACATTCACGCAGCATTACATGAAAATCTCAGAGTAGAGTTGACGTGTTGGTGGTGTGTAACAAAATTTGAAAGTCATATTTGGCTAGTACACAACGCTGTATCAAGTTCCAACGTTCGCCGCTAATGTTAGTGGCATTAGCATCTGGTAGCTATAGTTGGAACTACTTGAAATTGAACTTGTTGGGCGCCCTCGGGCGTTCAATCAAAAATGCCCAGCTTATGGCCATTGGCTGCGATTCATATATCATCAATACTAATGACAGTGTGCTTACATAGTTCACACTACCCCCCCCCCCCCCCACGTCTTCTTTGCTGTCCGACTCAGATGAATCAGATTAACGAAGACGGATAAATAATGAAAGGCTCCATAACCGAGCCCCTGGCAATTTCTTTGTGGTAATCTTCTCTCTGCATGTCTTACGCAGTCCGTTCATAATCCAGTCAATATCTGCTAGTCCCTGGACTGGTTGTGTGGTTCAGCAGTAACGTTCTCATCGACTGCGCCCATGGTTGCAGGATCAAATTTTGGTGCAGTCAGCAGGCCCGGACTTAGAGATCCAGGGCCCCTAGGCACTTGACATTTGGGCCCCCCCACCATCTCGAAGCTATTTTGGAAATGTAGCAAATTAAATGCACTAGTACAGAACATATAATTTTTAATCGACTTTAATGACTTTAATAAACATCAGAATAATACAGTCTATGTTACTATAGTTATGCTATTCTATAAAATTTATAGAATCATACGACGAACTTTCTTCTGTGCAAAAGATTGAATGACGTCATCATAGTCAATTGACTGCATTATTTCTGACTCTATGTACATTACAGAGAGTAACTTGAGCCTGTTCTCTACTATGTTAGATCTTAAATCTTTACTCTCCTTAGCCCTGAAAACGACCGTTCTGCTGAGCAGTTTGACACTGGTGTATTACCCTTTCACGAATTGATTACCGGCGGTCGAGATGGGAACTATTACTTGTGTCACACGTCAGCTTGCTTGACAAGTACAGGTGCGCGAGTAGGATATGACTCAGCACCAGTAGCCTCAGTCTTGCCTCAGTCATCGTTGAACTGTCCAAGGTGACATGAGCTTCTGTGACGCGCAATGCTGCTTGACTTATGTGAAGAATGCAGTCTGTCATCGCTGTGTTCCCCGCTTTACCACCGCGGGGCAGCTGCTACAATAAACAACAAACACTGGCGCAGCCAGGCTCAGCGGCAATCAAATCTTAAATGGCTAATACACAACAGCATTCGGAGCGCAATTCCTACGTTTGGATAAATGTCCAAAAAGCCTTTTTCCGATAAGTATTTGTATAGCTTCAGTGACGATAACTCCATAACTGCATCATTCGACGACAAATGAGCTTGCAGGTGCAGACACTCGTTTTCCAAAGTTCTATCCAAGTCCCCCGGATAAAAAGTTATAAGGTTTCTGGCTCCTTCACGGATATCTTTAGATTCCAAACGATGTAGTTTCGTAAGAAAGTCAAACTTTTTACTTAACTTCTCATAAGCAGATCCGCGTCTCTGTAGTTCTGTAATTAGTCTATCAATAATGATGTTAGAAATGGTAACTCTGAATTTGTCCCTGCCAGAGAGTTCGGGCTCGTTTCCTTTTACTTCGTCGAACTGGACTTGAGATTACACTTACGTTTCCCCTGCATGTCATATGCAAAGCTATTTTTACCGGATTTTTCAATAACTTTCGACTCATAATGATCAAAGGTACTGGGTTTCCTTAAGTGTTCTAGGTATGTTACCAAAGACTGATACAGTTCAACGATCGTACCCAGGTCGATGTTAACAGATTGGAGAGATTTGCTTACTTTTTTGAACCTTTCCAAGATGTCATTCCAGAGAAGTGACGCACGGAGCCTATAGAATGGACTGCCTGCGCGTGGCGTGGCAATGCTAAGCGTGGATACTGCAGGCGAGAGAAAGAGAGGGGGAACGAAGAGGCCGAATTCTAGCTTTGTTGTGCGCAGGGCTATAAGTTTTGGCAAAATGTAGTACAAATATTTATTATAATATTATTTTCGATAAAGCTTTTTGATAAGGCAAGCTAGGCTTTTGAGCTTATGTAAAGATTCCGCCACCGGGGCCCCTAGGCTGGCTGGGCCCCTAGGCCGGGGACTTGTAGGCCTAGGCAGAAATCCGGCACTGGCAGTCAGTTGGTATTTGAGGGTGCGCAAATGCGAGGGAGCCGTGCCAGTACATTTACTGGCAGGTTGAAGATCCCCTTCCGGAGAAATTCCGGCATCCGGGCGTCTCTAAAAGCCGCAGTCTTTCTTCCGAACGTATTATTTCCTGCTATGTAAGATTTCACCTGCGGACCTAATTGATTAGTCTATAGTGACAATGATGCGGAGATATTCTAACTACCAATGCATATGCTGTCTCACTATTTCATCTATTTCGTTCGAACGGTGAGCGTGTTTGTGAGCATTAACTATGATTGCCGATTCCACTGTGGTTTGTAATGGATTGTGAGGAATAGTCTACTGAACCCTTTACGATCAGGAATCGAAGGATTCATGAGTAAACATAGTGAGAAATACTGATATGACAATTACCAGTCAGAAAAAACAGCAAATCGTTAATAAATTATCAGAACAATGGAAATGTCAAACCAGCAGAATAAAGAGATGTTATGAAATACTTTGGTGCCAGCCTGTCGAGATGGAACATGACCAGAACAGAAGGGCCCATCGAGGTTAGCGACTGTACTTCCTCAGGGAGAGTCTGTCCCGTGGGTGCACCCCATGTTAACACCCTCGAGGCAAAGATGACCTCGATTCACAGCACCAGGGAAAACCGTGAGAGAGGGGAGAAAGATGGGATCGCTCATTTGTGGCGCCACATTAAGCAATTAATCGGTTACAAATTATATGCAGGCACGAGGAATTGCATAAAAATATTATGACGATAATAATAAAAGCTTGCAGTCCCGCGAACATTACTAAATAAGATAATTAAGGCATTACCCGTGTGAGTTAATACACCAAATATCCCTCCACCTCAAGAAGTAATCGCAGTTGACGGACTCGTCACATGACACAAGTGAATCGCCGATCGTGGGAGGAACTATGTTGATGCTAAGTAGATCATAAACGATCACCTGATCGAATCTTAAGTCTAAAAACCAGGGCTGGATAACTTAACATAATGGCCTTGAATAACGAATTGTTTGGCGTTACGGTATACATCGCGTAACGTATAACAGAAAGTTTGTTGTAACGTTATTCATACGAAGAACGAATAAACGGATACTGTAAATATACCGTTATTTTAAATATTTTATTATCATACCGGATAGCATTTTAGTTATCGCAGGAGACACAAGTCGAATAACGTTATTGGCGTTGTAACACAATCAAATTTACCCCATTCACTAAGTTGTTTTAAATAACGTTATTGACAAGACCGGATAGCATTGTGTTATGCAGCATGCCTCGCAGGTCGAATAACGTTATTCGTGCTCTAACACGTCGCGAACAACTACCACTCATTCCGAAATTCAAATAACGTTATTCACAAGACCGGATAGCATTGTGTTATGCTGCATGCCTCGCAGGTCGAATAACGTTATTAACGTCGTGTTCTGTTGTATGGGTCCCGGGTTGAATAACGTTTTTAGCCTCGTACTAGGATCCAAATTTCAATAACGGTATTCTCCTAATAGTGTACGAATAGAAAGTTAACTATAAATGAATTCGAATTCGTAGTGCTGCCAGGTGACAAACAAGTAGCTCCGAGACCGACTAAAAAGCTTAATTTTCCATAAAATTTAAGATTCAAGCCAACGATTAAGTTAATCTATTTACGATGGGCCTATCGAGAATAATGACGAACTTAGGTTGGTAATAATAAACATTTATATTTCGATTGAAATATATCTGAAGTAATGTATTCCAATACAGCTCTACAGTTGGCAGCCTTGGTGACTCTGAATATATTCTTAGTTCCATATCTTAAGGTAAAGAATGCTCATGCAAAATTTGGTAAAGTCCAATGGATAGTATGGACGTTGCATGCTGTGAAATATTGGATGTATCAGTGCGAGTAAAATCATATTGGCAACAACGTCAAGAAGGCGTTTTCGGAATTAATCTGAATTATTCCTATATTTTATAGTGCCAATTTTGGATAAAATCCATTTCTTAGTATAGAAGTTACATGCATTTAAAAATTGGCCCTATAAACAGGCTTAGAATTATGTTGGCAGCACTGATGTGCATTAGTTGCTCCCAAATAATCTAAAATTTCAGAAACTATTCGTGCGCAAAATTTAGAGCTGTTGGCTTGCATACTTTCTGATATATTGGTATTAGGATAAAGAGAGTGAGCATTTAATAACAAATAATAATAATGTTATTGGTTTTACGTCCATTTCAACTACTCTGGCTTTTAGAGACTCCGGGGTGCCGTAATTTTGCCCAGAAGGGGCCTTTCAACGTGCCAGTAAATCTACTGACACGGCTCTCTCGCATTTGCGCACCCTCAAATGCCATCTGACTGCGCCAGGATACGAACCTGCAACCTTGGGCCAAGCAAGCGAGAACGTTACCCCTGAGCCACGCAGCCAGCCGCATTTATTAACAGCTGGCATCCCTAATGGCTCTCAAGTATAAGCATAGAAATATCTGTTATAGTACACAAAGCACGTACGAAATTTGGTTACAATCCAATTGATAGTATAGATGTTAGATGTACTTAAACATTGGACTTATCAGCAGGCTTAGAATCATCTTGGCAACACTGTCATATATGGGCTCCCTAAAATGTATCTGGAATGTTATTATCCCTGTGTGTGCTAACTTTGGAAAATTTCGAATGCATAACGTCTGAGATATCCAACGTAGAGCTTAAAAGTGAATTGTGATTTTTAGCAGTTGGTAACTCTGAAATCATTTTCAATTATGTCCCTGAGATATTCAGATTTAGATATTTCCTTAAACCGAATTTGGCTTCGATAACTGCAGTCTTTAAGGGGTTGATAGGGGGAGACACACAAAGACAGACAGACAGACATTTGCCTGGATCGATGCCATTAGTCTATCTCATCATCATTTAAAAAAAAGTGAAAAGTAAGCTAAAAAATACCACGTAGAATATACGAGAGCTAATGTATAACATCCTACCATAGGTGCTTCGATACTGTGCTGACCAGTACCCTCTGCTTATGGACATTTCACATGTGTTGTACCGCAATCATTGGCCATCAGCGTACAGATGTTACAGATCGTAACGTAAAAGCTTGTATACAAGCACAATTCCGGTATAGGCTTCAATAACGTTATTCGTACCTGCATTACGAGTTCTTATTGGCTCAGCTGCAAGAAATCAAAGATGGAGGAAACTTGTGGATTGAGATTAATAGTTGCAGTTCAATGGCATTATTAATGCAAATCAGTCATTTAGTTCCGTTACGTTGAATGCAGGAAAAGGCACTGACTGATTAAACGCATTTCTGTCAGTATTTATGATTTAACTGAAATCATTCGACATTTAGCCATATGGATGAAGCTGTGATTATGCACAGTACATGAAATGTGTACGAGGCAAGTTGGTCACTAGTCGTGGCCAAGTGAGGTACGTGTGTGCGCGCTGTGTGACCGCATTTGGAAGAGTGTACGGTTTCCTAATACCGGTGCTTCCTTAGTTCCACGTGTGTACTGACCTTCCGGGTGTCATTCGAACAATACTTTTTCAAGTAGTGTTCCAGATAGGACAACAAAACCAGAAACCCAGAAAACCCCGCTGAAAATCATGTCCGGATACCATAGGAAGAACACCGTTCGCTGCCAATGGGACAGGCAGAGTTCTCGCCCCTCACCAGGAGAAATTCACCGCTGGATTGGCGATACCCTCCGGTTGACTGTCGACCAAGTAGAAGCCATCCAGCTAAATGCGCACGAGAAAACCATGTACATCAAGGTAATCAGCATATCTACTTACCAGAAATTGTTAAATACTTTTGCAGATCCTATTAAATTTCAGTATGATTCAGGCGAAATGACAAATGTTAAGCTCTCCACAGCGGATTCCAATTTTACCACAGTGCGGATATTTAATGTCCCACTCGAAGTCCCTCCTGAAATTTTCAAATCCGTCCTGTCGAAATATGGCACTGTGAGTGACGTCAGGAAAGAACAATGGTCTTCTGCTTATCAGTTCCCGGTGTATAATGGAATACGTGCCGTCAATATGGAAATCAAACAAGATATCCCCTCCACTGAGACATTTGGTGGCCATTCTGGCTATATAACGTATAATGGACAGAAACAGACCTGTTTAATTTGCAATGCTACCACCCACCTACGTATCAACTGCCCAAAGAAAATGATTCCCCTCGGTATAATTCCTACACAACAACGACGTGTCCAATACTCGGACGTTGTGACGCAGCAAACGTCATATGACAACATGCTTATTGATCAGTCAGCTGGGACAACACCAGAAGTGACCTCGGTTACATATGACGCAGAACTGGTAACTTGCCCTGACCAAAGCAGTGAGCCACAGAGTGCCCCTGTGATATCGGCAACCTGTATCGCAGCTTTAGAACCGTCTATGCCGTCACTACAGGCTGCCACAGAAATTTTGTCTTCACTGCCACCACCTTCTCTAGTATCTACCGACTCACCTAAGCTGGTTGATCGGGGATCCGAGAATGTATCTAAGAAGATTAAAACAAATGCCTCGATTGCCGTACCAGCCCCGAAGAATCAAACTGGCTCCACAAACGTTTCCACAGCTGTGAAAAAGAAACAAAATCTTCTTTCTACGTCATCTAGGGACCCACGAACGCTCTCAAACGCTGACAGCCGGCCTATGAATGGCAGTCATAAGGAACTATCTCAACCTAATTTGACATAGTGCACCAGTATATTTCTCACCTGTGTCTTTTTTTTTTCTTCCTTTTTTCTCGAGTCCACCTTCCAGTATGTCTAGCACAGCTTTTATACTTTTCTTAATGGCGCAATTTCTCACTGTGGCCACTGTGAATATCAATGTAATAGAATGCCCTCTGAAATTTCAACTGTTGGAGAGATTCCTTCGCGATGCAGACATTGACATTGCCTTCATTCAAGAAGTTGCTATACCATGTTTGCCAATATCTGCCTTCTACAAACAATACATCAATACCGGTAATACGAATAGAGGGACCGGATTACTCATACGACATGATATCCCACTCGAAGGTGTGCTATGTCATCCATCAGGACGCATAATATCTGGACACATAAACAATACCACCCTGATAAATGTATATGCCCCATCCGGGTCAAATAAGCGTGTGGAACGGAAAATGTTCTTTCAACAGAGTATACTGCCTCATCTGCACGACGTTAAGGAAAAACTTATTCTTGCAGGGGATTTCAATTGTATTCAACGCCCAGAGGATTCCACTAGTTCATACCAAGGTATCAACCCGGCTCTCAGGACCCTTCTTAACTCCCTACACCTCATTGATGCTGTGGATAGTTTAAGGGTGCCCCTGCCCCATTACACCTGTATAAGTCACAACTCCTCATCACGAATTGACCGCATATACTTTTCACAGGAACGTATCCAGCCTAGACGATATGAAGTGATACCTGCCAGTTTCACTAACCATCATGCTGTCGTATGTACAATCTCTTACCCCCATCCCATATTTCACATAGGAAGAGGTTATTGGAAGCTGAATTGCTCGCTGTTACTGGAGGAGGAATGCCAAGATATTTTCAGACAACACTGGACTCGATGGGTCCAACAAAAATGCAAATTTCGCGACTGCGCAGACTGGTGGGATATTTTAGTTAAACCAGGGATCCGCCGCGTCTTTAAGAACATATCCTACCAACGAGGTCGGGAAAGACGGGATACAGTTGAATTTTACTATCGAGTTCTTCGCCAGCTCCAGCAAAGATCTGATGCTGGAGAGCGTATATATGACCAGATTCGGGAAGTTATAACCAAGCTCCTGTCTCTACAGCAACGAACACTCGCTCATATAAACGTGGCTTTAAAAGATCGTACCGTGCTCCCGGACGAAAGTGCAAGTGTATACCATATCGCCAAAGGACAACGGGAGCGGCAACGTAAATATATCCACCGCCTCCGCACCAGTACTGGACGTGACGTCACCTCCCCTGACGCTATACGTAGTGAAATATCATTATTTTATCAACGGTTCTACGCTAAGGCTGAAATCGATCCACAGCAGGTGACCCTATTGCTTTCATCTTGCAGTACCCAACTATCTCCGGACAACAAAACTCTGCTCAGCGCGGATATTACGGATAAAGAGATTCACTCTGTGGTTAAGAAACTCCCAAACAACCGCTCACCTGGCATTGATGGACTGCCATATGAACTGTATAAACACTTCTGGCCTCTCATTGGCAAAGAATTTTGTCATGTCCTGCGTACCATTCTCCAACGTCGTGCTCTTTGTCAGTCACATCACGAAGGTACCATAGTCCTCATACCAAAAACATCCTCTCCCATGGCAGTTGGTGACTTCCGACCAGTTACTCTGCTCTGCAGTGATTATAAAGTCCTTACCAAAGTACTTGCATGCCGATTGAAGACTGTTCTACATGATATCATTGGTATTGAACAATGTTGCAGTATTCCTGGAAGAACTCTGTTAACAAACTTAGCGATACTACGGGACCTACACCTAAAAGCCGAAATGCTCCCCACTGAGCCAATGAGTTTTCTCACCTTAGATCTTGATAAAGCTTTCGACCGCATCAGTCATGAATACTTGTACATGGTCTTGCAACACTTTGAATTTCCTGAAATCCTTATTGACTACATTCGTATGATAAATTGTAATGCTACGTCTCGAGTGCTCGTCAACGGTTTTCTTTCCCCTCTGATTCCAATACAACGATCAGTTAGGCAAGGATGTCCCCTGTCCATGCTACTTTTTGTCATTGGCCTTGAACCGTTCATTCGGACTACCCAGGTGAAGCTACAGGGTTACAAACTGTCCACACATGTATTTGGAATGTGCGCCTATGCTGATGACGTATCAATATTGATCCGCAATAATGAAGATATCTCCCACATCGATAGCGCCCTTCAGCTCTACCATATCGCCTCTGGAGCACAATCGAACCCCCAGAAAACTGCTTTGCTTCCGCTCAATACTAACTCAGTGATTACCCAACAGCCCTGGTTCCGGATAGTAAATGAGGTGAAAATTCTTGGCATTACCTGGAAGCAATCGCTTCTGGACACAGTGCAAGCAAACTGGACTAAGGTCATTGCCAAAGTTAGGGGAGTGCTGATCCAATTTGGTCAAAGAAACCTCAATATAGTGCAACGGGTCATGATCCTCAACGTGTTTGCGCTCTCTAAAATATGGTATGTCGCACAACTTTTCCCACTTCCCAAAATGTTTGAGAGCCAATTGGCAAAATATACAGGTTGGTTTATATGGCAAGGATTTTTGTTCCGAGTACAACGGGAACAGTTGTATCTCCCATCCCGGCAAGGTGGGCTAGGGCTAACAGCTCATGGCATGAAATGCCGTGCACTCCTCTGCAAGAACGATATCACCATTCTTTCCCAACATGACACTTTTACGAAAGCGCTATACAAAGATATTCGAAACACAGCCCGTGGTTGTGATAGAGCTTTGCCGAAGATATTTAGGGACCATCAACAGCACCTTCTAGAAACTGTTCGCCAAATGCCTTCAGGGACTGTTCCAACGACGAAAAGTATTTATAACATGTTGCGGCAAGTGGTACACTCCAAACCGCGAATCGAGGCCACCACCCTCTACGTCCATTGGCCCACTGTTTGGAAAAATTTTGGGGCTATGACCGTTTCTTCTGCTGTACACTCCCAGGTTTTTATCTTCCTCAACGATCTCATCCCAACCGCTCTACGGCGATATACCATCCGTCTTGAAGCTTACCCATGGTGTACTATATGTGGTCAAACTGATACGGCGCTACACCGCTTCACATCATGCACGCGAGTTGCCTCCACGTGGGTGTGGTGTAAGGGAAAAGTATGTCAACTATTAAATGTGCCCACGGATGACCTTGATGACAGGAAGTTGATTCGCTTGTCGGTGACCGCCTTCCCCCAAATTAAACAGACTGCCATTGTGTGGATAATGGGCCAATATGTACACTTCGTGATGGACAATGATCAACATTTCTCGTTCCAGGACCTCAGGTACCACCTGCAAAAAGAGCGTTGGAAGCTTAGTGAAAGTGGACAATTGTACGATAAATATGGACACTATCTGGATTTCTTGTGATGTATTAGTATGGTATTTATCATATCTGAAAATTCTGTAATTCTGTAAAGAGCTAATAAAAAAAAAAAAAAGTGAAAAAAAAAAAAGTGCTAAGGCGTTAACTTGGTACTTAATGGGTCCAGGGTTCGAGACGCTCCATGGCCAGAATTTTTATTCTTTTTGAATTATTTGGTTGTGTCAACACTACCGGGTGATGCAACTTTTCAACTTCGATTTACTCGCATGATCTAGGGGGGCGATGTTAATAATGGATATTGGTAGGGAAAAATCTTTCTATATTATCATTCGAATTTGTACTTTCCCAATCAAAACCATGAATATTTGTACAATTCGTGAAACTAATATAATTTTCACGGCACTGATTACTCCACAGTAAAATAATAATAATAATAATAATAATAATAATAATAATAATAATAATAATAATAATAATATTAACAATAATATGAAGTAGTTCCGTGACGATCTAAAGAGCCTGATTTTCTTTATATTTAAGATTCATGCCAATGATTAATCTACATAGACCTATATAGAATAATGACGAGATTAAGTTGGCAATACTAACTTTTCTATTTAGATTGGAATATATCTGAAGTAATGTATTCAAATACAGCTCTACATTTGGCAACCATGGTGACTCTGAATATATTCTTAGTTCCATATCTTAAGGTACATAATCCACATACAAAATTTTGTTGAAGTCCAATGGATAGTATGAACGTTGCATGCTGTGAAATATTGGATGTATCAGTGCGAGTAAAATCATATTGGCAACAATATCAAGAAGGCGTGCTCAGAATTAATCTGAATTATTCCTATATTTTAGAGTGCCAATTTTGGATAAAATCCATTTCTTAGTATAGAAATTACATGCATTAAAAAATTGGCCCTATAAACAGGCTTAGAATTATGTTGGCAGCACTGATGTGCATTAGTTGCTCCCAAATAATCTAAAATTTCCGGAACTATTCGTGCGCAAAATTTAGAGCTGTGGCTTGCATACTTTCTTATATATTGGTATTAGGATAAAGAGAGTGAGCATTTAATAACAAATAATAATAATGTTATTGGTTTTACGTCCCTTTTAACTACTCTGGCTTTTAGAGACTCCGGGGTGCCGTAATTTTGTCCATACGGGGATCTTCAACGTGCCAGTAAATCTACTGACACGGCTCTCTGGCATTTGCGCACCCTCAAATGCCAGCTGACTGCGCCAGGATACGAACGAGCAACCTTGGGCCCAGCAAGCGAGAACGTTACCCCTGAGCCACGCAACCAGCCGCATTTATTAACAGTTGGCAGCCCTAATGGCTCTCAAGCATAAGCATAGTCATATCTGTTATAGTACACAAAGCACGTACGAAATTTGGTTACAATCCAATTGATAGTATAGATGTTAGATGTACTTAAACATTGGACTTATCAGCAGGCTTAGAATCATCTTGGCAACACTGTCATATATGGACTCCTTAAAATGTATCTGGAATTTTATTATCCCTGTGTGTGCTAATTTTGGAAAATTTCGCATGCATAACGTCTGAGATATCCAACGTAGAGCTTAAAAGTGAATTGTGATTTTTAGCAGTTGGTAACTCTGAAATAATTTTCAATTATGTCCCTGAGATATTCAGATTTCCTTAAACCGAATTTGGTTTCGATAACTGCAATCTTTAGGGGTTTATAGGGGGAGACACACAAAGACAGACAGACAGACATTTGCCTGGATCGATGCCATAAGTCTATCTCATCATCATTTAAAAAAAAAAGTGAAAAGTAAGCTAAAAATAGCAAGTAGAATATACGATAGCTAATGTATAACATCCTACCTTAGGTGCTTCGATACTGTGCTGACCAGTACCCTCTGCTTATGGACATTTCACATGTGTTGTACCGCAATCATTGGCCATCAGCGTACAGATGTTACAGATCGTAACGTAAAAGCTTGTATACAAGCACAATTCCGGTATAGGCTTCAATAACGTTATTCGTACCTGCATTACGAGTTCTTATTGGCTCAGCTGCAAGAAATCAAAGATGGAGGAAACTTGTGGATTGAGATTAATAGTTGCAGTTCATTGGCATTATTAATGCAAATCAGTCATTTAGTACCGTTACGTTGAATACAGGAAAAGGCACTGACTGATTAAACGCATTTCTGTCAGTTTTTAAGATTTAACTGAAATCATTCGACATTTAGCCATATGGATGAAGCTGTGAATCTGCACAGTACATGAAATGTGTACGAGTGCTAAGGCGTTAACTTGGTACCTAATGGGTCCTGGGTTCGAGACGCTCCATGGTCAGATTTTTTATTCTTTTTGAATTATTTCGTTGTGTCAACACTACTGTGCGATGCAACTTTTCAACTTCGATTTACTCGAATGATCTAGGGGGGCGATGTTAATAATGGATATTGGTAGGGAAAAATCATTCTATATTATCATTCGAATTTGTACTCTCCCAATCAAAACCATGAATATTTGTACTATTCGTGAAACTAATATAATTTTCACAGCACTGATTACTCCACAGTAAAATAATAATAATAATATTAACAATAATATGAAGTAGTTCCGTGACGATCTAATGAATCTAATTTTCTTTATATTTATGATTCATGCCAATGATTAATCTACATAGAACTATCTAGAATAATGACGAGATTAAGTTGGTAATACTAACTTTTCTATTTAGATTGGAATATATCTGAAGTAATGTATTCCAGTACAGCTCTACAGTTGGCAGCCTTGGTGACTCTAAATATATTCTTAATTCCATATCTTAAGGTACAGAATGCACATACAAAATTTGGTTGAAGTCCAATGGATAGTATGAACGTTGCATGCTGTGAAATATTGGATGTATCAGTGCGAGTAAAATCATATTGGCAACAACTTCGAGAAGGCGTGCTCAGAATTAATCTGAATTATTCCTATATTTTATAGTGCCAATTTTGGATAAAATCCATTTCTTAATATAGAAGTTACATGCATTAAAAAATTGGCCCTTTAAACAGGCTTAGAATTATGTTGGCAGCACTGATGTGCATTAGTTGCTCCCAAATAATCTAAAATTTCCGGAACTATTCGTGCGCAAAATTTAGAGCTGTGGCTTGCATACTTTCTTATATATTGGTATTAGGATAAAGAGAGTGAGCATTTAATAACAAATAATAATAATGTTATTGGTTTTACGTCCCTTTTAACTACTCTGGCTTTTAGAGACTCCGGGGTGCCGTAATTTTGTCCAGAAGGGGATCTTCAACGTGCCAGTAAATCTACTGACACGGCTCTCTCGCATTTGCGCACACTCAAATGCCAGCTGACTGCGCCAGGATACGAACCTGCAACCTTGGGCCCAGAAAGGGAGAACGTTACCCCTGAGCCACGCAGCCAGCCGCATTTATTAACAGTTGGCAGCCCTAATGGCTCTCAAGTATAAGCATAGTCATATCTGTTATAGTACACAAAGCACGTACGAAATTTGGTTAAAATCCAATTGATAGTATAGGTGTTAGATGTACTTAAACATTGGACTTATCAGCAGGCTTAGAATCATCTTGGCAACACTGTCATGTATGGGATCCTTAAAATGTATCTGGAATGTTATTATCCCTGTGTGTGCTAATTTTGGAAAATTTCGCATCCATAACGTCTGAGATATCCAACGTAGAGCTTAAAAGTGAATTGTGATTTTTAGCAGTTGGTAACTCTGAAATAATTTTCAATTATGTCCCTGAGATATTCAGATTTCCTTAAACCGAATTTGGTTTCGATAACTGCAATCTTTAGGGGTTTATAGGGGGAGACACACAAAGACAGACAGACAGACATTTGCCTGGATCGATGCCATAAGTCTATCTCATCATCATTTAAAAAAAAAAGTGAAAAGTAAGCTAAAAATAGCAAGTAGAATATACGATAGCTAATGTATAACATCCTACCTTAGGTGCTTCGATACTGTGCTGACCAGTACCCTCTGCTTATGGACATTTCACATGTGTTGTACCGCAATCATTGGCCATCAGCGTACAGATGTTACAGATCGTAACGTAAAAGCTTGTATACAAGCACAATTCCGGTATAGGCTTCAATAACGTTATTCGTACCTGCATTACGAGTTCTTATTGGCTCAGCTGCAAGAAATCAAAGATGGAGGAAACTTGTGGATTGAGATTAATAGTTGCAGTTCATTGGCATTATTAATGCAAATCAGTCATTTAGTTCCGTTACTTTGAATACAGGAAAAGGCACTGACTGATTAAACGCATTTCTGTCAGTATTTAAGATTTAACTGAAATCATTCGACATTCAGCCATATGGATGAAGCTGTGATTCTGCTCAGTACGTGAAATATGTGCGAGTGCTAAGGTGTTATCTTGGTATTTAGTGGGTCCTGGGTTCGAGACGCTCCATGGCCAGAATGTTTATTCTTTTTGAATTATTTAGTTATGTCAACACTACTGTGTGATGCAACTTTTCAACTTCGATTTACTCGCATGATCTAGGGGGCGATGTTAATAATGGATATTGGTAGGGAAACATCTTTCTATTTTATCATTCGAATTTGAACTTTCCCAATCAAAACCATGAATATTTGTACTATTCTTGAAACTAATATAATTTTCACAGCACTGATTACTCTACAGTAAAATAATAATAATAATAATATTAACAATAATATGAAAGTAGTTCCGTGACGATCTAAAGAGCCTAATTTTCTTTATATTTAAGATTTATGCCAATGATTAATCTACATAGACCTATCTAGAATAATGACGAGATTAAGTTGGTAATACTAACTTTTCTATTTAGATTGGAATATATCTGAAGTAATGTATTCCAATACAGCTCTACAGTTGGCAGCCTTGGTGACTCTGAATGTATTCTTAGTTCCATATTTTAAGGTACAGAATGCACATACAAAATTGGTTGAAGTCCAATGGATAGTATGGACGTTGCATGCTGTGAAATATTGGATGTATCAGTGCGAGTAAAATCATATTGGCAACATGTCAAGAAGGCGTTTTCAGAATTAATCTGATTTATTCCTATATTTTACAGTGCCAATTTTGGATAAAATCCATGTCTTAGTATAGAAGTTCAATTTCAACTGTTTCCAACTGTGGCTACCAGATGCTTCTGTCACTAACACTGGCGGAGAACGTTGGAACTTGATAGAGCGTTTCTAACTCGCCAAATATAACCTAAAAACTTTTCTACCCACTACCAATTGTAATGGTAGGTGCTTTTACGTGCCATAAATCTATGACATGGGCACGCCTGCTTTATTTCCCCTTCGAAGAAAGGCATACTGAAGGATTTTAACGCTCTTAACCAATCCGACGACTTCGGCCGGGTTTGAACACGCCATCTTGGGCTTAGCAGTTCAGCATGCTATCGACCACGCCACCGAAGCCCCTTATAGAAGTAATACAGGGTGAAGAAATATGCCGTACTTGGAGGTCGTCATGCGACTTCTCATCCAACTGCAAGACAAAAGTTTCTATAGCAAAATCGGAGCGGGTGTTATTTGAAAAGACGAGTATGAAAACGAGAAGCCGGCAACACTGTCGCATCCTGCGGCGGAATGTGTAACGTATCACCGTACCAGCCGTCGTAGCTCACTGAGTAGGCTGCTGTATTATCCAAACCACAACCACCAACGAACTACGGTTCGAATCTACGTCAGGTCGTCGTTTTGTGTGACGTCAGTTCGTGGCTCTGTGAAGATAAGACTGGACTTCAAACGATTTTTCTTTCGTAGTCAGTTTACCCTCCAAGTAGGCTTTTCCCACGGACTCAGCGAGAGATCCCACCTTTACCTCCTCTATGGGCAGTGTCCTGGCGCTTGAGAGTGAGTCGGGGGATCCAACTGGGGAGGCGGGGACTAGCACCTCACCCAATGCGGCCTCACCTGCAAAGCGAACAGGGGGCCTCATGTGGGATGGGACGGGATGGGAAGAATAGAAAGGATAGACAAGGAAGAGGGAAGGAGGCGGCCGTGGCCTGACGGTAGGGACCATCCCGGCATTTGCCTGAAGACGAAGTGGGCAACCACGAAAAACCACTTCGAGGATGGATGTGGTGGGACTCGAACCCCATCTACTCATTTGGACCACCCGAGGCTGAGTAGATCCCGTTCCAGTCCTCATACCACTTTTCAAATTTCGTGGCAGCGTACGGAATGGAATTATTGTGCGTATCATAATGGGCAATCTAGTGTATATCATTGGATGCAGACGATGTTACTGGCTTTATTTGTGCCATGGACGAAACTAAGTGGTCGTTTACGTATGTAAGAGGCTCATGTTATGTTTTAATGTTTAAATAAAGGTAACAGAAGGAAATAATATAAGAGATGAAGACACTTTGGACAGAGAAGGTGTTATGTTTGGAAGTACGCCAGGGTAGAGTGGAAAGGAAACCTGGGGCGAAGTGGTCTGAGGACAGAAAGAAGCAACATAGTCTAAGAACGAAGAAATATTGGGAAGAAAACAACAAAGAGTGAAGAATTGAAATTGGTGCGTGGTCCGTAGCGGGTCTCATCGAAATAAGAAAGAAGTAGAGAAGTAACAGCAATGGTAAGACACAGTACACAACATAATGTATTGATTGCATTGTGGAGGTGTACATTGGATACAATTTGAGACTTTAACTGAAGAACTCTTTGACGCGAACGCCATTGGACCATAACCGACCTTCACGGCATACCCTTTCGCACTGAGCTAATGAGACAGCACCGGCACAGCGCAGACTTCATGCGTGCTGTTCTCTTGGCCATGCTGCACGCAGTTACAGCGTTGCCAGAGCCTCGTTTCTTAACTCGCATTTCTATTAAACGTATTGGCGGGACCAGGCCTTCCTAGATAAGCCTTTGCCATGAATTTCGACGAGGAACCGCATGCTGACCTCCAAGTACGGGATTTGTTCTTCATCCTGTATATAGTATATACAACATTATGTATAATATTTGACGCAATCAAAGTTTTTGATATTTCAGAGGAAACCTCTGGTTGGTTATGATAGGATTACTGGTATGCTACTGGTAGAGCGTATGTTAGTACAGTATATGATAATTAGTAAACAATATTTTAACTTCTTCTTCGACATAATTGATTTTTCAGTACGGTATGTTTAGGCTTTAGAGATCATATCAGCAACGGGTTGTGTATCATTCACAGCATTCCAATACGAAATAATTTTTCTTGTAACAATAAATGTACTGTGTGAAATGAAAGGGAACAAAGAGCAAATGCCATTATTCATTTAAAGACAAGACGGAAAATGGCTAAGTTGCTCCAACGCGTAGCCCACTACTCCATGTTGTTTGATGTGGTGGTACGTTTAAATTTACGCTGCGATTTGTCGTCAACGGTATGAATGGCATTATTTACTTTTAAACCAGAATTACACTGCTGTTAATGAATACGACAACCCACCAGGCACTTTCTACTGTTAAAGCGATAGAGAGACTTGAGGTGTCCCACCTGTTATGACGAGACTTCTTGAATTGAGTCATCTCATGAGCACGTTCTGTCCAAGCGGAGCCTCGCTCACAGTAGTGTTGTGCCCAGGTGCGGGAGTGATTAATCTGCCAATGGATTTCAATTTTAAATAAAGGGAGGAGGAAATAGAGAACAGCATTCATAAGAGAAATAGCAAATGGAAGGGGTGACACATACGTTTTAATATTGTATTAGACAAATGGGTTGTTGATTGTGTTCAATGTTAATAGTTAATTTTCAAGAGGAAGAGTACGTAGTATATGATTAGGCGCAGATGTTCATGACCAGAAGGTGAAATTATATTGATGTATGTGTGACAAAATCATCGTAAAATCAGTGTGGAGGTATGTGTCCATGATATACGATCCATCTCCATTGCAAGTGTGAAAGAATTTCTGAGATATGGCCAAACATTTTTAAATATTTTTAAAAAATACAAAAATATATCTGTAGAAGCTCGACCCAAGTTGAAGACAAATTGCTGAAATGGCAAGATAGAGACTAAACAGGAGGTGTTCAAGATTAGGACCGGACACATTGCATTAGCCTACTTACTATTTCAAATGCGGTTTACTCTCTAATAACTATATTTTACAGCTTATTCCAGGGGATAATTCACTACATTTATTCATGTTTATTAAAGAGGACGATTGGGAGTTCCACGGCAGTGACGTCTGAACATTATGATAAAGATCGGGAATGTAGACTAGTGATTAGAATTTTGTGTTGGAAGGTTCAAGAAGTATGTTGTTTAGAAAAGTGAGACTTGGCATTTGTTATGCCAATATAACATGAAGTAATCAGATATCATGTTTGAAACTGTAATCTCAGTATAACCCTTTCTTTTATCTGTGAAGATTTCTGCTGCCTTTCTTTTCACATCTGATAAACGAATCGCTTTTCAGTGGGTCAGCACATTAACGTGCGCAATTAAATGGGGTGGGGAATAACAAGTATGTATCCCACTTCACCGATGTGGCTCTATCCTGTAAGCCTAGATCAGGACCATCCAGTCATTGCGCTCCGAGAGCGCGGCCGCGCTCGGGGAGCACTGGGCAGTCAGACTAGCGCTCCTTCCCCTACCACCACTACACTGTGGCAGCGAGGAGATCTGAGACACACGGACTATGTTCGTACCGCAATAACTAGATACGTACGCACAGATGCAGGCGACGGCTTTTGTGGCATTGTTGACATCATATTGATAGGGCTGTTTTACCATAATAGGATATATACTGCCATAATATATATGTATACAAATCGAATGGTACTCCGATGCATGGAATGTGTAAGAAACGAACGCAAGTGTTAAGTAAAGAATATTGTGCTTTATTACAAAATGAAATGAGAACATATTAGAGAGGAAAATTCAACAACATTTTACCAATATGAACAGATAGTACAGGCCTTGAGTGACTCTTTCTCCGTCGTTTTTACGAATTTCTAGTTTTGGAGGAAACAATCTTCTCCAAATTGGGTACAATATTTCTGGACACAGCTATTCGTAAACAATTGCGCAAGTTTCTATCACTCATCGTTGCACGATGTTTACTTTAGGTAAGCTTAAGAACTGAAGAGAAGCGCTCATAAATGTACGTTGAGTCGAACATTGACAGAACTTCACTTGCATGTCTTTACAAAAGGGGATATTCTCCTTGCGGAAAGCCACTGTAAAATTCTTCTAAACTTCGTGACATTTAGAAAGAGGTCTTTAAGACGAACATTGCATTGCAGTTCAATCAGCTCTAATTGAAATAGCTGTGGAACACTGTCTGCACTAATAGAAAATGGTCGAACAAATACATCTAACACCGCTTGGAGTTCTGATAATTCTGAAAATCGCTTGTCAAACTCTTCTTGTATTTGGCGAATTACCTGCAAGTACTCATCAAAGTCGACACCTTTCACTGTTTCAAACGATGGAAAATGTCCTGTGTTCCTTGCACGTAACTGGTTTTCCCGCAAAATCAATTTTCTTGTGAACGCTTCAATTTTTTCCACCAAATCGCAGATGTTGTGCTTTTCGCCCTGAAGCGAAGTGTTCAAATTATTCAGATGGGCAGTAATGTCACATAAAAATCCAAGTCCGCCACCCACTTAGGGTCACGCAAAAGAACTTCGGTCCGCCCTTTCATGTCACAGAATGTATGTATTGTGTTCCGCAAGAAAAACACACGATTCAGCACCTTCGCCTTGCTCAGCCATCTTACTTCTGCATGGTACGGGATATCCGGACACTCCGCTTCGATGTCATCCAAGAACTCTTTGAATTGACGGTGCGTGAGTTCATGGGAGTGAAGATAATTTACCATTCGCACAACTGTTCCCATTACATCTTTGCGCTTGGCGACTTTTGCACAGATTGCCTCCTGGTGTATGAAGCAATGGATCGCCACCATTAGGGTACTACCGTTCTCAGCCATTCTTAACTTTACATATCTGAGGAACCCCATGCGTACACATCGTAAAGCAGGAGCTCCATCCGTCGTTATACTCGTCAACCGCTCCCATTTTAATCCCATTGATTCAAAAGCACCCTCCACAGCTTGGAAAATATCGAAACCGGTAGTGGTGACTTTGAGTGTTACCAAGTCGAGGAAATTCTCGGTGACCCGAAGATCGTCATCCACCCCTCGAATAAAAATAACGAGCTATGCTATGTCCACAATGTCGGTTGATTCGTCGAGGGCGATGGAAAATTATACAAATTTTGCTGCCTTCTCCAATAATTGCTGTTCCATATCAACGGACATATCGTCTATTCTGCGAGCCACAGTTTGAGGAGAAAGAGAGATGTTTTCAAATTTCTCAACTACCTCCGTAGGACAAATACATGCCGCCACGTCCATTAGGCACTCCTTGATGAAATTCCCTTCCGCGAAGGGCTTCCCAGCTTCGGCAATTCGCATCGAACATTTGTAGCTTGCTCGTAAAATCGGTCCACCAACCTCACTCTCCTCTATCTCCTGTCAGACAAAAATACGGCAAGTCACAATTTTAGTGTTCTTCAGATAATTAAATCATTTGTTCATTCCCAATTGTAAGCAAGCATTTTAAAATTAAGGCAATAATACTTACAGGAAAGTGCTGCTTGAAATTTTCTTTCAATTCTTCCAACTTCGATTGCCGACTGGCGTCTGTCAAGTCACCGTATTCATCCCTGTGGTTGGCACTGCAGTGCCGTTCCAAATTGTGTTTTTTTTTACCCATTAAATCTCGGTGGCACACTAAACATTTGGCATTCCCTTTATAAGCTGTACAGAAAAATAATTTTTCCCATTCTGCTTTAAAGGCAGCTGCTTCACCACTCCTTATTAGCCTACTTTTCACATTTTGCAAAAATGAGGAAAAAGTACACTTATGAGATCGATCCGGGAGAATGTGAGTCTGTCTGTCTGTCCTTCTGTCTGTCAGGCTGTGTGTGTGAGCCCCCCCCCCCCCCTCCCCCCTGTCAACTCCTAAACGGCTGCAGAAATCGAAACCAAATTTAGTATGAGTAAAGATGTATACCGGAATATCTCACGCCCATATTTGAAAATGATGTCAGTGCTACCAACTGCTAAAAATCACAATTCACTTTTAAGCTCTACGTTGGATATCTCAGACGTTATGCATGCGAAATTTTCCAAAATTAGCACACACAGGGATAATAACATTCCAGATACATTTTAAGTAGCCCATATATGACAGTGTTGCCAAGATGATTCTAAGCCTGCTGATAAGTCCAATGTTTAAGTACATCTAACATCTATACTATCAATTGGATTTTAACCAAATTTCGTACGTGCTTTGTGTACTATAACAGATATGACTATGCTTATACTTGAGAGCCATTAGCGCTGCCAGCTGTTAATAAATGCGGCTGGCTGCGTGGCTCAGGGGTAACGTTCTCCCTTGCTGAACCCAAGGTTGCAGGTTCGTATCCTGGCGCAGTTAGCTGGCATTTGAAGGTGCGCAAATGCGAGAGAGCCGTGTCAGTAGATTTACTGGCACGTTGAAGATCCCCTTCTGGGCAAAATTACGGCACCCCGGAGTCTCTAAAAGCCAGAGTAGTTGAAATGGACGTAAAACCAATAACATTATTATTATTTGTTAATAAATGCTCACTCTCTTTATCCTAATACCAATATATCAGAAAGTATGCAAGCCAACAGCTCTAAATTTTGCGCACGAATAGTTCCTGAAATTTTAGATTATTTGGGAGCAACTAACGCACATCAGTGCTGCCAACATAATTCTAAGCCTGTTTATAGGGCCAATTTTTAAATGCATGTAACTTCTATACTAAGAAATGGATTTTATCCAAAATTGGCACTATAAAATATAGGAATAATTCAGATTAATTCTGAAAACGCCTTCTTGACGTTGTTGCCAATATGATTTTACTCGCACTGATACATCCAATATTTCACAGCATGCAACGTCCATACTATCCATTGGACTTTACCAAATTTAGCATGAGCATTCTTTACCTTAAGATATGGAACTAAGAATATATTCAGAGTCACCAAGGCTGCCAACTGTAGAGCTGTATTGGAATACATTACTTCAGATATATTCCAATCTAAATAGAAAAGTTAGTATTACCAACTTAATCTCGTAATTATTCTAGATAGGTCTATGTAGATTAATCATTGGCATGAATCTTAAGTATAAAGAAAATTAGGTCCTTTAGATCGTCACGGAACTACTTCATATTATTGTTAATATTATTATTATTATTATTTTACTGTGGAGTAATCAGTGCTGTGAAAATTATATTAGTTTCACTAATAGTACAAATATTCATGGTTTTGATTTGGAAAGTACAAATACGAATGATAAAATAGAATGATTTTTCCCTACCAATATCCATTATTAACATCGCCCCCCTAGAACATGCGAGTAAATCGAAGTTGAAAAGTTGCATCACACAGTAGTGTTGACACAACGAAATAATTCAAAAAGAATAAAAATTCTGGCCATGGAGCGTCTCGAACCCAGGACCCAGTAGGTACCAAGTTTACGCCTTAGCACACGTACACATTTCACGTACTATGCAGCTTCACAGCTTCATCCATATGGCTAAATGTCGAATGATTTCAGTTAAATCTTAAATACTGTCAGAAATGCGTTTAATCAGTCAGTGCCTTTTCCTGTATTCAACGTAACGGAACTAAATGACTGATTTGCATTAATAATGCCAATGAACTGCAACTATTAATCTCAATCCACAAGTTTCCTCCATCTTTGATTTCTTGCAGCTGAGCCAATAAGAACTCGTAATGCAGGTACGAATAACGTTATTGAAGCCTATACCGGAATTGTGCTTGTATACAAGCTTTTACGTTACGATCTGTAACATCTGAACGCTGATGGCCAATGATTGCGGTACAACACATGTGAAATGTCCATAAGCTGAGGGTACTGGTCAGCACAGTATCGAAGCACCTAAGGTAGGATGTTATACATTAGCTATCGTATATTCTAAGTGGTATTTTTAGCTTACTTTTCACCTTTTTTTTAAATGATGATGAGATAGACTAATGACATCGATCCAGGCAAATGTCTGTCTGTCTGTCTTTGTGTGTCTCCCCCTATCAACCCCTAAAAGACTGCAGTTATCGAAACCAAATTCGGTTTAAGGAAATATCTAAATCTGAATATCTCAGGGACATAATTGTAAATGATTTCAGAGTTACCAACTGCTAAAAATCACAATTCACTTTTAAGCTCTACGTTGGATATCTCAGACGTTATGCATGCGAAATTTTCCAAAATTAGCACACACAGGGATAATAACATTCCAGATACATTTTAAGGATCCCTTATATGACAGTGTTGCCAAGATGATTCTAAGCCTGCTGATAAGTCCAATGTTTAAGTACATCTAACATCTATACTATCAATTGGATTGTAACCAAATTTCGTACGTGCTTTGTGTACTATAACAGATATGACTATGCTTATGCTTGAGAGCCATTAGGGCTGCCAACTGTTAATAAATGCGGCTGGCTGCGTGGCTCAGGGGTAACGTTCTCGCTTACTGGGCCCAAGGTTGCAGGTTCGTATCCTGGCGCAATCAGCTGGCATTTGATGGTTCGCAAATGCGAGAGAGCCGTGTCAGTAGATTTAATGGCACGTTTAAGATCCCCTTCTGGGCAAAATTACGGCACCCCGGAGTCTCTAAAAGCCAGAGTAGTTAAAAGGGACGTAAAACCAATAACATTATTATTATTTGTTAATAAATGCTCACTCTCTTTATCCTAATACTAATATATCAGAAAATATGCAAGCCAACAGCTCTAAATTTTGCGCACGAATAGTTTCTGAAATTTTAGATTATTTGGGAGCAACTAATGCACATCAGTGCTGCCAACATAATTCTAAGCCTGTTTATAGGGCCAATTTTTAAATGCATGTAACTTCTATACTAAGAAATGGATTTTATCCAAAATTGGCACTATAAAATATAGGAATAATTCAGATTAATTCTGAGCACGCCTTCTTGACGTTGTTGCCAATATGATTTTACTCGCACTGATACATCCAATATTTCACAGCATGCAACGTTCAGACTATCCATTGGACTTCAACCAAATTTTGTATGTGCATTCTGTACCTTAAGATATGGAATTAAGAATATATTTAGAGTCACCAAGGCTGCCAACTCTAGAGCTGTATTGGAATACATTACTTCAGATATATTCCAATCTAAAGAGGAAAGTTAGTATTACCAACTTAATCTCGACATTATTCTAGATAGGTCTATGTAGATTAATCATTGGCATGAATCATAAATATAAAGAAAATTAGGTTCATTAGATCGTCACGGAACTACTTGATATTATTGTTAATATTATTATTATTATTATTATTATTATTATTTTACTGTGGAGTAATCAGTGCTGTGAAAATTATATTAGTTTCACGAATAGTACAAATATTCATGGTTTTGATTGGGAAAGTACAAATTCGAATGATAAAATAGAATGATTTTTCCTTACCAATATCCTTTATTAACATCGCTCCCCTAGATCATGCGAGTAAATCGAAGTTGAAAAGTTGCATCCTACAGTAGTGTTGACAAAACGAAATAATTCAAAAAGAATGAAAATTCTCACCATGGAGGGTTTCGAACGCAGGACCCATTGGATACCAAGTTAACGCTTTAGCACTCGTACACTGCTCACGTCCTATGCAAGTTAACAGCTTCATCAATATGGCTAAATGTCGAATGATTTCAGTTAAATCTTCAATACTGACTGAAATGCGTTTAATCAGTCAGTGCCTTTTCCTGTATTCAACGTAACGGAACTACATGACTGATTTGCATTAATAATGCCAATGAACTGCAAATATTACTCTCAATCCACTAGTTTCCTCCATCTTTGATTTCTTGCAGCTGAGCCAATAAGAACTCGTAATGCAGGTACGAATAACGTTATTGAAGCCTATACCGGAATTGTGCTTGTATACAAGCTTTTACGTTACGATCTGTAACATCTGTACGCTGATGGCCAATGATTGCGGTACAACACATGTGATATGTCCATAAGCAGAGGGTACTGGTCAGCACAGTATCAGAGCACCTAAGGTAGGATGTTATACATTAGCTATCTTATATTCTACGTGCTATTTTTTAGCTTACTTTTCACTTTCTTTTAAATGATGATGAGATAGACTTATGGCATCGATCCAGGCAAATGTCTGTCTGTCTGTCTGTCTTTGTGTGTCTCCCCCTATCAACCCCTAAATGACTGCAGTTATCGAAACCAAATTCGGTTTAAGGAAATATCTATATCTGAATATCTCAGGTACATAATTGAAAATGATTTCAGAGTTACCAACTGCTAAAAATCACAATTCACTTTTAAGCTCTACGTTGGATATCTCAGACGTTATTCATGCGAAATTTTCCAAAATTAGCACACACAGGGATAATAACATTCCAGATACATTTTAAGTAGCCCATACATGACAGTGTTGCCAAGATGATTCTAAGCCTGCTGATAAGTCCAATGTTTAAGTACATCTAACATCTATACTATCAATTGGATTTTAACCGAATTTCGTACGTGCTTTGTATACTATAACAGATATAACTATGCTTATACTTGATAGTCAGCAGGGCTGCCAACTGCTAATGAATGCTCATTCTCTTTCTTTATCCTAATACCAATAAATATATCAGAAAGTATGCTAGCCAACACCTCTGAATGTTGCACACGTATGGTACCTAAAATTTCAGATTAACTTCGAGTAACTAATGTACATCAGTGCTGCCAACATAATTCTAAGCCTGCTGAAAATGCATGTAACTTCTATACCAACAAATGGATGTTAACCAAAATTGGCACTATTAGATAAAGTATTATTTCAGATATCGCCTCCGTAGCGTAGCGGTCAGCATGGTTAGCTGCCGCCCCGGAGGTCCTGGGTTCGATTCCCGGCTCTGCCACGAAATTTGAAAAGTGGTACGAGGACTGGAACGGGATCTACTCAGCCTCGGGTGGCCCAAATGAGTAGAGGGTGTTCGATTCCCCTTCAGCCATCCTCGAAGTGGTTTTCCGTGGTTTCCCACTTCGTCTTCGGGAAAATGCCGGGATGGTACCTTCTTCAAGGCCACGGCTGCCTCCTTCCCTCTTCCTTGCCTATCCATCCCTTACCATCCCTCATGAGGCCCCTGTTCGCTTTGCAGGTGAGGCCAATCCCACCTCACCAGTTGTATCCCTTCCGATTCGATGTTCCTAGCTCTAGGACACTGCCCATAGAGGCGGTAGTGGTGAGTTCCCTCACTGAGTCCGTGGATTCCACCAACCTGGAGGGTAAACGACTAAAAATAAAATAAAAATTGGCGTGAATCTTAAATATAAAGAAAAGTATGCTCTTTAGATCGTCACGAAGCTATTTCTCCTTATTCTTAATATTATTATCTATTGTGGAGTAAACATAGACTATTATTGAGGTATGAAAATATTAGTGTACTTTCACGAATAGTACAAATATTCATGGTTTTGTATGGGGAAGTACAAATTTGAATGATAGAATAGAATAATTTTCCCTTCCAATATCCATTATTAACATCATCTCCGTAGATTATGCGAATAAATCGTAGTTGGAAACTCACAAGGAATGTAGTGTGAATGCAACATAATAATTCAAAAAGAATAAAAAGTTTGGCCCAATTACGTCTCGAACCCGAGACTCATTGGACACTAAGTTGCAGCTATAGCACCCGTACACTACTCACTTTGTAGCCTAGCTCATAGTTACGTAACTTCATGCGTATAGCTAAATGTCGAATTATTTCAGTTAAATCGTAAATACTGACAGGAATGCGTTCAATCAGTCAGTGCCCCTTCATGTATTCAACGTAACGCATCTTAATGACTGGTTTGCATTAATAATGCCAATGAACTGCAAATATTACTCTCAATCCACAACTTTCCTCCATGTTTGATTTCTTGTAGCTTAGCCAATCGGAACACGGAATGCTGCTGCGAATAACGTTATTCAAGCCTATACCGGAATTGTGCCTGTATACAAGCTTTAACGTTATAATCTGTACCATTTGTATTCTGATGGTCAATGATTGCGGTACAACACATGTGATATGTCCATAAGCAGAGGGTACTGATCAGCACAGTATCGAAACACCTAAGGTTGGATGTTATACAGTAGCTATCGTATATTCTTCGTAATATTTTAGCCTACTTTTCACATTTTGTAAAAATGAGGGAAAAGTTGACTTATGGCATCGGTCCAGGCAAATGTCTGTCTGTCCCTCCTAGACGGCTGCAGTTATTGAAACCCAATTTGGTATAAGTAAAGACCTATATTTGAATATCTCACGGGCATTTTTGAAAATTATTTTAGTGCTAGTAACTGCTGAAAATTCACAATTCACTTTTGAGCTCTATGTTGGATTTATCAGACGTTATGCATGCGAACCCTTCCAAAATTAGTACAGATAGAGATAATAACATTCCAGATATATATTTTAGGTAGCGCATATATGACAGTGGTGCAAACATGATTTTAAGCCAGCGGATAAGTCCAATGTTTAAGTGCACCTAACTTCTAACTATCAATTGGATTTTATCCGAATTTCGTATGCGCTATTGTTACTATAACAGATATGACTATGCTCATACTTGAGAGCCAGCAGGGCTGCCAACTTCTAATGAATGCTCATTCTCTTTCTTTATCCTAGGGGGGGGCGGGGCGTGGTGGCTCAGCGGTCTAGCTGTATGCCTCTCACCAAGGCGGTCCGGGTTCGATTCCCGGTCAATGCATGTGAGATTTTCGAAGTGAAAAGCCATGTCCTGTGGTTCGGATTCCACGTAAAAAGGAGGTCCCGTGGCTCATGATCTCAAGATTAACGGTCACGTTAAACTACAAGCTTCCTTCCTTTTTTCTTTATCCTAATACATATATATAATAAAGTATGCAAGCCAACAGCTCTAAATTTTGCACACATATGATACCTGAAATTTCAGATTAATTTCGAGTAACTAATGTACGTCAGTGCTGCCAACATAATTCTAAGCCTGCTGAAAATGCATGTAACTTCTATACCAACAAATGGATGTTATCCAAAATTGGCACTATAAAATATAGTATTATTTCAGATTAATTCTGAGCACATGTGCATGACTTTGTTGCCAATATGATTCTACATACACTGGTAGATCCAATATTTCATAACATGCAACGTCCATACTATCCATTGGACTTCAACCGAATGTTATATGTGCATTATGTACCTTAAGAGATGGAACTAAGGATATATTCAGAGTCACCTAGGCTACCAACTGTAGTGCTGTATTATAATATTTCAGGTATATTCCAATCTAATTAGATATGTTAGTAGGCCTATTACCTATTAAATTTTGTCATGGGAAAAGGCACCTACTTTATTATTGCAATGTGCTCAAATATTTCATATGACCCTTCTTTGTATAATGTGACTAATCCCACACAACGTCGCTCTTTCTACATCACATTTAGTAACAACGTTATGGCCCTCTGTTCGAGCTGTTTCCTTAATAACGTTCTTGACGGAATATACATAATTTCTTGTCATTAAGATTGGATTTGATTAATAATAAACAAGAAATGGGAATAACATTAATTTGTAGAACTCAATTTTAGCCGTCTTTTAAACAACGTTATCGTCGGTAGTACTCACAATTTTGTTCCTTAAAGATTGGGTAAGACAAATAACGAAAACCGGCGAATAACGTTTTTATGAGGAACTTCCTTTACCCGCCTTTCGAATAACGTTATTGTCAGCAGTTCGTTCAATTTCGTTCTTCGACATCAGGTTGAACTAATAACGAAATGATGCCAATAACGTTATTCAGTTATTCACTATGTGAGCCACCCTCCCAATAACGTTATTGGTAGGGACCGGAATAATAGCGTTCTTCAATTCGGTTACTGAATTTAACGTTATTGTGATAGTATATGATAAATACGGTATTCTTGTGGAAACGAAGTAATTCGTTCTGTAACGCATTTACCTAAATGCACTCATGGAGTTTTCCGGTACATTCCCTAATTACGTTACGTTATGGTTACGGTTAAGTTATCTAGCCCTGCTAAAAACTAATTACACTTACGCGCATGAAGAGGCGGGCCCGAGAGGATATAAGGGCCGACTAGGGGAGCAGAATAGACAGTATTGCTGGGACTTGGGACGGTCCAAACCTGAGTCGCGGGAGTTTGTGCCGTGCCGGGTCAGACATTTATATAACTTACTGTAAAGTAGCAAAGTGATTAATAGTCAAGTGATTAAACTAAATGATAAGTTAACAAAAAGGCCGATAAGACTTGTTAGCCTGATTTGAATGTGTCAGTAGAGAACAGTTCTACAATGAGGTGGGCTGATCTCACCGTGTTACGAGACGTAGGTTTCACGAAACTAGGCGTGACAAACGTGCTTGGAACGTTACCTCGTTAGGAGGAGAATATTTGAACTGTGAAATTATATGATAGGAGATAATAAAGTGTGAGGAATGATTGTCTTGTTTGTATCGTGTTCGTTAAGACATTCACAAACTTGTAATTTGGAGTGGAGTACAATCTCTATATCAGAGCCTGTGAGTGATAGCCAGCGAAATATGTCGCATGTCTGAACGCTAATTACATCCTGAACAATTCGGTATTGGTGTACGTGATTAGGAGTGACCTTGGCCCCCAATATTAAGTGAGATTAGTGCACGAAGGAGTGTACCTAAAGTGTTAAAAATAATATTTGTCTCATCAGTGTATTTTAAGCAGCAAAATATGGAGTCAGCATCAGCAGCAATGGAGCATCGATTCGAACCCAGGACCAGCTACTTCACGATTACCTAAATCCTTGTGGTGGGGCGTATTACAAATAGTTATGGTAGTGTGATGTAAACCCTGTGGTATTGGTCATACCAATCATATTTAAAGTTTAGTCGGATGACCTAGCAGTTACGGTGTTTGGAACGGGTACGTGCTATGAGTACTCGAGTCATTTGGATAGATGCCAGGATCATGTAAATTATGGTAGTACTCCTTGTGACCAGTGACAGTTGATTTGATTTATATAGGACACTCGGGTCATCAGCTCGTGGCATTTATGATATCTGTTTATGTTGTTGGAGGCGATCATGTCATGTTCTGTCGGCCAGTAATTCTCAGTTAGGAGGGATGGTAGGAATCCTTAAGTACAGTAGATTACATCAACGACGGCCTTGGTGTGTTGACTATGTGAGTTCGATAGTCCATAGGTTGTGCCACAAATGATTCTTCGATGAGGCAATGTGTGCCTATTATGTTTCTTCGGTGCCGGGATGGTAGGTGATTAGACCTCCCCTGGACACTTCATATGTGTGATTTTCAGCGATCAGGGGCTGGCATGATCCAGTGACGACCCCTATTTATGATATATTGTGTTTGAGAGGCTAGGTGTGCCAGTTCCAACAATTTGAGATATTTGGTGTGCAGAAGTGAATTGTGATCACTCGGACATGTAGCAACGCTGAGTTAAAGCACACCCACGCACTAATTTTGAGTCAACTAAGACATACGACGGGAGAGCCTGCGCTAAATTTATATTAGAATGTTTGAGTTGTTTATGTCATGTGTACAGTGGACATTGTTTAAGTAGGTAGATTTTTTGTGGAGGCATCAATTTTTTGAGGCATTGCATTGAAGGCTCTT
Organism: Meconema thalassinum; assembly: GCA_946902985.2. Classification (NCBI taxonomy): domain Eukaryota; kingdom Metazoa; phylum Arthropoda; class Insecta; order Orthoptera; family Tettigoniidae; genus Meconema; species Meconema thalassinum. Next base: position 431,378,271 of record OX336389.2, read on the forward strand.
TTGAGAGCACAGTTTTTTATTATATTGATGCCTAGCCAAATCATTCAGCTGATGGCATTTCAATAGAGTTTAGATTTTGTGTTCAGCGTATTGTTGTTGATTTTTCTCTTTTATTTTATTGAGGTGACTTTGACCTTGTAGGGTTATGCGCTGGTCATGAGATAGATGAGTTACTTTGGAAGAGATTTGTTTACACTTTGTTATTGATTTGTGATCCTGGGACATTAAATTAATTTTGTTTGACCATTAATTTCTTTGCATAGTTAATTTGGACTTATCTGAGAGAGGGATTACATGTTAGAGCCCAGGCTCATGTAAGTAGATTTGATCTTTTTTGGTTTGGATTTTAAGATTGTGTTGCTTTGATTTGGTCCGGATTTTGATTCCAACGTTATGCTAGGCATAGTAGTGACACGCAAAGCTAGAAGAGTTTGAGTTTAGATTTTAAGCAGTTCCTAAGCTCGTGATTGAAGTTATTGAATATACTCATAACGTGAGTACTTATGTGCAAAGAGTTACCTAGAGAAATGTTAAAGGCACATACATTTGTTTATTTTGTTGATATCTCATCTATCCCATTGACACAATGATCCGATCTTGACTGCACGGGTAGTTGATACCGGATCCGTAATGATTACTTAACATGACCTCCCAAGCCACACCAATGATGAAGCAGACTCCAGCTACATAAGTAATTTGTTTGTTTTGTTTCCTTTTTATAATTTAGTTGTTTCAGTGATGGCTATTTAAATATCCGATTTTCTTTTCGGGGGCGTCTTCAGATCGGATCGTCTGTGATTTTAAATGCTACTTTGTGTTCATTGGGATCTATGTCCACAGTATTTGAAGTCGTGGGCATAACGGTGCGTTAGCCTGTGTGTACCTTGTATGGTTGAATAAATTTATGTTAAGTTTAAGCTAACCCGTGTGTGTTGATTTGTAGTCAACCCTATGTTCTCGTTTTTGTTCCCACACAGGACAGTTTGTTTAGTTAAGTAGCGGACTGAATACGACCCTGAGGATAGAGTCCTGACCTGGAAGGCTTCTATGGACGGGTTCAATAACATTAGCTGACAACCACTGGATAATGCCAGCCTGTCTGGTATATTGAGCTCAGAGCTTTGTCAATTTGGACTGAGTGAGTGTTCGCATTGTCCATAACAATAACTAAATGTGGACGGAAGTATGGCAATAATTTTTCAATAAACCATCGCTGATGATGATGATGATGATGATGATGATCGTGTGACCTCCGAAGAGGCTGAGTGCAGGTCTTTCTAGCTGACGCCCGTGGGCGACCTGCGCGTCGTAATGAGGACGAAGTGATGATGAAGACGGCACATACACCCAGTCCCCGAGCCACGGGAATTAACCCCAGGGGATTGAAATCCCTGATGGTTCGGCCGGGAATCGAACCCGGGGCACTTTGGGCCAAAGCTTAGCGCGCTAAACATTTAGCCACGGAGCCGGACAACCAGCGCTTAGAACGAGCTTATGTAATTTCTGAATGGTAATCGTTAGATTTCTTATACTACTGTACGATAATTTCAAAAATCAATTCACTCTCAGGATAAAGCCAGTATCAGCTGATATGTATGCTGCATAGGCCTACTTCAACTGTTCTCTCTTGACATTTTCATGCATATTTATTACAATTAATCTGGTTCCGTTTAGAAGCCCTTGGGAAACGTTCATATTTCTAAGGAGTATGGTTCCAACTTTAGAGTAAGAGTATGTGGAGGGATAAAAACATAATTCCAAGGAAATCCAGAATTGGAGCGTTTATGTTACATTTTGTGTAATTTGAGATATTCACGGAACAAACATGTACGATGTTTTCTGAATACGTATTTGCAAGTAGTTCGAGCTTATCTCAAAAGATGGCTTTAGTATTCCCGAAATTGTGAAGCGAAATGCACTTTAAAAATTGCGAACAATTTTACACCGCTTCCCGCTCGAACTGTAGTGTGTTGGTTTAAGGAACAAAAGTTTATGTTACGTCTTACCGCGTAGCCCTGTCCCACGGACAACAGTCACATTTATTGCTGTTTTTCTCAATAAGAAAGAAATGTAACATAGACGTTTGTTCCCGCATACGCTTCAATTATGTTGTAAATTGAAGTAGCTGGCTTTCACCTTCAGCATTTGATCTATTAACGCTAATGTATGCTTTTGAACTATTGGATGAAATTTCAATGACTTTCAAATTCATTTCATTACAATGATGGTCATTTTTAGCCTATTTTCATTTATGAAAAGAATAGGCTTATGATATCACATTTTGTCCGTGAGTCCCTAACACAATCTAAACGGTCGAAGCGATTTCAATAAAACTCGGTAAGTACATGATGTGCCCTTTATTGAGGATGGGCCCATGTTGTTTTTCAGAAGCGGCCGAATATTTGAATTTGAAGAGCACGCCTGCTGGAGTTTGGAGATCGCCATGTAGAGAGCAGCTAAGTAAGGACCCGTGGCATGGACGGCCAGTCATGGAACTTCACTATTGTCCAAAATTCGAAGAGGTCGAACTACCAAAACATCGATGGTTATTGGCCTTAAATTAAGAGGATTTTAGAGGAAGAGCGATACGACGAGGGATGTTGGAGTTACGAGCATTTTTGTATTTGCAATGCGTATATGGGAGACGTGGTGGCCAGCGTGGCGCGAAGAAGCAGCGATATAAGCTGAGTACATAAGAGGAGCAGTTGTCTTCTTGTTTCGCCTTGGATACAAGTGTTCCCCTTGTAAACACCCGCGAGCGGAAACTGGAAATAACAACCCGCATCCGGGCACTAATAAGGGAAAGGAACAATATAAGGCGGGACTGGACCAAATACCACAGGGACCACGACAGAGTCAGGAAAAATCAACTCAATGTTGAAATCCAGAACGCTCTACATGAACACCGGTGCAGCTCTTGGGGTAATCTTATATCAAAATTTGGTACTGTGCCCGTTTCTCCAATGGGACAGACGATCACCCGGCCAACATCCCGGCCCCATCGGAAGAAACGGCCAAGGGAGTGGGTGAAAAAAGACTAGAGCGTGAATCTTGGTTCAAACAGACAAAGAATAAAAGAAATGCTCCAGCGAGCCAGAGACAAAGGGTCTCGGGTCGTTTACGGGTTGGGATGGCAAATAAACTGAACCAGGATTCAAAAGCAAACTCCCTAACTTCAATTAAAAAACAGAAAAGAAAAGAAAAGCCCTCGTAAAATCACACTGCTCCTTTATTGGCCAAAGGATAAATAAACATGCAACCTGCCTAACACGCACGAGTATCAGAGTTAGGGTGGGACAAAGTCCGAAAATAAAAAAATTAAGTTCATAGTCCCTAAACAAAAATAATTATACTTATTCTAACTCGTGGGTGTCCTCTCTTAAAGTTCCAACAAGGAGATTACCTTTCAAAACTAAATTAACCCTTAATTTATCGGTGCATACGCATGTAAACATCACTGGCCACTTATCACAAAGTTCACCTGCGGCAAAAACTCGAAGAAAATATCGAATATCTGTGTATATCACAACTGTCTACCCTTATACAGCAATGGACAGATCTCCTTTATCGAACTGCAAATTAATAACTAAAGAGCATCATATCACATCAAATAATTCTCAAACATCAACTCAGCCTCACATAATATGACATTTCAACAATTAATTATAACTTATCATAAATTATTAACACACACAGATTATGATCACATATTTACACTACTAATTATTATTATTATTATTATTACTGATTTATATTCGCCGTTCCAACAACCTTGATCCTCGCTGTCATATTTATTATTGTAATTAAATTATAACATTGTCTAACGTTTAGGAAAGGTTAAGAACCTCGTAATAAGGCACCCTAGTGTATTTCATTCTCACAACGAACATTTAATCGCAACCCTTCCGTCGAACACTCTGTGTGAGGATCCCAACAATCTGACTGTAGAGCGCACTATCAATTACACCCCTGCGCTATTCAATATACAACTCATCGATAAACGTAACACGTTCGTCAAGAGTAAAGGACCCTGTTCTCACAAATTCAATTCAACGGTCATACGTCGTCCCGTGAATAACCTCGTCACACTTGACGGAATAATACCATATTTAATTATCACATTAACTTTACACAACATCATTACAAAAATCATGCATTATTAGCATGTCTCAAGAACCCACACTTAACAGAGCGTATCAACTTTATCGGGACCACGAGGTCGTATGATAATATGGCATCCTATCCAAGGAACCTTACTCGACAATCTCCAACCATATTCATTTTGCAATCCTTTTGCTATTAAAATCTATGCAATACATGACAAACCTTTCAGAATTAAATTCATATAATGACCTCGGAAATCGAAATGCTAGAATCTCCCAGCAAAATGGGCATCTCATGGTTACCAAATTTCAACTTATTATTATTATTATTAGGTCTCAGAGAATAAATGTAGGCTATGTCTTACTCCTACCATTGATACTATTAATTTATGTAAGTCAAAACTACCCGAAAAGAAAGAAAAAAATATCTGTACAACCCTATGAGAAAATGATGCTCTTGTTCAATCTGGAATAAATGATTATGAATGGCGTTAAGTTACACGATCTCAGGTCATCTCATGGCACGGCTATCCGAGGTAGAAGTTCTCTTCTTCCTGATGAACAAGAATGGAAATGAAACGTCTTACTTTATATCCAGCGTCCTCGAAAACCCTTGGCGTCGGCGGCGTCTGCGGCATTTGGGCGGCGTCGTTCCTCCAGCGTCTCCGCGATTTGGTCTCCCAGCGTACTGGTAGAGGTATGCGCCCCCGGCTCCTCTCGATCTCCTGGCGACGCCCATGTCCGCCCACTGGTTGCCCCTGATCACCGTCAGTGACGGCATCTCCTGACGTCCCATCCATGGTCCACTCGTCCATCTCGTCGCGACCGTTCATCCCATTGTGGCCCCTTTAGAGGTTCAGTGCAGCATAATTTGCGTATTAATATGCATGTTGATTCCCAGAATATTTGAGTCCATGGTTATAAGGTTCATGCTGCCGTGTAGCAATATTACATTTCACTATATCAGAGCACTTTCACGCCCACGCACTATAGCGTCTAGTTCCTGGTTCACTTGAATTATATGTACTCACTTTCCTCAACCTGTGACACACTTCCTTCTACGAGGAGCTATTTCGACCTGGCCTTGACCGACATATGAAGTAGCCTGCAGTCCCGCCACACCAGCTTAAAGCAGATGTAGTCTTCCGTCACATTCTCACTGTGTCCCTTTAATGCCAGCCCTGCTATGATATTTTCGAATGAATGTCTGTCACAATATAGGGCCTCGTGATAATGCTTCGCCTCGACTATCGTTATTATTGTTCTTTCCCGATACTCGTAATGTTCAACACCTCCTGATATTCACCTTTAATTAACATAAATTGTCGGCATAATAATTCAGTTTTTCATTACGGCCTCCACTCGGACGTTCAAATGCGCACAATTTTGTCTTGCTATTGCCACAGTACATGCCTTCAACACCTTACTATCCGCTAACTTAACCGGACCACGTGCATTAATCTTCGTAATCAAAATATTGAAGTGCTGTATAATATTCCACGCGTCTTCACATATCAATAGCAGCATGTGCATGAATTTAACGGGCCTTCGTTTATCAGTTCTGATTATTTCCTCACATACTAGCGAGTCCGATATCGTCTTGAAATTCACGATTATCGTTCTAGCGACACCTTACTGAACACTGTTCCAACGCACTTCACAAATTATTTCCATCCACCCCGACATACTCCTCGTATCAAATAGCCACGAGCACTGACCACTCACGTAAACCGTTGAACTTCCCGATGCAAATTTCAGTCCACAGGACATAGGCTACTCGTCCGTGCCACGCTGGATAACATACTCGTCCGTGCCACGCTGACTAACTGAACATTCCGGAACTGTGTGTCCTCCTCTCGAGAAAATGAAAGGGAAGGGGTTGGAATCTTCTGGAGCATTCCCCTACTCTAGCGGTTACCTCGCTGCGTCATGCCATGACGTCATACTGACCCTCCGGTCTCGTCGTATCTCCAATCATCCGGGGCCGGTAATTGACCCTGACTGGATCGGTCACAGTACCAACCCCACAGAAAACACACCATCAGTGTGGCCCCTCGCGAGACACTTCACCCGCTTAACCCATCAGGTGCCAACCCTAGAAACTCTGACAGGACCGGCCTATTCGACACGGGACAAACTGGAGGCCCTAGCAAACTCCCTAGAGGAAGCATTTACACCAAACGATACACCCTCTAACCCGGAGTTCACGCTCAAGATGGATGCAAAGGTAAATGATTACATAACCAATGCACCCGAGCCGAAGGTCCGCAAAACCAATAATCATGAAATTAAGTGGATTATCCGGCACCTCCCTAATCGGAAAGCCCCGGTCCCTGACAACCTACAGAATATAGTACTGAAATGGTTGTCCGACAAGGCCCTGCAAATACTAACCTGCATCTTCAATGCAATGCTCACGCTACAGTACTATCCCGAGTGCTGGAAGCAAGCAAAAATATTAGTATTCGGCAAACCGGGCAAAAATAAGTCCAACACCGACAACTACTGACCAATAAGCCTACTAGACTCACTAAGCAAAGTATTGGAGAAAATACTGCTGAAGAGAATAGTAGCGCACGTTAGGGAAAATGGACTGCTCAGAAAAGAGCAGTTCGGGTTTCGGAACCACCACTCCTCAACGCAGCAGCTTATGAGGCTGGTCGAACACGCCACGGTAGGGTTCAACCAAAAACGCGACACCGGAGCTGTCTTCTTAGATATACAGAAAGCCTTCGACAAGGTGTGGCACACGGGCCTATTTGCCAAATTAATAGACTACAATTTCCATCCAGCCTACATACGACTCATCAAATCATATCTAGAAGGCTGCACATTCCAGGTTGATATTCTGAACGTGCTGTCCACCAAGCAACAGATTAGAGCAGGCGTCCCGCAGGGCAGTATAATAGCTCCCGTGCTGTTCAGCCTGTACATCAATGACATGCCAACACCAGCAGGAGCATTAACTACGTTATACCTCTATGCTGATGACTCGGCAATGACAGCCCAACACTTTCGCATAGCCAGTATCAGAAAACGGCTGCAGGAAGCGCTATGGACCCTGGAACCCTATTTCAGAGACTGGCGGATAAAAGTCAACGTTGACAAAATCAGGCGGTACTCTTCACCAAGAAGGACCGTATCTCACGCCGACCTGACTCCATCCGGCCACTCACACTATTTGCGCGCGACATTCCATGGAGGAGCACAGTTAAGTATCTAGGAGTAACCCTAGATGCTAAACTAACCATGCTGCACCATGTCAAAACACTACAGCGTAAAGCCAACATGCGATTACTGCAGCTTTACCCATTCCTAAATAGGAAGAGTCGCCTCGACAAGACGCTGGGCGTAAACATGTATAAAGCCCTCATAAGGCCTATATTAATGTACGCCAGCCCCGTATGGGGTTACACAGCTAAGTCGAACCTCAAAAAGCTAAAGATGATCCAAAACAAATGCTTGCGGTTAGCACAAAAGCTCCCGCGGGATACACCCACACGGGAGCTAGAACGCATAACAAGTACGCCAAGCATCAAAGCCTTTGTGCGACAACTCGCACTAAGGTCACAACGCTCCAGGCGCTATTCGGCAAACCCACTCGTAAGAGCCCTCGGCCGACACGATATGGGCCGAAATAGCAAATACCCTACCCCTCGACACAGTCTCTTCAGGTAAAGTCAGGGAAGGTAGGTGCTATGAGTAGTGCAAAGCGGCACTAAACCCAGGGACCTACAACACAAATGTCACCCCCAAATACACATCCCATGGATTTCTCCCATGGATAACCCAAACTCCCCATTCCCATGGAAGTCCTTGGTAACGGCTCAGGCCAACCAAGGCGGCCGCACGCGCTCCCCTTGCTGCATACATGAAGTGTATATATTTATGTGAAGTAATTAATTGTCTATGTCCATGTGCACGTCTGTCTATCTGTTTCAGTTTGTTTCTTTGTTTCAGCTTAAGTTTAGTTTAAGGCCAAAAAAACTCGTTTTAAAAACCCTTCCCCTGGCTTTCCAAAAGGATAGCCAAGGGAAGGACTATTAATAACCATTAGCTTATAGTTTCAGGACGATTGTATGCAGCGGTGGAGTGATTGATAACAACCATCAGCTATGTCCAGGACACGTGAGAAGAAGCCCCTGCTCGCAGGCGTGGCTCCCCTCTCCGGACCACGGAGACTTGGTACTAGGACGCTCTAGGCGGGCGGACTGTGCTCCGAACCTAACCCCGGACGTGCAGTTCGTCCGCCATTGCGGACGCGCTAGTCCCAGCAGAGCCAAGACAACTGATTCCCACATATACTAATCTCGGCGAGGAAACTGATTTTGCAACGGTTGCATGATACACCTCCCGTACTAACAAATCCTACTCATTTCCATACCCACATTATCCTTGCATGTGGCAATAACCAAGCCGCCAGGTTTTACGTGTAGACAATCTTTCCTTTCTGTCTATGCGGTTTTCCCTGGCCCTACAATCTTACCGTTATATATGTGTACATATTTACATGTGCACATATATAATATATATACCAATGTTAATATACAGTGTGGTCCACCAGCCCCTTATTATTTTTAGAGGAAGGCAACCCAACTAACGCGTATATCACAGTCATCCTAAAAACATTAGTACCTGCTCCATTACTTCCATTGTACAACTTTACCGTTGAGTATATCCTCGCGAATATAGTAGAAATAAATAGTGGCAGTGTTCTTTCAATGACCTCAAATATAATGCATGATTGAAACGATCAGAGCTCCGAATAACACCTTCTTACGTTTGGACAGGAAGTGTCTACGAATACATTCAATACGTGCCAGCGATATACCATGGTTCTCGGTAGCTATGGTGGCTAAATCAAGAATTGATAGTGTAGCGTCCACGAAGTCGCTTTGTAGTAGGTTCGAACCTTGAATTAGTACATTTTTATTTTTATTTTTGCTTAATATCGTTTATTGTGGATGTATTATGGACGCATATCTATCTGTTCCAACGAGTGATTTTTTATTTGGTCCTCAAAAGGACCGTACTTATCCGATGGTACGCAGCCAGATTGGACGACGACATAATGATCTGTAGAATGAAAGCAAGGTATCCTGTATATTCAAGGTAGCAAGTGTTCGAAATTTTGACCACCTTTGTTTAAAAGAAAACTCCGACTCACTCAGACGACAAATCTATTTGTAATGTGGGTAAGCTCACGAATAAATACATCAGACCGAAACTATAATTTCTTTCAACGGCGTCTGTGCGAAAAGCGCTTGCTATACATTTACAGTAATAGTTAGTTAGTGAGGTTTTAAGGGGCGGAACTACGAGGTCATCTGCCCCAAACATACAGTAAATACAGATAATTATAACATTATTGGTTTTACGTCCCTTTTAACTGCTCTGGCTTTTAGATACGCCGGGGTAACGGAATTTTGCTCCGAAGGGGATCTTCAACGTGCCAGTAAATCTACTGACACGGTTCCCTCGCATTTGCGCACCCTCAAAAGCCAGCTGACTGCGCCAGGATACGAACCTGCAACCTTGGGTACAGCAAGCGAGAACGTTACCGCTGAGCCTCGCAGCAAGGCAGTAATTACAGAACGTGTCATATTATTATTCTGGGATAAATATTGAACTATTAAAATTCTAATTATCACGAATAGAGTCGCCTCCGTTCCGTAGTGGTCAGCGTGATTAGCTGCCACCCCGGAGTCCTGGGTTCGATTCCCGGCTCTGCCACGAGATTTGAAAAGTGGTATGAGGACTGGGACGGGGTCTACTCAGCCTCGGGTGGTCCAAATGAGTAGAGGGGGATCGATTCCCACCTCAGCCATCCTCAAAGTGGTTTTCCGTGGTTTCCCACTTCGCCTTCGGGCAAATGGCGGGATGTTACCTACCGTACGGCCACGGCCGCCTCCTACCCTCTTTCTTGCCTATCCCTCCCGATCTTCCCCACCCTTCCCATCACTCAAGAGGACCCTGTTCGCTTTGCAGGTGAGGCCGCCTGGGCGAGGTGCTAATCCCATCTCCCCAGTTGTATCCCCAGACGAGATGTTTCAAGCTCCAGGACACTGCCCGTAGAGGCGGTAATGATGGGATCCCTCGCTGAGTCCGTGGAAAAACCTATCCTGGAGGGTAAAATCTACTAAAAAAAACAATTATTATAACGAATACTATCCATCCATGGTTTTGAACAGTATTTAGGGAAAATAACCATTTAAATGAGACAAGAAAATAACTTTCCCTATCGTCTTCGTAGATAATGTGAACAAAACCAAGTTGAGATCTTGCTGTACGTGGTAGGGAGGGTTTAATAAAATAGTTAAAGAGAATTAAAAAATCTGCCGTTGGATAGTCTTGAACCCAGGATCTTCGAAAGAACGAGCGGGCGCAATAACACTTGCACACATTTCTAACACACTCTGGAGGTTTTTGTTGCGCTTCTTATTAACGCGTTTGGTAAAATATTCAATTATTACAGTTAGATCTTAAATATTGATTGGAATGCTTTCACTCAGTACCTGGCATGTTTCCTAATTTACTTAAAGCACGTTTCGCGAGCGCTTTGCGTTAATAAGGCGAATGAACTGCAAATAATGCTCTCAAACGACAGCCCTTCGGTTTTATTTCATACACCTTAGCGTACAAAATGCTAGCGTGTGATACACTTCGGTCATACAAGCAGGTGTACTGACGAAGAGAACAGAATCATACAGGATTTTGTACCAGCGATCACAGCAGCTTCCTTGCCAGCGATTGTCGTGTAATACGGGCCTAAAGATATGCTAAGACTTTTTGTTAAAATTTAATAACAAAACAAGATGTTTGGGTATTGTTATAACTCTTTGTCCTTTTCAAGGAGTATAATTGAATGTTGGTTGTAGTGGCTTCTTGAAATACAACGTGCTATACGGATATTATACATGGATAAGATGTGCCCTTTGCTAGTGCTACATCTGTAAAAAAAATTCATTCAATTCGGTTTCACCGTGTTTGAATTGATATGGGGAATCGATTTGCACACATACATGGCCGCTATCTGGAAACTATTGGGCTGATGACCTTGTAGTTCTGTCAAAAGATGCTTCCCACAAAAAGGTATGTTGTTGAAATTTTTTGTAGAGATCAAATGATTAGGTTGGTCGTAATTTGATTTAAGCTTTTAACATTTGGGTGGCCGCCATTCCGTTTTCGTCAAGATGGCGGCGATATAAACATGACACTGAGGTGGCCTTTGCTAGTGCTACCTAGGTTAGTCGTGCCCTTTCGTTCCATTCGGTTTCACCGTGTTTGAAAAGATAGGGGGAATCGATTTGCACACCTACATGGCCGCCATCCGCACATTATTGGCCTGATGACCATGCAGTGTGGTCAAAAGATTATCTATACCTAGAGGTATGTTGTTGAAAAATTTGGTAGAGATTAGAATATTAGGTTTTCGTAATTTGATTCAAGCTTTTAACATTAGGATGGCCACCATTACGTTTTCGTCAATATGGCGGCGGTATAAAACATGACACTGGAGTGCCCTTTGCTAGTGCTACCTCTGTACCAAATTTCGTTCAATTCGGTTTCACCGTGTTTGAATTGATAGGGGGAATCAATTTGCACACATACATGGCCGCCATCTGCAAACTAATGGGATGATGACCTTGTAGTTCAGTCAAACGACGCTCGCCATATAAGTATACGTTGTTGCAAAATTTGGTAGAGATCGGATGATTAGGTTAGTCGTAATTTGATTTAAGCTTTGAACATTTGGGTGGCCACCATTACGTTTCCGTCAAGATGGTGGCGATATAAAACATGACACCGAGGTGTTCTACGCTAGTGCTACGTCTGTACCAAATGTCGTTCAATTCGGTTTCACCGTGTTTGAATTGATAGGGGGAATCCATTTGCACACATACATGGCCGCCTTATGCAAATTGTTAGGCTGATGATCTTGCAGTTAGGTCAAAATATGCTTCCCACATAAAGGTATGTTGTTGCAAAATTTTGTGAGATCAGATTATTCGGTTGGTAGTAATTTATTTAAGCTTTTAACATTTGGGAGGCCGCCATTACTTTTTCGTCAAGATGGCGGCGATATAAAACATGACACTAAGATGTCCTTTGCTAGTGCTACCTCTGTACCAAATATCGTTCAATTCGCTTTCACCGTGTTCGAATTGATAGGGGGGGGGGGGGGGAGCAGACATTCAGAGTACACACACACTCACACACACACACACACACACACAGAGAGAGACACACAGTCTCACACACACACACACAGACAGACACACAATTTTTGGCCCTGTGTAGATCTCATAAGTCAACTTTCAATTTTTGCAAAAATCGAAAGTATGCTAATAATACCATGGGAATTTCTAAGGAATACGTATACTTCGATGCAAGCACTGGCGATCAGAATATCCTTCGATATGTTGTTGTTTTGTTTCATTTGAGGGGTAGAGCATCGCGGTCATTTAGCCCCGTTTACTTGGATGTGTGTGTGTAGAATTTTTCTGATAACCTGAGTTATTGCGGGCTTATATTGATGTGTGTATTTGCAATTAAGGATTGGGAAGGAGGCGGCCGTGGCCTTAAGATAGAATCCGTCCAGGAATTTGGCCGGAGTAGAAGTGGGAAACCACGGAAAACCATTTCCAGGGTGGCTGAGGTGGGAATTGAACCCACTTCTTCTCATATTTGCTTCACGAGGCTACGTGTACCCAATTTCAGCCCTCAGACAAGTATTACATTTCTTGGCAGAGCTGGGAATCGAACCCAGACCTCCGGAGCGACACTTCAATATGTTATGTTAATATTCATGCCAGTTTTTTAATTTTCTGCCATTACAGGTCACGTGGCATAACGTACCAATTCGATGGTATTCTCGTAAATAAATCAGCAATATTCAACGCACTCTTCACAAAAATACGTCGTAAGGCAATAAATGTGGCTATGTAGTTACATCCCGACTAAAATGGAATGTGGGCTTTCGTTCAAAAAAGTATGCCTACTATTGGATTCGAAGCAGCGTTCTACTCGCTCGCGCCCACCTTGTAAAGTCACGCTTTAATGCTCTCAGCCATCAACACATAGTTGATACCGCACGCTTAACGTACAATTGTTGCTGTAGCCGTCCCACCTCAAACGTTTAAGTCCATCTCAAAGTCTTCAATCACGGTTTATGGTGTTCATTTATCTTCCTACTATTACAGATCACGTGGCGTAAGCTATTAATTCGATCGTATTACGTGTATGTGTGTTATTTCAAGGAGCAATAAATCATATGTTAGTAGAATGGGCCATAGTATTTGGCGGGGAAAAGTTTAAGATCGGTTTTTCTTTGCTAGACCCATGACCCAATCACATTGCTGTCACACAGTCAGAGCGCAGAGCAATATCGACCATCGGGAGAAATGCGATGCTAGTTGGGTTTCATAAAACTAAATAATAAGGAGCGGGTGGACCACACTGTATACCCATGATGCCTGGTAGATCGCGACCGCGATGGGACAGGCGCTAAGCCTCAAAGGGCAATCCTTCTTTTCCAATCCCCTATGCTTTCTCTTCAACTATGTAGACTAACTGCATGTCGGAGGCACCAGTAGTAAGGTCGGGTGCCACGCGGGGGATGCGGGAAACCTTTTCGCCCCCCTCCCCCTCCCCCCCCCCCCCCGAAAAAAAAAATTGTTTCGTCTGAGTGGCGAGTAAGCTGTCTTCGTGACTGATCTTCGTTGCGGATAACATTCCAAGAGCTAAACTACGATATTTGCATTAGCCGACGAAGTTGGGGCCAACTGCCTAGTCAGTTAGTGCAGGACAATATCCCAAGCCCAATGTTAGGAATCTTCGTAGATGGGGCCAATCTGTTTGACAGATTTGTGTTGGAGAATATCCAAATCCCATAGAATAGTTAGCTTACGAAACTGGTGCCAATCTGTTTGACTGATTGAGCGGGAAAGTATCCCAATTCCAAAATAATCTTAGCCGCCGTAGTGGGGCCAACCATGCTTGACATGTTGTGTGGAAGAATATTCCAATATCACAGTAGGCATCGATGTGGAAAATTTAATAGCCTAGTGAATAGCAGAACAATTGAAAATAAGCTCAATTTGGTTGTAAGCGTATCGTGTCAGTTGAATGACAGTGGCATGTAAGTTCAACAGCAACCATAAGTGTACAGCCAAAGTATTGCAATTTATTCAAGTGAATTTACGGAGTGAGAGTGGTAAACCCCGGACAGTTCGTTTTCGCGATTTCGTGGTGGCACAAGCCACAGGTGTTAATGTGAACCGAACGCTACATAATGTTGCCAAATGGCATTCATCGTTGCACGTGTTCCAAATTCTATAGCAGAGACTTAGTGATGGGTCACTAAACGCGTAGTGGATGAGATGGCAGCCGATATCTGGAAGCGAAGACGGCAGGTTGGTGCCGTGAAGATGAAGAGAAAGCGGAGCTCATGTGCTTGTGGGGAAAGCGCCATTCTGGCGTATTCAACTATCACCCGACCGCTTGAAAATGGAATCAACGCATCAGCACATCGTCATCTAGGCCCTATATGTAAGCTACAACTATACATTTTGGTAGCTAGTACTTTGTTTCTGCAGACAAAAATGCAACCCTTTCTATGCAAATTTTGGTACTCTCGACGTATTTTTCAACTCGTCGGAAGCAAGTTAGTTTTCTACGTAATGTTTGGGATTATGCCGTGGCATACTGTTTTTAAATTATTTATTGAAGAAGCCTTTTGAGAATGCGGATGTCTATCAAGTTCATGAGTGACAGTATCGTCGTGTTTGCGATTCAGTATTTTCGCCACGCTAATTTTTCTGTGGATCATATAGTATTCCATTTAACGTGTAATTTTTATGGATTATGAAAATTTTCATAGTTATGCTCAAAGCAGAATTCAATTATTTGGAGTAGATGTCCATACTAATCTTCATAATGAAAATCCACAGCCTGCTTCCAGTCTCCGACCGGGTCAGGAATGGAATGAATGAAGCCCCCATCTAGCGGCGAGGATATGAACTGTGCCGGCTGCCGAGGCCTGACGCACTCCTCTGGGGCAATGATTAAATGAATGACAGATGAAATGAAATGATAGTGGAGAGTGTTGCTGGAATGAAATTGTGTCAGGGAAAACCGGAGTACCCGGAGAAAAACCTGTCTGCCTCCGTTTTGTCCAGCACAGATCTCACATGGGGTGACCGGGATTTGAACCACGGACCCAGCGGTGAGAGGCCAGAGTGCTGCCGCCTAAGCCACGGAGGCTTGTACTAATCTTCATAATAATAATAATTATTGGATATAGTGTCAGAAATTCGATTTTTCTGTGATTAATGAGTGAATTATAATAATATGTTTGAACAAGTTGGAAATGAATCCGTGTGTTGGATCATAAAACGACATCTTTTGAGAAGCCTTAGAGTAGACATTCAGAGTTGATAATACTAATTTTGATAATTTTTGAATGGATATTTTCTAATGAGTATATTAATTCCTGGTGAAATACAAGCAGTTGTATGATAATTTAAAGATTTGGATAACTAATAATATCTGATAATAATAATGAGTAAAATAAATACACAATAAATAATTTGGCAACGTCATGATGATAATGTTTTCTGGAACGGAAGGTTTTCCTATTCTAGAAGCACCCTGTATAATGTAGGGGAGATTTTTTGACATGGAGGTAAAGTTAAAAGCATAAGTTAAATATAAACGAGAAGAAATTAAATTAAATAATAACTATGTGACGGTTAGCTGGTATACCGGTAGTTTGTGTGTTTAAATTGGATTACTTGTATGAGACATGGTTCAGTAATGATGTATCAGTTTGAGGGAATGATTCTTTGCCCCATACTGTGATTAAAAGAAGGGTAAGACATTGTGGTCGTCCCATTAAAAGAGAGGAATATAATGTGATTAAATGAAGGGTCAGACTTTGCGTAGTCGCCCCATTATAAACCAGCATTAGCCATCATCAGTAAAATTCATATTTTTGTTTACTTCATTATACTTACCGTTGGTTGGTGATCGCTTTTGGAGCAAGTTGGTGTCTTTAGACCAATGTTAGATTTTCTAAAATCTTGCTGAGTGCCGTGACCAGATAGAAATATAGATTTGATAATTGGTGCATTTATACGTTGCTATTCTATGAATCTATTGAATATAGGATGGATTGTCCGATTTAAAACTACGAATAATTATGTGATCAGCAAAATAAATATCCTATATTTTTCAGAATTAGATATTGTTAATCAAGACAGGAAAAATGGAATTTATGAATTTTGATAGAATTTATTCGATCTAGTGTTGACAGCCAAGCGTGAATTTAAAATTCAAAATATTCAAGATATCGGCAATTGAGTGAACGATTAAGTATTTAATTGGTAAAAATGTGAGGCTGATATTGCCTATTTTTGAGCTGATTGTTGAAATCAAGTGAGATTTTTATAAATAATTTACAATATAAAAATACTTTCACATAAAATGTATAATTTAGGAATTTTCATAAATAGCCATGGATAATCAAAAAATCTCACGGACACGAATTTCAAACATTTGGATGAGTTTGGGAATTGTGAAAATGGAAATATTGAGTTTTAAATAATATTCCAGATGTCAGATAGGACTGATAATTTTTCTGAACATCTTGGAAGGGAGTGTGTAGATATGTAAATTATAATCAAAGTGGATAACAGAAAGGACTATTAATTTTTCTTGTTATCACACAAATAAGTGAAAATTATTTATCGTCGAAAAAGTGTAAATTGTGGTGATTTTTTCAAGTTGATCAAATGGATCGAGTTTTCTTCAATGGTCAGTGCATAGTAGACAGGTTCACAGGGGGAATAGGGTATTATTCTTTCAGGTTAGTGTTTATTTATTTATTTATTTTTCTTTCTGCGGAAATAGTGTTTTATTTTAGGATGCGTTATGAAAGAAAAGAAATTGAGATATCATATTTCAGGAACTGTGGCATTTATATTTTCATGTTCCTTTCAATCCTGAGATCAGCTAAGCTAGCTTTTGTTTTATGTTCGCCCAGATAGACCCTGAGATGCTTTTGAGTCTCCTGCTGATCTGATTTCGAAATCCATGCATATGTGGGCGTTGGACTTCTCGGTCAAACGGGCACAATACTACTACCTCTTCCTACCTTGACCGTGCCTTTCAAATTTTGATACGTTTCACCAATTCAACTTGGCGACCACGTGAAATATATCACTGGCATTCTATATCCCCGCAACGATAACAGATATCACCCTGAAATTTTGTACAGTGGTAAAGGGTACAACTGCAAGTTCGCCTATTTGACCTGTTAAGTACAAAACGAACATGGTTGCCATGCGAAGTTTAAACATTTTAATGGATTTTTCACGCGATTTAACCATCCGAGCGCAGTGAAAATTGGTACATTAAATGTATATACACATTTTAGTGCACTGGCATCTAATTTAATTCAATTGTTTTCATAACCAAAAGATGGCCGCTGTGCGAAATTTTAAAATTATGTTTTTATTTTTTGTGTCCTAATCATGCGATCGAAGTGAACGTTTGAATAATGAACCTAAGCAATAATCTTTATATAATGGTACATAATTCTATAGCCTACATACATAACAATCCAACATGGCAGGGGGCAGATGACCTCGTAATTCTGCCCCTTAAAATACAATAACTAATCCAAAATGGCGATCCTTTTCATTAGCGGGAGAATTTTTAATAGAGAAGACCAATAGGATATATGAAAATAGGCTATATAGTTCTTCACGGAACTACTTGTTTTGGTGCAAGAATGCAGATTTTCGAGCAATTGATTAGTCTATCTTTCGCAGAAGTGGCTGTTTTGTCATAAATCTCAGTAACGATATAATCATATGCTTAAATTCTGGCTGGTAATTTAATAACATTTCAATCCTTACCATCCACTGAGGGGTAGTCACCGTTAACAATTTGTAGCAAAAGATCAGAAAAATCCATTTCTTCTGGTTTTGACCGCATATTTTATGTAAGCGGCGTATTTTGAAAAAGAACCATAGAGGAGAGTATTATTTAATACAATTCTGAATGATTGTTTGGCGAGAGGCGTGCAGCACAATGGGCAAAACCTGCCTGAAGTCTACTCCAGAAACAATAATTTCCCCACAAAAAGGCATGTCTTTACCCGTTACCCATAATATCTTTTAGATGATGATTCACACACATTAATATATAAGCCATTGGGGCTTCATCCCATATTATGAGTCATGCTAAACAAATATCGTCAGCTACTTTGGAATTTATTTATAATCCAGATACTGAACTCTCATTTAAATTGAGAGGAATTTGGATTGTTGAATGTAGGGGTTATGCTCCTGCAAAACATTGTTTAAAATATGAAGTTTGCCCTCCCTGATGCAAAAATTTATTCGATTTGCTAGTCTAATTTGATTAGCTACTGAGGAGTCTAATTAATATTGTTACGGCTATGAGTTTGTTTCATCGCTCGCCGCATGAGTCACAACTGCCACCGGGCTGGGCTGTGCTCTGCCTCAGTGTATTGCGTGCGCCTTACGCAACAGGACTACTAGGACAAAGGGATGGTCCAGAATATTCGTGACCCAGCCAGTGAAGGAAACCTCGAGAAGCCGTGAACCCTGGATGGGTCTAGAAGCAATTATTGAGTCACCGGCCTGCTATATAAGAGCGACCTGCCAAGCAGTGTGTGTGTTTTTCGAGCTAGTGCGAACGCTTACCTTGAGCGACAGTTGTTGGCGACGTGACTTGCGAAACCCCTAGTGAAGCTGATTCTCTTGACAGCGAGGGAGTGAGAAGCATACAGGGGACCACAGGGGACTGACTGTGTTTTGAGCGAGTGTGATTTCACTGAGCTACAGAGATATTGTGGCGAAGTGCCGTGCGAGTTACGAAATCCAGTGACATTGTTTCCCAGCTTGTGGACAGCGAAGCAGCGTGCAGCAGGTTATCGTAAGTAACTGTAGTTTGTGTACATAAGGAAGAGGTGCAGGTATTCCTAGCGAGGACACGGGTCTCATTAGTGGAGGATTAGCTGCATGACTAAGTGAAAGGGGCAAGAGCGCTCCATAAGGAAGAGACTTGAGGAAACTGGAGTAAGGTTCTAATTGCTTGTATTTGCTGTTGAGTGGTGTATCTTTCTGACCGAAATAAAGTTAATTATTTCTTTAAAGGAACAATCTGTGTTGTGCTTCAACCCACCGTAATCCAGTTAACAAAAGTGCCACTAGGGGGGGGGGGCATATAACAATATATACAACTGGCCGTAAAAACTTTCGCTTATATTCTTAGCTTAGATTACATTTTTCCACACAAAAAAGGAAAGGAAAGTAGATTTATTAGATCTACGCGGGCCAAATGTCCGTGTGTCAGACCCCCTATCAATTCAAACACGACAAAACCGAATTGAACAAAATTTGGTAAAAAGAGAGCACTAGCAAAGGGCACCTCAATGTCATGTTTAATATCGCCGCCACCTTAACCGAAACAAAATGGCAGCCACTCAAATGTTCAAAGTTTACAGTAAATCAAATTATGACTAAATTGATCATCGAATCTCTGATAAATTTTGGAAATATATAGTCTATATGTCTCTTCCTTTGGAACTACAAGGTCATCAGCAAAATAATTTCAAGATGGCCGTATGAATCATGCAAGCATTATAATCTATAGCTTATGATCCAATAATACAATGTTCATAGTATTTGGCATTCAGAGAGTTTTATACAGGGACCCTCTGCTGCCAACGTGAAGACAACAGGAGACTGTATGTTATGCGCGGCAACCATCTTGAATTTATAAAATATAAAAATAACTCTCAACACTAAAGAACTACTGTAACGAAAATTAGTGACAAGTTAGGATCCATGTGGCATTGCATGGCCAAGGCAAAAGAACAGACTCTCCATACATTCAAGATAGTGGCTGTGCGAGTTATTAGAACATTAAAATCGACAACTCCGAATGAAATTGGGCAATTAAGACGAATCTTGGCAATAGGCGAGCATCATATTAGAGCTCTCACATTCGTCAGTCAGACGATTATCACACTGAATATAGCGCAGTGTGACCATCTTGAAATTTCAAAATAAATTAATATCTATAGGTGTCGTAGAGCTATTATAACGAAATTTAGTAATGAAATAGAACCTTATAAGTCGCTTCGTATACCCCAAGTAAGACATCAGTGACTCCATAGATTCAAGATGGCGGCTAGGCATACTATCAAAGTATACAAATTCGTAACTCAAAATGTTATTGCACAATTAAGGTGAAACTCGGCAGTAGAGGAGTGTTATACAAGAGGTGTCAGTAGCGTTAGTGATACGTTTGTCAAATCGAGTATAGCGCACAGCGGCCATCCTGGAAATTTATAATTTAAAAATAAATGCAAGTAACTTTCTATATTTTAGATTTACAGTAACGAAAATTAGTGATGCACGAGCCTATGGAGTATCGTGCAACGCGAGGCGGTCATCTTGAAAATATAGAAAATGATAATGAATACGGAAGGTATTTTTATGTTCGACGATGTCGAAATGTAAACATTATGTGTCGGAAAACTGTATCATAATGAGGCTCATTATAACACTATTTTTCATTATGAAACAGTTTCTCCCACCAATCAGAACTCAAGAAACAGTTGTGTGGCCAATTAGATAAGGATACCTTCGCGCATGCGCTCAAAATCCAACATATTTCTGTGTTGTCAAGCAAAGTGAATGGTCTCTGCTTCCGGAGTGCCTTGACCACGCATGCGCTCTGTTCAGTCACCAAAGCCTTGTTCACTAATAACTGAATTAACTGAATCCCACATATATTTATGAATATTTATGTTAAAACATATAATAAAGTTATAATTATCGTCGAACATAAACAGTCGTATGCAACTCGCCTATAAAGGCAATTAAGACACTCGTATGGAAATTATAAAACTCGCATACGCTCGTTTTATAAAGATACTCGTGTCTTAATTAAGCCTCCGTGGCTTAGGCGGCAGCATGCCGGCCTCTCACCGCTGGGTCCGTGGTTCAAATCCCGGTCACTCCATGTGAGATCTGTGCTGGACAAAACGGAGGCAGACAGGTTTTTCTCCGGGTACTCCGGTTTTCCCTGTCACAATTTCATTCCAGCAACACTCTCCACTATCATTTCATTTCATCTGTCATTCATTTAATCATTGCCCCAGAGGAGTGCGTCAGGCCTCGGCAGCCGGCACAGTTCATATCCTCGTCGCTAGATGGGGGCTTCATTCATTCCATTCCTGACCCGGTCGGAGACTGGAAGCAGGCTGTGGATTTTCATTTTCACTCGTGTCTTAATTATAGCCATTATAGGCTCGTTGCATAATGTACTATTAAAATACAACAACGACAGTAATGTAGAACCTTGCAAGTGGCTTCCTACGACCTAGTCAAAAGAACAGCGACTTCACACGTTCATGATTGCTGCTGGACGTATTCTTAAAACTTGAGTATCATTAACTCACGATATACTGTAATAGCACATTTAACGCGAAATTTAGTGAGAGAGGGGTACTATACTAAAAATCTAGCTACCATTATTCATAGTATTATGGCCCTGAATTTAGAGCACAGCGGCCATCTTGAAATTATAAAATTTACAAACAAATAATTCTATATATGAGTATTTTTGAGATTCAAAGTCTCAAATTAGCTTTAATGTAGAACCATATATGGTCTTATTATGCCAAATACAAAAGAGGCCCCGCCATATATTCAATTTGGTGGCTGAGCATACTATTAAAACCTCAAAATCAATAACTCAGGATTTAATTGCTCAATTAACACGAAATTTTGTAAGAGGAGAGAAACTGATGAGATTTATCATCATAAGTCTGCATATTGTACGTAGCTGCAATCTTGAATATATGAGACATTAATATTGACAAACCAATATTTATTACACTTACAATGACGAAATGCAGCAAATATGTAGTGTCACATAGAAGGCTTTCTCTGCAGAAGGCGCAAGATAAATGATTCCATACCTTCAAGATGTTGGATGGGCATACTTTTCTAATGTTTCAATCAATTCCTCTGGATAAAAAGCGTAATTAAAACGGAACTTAATAATCGGGGAGTCATATGTAGGATACAACACTTAACGTTCACAACAAGACCATTCAATTATACTCCCTGATAACGGCACAGTTATAACTATACCCATACATTTAGGAGAAAGTAGGCTATATTATATTTAATGAACATCTTGTTTGAATGTAAGGAAGAAATGCGATGATGTACAATAATTCCAGAAACTTTAAAACAAAGTGGACCGTAATTAGGTGGCACGGTAACATTGGCACCAAAGGAAACGATGGACGTGGAATTGTTGTACTGCCGAATATTCTCTCAGAAATTCCTTGAGATATCCTCTTCTCCAGTGTAAAATTGTGTCAGCCCGACAAATATTTTATATTCCGGCAGATCTATTTTACCATTACAACAGCAAAGGCCAAAGTAACCAAGCAAGAAGTACAATGCTGAAGAATGATTACATTCGTTTGTCAAGGACCCAACACTGAACAGCATCTAGGCTAATATACGAAATTGATTCTGAAAAGGCACATTTATATTGGATATTAAAAGTGGCATCGTCTTTTCTCCTATTTCTCATCTTTTTGCGTCTATTTGTAGTTTCCATACGACCGGTCAGTGTTCTTTTTCGTCGAACGGGTTTATTTATAGTAGCATTTCTCCCCAAATTAACGTCGTATCTGATAACACTGTAGTATTCTGCATCAATGGAGCGGCTAATTTAAAAATACTTCCATTGTCATAATCAACAGTGTTGTTATATACCTAAACAAATAATAAACAATTGGCTTATACAATGACGTTCAACATTAACCAGCGTATTCACCGTCCAGAGACTTTCATACTCAAGTTAGTTGTTGAGAGGAAGGCGATTAGACTGATCGCCAATAATAAAATCCTTATAATTATCCCAGTCAGCAACAATGCAATAGTTTGCAAACGCAGTTCACGATGACGATCTTCATTTTGATATAACCAGTACGAAAGTGCTCTAAATAAGAAATTTCCATGACTTGTTACAGGTACTGCTCGGGTCCAAGCTCTGTGTACTTCAGAGTTATGTGTACCACCGTTAGGTAATGTGGGTAGATACCCACAAAAACCCAAGGCAGCGCTATATTGAGGCGTACTAGGCAATATGAGGAGTGAGGTAGTTTGTCATTGCTTTCCTCACTGAGTCAGAACAGCAGTACTAACCCTATGAGTAGAACCCTTCACAGCATCGACAGGCACTGACTGTACCCTGAATGTCATTACTAAGCACCACCCATACTTCAGTAGCTTCCATATAATCACAGCCGTGAGTCGCCAACTACTGAAATGAGCATAGACTCACGTCGTTAGCCACCCTAATGGAGGCAATTTTAGAATTCCATGCCTCGAGCGTGTCAAAAATCGTATTAACACAGGGCTGCCAATGAAGTATCGAGAAAAATCAACTCACTAATTCTGTATGTGAAGCTTTGAAGCCATGATTTCAGTGTTGCCCTACAAACTATCAATGTATACTTTTCAGTCGTTCAACATGATCTTTGGCCCAATTTGATTGGACGGGGTAACTATACCGTATGTAGCCTATAACATACTATTCCATACTATTCCCCCTTTATCAATGAATAATATTAAAATATATACGTTAATTTCTTTCAGTAATAGTGTGTTGTACATCTTGGGCAAAAAGCCTGTTGACCGAATGAAAAGTATAAATTGATTGCCCAGTAATTCTGTAACAATTCGTAGAAGCAGCGTGATGTATCCTCGACAGACGATTGACCACTCTGGTTCACTACGCCAGAGCGAGGAGACGGCAGACCATACTACGCATTCGTTCGTGCATGTAGGCCTAAGTATTAAATAGTGTCTCTAAATAGCCTAAATCGCGGAGAATTCATTATTTTACAGGAATAATAGAAGTAAAATATGTTAACGACAATTGAATACCAATAAATATGAATGCTGTAATAAAGAAAACATATCCGAGGTGGGATTTAAACTCCTTCGGTTCTGCATAATCTAATCCCAGAAAGGATTGCACTGCCAAGACACAGCAAAGGCAGCGTACTAAAGAGCTTTCACGAGTAGAAATGACGCCGAAGCTTATGCATTGCGAACTTCCGTTTAGTGAATCTCCATTTGATTTTCATTGGCAATGAATCGTCCGTGATTATTATTTCGGATTGTGGTTTTGTTTTAGGTGTTCAACTTATGAAATAAGAACTAGAGGGTTGGCCTTTCTTGAATATTCCAAACACAAGTGTCTCCTGAAAGAGTAGTTAGCTAAACTTCGCAACAGAAAGGACCATAACAAACAGCTTGCCTCAAGTGTGCAATTTGCACATTTCAAACGGTATACATCACGCTGCTTCTACGAATTGTTACATAATTACTGGGCAACCAATTTATACTTTTCAGCTTTATGGTTGTTATATTGGTATATTATACATTAACTTGATCCGTGTAAATGCTAAGATGCTAGGGGCATGTAGTGGGGTTATAGCGTCAAATACACAAACTAACGAACCTCATTTTACAAGAACATGGAACCCGAAACCTTCTAATGGAAGTATGGATTGTCTGTATTTAGACATATTTTAGTCAATAATGTAAGACAAGTTGACTAAAGCATAATACAAAAAGCTGAATGCCTACTACGGTATAAAGTTGCTCTGTGAAAAAGAAACAAACTTGCCAAGATTATACGACGTACATACAGTTAAATACAATCTTCCATTTGGAAAATCACTTTCCTCGTCACGATCTTTAAAAAATGTCAAACATAATCTGTTGTAAATTGACGGGAAAATGTGCAACATATAGGGACTACGAGTGTTGTATGCGGCACAACTTAAGCTGACATTTCCCATCATTAATACATAAGGAATAAACACATGCAGAGCTTTCTCATTGTGCACAGCTGAAGATCATATCATTCTTGGTGCGTTTTACAACTTTTATTTCTTCAAACAACAATAATTTGCTTAGTTACATGCAAGGACAATTAGTAGGCCTACACCAAGGAGTAATAAGGAGAGGACCTAACGGCAAGAAAGTGAAGCCAGAAGTTACTCCTTCACATATGCTCAAAACATTGCAGTAGTCCCATAAGAAAAGCATGTAATGGTGACGTACGTACATAAAAGTGGTGATATTTCGCGTGTGGTACGAAATGTCGACGTGTGGGGCATATGTGTGCACAAACAGAACTCTCACCTGCCAAATTAATGCTATTTCACAAGTAAATGCACTTTATTTGCCATTTATTGTGTTAAGTTTTCATCCTTAGAGTAGCCACCTTACGGTACTGTTCTAGTATCATTCGTTAAATGTTCAAATATTGGCATATGTGTCCACCAATATAAGTATTTTGATTGCTAGAAATTAATTACGGATATTTTCCTTCGTTTCTCACTGGAAATAGTTTCTGCTTGTCAATTAATGAACGGTATTACTGTAATCTAATCACCACCAATCTATTTTTAACGTGGCTTGAGCTCTAGATTTATTGCTCGTGGGTGTTAGAAGATTGATATTCCATTATTTGCATATTTTAGCGTGTTAATCTCAAACCTCAGCCTAGACCTTGTTTAGTTTGTTACCGGAACTGAACTGGCCTATTTAAATAAAAACAAGAACGCCACCACGCAATTAGTTCACATGCCTTAATATTTTAAATTTATTTAATTTATTTAATACACATTCATGAATATAATGGCAGGCCTGGTATCTCGGTAATTATTTGCCTATTATTTGGTGTCTGGTTGCTTCAAATCCACAATAATATAGGTTATAAAACTGCATACTTGTATAATACATTAATTTCCCAAGTGCTATACTACACACATCAAAAAAAGTTTTGCATCACCTCGGTTCCCAGATCTCCGGCATATAGACGTTGACTGTGTATATTGTATCAAAGATACAGTCCCTTGACTGTTCATAGATGTCACTAAAACTGCTCAAAGATGTAAACAACCATGCATGAGCAGGGCCTATTAGACGGAGGGGGTACGACAGCCGATCAGTTCCAGTCATTCCACCAGGACGAAGGTACGCTGCTCATGTTGTCTGTAGTTCTACCATGCCTAGAAGGTCAATACCGCAGTTCGATCGCGTCCGCATTGTTACTTTGTGTCAAGAAGGGCTCTCAACAAGGGAAGTTTCCAGGCGTCTCAGAGTGAACCAAAGCGATGTTGTTCGGACATGGAGGAGGTACAGAGATACAGGAACTGTCGATGACAGGCCTCGCTCAGGCCGCCCAAGGGCTACTACTGTAGTGGATGACCGCTACTTACGGATTGCCGCTCGGAGGAACCCTGACAGCAATGCCACCATGTTGAATAATGCGTTTCGTTCAGCCACAGGACGTCGTGTTTCAACTCAAACTGTGCGCAATAGGCTGCATGATGCGCAACTTCACTCCCGACGTCCATGGCGAGGTCCAGCTTTGCAACCCCGACACCATGCAGCGCGGTACAGATGGGCCAAACAACATGCTGAATGGACCCCACAGAATTGGCATCACGTTCTCTTCACCGATGAGTGTCGCATATGCCTTCAACCAGACAATCGTCGGAGACGTGTTTGGAGGCACCCTGGTCAGGCTGAACGTCTTAGACACACTGTCCAGCGAGTGCAGCAAGGTGGTGGTTCCCTGATGTTTTGGAGTGGCATTATGTGGGGCCGACGTACGCCACTGGTGGTCATGGAAGGCTCCGAAACGGCTTTACGATACCTGAATGACATCCTCCGACCCATAGTGCACCCATATCGGCAGAATATTGGAGAGGCATTTGTCTTCATGGACGACAATTCTCGACCTCATCGTGCACATCTTGTGAATGCGTTCCTTCAAGATAACGACATCGCTCGACTACAGTGGCCAGCATGTTCGCCAGACATGAACCCTATCGAACATGCCTGGGATATGTTGAAAAGGGCTGTTTATGGACGTCTTGACCCACCAACCACTCTGAGAGATTTACGCCGAATTGTCGTTGAGGAGTTGGACAATTTGGACCAACAGTGTCTTGATGAACTTGTGGATAGTATGCCACGACGAATACAGGCATGCATCAATGCAAGAGGACGTGCTACTGGGTATTAGAGGTAGTGGTGTGTACTGCAATCTGGACCACAAATGCTGAAAGTCTAGCTGTATGATGGTACAACATGCAATGTGTGGGTCTCATGAGCAATAAAACGAGCTGAAATGTTGTTTGTGTTGATCTCTATTCCCTTTGTATTTAACGGTTCCGGAACTCTTGGAACCGAGGTGATGCAAAACTTTTTTTGATGTGTGTATATTTTAGATCGGTGTATTGGTCTAGTTTATGTTGTAAAATTAAACGTTTTACGGCAGTTTACCTGATTTTCGAGTGCGACGAAAAGTATTGTGACTGCCGTACACTTCACGCTAGACAGCAAAGATCAACAAATATATTCCTTGATTTCCATCGTCATATAGGCCTACCTCACAACTTCGTATTACACCTGCACACGAATCTTTTACTGGTAATCATACTTAAATCCCATGCTCGTAGGCTCCATTTACCGCTCTAGCCGGGCATGCTATATCGCTGGCAGGGCGTCTCCTTATTACTCCTTGGCCTACACAGTTCCCATTGCTTCCATTACCTGACTACTAACCCAGAAGCTGGTTATGCATAACCATACGCCGGTGGCGCGTCCTATGGCGAGTGAAAGAACGAAAAAAAGAGTGTAAGCTCTATACCGGGTGATCTAGCAGCCCCTCCCAATATCGTTTTCTGCAACCCAACTAACACGTGTTGGCAGGAAGGTCGATAATTGTCTGCTTGCATCCCGTATGGTACATTGCAAGCATATACTGCAAACGATACTGAACCCTATTATTTTCCCTCGATGTGACTACAGACTAATACGAGGGGAAAATAATAGTGTTCAGAATCGTTTGCGGGATATGCTTACAGTGCTACTACCAAAAGGGATGCAGGCAGAGAAATATCGACCCTTCTGCCAACACGCGTTAGTTGGGTTGCAGCAAACGATATTGGAAGGGGCTGCTGAATCACCCGGTATACAGTATGTAAGCAAGGAACTTATAACCTCTTAG
Source organism: Meconema thalassinum (assembly GCA_946902985.2). Classification (NCBI taxonomy): domain Eukaryota; kingdom Metazoa; phylum Arthropoda; class Insecta; order Orthoptera; family Tettigoniidae; genus Meconema; species Meconema thalassinum. The sequence continues at coordinate 431,406,539 of OX336389.2, forward strand.
GACCCAAGATAAAATTCGTGGCTGAGATTCTCTCCCCGTATTTCTAATAGCACAATAATATACATTTGAAGCCAAAAGGCACATTCATAATAAGATATTCAAATTACAAGTCACAATTAGCGATTACGCTTATGTGCAAAGTGCTAAGTTTGTAAGGCCAGAGTGGATTCGAACCTCACCATCGGATGTCCTTAAAATGGTTCTTCATGTTTTATCATACGAACTCCAGCGAAACCGCAAATATACTTTCTAATAGGTCACGGCTAATTCCTTCCAACGTCTAGCCGAATTTAATTAGGCACGTCTAATTGGCATATCTGAGGAGTTCGGCGTCGCGAAGGGCATACGGTCGTAAATCCAACACGCCACTTAGAAATCACATGTCATCCCTGACTCCATAGGAACGGTAATGTTTGGGATACAAAGACATGTATTTAGACAAGTCATATTTCACATAACGCAAAGAGCAGCTGAATATATATATTGTGCCCTTGACCTACGTCTTAGGCCAAGGACACATTATGTCATTGGAGTACTTATATGGGGCAATGTCATGATGTTAATGAGAATGAAATCATCATTATGTAATGATCATAAGAAATAACTAGGATCTTTCTGCCGTAGTGAGACCACATATACTGTATATGGCTTGGCAGTTCTGACAGGGAGAAATTTATGGTTTTCACACAATGGACAGAGCAGGTGCATTCCAAGTCGCTTGCCTGCAAGTTTCAGAGCAGGAGCACCCCAGCGAATTCTGAGAATCTTGCCAAAACGCAGTAACTATCTCAAGTTAGCACGCAGTAGATGCCTGACTCCGCCCTTAAAGAGTACGCTTCAGTTAGTTACAAGAGATCAAGGCATTACAGGAATGATCTGAAACGCCCATGATGAATCTAATTATTATCAAGAATTTTGGGAATGCGGTAACGGATTAAATATCTCTGTGTTCATCGAATGAAAGTAGTCCCTGCGCAAGGAAATCTGACAACGTCGAGTGTGTGAGAGAGAGAACATAGCGTCCTTCAACAAGAAATTAGTTCTACCCAAGCGCTGATGATATAAACTTAGCCTATGATCGAGTTCCGTCGTGAATCATATGATTAGCAAGGCCATATTTTTGTGTATAAATTAAGGTACCTGATTACTGTAGCCTATGATTGTGAAGGGAGCATTTGGTGTCGTATGTGCAAAACTGTGAATTGGCAACCATTTTGTCATATATGTGGGTGAAGTCTGTGACAGGGACATTGTTCATCTTTCAGCCAACGTTAGTGGATGCGGGCCATATGTAGCACCACGCCAGGCATTAATGTACGAGACGCATAGTCCATTGTTCGGCTGATGCGAAATAATATTAAAAATGAATACTAAGTTGTGAATATGTATAACAGAAAGGAAAGATGTGAAATCATATATAATTCGAGTGAAAATATATAACAGAAAAATGTATCCGCCATGAGTGTGTAGCCCACTAATGTGTAATCTTTTTTTTAGTGGTGCATAAATTTAATCAAATATGTGTGTGTGTGCATTTTAAAAGGGTGCTGGCTTATAGCGACCTAGTGATAATGGAGGGTTGCAGTGATATTATCGAGTGGTTCTACATCATCGTGATGGGATTCGAACCGGCCATGGAGGTCATGTGTTAAGTTATACTGTTGCGGGCCTCTGGTCCAACTCTTGCAAATGATGAAGGAAGTCTTCAATATGATAAGTACCTTTTGATTATATTTTAAAGCGTCAAATAATTCATGGATTTTATCGCCATAATGTTAGCATGTTATTTGTTTTCTTTTGATTTGTTTTATCTTGTGTGTACAATGACCGTGTCAATGTCGACCATAGTTGTGCATCTGAAGGAGCTGGGTACGCTCATAAGGATTAAGGATCAGAATAATTATTTTAATGAATTAAAAGTGCCTAACTTAACGTAAGGATGTTGCTAGGTAATCGTATTCGTACATAAAACACATGGTAGAATTCCCTATTTTATTTATAGATGTGTGTTAGAAATATCCCCTGTGTTTTCCACCCAAATAGAACGAACGAAGCATGGTATTTCGATAGGTGCCCTTTCCAGGCAAAATCTCATTATTTCGTGTAATTGACCAGAGATAGTAATTTATGTATTTACATACCGGATGAATTAATAGCCGATGATTTTTTTTGGGACGATATTTAAAGGACCATGGTGTATTGTGATGGATGATATGGAGTATTATGGTGTAGCAATGAGTAAAGTTTATAGGACAGTTTACAAAGGCGTGAATTATGTCAGATGAGAGGTAGTATGATAAGTTTACAATGATATGAGTGACGGCTGACCCAGCCTCACTAATTGTTATATTAGTTTTTATTGAACGCGTGTGATATTTAAGGCCATACAGGTAAGATGTTGTAAGGAGGAATCTACGATGAAATAAGATAAAATAGATAATGATGCCAGGTAATAAGACCTGAGGGAAGATGTCGGATGAAAGTATGATAAGTTGTATGTGTAAGGTAGTGGCCATCAAGCGCAGATAAAATAATGCTATAATTAATCTATATCCAAATGAGAGCGTCCCGCTCCACATTTAGAATACTAAGATCCAGTCCGATCAGCTGGTGAGAATACAGTCAAATATTAGCCCGGGGGAAGGGGTGAAGACTTGCATTTCTACCTTTCACGGTCAAGGTCAGCCAGCAGGCGAGGCCAGTCCATTGTCACTTTCCACAAAGAGAAGGAGCCCATTCAGGACTCGGGTGCTTGTCGCGGCGATTCTTTTAAATTTTTGTTATGTTTGGTCCCAAGTTTAATATTCACGTAAGGGTATGTTAGGTCACTACCCTGATGCCTCCAATCGATAGCGTTTCTTTTACTGGTCATTTTGATATGAGGGACGGTTTTGTCTGCTGATCATACAGTCCCGGGTTCGATATCCTTTTGTTGTGCCTGGTCCAGAAACTTTTTTAAACGGGTACTAGATAGGCAATAACCTTGCGGTCCCGTGTTCGAAATCCTTTTATTCATACCTGGTCGATCAGTCTTTTTAAATGGGTACTAGCTAGACAGTGACCTTAGAGTCCTGTGTTCATGAATAATTATTTTCGGTCCTGGAAAATAATTATTATTAGTTTTTTTTTATAGTTAATATTGGTTCAAAATTATCTTGAGATTTCTTTTTCTCGATAATTGTTGAACGGACCATGCTTTGTTCTATTGTAACCTCGTTCTGCGAGATAAGGCATTCAAGGTAAGAAATGTGTAGGTAGCGAATACCCCTAAATACATATTGACCCTATTGAATAATCCGCTAAGAACATGTTTGTGCCATGTCTATCTTTTTCAGGGGTCGCGGCTTCAAATACATTCACCGTTGCTTAACATAACACTGATACAAGGTATTTCTTCTGTGCCATGTCTATCTTTTTCAGGGGTCGCGGCTTCAAATACATTCACCGTTGCCTAACGTGACTCTGACACGATACGATTACTTTAATAATGTTTGGTTGGAATTATTAATTGTTTTTCATGTTTATCCAACCCAAGTTTGAAAGGCAAATGATTAGTCATCATTTTTTTTATGATGCTATTTTTGTCTGTTTTTAAGGCATTTTTCTTAGTTTGTTTATTATATATCCATGAATTATTTGACAAGGCATCGGGTGCTTGGTTCGAGAATGTATCACGTCGAACGCAAGGGCCGAAGCCAGGCTTATCATATCGCTAATATGTTAATGTAATATGTGACAATTTGTAAGTGTGTTTCAAGGCTAAGTAAATTCAATGGCTTCATTGATTCAGCTGATTTGTTTTAAAGCTAAGACGTCCAAAGTAACGTCGGGATTGAACATTAAGATTCCGTACGGAAAGGCTTCCATGATTAATTTACAAGAGTATGTAAATAAGATGCATAAATCATATTCATGTTCGCAGATAGAAATACATAATTAATGCCATGAAGGTTAAGATTTGATATGAGGGTAAACTTTTATTTAACGGAGGGATTCTAGTAAATGTTAATTAAACGCCATTAATAATTAAATAAGCCAATGGCTAGGCTATAATGTATACTTCGGAATGGCCATGGATGTCTCTGATATTTGAACATACCATGTATCTGAAATGTAATTGGATGATATTAGACTCAATGATTATTATGTTTACTCAGATTAATGATTGATTAATTTCGTATAAATGGATTTCTTTTTCTTAATCCATACTGTTGTTACAGTTGACCGGACCCTCTTGATCCATCATCTCTTAATAACTTAACTTTCTGATGATATCTTATCATCGTAATTAATAAATTTGATTATGGCAATTAATGCTAATTTGTGTTAACCAGATTTCATTTTTGATTCATTTTCTTTTTTTTTGCCATATGATTGGTTTTTATTTGTCAATAAATTTGATTGTAATCATACATCATAACTACTATGATAAGTATTAATTGATGCTGATTAGCATTTAATTGGTGGTTTTTGGACATTAATTAGTCCATTGTTTATATTTTTGATTTCGACTTAATTTTATTGATTCCGTATTTGATTTATTTTACCTTTGAGTTATTATTATTATTATTATTTTAAATTTCATTTCTACTATTTTGGTTTTATTTCATTTATTTGTTTTTGCTGTACTGGTGTTGGTGCATTAAATTTGTTTATTCTCATTCAGAATCTGTGTGTGATGAATTTTATTCAGCCCTAGTGATCTTCCTATAATATCCAGAACAGTTTCATATTCAAGCTAGTGTACCGTTCATGCCCCGACGACAGAGTCCTGTTCTGAAGGCCTTGTGCAAGGGTACAATATATATATATATATTTCGCTTGCTGGGCCCAAGGTTGCAGGTTCGTGTCCTGGCGCAGTCAGCTGGCATTTGAGGGTGCGCAAATGCGAGGGAGCCGTGTCCGTAGATTTACTGGCACGTTAAAGATCCCCTTCGGGGCAAAATTCCGGCACCCCGGCGTCTCTAAAAGCCAGTGTAGTTAAAAGGGACGTAAAACCAATAACATTATTATTATTGAAAGAAATGTTAAACAGTATGGTTACACATAAGTGCACCCTGTGTCTGAAGAAGATAAACACAACAGCCAGTTTAAGTTCTTCAATATTTCCCTTCCGTTATAATTCTATTCCAGCAAATCTCATGCAAATGTCATAAACAATATTTCTCTTACCTTATTATTCTCTTAGACAATAATCACAGCAACACGGCGAATCTTCTGTCCGCCATTTGTCTCACAGAGGCGAAAGCGATTGTGCACTCGCGTGAGTGTCAGGAATACTGCAATTTCTTTTTGTAATAATTTTAGTTGTTTTAAACACCGTCCTTCACCGGAAAGCTCTCAGAGATGTCAGTAGCACACCCCACTCTACTGTTTCCGCAACGTATACAGACCCAGCCGATGAGCACCTCAAGTGCGCCATGTTCGCGAAATACGTACTGCCCCCGTAAATTGAATTATATTGAGACCACGATGGCTGTATTGGCAAATATGAATTAAGTTATGGCTGTCATAGTTGTGACGTGGATACTCATGACGTAAGCACGGATGACGCAGACTTCACGCAAGTAGGCTGGTTGAACTGAGATTCTTGGTGACGTCATGATTTTGTTCGAGAAAGATCTGAGATTTACGACGCAGTCGCAGGGAAACATGGAATTGTGCTGAGGAAGAAGTTACGCTATTGGAGGAAAGACTCGAACCAATGAACGATAGTTTGGAGGGAGACGGAGATTACTGAAACTATCATATTTAATTACTTTTGGAATGCAGAATTGTGGAAACCTATTTTCAGTTATGGCATTGATTTGGAATTTTGAAGAAATTATTTTTGTGTTTTTGAAATTTGAAAATCCGTCAAGTATTGCCAAAGTTAGAACTTCTAGCGATGACGGAGAAACAAGCTATGGAAGGGATGGATACGCCCCTTAAGAAGTTGATAAAAGGTCTTGCACAGCAGAGAGGAGCTCTGATAGCTCATGTGTCTCATATCTCTGATGTCATATAGTCGTTTTTCTGATTTGGTCAGACTTCGAGTGAATAAGTGAAGAAAGTCGTCTTTAGCGCGTGTGGTAAAGCCCACCGCATCGAACAAGCTTCGAGCGTGCCGCAGTTCCATTTTACGGTGTTTGAAACTAGGCGAAGTTGAAACGCACACATTTTCAAGTCTACAAGATAATATATCAAGAGTTGACTAATGCCTTTGAGTTAATTCGATTGTGCAGTACTATATTAAAGTGTGTAGAAAGGTTGAACATTTTCAAGATTATAATTCGAAAGATATTGGCATTTTAAGACGGCAGACAAAAGTGATTTTCTCGCCACCTGAGAAGCACTTTTATACCATCACATTCTACGCTACGGCTGACACGTGTAGTGCAACCGTGCTACTACATATTGCATTTGATGATATAACGCTGCATTCTAACATGGAACAATATAATATGGCAGTTCTTTCAACTATTATAACGGAAATGGAGATGGAAGGCTAAGGACTTTAATGCAATTGGGACATATATCAATGGAGTGAAATAGCAGCATGGAACTTCGCTAATCGTCTTTCTACAAAAGCGAGCATGTAGTGAATATCCAACTACACTCATGCATCGTTGTCCAACGCTGAATTATATCAAATGGCAGTGGAAACGTATTCATACTCCACAACTATGAATATTTCTACGGAAATAACTGCAATAAACTTCATGGCGAATTTCTACCAGAACTTCAGGGAACTATCAAGAGAGGCCAGGGTAGACCCGGCTCACAAAGAAGAGTTTTGCCAGAAGGATGTCTATCGTATACACGGAGCAGTGCAATTTCCGGAGGAGGAAGCAGTTCTATTCTCCGAGGGCGCTGGTTCCAGGTTCGAGGACGGAGCACATCTTTTTGGTGAAATGGAACCATCACCAGTCTTCTTTGGAAGATTTTCCTCTAGAACTTCAATCAACAGATAAGGTAGTCGTGAACGTTTCTTGTTTTATTTGAGTCATTTAGCGATATCTGAGCAACCATTTTTCTCATATTTTCTGTCCTATATTTTGCCCCATATTCTTGCTTGATATCTCTGTACTCAGTTCACTTTGATGATTTATGCTTTTTCTACGATTTATTAAGACATTGTTATGTCAGTGGCATAGTTAAATAATTTTGGATCAGTTGAGACTGATAATTTAGTATATTCTTTCAGTAATTTGCATATTTTTGTAGTCACGATTTGACTGTAAAGTTAACGATTTTCTATGGCAGATTTGAATTCAGACAGCGTGTCACTTTATTAAAGTAATTCTTTTCAGTAAATTACTTTGACCAATTTTCTGTCATCCTCAAGAAAGAAGAATAATTAAAAGATTTTAGAGCGTTAAAATCTATTTCTGTATCGACGATCTTGGAAATACTAGTCGTTTTATGAACACGATTGCAACATAGACATTTATCGTCAGTTCTAAAGTACCATTGCAATATAGACAATTTTATGAAATATGAACTTTAATCACGATTTATTGAATACACTATAGTAATGAACATTTGATAGGAATTTTTCTCAATTCTAGATTGGAACAATAATGTTTGCATTCCACAGTCTAATTGTATTCTATTCGATTATTTATGCAGTTTAAATGAACTTTGATTGAAGATAGTATTTTTATACTACGATACTTAGGAGATATTAATCTCAATTTTGATAGACCAGAGAAGCGTGTATAATCGTATTTGCTATTAAATTTATTTGTGATTGGCAAATTTTTACTTCATATCGATTCATGAATGAAACCCACGAAGGTTAAATAAATAACAGTTTTGAAACAATTAATGAATATAAGAATTTTTAAAGTGGAACTATGGATGTATAATCGTTAGTTCAGTGGACATGTAAAAGTCGCTGATGAATAATGCCCTTGAATAAGTGAAGGAGATTCCCACAGTAATATTAATGAAGTTGATGAGATTATAAGTGGAGGTTTTTTGAATATATTGTGGAAGATTGTTATGCCATATATATGGAAATATATGATGAATTCTGGGCCTATTTTATGCAATTCTGTGCGTTTGAGCGAAGTATTTTTCCGCTGAGTTTATTGTCCAGGTCCTTTGAAAATTAATCATGTGAAATTACTGTTAAAATTAACAAGAGTGTTAAATAATTTGAGATAACGATTTTGAATGGAGGTTACCGTCACAAATAATAATCATAATTATTAAAACTTATTAAACCTGATTTATAACACTTAAATATAACTAACCTTCATTGGTCGATTATATTAACCTGATTTGAGTAATTATCAACCGGATAAACGTGTGGTTTAATGTATTTCTAAAATAAATAATATTAATATTGTAAATAATTATGTAAATATCTTTAACAATAATGTGAAATGAAAGGAATTAAGAGAGGCGTGTATAGATTTTTCAATTGTCGTTTGACAATATTATAAACAATTTATAATTGTTATTAACAATTAATGAGCATTTGTTATAAACATTAAGAGTTTTGTTTATATACTCTAAAGAACGCTAATTATACAAGTGGATTATGTAATTAAACAAGTTTTGGGATTATTAGAGTAATCCAGTAACATGTGAATGGAGCATTTAAAAGATTTGCGTGTTAATATTTGAGTTGAGTTGAGGACATTTAAAATGTTTGAAAAGGAGTTAGGCTCAGAGGTTACGAGCATATGCTAAGGCTGACTGGACAGGTGGGTCCATTTAACGCCGTGGGCATGTGACTTGATGTAGGGTGGATCGCAGCTGGCCTGACAACTGTATGTTAGAGGCCAAGGTCGATTACATAACAGGCTTGCAGTTATAAATAAAGTGTGATGTTTATGAAAGAGGAAAACAATTGCTACATGTCTCGTTCCAATTCCCTCATCCATTCCAAGTGTATTACTATTATTACGTTCTTTATAAGCTAGTGAAAGATAAGATTTTGTATGTAACGTCTACAAGTCCCACAGGAGGACATGATTATATTGACAATGGCTTCTGATTGCCACGTGTTTTTTGTTGAATTTTTGTTAGAATCATTCCCTTTATGTGAAATAAATTATTGTACAGTTTAGAGTTTCTTGTTTCCGTTTTGGTTCATTTTAAATATCATGGTGGAGGTTATTGTGTGGGCATACTTTAAGTGATCCAGTTGGCAACCCATACCCGAGATTAATTTGAAGAGGTAAGTAAAGGTAAGTATGAACCCCCGTATATTTTGGTGTGTTCCACAATAATTTCTTGTTAACTGCTGTGCTCTAATCTCGGTAGTATCTGTCAGTGCCATTTTCATTGATGTAGCTGTGCCGGTGCGATTGATTATTGGCAATCCGATTGAGGGGGCGGATATCTGACAGCCTACTATCCGGATTTACGGGGACAGTAGGATTGGCGACCCTGAAACGTGGGGAACGTTCGACAAAACTGGATTACCAGGTTGAACGCCAGTAGGATTGACACCGCAATTAGGTGGGGCACGATCAGCAAAACATTGGATTACCAAGTTATTGCAGTAGAATTGGCACCGCAATTTTGTGGAGTGTTCGAATAACATTGGATTACCAAGTTATCGATGTCAATGGGATTGTGAAGACTCAAATAAAGAGGTTGATTCTTTGTTAGATGTCTTGGCCAATTGTAGAATTTGAGAGTGTGATTATATAGGGATTAAATGTTGTGTTATATTAGGAAAATTACACTCAGAAAAGATCTGATCTTATACAACTTGAGAGAGGTTAAATAGGCTGGAAACTTAGAAAAATCGCCTATGATCTGGAATCTTATTTTATTTGACCGGCTTATGACATGCTTAGTCATATTAAAGATAAAATTAAATTATTTGGATTGTAAATGTAAATTATTTGTGTTAGGATATTTTAAAATGAACCAAAGAAATTTGAACATGTGCTTGAGTTTATTTCAACATGAAGTGTCTACGAAGGTTAATTATAAGGTAATTATAAGTTAGATTTAAGACAGAAAATTCCTCAAATTTATATATGGTGAAGGATGTTGCTCAGATGTTGTTATTTTGCTCTGTTTGATGTATGTCCCTAAAGCAGTCTATTTTTGAATATTATTGAAATGGCAGATGAGAGTATGAGAATGATGTTAGAGGAGTTGAAAGCTAGCATGAATGAAAGTGCGAGGGAGATGAAAGCTAGCATGAATGAAAGCATGAAGGAGATGGAAGCTAGGAATACTAGTCGAATGGAGGAGAATTCTAGTAATATGTCTGCTAGAATGGAGGAGAATATGAAAGTTCTTCAGACCAGTTCTGCAAACTTAGAAAATGATATGTCGCGTTTACAGATCAGTACCCAGGGAATCGAGAATGCTGTAACTGACATGCGCACAGACGTGTCCAATGTGCATAAAGATGTTTCAGAGGTTAAGACTGATGTTTCTAAGGTACAGAAAGATCTTACTATGTTGAATCTTGATGTTGCTAATGTTCGGGGTGATATTTCCTGTGCTAGAGCTGAAGTAATTGTTGTTAGGAACGATGTTGCTACTGTACAAGATAAGGTTGAAGAGGTTCAAAGAGAGATTATAAATGTTCGAACCGATGTGTCAAATGTTCAAGTAGACATTAATAACATTCATTCAGATGTAAATGAGATGCAAAGCGATATAACTAAGATACAAGTAGAAGTTAACACTGTTTTTGTAGACATTGCTAAAGTTCAAACTGATGTTAATAAAGTAAGAGAAGAAATTGAAACTTCAAAAACACTTTGTACTCGTAACATTAGTGCATTAACAACTAGGTTGGTTGACGAGTCTGTTAGGACAACAGCTTCTTTAGCAGGTTTAAAGTATGATGTAGAGGTCATGAGAACCCAAGTCTTAGATCATAATCGTTTACTTAAGGAAGACATTGAAGTAGATATTGCGGAAATGTTAACTGCAAATGTAACGGTGTGGAAAGATGAATGGAACAGGTCAAGTGGGGAACATGTCACTCAGATTCAGGAACGAATTGAAAGAAAACTTGCCAGTACACAAGTAGACATAAATAATGAAGTAGTTCAAATTAGGAAAGATTTGAGTATAAGGATGGATTCGCTATCCGAAAAGCAGGTAGAGGATAGAACTCAAATAGGTCAGGACGTGCAAGCATTAAAAACCGCGTTAGAGGAACAAATTCATAAGGTTGTCTCTGATGTTAATGAAACTACGAGCAAACTTCAGAATTTGAAACTAGGAGAAGCCAGCATGATGGAAACCTATAAAGAAGAGTTGATCAGGAAAGTCATCACGGAAATCACCGATAAGGATCCAGAAGGCTTGACTGGTGAAGATGATAGGAATTACGTCAGAAGATGTAACCTTGCTACAGAAGAGAGAGATATTAGTCCTGAGGAACGTATATCCAGATTCCGGGAAGAAGAAGAGGATAGGAATATTGAACCGGAATGGAGATATCGTGATAGTGGGAAGAATTACATGGATTCATATCCGAGAAATGTGACAGTCATCCGGAACTTCGAGGACAAACCTCAAAAATTTAGCAATACTGATAGTCTAACACCGATAGAATATATCAGGAACCTGAAAGACTATTTCATTGAAGCTCACATTCCCAGAGAAAGAGAGATGAGAATAGTGGAGAGATTTCTAGCTGGAGGACCCCTTGAATGGTTCAGAGCATTTCGCTATACGTTCAGTAATTTTGACGAATTTGCAGAGGCACTGATAAAACGATTCTGGTCCATCGAAGCACAGAATTCATTAAGAGCTGAGGTATACTCAAGGAAGTATTCAGGTACTCTTCCAACACGGTACGCTGATTTCTTCACGAGCCAGTTATCACGCTTGAGATTTTTGCAACCCCCATTGTCAACAGAGCAGTTGATAGATGCGATTTCTCGTATGCTGTCTGTGGAGGTGAGAAGACTCATCATATCGTCAAACATCAGGGATTTGACCAGTATGGACGAATTATTAAGAAGGCTTGACTACACGAGTCCAATGCCAAATGTGGTACAAAAAGGTCAGAGGCACGAATTCAAAGACATCAATACTGTCTATATGGATCAAGTTCAGCAAACTGACAAGCCTGATGAAGAAAAAACTGAAAATGTAGGTCCTCACAGGAACCATCACTTTCGCAACCACAGATCGCAAGGTTACCGTCCATATCAGCAAAGAAGAGGCTGGATTAACAATAGAGGAAACTACAATAATGGAAGAGGTAGATACTACAATAACCAGGGTTACAATAGAAACTACAATAGAAATTACCAGAATCGAAATCAGAATTCTCAAGGTCAGGTTATGACACCCGACAAATATCAAGAGAGAGAGAAAGAAAGTCAGCAGTATCTTAAGGAATTACGAGAGAAGGAAGCTGAAAACCAAAAGAAAAGACAGGATGTAGTGATCGATCCTGTTCCTTCTACAAGCCAGCAGAACTTTGAGATTGGTAACATAAAAAAACGCCGATTTCTCAACGACAGTGAGAAACCATGAATACATTGCCACACCACACCTAATTACCATTAATGAAATTTATGAAGTAACTGATGAGGATTTATTAGAAGAGAGGGGGGCGGATATCTGACAGCCTACTATCCGGATATCGGGGACAGTAGGATTGGCGCCCAACTAAATTGACAACAAGTTTAGGTGGCACGGCTATTCGGAGCTTTGTATGCGCAGAGTCAGCATACTTACATACGATGTCTCCACTCAAGACAAAGTGTCGTGATTCTCTCTGTGTAGCTGCATAGTCAACATCAGTATTGTCCATGTAACCCTTAAGGAACCTGTACATTTTCCTGATTGGAGCGTGTCTCTTCTGTGACACACCGATTCGGGCTAACCTCCTAACGGTCTCTTCATCTTGCTGCTCCAATTGTACATGGTGTATCTGCACATTTTTGATAGGGTTACGTGATAAAGCATCAGCCAGTAAGTTATATTTCCCAGGCTGATGGACAATCGTGGCATTAAACTGTTGGGTGAACAAAGCCCAACGTGTCAATCTATCACTAGACATGTCAGTTTGCAGCATAAACTGAAGTGCTTTGTGATCTGTAATAATGATAACCTTGTGTCCCAGCAGCATTTTTTTCCACGCTTGCAAAGCTGTTACAAAAGCTAACGCTTCTAGTTCTGTCGTAAAGTAGTTTTCCTCGTGTTTCTTTAACTTTCGACTAGTGAACGCAATGTAGTGCTTGTTGCCTGCCTCGTCTTTTTGGTATAAGACTGCACTAATGCCTATTCTTGATGCATCAGACTCTATATAGAACACCTTCTCAAAGTCTGGGTACTCCAGTTTGACGTTGTTTCTGAGCATCTCCTTTGCTTTCGCAAAAGCCTCGTCTGCTGTGGTACTCCATTTCCATCTGTTATTCTTCTTGAGTAAGTCATACACAGGAGCCATAATTTCAGAGTATCTCGGACAGTGACTGCTGATAAATTGGCATGCGCCTACAAATTCTCTGACTTGTTTTACCTTAGTTGGCTTTGGGAACCTTGTGATCGCATCTACTTTCTGCATGTTTGGATGAACTTTGATTGAAGATAGTATTTTTATACTACGATACTTAGGAGATATTAATCTCAATTTTGATAGACCAGAGAGGCGTGTATAATCGTATTTGCTATTAAATTTATTTGTGATTGGCAAATTTTTACTTCATATCGATTCATGAATGAAACCCACGAAGGTTAAATAAATAACAGTTTTGAAACAATTAATGAATATAAGAATTTTTAAAGTGGAACTATGGATGTATAATCGTTAGTTCAGTGGACATGTAAAAGTCGCTGATGAATAATGCCCTTGAATAAGTGAAGGAGATTCCCACAGTAATATTAATGAAGTTGATGAGATTATAAGTGGAGGTTTTTTGAATATATTGTGGAAGATTGTTATGCCATATATATGGAAATATATGATGAATTCTGGGCCTATTTTATGCAATTCTGTGCGTTTGAGCGAAGTATTTTTCCGCTGAGTTTATTGTCCAGGTCCTTTGAAAATTAATCATGTGAAATTACTGTTAAAATTAACAAGAGTGTTAAATAATTTGAGATAACGATTTTGAATGGAGGTTACCGTCACAAATAATAATCATAATTATTAAAACTTATTAAACCTGATTTATAACACTTAAATATAACTAACCTTCATTGGTCGATTATATTAACCTGATTTGAGTAATTATCAACCGGATAAACGTGTGGTTTAATGTATTTCTAAAATAAATAATATTAATATTGTAAATAATTATGTAAATATCTTTAACAATAATGTGAAATGAAAGGAATTAAGAGAGGCGTGTATAGATTTTTCAATTGTCGTTTGACAATATTATAAACAATTTATAATTGTTATTAACAATTAATGAGCATTTGTTATAAACATTAAGAGTTTTGTTTATATACTCTAAAGAACGCTAATTATACAAGTGAATTATGTAATTAAACAAGTTTTGGGATTATTAGAGTAATCCAGTAACATGTGAATGGAGCATTTAAAAGATTTGCGTGTTAATATTTGAGTTGAGTTGAGGACATTTAAAATGTTTGAAAAGGAGTTAGGCTCAGAGGTTACGAGCATATGCTAAGGCTGACTGGACAGGTGGGTCCATTTAACGACGTGGGCATGCGACTTGATGTAGGGTGGATCGCAGCTGGCCTGACAACTGTATGTTAGAGGCCAAGGTCGATTACATAACAGGCTTGCAGTTATAAATAAAGTGTGATGTTTATGAAAGAGGAAAACAATTGCTACATGTCTCGTTCCAATTCCCTCATCCATTCCAAGTGTATTACTATTATTACGTTCTTTATAAGCTAGTGAAAGATAAGATTTTGTATGTAACGTCTACAAGTCCCACAGGAGGACATGATTATATTGACAATGGCTTCTGATTGCCACGTGTTTTTTGTTGAATTTTTGTTAGAATCATTCCCTTTATGTGAAATAAATTATTGTACAGTTTAGAGTTTCTTGTTTCCGTTTTGGTTCATTTTAAATATCATGGTGGAGGTTATTGTGTGGGCATACTTTAAGTGATCCAGTTGGCAACCCATACCCGAGATTAATTTGAAGAGGTAAGTAAAGGTAAGTATGAACCCCCGTATATTTTGGTGTGTTCCACAATAATTTCTTGTTAACTGCTGTGCTCTAATCTCGGTAGTATCTGTCAGTGCCATTTTCATTGATGTAGCTGTGCCGGTGCGATTGATTATTGGCAATCCAATTGAGGGGGGGGGGGATCTGACAGCCTACTATCCGGATTTACGGGGACAGTACCAGATAAGCTGATGTGGAATAAGGGCAAACAATATCTCGAGTAAGGTTGCGGTCAGATAGATTGGGATAATACGAGACTTCCACTTGTATTAATTCAAACGTGTTAGCAAACTATACACCGGTAGTATATACGATATCATTGGTGAAGTGATTTCTTCTTTATTCAGTTCTTCTCCATGAGCACCGCAAATATCGAGTCGGGAGTACTGGCTCCACTTATAAACCCCATTGTTTGTCACCAATTTTGACGATGTCTTGCAAGTACCGTACTGGGTCCAAACCCCGATATCTGCAGTTAAATTCTTGGAATATGATTGGTCATGCTTCAAGTAAATCAAGTCCGATTACAGTAATTCGGGGTAACATTGTGCTGTACTAGTCAGGGTACCGTATTTTGTACCATAGCTGTTAATGCCATATCAAATGGTGAAGTCTTGAACAATGGAATCATTAATAGCTGTCATCTGTCGATATACGGTATATACGTTGTATTCTGTGTAGTTGCAATAATGTTAATGTTAGTAAAATATTAGTTAAACTAAGGTGCAATGTTACCACGAATGACTGTATTGACACAGTGTTTGAGGGGCTATCTGGTGTATTCTTGGAATACACGTTACGAGAGAATATAATTTTTAATGCTCTTTGCATGTTCATTTCTTCCTTTTTTATCAAACACCAACAGTGATCTTCTATTTCTCTTTGATGGTCATGTCTCTTATGTCATTGTGAGTCTGTTCTAGATATATATCTTCCATGACCCACCTAGCGCCATCTAGCAGCGAATCTCAGAAGCTCCTCAATTCTTCCTGGTGCAAGAGGACTTCCTTATCCATCTGGCCACCAGTTCTCGTTGCCATCGCCAGCTATTATCTCCGTGATCAAGAGAACTTCGTCTACTCTTTCACCCACCAGGCTGTGCTAGTATCGCCTGCTATCAACTCTTTGAAGACCATTTCCTCAAGAGAATTTAAGTTTACAATATTGGTCATGCTTATATGTTTTCCTTTTGTCTCCTACCCCCACTCTTTTCCTTTCCTTGGACCCTCCGCGCTTCGCTGAGTGGGTCTTACTTGTAAGTCGGCAGTTGACTCGGTCAGTCAAGGCTCAACTAGAGCCAGTCTCCTCATACCAAGAGGCACTCTCTACATTCTACGCCATGTTGGCACATTAAGTATTCGTCAAAGGGAACTTCGCCTTCGACATGCAACCAAGATAAGTACAGACTTAAGGTTTTAACCTCATCTTCATCAGTTTTATTATCTACATGCTTTTATTGATCATTTTATAGACAGCGTGAGATTACTTATTTGGGGCGGTAATCATTCTTCGCGGGATTTGCCATGTTGGGCTTTTGTCTGTCTAAGCCAACCTTAATAGAAAGTAGCTTTTCTTAAGCTATTTAAATGAGAGATCTTCTCACAACGTGGGATATTATCTAATACCCGCTGTCCATAAAATATTAAGCTCGTTCCACCGCTGGATTAACTTTGGCCCCATTCTTCTATTAGGATTGTTCTGGAACCTTCCAGATTCTGTACTCTATCTACAAGTCTTGCTGTCATACTATTTAAAATGAGGAATCTTCCTTATAAATTACTGCAATAGCTAAATTTTCTTCCACCGTTGGAATGTTCTATGGCGCATTTAATTGTAATTCTCAACTTTCTCAAGCAATAGACTCTCGCCTACCTAGTGCAACCAGTTATTTTTCATCATTGCAATAACTTTCTTTCCCATAAACTTTCGTGTTACTACAGTGAACTTTTCATCCATTCAAAAAACTATAGTGAGAACTAGTGCTTGTTCAACTTTTCTACGGCGTCGCGATCGTCCGTTTACCATAAATAAGGCCATGAACATTGATCCCAAATCCCAATTGATCTTTCCTAAACCTTCTACTAACAAACCATATTAATAAAATTGTAACTCTAGATCATTTTCAATGAGGTGTCACTCTAAAGACGTGCCCTCCCACCTTTGCTTATATCTCATTAATTAATTTCTGCATAACCACGTGTTTCATACACGGTTCAAGCTTACATTGTTTCTCCCTTATAATCAGGGAATACAATTCTTTCAACTCAGGAGTGAGTTATTTCTAGGTTTCACGAAATGGAAACTTGCCCCATTAGTCTCGTGATTCCTAATTAAACATAGTAAGTCTAGAACCTTCCTTTTGACATTCTCTTCAGGTTTCACAGTAAGTGACCTGCCCTCTTTTGTATAATTGTAATAAAAGTAATTCTGCACAAATATAATAAGTTATAGGAACTTCTATCTTATTCTTCATGTTTTTCTTATTGTTATTTTCGAAGTGGTTACTTTCTCTAGAATGTTTCCTAAGAAATTTCTTATAGTACACACTTTGTACTCTATTTATTGTTAAACTTTAATCACCTTAATTGTCTTTAAATTTTGAATTTTTATCTTCGCTATTTTAAATCCTTGCTAGGATTTTATAAAGGTTTGAAACCTAATAAATTGCTAATTGCCTGGAGCAAACTTTAAATGTTAGGAGGTCTGCGACCCCAAATTGTTACTAAAAATTGAAACTATATACTTGTCAAATTTATTAGACTTTTTGCATTGTTAAATAAATTCAAACTTTCCTTTTCGACTCATCATTTCTCTAATACAACGGTTAGGCAAGATCCTGTCTTCCTTGGCTCTTCCTACTCAATGCCATTGAATCTATTGATAGGGCTTTCACCACTCGTTGCATTTGAGCAAGAACTCTTAGTGGTAATCTCGTTAAAGTTTCTCTTAGCTTTAATAGCTAATTCTAACTGGCCAGTAAGGCAAGTACAGCTCGCTACGCCAGCTACCTGCTTGTGGAGATCATCTCCGAAAACTTATGGTTGGTTTTCCAAAAGATAAGTGTTTCTCTTTGTCTAAAATTTTAGCCGGCTCCTTGCTGAGTAAAAGCTTAGCCATTTCCAAATGCAACTATTGGTTCACTTACCAAAATTACTCCCCAAGGTATATTTTTTTTATCACAATCCTTCTTGGAAGCACTTGGTCGCTTTTTAGGAACTCCACAACTTCGAAAACTGGAAATATCAAAATCGATGCAAACTATTGGCATTCTTCGAATTACTTGGTCAAAAAAGAATTCCTTTGAACAGATCTACAATAAGTCTGTTGCTCTTGCCAGACCATCACCCTTCCCCATAGTACGCATATGCATGCTTGAGAGGGAATACTCTAAAGCCATTCTCTTGCAAACCGCCCAAGTCCCAGCTGCGGTTCCCGTTAACTTCGACCAGGTCCTTACCCATTTTAGGTATCAGAGAGCAGATTTGCGGTGGCAACCGCCCTTGAGTGTATTTAAGGTTAAATTTACAACTTTTGTGGGACTCTCCTCCTATCTTTCTATCCCTTTTCTCCAGTCCGAAACCCACCTCCTTTTCTTTATCATCTTCCCTTGGTGGTTAGGTTATTCCTCAGTCAATAATCTACCCAGTATCCTCCCTTAGATGATATTTTCTGGTAGCATGATCAGTACCCTCTCCCGTCCCAAATGGTTTTTTAGAAGATAAGCCAATGATCTTGCAAATATTATGATTTTGAGTGTGAGATCAGAGTTCAGCCATGATTCTCTGACCAAGGCACATTTGCATACTCGATTGGGTCTCGTGAGCTTCAAGTTTTAACTCTATGGGAGATGTATGGGAGAAGTGGAGACGCCGCATGAGGAATAACTGGTCTAACCCTCTTACACGTTCGCACAATGCCCAGCGGGAGCTAATGCAGGACGCTTGGGAGGAGGTTAACTCTTGACGAATATTAGTTCAGAAAGCTCGTTGGGCCAATGCCACAATGGCTTCAACATGTTATTCACGGGACATGGTACATGTCTAAAACAGTTTTCTTAAGGCTGGCAATAGTTTCAAGCAAAATGTGAAGTCGTGGAGTGCACAGAGACTTCTCTTAGCCTATATGGAAATATGTGAAATAACGAAGTTGAAAGAAATGCACATTAGTATTTGAACCCCCATCGTAGGAGTAGATTTACCTCTGAATGTGAGCTAGCTGAAGCTCAAAGTAGTCATAGTAACATCGTAATACAGTGGCGGTTTCGTGGCTCACTCGTGAAATAATCACACAACTGGTAGCGTGTCTGGCTAACTCTAGAATTTTATTTCTACTGGCTACATTTACACTAGTACTGTATTTACTGGATTTCCACTGCAGTCACTCTGTCCATGAGTCACCACAGTTTCATACTTGTCCGTACAGTAACAAGTCTCTAGTCTACAGCTAGCACTTGTCGCTTCACTTCCTACCAGAATTCGCTGTTGCTTCACATGCGCTTCCGACCGTAAGGAATCGAACCCAGAGCCTCGAATGCACCTCCTACAGTCCTAGCTGCAACCAAGTATCCTCAGCACTCGACCCACTGTTCCCTTGCTGGCAAATTGGTTTCCGAACTGCTAGACGTACCGTACTGTACAGAGTCGCTGCACTGTCACGAACTGACCGACTGACAGCTTGCTCGCTTCTGATTGACTCTGCTTGTTCTTCACTGCTTGACTAGAACCACACCAGAACCACCCACCGACCTTCTGTTTCTTTTTCTCTTCAGGAAAGCCCTTAAAGCCCTGTATTAAAGTGTGTATTTGTATTTAAGGTGGGGAATAAGAAGGAGACGGCCGAGGCCTTAAGTTAGGAACCTCCCGATATGTGCCTGGAGTGGAAGTGGGAAACCACGGAAAGCCACATCCAAGATTGTTGAGGTGGGAATCTTCTTAGTTATGCCTCAAGAGACTGAGTGTGCCCCGTTTTTTCCCTCAGACCAGAAATAATTTTTTTGGCAGAGGAATCGAACCCGGATCTCTGGGGCGACAGCCAAGAATGTAGCCTTCCCTGTGTTAATACTTTTTTTTTGACATGCACGGGCCATAGAATTCTAAAGCTGCCTCCATTACGATGACTGGTGAAGTAGTTGGCGAAGTGATTCTATGCTCCCCTGCAAAATTTAGTCATGGAAAAGCAAAGGATTGTACCTATAACAGGTGATGGAAATTGCTTATTTAGAGCAATTTCGTACTGTTTATATCAAATTGAAGGACGTCATCCTGAGCTGTGTTTTCAAGCTATTGCAAAAATGTCGCTGGCAGGGATAATTCTAAGGATTTTATTATTGGCGATCAGTCACATCGCATTCTCCTCAGCAACGAACTTGAGTATAAAAGTCTCTGGACGCCATGTTGAACTTCATTGTATAAGCCAATTGCTTATTGTTTATTTGTTTAGAGTACAGAGTCTAACTACGCTGTTGATTTTGGCAATGGAAGTGTTATTTGCCATTTAATATTCAGCGGCTCCGTTAATGCAGGACACAATAGTGTTATAGAATATGACGTTAATTTGGGGAGAAATGCTACTATAAATAAACCCATTCGACGAAAAAGAACACTGGCCGCAAAAAAGTGGGAAATCGGAGAAAATACGAAGCCACTTTTAAAATCCAATATAAATAGGCCATTTCCGAAACAATTCCAGATATTATGCAGTACAGTGTAGGGTCCTTAACGATCAAATGTAAAAAATGTTCTACATTCTATTTCTCTTGCGTGAAATCTACGTTTGGTTACTTTGGCCTTTGCTGTTGTGGTGGTAATATTGATCTGCTGGAATATAAAATATTTGACAGGCTGCAACAATTTTTCACTGGAGATATATCTCAAGGAATTTCAGAAGAATATTCGGCAGTACAACAATGCTTTGCCCTTCGTTTCCTTTGGTGCCAATGTTACCGTGCAACATGAATACGGCCCATTTTGTATTCAAATTTATGGAAATGCACATCATCGCATTTCTTCCTTAGCCTATATGCCAAAAATATAAGCGACGATTCTTACGGTCAGTTTTATATATTCGACTCCTCGGAAGGTAATCAAGTCAGATCTGCGAATAAAGCGAATTCTTGCATCAGGGAGGTCACACTTCATATTTTAAACAATATTTTGCAAGAGCATAACCTCCACATTCAACATTCAAAATACCTCTAAATTAATTTGCAAGCCAGCTGACGATATTCGATTAGCATGGCTTATAATATGGCATGAAGCCCAAATGGCGAATATTCATTCATTAG
Source organism: Meconema thalassinum (assembly GCA_946902985.2). NCBI lineage: Eukaryota > Metazoa > Arthropoda > Insecta > Orthoptera > Tettigoniidae > Meconema > Meconema thalassinum. Next base: position 431,427,901 of record OX336389.2, read on the forward strand.
TGTGTGTGTGAATCGAATACTAAAATATATTATACGTAACGACATTATTCCTTTTTGTGAGAAAGTTATTGTTCTTGGAGGAGACTTCATGTACGTTTTGCCCGTTGTGCCGCACGCTTCTCGCCAAACAGTTATTCACAATTGTATAAAATACTCTTCTCTCTGGCCCTTCTCCAAAATACGCCGCTTACATAAAAACACGCGATCGAAACCAGAAGAAATGGAATTTTCTAATTTTTTGCTACATGTTAAAAACGACTACTCCTTTGTGGATGGTGAGGAATCAAATGCTACTGAATTACCAGCTAGAATTTCAACGCATGAGGGTATCGTGACAGATATACGGCGAAACATTCACTTCTGCCAAGGATATAATACATTTCTCGAAAGTTTGCATTCTGACACCATGTAACGTGTTTTTCGTGGGGTTTTTATGCAACTGGCATAAGTCAGTAGGAAGCCATTCTATATTTATTTACGCGGCAAATTGTTCAGCCAAGATAATTTTTCATGTTAATTTATTATTATTATTAATTTATTATAATTATTATTAAGATATTTTCGGAGCATTTTATAAAAATTATAAGCATACAGATAGGTTTTCTATGTCTTAGAAAACGCTAACAAGCAAATTATTACGAACGACGATATCATAGAAAATTATCTGATTACGGAATTTTACGGAGTTTTGTCAGTTAGGGTATTTGAGAGACATGACTCACTGGGAATTCTAATACAAGCTGATTCCTGTCGAGAAGCATGACGCAATCCTGGGTCGCAAGGTCTAGAAAAGGCGAATTGTTGAAACGGAAATCGACTTCTCCCTCCCGCGGAGTGTAATGAGGAAGGAGTGGGGATCTAGCGCGTAGGGTGCAGCCAATCAGTGAGGACGACGTAAGCTAGATGTCGGTACCATGGTGGGGGAGCCAACGTGTGGATATATCGTTCGACGCGCCGTGAAACGAGGACTATCTGTGAAATACTTGACGAGTATGGATGCGCGTGCGAGTGGCTCCGATGTTCGGTGGAGTTAAGGACAATCTGTGTAGAACTTGCAGTGTACGGTCGCAAATGCGTGACGCTCCGATGTTCAGTGGAGTTAGCGACGAACTTTTGTAAAACGTAACCAGTGCGGTTTTACGAGAGTTTGGGTCCGATGTACGGACCATAGAATTATCTGATCTACCAGAATATCATCAAATTTCGACGGAGATGACGACGTCCAGGAGACTGTGGGAAGCACACAGCATCATCAAGAACGAGGGAAATGCTTTGACAATTTCCAGGGGTAAGCGCTAATGACGCAGAAATACGCAATCTCTCATTTTTCTTTGTTTTATATTTCATATTTCAGTAAATTCATAGCTTGGAAATAAGAGTAAAATCAATTTATCAGACTCCGTTTTCACGTAATTTTCTATCGGTAATATTCAAATCACAACGCTCCAATTTAAATTTTGTACTTATTATTTTTATTAATTTTGCTATACTTGTTTTATATAATAAATTCATTTCTTTTACAATGCAATCTTTGCTTTCAGTAGGTAGCATTAGATATAGACCAATTCCTTCTCCTGATACAATTGTTTGTTGGGTTAATGATCAAATCATACCACGATCTGAGTGAATAGAGTCTTGAAGGTGTTCTGCCAGAGCTAGACGTTGTTAAATACAAATTTAGATTTCAACATTGCATTGAGGTCTTGGCGCCCATTAAAACAACATAGCTTAGGCAAAGGTAAACAGTTACATTTCTCACCCAACAGTTAGGAGCTAGCAAAACGTATCATTTGTACGCTCAACGTGGAGCAAAGTAAATACCGTTTCACTTGTCATCCCAGCCTAAGCAAAACCATTACAGTTGGCGCCGACAACTTGGGGCTGAAAACCTAATAACATTTGTGGAAGGAGAAGGGTATATATTTCTGTGCCTGTATTTTGGGGGTTATTTGTCTTTATCAGTGTATATCATTATGGGGGATGAGAAAGAAAGACAGATGAGGTTACGTAGTGGTCATCAACTGGAGAATGATGATACGAGCAGTATGTCGAGTGATGGTAGTACCGGGGTAGCGGAGGTAAATCCCGATACTGAAACAGGGAGTGTAGGCGGCCAACCAGAATTAAAAACTTTACTTCTCGAGTTCATGTATCAGAACAAAGTTAGTAGTGATGCTTTAAATGCAAAATTAGAACAGAATAATGCAAAATTAGAACAGAATAATGCAAAATTAGAACAAAACAGTAGGGAAAATAGAGAGAGTAATGAAACTTTAAACGCCAGATTAGAACAAAACAGTAAGGAAAATAGAGAGAGTACTGAAACTTTAAATGCTAAATTAGAACAAAACAGTAGGGAAATGAGTGACAAATTCGAACTGATTAGAGGTGAGATCAGGGGGGTGATGGAAGAAAAGGCTAAAGAGATTATTGCAGATGTAGACAGAAAATTAGGAAAAGTACAGGAGGAGTTGGAAATTAGAATCAGTACACAGGCTGAAAATTTAAAAGAACTAGTGCAACTGGAAACACAGCAGGTCAAAAAGCAATTGGGGGGAGAAATTGACAAAATTCAGGTAGCTACTAAAGAGGTTAAGGAACAGCTGGGGGGTAGAATTGAGAAAGTCCACTCACAAATAGTTGCAGAAGTAAATGATTTAAGAGAGAGTAATAGAGAGAGCATTAGCAAGATTGAGGAGAAACAAGCAAAGCTATATGATAAAGTAGAAGAATCAGAAGGAAACATTAAAATAACAGTAAACAGTATTGAGAGGAAGGCTGAGGAGAAAATCGCAGAATTAGAGTTAAAATTAAAAGCTAGGATCAGGCAAGAAAATAGTCAGAATAGGCCAGTTTTTGTGAATAGCACACACAGGGAGGTAGAACTGGGCAAGTTCAGAAATCGACAGGGGTGCCCAATGGAGTTCATGAACACTATAGAAAATAAATTCGGGGAAAGGTTGGAAAATGGTAGTATTGAGTGGTGCCAGGTAGTTGAAATTTTAGAACAAGTGTTTGTGGGGGAAACGAGGAATTGGTTTGCTGTCTACAGAGACAAGTTTACTGATATCAATGATTTTAAAATGAAATTCTGTGAAAAGTTCTGGAATGAGGTTATTCAGTCGCAGCATCGTGAGGGAGTAGTGTGTGGTAAATATAACCCTAAAGGAAGCTCCACCATGACCGAATACGTTTTAGGGCAGGTATTAGTGTGTAAATATCTGGATGGCTTGAAGGAGGAAAGTGATGTGGTAAGGTTGCTACTTAGGCACTTTCCCTATAGGATCAAGGAGGCTGCTTGTATCCAGAATGTAAAGACTATATCACAAGTAGAAAATTTGTTAAGCACATTTGATGCACTAGGGAGAGGAGGTTATGAGGACAATTTCAGTCGGAAGCAGGGTAATAATAATAATAGACCTAATGAAGCCAGGCATCAGGAAGTTCAAGGGAACGGTGGTGAAGGGGCCAACGCTCAAAATAGAAATAATAATAATCAGCTAAATCAGAACAGAGGAAATGGCTATGGTAATCAGTATCAAGGGAGGAACAATGATTTCAGGGGAAATCAAGGGAGAAACAATGATTTCAGGGGAAATCAAGGGAGAAATTATAATGACAATAATTACAACCAGAATAGGGGTCAAGGAAGAGGACAGCCTAGTGGTAGTAATATACAGCCAAACAATGACAACATAGCCCAGAACAACCAGACCAGTTCAGTAGTTAGTAGTACTACGGCCAGCTGTAGCGGTTCTTTAAACGCGAACCAGGCTGCGAAGTAAGGTCAGAATCTCAGTCTGTAGCATGCCCTGTCCATACAATTATACAGGAACCCTATGACCTAAATGTAAGAAATGAATTATTACATGAACTAAATGATGAAGGTATTATTCAGGAAGTGGTTAGTAAGAGCCCCATAGTTAAATTTAACGTGTCCGAGGCGTACACAGATGTTTTAATTGATAGTGGTTGTATGAAGAGTTGCATAAGTAGTGCATTTTATGATAAAATGAAAGGAACTGGAGTAAATTTTGAGGAGATGCCAATTAAAAGCACTTTTGTTATCACAGCTGTTGGGAAGAGGTCTAAAGTAATTTCTATGCAAGTTTTAGTAGACATTAAAATTAATAATCATATAGAAAAGCAGTTTTGTCTTGTAATTCCAAATTTAGTATTCAGTGTTATCTTGGGTTCAGAGTGGCTAAGTAGAGTGTCAGGTAACTTATGTTATGATGTAGGGAGTTTGAAATTTAAATGGGGTGATTCTGAAGTAGAAGTAGCGTTCAATGGCCATATTCAGAGAAGTAGTGTTGTAGGTGTGATTTGTACTTTAAATGAGATATCGCCAGCCGTAGAGCGGGGTTCTCCATGTTTTGTGGGCAGTGTGATTACGAACGGTAGTCTAGAGGACTCGTTACGTGATGCTGCATTTCAGGGAAATATAGAGGATGAACAGTGTGTTCGGCTCTATGATGTGTTATGGTGTAATAGGAGAGTTTTTGAGGTTCGCATTGGTATGGCGAATTGCTATACACATTCATTGAACGTTATTGATAGGTCAGTATTCACAGGACATAGATATCCTGTACCTTTCGCTTATCAGAGTGCAGTTGAGGCACAAATTAACCAGATGCTTGAAGATGGGATTATTGAGCACTCGAACAGTCCATATGTTAATTCTTTGATAACGGTACCCAAGACCGACGGCACTGTTCGTATTTGTTTAGACGCTCGTTTGGTTAACAGTAGAATTAGTTCAGATCAGCTGAAATCTATGTCAATAGAGGAATTAATGCAAACATTTGAGGGGAAGAAGTATTTCACTTGTGTAGATTTGAGTTCCAGTTTTTGGCAAGTGCCACTTATGTACGAAGATAGACCATTTACAGCTTTTAGTCATAAATATAACCTTTATCAATTTTGTAGAACACCTTATGGGTTAAAGAGTAGTTCAGCAGCTTTAATTAGGGCTTTAAACATCGCATTAGGGGATGACACAGGAGAGTTTGTAACCATTTACATAGATGATATGGTAATTAGTTCACGCAGTTTTGAGGAGCATCTACGTCATTTAAATATAGTTTTTCAGAAGTTAGATCAGGCAGGGTTCACTTTGAAGCTGTCTAAGTCGTCATTCTGTCAGTCAGAAGTGACATTTTTAGGTCATAGAGTGTCGAGTAGAGGTGTGACACCATAGGAAGGTAGGGTTAGCATGTGTGGACAGTAGCAACAGGGCATCGTTACAGACACTGAGAAATAGGTAGGTAGAGCAACGTGATGACGTTCATTTAAGGGAGCCACTTGCAAGGTTGGAAGCAGGTGACGCTGAAACATTTATAGTTTCCAAACGTATTGGGAAAACAGCATATGTGCTGGAGGATAGTAAGGGAAACAGATTATACGGGACGTATAATATACATAGTCTGCGAAAATATGTGTCATAAAGTGAGTGTGTTTAGCTGGCGAGCCAGCCTATCAAATGAGTAAGTGTGGTATTTGGTGCGTGGGAGGAGATGGTCTTCCAGGCAGGCGTATTAGAAGTCACACAGGGGGGTAGTATGTAAGTAAATGAGAGTTTTTAAGGTACAGGGAAATATGACGGGATTGTCGGATGCTGTTGAGCACTAAATTGTCTCGATGCACCAAGGCCATTTTGGCAGCGCTGATGGGTTCCCATTTATCTCCAAGAGATGGGGGAGCGCTTGAATAGGGCTTGTTAGCTTAAGGCGTCCACGAGATAAAAGATGGGCCATCAGAATGCGAGACAGTCCTTCATGAAACTCATACATATCAGCACACGTGATTTCTGTTTACGGCCTCGCCATGTAAGATTTGTAAGTGTGTAATTTAAGATAATTTGTACAATGGTATTATTTGTGTGAGGAGAAATGGTCTGTGTTGAGAACTAGTATTAAGTAGAATATGGTTAACGGGAACTTAACAAGACAGGGCGATTACGGCACAGAAATATTTGGTGTTATATGTAATGCGCATTTACTGCTTTTTTTTCAGAAGTCAATATTAATTTAATCTACTTTAAAGAGAGATTAAGTATTATGGTCACGAGGCGCTGCCACAATAGTGTGATCGTGTGCTCAGTGATAAGTGAGATTAAATTTAACCATAAGGAAGGGACCTCCAGTGAAATTAGGAAGTTCTATGGTGATATAAATATATCAGAACACCTTCAATGCGTGTGATATGACATCATAAATACATAGTGCTCACACATTAATTATGTCTATTTCTCCAACATAGAGAAATTTGAGAGGCGGAAATATCCGTGGAACACTATTCCATATGTAAAACATGGGACTGGTTGCAAAGTGCAATCCATAGTGACAACAAACTGTGACGCAAAGTGCGTGAAGAAAAAATATGAGTGTATATATCTGTAATTTAGGGTGATTTCATTTATGTAATATGTATTTTGGATGGGGTTTATTAACGTGTCTGGGATAATCGGATAATGGACCGTCGTCACGGTAAATCATCCGATGATCCGAGGCGAATATGTAACGTGTTTTTCGTGGGGTTTTTATGCAACTGGCATAAGTCAGTAGGAAGCCATTCTATATTTATTTACGCGGCAAATTGTTCAGCCAAGATAATTTTTCATGTTAATTTATTATTATTATTAATTTATTATAATTATTATTAAGATATTTTCGGAGCATTTTATAAAAATTATAAGCATACAGATAGGTTTTCTATGTCTTAGAAAACGCTAACAAGCAAATTATTACGAACGACGATATCATAGAAAATTATCTGATTACGGAATTTTACGGAGTTTTGTCAGTTAGGGTATTTGAGAGACATGACTCACTGGGAATTCTAATACAAGCTGATTCCTGTCGAGAAGCATGACGCAATCCTGGGTCGCAAGGTCTAGAAAAGGCGAATTGTTGAAACGGAAATCGACTTCTCCCTCCCGCGGAGTGTAATGAGGAAGGAGTGGGGATCTAGCGCGTAGGGTGCAGCCAATCAGTGAGGACGACGTAAGCTAGATGTCGGTACCATGGTGGGGGAGCCAACGTGTGGATATATCGTTCGACGCGCCGTGAAACGAGGACTATCTGTGAAATACTTGACGAGTATGGATGCGCGTGCGAGTGGCTCCGATGTTCGGTGGAGTTAAGGACAATCTGTGTAGAACTTGCAGTGTACGGTCGCAAATGCGTGACGCTCCGATGTTCAGTGGAGTTAGCGACGAACTTTTGTAAAACGTAACCAGTGCGGTTTTACGAGAGTTTGGGTCCGATGTACGGACCATAGAATTATCTGATCTACCAGAATATCATCAAATTTCGACGGAGATGACGACGTCCAGGAGACTGTGGGAAGCACACAGCATCATCAAGAACGAGGGAAATGCTTTGACAATTTCCAGGGGTAAGCGCTAATGACGCAGAAATACGCAATCTCTCATTTTTCTTTGTTTTATATTTCATATTTCAGTAAATTCATAGCTTGGAAATAAGAGTAAAATCAATTTATCAGACTCCGTTTTCACGTAATTTTCTATCGGTAATATTCAAATCACAACGCTCCAATTTAAATTTTGTACTTATTATTTTTATTAATTTTGCTATACTTGTTTTATATAATAAATTCATTTCTTTTACAATGCAATCTTTGCTTTCAGTAGGTAGCATTAGATATAGACCAATTCCTTCTCCTGATACAATTGTTTGTTGGGTTAATGATCAAATCATACCACGATCTGAGTGAATAGAGTCTTGAAGGTGTTCTGCCAGAGCTAGACGTTGTTAAATACAAATTTAGATTTCAACATTGCATTGAGGTCTTGGCGCCCATTAAAACAACATAGCTTAGGCAAAGGTAAACAGTTACATTTCTCACCCAACAGTTAGGAGCTAGCAAAACGTATCATTTGTACGCTCAACGTGGAGCAAAGTAAATACCGTTTCACTTGTCATCCCAGCCTAAGCAAAACGTTTCAACCACAAGATGAACAATGTAAGATATTAATTTAAAAGTCATTGAACTTATATCCAGTAGTTCAAACACATACTTCAACGTTAACAGATTAAATACTGAGGATGAAAGCCAGCTATAGAAGTCTATAGAATTCTTCAATTCCTTGAAATTAAGTGATTCGCCTCCACATACTCCAAACGTTTGAGCCATAATTATGCTCCTTAGAAATCTTAACGTTTCCCAAGGGCTCCTATATGGACCCATATTAATTGTAAGAAATATGTAAGAAATTGCTTGGATTTGGATAAATTAAATGCAGTTAATATTAGGCAGAGAGCTCTAATCCTACAACTTGATTTAACACATTCCTATAAAACACTTACAGTACATTTTCTTTTAAGAAGCAACAACTTTCAATTCGCTTGGCATCAATAAAGCTCAAGGGGAAACTCTGGAACGTATAGGTCTCTATTTACCTCATCAAGTTTTCAGTCATGGCCAGCAGTATTTTGCAATGTCGAGAGTGCAATCTTTTGACGCCCTTAAAGTTGCAATAGTGCCAAAAAGTAGTCGTACAAAGAATGTAACTTATATAAGAAACATCCTCAGTAAATATTGTTTCCATTGTCCGTATGTTTTGACGGGTTTCAACTAGTAGCCTATAAATCTTAAGTAGTACTTTTGTGTGGGTATCGAAAATTGTAAAGAGAAATTGCTTTTCTTCAGACAACTGTGGTTGAATGATCTGGCTATCAGATGTTAACGAAACATGAAAACTGTTCAAATATACCTTTATGATAGCGGAAGTGCATTTTGACCTAGGTCGGAAGATGTTTGCATCACCATCCATTGCATATTATGTGTGGTTTCATTTTCATTAATTTCCACATCAGAATATTATTGATTTATTAGATTTATTTGTGTTGCAAATACTAAATACGTGCACAGAAGTATTATTACAATCCTTATGTTATATGGTCATTGTGTAGTCACGTCCTGGTTCGTAAGCTATGGACAACGGCTGAGTGGCCTAGTAAGTGGACCTGGCAGTCGGGGTACTACTGTCGACCAAATTATTATTTGCACTCGAGTTTGAAGGTTGTTTGTGAAGTAACCAATTGGCCTACATAAAATCCAATTACATCATATTTTTTGTCGTTCTACTGTATTTTACGTTAGTTCATGTAGGTTTGGAATTTTAAATTTATATTTTAATACTTTTAAACGCAGTTGGAACACAAAAAGTGCCCGTATTTGAGCGTTTTTCAACCATGCATCAGTAGTGGTTTTGTACGGGTTCCACAGCCACCTATGGCTTTCCACCTACAAGATGGCGGCGGCGCGATGTCTCGCGAACCCTTGGTTGGATTTTAACAAATGAGGTGTCGTAGGACTCGGGCTAACGCCCCCTTTCCTCTGAACAACTTATTTCCACCCCAAAATGAAACCTACCCCTACTAGGGGGTGAAATAGTAATTTTATAGGTAAACATTGCTTTCCATGTAAAACATGTATGCGGTTCAATGCAATGATGAAATAAAAGATAAGTTATTTAAAAAAAAATAACCAAAAGATTCAAAACTAATAGGTCATCGGCTTTTTTGTTATTATCTCATGAACCAATAAGGCTAGGGACTTGTATGAGGGGTCGTTGGACTTTGGGTGACGCCCTGGAGTATGGCTTAACCTAGCCTATCCTAGTCAAGCCAACCTAGCCTAGTCTATTTAATTGCAACTGAACCGGAACCAAACCGAACCGGAACCGAACTGGAACCGAACCGAACTAAGCCGAACCGGAACCGAACTAAAACTACCGAACCGGAACCGAACCGAACTAAACCGAACCGGAACCGAACCTAACTAAGCCGAACCGGAACCGAACCGAACGATACCGAACGAACCGGGATTGAACCGAACCGGTGAGTGAATTTGTTCCAGAGCAGGGGATAATGCATACACCCAAGTATATGGGGTACATGCAACTCTCCCATGCTGTTTTTTTTTATGAAAGATGAGACAAGCCTGTGATGTATGATTTAAAACAAGCACACTCTTGCAGTGTATGACGTCATGCGATGTAGGTGTTACAACCAAATGCAAGGTCAACGTTAGGGTATGGAAGTGTGCGAAACATGATTCTTGCAGATGTATGACATCACGTGATGCAGGCATTTGCAAGTGTTAATCATTTTACAAATGATTCTAGCTCAAGGTTAAGTCAATATTCAAAACAAGAACGGACCTGTTGAGGTGATGAATGATAGCAGAGGAAGGATATTTATGGGTAAACATGCAAAAAAGGATATTAATAAATGACAAGTTTTATACTAAATCAGATTTATTGATCAAAGAATTTTTGGTAGAGTTAAACCCCAACCATTTTACAAATAGTTTCTTTCCATATGTTTTAATCACTTTTTCCACCAGAAAGTATTTTGGAAACGCTGTCTTTTGTAATTCCTCCACATAGAAACCTCCTTGTATAGGTTGTCCTGCATCTTTTGGAGTAAATAGGTGACTGGATTGTGAAGTTTTACTTTCCGAATTTGAAAAATTTCAGTGCTCCAGTTAGGCGTGTATGCTTTGCCGAAAACAGACTTGTGCTTACTGATGCGTACATAATCATCAACTTAAAAGTGATGACGTCGTGAATCTGCAGTTTTGATGGGGTTAAAAGTTTATCTAGCTGTGGAATATTCTTTGTTACAAGACGTGGTTTTATGTTGATGGTTCCATGTTTAGTATCATTATACTGAGTCACTAAGCTGTCTACAAGATCAAGCCAGCGATAGGTTCCTCTCGCTGTAAATTCCCGCCACATGTTAATCTTTAGTGTTCGATTGAAACGTTCCACTACACTTGCCTTTAGATTACTATAGGTAGAATAGTGGTGGATACCACATGTTTTGAGAAAGCTAGAGAACGAAGTGTTGAAAAACTCTTTCCCTTGATCTGTTTGAAGCAGACGAGGTTGTCGAGACGAAGCTCTTCTTCTATTTGTAATAGTTCACCTTCATGACCAGTTGTTTAGAAGCATGTAAGAGCTGTAGGCGGTTGACCTATGTATTAGGATCATTCCAGTAGGTTACATCGATGAGTGGTTTTAATTTTTTAAACGCAACACCTGAGGCTGATGTTTTACGGCGAACACTCTCAGTGGTTGGAAACAATTTTGATATAATGTTTCTATACTTGGTACTTTTATTAGCATTAACTGATTCAGATCGTTTATATCCCCGTCTATATGCATTTGTAGTCATTAATATGGTTTTATACGTTATGAGATCATCATGGGAGTAGTCATCTGAAAGAGGGGTACGTGAAAATAACAGCTCTAAAAGGCATGATGATAATTTATAGTTAACACCTTTAATAATACGCACATTATCTTTAAACTTGATATTAGAATCACCAATTCGAAAACAATCTTGTTCATAGTAAACACCATAGGTAGTATCAGTCTTTTTAGTAAATAGATCTTTAAGGTAGGGTGACACTAAAGCCCCGTAATTCTTTACCAGAATGATTTTTAGCTGAGCTTTATATTCAGGTGTAGACAAGATTTCTGATAGGGTTAGTTCTCTAGAAGATGAAGGTGTTTTGGTAATCACGGATGTTTTCAGAAACTGAGGGAGTGGTGATGGTTTTACCGGTGTAAACACTTCATTTTCATCATCATCATCATCATCATCATCATCATCATCATCATACTCTTGTTCTTTCTCTTCATTGCAACTTCTTAGATGGTCTGTGTTACTTTTGATAGTGTTGTTGGCTTTTCAGATGTGGAAGAGTGCTTGAATATAGCTTTCAAAGGAGGTGTTAAATGTTTTTTAACAAACAACTCACTATCAGCACGTGAACGTTTTAATTCACGAAACTTGCGGCGAATATTATCCTGAGCTTGGATAATGTGTTTCTTTAACTGACACTCTGTTGTTGAGATGTCATGGTGTTTGAACAAGTGACGTATCATAAAAGATACAGCTCTTTAAATATGAATAAAATTGTCAAAACCCATGCGGTAGCGTCCTTGGTTGATATCACTCTGTTTATCGATAACAAGACATGCATGATGGTGAGTATTCCAACACTTGGCGCACAACTCAGTAAAGGTGTGAAAGGTCATATCAGGGTTCACATGATCATCATACACGTGATGCATGTTTCGTTCATCTCGGCGAAGGAGAACAATTACATTTCCGTTATCACGAATTAACTGTTTAGGTATTCGTGAAGAGGTTTGACCGAGATAGAAACAGTCAATATGTTTATGTCGTCCCATGCTAATGTAAGCTTGGATAATGGCTTGTCGTTCTGTAGACACATCATCAAAAATCATGAGTGAATCAGGGCAAACACTGTCCGGAGAGATAACATCTTCATGTGCTGTAAAGGTTAAGTAGCTCATGTTATCGTGGTGAAGACCCATCATCACCTGTCCCAAAAAGACATAAAGGGGTTGGTAGAGTGATTTAGCGAAAATATAAATATTTTGAAAGCGCACGCTGTTTAAATCAGTAATAAGGGTAAGCAAAAGTTTTGTCTTTCCACATCCTGAGGGTCCAACAATGAGACAGCGAATAGAAGATGGTAGGAGTGAGCCGTGACGTTGTTCAGACGATGTTGAAAATAGGTGTGAAACCAAGTCTCCCACTGGGAGAGAGTGTTGTTGCTTAATAATCTTCATAGTGGCTAATCATAAAAAGGCTAGTAGGTTGTCTATATACATGGAACCAAGCCTGATGATGGGAACAGTCTAACCATGGACGTGTTTGGACGAGCATTAGGAAGTAAAACCACGGTCACCTCATTAAATGATCCAAAACAGGATACATATCCTGCTAATAAACACTATGTGGATATGTCAGTGGTACCACGCACGAAAGAGGGTGATTATGACTTTAAAGGAATGCGGTTAACCCATGTGAAACATCCACAAGTCTCTAAAGATGCATGTACTAAAAGGTATGTTGATACATACAGCTTACGACGTATCAAAGGAGATTATGACATGCAAAATAAACGAATAATTAGCGTGGCTAACCCCGTGAATAATCAAGATGTGTGCACTAAAGCCTACATGTCTGCTTACACTCTAATGACGAACAAGAATAATGAGTTTGATGTACACCAGCGTCCACTAACACAGCTACCTCTTTCCACGGCTAATACAGATGCTGCTAGAAAGGACTATGTGGATAATAAAGTAAAAGAGTTATATGACAGGGTGCCAAACCTGACTGTTAATGGCTATACGGCTAATGATAACCGCATCATTCGCGTAGCCGATCCTAAAGATAATCGAGATGTTTGCACAAAACGGTTTTTAACCTTTGAAATGGGAAAAGTGTGTGAAATTGGGGAGAACGCTCTACAGATGAAGCGAAGACGACTAGCCGACGTTTTAGACCCCATACATCCTCATGACGTAACAACCAAACAATTTGTGGAACAATATATATCCTCGTTTATTAAATCACGACCTCACCTATTTCTAGTTTTCATTACAAACCGATTGCCAGTGAACGATACTAAAGACCTTTCCTATGTTCTACCTTCGGGATCTACCACCTACCGCTTGCTATATGATGGAACCATTCGTATTATGGAATATATGCCGGATATAAGATATTTATCGATACGATTAAACGGTAGTGCTATATCATTACATACACATCAGACAGTTAAAGCTGATGATAAATTATCCTTTCAACTCATGCTTACGCTTGATGAAAAAAGAAGCGGGAAAAACATAAATGATTTTCCATTGTATATAGAACTTGAATATAGAGCCTCGTTGAATTAAATATGAATGGGTTCTTCTTCCAGAAAAGTGTTAGTTGTGATTGAAACTTTCATGTGAAAGGTTGTTCACCATGGTGAAACAAAGATACATGGTGAAAAAGTCAAAAAGGCCATCACAAAAGGGTGGCTTTAAAGCTATTCTTAATGCTGCACGTGTGGCCTCACGTAAAAACGATTTTTAAAACGGGCTCGAGTGATTCCTGTTCCAAAACGTGGAGGATATTTACCCGCGTTGTTTGCTGGTCTAGCTGCTCTGGGATCCCTGCTTGGTGGAGCAAGTGCGGTAGCACGAACAGTTATGGCTGTTAAAGAGGCAAAGCAAAATTGAAAGGGAGTGAAAGACATAATAAAACCATGGAAGGCAGAGCCCTTCGTGGAAAGGGAGTTAAACGCAAGGTGGCCTCGTATAAAAAGGGACTCAGCATTTATTTGTCTCCAAAAAACGTTTAATAAATGCACTGCCTCGACGAGCTATTGCCTATGAAGAAGTAATAAAATATGCAAAACTCATGAAGATTCCACACTTTAGAGGTGTATTTATGCGTAACCGATTACCGTTACGTCCATGGAAGCAAGAACGCGCTGTCATTAATTTAGATGATAGTCATGGTCCTGGAACCCATTATGTGGCCTATGTAAAACATGGTTCCACTGTGTGGTACTTTGACAGTTTTGGAAATCTCCCTCCTCCTGTAGAGCTTGTTCTCTATTTCGGAAGCAGTGCAACAATATACTATAATGTGAAACGAGTGCAAAAGTTTAACACACAACAGTGCGGTCGCTTATGCCTCACCTTTCTATACGAAAGACCCAACCCAAGAGGTAACGTGTGCATTATGATAACAGAAAGTAAAACATTCACAGTGCATGGACAAGGTCCTGAAGTTACCATTGACTTTTACCCTCCTATTGAATTGGGACAAAGACCTTATATACTTGGACTATCATCCTTTGAAGGCTATGCTAGAATTTACAACGTACGTAAAAATGTCAATGACAAGTTCTACTTTGATGATTTTATGTTAACCCTACCACCTGGTGGGTATACCATCGATGATATTTACGAACACATCTACAAAGTGCTTGTGGAACAATATGGTTTAAAGACGTTTCTCGAGGGAACACACAAGTTTGAACTTGCAGGCAACAACGTGACTCATTGCTGCAGTATTTTATCATCCTTTAAGATTGATTTTAAATCACAACCAGATTCTATTGGACCATTACTAGGCTTTTTGCCTCAAGTTCTTGAACCGAACAAGATACATAAATCAAATCACTAGGTGAAATTAATTGAAGACCATCACGTCTCTGTTACGTGTAATATCATTACTGACGTCTACACCAATCAAGAACCATCCCATTCACTCTACGATTTTATTGTTACATCACCCTGTGGCTATATCATTCGTGTAAACCCTTCATTGGTGCTTTATCACCATGTGAGTGTGAACAACATTAGTAATATTACTTTAAGGCTGGTGAATAGAAACCAACAACTCATCCAGTTAAATCCTCACACGCCTGTGACCTATAAATTGGTTTTGAAGTCAGTATGAAGTTGCTGTATAGAGTAACAACACCGTCTAAGAAAGGTGTTAGTTGTTTACAACGTGAGTATAGGTTAACACGTGTCAACGGGCAGTTGTTACAACACCTGGGCTATACTCTACAGCAACATCATGAATTCCATCCTAGAAGTGGTCAACCCAATCGAAGAACGAGCGGGCATCGTGAGGATTGAACCTCATTCCCATCAACCGCAGACACCAGGACTAAATAACAATGATGAGATTCAATTTGTTATTAATAATCAAGACATTTAGAGCCACCCCCTGGAAAGTGTCATTCAAATTGAAGGTCGCCTCACAAAAGCAGATGGTTCCACACCAACAACATCAACATTAGCCAACCATGCTTTTGCCTTTATTTTTTCTGAGGTACCTTATGTGATTAATGATATTGTGGTGGATAGCACTCAAAATGTAGGCATAACAAGTCTCATGAAATTGTATCCCTCTTATGGGAGTGAAGAAAGTAAACCACTTTGAATGGCTGGTTGGTGCTCCAACTCCAGCAATGATTGGATGATTCACACCGATGGAACCTTTACAGGATTTTTACCACTCAAGATCATTTTGGGTTTTGCTGAAGATCACCAACGTATTGTGGTAAACGCTAGGCAAGTGCTTTATCTTGTTAGAGACAGGAGCGATAATAATGCGCTGCAGGGTTAGAGGATTCAAAGATTCAGCTGCAACGCCTCATATGGAAAGTACCACATGTTACCCTTGCACAACTGGACATGCTCAAGATTGTAGAAAAGGATTTGGCTTTACCCATACAATTTAGAAGCTGGGCGCTGCATGAGTACCCACTATTACCAACTTCTGATACACACAGTTGGAGTGTGAAATCTGCGCGCTTCACAGAGAGACCCCTCTATGTCTTGGTTGGCTTTCAAACCAATCGCAAGTATCAACAAACAAAAGATGCATCTCAATTTGATCATATACTTTTCCCTATGCACGATTGGACTTAAACTTTTCAAAGAATAAGTTTGGTGAACTCTAAGACATGTTTTCAAAATTCCAACCATCCTATTACCAGAATGAGGAATGCCCAATGGTAACACCTGAAGAGTTTAAGGCAATGGCTTCACTGGTGGTGTTTGATTGTTCCTATTTAGAGGAGGCTGTAAAGGTGACTAATATTGACATCCGACTAGATTTTGAAACTCATGGTAACATTCCTCCAAAATCGACAGCCTATTTACAGTCTCATTATTCACACGAAACATATGTACTATCATCCGCTCTCGAACCAAGTGACTAGTGTATAAATAGGAGGTGAACAAGAGGAATGCAACTCAGTCATGGATTGTCTCAATGCAGCAAAATGTGTCACACCATTCAATTTAAAATCTGAGGAACAACGTTTCAAGATATTTGCGACATGGCCTGTACCTTTCATTAACCCTCAAGCCTTGGCAGCAGCAGGTTTCTATTATTTAAAAAGACGTGATGAAGTGAAATGTGTTTTCTGTCCTATTGCAATAGATCAGCGGCAAGAGAGTGATGAGCCTTTTCAAGAACATCAGCGCTGGTCGCCAACATGTCCATACCTTCGTCATATGGATGTGGGTAATATACTGCTCGGTTCCAAGGTCTGTGAACTTGTGGGATGAAGGGCAGAGGCAGGGTTAGAGCAGGCGAGAATTGAGAAGCCTGTCGACAGCCCGCCGTGTTACCTGACATTCTCTTCTATTCCAATACTGCTAACATGGGTCTTTTCTGCAACCAGTTTGGCGTTGGGAATGAGTGACTGAGTCACCGACTAATGTATTTGCTTCTGTTACTAAGCAAGAACCGAGAAACCTCATCACTCGTCACAACCACTACTCATAGTCTGCGATGCACATTCCTCTCAGGTCCACGCAGCTTAGACCCGATCAGTACCATTGAATCCTAATTACTCATCCATAGTGCCTCAGAGTGATTGTAAAAATTATGATACATGTAGACCTTATGAAATTAACAGTGCTCCGTTTGCTAGTGTAAAACAAGGTCAAGAAAGGATTAATGTAAAAACACTACCATTTGAGACATTGGGACATCATAGATGTCATGGACGATATAGACATAGAAGACTATGTTGTATGGATTGGTATAGACCCTATCCTAAAATTAGAAAATGTAAACCTTGTTCTGATTTGTTTATAAATAAAATAGTATAAACCATCTGTTTATTTTTTCTTACTGATATCCTTTCCTTTAAGTAGTAGGAGTAAGAGTAGACATAAGTCAGTGAACTACAGGTTGTGGTAGTGAAAAGAGTAAACATGCCACGTACACTAGTGATAGATGTACAGGGCTTTATGGTGAATGCAAACAAGTTTATATTCAAAGAAGTGGCCATTATCGATTGCACTACGCTTTGGACACCTAAACTAACTCATCTAGTGTTTAAACCACCTTTCCCATTACATTTGCAGACAGTTAAAGACAAAAGACAAGCCCATTGGATACAAACTCATTTGTGGTTGCAATGGTGTGATGGAACTATTCCCTATAAATACCTATCCATGGTTATGAATGCGCATTTATCAACAGCGCATGTTGTATTTGTCAAGGGAAATGAAAAACGTGAATGGCTTCTAGAGTGTCTGTCTCCCACCTGTAAATGTGTAGATCTCATGGATTTGGGCTGTCCTTCTCTACAAACCCTTCTTCTCAATACACCACCGTGTGACGTAGATAACAAAGCTCTTCTTCATGTGTGGAAGCTGTTTGATTGGTTGACACGAGGTGCATACCGGGAAGTGATGGTTTTGATTAAAACTGAAATGTCACTTGCTCCAGACAGTAGGGAGATCGAAACTAGTGAGCTATAAAGACCTGAGTCATATTTGTTTGTTCCATGATTGAGTTGGGAGATAACGCCATAGAACAAGCTATTGTGAATTTTTTTGTGTGTAAAAAAAAGCTAAACAGTTTCACAAAAGAAGAAGTGAATGTATTACCAAAAGCATTTATTTTTTACGTTGCAGCTAATGCTGCAAAATAAATTTGGGATAGTGTACTCAGTGATTGGTCACGTGATACTGTTTTATCGGAATTAAAACCTTGTGATAACTACGAGCATCATCATCAAGTGTCTTTCACTAAAATACCCTCTGTGCGCCAGTGCCGAAACTGTCACCTCATAAAACTGTATCATAGACAAAAAAAACAGTGTAAATACTCTTTTTCTTCATTCCACGGGTGAGATGGAGAGGAAAAGGCAACAACGTTCGCAGCAGCGGAAAAAGACCAAAAGTGTACGTTACCAACTGAAAAAGATTTGTCTAACCTGTACTGGTCATGGTCTGGTTGATAACGTGATTGATTTACTCCCCTTTGAACTTCATTTACCTGGTTACCAGTACTGTGGTCCTGAAACAAAGTTAGATGCTCGACTAGCTCGTGGCAATGCAGGCTTTAACACTTTGGATAAAGCTTGTATGGCTCACGACATTTCTTACCCTTATAGCCAAGCTGAATCAAGACGTGCAGCAGAAAAAGTGTTGTTGAAAAAGGCAAAGCAGCGTGTTATGGCATCTGATGCCTCAGTAGCAGAGAGGATGGCAGCCCCGGTTGTGATAGGTGCTATGAAAGGTATGGTGCGAGGACTTAAGAAAAAGGAATAATGGATTGTTTTTGTATTTTGTAATGTTATAATATATATTTATAAAATAAAAGTAATGGAAGATAATGTATTTTTTATTTACAGTCAACCCACATATTCATTTTTATAATAGTACATTTTATTTACATTTCCCTTGTTTGGTTTTCTCATCCTGTACATTTTTAAACCATTTATACTATAATATAAAAAGCAAAATTTTACACCAAAAATGTATTATTCATTATCTTTGCACTAAACTACAGTAGTCTAACTTTATACATTATATTTACAATTTTTACAAATATATTACAATATAAACATACTACAAACAATACAATATGGTGAACATCAGACTTAAGTAAACTAATAGTCGTCAATGTGACTGTTTCCCCAAACAAGAGTATCAAATGTGTTGGGTATAATGAATCGTTTGTTGTCTTCATTACTCAAAGCAACTTGGTTCAGCAAATTAGTATGTAGCTGATAATTTTGGTTCTAAAAACACACATTTTCTTATATAATATAGGTGGGTTACTGACTATACAGTTTTTATAATCACTTATATCTAACTCTTTACTAACAACATTCTTTTTTCTCCTTTTAATTTTTTTATCACTACATCATTAATCGTCATATAACTATTTGATTTAGATTTTGTGCCTACAAAGGTGTCTATAACAACACCAGCACATTCATCCTTAAAATTTCCAAGAACCTTCTTCTTAACTAGAGGTAAATGGTAAATATTATCCTTGGGATAGTCACTTGTATCGAACCTATTTAGCTCAGTTTTGATATCATCATAACAAAGTTTTAAACTCATAATTAAATTAATCTGTGTCTGTATAGAGTAATTTAGCATTATCATGATAGTTTTTCTTAACATAATCATAGTGAAATTCATACATAAGCGTTTTTGACAATTCCAGAATGGTATAACCCACATACAGTATATAGGTTTGTTGTAAGTTACTTTAAGGCGATTCATTTGTATTACAACTAAATCCTCATGAATAATTGAACAGCTGTGGAAGTTAGGCTTACTTATTAAGTTGCTCGCACCATACCTTTTACCATCATTCTCCCACTTTGTTATCAGCTTTACATCAACTCGCTTATCAACATTCTCCATAGTCTTTCCAAAAAACACTATTATTCATGAGTTTATAAAAATCTTTTTCAAAGGCATTTGTTGACAGTGTTCTTAAATTATTGTTCAGATCAATATATAGTTTGAGCCATGCTGACTGATGAAATTGCAATACGCGATGAATTTTAGTTAATTTCAATCCATGCTGTAGACACTGTTTCAAGTTTTGGTAATGTATTACATATTTGAATTTATCATTCACATTAGCAATTAATATTTTCGTGATGTGATGCACGGGGATTTCATATTCTCAGGACAAAATGGTAAATCATTATGATCATCATGTAACTCTTTAGGGTACTCAAGATTTACCTCTAAAATATATCCTTTTTCATCGTTATCATTTAGATTGTCAACATGTAAGACATCAATTTCAGGTTGTGTCAGCCAGCGAAAATCTTTCAGTGGTAGATATTGACTCATAGCCCAACCATATTGGTTATTTGCATCAAGGTAGACGATATACCTTGACTCTTCACAAGGGTTATAACTAGGCATGTATTTATTATTCGCTTTAGAATACCGTCCACTACATTGGCTTAATCCACCTCGAATCGATGATTTTATAAAATTAATCATGTCTATATCAGTCATCAATTCTAAATCAATTTTTTTCAACATTGAAGTGAAACTTAACCCAGGAGCAGTAAAATACTGACAAGGATCAAGGTCATAAGTTTTCATACAAACATTCCGGAAATTTTCAAAAACATCTGCGAATAACAACACATCTGTCTTCAAGTATATGACTGAAATTTCACCTAAAGTTTGAATGTCAAACTGTGTCCATACACGTTGTGCATATAAATAATCCTGATCACTGATATGACTTGTGTTTATGGAACTGTAAAATGCATCTTTTGGTGGTAAAGAACACTCCTCAAGACGTTCCACACAGTTAATATATTCATAAGGGAATATACCTCTTTGACAAATCAAATTAAAATCATCTTCTTTAGGAAAGACACTTTGAATTTCACGAAACTGATCTGATTGTAAATTACTAGCAAGCTTATCAAGCCTACTTGGCATAAAGTGGAATGAATCTAAAATTCGCAGTTTTATAGTTTTCTTATTGTCAGTTTTGATGTATTTTGTGAACGATATGTATTGTTGCTTATTATTTGCAATCACATCAATTTTCACATCTGAAGCTCCAAATTCTTTAACGATAAAGAGGTTATCGTATTTGCTACCAATATGTAGAATTACATTATTTAAATGACTCATGGTGGTTCCGTATTGATATGTTAGAATAGTTATTAACAAGAAATGAACATCTGCCTGAATCAATACTATACAGATAAAATTAATTATTGAACTTGTTTACAGTAGGCCTACACGTTTCGGGGATTAATTATATTTTATCCCTTTCATCAGCTGTTGAAGAAACAAAAAACAAAGCGTAGCACAGTAATAATATACGTGTTTAAAACCTAATATGGTGCACCATAAAATGTAGGGTATAAGAATATAATAAAATGAAGAGAAACAGATGGTGACGGTGATCAGCTGCTCGTGACAAACAGTAGTTCCTTGAAATGGTAGATATGTAACACCAATACTTCACCAATCCGTGTAGCTCTATAACCAATGAAGAGCCTGTATGCTTATATCCAAATATAGCATTAAGAATCCCGACGTGATGGAAAGTGATCATAGGTTAGTTTAAAGCATATGGTATACGTGGTTAGGACAACGTTACATTTATTAGAAAGTGATTTGTCTATTTGGTGTATGTGGTTAGGTCAACGTTACATTTATTAGAAAGTGATTTGTCTCAATAGACAAATACACCATGCACCACACACATACACCATATGCTTTAAACTAACCTATGATCACTTTCCATCACGTCGGGTTTCTTAAAGCCGCTTTCTTTTGAAGGGCTATATTTGGATACAAGCATACAGGCTCTTCATTGGTTATGGAGCTACACGGATTGGTGAAGTATTGGTGTTACATATCTACCATTTCAAGGAACTACTATTTGTCACGAGCAGCTGATCACCGTCACCATCTGTTTCTCTTCATTTTATTGTATTCTTATACCCTAAATTTTATGGTGCACCATATTAGGTTTTAAACACGTATACTATTACTGTGCTACGCTTTGTTTTTTGTTTCTTCAACAGCTGATGAAGGGGATAAAATATAATTAATCCCCGAAACATGTACTGTAAACAAGTTCAATAATTAATTTTATCTGTATAGTATTGATTCAGGCAGATGTTCATTTCTTGTTAATAATATGTAGAATGACTGGAATAAATTTAGTTACTCTATACTTTATATTACATTATTGGTGAGCAGCACCACGATATTTTCCTGTTAAATGGTCATGATCGCGAACCCTATCTGTATATAAACATTCACCACATGTAAAACAATTAGTTTTAGTTTCAAAATTCATTTGCTCTGATGAAGTCAGTGGGTCCATTGGAATTATAGTATTTAAAATAGAGGATATACGGATTGCATCTTTTTCAAGTCTTTCCATAAAAACTTGAGGAGCATCAGGCCCTCTATAGAGCTCAAACTTATTTAATGAGTCATCATAACTACATTTAAGATAATATGCAAAGCTAAAAGGTTCGTGAATGTGAGTAGTGTTGGTAAAAGGTTTGGTTGGATTCGATGAACATGTATTAAATGGTTTTAGCAAAGCCTCAAAGTCAGCATATATAACAAATGGTACTCGAAGCTGCTTCTCAAAGTCCTTAAATTTCAGAATGTTATTTCTAGGAGTAGGTAATACCGTACGAACATGATTACAACCCCATTTTTGGAGATGAGTTAGTTGGTCCTCTTTCTTAAAATATAGTAAACAACCATCACACAACCACTTTTTAGATTTATCTTTTGATAGCTGACTACTGACAAGTCTACTTAAATGTTTTATCCAGCAATAGTGAGCATTTTCACCTTTAATTACGTATAGTAAATTAACATGAGCATCCTTTTTTCCCTGAGTATAATATAGAGGGCCTACTATACTCTTGTTTTCAATTCCATACACATTCATACTTACATTGTTCAGCTCTTCAAAACGTTTAATGTCTTTTCTCTCAAAAGGAAATTCAATTCCTTCTAAACCTAACACTGAGGAATAGTGAGGATTAGATGATGTTCTATTCTCATTCATCACTGCCGGATGGAGAGCAGAGGTTACTGTCCACGCAAAACATGCATGGTCACTATTCATAACGTTTACACAAGCTTGCTTACGTTTGATCCATACTGGCAAATCAATATATGATGATGCTCGAAGGGGGTTACATTTATTCATGTTGGTTTCTAAATAAAGTACATCAACCAACGCCGAGCCTGACTCCCTTTCCTGGAACTCTTCACTCTTCACAATTATAGCACTTGAAATATCTTGGTACATATCACTGATAATAGTTGATTCACTAATAATTATGTTTTTTGAATTAAAGGATTTGATATCAGTAATTTCACCTTCACTCCCCGTATTTACATAGAGCCCAAAGAGTTCAAAATTCATTTTAAATGTCTTATGCTCTACTAAAACATTATCTACCAAGCCAAATACACTAGGTTGATTTTTTTTAAATGATTCAATACTTTGAGTTTTTTCTTCACTATGAAGTCTGTAACTAGCAATTTGACTTTTAAACGCACTACCAATTTGTTGAATATTCGCAGATTATTATTTTTTCATGACAAGCGTTGTTTTTATGATTAATACTACGTAAATGTCCATGAATGAATAAAGAAGGTACATCAATATTACATACATCACAATGCGTTATCGCAGGTTCACTATTTTTCATTCTTTTTCTTGTACAACTATTTTTACAATCTTGAGAACGTTTATACTTTTGAGCATTACATTCGTTTAATGGTTCTGTGCTAGTTGATGGTTTTACAGTGTTTAATTCCTGTTGTTCACCATGTACTTCAACCATGTGGGATTGATATCGCTTTACAGTACAAAAACCAAGTTCACAAAATAAACATGAGAAAGGTGCTGAACTGACATGTTTTAAACGTACATGCTGTGTAAGATTATCCTGTCTGTTAAATGTCGTAGTACAATGACTGCACACAAACATTTTATGATTATATTTTGTACTTGCATGACGTTGAAAGCTGGCAGGTCTTGAAAACTGCTTTTTACTATCACTGCACTTGAACATGATGGTCACTTTCCAAATTACCTATAAAAGAAAGAAATCATAAATAGTAATAAAAGATAAAACGAAGTAAAAGAAAAACATGTTAATTAAATTACAGCCAATCGTCATAGTAGAGTATTTTAATTGAACGTCTGTGGACTCTCAGCAAGTCTAATTTCAGGTAGTTCCAACTTTGGTTAACAGGTACAATTGTCACTGACACCTAGTGGCGTACGTTGGAACTTGATAGAGCGTTAATGAAATCTAACCTACAAACCTAACTTTACACAATTGTCGAGTAGTTCCAAGTTTGGTTAGCAGATATGTCACTGTCACTGACACCTAGCAGTAAACGTTCGAACTTAATAGAGCGTTAATCAAAATCTAACCTGCAAATTTAGCTTCACACAATTGTCGAGTAGTTCCAGCTTTAGTTACCAAATATGGCACCGTCACTAACACTTAGCGGTGAACGTTGGAACTTGATAGAGCGTTAATCATATCTAACCTACAAATTTAGCTTCACGCCAGTGCCGAGTAGTTCCAACTTTAGTTACTAGGTACCATTGTCACGGACTCCTAGTAGTGAACGTTGGAACTTGATAAAGTGTTAATCAAATCTAACCTACAAATTCAGTTTCACACAATTGTCGAGTAGTTCCAACATTGGTTAACAAATATTATTGTCACTGACACCTAGCAGCGAACGTTGGAACTTAATAGAGTGTTAATCAAATCTAACCTACAAATTTAACTTCACACCATTGTTAAGTACTTCCAACTTTGACTATTAAATATACCATTGTCACTGACACCTAGCGGTGAACGTTCGGACATAATAGAGCGTTAAACACACATTTCACTTGATCTCTTGTTTTAAATAATAGAAACCAGCGGCCGCCAGTTAGGTGAGCTAAGTGTGACGTCATAGTCAGGCTTAAATCAAGTCTGAACTTGTAGAACATGTCACGTGATAGAAACCAGCGGCCGCCAGTTAAGTGAGCTAAGTGTGACGTTATAGCCAGTCTTAAAGCAAGCCTAAACTTCTAGAACATGTCACGTGATAAGGTTAAGTTAGGTAAAGTTTGGTTATGTTAGGTGAGCTGAGGTTAAGTCTTTAAATATTCCCTCTGTCACTAACACCTAGCAGTGAACGTTCGGACTTAATAGAGCGGTAATCAAATCTAACCTACAAAATTAGCTTCACACACCATGGTCAAGTAGTTCCAACTTTGAGTATCAAATATACCATTGTCACTGACATCTAGGGGTAAACATTGGAAAATATCGCTCTAGTTGTTTAAAAGTTATTAGAGAGGGTACTTACCTTTAATAATTTATCAACTGCTGCCACTGACTGAACTAGGTATATGAATCTGCTAACCTACAGGTGCACCAATTATCTGAAAACAAATAAATCAATCAATAAATAAATACATTCCAATCAATAACTTCAAGATCAATTAGTAATAAAAGTCTACAATCCATTAATAATAAGTACTTACCTTGCAAAATAATTTAATGATTTTTCACCAAAAGGCTTTAGCAAATGTTAAGCAGTAATAGACACTGTTCACTCGTAGCGAGTAATATAGACAGACAGTAGGGAAATATATGACACCTCTCTTATATATAGGCTTACATCCCTGGCGTCAGCAGTTTTTTGCAGATCATTGCAATTCCTTTCCCGTACACCTGCCAGTCCAAAGTGCAATAGGAACACCTGTGTAATATCCGATGAATGCTGACTTTGCATTGTCCATCGTCAAGATGAACACCTGAGATTTTAAATTACTGCAGCGTCAGTCATAGCAGCAGAACTGTGCGCTCTCTGCCATGTCAGCAACATGACACCGGAAATAACAAGTAACCTTACTGCACGCACAATCTCCTGTGTTTTTAACATCTTAAGAACATGCATTATTCTCTTTCAACTACAAATGACACGTTAGAACACACCCTTCCACCAAGTTAGGCCCCTTGGCCTATCCTCAAGTTGCATGCGCCCTATGTACTAGGTTGTGTTCATTAACCCTAGCACTAAAACACATCCATCCACCAAGTTTTGCACTTAAGTCCTTGGCATGTCCTCCATCCACCAAATTTTGCACTGAGGCCCTTGGCATGTCCTCAGTGAGGTTTGGTTAGGTCCACTAGACTAGGTTAGTTTGACTAGGATAGGCTAGCTCACCAGCCTTATTTCAAACAACGCGTCATCCATGTATGTGGTTGCGCGCCGCCGCCATCTTGTAGGTGGAAAGCCGTAGGTGGCTGCGGAACCCGTACAAATTCACTACTTGCGTCAACTTTAAGAATTAGTTTCTCAAAACTCCGTCATCAGATCGAATCCAAATTTTAACACAATATACATTGGAATGTTTTATAACTAGTTTATTACTAAAAAAAATATTGTGTGTCCAATAAACAAAGTTGTTATCATTTTTGTAAAGTAACTTTTTCTCGGCTCGGAGTGGTTGGAAAATTGCGTTCTTAGTCACGTTGTAATCCTTATGTAACAAAGGGTTATGCTGTAGGATCGTGATATACGCAAATTAATTCACTAATTTTATATCGGTTTGTATTTGTACATGACAAAATGGCATGGCTCAGCAGCTAGTCGATACGGGGAAAGCTGTGCAGCGTTGCCGAGACGGCCCTTTTTAATCACGCGTCATGCCACACCTCGCTCGAAATTGCATGGGCAGATTCCTTCGCTATTTACAATTAACTTGTGATTGACTTCATTAATCAAGCAAATGGTATTAAGAGGTCGTGAAAAATAGTTTCCATCAGCTTTTACTCATGGGGGCCTTTGGACCTTGGCTTTAAGAATGTTTTTTT
This sequence comes from Meconema thalassinum, assembly GCA_946902985.2. Classification (NCBI taxonomy): domain Eukaryota; kingdom Metazoa; phylum Arthropoda; class Insecta; order Orthoptera; family Tettigoniidae; genus Meconema; species Meconema thalassinum. Next base: position 431,454,955 of record OX336389.2, read on the forward strand.
TTTTTTACTTTTAGATTTTTTAATGCTATTTTTATTTGCGTTTGTCTATATACAATATATACATTGGTTTAAGTAATTTTACAATTCATCACCAGAAATATCGTCATCAATTTTTAATGAATCAGAACTTTCAAGATAGATTACAACTTGTACTTCAATATCATCCGGAAGGCGGTCTTTTTCCCAATATTTTTTTTCAATTTGTATGGCATATTTCACACATTTCTCCAGAGCTCAGGCGTTACGGAACATATGATTTCATGTCATAGGTCTCTTTTGCCAGATTTATACTTTTTGCCTTGTCTTCTGCGTTTGCGAGATTGCCTATACTTATAGTAAATTTTACAGATTTTCCTGGCGGCGGGCTACTTAAAGCAGTCGAGTTCTGTTCTGAATATTTATTTTAATCATATCGCTCAGTTAACGCATCTGTAAGTTATGCTGTGACAAATTTGTACGGCCATTTAAATCCATAATATGACTTTCAGTGTATTAGGTCGATATGTATAAAGCATCGACGTGTTGCATGTTACTGTCGACCAATATATTATGAGAATTTGAGTTTGGTGGTTGTTTATGAAATAGCCAATAGGCGTACAGATAATCCAATAATACTATCATTTTCCTTGTTCTATTTACCGTTAGCTCAATAAAATAATAATAATAATAACAATAATAATAATAATAATAATAATAATAATAATAATAATAATAATAATAAAAACCAAACCCCGTATCACTACAGCCCATGAAAGGCCTAAGCCTACCAAGCGACCACTGCCCAGCCATTTGGCCTGCAGATTATGGGGTGACGCGTGGTCAGCACGTCGGGTCCCCTCAGTCGTTAATCTTGGTCTCCGTGACCGGTGCGCTGCTACTCAAATATCCTCACGAGGCTGAGTGCACCCCTACCAGCCGTCGCGTCAGTTTCTAAAACCCCTGAGGGAGCCGAGAATCGAACCCAGGGCCTCCGTGTGTGAGGCAGACGCATTACCCCAACACCACGAAGCCCGGCAATACTAATATTGGTTTCACATCCCTTCTAAGTAGCCTACTGTGGCTTTTAGATACGCAGGGTTGCCTGAATTTTGCCCTGAAGGAAATCTTTAACCTATCATTAAATCTACTGACACGGCTTCGTCTTAATTAAGCGCCCTGAAATGCCAACTGACTGCGCACGGATTCAATCCTGCAAGCTTGGACACAGCAGGCGAGAACGTAACGTTAGGTCATAAATGTTTAGATATCAGTTTTTATTCAAACTAACGGTATTAGGAGGTAATGACGTGGTAGATCATGCCACATGCAATGCCTCCTGTTTAATTCAGAGCCTGACCTTACCCCTGCAACCTACTGGCCTTTCCACATACGAGTCAATGGAATTCCATGTGGCTCTGTTCCTCCTTAAAATTAATTAAGTGCAGATTCCTGCAAGATGCCTCCAAGACCTGCATTTACTGTATTTGAACTTCAGATGATCGTGTGTGCCGATTTTTTGTGTTTTTTTTTGTTTCTTTATTTTTTCACTTTAGAGGCCAAGATGCTAGATGAAAAGCGGTTTCCTATTTATCAACGAACAGCTGATTGTCTTGGAATATCACTTCGGTCTGTAAAACATGCAGTGAATAAGAATAAAGAAAATGACAGCAAATAAAACAGAGAAGAATCTCCTGCGGCAAAGAAGAGACGACTCTCAGCAGGACGATCTGGCATTGTAATAGATCAATTTACTATTGCAGTTATTAGGCATACCATTCACATTTTATTTTTGGAGAAGGTGATTCCAAAAATTTCAAAATTAAAAGAGAGACTTGAACATTCAATGACAGACTTTCCGGAAACGTCCCTTGAAAAACTTCGGCAAATTGTTCACAGCATTGGATTTCGATTTAAGAAACTTCTTATGGAATCGTCATCGATTGCAGCCTCCAGACATGCGTTTTTAAGAAGAATCGTCGACTTGGGAAGAAGGCTAGAATATATTCTATACAAAACCACACCACAAATTATGCGTGGCATGAGAACGTTTTAGAAGTTCTGAATACACATAATAATTACGACCAGTACCGAGTTTACGGATGGAGGGGAGGTTTTAAAACTCCGTCAGGAGCTGGACAGGGCGTCATAATAGTGCACATTGTAGTGAACAGGGCTTTCTACAAGGAGCTGAGCTCTGCTTCGTTGGAAAGAAAGGAACCGGTGATTATCACCAAGAAGTGAATTCACTCTATTTTGAAGAACGGTTCGGGAAAGTATTAAGCCTCCAAAATCTGCTGTAGTGATGGATCAGGCACCTTACCACACAATGCTAGACCCAGAATCTAAGAATCCTATCAACTCATGGCTAAACGCAGACATTATTGCATGGATTGAGAAAAGAAACATCCCACTGCCGCCTGAAGTAATTGATTTCAAATCATTTACACAAGCCGTACTACTTCGTCTTGTCAAACCCTATTTCAGCACACCTCAGAAGAAAATTGAATTAATTACTAAAGTATTAAGACAAGATGTTGAGCTTATCTGGCTGACAGTAGTTCACTGTGAAATGAACGCAACAGAACTGATTTGGGCCTTTGTAAAAAACACAATTGCAAAATTTAACCGAGTAAACGCAGGAGACAAGGGAAAAAGACATAAATGTGACAAGAGACTTATGCCAAGAAACCTTGCGTTCTGTAACGCCTGAGCTCTGGAAAAAATGTGTAAATCATGCCATACAAATTGAAAAATTATTGGGAAAATGACCACCTTCCGAATGATATTGAAGTACAACCTGTTGTAATCATGTAGTCAGTTCAGATTCTGAAAGCGATTGGGATCAATTAGAAATTGATGACAATATTTATGTTGATGAATTGTAAAATTACTTAAACCAATGTATATATTGTAAATAGACAAACGCAAATAAAAATAGCATTAAAAATCTAAAATAAAATAAAAAACATTCTTAAAGCCAAGGTCCAAAGGCCCCATGAGTAAAAGCTGATGGAAACTATTTTTCACGACCTCTTAATACCATTTGCTTGATTAATGAAGTCAATCACAAGTTAATTGTAAATAGCGAAGGAATCTGCCCATGCAATTTCGAGCGAGGTGTGGCATGACGCGTGATTAAAAAGGGCCGTCTCGGCAACGCTGCACAGCATTCCCCGTATCGACTAGCTGCTGAGCCATGCCATTTTGTCACGTACAAATACGAACCGATATAAAATTAGTGAATTAATTTGCGTATATCACAATCCTACAGCATAACCCTTTGTTACATAAAGATTACAACGCGACTAAGAACGCAATTTTCCAACCACCCCGAGCCGAGAAAAAGTTACTTTACAAAAATGATAACAACTTTGTTTATTGGAGACACAATATTTTTTTTTAGTAATAAACTAGTTATAAATCAGTCTATTGTATACTGTGTTAAAACTTGGATTCGATTTGATGACGGGATTTGAGAAACCAATTCTTAAAGTTGACCCATGGTTGAAACACGTTCAAAAACAAGCCCTTTTTGTGTTCCAAATGCGTTTAAATATATTAAAATATAAATTAAAAATTCCAAACCTACATGAACTAACGTAAAATACAATAGAACGACAAAAATTATGATGTAATTGGATTTTATGTAGGCCTATTGGTTACTTCACAAACAACCATCAAACTCGAGTGCACATAATATTTTGGTCGACAGTAGTTACTATGGAAAAGGAGGGGGCATCGACATATTTTGAGTCATCGTCCTCCTTGTGCCCAGGTGGCTAGAATTACCCAGCTCATCGGTATGTTCCCTGAACCGCCAGAGGTTTAAACACATGGGGCCCTGTGTAAGTGAGGCAAGCAACCTGCTTCAATGGCATATTCTGGAAACTTGCTAACCATGTATTGCGCAAGACTCGGACCTATGGGAATGATGGAGTCCCGCTCCCGTCTGATAGATCAGGGACTCCTTGGAAACGAACTGGCAATCGAACTGATATTCGATGAGGAGGCTACTGTTAATATCGAGAGGGGTAATGGAAAGAAGGAAGAAAGGAAGAAAGAAGGAATGAAAGAAATAGAACTAGCTGAGTCAGCAAATAGGATGGGTTTGTATATTTTAGGGATTAGTGAAGTTCGGAAAAAGATAGATAGAGAGGAGGGGGAAGTAGGAGATTACAAGGTGTACCTGTCTGGAGAAAAATGTATACGGTATGGAAACTCTTCTGGCAATGTGGCAGATCGCGAGATTATGCAGGAGGAGAATGTAGACGGGAACAATATCACGGTTGGGGAGTTAGAGAGAATGTCACTAAGCAGCAGGGGTAGATGGAATTTGACTAGAGATGGTGAAGTGTGCAGGGGTGAAATGGTTGCATAGACAACAGAATTGGCCTGGGAATTCGAAAATTACCCACTGACTGGACAAACGCAGCGATCTCCTCAATTCATAAGCGAGGTAACAGGAAAGATTGCAACATATATTATAGCGATACGGTATTTCTTTCAGCCGGCCCCGTGGTGTTGGGGTAGAGCACCTGCCTCTCACCCGGAGGCCCCGGGTTCGATCCCCGGCTCCGTCAGGGATTTTAAAACTGACGTGAGGGTTGAAACGGGGTGCACTCAGCCTCGTGAGGACAATTGAGTAGCTGTCTGACAGTGAGACAGTGCCCCGGTCACGAAAACCAAGATTAACGGCCGAGGGGACCCGACGCGCTGACCACGCGTCACCCCAAAATCTGCAGGCCAATTGGCTGGGCAGCGGTCGCTTGGTAGGCCTAGGCCCTTCAAGGGCTGTAGTGCCACGGGGTTAGTTGGTTAGGTATTTCTTTCATAAGTGTCCGAGGCAAAGTTTACTCAGACATAGTAGATATGAGAGTTCGATCATTGCCGACAGTGAGATGGATGAAAACCATTTGGCTTTAGACCACAAAGTGGATGTCAGGATCAAGGTTTCAGTGTGCATTAATAAGTTATTGAGAAATATCACCGGTGTATTCTCTCAGGATGCCGAGAATAGTGAAAGTGACGGAATCAAGACCAATGCCGTGAGTCTCAGTTGCGATCTACTAAATTCTTCACCAAAATGTTAGTGTAGCGACAAAACTCTCCCCACATCGCTTAGTATTGTTACGTGCCATCCCCCTAGTGACACTTTTGTTAACTGGATTACGGTGGGTTGAAGCACAACAGAGATTGTTCCTTTAAAGAAATAATTAATTTTATTGCGGCCAGAAAGATACACTATTCAACAGCAAATACAAGCAATTAGGACCTTACTCCAGTTTCCTCAAGTCTCTTCCTTGAGCGCTCTTGTCCCTTTCACTTGTCAACAAACCACAGAAGTTAAACCGTCTTAATGAGTCCGGTGGCCTTGACAGAAGCTACCTGCACCTCTTCCTCATGTACACAAACTACAGTTACTTACGATAACCTCCTACACGCTGTTTCGCTGTCCATAAGCTGGGGAAACAATGTCACTGGATTTCGTAACTCGCACGGCACTTCGTCACCACATTTCTGTCGCTCAGGAAAAAACGCGCACTAGCTCAGAAACACTGCCCTCAAAAACTCGGTCCCCTCACTGTTGAGGCCGCTTATATAGCAGGCTGGTGACTCAATGAATTCTAGAATAGTCCAGGACACACGCCTTCTCGAGATTTCCTTCACTGGCTGGGTCACGAATATTCTGGACCATCCCTTTCACTTGGCAGCCCGTTGCGTAACGCGCACGTAATACACTGAGGCAGAGCACACACAGCCCGGGGCAGCTGTGACTCAACGCGGCGAGGCGACAAAACAAACTCACAGCCGTAACACCACCCCCTTCCTAAAAGGCTGATCGTCCCGATCAATCATTGGTCCGTCTGTGTCCCTCCGTAGGCTGCCAGGCGATCTCGATGCACGATCTTCATCTTCGCCCTCGGGCTCCGCTGGATCCTGTAGACGACATCGTTGATCCGTTTCACGACTCGGTACGGGCCCTCCCAGGACTTCTGCAGTTTGGGTGACAGGCCTTTCTTCCGTAATGGGTTGAAGAGCCAGACCAGGTCGTCCTCGTGGAATCCGCCAGCATCCGTCTGTTGGTCGTATCGGGTCTTCATTCGGTCGGTCTCGATCCGCAGCTTCCTTCTCGCGAAAGTGTGCACGTCCTCCAGTAGGTCGACCAGTTCTTGACAATACTGGCTTACCGGGACCGGATCATTTCCAGGTCGGCCGAAGGCAAGATCGACAAGTAGACGGAGCTCCCTGCCAAACATGGCCCGGGCTGGTGTGCACCCGGTGGCTTCATGCACGGCGGCGCGGTAGGCCAGGAGAAATAGTGGAAGATGTTTGTCCCAATCCCTCTGGTGCTCGCTGACGACTATTCGGAGATGGTTCTCGATGGAGCGATTAAATTGCTCTACCATCCCGTCGGACTGAGGGTGTAGCGTCGTCGTCCTTGTCTTCCGGATTCCCAGCAGCTGGCATAGGTTCTGGAACACCTGCGACTCGAAGTTCCTCCCTTGGTCGGAGTGCAGCTCCAGGGTTACTCCGTACCGGCTGACGAATTCCTTCACCAGGGTCTCTGCGATCGTCGCGGCTTCTTGGTTAGGGAGCACATACGCCTCCGGCCATTTGGTGAAGTAGTCGCTGACGACCAATATGTAGCGGTTCCCTGCCTCGCTTAACGGGAATGGCCCAGCAACATCGATGGCCACTCTCTCCATGCGACCGCCCACGTTGTAGGTCTTCAGTGGACCCCGTCGCCTTCGTCCTGGGCCCTTGCTGGCTGCGCAATCGTGGCAACTCGCTCAGTGGTTCTCCACGTCTGTTCGGCACCCGATCCAGTAGAACCTCTCTCTCAGCTTCTCCAGGGTCTTCTTTATCCAAAAGTGTCCACCAGATGAACCTCCATGAACTTCCTTCAGGACTTCCTCCGTCATAGCCTTTGGAACGACGACTAGTTCCCGAGATGTCTTCCCGTCGGTGCTCTCCCAGGTACTGCAGATGAGGCCATCCCTCACAACCAGCGAGTCCCACTGCGCCCAGTAGGACTTAAACTTTGGGCTGCAGTCGCTCACAATGTTCCACCCGGGTCTGGGGACACAGGCCCTCTTCCATTCGGCTATCAGCCCCAGGTCATCATCTTCTGCTTGTGCCCGCGTGAAAGATTCGCGGCTCCAGCTCCCTTGAAGTTCCACGGTAGTCCTTCGGCAGTGCATCCTGGTGTTCTCCTCTCTTCTGGTACAGAAAGTTCAGTCTTCGGGGCACGGTCTTCGTGACAGGGCGTTGGCGTTAGAATGCAGTTGGCCTTTCCTGTGCTGGATCTCAAAGTTGTACTGTTGAAGCCTCTCTAACCACCGCGCGAGTTGACCCTCGGGCTGTTAGAAGTTCAGGAGCCACCGCAGGGATTCATGGTCGGTCCTGATGAGAAATTCTTGCCCGTACAGGTACTTGTGGAAGTGTTCAATGGTCTTCACGATGGCGAGCAGCTCCTTCCTGGTGACGCAGTAGTTCCTTTCTGGCTTTGACAAGGCCTTGCTGAAGTAGGCCACTACTCTCTCCTCGCCGTCCACTACTTGCGACAGGATCCCCCCTATGCCAAAGTCGCTGGCATCGGTATCGACGATGAACCTTGTTCCAGGTCTGGGGTAGGCCAGAATAGGCGCGGTGCACAGAGCCTGCTTGAGTTGTTCGAAGGCACTGTGGCATTCTGCTGTCCACGTGAAGAGTTGGTCCTTCTCAGTCAGTCGATGTAGTGGTTTGGCGATGTCGGCGAATCCTCTCACGAAGCGACGGTAATAAGTGCAGAGTCCCAGGAAGCTTCGTAGTTGGGACTTGTTCTTCGGAACTGGCCACTCCCTCACAGCTGCGGTCTTCTCTGGGTCGGTGCGCACCCCCTCCTCGGAGACGATATGCCCAAGGTACTGGACCTGCTTCTGGAAGAGCTGACACTTCTTGGGGCTCAACTTCAGCTGGGCAGCCCGTAGCTTCAACAAGATCTCCTTCAGGTTGCTGTAGTGCTCCTCGAAACTTCTCCCCAGAACGATGACGTCGTCTAGGTAGACCAGGCAGGTCTTCCAGTGTAGTCCCCTCAGAATGGACTCCATTAGCCATTCGAAGGTCGCAGGGGCGTTGCACAGACCAAATGGCAAGACGGTGAACTGCCAGAGCCCGCTGCCCAGAGACAACGCAGTTTTCTCGCGGTCCCTAGGGTGGACCTCCACCTGCCAGTAGCCACTCTTCATATCCAAGGTGGAGAACCATCTTGACCCTGATATGGTGTCCAGGGTGTCGTCGATCCGGGGTAGAGGGTAGCTGTCCTTTTTCGTGACGTCATTCACCCGCCTGTAATCCACGCAGAACCTGGTGGAACCGTCCTTCTTCTTCACTAGCACGACCGGAGAACTCCAAGGACTATGTGATGGCTCGATCACTCCTTGCTCCTTCATCTCTTCTACCATCCGGTCGACTTCAGCTTGCTTGGCGAGCAGGACACGTCGGAATGGGGCCCTAATCGGTGCGCTGCCCCCAACGTCAATTCTGTGCTGGACCAAGCTTGTCCTACCGAAGTCTTTGCTCCCCACGGAGAAGACATCCTGGAATTCGTGTAGCAGGTCCCGAAGTTGGCGTGATTGTTCCTCGTCTAAATGGTCCTGGGATCCTTGGTACAGCTTCTGTAGTTCTTCCTGCAGGGCGCGTCTTCTTCGGTTGTCCGTCTGCATGTGTCCGTCCGTCGTATCTGTGACGCGGGCAATCCAGGTAACGGGCTCGCAGACTCCTAGGTTGGTGTCCCGGTGAACCGTAATATCGTAGTCGTTCAGGTTGGACAGGCGGACGTACGGCCGAGACGTCGTGTTGATGAGACTCTTGGCAACTAGCAATCCTTTTGTCTGAATGTCCTCATATTTTGGCTCGATGACAGCCGCCACTCCCTCAGCTGTTCCGTCGACAATTACGGCAACGCTGATTTCCGTCCTGGCGGGAACGATGACGTCCTCTCTCAGCCTTACTCGTCGTGCGGTGATGGCCTCATGTGCTGGTTGCAAAGCAAGTTCCTCACCTCCGAAGTGCAGAGTGTTGGTACTCAGATCCAAGATGATGTTGTTCTGGTCCAGGAAGTCCAGTCCGATGATCACATCATTTGATACGTCAGCCACAAGCACTGGATGCTTTATCGCCCGTCGACCAATGACGAACTCCAGTGATGCTCCGTCATGTACCGGTGCGGTCTCTCCGGTCGCGGTTATTAGCTGGAGGTTCCTTTGTGTGGGTTGCACTCTCCACTTCGGGATCACGGTGGGACTGACGATGGTCCTCGATGCTCCCGTGTCGATTAGCATGGGCCAGCTCTCTCCGTTGACGACTCCGTCGACCATCAGGCTGCTATTATCCCTCCGTAACTGCGTCACACGAACTTGGACTGCCGGGGCCTGACGACTGTCACAAGCCAACCTTTGCCCCCCTAGGCTGGCTGATACTTGCTTTCCTGGGCCGCGCGGTTTCCCTACGACTGACTGTCCCGACGGAAACCCTTGGCGGCGGCGATTACCGCAGTCCTTGCTCAAGTGGTCTCTCTTACGGCAGGTCCAGCAGGTCGGTAGTCCTCTTCCGGGCCGCCTCTCCGGATGTCCTTCGGCTACGTTTTTGTTGGTGGCACTGTGACTCTTGAAGAACCGGTCTAGCGCCTCCATCAGTTCATCGGCCAGGGGTTTGGTCTTGTCGGCTTTGGCTGGTTCGTTGACGTCCACCTGACGCACCCGCGCGCGCATTCTAGATACCTGCTTTGCCGTCTCGAACTCAAGTGCGTGGCTCAGCGCATCTGCAAGTGTCTTATTGCGCGCAAGTCGCAGTGCCAGTTGAGTATCCGAGTCCTGTAGTCCGTCAATGAAGGTTTGCGTCGCAATCTGATCCAAAAACTTGGCCGGCGCTGTTGGATAGGCCAGCCTTTCGAGGCGTGCGATGTCCATCTCGAACTCCTGCAGGGTTTCCGCGCTCTTTTGTACCCGGGTCCGGAGCTGCATCTGGTAGGCCTGCTGTAGATGGCTATCTCTATATCGGGACTCCATATGGGCAATTAGTGAAGCGTAGTCCTGGTATCCAGTCGGGATGGCCTGAAGGACGTTAAGGGCGTCCCCTCTCAGTGCTACAATGAGAGATGTAGCCTTTTCCGTGCTGTTCCAGTTGTTTATGGAACAGGCTGCCTCGAACTGACGTAAATAGGTGCTCCACGGGACCTTTCCGTCGAAGGTTGGGGACGTCACTCTGCTCTGTCCCGTTCCTGATATACCCGGTGTACCTGTGGGCGAGCGTCGGCGCAGCACGGCAACTTCCTCTTGAAGAGCGTTGAATCTCGCTTCCATCCCCGTCGGCGGGCGTTGGTTCAGCTCAGCAATTTCCTTTTGTAAGACGCTGAATTTCTCTTCCACCCCCGTCAGCGGGACTTGGCGCAGTTCGGCAACTTCCTCTTGTAAGGCGTTGAATTTCTCCTCCACCCCCATCAGCGGGCGTCGGCGCAGCTCGGCAACTTCCACTTGTAAGGCGTCGAACTTCTTTTCCACTGCCGTGACTTCCTCATGCAGACCCTGTTCTAATTTCCTTTGGCTTTCCTCTAATTTCGTCAGCAGACACTCTTCCAGATTTTTCTGGCCATCCAGAAATTTGGCTGTTAGGTCCTCTGCTAACTTATTCTGGCTGTGCTCCATCTTCCTCAGGCTGTCCTCTAATTTCGCAGTTAGGTCATCGGTTAAATTCTTCTGGCCTCTTCTAGTTTGGCAGTTAGGTCCTTGGTTAAATTCTTCTGGCCGTCCTCCATCTTCTTCTGGCCGTCTTCCATTTTGGTTTCCATGCCACTTAACTTTTCTAGCAATGCTGCCAATTGCGCCTCCATTTTAGTTGTTTGTCTTGTAAAGGGCATGCACTCACAGGAAAATTAGAGAAAATGACCTGCTCGGGTTTTGAAACCAGGACCGTCAGGTGTTGTGCTTGAGTTCGTAATCCGGCTTCCGACACCAGTTATTACGTGCCACCCCCCTAGTGACACTTTTGTTAACTGGATTACGGTGGGTTGAAGCACAACACAGATTGTTCCTTTAAAGAAATAATTAACTTTATTGCGGCCAGAAAGATACACTACTCAACAGCAAATACAAGCAATTAGAACCTTACTCCAGTTTCCTCAAGTCTCTTCCTTGAGCGCTCTTGCCCCTTTCACTTGTCAACAAACCACAGAAGTTAAACCGTCTTAATGAGTCCGGTGGCCTTGACAGAAGCTCCCTGCACCTCTTCCTCGTGTACACAAACTACAGTTACTTACGATAACCTGCTACACGCTGTTTCGCTGTCCACAAGCTGGGGAAACAATGTCACTGGATTTCGTAACTCGCACGGCACTTCGTCACCACACTTCAGTCGCTCAGGAAAACACGCACTAGCTCAGAAACACTGCCCTCAAGAACTCGGTCCCCTCACTGTTGAGGCCGCTTATATAGCAGGCTGGTGACTCAATGAATTCTAGAATAGTCCAGGACACACGGCTTCTCGAGATTTCCTTCACTGGCTGGGTCACGAATATTCTGGACCATCCCTTTCACTTCGCAGCCCGTTGCGTAACGCGCACGTAATACACTGAGGCAGAGCACACACAGCCCGGGGCAGCTGTGACTCAACGCGGCGAGGCGACAAAACAAACTCACAGCCGTAACAGTATTTAGACCGACCATGCTATACGGGAGTGAAAGCTGGGTTAATTCAATATATCTCATACATAAGCTGGAGATAGCTAATGAGAGGTAGCACGAATGATTGTTGGGACAAATGGATGAAAGCAATAGCAGGAAGGTACTCGTAATATGGAAATAAAGGCTAAGTTAGAAATGAACACGCTAGGAAGCTGTTCGTGTGAACCAACTCAGATGGTGGAGTTGGATTATAAGAAAGGGGGATGAAGGATTATCTAGGAAGTTTATAAACACGGCTATAGAGGGTAAGAGAAGCAGAGGTAGGCCTAGGAGGCGATCTTTAGGTTCAGTTTTGATCGGTTTCAAGTTGCGAGGTACCTTTTTTGTCGTGTGGCCTCCTGAGAGGCCGAGTGCAGGTCTCTCTAATCGACACCCGTGGGCGACCTGCGCGTCGGGATGAGAGACGGAATGAAGATGAATGAAACTGGGCAAGGATGTTCAAGGAAGTGGCCGTGGCCTGTCAGAAGGGACCGTCCCAGCATTTGCCTGGTGTTGAAAATGGGAATGATGGAGTCCCGCTCCCGTCTGATAGATCAGGGACTCCTTGGAAACGAACTGGCAATCGAACTGATATTCGATGAGGTAGGCTTCTGTTAATATGGGAAACCAAGGAAAACCATTTCATGGACGGCCGACGGTGGGGCTCGAACCCACGCGTCTACCGAGTCAGCAGAGAGCTTGGCCCCATGACCTAACGCTGCGCTATAGCCAGCGTAGCCACTGCTGTCGGTGTAAAACGAGGTGAATGGGATCACTTTTGAACTTTGACTGTCTGCAATTTTTGAACCACTGAACTTTATTTCGTGTTCTTTTAATTGAGGTGAATGGGATCACTTTTGAACTTTGACTGTCTGCAACTTTTGAACAACTGAACTTTATTTCGTGTTCTTTTAATTGAAACATGAGTCTGCATCAGTAGATTGCATATCGTTAGTAAATGCCTCTATCCCAAAAAATAAGTGCATGTACCCAATTAAGTGCGTGATCCTATTCACCCCACCAGGTGGGATCACTTTTTCATTTCTATGACTAATCCTATTCAGACGAACTTTAGGGTGAAAGGGACCATTATTTAGGACTCTTGGCTACTCCTAGAAATAATAATAATCCCTGGCACTACAGCCCATGAAGAGCCATGGCATACTAAGCGACCGCTGCCCAGCCATTTGGCCTGCAGATATTGGGGTGACACGTGATCAGCGCATCGGGTCCTCTCAGCCGTTAATCTTAGTTTTCGTGATCGGGGCGCTGCCTCATTGTCAGACAGCTACTTAATTGTCCTCACGAGGCTGAGTGCACCCCGTTCCAGCCCTCACGTCAGTTTCTAGAATCCCTGATGGAGCCGCGAATCGAACCCGGGGCCTCCGGGTCAGAGACAGGCGCGCTACCCCAACAGCACGGGGCCGGCCCTAGAAATATCAGACCATATTTAAATATAACTGCCGATAGTGAAAAAAAACTGTAAAACTGTAAAACAATTTATTACTTTATAAATACCGGTATACATATTTAGTTGAATGACAACGTATTCACTAGGTAAATTATAAAATTGGTGATAAACACAACTATAGGGTGTTATAATTGAATGAAAACTTAAGTTGCCCCCTACGGATAACTTCTGGGCCCTTCAGTCACCCAACTATTTGCTCATAAGAGAAGCAAGTAATGTCCTCCACAGCTGGAAACACATAGATGTGTCCTTGGAAGTCTCTTGTGGAATTGTATCTAACAAACTTCCCTTCGAATTTATTCTCATCTTAACTGTTTACAGACAGCAAAATTTGGCCTACAAAATAAAACAGCTTGCTTGTGCCTTGTTTCCTGGTATCTGGAGAAAACCTTACTAGGACCCAATCTCCTTCAGCACTTCATGGAATTGAAAATTACTTTGACGCCTTTCTATACTCGGTCCTTATTCCTTATAGCTAACCTACTGTAGCTCTTTCTATAGAGTTTAGGTCAGCTTTGCCTCTATGACCGCAAATTTGCAGTTAGTCCTGCCGTCTCCGCTGCACCTATACCGTAAAAGTGGTGAATAGGATCAGTAGGGTGAAAGGGATCAAAACTTTGTTGGTAAACATAAACGTATATTACATGTACCACATAAACCGGAAGGTGGTAGTTAGCAGTTGGTGTTACTTGTGTTGGTGCAACGCTATGCTAAAACATGTTTTCCAATTTTTAAGTTGGCAGCACTTGACAGTATACACATTCAACCAGAAGCTACAATTTTTTCGAAATTAGCCTGGTGAAATAACTTTGTGAGGAACATGTGCTTGCACTAGCATTTGCAAAATTTGTGTTTTATATTTGGATAAGGTATGTTTGGTGAATTCATTTCAAGTATCATCTTCAGTTTGTATATTATCAGTTGTGATAAAATCTTATTTGTTTCGTGTCCTGCCTTATTTTTCTGACTGGCAAGTGAATAGGATCAGATACTTTGATGTTAAGTTTGAGTATGCCGTGGCACTACAAACCAGATCCACGCAGCAAGGTACACCGCAAACGGAGGCTTGCAGACTAGACTGGATGCTGAAAGGCAAAACAGTCTGAAATGGAAATGAATGAATTACAGTAGGCCTAATTATCCGCTCGAGACAATATAAGTCTTGGCCGACTGAAATACTCACCTTATTTAGAACAGTCGCTAGGCAGGGCAGAGAGGAGACATCTGGCTTCAAACCACTCCACATTCTATCCACTGTTTCAAAGAAATAAAACTCTTATAATACCGGTAATCAATACCACGATGTATTAATATATTGAGCAGCATCAGACAAGCTAGTAATTTCTTATATATTTTACATATAATATTTATGCCTAAAGATAGCATTTTAAGATCCTAAGCGATACTTAAACACTTGAAGAATGTTTGCTCTTGTTGGGAATTGTAAATCTCTCCGTATTGCTAGGAATAGTTCATCAATGTTTAACTCGAAGCTTCATCTGACGAAAAGTTAATATGGTTTATAATATTGTAGCACTTGATGCAATAGACTGCGATGGGGAAGAATCAAAGAGAAACTATTTAAAACACTCTCAAATTTATCATACTTTAACAATCGTAAAAGCGAATATAGTTTGCCCTAGGAGGGAAGTTAATATGGTTTATAATATTGTAGCACTTGATGTAATAGACTGCGATGGGGAAGAATCAAAGAGAAACTATTTAAAACACTCTCAAATTTATCATACTTTCACAATCTTAAAAGCGAATATAGTTTGCCCTAGGAGGGACTGAGGGCTTCGTTTCTACTTTATTTGCACCTTCCTCAGAGATATCAATAGGTTCGTAAAATTCTTCAGTTGGAATGCTTGAATCACCAGTTTGATGGTTGGTACTCACGTGGTTCGCGATGGATTTAGGGCCATGTCTTATGGATCCCTGCATTTTCTGAATAAGGTGTTGAATTCGCCCTTGTGAATTCGTGCCATCTTTACTAAATGGTCCCTTTTGTGCTCCTAGCCTTTCCATAACACCGATATCATCATATATGTCCTCTTCTTCCTCATAGTTCACTTCCTCTCCAGTAGGGACCACAATTTCACTAGCTTGAGGCTCGACATCTGGCAAGTCTTTCTTCTCCAAACAATTATAATACAAACTGGTAGGGTTTAGATTATCAACGTCATCGTACGTCACTTCATTATCAGATGAGTCCTCGTGTGGAATGCTAGGAACAGGCCTCCGACGGAGAGGCGGTGCTTTGATTTTCTCAACACAAAATTCAGGAACGAACTCGGAGATATCATGGTATATCTCTTCATTGTCATACTCAGGATTGTGCGCACGTATATCGTCATATTCTTCCTCACTGTCCATGCTGTTTGAACTTGGAGGTATTTTGGCGGCAATCCGCGTGCTTTCACTCTCCTCCGCTGGAGTAGGATGCCTCTGACTGACGTCATTGATGGCCGTTATCCACTGCTCCTTATCCTTGACAGTCCGCGCGATGAACTGGAACAATACCCGAATCGATTACAATCTCCAACAAACATAGCACAAACAGAACAATACCAGTAACGATTACATTATTCAACAAACATAGCATAGACAGAACAATACCCGAGATGATTAAATTCTTCAACGAACATAGCACAAACAGAACAATACCCGAAATGACTACATTATTCAACAAACATAGCAAAGACAGAACAATATTCGAGACAATTTCATTCTTCAACAAACATAGCACAAACAGAACAATACCGTACCCGAGAAGATTACATTCTTTAACAAACATAGAACAAACATAACCATACCCGAAAAGATTACATTCTTTAACAAACATAGCACAAACAGAGCAATACCCGAGAAGATTACATTCTTCAACAAACATAGAACAATACCCGAGACAATTACATTCTTCAACAAACATAGCTCAAACAGATCCATACCCGAGACGATTACATTCTACATCAAAAATAGCACAAACAGGACCATACCCGAGACAATTACATTCTTCAACAAACATAGCTCAAACGGAACCATACCCGAGACGATTACATTCTTCATCAAACATAGCACAAACAGAACCATACCCGAGACAATTACATTCTACAACAAACATAGCTCAAACAGAACCATATCCGAGACGATTACATTCTTCAACAAACATAGCTCAAACAGAACCATACCCGAGACGATTACATTCTTCATCAAACATAGCACAAACAGAACCATACCCGAGACAATTACATTCTTCAACAAACATAGCTCAAACAGAACCATACCCGAGACGATTACATTCTTCAACTAACATAGCACAAACAGAACAATACCAGAGACGATTACATTCTTCAACAAACATAGCACAAACAGAACAATGTCAGAGACGATTACATTCTTCAACAAACATAGCACAAACAGAACAATACCCGAGAAGATTACATTCTTCATCAAACATAGCACAAACAGAACAATACTAGAGACGATTACATTCGTCAACAAACATAGCACAAACAGAACAATACCCGAGAAAATTACATTCTTCATCAAACATAGCACAAACAGAACAATACCCGAGACAATTACATCCTTCAACAAACAGCACAAACAGAACAATACCTGAGAATATTACATTCTTCAACAAACATAGAACAATACCCGAGACAATTACATTCTTCAACAAACATACCTCAAACAGAACCATACCCGAGACGATTACATTCTTCATCAAACATAGCACAAACAGAACCATACCCGAGACAATTACATTCTTCAACAAACATAGCTCAAACAGAACCATATCCGAGACGATTACATTCTTCATCAAACATAGCACAAACAGAACCATACCCGAGACAATTACATTCTTCAACAAACATAGCTCAAACAGAACCATACCCGAGACGATTACATTCTTCAACAAACATAGCACAAACAGAATCATACCCGAGGCAATTACATTTTTCAACAAACATAGCACAAACAGAACAATGTCAGAGACGATTACATTCTTCAACAAACATAGCACAAACAGAACAATGTCAGAGACGATTACATTCTTCAATAAACATAGCACAAACAGAACAATACCCGAGATGATTACGTTCTTCAACAAACACAAGTGCCGACTTTTAGAAAAGGAACATAATTTAGAATGGAAACAACGTCAACACAATCTCTAATTTAGCCAATAACTCGATTGCTGGGACAAAAGTCTGCTTTGAATGGATGAAATTAAGCAATATGGTATGGATTTAATATTTCAAATATACTTGATTTAATTATAATTAGGGGCAGATAACCTCTATTCCGCCAGTAAAACAACAACAATCATCAAAATCATCATCATTTAATTATAATACGTGTGAACTGCCAATTCCTCTCACAAATGTAGGTTGCGAAACGTTGTTGCTTTGTTTCGGAGCTTACGACATCGTGGTATTTTGCCCCATGGAGGCTACACTTCCTGAGACAATAAGCGCTCTTTGGAGAGGTGGAAACAAATTAAGTACGTGGAGCATTTTCTAGTCAGTACCTACTCCTGGGGAGTCCAACCCACTACACACCACATGTGGATAATCTCAAAGGCCCCCCACCATATTTTGCCCGAAAGGAAAGGGAAATATGCACATGTGTATATTTCACAAATAAAATAACATGAAAAACATCATCATTTGATGGAAACAAGGCAATTCTATTACCATTAAAATATAAACTAGTACATATTCTCACCACCTGTAAAATTGGATGATACCAATTAACCGATCCAAGGTGCTTCCCTACTGATACAGCATATGTGACTGTGGTGGAATACATCCAACTCGACATTTTTGTTGTTGTATATTATACCCATCAAGATACACCATGAACGATTTGGAATAAGCCACCTCCAGTAGTCTGGAGAAGGTAAAATATTGGGCGGGATCCATCTTGAATAAATTGAAGAGATTGTTTTTTTTATACTAATGGCACGCGTGCCACTGGTTGCAACAGTAGTTGCATTCAGAATGAATTTAAATGATAACATTCTTTAGAACTTAACGTATATACTTCCGAAGGGACGCCAGTAGCTACTAGAAGACCGTGCTGGAATCCAGATGTACTGTACCCGTTTCAGGGAAAGATATGCGATGACCCGGCCAATACATCACATATTTTCCAAGAAAGAGCAGGGGAATAAAAATAATCTGTATCCAAACGAATGTTTCGGAAGTCTAGTCTGAGAAAAGAATAAAAAATTAGCACGGGTGGCACGAGATAGAGTATCACCGGGTCGTTACAGGATAGGTAAAAAGGGGCGCCATTAAACTAGAATTCGCAAAAACACATTCCTGGTGAAGCCAGCAATAAAGAAAAGAAATAAGAAACACCACAGATCGAATAAGATAAAAAGGAAATGAACCTTGATTTATTCAAAACATTGTTTACATATATTCCAGAAAAAACCTGCCTACGATTCCGACGGCAAAGGAAACCCCTATGTTATGGTGAAATGTCCTTTTCAAAACTTGCCCAATCGGATCGTCTATCAGAAGAAAATCACAGGACAAAAAAAATTACAGTCCAATAAAGTTCCTTCTCGTCACTGCAGGGATTTGTTGTAGCACACGACACAATAAAATTTCACTTCACTTGTCCCTGAGCGACGTAATTTCATTTTACTGCACATAAAATAAAAATCATTAAAATATCTATACAACTTGTCCTGCGATTGATGAGTTTTCTAATTAAGGTATAATTACACACATACCAAAATAATTATATATCTGAAATCACTTGCACAAAATACACACTTTCATTGAACGCTAAAAATTGAATAGTTCATTCAATTAAAAATATATAATTATATTTTTTGTTATTATTAATATTTATTATTTAAGTTCCATTAATATGTTTCAATTCAACGATCATCTCTTAAGACGTTTCCATATAGTTTATGTTTTCATGGTATCGTGGTCCAATTCAGTAAATGCAAATAGGATTAACTGCATTTAAATAACCATGGAAGTGACTGTAACAACCATACATGAAAATTTATGGAATGCTATGCCAACATAGTATAATAATGACGATCAAAATTATATCAAATGAGTAAGTTGTCATTCAACTGCAATAAACACAATACTCAAAATTTGCTAACCACTTTCACTAGATGTGAGTAAAATTCTATCTTCTCAAATTTTATAATGAGGATTGGCTTATAATGCATTCCGTAAAGATCCTTTGCCCAAAATAATAATATTTGAAAGGCACAAACTTCCTAACAACGCAAGCAACATGTCTACATTAGATCATGGCCCATTATATTACCACTTAATATGGGAAAGCAGATCTGGACATTTCCTATTCATAAATATTCATCAATCGTTTCTTAATAAATCCACACCAATGCGGCAAACTTCACATCAAACTATGTGGCAAAGACTTCACACTGTAACTATGTGTCAAACTAGAATGCATAGATCAAAATATCAAACTTGAATAACAGCGCCAACCTCATATGAAATCCCAATAAAGTTATCAAATAACACATCCATCATCAGTTATCATGTAGCAAAAAATTACTTTAATGGTCAAAGAAAAATCTCCTAACATCCTTCCTCAAACTAATATAACATCCAATCGATCAAATAATCTCAGCTGATTGGCACAAGAATTCACCAAAATCTCATGCAGATCGTGATTAAGCAAGAAATAATTCGAATGCTTCAATAGAATTAATTAATTAAATTGTTGACTAATTATCCAGTTATCATCCATTACTAATTAACAATGGCGATAATCAAACATAGAATCATAAAACTTCCTAACAAATTCAACTGTAATTGCATCAGCAAATATGTATAAAATAAATCCGAACTCATCCCTATAATACTTGGATTATCCAAGTTTGCAACTGGTTTAATTAAACCTCAAAATTAATCAAAGTGAAATAATAATTATTATTTATTTAAGTGCAAAGTGTCGTAGCAAATTATTATAACTTCATAAGATCTAACATATATTCATCAGACTCCCTACTGTAACACGTAGAATGTGTGTAATTATGATGGCATCTCACCCTGTAGTACTTCAATTACGTAGACTATTTGCAAAATATACACTCATGTGCTCAGCTATGGATCAAAACTCGTCATGGGAAAACACTATAAAATGTAAGTTGACGTTCCATTTACCTTACGATGTCTTCAGAATGTATGACATTCACTCTTCGTCGGCTTATTCCAATTATTTGTGACGCGGACTGTCATCTATTTGAGAGGATCGACGCGAAGGTTCCCTGGGTAGACGTCCTCCCGGATCGAAATTCCATATCTTCGTCATGTCCCCTTCAGTGTTTAATGTCCCAAGTTAATGTTGCAAGTAGTAATGTCAAATATTATTTGTCTTTCTTTCCTCAAACTAATAATGCTTGGTTCAAAATTATCTAACCCCATTATAAATGTAGGGATAGCACGCCACTGTCGCTTCAACATGTCGAGAAATGTATGTGGAAATTCTTATGGTTTGCTGTGTGGTTCGGCAATAAATATTTGCGAAATACAAGTAATAGTTCAGTGGACTGTTAGACCACTCTATATTTGCGTGTTTGAATGTCAGTGCTTATGGAGTAGTGTCGTGTCTTCACTGTCAACTGCCTTGAATAAGTGCACTACTATGTGAAGTTGAAACATGTTGTCTGCTCGGCATTAAGTATTGCGTAGGCTAGTGCTCGCTCGTATTATTGAATGTAGCGTTAACAAGATACGCTCAGTCCTCAAAAGAAATACGTTTCACTTCTGTGTGTGTGAGGTTACGATTCGTAACAGTTTATAAGGATAACATATGGCTTAACTCACTTGTGTTTCAACAGCTTGAAGTTTCATGCCCAGGCGTCACAAAATATGTGTGTATCCGCACACTCTCGCCCGATTATAGAACAATCACTCCATAATCGCACAACCTCATAGCTTGTAACAGCAAGTTCGACGTAAAAACTGTCATCCCTGTGCGAAGCGCTAATCACAAGAATCAGAACAGAAACAGGAACAGAATGACCTCTCTTCAGTCGGCTTACCTCGCCCGAGTGCTCGCTCGTTAGGGGAGGGGGTTGAATGTCCACGTGACCTTCTCCCACTTCCGGCGATATAAAAGATTACAGCATAAACTTGTCTTTCAAATTTCTTCTTATAGCTTCTAATATTTATATTCAAAAAATGTGGCTTCTTATAATGTCGTTCCTCGTCCTTTTAACAGAATAATATCAGCTCAGATTAATTATCACTGGACAGCCTGACATACTAGTCAAATTAACCACTTCCTGTGGCGTAATCCAGCTTACACGCTGAGCTTTGACGGTTAAGTCTACCATATGTTTTGTTCCGGTGACGTGATTCATCTAGCTTCAACTAGGTCACGGCCGCTGTAGCTCAGGGGTCACTACTCCAAATCGGGTACAGTACTTGCTGGGACAGTGGTTTAGGGGTATAAACGCTTGAAATGAGTGGATGGAATTTACGGCCGGATGCCCCTGAAGGAAATAGGCAATAGTTAATAGAAATTATTTGAAAATGGCTTTATAGAAATCTGTAGTTTCTATTTGTCTGTCTGTTTGTCCGGGATTGGGGTCCAAACGGCTATTCGAATCATCATGAAAATTTGGAAACAGGAATATTATTTTTCTGGGCGCTGGATTGGCTGCATATCGTTTCCGAAAACATTGGGGCGTCGAGGGCACAGGGGTCTTTAATTGTATTGAACACCAACTTATTAAATCATAGTTTAATTGTTTATTTTGGAGGTAATACATCAATTTATGAATCATTTATCAGCTCAGATTAATTAACACTGGACAGCCTGACATGCTAGTCAAATTAACCACTTCCTGTGGCGTAATCCAGCTTACACGCTGAGCTTTGACGGTTAAGTCTACCATATGTTTTGTTCCGGTGACGTGATTCATCTAGCTTCAACTAGGTCACGGCCGCTGTAGCTCAGGGGTCACTACTCCAAATCGGGTACAGTACTTGCTGGGACAGTGGTTTAGGGGTATAAACGCTTGAAATGAGTGGATGGAATTTACGGCCGGATGCCCCTGCAGGAAATAGGCAATAGTTAATAGAAATTATTTGAAAATGGCTTTATAGAAATCTGTAGTTTCTATTTGTCTGTCTGTTTGTCCGGGATTGGGGTCCAAACGGCTATTCGAATCATCATGAAAATTTGGAAACAGGAATATTATTTTTCTGGGCGCTGGATTGGCTGCATATCGTTTCCGAAAACATTGGGGCGTCGAGGGCACAGGGGTCTTTAATTGTATTGAACACCAACTTATTAAATCATAGTTTAATTGTTTATTTTGGAGGTAATACATCAATTTATGAATCATTTATCAGCTCAGATTAATTAACACTGGACAGCCTGACATGCTAGTCAAATTAACCACTTCCTGTGGCGTAATCCAGCTTACACGCTGAGCTTTGACGGTTAAGTCTACCATATGTTTTTTCCGGTGACGTGATTCATCTAGCTCCAACTAGGTCACGGCCGCTGTAGCTCAGGGGTCACTACTCCAAATCGGGTACAGTACTTGCTGGGACAGTGGTTTAGGGGTATAAACGCTTGAAATGAGTGGATGGAATTTACGGCCGGATGCCCCTGCAGGAAATAGGCAATAGTTAATAGAAATTATTTGAAAATGGCTTTATAGAAATCTGTAGTTTCTATTTGTCTGTTTTTTTGTCCGGGATTGGGGTCCAAACGGCTATTCGAATCATCATGAGAATTTGGAAACAGGAATATTATTTTTCTGGGCGCTGGATTGGCTGCATATCGTTTCCGAAAACATTGGGGCGTCGAGGGTACAGGGGTCTTTAATTGTATTGAACACCAAATTATTAAATCATAGTTTAATTGTTTATTTTGGAGGTAATACTTCAATTTATGAATCATTTAGCTGATACATTTACACAATATGCTTTCTCGATGTTGTTGAAATTATGTTATGGGAATTCAACATGCACTCAAGACATAAAATCTTAAAAACTATCTGACTGATGTTCCTCCACAAACAGCCGTTCTGATTAGCATGAACATTTGGGGATATACAATATTATTTTTCTGGGCGCTACATAGGCTATATGCCATTTCCGAAAATGGGGTCAGGGGCATAATAGGGCCTTAAATTACTTTGAACACTAAATTATCGAAGATGTTTTATTAAAGTTTTCCAACTATAAAACATATTATAACGAAGGATGCTGTAATAAATGTGATGGAGTTGTTTTTATGGTGAAGAATTCTATTGACCATGAGGTAGAAACTGTTACTTAAATGATTTCAAATTCCTTAAGGCGGCTACACACGTTACGATAAAACCGTGCTATTTAACTGCACCGACCGAACTGCGGAGATTTATCTTACGTGTGGAGGATAAATCGTTGCAGTTATTTCGGCTTGCACAGTTTATCGGAGCAAGTTGAATTTTCTAACCGATAAAACTGTGTCGATTGCGTTTGCACAGTTTTATCGTAACGTGTGGACGGTGGCAACTGTCGATTGTTCAGTTCAAGCAACAGACCTTATTTATGTAGACAAAACATGGCGGCGATAAATGCCCATCTATTAGCTAAGATCATGTCATCGGGCTTGTTACAGTTCGTTACAAATGAGCGATAGTTTATCCCAACTTACGTCAAGTGAACCTAATATTGTATCCCAGCAACGAACATAAACAAACAATATATCTGGCTTCGGCATACGCCACTTTCACAGTTTCGATACCTGCAAAGGTCTGAGTATTGGTTCAAGTGAGTCACTCGTTCAGATAGTGCGTGCTACAATTTATTGTAATTTGCAACATGTCTCAGAAAGACCAAAGCGGATATCGTGAGCACTTGGAATCTTTCATTGAATGCTACAGAAATGAATCTTGTCTCTGGCAGACGAAATCTAAATATTACCACGATCGGAACAGAAAAGACGCCGCATACAATAAGTTGATTGAGAAATATAAATCAATTGACTGCAAAGCCAACAGAGAAGTAGTAGTCAAAAAGATTAATAATCTTAGAAGTACTTACAAAAAGGAGTTAAACAAAGTTAAACAATCTAAAATAACGGGAACAGGTGCTGACGAGATATACACTCCGCGTTTGTGGTACTTTCATCTATTGCACTTCTTGTATGAACAAGAGACTCCAAGAACTTCTACATCTAACATGAGCGAGGATGAAATTCAGGTAAGCCATTATTTGACACACATATACAGTATTTATTAGTATAATTTCTATATAATATATAATTCATTTATGAGAATTTCCTTGCTAGTTAGAGCTACATGACGATGCAACTTAGTGCAACAATACTGAATGTTCACGTTCATGGAGATCAATCACTGTATGAAATTGTCTTGCCATGGGACTTTTCCTTCGTTTACAAAATAGCTCATGAATTCATCTCGTATTTCTTTTGCCGTTCTGTGGGAATCGCCTAGGTGAGTTCTTTGTAAAGGCTCCATTGTTGAATCTGTTGTTGTAAGACCCACTGTCACCATACCTTCTTCTAAATGTTCACGGTCGAAACATTCAGTTGGGGCATAATAATTAGGCAAAGATGACATTAGGTAATTGTGCAAAGCGCAGCTTGCCATTGCTACTGATTCAATACTTTTTGGTTCTAGATTTATTTGAGTCTTAAAAATTCTGAATCTAGCTGCAAGTATGCCAAACCCATTTTCAACTAATCGACGTGCTCTTTATGTTCGGTAATTATAAACTTTCATCATCTTACTTCCCAAGTCACCTTGTCTAAATGATTTCATGATGTCTTTTCTCAAAGGAAAAGCGTCATCTGCAACGAACACGTAGGGGAGTATTCGCGAACTATTATTCACTTTTTCTTCCAAAGGAATATGTAACGCGTCGTTTTCTAGCTTTGCATAGAATTTTGTATTCCGGAAAACACCTCCATCGGAAACTCTTCCATTTGTTCCAAAATCGCACAAAATAAATCTATATCTTGCATCAACGATGGCCATCAGTACCATACTAAACTTTTGCTTGTAATTATAAAAAACTGAACCACTATTTCTCGGAGGTATGATATCTATGTGTTTACCGTCCAAAGCTCCCAGACAGTGCGGAAAGTTCCATTTGCTTTCAAATTCATTCGCTATTGTTTTCCATTCCTCTTCTGTACGTGGCAACTGAAACAAAAGTATAAATAGACTACATATTGCACATACGACAACTCTAATAATGAATCATTTTACAGGAGTTGCCAACTGAAACACAGCACAAGTTACCACAATCCAGCAACACCGACCCGGACATGCCACAACTATCCAGCAATGCCGACCCAGACCAGCCTCAACAACGCAGCAATATCCAATCAGAAGACGAACGAAATAAAACGACAGCAACTCGTCGACCCAGACCTACAAAAAGGTCGAATACATTGACCGACGAGGTACTCAAAACTGTAAATGATCATTTTAAACTCCCTAAAATTGACGATCGTTTCGATATCTTTGGCAAACATATAGGTATGAAATTAAGAGAGTTACCTAAACAGCAAAGAATAATCACCGAGAAAATCATGAACGAAACTTAATACTTGGCTGAAATGGATTGCTTAACTATCTCACACACTGTGAAAAGCTCTGATTTTTTGAACACTACTTTCTCGTCTCATCACTCTCAGCCATATACCCAAATGCAAACTCAATACACACCACAGACACAAGTTCTAACTAAATTCCAGCCATCCCAGTCAACCTCACAATGCCAATTTCAACCTCAGCCATCTGCATCTGAAAATTCAGCTGCTTCCTATGTGAGTACATTTAGTGACGAGTGAAGAAATTAACAATGAAACGAATGTACAAGTGGAAACATTTGTCATCATACAAATATGTTTTGATTATTATTATTATTATTATTATTATTATTATTCAAGATTTTCATATCATGTTTCTATGTATGTAGCCTAATTTCAAGTGAGTCCTGTTCACACGGGTTCCATCATTCCATGTATATTTTTGTAGCCCATTTTGTATTTGTTCCTTTAAGAAATTGAAAACCAATATAATTCTAAATTTAAAGAAATGTATTTATGTCTTACCTTCAAATATTCGCATCGTAAAGTTTGATACAATGCATTACAGGTTTCAGGAATAATATAACTGAGAGCCTGTGGCGATATTCTTGTAGAGAATTTCAGATCTTCGTATGACCGACCTGTGGCTAAATATCGTAAGGTAGCAGACAATCTCTCATGAGGAGTTAGTTATAGCTTGTCTCATCACAGTGTCCTTCTTCTTTATAAATGGAGTAACCAATGATAGAAGGTGAAGAAGGTAACTCTCCTCATCCATTCGTAAATAATTGTGCCAATCTTTCGGTACGAAGCGTAACTCATTTAATAAATTTACGTGTGAATATTGCTTTCTCTGTAGAAGCCAATCTTTAGACCACATACTGCGTGTCTTCTTTTGCTTTTTCATTATACACACACATAGGCCTAACACCGCTAGTAAGTCGTCTTCCGTCGATGACATGTTGCCATGAATGTCTGATGAGAACTGTTGATCGACGCAGTTATCTGCACCGTGTGAATGCTATAGGGCTTTCAGTTTTACTGCGCAGTTCATCGTTGCAGTTAAATTGCACAGTTATATCGTAACGTGTGTAGCCGCCTTTAGGCTCAAAATAAATTATGGGAACAATAGAATTGCATTGACAGGCATATACCGTTCATCAAAATACAATAAACAACTATTTATTAATAATCTCCATGATTATGTCCAGCAAAAATGTACTCTAGAAACCGAGTTAATTCTAGGCGACACTAATTTAGACCTATTTGATGAGTATGAATCTAATGAATATTTAAACTTACTGCATGAGCATAATTTTAGATCGTTGATATATGGCACTACTAGAGAAACTTCAACAAGCAAAACCTGTATTGATCATGCACTTATTCGTATCGGTATTTCTAATGACAACATCTTACCCATTATATCTCAGAGCAGAATTGCAGATCACTATCCTATATTAGTTAGTATAAATCTTCAAAAGGGCCGTGACTTAGAAGCAACTCAGCGTGACATACGTGAACATAGATTTAAGTTAGATAGTGAGATGCTTAAAAATAAATTGAGCAATATTAATTGGGACACAGTATTAGGGAACAACCACTTGGATTCTAAAGTAGATAAATTTATACAAACTATCCAAAATCGCATAAAAAATCTTCAATACAATTAAATTCAAAGCAACGAAAGAGAAAGGAGTGGATAACGCACGCGCTAATTATGTCCATTCATACCAGAGATAGGTTGTATCAGGAATATATAGCAAATAAAGAGAACAACGCCATGAAGGAGAAATATAAGCGGTATAGAAACAAATTAAACGAATTACTTAATAAAGCTAAAACTGACCACTATAAACAATTAATAAATTCCAATTCTAATAATCCAAGAAAAGTATGGGATATTGGCAATAAAAACACAAAGAATAAGTCACAAAGAAAAAATAACAAAAATAAGATCTCAAAATCAAGTTTACGATGATGATTTCACTATAGCTAATACATTCAATGATTATTTTATTAACAAAACTACTGACATGCCAAAAACTATTAAGAACAATCCAGATTTTTCCTTGAAAATCAACAGAAACACATATTCCTGTTTTTTTATTCCGATTACCGAAGCGGATTTACATAAGTACCTACACGAAATATAGGCCAGTCATCTAAGACATTCTAGGTCGCAAAAAATTGCAAGGTTCTGATTTTTTGTTATGTTGTTAGGATTGATACCAATAGTGTAAAACCAAGTTTGCAACCTCGAAAGACCTGTGCTAACTTCGTGGTGCTCGAAAAAACTTGAAATTTTCAGACGTTTTTCGGTTTCTGGCTAATAACTTCCAAAATATGCATTCTATGGCAAAGTCACCCATTACACTTTTAAAGAAGACAAAATTACCGACAATTTGAGCGCAACCCCAGCTCTGAATGTCTTATAGATCTCGAAATACAACACTTCGAAAATTGGCAATTTCTTCCAAAATGTTCGAAATTTGTAGTAAGCTGGTCTTTCGAATAAATTACCGTCTAAAATACTCATTCTACGATGAAAGCCATCAAAAGTAAAGTTGTAGAGAATTTATTTTGCTTCAATTTAAGCATTAGCAAAACGCTATAAGACCCATAGTTCTCTTGTTATCAGGTAAAACACAAAAATAGGAAATTGGATTTTTCAAAAAAATTGTAGCCTTGACGAATTGTAGAACTTTTTTAAAGGATAAGAAATACATCAATCAGTGGAAAATTGTTTTTCATGCAAAATGAAATTGAATACAATTAATGATAATGAGTAATTTCTTATCAATATTGATGTCACAGTGGCGAAGTGATGGAGGGGCCTCAGCTAACACCTGTGAGAGAAACACGCAACACGTCAATTACCTACTATTTATTAATACATTACAACAAAAGGGTAGGTATGTAATGTTAGGCTTATCTGCACTTAGCGAGACAATAGTATTCTTTTGGATGGCCCAGGTTCTTCATACGACTCTTCTTGGGGCTCCGGAGACTCCTGTGTATTTGGATCTGGATGTAAAAGGGGGTCGTCGAAGTCGTCTTCTTCGTCTGACTCAGTCATTTCTAGGGTAGGAGAATTAAGGCTGGTCTTCTCCCGACAAATTTTACAGAGAGCAGAGCATTTCAGCCCTGCTCTCCGGCAGGAGCATCGCCCTGCTCCGCACTCTGTCAGGCACCTGTATGACAAGAATTTCAGCAGTTATAATAACTCCAGGATACAACAGTTTCAAATGTTTTAATTCTAATCAGAAAAATACCTATGTCCGGAATTGGACATTGACTAGAACTAACCTAATCCGGATGGATCACCTTACCTGCATGACAGGAGTTTGAGCAGAGTTTGCGGCGCTTGTTCCTTGTGTGAGGTCACCGGTGTCAGCCCCTGCTGACTCCTTGTCCATCCCCACTTGGTGGGCTCTTTCTCAACCCCCAACCACTGCTGCACCTGGTGGTAGGTTCTGTAGGAATGTTGGGCAGAAGCCTCTTTGGTTGGGGGCAGACGAGCGAGGTTGACTTTAGCGCTGGCAGCAGATCGGACAAATATCCCGTAACGCAAGGCGTGGAGAGAATCGTCTTTTCCACCGCCATACAAAGCCACGAGGCATTAGTTGCCAGCAGAGGCTATCTCCTCATGGGTGGCGTTATTGTTCAGAAAAGTGGTAGCCGCGTCAAGAAGGTCTGGCTGTTTTGAAAGGACACTCAACATCTTCTTTTGCCCGTGCCCGAAAAGGGCAGAGGTGGTGTCGCAACCACTGAAGGCGTGGAGGAACAACTCTATTCCAGTGGGGAGTGAGAGATCTCCTCGAATGAATGATGTTGACAAGAACTACTTGTAACCTGTTCAACCCCTGGCACTTTTCTGGAAGGAAACATTTTATTTGTTGGCGCCCAATCCATTTAGGAGCACCAAGAGGTCGATATCTTCTCCAGCGATTATGACGTGCTCGTACTCCTCGCTCTTTTCCAATGCTGTCCTCACAATGAGGCAGTTGGCATCCTCTGGAGCTAGCTTTGTTTCGATCCCTTGTATATCCAGTCCAGTACGCATTAAGTTGATCAGGCGCTGCTTGTTTTTTGGGTTGGACAAAAACTTTCCTTGGGGCACTTCGATCAGTGTCGATTCTTCAAAAAAAGATATCGCTGCACGCTGAGGCTGCATAACGTCGTAGCCGCTCTGCTGTTTTTGTGATCTTAGCTGTCCCCTCTTCTGGGAAGCCATCGAATACTACTGAGACATTTTTTCCAAAATGGTTGGTCGTATAAGTGATAAAGTAGCTACAATTTCCCTCAATGAGCTCTTCCGTTACCATATAACCTTATGGAGCAAGTATCCTCCATCCACTACAACAAAAGTTCTTAGTCCAACGGCGACGTTTTCTGGGAGGGGCGTAAAGGCAGAGTAGAACGATGATTTTGTTCCTTTTCACATTCCTTCTTCGGAGAATAGAGCCATGGGATATGGGGCCAACTCGTACGTAAAGTGGTTTTGTAGGTCGGTCTCAGACTGTTTTGTTATACACAGCTGTTGGAATATTGTGAGAGGGTCTATAGAAACCTGCTTGTTATGCACCTTGACTGTGGCCGCTGCCAAGGTTCATACTTTGTCTTTCCTTTTCAATTTAACATTTAATAATTATCACAAAAATAGATTAGATTATAAACACTTTATTGCAATCAACATACATAAGTAAAAGTACAGCGAGTTTTACTCAAAGAGTAGGTATAACATTGACTGCAATGGGCGGCCTTATCGCTAAGAGCGATTTCTTCCAGGCACCCAACCCACAAAAAATATGCCATTAATAGATAAAAAACTTTCTTCAGATTTTCCCAATTAATTGGGGTCGCCGGAGCCAACCAGGCTCATTTTGGTTTTGGCCTGAGATTTAAGACCGGATGCCCTTCCTGACACCACGTGATTTATCAGTTGAAAATTCCAACCCGCTGTCATCGGGATTCGAACCACGGCCGTCCGGGTGAAAGACGAGCAGCTAGGCCACTCCACCATCACGCTCCCCGTGACATTAATAGATAACTGTGCAATATTGATATCAATGTACATTCGAAGCCCTATTTTTTGAAATATCCGATTTCCTGATTTTGTTTTTACCTGATAACAAGAGAACTATTAGTCTTACAGCGTTTAGCGTATGCTTAAAGTAAAGGTAAATAACTGCTCTACAGCTATACTTCCCATGCCTTTCCTCGTAGAATGAGTATTTTAGATGGTATTTTGTTCGAAAAACTAGCTTACTACAAATGTCGAACTTTTTGGAAAAAATTGCCCATTTTCGAAATGTTGTACTTCGAGATCTGTAAGACATACAGAGCTAGAGTTGCGCTCAAATTGTCGGTACGTTTGTCTTCTTTAAAAGTATACTGGGTGACTTTGCCATAGAATGCATATTTTGGATGTTGTAAGCCAAAAACCGAAAAACGTTTGAAAATTTCGAGGTTTTTCGAGCACCACGAAGTTAGCACAGGTCTTTCGAGGTTGCAAACTTGGTTTTTCACTATTGGTATCTATCCTAATAACATACCAAAAAATCAGAACCTTGCAATTTTTTGCGACCTAACGCTATTTTGTGTCTACGGTGACTGGCCTAATAAGCGACACTAAAGCAATGGGAATAGATAACATCTCAGCTCAAATTATTAAGCAGAATTTTAATTCTTTCAAGAGTCCTTTGCTAACGATAATAAACGAGTCACTTTCACTTGGATACTTCCCAAAGCAATTAAAAATTACAATTGTAAAACCGCTACATAAAGCAGGCAGTCCTTCAGAACTAAAGAACTATCGACCTATATCGTTAACGACAATCATATCAAAATTATTTGAAAAATGTATAAAAAATCATATTTACCAGTTTTTAAAGAAACACAATTTACTATCAACTAGACAATTTGGCTTTATAAAAAATGTCAGCACCACTGATGCTATTGGTGAATTAACTAGGCGAGTTTATAAAAATATGAACAGTATGAAACCGACCATGGGCATATTTCTCGACTTGGAGAACACTTTTGACACCATACCTCACCATATTCTCCTTCAGAAGATGGAGAGATATGACATCAGGGGCATTGATAGAAATTGATAGAAAGATTTTTGACTGAAAGGATTCAATGTGTTAGAATAAATAGAACTACAAGTCTACCTCTAAGAGTGAAAAGAGGAATACCACAAGGCACAGTGCTGGGTCCATCATTATTTTTGATTTTTATCAACGATATTGAATCATCTATACATGGAATTGAAAATGTTAATGTCATATCATACGCAGATGATACGGTAGTTTGTGTTGAATGTAGAACATCGGGAAATGTAAAACAAATTGCAACTGCTGCATTGAAAATGTTAAAGATATGGCTAGATGGTAACGAACTATTTTTAAATATAACTAAATCAAAGTTCGTAAGATTCAGTTTAAAAGCAGTTGAAGATGATTTTAATGAACTAAAAATACACACTTTGAACTGTAATCAGAACTGTGACTGTCCTAAAATAGCTAAAGTGGATACAGTTAAATATCTGGGATTATTTATAGATAGTGACATGAAATGGAAAAGCCAATGCAAACACCTTACAAGTAAAATAAGAAGAACAATCTATATATTTCACAATTTAAAACTTATTGTCAATTACAAATTAATAAGAGACATCTACCAGTCCAGTCAGTTCTTACATACGGTATTCTTACCTGGGGAGGCGCCTATAAAAATGCACTAAAAAGTGTTCAGATAGTGCAGAATCTCATACTGCGAATAATGTTGAAGAAAGATAGATTATATCCGACTATGAGACTGTATGCTGAGACAAGGGCCTTCAACATTAAACAATTGTATGCTTTAGAAATATATAAATATATGTTTAAAGATAGAAATAGAATTCAATTTGTTAGTCATGGGTATGAAACCAGAAGTATTACAGAGAATCACTCTATTTTATATCAACCTAAGTTAGGTATAGCCAAACGTAACTTTCTGTATTTCTCACCAAAATTATATAATATTCTCCCAATTAAATCAAAAGAATTTAAAGGAAATCATGCAAGCCTGAAGATGCATATAAAACATTTTCTCAGAGAAAACAAAATTAAAATTGAAAATATAATTACTTGAGCCTACAAGTTTATAAAACACAAATTCAATTTTCCTTCTTATTCATTAATTTCTGGTGTATACATCATTTACATAGAACGTGTTATTCGGCTAAGCCATTATACAGTACAATATTTTGAAATAGTAATCAATGATATGCATGCCACACACAAGGTTGCACCTTTTAGTGGTATATGTGATATCTATTCCTGCTCTGTATGAATTTGATATCATATTTCGACCTGTCTTTATCATAGTGTAACAATATAATTTAATAATTGTAAATTTACAGGTTAAACAATGAGTAGGAACTGTAAGGAAATTCATAAAATGTGTACAGTTATTCTGAATTTTGTAAAATGTGTGTATTTGTAACGATTTAATAATAATAATAATAATAATAATAATAATAATAAAGATAAAACAGCAAAAATATTTCAAAACATTTCATCATTGAGAAAACACTTTTTCAATTTCTTTCCATATTGTCATTAGGGACTAAAAAGAATGAAGTCTCACACCTCACAGGCACTTTAAATTTCCTCGAGGGCCCCTTCTCCGGATGGGGACAATGTTCAATACTGGGAGTTCATTTTTATTTAGATATAATCACGTCAATCACCTCCAGTAGAAATTGTTCTCCAGAAATAACCTGAATATCCTACATTTTTGTTAGAACTTTTTTTCACATACAGTGTGTATTTAGCAATATGGCCAGAAACACATTCTAAATTCTTTATTACTGATTCCACTGTTTGTTCTACCATCTTAACACCAGACTTCTCCTAACAAATTATTGGAGAAGGAAGGAAAACAAACTGAGTTCTGATGTAACAAAGGTTTCTTTCAATCTCAGAATCGGAAGAGTTTTTGAGCTAACACTGTCGAAAGAAACGACCACATTTTCACACAATTGAAATCTTTACTGTTGCACACAGGCTTTAATCCAATTTTCCTACTTGGTGAGGATAGGCACGGGCAACAGTGCTACTCATGATTCCTTGTTTGAAGGATCCCACCCTGGATGGTGCCTTCGCAACACTTTCTTCACACTCCTGATAAGATGGTCTACCTTTGGAAAGTTACTTCGTACTGAGCCCGTATGGTTCATGTTGGTGATAACTTCAAGGAGCATGATTTGGTAGGCCTAATACATCCACCGATGGATAGAACGCACCGTGGAAGCTTTGAGCTAGCTCCTACCCTCATTTTGACTCTGGTATTGCATTCCAATCTCCTGACTGGGAGGAAGTAATTCGTATTTTCAACTATGATATTCTACAATTTTTACAACGTTATTCAGCATATTTTACCACATCATGATGGGTTTATGGATTTATAGAGACGTTGGGTATTAATTTCCTCGTAGATATGCGAACGAGGGTTGATTAGTCGCTACATGACTTCTTAGGTTCCTTCATGAACCCGGAACTTCGTCTAAACTGACGTCACAACCGAGTCTGCATGACTATCGTGCAGACGCACTGTCGGGAGAGTTTCCTTGTGAATTTGGATTTGAAACATATAAGTAGGAGTTACATTTAATAATATCGCTCATATTATAACGCTACGACGTACTTGCCGTTTGGTGTGCGAATGAAGCACGTCGGAACTGTGAAAAAGTGATTTTTGTCAAGCACATTTTATTTTGTGCGACCGCATGGTATGATTTCTTTAGCGTGGTTAAGCCACGAGGTACCAGAAATATATTACAGGAACTGTGTGTGTATCCTAAAACAATTTGTAATAACGTTGAACTGAAGACTGTGCAGAAGCAATTTTTATGAATTTATATTGGTGCGCGATTGGAACGATATTGATCGCAGTAATAGCGTCAGTGAGTTGAACACCACCCGCGTGTTCGTTACTGCCAGTGGCAGACACAGAGTCAGTTTAATACCAGTCAGCAATAGTGTAGAGCCAGTGCTTGGTTAAATTTCAGTAAACTTTATGGGAAATTCTGTGCCACGATTATTCTACGAGACGCCAATATGAAATGCTTTAATCACCACGTGGACGAGACTTTCAACAGCGTTAACATGACGTCCGTGATGGAGTAAATTACCCTGTGAGGGGGATGTTTGGAGCAGATATCCAATTATGAGGAGGAAGAAGAAACTATGGATTCAAAGGACGTAAAAGGATCAAAGCCAGGACTTGGAGATGACCCTATAATCCCAAGGTAACCTGAGATCCAGCTCGTCGACCATGTGCGTGCAGTAATTTCTATCTGTTCATGTCTATGCTTCAGTTGAGTAGTTATAGAACCGCACTCAATAGCAACCATTTAGGTAGGACCTATTCTTAATACAGTAAAATCTGCCTAAACCGGACCCTTTATATACCGGAAACCTGGACAAACGGAAAACAAAATTCGGAACGGAGGTATTTCCTATGTAAAATGGCAGTGTAAACCGGAAAACTGCCTAACGTGGAAACGGAAAGAAATTCCGGAACTATAGGTGTAAATAACCTAACTAAGACGGATTATCTTATCCATAATACAAAGCTATGTACTGTACTAAATTTTGAGCGCGACTGTACTTGCACCAAAGTTCTAGGAAACATTAACGACTGAAGACATTCGAAGTGCAGTTGATATAGCTGCCGAAAAGAGCAGGTGCGAAGTCACAGAAGAAATGGACGACGACGATGATGAAGGCAACGAAAGGGAGCTAAAAATACACACTTTTGGAGAAGCATCATCTGTTGTGAGTGATCTTCAGGAATGTGCAGCTTCCTAGAATGTTCCAGAACTCCTGGAGTTAATGCAGGATGCAAAGTAGATCATACAACGTTCTCTTGTATAGAAGTCACGACAAAGCACTTTGAAAGACATGTGGAAACAAAGAAACGTGCAGAGAAATTGAAATTCGTGTACGTAAGTTGAAAATACAGTGTAATACATGTGAATCTATTTTCTTTTTTTATTTACTGACCTATATTTTAAATTATTATTTCATTGTAATCCTATGCGCTAATACAGTATTTCCTTGTAGTGTATTTTGTCTTATTAAAACTCAACCCTTTGTAAAACGGAAAACTGTGAACACGGAAAAATAAATCTGGAACGATTACGTTCCGCTTTAGAAAGGTTTTACGGTATTACATTCAATGATTTCTAGCTTTGCAGACAGCCCTGGTCTTATTCACTACTTTTTGAGACACCCTGTGGCATAACCATGCCATGTGCAACCTATTATACACTATTGTAACTTGGAGAGACACACGTGAATATTCATAGCCCTTACGAGCTATATTGTCAGCCTATGATGTTGATAATCTTTGATTTTTGTGGACTATAGAGGCATCCACTTATGTATTTTATACACCCCTAATCCATGGCGTATCATTTGACGGAGAGAAGGTTCACCCGTCGCCTTATGAATGGTTAATTTTTGTTTTGTGAAGCTCAGAAGCCACATCATTCCAGAGTTTGGATTCAGCAGGATTGGTGCATAAGATTTCAGAAACCGTGTATTATTCTTCGCTAATGTCACCGCATCAGTTCACAACACGAGGAAGTATGGGTGTTGTTGGATATGTTTAGTTTTGTGTCGAGGAGGACACAATCGTTTTCAAAACCTTCTATGAAGTGTGTTGAGAGTGGAGAAGGTGTGTGTTACCTTCAGAACATAACACGATGGTGATAGCAGTATCTTTAGATTTCAAAGCACTTGGAGTGTGTAGGAATATCTGTGATATTATTCTCTTTGATTTCAACTTTCGATATTGGGAAGTGCTGAGTGTGAGACTAGCTCTAGTAAGAATAAACCTGTAAATAAGTGTGTATTTGAGACATATCAGCCACAGATTACTACTGCTACTACTTCTCGGCGCTACAATCCATGTAGGACCTTGGCCTCTCCAACAATCGTTGCCCAATCCTGACGATCTTCTGTACGTTTCCTCCATCTTCTCACTCCCATCTTGCGTAAGTCGTCCTCCACGTCATCCAACCATCGTTTCCACCACCTGGATTTCCTCTATAGGTCTTTTTAACCACTCTATCACCTGCCATTCTCTCCACATGCCCCAGCCATCTTAGCCTATTACAGCCGAAACTACATCAGGATGACCATATAGTTCCTCCAACTCTTTGTTTTCCCGTATGTAAATGTGGATGTGCACCAACTATATGTGGATTTCAAACAGGCTTATGATAGTGTAACAAGGAAAACTCTGTATCAGACCTTGATTGACATGGGATTCCCACCCAAACTAATCAGATTGGTGCAAATGTCTCTTACTGGCACAAAATGTCGAGTTAAAGTTGAAGGAAGACTCTCAAAAGTTTTTGAGGTAAACCAAGGCTTACGGCAGGGAGACGTACTGTCCACGCTGCTGTTCAATATAGTACTTCAGAGAGTAATGAGGAAGGTAGATATCAGCAATCCATGAGGCACGCTGTTAAACCATATGTGCAAAAATCTAGCGTATGCTGATGATGTAGGTATGCTGTCACTGTAACGTGTTTTTCGAGGGGTTTTTATGCAACTGGCATATGTCAGTAGGAAGCCATTCTATATTTATTTACGCGGCAAATTGTTCAGCCAAGAGAATTTTTCATGTTAATTTATTATTATTATTAATTTATTATAATTATTATTAAGGTATTTTCGGAGCATTTTATAAAAATTATTAGCATTCAGATAGGTTTTCTATGTCTTAGAAAACGCTATCAAGCAAATTATTACGAACGACAATATCATAGAAAATTATGTGATTGCGGAATTTTACGGAGTTTTCGTCAGTTAGGGTATAGCGAGAGACGTGACTCACTGGGAATTCAAGTACACGCTTAATCTTGTCGGAAAGCATGACGCAATCCTGGATGCAGCGTCCAGGAAAGGCGAATAGTTGGAACGGAAATCGACTTCATCATCGCCGCGCCGAGTGTAATGAACTAGAGGAGGGGAAGTAGCGGGGTGCAGCCAATCATTGGAGACCACGTAAGCTGAAGTCGGCTGAAGAGTGGGGGAGCCGACAGGTGCATATATCGTTCGACGCGCCGTGGAACGAGGACTATCTGTGTAGAACTTAACGAGTACGTTTGCACGCGGGAGTCGCTCCGATGTTCCGTGGATTGGAGGACTAACTTTTGTAAAACTTAACCAGTGCGGTTGTACGAGTGTTTGGGTCCGATGTACGGACCATAGAATTATCTAATCTACAAGAATCTCATCAAATATCGACGGAGATGTCGACGTCCAGGAGACTGTGGGACGCTCACAGCATCATCCAGTACGAGGGAAAGGCTTCGGCTATTTCCAGTGGTAAGCGCGAATGACGCAGAAATACGCAATCTCTCATTTCTCTTGGTTTTATATTTCATATTTCAGTAACTTCATAGCTTGGGAATAAGAGTAAAATCAATAATTTATCAGACTCCGTTTTCACGTTAATTTTCTATCGGTAATATCCAAATCACAACGCTCCAATTTAAATTTTATACTTATTATTATTATTATTAATAATTTTGCTATTCTTGTTTTATATAATAAATTCATTTCTTTTACAATGCAATCTTTGCTTTCAGTAGGTAGCATTAGATATAGACCAATTCCTTCTCCTGATACAATTGTTTGTTGGGTTAATGATCAAATCATACCACGATCTGAGTGAATAGAGTCTTGAAGGTGTTCTGCCAGAGCTAGACGTTGTTAAATACAAATTTAGATTTCAACATTGCATTGAGGTCTTGGCGCCCATTAAAACAACATAGCTTAGGCAAAGGTAAACCGTTACATATTTCTCCCAACAGTTAGGGCCAGTCAAACTGCTACATTTGTCGCTACCAACATAGGGCTAACAAAACAAGCTACAATTGTACGCTCAACGTGGGGCAAAGTAAATACCGTTTCACTTGTCATCCCAGCCTAAGCAAAACTGCTACAATTGTCGCCGACAACTTGGGGCTGAAAACCTAATAACATTTGTGGAAGGAGAAGGGTATATATTTCTGTGCCTGTATTTTGGGGGTTATTTGTCTTTATCAGTGTATATCATTATGGGGGATGAGAAAGAAAGACAGATGAGGTTACGTAGTGGTCATCAACTGGAGAGTGATGATACGAGCAGTATGTCGAGTGATGGTAGTACCGGGGTAGCGGAGGTAAATCCCGATACTGAAACAGGGAGTGTAGGCGGCCAACCAGAATTAAAAACTTTACTTCTCGAGTTCATGTATCAGAACAAAGTTAGTAGTGATGCCTTAAATGCAAAATTAGAACAGAATAATGCAAAATTAGAACAAAACAGTAGGGAAAATAAAGAAAGTACAGAAGCTTTAAATGCAAAATTAGAACAGAATAATGCAAAATTAGAACAGAATAATGCAAAATTAGAACAAAACAGTAGGGAAAATAAAGAAAGTACAGAAGCTTTAAATGCAAAATTAGAACAGAATAATGCAAAATTAGAACAGAATAATGCAAAATTAGAACAAAACAGTAGGGAAAATAAAGAAAGTACAGAAGCTTTAAATAAAAAATTAGAACAGAATAATGCAAAATTAGATAAGAACAACAAGGAAATTAGTGTGAAAATGGAGCAGATTAGAGGAGAAATCAGAGGAGTAATGGAAGAGAAGGTTAAAGAGATCATTGCAGATGTAGACAAGAAAATAGGAAAAGTACAGGAGGAGTTAGAAATTAGAATCAGTACACAGGCTGAAAATTTAAAAGAACTAGTGCAACTGGAAACACAGCAGGTCAAAAAGCAATTGGGGGCAGAAATTGACAAAATTCAAGTATCAACTAAAGGGGTGAAGGAACAGCTGGGGGGTAGAATTGAGAAAGTCCACTCGCAAATAGTTGCAGAAGTAAATGATTTAAGAGAGAGTAATAGAGAGAGCAATAGCAAGATTGAGGAGAAACAAGCAAAGCTATATGATAAAGTAGAAGAATCAGAAGGAAACATTAAATTAACAGTAAACAGTATTGAGAGGAAGGCTGAGGAGAAAATCGCAGAATTAGAATTAAAATTAAAAGCTAGGATCAGGCAAGAAAATAGTCAGAATAGGCCAGTTTTTGTGAATAGCACACACAGGGAGGTAGAACTGGGTAAGTTCAGCAATCGACAGGGGTGCCCAATGGAGTTCATGAACACTATAGAAAATAAATTCGGGGAGAGGTTGGAAAATGGTAGTATTGAGTGGTGCCAGGTAGTTGAGATTTTAGAACAAGTGTTTGTGGGGGAAACGAGGAATTGGTTTGCTGTCTACAGAGACAAGTTTACTGATATCAATGATTTTAAAGTGAAATTCTGTGAAAAGTTCTGGAATGAAGTTATTCAGTCGCAGCATCGTGAGGGAGTAGTGTGTGGTAAATATAACCCTAAAGGAAGCTCCACCATGACCGAATACTTTTTAGGGCAGGTATTAGTGTGTAAATATCTGGATGGCTTGAAGGAGGAAAGTGATGTGGTGAGGTTGCTACTTAGGCACTTTCCCTATAGGATCAAGGAGGCTGCTTGTATCCAGAATGTAAAGACTATATCACAAGTAGAAAATTTGTTAAGCACATTTGATGCACTAGGGAGAGGGGGTTATGAGGACAATTTCAATAGGAACCAGGGTAATAATAATAATAGACCTAATGAAGCCAGGCATCAAGAAGTTCAAGGGAACGGTGGCGAAGGGGCCAACGCTCAAAATGGAAATAATAATAATCAGCTAAATCAGAACAGAGGAAATGGCTATGGTAATCAGTATCAAGGAAGGAACAATGATTTCAGGGGAAATCAAGGGAGGAACAATGATTACAGGGGAAATCAAGGGAGAAACAATGATTTCAGGGGAAATCAAGGGAGAAATTATAATGACAATAATTACAACCAGAATAGGGGTCAAGGAAGAGGACAGCCTAGTGGTAGTAATATACAGCCAAACAATGACAACACAGCCCAGAACAACCAGACCAGTTTAGTAGTTAGTAGTACTACGGCCAGCTGTAGCGGTTCTTTAAACGCGAACCAAGCTGCGAAGTAAGGTCAGAATCTCAGTCTGTAGCATGCCCTGTCCATACAATTATACAGGAACCCTATGACCTAAATGTAAGAAATGAATTATTACATGAACTAAATGATGAAGGTATTATTCAGGAAGTGGTTAGTAAGAGCCCCATAGTTAAATTTAACGTGTCCGAGGCGTACACAGATGTTTTAATTGATAGTGGTTGTATGAAGAGTTGCATAAGTAGTGCATTTTATGATAAAATGAAAGGAACTGGAGTAAATTTTGAGGAGATGCCAATTAAAAGCACTTTTGTTATCACAGCTGTTGGGAAGAGGTCTAAAGTAATTTCTAAGCAAGTTTTAGTAGACATTAAAATTAATAATCATGTAGAGAAGCAGATTTGCCTTGTAATTCCAAATTTAGTATTCAGTGTTATCTTGGGTTCAGAGTGGCTAAGTAGAGTGTCTGGTA
Organism: Meconema thalassinum; assembly: GCA_946902985.2. Classification (NCBI taxonomy): domain Eukaryota; kingdom Metazoa; phylum Arthropoda; class Insecta; order Orthoptera; family Tettigoniidae; genus Meconema; species Meconema thalassinum. The sequence goes on from OX336389.2 coordinate 431,496,233, forward strand.
ACTTATGTTATGATTTAGGGAGTTTGAAATTTAAATGGGGAGATTCTGAAGTAGAAGTAGCGTTCAATGACCATATTCAGAGGAGTAGTACCGTATTGTAGGTGTGATTTGTACTTTAAATGAGATATCGTCAGCCGTAGAGCGGGGTTCTCCATGTTTTGTGGGCAGTGTGATTACGAACGGAAGTCTAGAGGACTCGTTACGTGATGCTGCATTTCAGGGTAATATAGAGGTGGAACAATGTGTTCGGCTCTATGATGTGTTATTGTGTAATAGGAGAGTTTTTGAGGATCGCATTGGTATGGCCAATTGCTATACACATTCATTGAACGTTATTGATAGGTCAGTATTCACAGGACATAGATATCCTGTACCTTTCGCTTATCAAAGTGCAGTTGAGGCACAAATTAATCAGATGCTTGAAGATGGGATTATTGAGCACTCTAACAGTCCATATGTTAATTCTTTGATCACGGTACCCAAGACCGACGGCACGGTTCGTAATTGTTTAGACGCTCGTTTGGTTAACAGTAGAATTAGTTCAGATCAGCTGAAATCTATGTCAATAGAAGAATTAATGCAAACATTTGAGGGGAAGAAGTATTTCACTTGTGTAGATTTGAGTTCCAGTTTTTGGCAAGTGCCACTTATGTACGAAGATAGACCATTTACAGCTTTTAGTCATAAATATAACCTTTATCAATTTTGTAGAACACCTTATGGGTTAAAGAGTAGTTCAGCAGCTTTAATTAGGGCTTTAAACATCGCATTAGGGGATGACACAGGAGAGTTTGTAACCATTTACATAGATGATATGGTAATTAGTTCACGCAGTTTTGAGGAGCATCTAGGTCATTTAGATATAGTTTTTCAGAAGTTAGATCAGGCAGGGTTCACTTTGAAGCTGTCTAAGTCGTCATTCTGTCAGTCAGAAGTGACATTTTTAGGTCATAGAGTGTCGAGTAGAGGTGTAACACCAGAAGAAAGTAGGGTTAATAAGATACTTAACGCAGAGGTGCCGCAGAATGTTAAACAGTTAAAAACTTACCTGGGAATTTGCAACTTTTTCAGGAGGTTCGTTCTTAAATACTCTGGGTTGGTAGAACCATTCAGGGAATTGCTTAAAAGTGGGACTCGGTGGAGATGGAAGTCCAAGCATGATCAGGCTTTTAGAGCGCTGAAGGAAGGTTTTGAGAAAGCTGTAGTGCTGAAATATCCGTTAAAAGATAAGGAATATGTGGTTATGACAGATGCTTCACATATAGGCATTGCTGGAGTATTATGTCAGAAAGATGATGAGGGTAATCTGTGCATTGTATCTTTAGCCTCACGAGGACTGACAGCAGCAGAGAAAAGATACACGATTACTGAGTTAGAGCTTTTAGGTATTGTTTTCAGTTTAGGGAAATTTAGAATGTATTTAGTAGGGGGGAAATTTGAGATCCACACAGATCACCATGCATTACTGTATATGAGGACTTGTAAACTCAGTTCTAACAGAGTTAGTAGGTGGATTCTTGCTCTGCAGGAATACGAATTCACAGTAAAATATATTAAAGGTAAAGATAACATTCTTGCAGACATGCTATCGAGGGACACTAATTTATGTAGGGATTATCCTGTGGTTAAAGCAGAGGACGGTATTTTAATATGTGCATGTGTGGACAGTAGCAACAGGGCATCGTTACAGACACTGAGAAATATGCTAGTGGAGCAACGTGAGGACGTTAAGTTAAGGGAGCCACTGGCTAGGTTGGAAATAGGTGAAGAAGAGTATGTGAAAGTAGGACGGTTCACGTACAAGATGCAGGATGGGCTTCTTGCAAGGAAATGTAGGAATAATCGGTGGGCAATATGTGTTCCTGCCACTTTGCGGGAGGAGCTAATTTGGTTCATTCATAGGGAATTAGGACACTTTGGTGCTGCCAAGGTCTTCTATGAAATTGGTCGTGACTTCATTTGGAGTAAAATGGGAAGGGATGTTAGGAGGATTTTAGCTAAGTGTGACACCTGTCAAAGGAGTAAATATCCAGTTAAATATTTAGTGGGGGAGAGATCTGCAGTTCTCACCAGTAGTCCCGGCGAACTACTGTGTGTGGATTTATTTGGCCCGATCGTTAAAGGACAGTACGGCTACGAGTACATTTTTATAGTTATTGACGCTTTTAGTAAGTATGTCGAGCTATATCCGCTAAGGAAAGCCACGGGACTAGCGTGTAGCCGTCTGATCATTAATAAGTATGTACCTGAGTTTGGCATTCCTCTCAGGATACTATCTGACAGTGGACCACAGTTTACTGCAAAGAAATGGAGAACCAGTATGCAGGAAGCTGGTATAACACACGTTCATTCCTCTGTAAGGTACCCTCAGGGTAATTCTGCAGAGCGTCCATTAAGGGAAGTGGCTCGTCTTTTTCGGACTCTAGTGCATGACAAGCATGCGGCCTGGGTTGGACATCTTCCCAAGGTCGAGACTTGGCTGAATTCTGTCCAGCATGAGAGCACGAAATTGACGCCATACGAAGTTCACTTCGGAAAAAGACCACAAAATGAACTAGCGAGGGTGTTGGGATTAAATGAGGGTAAGCAACCGGGGATGGATTACATTGTCCAGTTGGCGAAACAGAATTTATCTAAGTCAGCACAAAAGAGAATTCGCCAACAAAAAGAAACTAAATTTGACCTATTCGAGCCGGGAGACAGAGTCTTACTTAGAGTGCCGAAACAGTCAAATAAGCTAGAGAAAGTCATGTCCAAGTTCTTTTATCTCTACGAGGGCCCATTTATTGTTTCCAAACGTATTGGAAAAACAGCATATGTGCTGGAGGATAGTAAGGGAAACAGATTATACGGGACGTATAATATACATAGTCTACGAACATGTGTCATAAAGTGAGTGTGTTTAGCGGGCGAGCCAGCCTATCAAATGAGTAAGTGTGGTATTTGGTGCGTGGGAGGAGATGGTCTTCCAGGCAGGCGTATCAGAAGTCACACAGGGGGGTAGTATGTAAGTAAATGAGAGTTTTTAAGGTACAGGGAAATATGACGGGATTGTCGGATGCTCTTGAGCACTAAAATGTCTCGATACACCAAGGCCAGAATTTGGTAGCGCTGGTGAATTCCCATTTGCCTCCAAGAGATGGGTGAGCGCTTGAACAGGGTATTTTTGCTTAAGGCGTCCACGAGGCAAAAGATGGGCCATCAGAAGGCGAGACAGTCCTTCATGAAACTCATACATATCAGCACACGTGATTTCTGTTTACGGCCTCGCCATGTAAGATTTGTAAGTGTGTAATTTAAGGTAATTTGTACAAAGGTATTATTTGTGTCAGGAGAACTGGTCTGTGTTGAGAACTAGTATTAAGTAGAATATGGTCTACGGGAACTTAACAAGACAGGGCGATTACGGCACAGAAATATTTGGGGTTATATGTAATGCGCATTTACTGGTTTTTTTTTCAGAAGTCAATATTAATTTAATCTACTTTAAAGAGAGATTAAGTATTATGGTAACGAGGCGCTGCCACAATAGTGTGATCGTGTGCTCAGTGATAAGTGAGATTAAATTTCACCATAAGGAAGGGACCTCCAGTGAAATTAGGAAGTTCTATGGAGATATAAATATATCAGAACACCTTCAATGCGTGTGATATGACATCATAAATACATAGTGCTCACACATTAATTATGTCTATTTCTCCAACATAGAGAAATTTGAAAGGCGGAAATATCCGTGGAACACTATTCTATATGTAAAACATTGGACTGGTTGCAAAGTGCAATCCATTGTGACAACAAACTTTGACGCAAAGTGCGTGAAGAAAAATTATGAGTGTATATATCTGTAATTTAGGGTGATTTCATTTATGTAATATGTATTTTGGATGGGGATTATTAACGTGTCTGGGATAATCGGATAATGGACCGTCGTCACGGTAAATCATCCGATGATCCGAGGCGAATATGTAACGTGTTTTTCGAGGGTTTTTTTATGCAACTGGCATAAGTCAGTAGGAAGCCATTCTATATTTATTTACGCGGCAAATTGTTCAGCCAAGAGAATTTTTCATGTTAATTTATTATTATTATTAATTTATTATAATTATTATTAAGGTATTTTCGGAGCATTTTATAAAAATTATTAGCATTCAGATAGGTTTTCTATGTCTTAGAAAACGCTATCAAGCAAATTATTACGAACGACAATATCATAGAAAATTATGTGATTGCGGAATTTTACGGAGTTTTCGTCAGTTAGGGTATATCGAGAGACGTGACTCACTGGGAATTCAAGTACACGCTTAATCTTGTCGGAAAGCATGACGCAATCCTGGGTCGCAGCGTCCAGGAAAGGCGAATAGTTGGAACGGAAATCGACTTCATCATCGCCGCGCCGAGTGTAATGAACTAGAGGAGGGGAAGTAGCGGGGTGCAGCCAATCATTGGAGACCACGTAAGCTGAAGTCGGCTGAAGAGTGGGGGAGCCGTCAGGTGCATATATCGTTCGACGCGCCGTGGAACGAGGACTATCTGTGTAGAACTTAACGAGTACGTTTGCACGCGGTAGTCGCTCCGATGTTCCGTGGATTGGAGGACTAACTTTTGTAAAACTTAACCAGTGCGGTTGTACGAGTGTTTGGGTCCGATGTACGGACCATAGAATTATCTAATCTACGAGAATCTCATCAAATATCGACGGAGATGTCGACGTCCAGGAGACTGTGGGAAGCTCACAGCATCATCCAGTACGAGGGAAAGGCATCGGCTATTTCCAGTGGTAAGCGCGAATGACGCAGAAATACGCAATCTCTCATTTCTCTTGGTTTTATATTTCATATTTCAGTAACTTCATAGCTTGGGAATAAGAGTAAAATCAATAATTTATCAGACTCCGTTTTCACGTAATTTTCTATCGGTAATATTCAAATCACAACGCTCCAATTTAAATTTTATACTTATTATTATTATTAATAATTTTGCTATTCTTGTTTTATATAATAAATTCATTTCTTTTACAATGCAATCTTTGCTTTCAGTAGGTAGCATTAGATATAGACCAATTCCTTCTCCTGATACAATTGTTTGTTGGGTTAATGATCAAATCATACCACGATCTGAGTGAATAGAGTCTTGAAGGTGTTCTGCCAGAGCTAGACGTTGTTAAATACAAATTTAGATTTCAACATTGCATTGAGGTCTTGGCGCCCATTAAAACAACATAGCTTAGGCAAAGGTAAACAGTTACATATTTCTCCCAACAGTTAGGGCCAGTCAAACTGCTACATTTGTCGCTACCAACATAGGGCTAACAAAACAAGCTACAATTGTACGCTCAACGTGGGGAAAAGTAAATACCGTTTCACTTGTCATCCCAGCCTAAGCAAAACTGCTACATCACGAAGACTGAAGGATCTTGAAGAAGGGATGGGACGGTTAGAAAAAGAATCATAAGAAGTAGGATTACGAGTGAACTAAAACAAAACTCAATATTTTATTATTATCTAGGAGAAATACTGTGAAGAAAGATAAATATATAAATTTATGTATAAATCTAAATGGGGTGAATTTTGGGAGGTGTGAAAGTTTCAAGCATTTGGGAGTACTGGTTACTGAAGATAATAGCACAAGAGAAGAAATAAAAGCAAGAATTGCAGCCAGTAATAGAGCTTATTGGGCACTGATAAAAATCCTCAAAGCGCGCATCCTCAGTAGATCAAAGGTGACAGTGTACCGAACAGTTATAAGACCAGTGGTAATGTACGGCTCGGAAACATGGACTATGACCGTGACAGAAGAGGAACTTTTGAGAAGATGGGAAAGGAAAATACTGAGGAAGATTTATGGAGCAGTGAATGAGGCAGGAAGACGAGCCACAGACAGGACTGTCGTTTGTGAGCTCCAATATACTACAATGCATTCTGATTTTTGTGAAGGCAAGACTGCATTATAAACATTGTTACCGCAGTGAGTCAAGGTGTGTGGACCTGTTGACTCAAGGCCGCGCTACCAGTTACGAGCTAATATTACCCAGCATTCAAAAGTGATTCTTTAGCGAGATGACTGCAGTATTATTGACACACGACGAATTGTTTCCCATGAAATGTTAGATTCAATGCTAAGTTATGATACAGATTTAGGTCACAGCTGATCGCTGAAATGGGGGCTGCGTGGTGCAGTCGGTAGAGGCACTGTGCTTCTAACTGAAAGGGAGTGGGTTCGATCCCCACCCAGGTAGTGGATTTTAGAAACAAAACTAACACTTTCGGAAACGCAAATAGCCCTGGGGTTCACTCAGACTACACCAGAAATGAGTACCAGGGTAATTCCTGGGAGCAAAGACGGCCGGGCGTGGAGCTGACAACTCCATCCCATCTAGAGCCGATGTCACAGAAAGTGGAAGCCTCTACCTTCCACTACTCCCAGGGCCTCCATAGCCTGTACGGAGTTGGCTTTGGCTTTGCTTTGCTTTGATCGCTGGAATCCATTGTAAGACCTTTACGTCACATTTTCGAAAGTCGTTTATGCTTACGACAGTTTATTGATGTTGTTTTCGTGAATTGGTAATCTATGAAAGGAAGTTTATCCCTGTGTTTTAGAACATGACCAGACCATGTATAAAATTAGCAACTTGTGTTATTGTTGTGCCTATTGGAGGCTAATGATGGGTAGAGTTTGTGCACCCACATTATTGTATGGAACTCTTCCGGTGTTGATGATTGTGTTTCTAATCACATTAGCAGAGGTGTTGCGTGCCTGAGAGCAGCGTATTGAGGTTTTTAAAGCCTGTATTTTTGTGCTACCCGTGAGGTGGTAGTCAGATGAGTTATTGTTAGAGACAACACTTTAGAAGTGTGTGCTTGTTTTCGGCATGTGTCTGTATGGTCACTAGGAATCTAAACTACACAGTGAGGGATCTAAAAAGCTGAACTAAAAGAACAACTAAATCATGGAACCTAATGATTTTAAACCGACGATTTAAAGAAACTATTAACTAATTTGAACTGATTCTAAATTTGATCTAATATTTCTATTGTTGACCGACGCTTTGGGCCGATCTTTCCTTGGTGGAACTGACATTACTTAGGACCAGTTGGTACTATTTTGAGACGATGAAAGTCACTGGCGCCACTATAGTTCGTAACTTGTGGGCCGTTGTGACTAATGCAATGTTAGATGCAGTTCTTACTGCGCTATTGCCAACCTAATAACACGCATTTAGATGACGATTAGATGCAAAGCGTATTCTAATCAGCGTGGGCAGGATTGGGTAATAATTAAGTGTGCATTTGTTTTATTAGTGTATTTACCCATGTTCCCTGTACCAGTGTGTGTTTTATTGAGATTTGTTGATTTTGTTTGTCATGCTAGGGCATGGTTGCTATTTTAGCTTTGTTATTTCTTTGCTACGGATGCTTCTCACCGTATATTTCCGTAAATTAGGTCTTAGCTAAATAATTAACGTAAAGATAAATGTTGGGAGTGGCACCATCGTAACTTAGCCTATTTCTTATTGGTGCTATAAAATGAAAATTTACCCTTGTGGCATGTGGACGATTAGTATTCTTGCTTTGCCGTATATTCGATGATTTGATTATTCGTATTCTTAACAACTTATTGTATTTGCATAGGGATTTCATTTTCGTGCCACATTCCAAGTTTGCTCGGTGTTAGATTTTTGTAAGAAGGACTTTCGAGAGGGTACAACTTAACGTCAATCAAGGAATGAATTATGTATTTTTATATTTTTATTAGCTTTGCGGACTAGCCGATTTTGAACCCTCCGAGGTAGGATAGGGGTTTGTGCCTTTATTGAATAATTTTTTACGAATTTTACTTAAGCCTGGATCTTTTTATTGCTAGCTTTGTGTTTTGGGGTGTGTATCCTTGGGCATGTCTATGACTTTCCCCCCGTTATACCTGATACTCCCGGGTTATCAGCCTTGTGCTGGAGTTGGCCTGAGGAACACATCCCATCCTCTCAGAGTGTGTGTTTGGAGGATGGGGGTGTCTGGAATGCCATCTGCGGTTGGTGATACCCTGACAATCCCGTCTGACGGGCACAGTACTTCCTCAGCAACCCTATGACATGCATGCGCCAGACACATCATGTTTTGATTTTATTATATTTTTGGATAGAGATCCTGCAGATCTTTTCCTGCTTTCACCATACATTGCGCAGCATCAGTCACATTAAAAAAAAAAGCAGATCTTCATGTTTCATTTCACCTGGCTACAATAACTTTATTGACTTACAGTATGAAATAGTCTGCAGATAATAGAATTGTTCATTTCCCTCAAGGGTAGGCACACACTGTTCTATTCCTTGCATTGTTCCAATCACCACATTTGCCACGAATCATCCCATTGAATCAGTGGCTTCGCACAAATATTCACTAAACTGTGAATGGTTTGATGAACATTGCCCAAAAGAAGATGTGCTACTTTTTTTTCTTTCTGAAGACGATGAACAACTCGCTTATGTTTTTCGCAGCATTCCCCAACCCCAACAGCACGAGCCGCGACTGATCGATAGACAATTTAGTACCTCTTCACAAAGCGTTGTTGCAGGGGTGCATTGTACATGAAGAGCTGCTGTTGAGGACTACACTCTTTTTCAGACTGTAGGACACCCAGTATTTGACAGTGAATCACATAATTCTTCTTCTAAACCGCCTGAAAACATTGTTGGTTCATTTTTAGGGTTTGCGTCATCCTGGACATCAGCCCGTGTACCTAACATAGGTGTGTTTCTTGAATCTGTTTAATAACCTGTGTATAAGTATAACCTTAAATTGGGAAATTTTCGTATATATCGCAATCTGTAATTGAGCAATGTAGGCCAATTACAGATGGCGATACACATTGCGTTTCGAAGTTTTTTTTGTAAATACTGATTTCTGTTTTTGGGTTTTCCCCCCACACAAAACCCCTATTACCCAGGCTTTTCCCTTAAGCTTGCCAGAGGAATACTTCGTAACGTCGTTGATGACGTCACGAAAGCCACCATTTGTTTTCAGAGGAATTTTATACGCAAACGATCGCGGTCTGTAATAATCCCCATACATTTTTGTACCACAATGTGTAATTGACATACATAATTCAATTACAGATCCCGATACATATCACGTTTCAAAGGTTTCTTGTAAATGGTAATTTCTTTTTCGGATTCCCCCACCCAAAACCCCCTATTCCCCAGACATTTCCCGAAAGCTTGCCAGAAAAGGATTTCGAAAGCTCATTATTGATATCCTCCAAAATTTCAATGTGCACCACTATCTTTACTTCACCAATGTCCGCAAGTAATGATTCAAATAGCAGCAAATGGTTTTGTGTGGTTTGGATTTTTTTGTTTTCCAATGTTGGCTGCAAATACTTTTCTTATAACACATTGTGCTGCGCCCACCCATACCCCCACCCGCTTCAAGTAGATGCAGTAATGTACTTGTTAATAACGCTTCCCAGACGTACACGAACCTAACCTGGGGCTTACGCCACAGACCCCCTTGCTTGTGGCAGAGTAATATACTTGTTAATAACGCTTTCCAGGAATACATAAACCTATTCTGGGGCGTGTGGCACAAGCAGTAATAGAAACTACTATTGTTAATAACACTTTCCAAGTAAACATGTACCTAACCTGGGACTAACGACCAGTCATCAGCACATGTGATGACATTGGTATGTAACGACACACAATTTTAAACAAAAAACAGGGGTCTAAATGGACACAATGGAAGCCACAACATCAAACATATAAACATCTACATACTTTTGCCATCCACTTCACTAAAACACTCCCTATTTTATATCATAGGTCTTCATATTCGCAAGATCCATAAGTTGTCAATATATGCACCTAGATACAGTAGTAGTGAAAAACATGTATCACCTTCATTAATTCACCTATATAGGTCTGGTAACAATCCTGATATCCAAATTTTTGCATTCTACCTAATATTTATAAAACATGGCAGTTGGCAGTCAAAGTGAAAGGTTGTGTTTTTCCCGAGCTCTCAGGTGTGCTGAAATGGGTTGTTCTCTGGAGTGTTATCGCGCGAGGATCGGACTGTGATATTTGAAGGGTAGTCGGGATTTCCGGTGTTTGTGTGTGCGTACGGTGCCTAGTAACGTGTGGTTTATAGCCCTAGTGATAGCTGCGTTGTTAGTTATTGGTGGAGTGGAAGTGAATCCAGGCCCTGTTACTCCAAATGTGAATCAGGCAAATGATCCAGTGGCAGCATTGAAGTATTCGACGTGCAGTAAAACATTTCAGAACGGTGTTCAGTGTGGACTATGTGAGAAATGGTTTCACTTCGGCTGTATTAAGGTCAAGAAGGAGAATTGTGATGTCGGGAATTAGTTTTGTAAAGTATGTGATACGCCGGACTGTTTGAGGGTGCAAATCAAAGCAAGGGATCAAATAATACAGGAACTTAGAGCAAAGCTTCGTGAATCAGAGGAAACGGTGAAGGATGTGACTGAACGGCTTTCTACTGGGATCAGTGTGGAAGAGGGCGTGCAGGAGCAAACTGAGGATGACGTTATCATAATGGGTGATTCTATGATACGATGGAGTGCGAATATCTCGAGGAAATCAGGTGCGAAAGTGCGGTGTTATCCGGGGATTAAAATTGACCAGCTTGCCCAACAAGTGGAAGAAGTAAAAGTAGAGGACTGTGACAAAGTTAAAGGGTTGTTGCTCCATGTTGGGACGAATGATTTGAAGAAGAGGGCTACAGCTGATTACATCATGGGGGAGCTCTACGAACTAGGCAGAAAAGCTAAAAGCAAGTTAGGAAATGCAAAAATTATAATAAGTGGCATTGTTCGGCGGGGAGATGTTCCGTTAAGGCGAGTTAGGACTGTAAATGACCGCATGGACTGGGTTTGTGAACAACTGGGATTAGTGTACGTAGATGCTGACTGCTGGATTGGTGGCCGTGACTTCGCCCGAGACGGGCTGTATTTAAATCGACGGGGCGCTTTCAACCTAGGGAGCCTACATGACAGGGTCATCGGTTCGTGCCGGCCATTGTGAGGAGGAGCAGGTCCAGAGGTTGCCAGCCGACGGGAACAGAAGGAGCTACTTCGGGATATTTGCTGCGGAGGTAAGACTCTAAGATTACTGCAGGTTAATTATCAGAGTTTAGGAAATACATTAATTGAATTTTGGAATCTTGTAGAGACGTATTCTCCGGACATTGTCATTGCTACTGAATCTTGGTTATATGAGGATATAAATAGTAATGAAATAATTCAAGGAACCTATGATATGTACAGAAGGGATCGGGGGAAGCGAGGTGGTGGGCTATTTATTTGTGTGCGCAAAAATATAGCTAGTTTCTTAAAGTGGGCTGATACGGATCATGAAATGTTATGTGTACAAATTTCGGATAAAGGGAATAAATTCCCTCTTCAGGTGATAGGGGCGTATAGAGCACCGAAAGATAACTTTTCGCTTCTCGACACACTGTATGATAAAACTTGTACGGGTAATGCTATGAAAAAGAGCATAATAATTGCCGGAGATTTAAACCTCCCCAAAGTAGACTGGTCTTGGTGAGTCAAGTGGTCAAGCTCAGAGCGCGGCAAACAAATTCTTAAGGGAGGGGGGATTTTCCCAAGTAGTTGACTTCCCAACTAGAGGCAATAATACCTTAGATGTTTATCTCGTAAGGCCTGTAGAGCTGTATATTAACTGTCTGAAAGTACCAGGAATTAGTGACCATTCTGGGGTTGAATTAAATATTAGATACGGTGACTTTCATACTGAAAGCTGCCATGCTTGACAGACGTGCGTGAGCTCGGCTCCTCAGTTTAGGTGGATTAGAAGGTGTTATTGTGTAGTAGGTACATCCAAAATAAGTGGTTCACGTGTGTATAGTAAGTGAGCATAACCTGTGCTGCGTTATTTCGAGTGATAACCCTTACATACATAACAAAATCATAATTAAACCAGGATGACGAGAAGCAAGAATAAGCGTGCCTCAAGAGACGCCAGCGATAGTGCCAACTTAATTGAAGAGACCGTAGCTAAGGTACTCGACGAGACACTAAGTTCGGGTAAGTTTCTTGAAACTATTATATCCGCTATCTCTGTGAGAGTGACTGAAATTGTTATCAAAGAACTGGAGAAGTCTCTTCAGTTCAATATGGACCTGGTATCTGATCTCACTAAAAAACTTGAGAGTCGTGACTTTGAAATCCAAGCACTGAGAAACGAGCTCGAAGAAAAGTACGACTCCTTAGAACAGTATAGCAGGAGAGCCAATATCAGGATTTTCGGTGTGCATGAAAGTACTCAAGAAAATACAGATGAACTTGCTCTAAACGTATTTAAAGATATTGGTGCTAGTGTTAACCTCCTTGATATTGACCATAGCCATCGTGTTGGACCCAAATCCCCTGGAAAAACTAGGCCCATCATTGTGAAATTCACTTCATTCCGTACGAGGCAGGAGGTGTTCCTTAAAAAAAGATTGCTCAAGGGAAGCAATGTGAACATCCGTGAGGATCTCACCTCCACCCGACTGGCGATTCTGAAGGCTGCAATTTCTCGATTCTCAGTCAGAAATTGCTGGAGTTCTCAGGGCGATATCCTTATCAAGAAACCGGATGGTACCAAAATCAGGATTAACCGTATGAGTGACTTACCTAACTAATCAGTATCTACAGTGTAAAAACTATTCACCTAGCTGACTGCGGCCAATATATGCCATCTTAGTTCTAATTATTATTATCTGTTTACTATTATATTAGTCTTAGTTTACCATAGTACATTTCGGTTAGTTCAATTTTCATTTCTTAAGTTGGCAAACCTGATCGACAAGAATGTTACCTCTGACAGCAGCACTCTCGCAGCCACCTCCTGCAGTGAAAGGAATTTCTCCCGCACTCCCTCACCCCTCCCCTCCCCTACCGAACCGTTTCCATTCACTTCAAATAACAGGCTACAATTAGCTCCCGCAAGCAATGACCTTATCTCGACTCGAGATCGACTGTTTGAAAATGTGTCACTTCACCCAACCGGAATCCATATAGCCCACGTGAATGTACAATCCTTATCGGCACATTTTCATGAACTTGAACTCATTATACCTGATTTGTTCCATATTTGTTTGATGAGCGAGACGTGGCTATCACCGCTAAATCAATCTAAATCATTCCACTTTCCCGGCTACACTCTAATACGTAATGACCGTGTTGGGAAGAGAGGAGGTGGGGTAGGAGCTTTCGTTAAGTCAAACCTTAATCCTTAAGTCTTAGCATGTTCTGATAGCCAGTATAATAGGAGGCCTGAATTTATGCTATTTGAAATTGATGCCGCCCATCAAAAGTGCGCTGTCTGTGTTGTTTACAAAGCACCTTCACTGGGTCACTTGGAGGACGTGGAGAATGCGTTACTAAGAATCCTTCCACTTTACCAACATGTAATAGTCATGGGCGATTTCAATACTAATATAGGCGACAACACCAAGTCTGAAACTCGGCAACTGCTGAATATGCTTTCGTCACGAGACATGAAAGTATTAGAACTATTACCAACACATCACACGCGTACTTCACACACGACAATTGACTTGATATCAGTAAAGAACACTGACAGGGTGCTTCAGTTTGGTCAGACATCTGTACCCGGAATTTCAGCCCATGATTTAATCTATATCTCCTATTCATTAAAATGTCCCAAGACCAAACCAAGGACCATCATGTACAGAGACCTCTCTAAAATTGATATGAACTCCTTGACAGAAGATGCTCTATGTATCCCATGGCACGATATACTGACTATTCACAACATAGACGATAAGGTACACACAATGACCGAATACTTGACAGAACTTTATGACAGACATGCTCCAGTAAAATCTGTTCGAGCAACGCGACCTCCCGCACCTTGGCTCAGCCCGGAACTTAAAGTACTGATGGCTAAGCGCGATGTGGCACACAGAAAGTTTAAGAGATTACCAACTCAACAGAATTATGATGATTACAAAAAACTTCGAAACAAAACTTCCCAAACGGTACGTAATGCTCGAATCAGACATGCTCATAACCTGCTAGGAGGTAATATTAAACCCTCTGCGGCGTGGAAGGAACTAAGAAATATGGGAATAGGTAGAGAGAAAATTGACAACCCCATTAATCTACCTCTTGACACACTCAACGAACATTTTACAACTATCGGACACTCAGTTGACCCTGACATGAAACACAGAACTTTGATCAATAACTACAGCATCCCCACCCCTAACAGAGAACCATTCCATTTCTCGCATGTTACCCCCTCACAAGCCAGACGTGCTATTCTTCGAATAAAATCGAAATCTAAAGGGATTGACAATATAGAAATCGAATTATTCAAACGTATCATTGATATTATACTTCCCACAATAACACACATATTCAATCACTCGTTAATGACAGGTATGTACCCATCGCTTTGGAAAGCGGCCTTCGTCATCCCAATCCCAAAAAATACACAGGCTAAACATGTAAGCGATTATCGCCCAGTCAGTATACTATCATCCCTCTCCAAATCACTGGAATTTATCGTCCACGAACAACTCTCCTCCTATTTGCTAGAGCACAATATCCTTGATGAACACCAATCCGGCTTCCGCAAAAATCATAGTACTAGTACTGCACTACTCAAGGTCACGGATGACATAAGAAAGGCTATGGACAGTGGGCTAGTAACAATCCTAACACTGCTTGATTTCAGTAAAGCCTTCGATTCTGTTGACCATGACATATTACTCTCTTGTCTATTTAAAATTCATCTCTCCAAGAACAGTATCCAATGGATGGACTCTTATCTACGTGGACGTCAACAATGTGTTAAAATTAACTTAAATCAAATGTCTTCATGGCGTCCAGTTGAGAGAGGAGTCCCTCAGGGGTCAGTCCTTGGACCGCTCCTGTTTTCAATATATATAAACGACATTCCGTCATCAATCACTAAATGCAAACACCACCTATATGCTGATGATGTACAAATCTACCTGCATTCAGCAACAGAAAAACTATCGGAAGCAATCGGCACCTTTAATGAAGACTTAACTGAAATCTGTAACTGGACTCGCTTACATGGACTACGACTCAATGAGGCTAAAACCCAAGCAATCATAATCTCCCACCCGAAAATCCTCCTAAAACTAAAAAATGAACCCACATTACCAAAATTACGCTTGTGCGATTCCCCAATCGAATTCCGTGAGTCAGTTAAAGATCTAGGCGTTATTATAGATAAACACCTTTCCTGGACGCAACACGTCTGCAATGTTTCCAGAAAAGTATTTTCCGCATTGAATTCACTTAGAAGATTCTGGAATATTTTCTCTCGTGTATTAAAGGAACGACTTGTTTCCTCCCTAATATTGCCTCATTTTGATTACTGCGATGTGGTATACAAAGATCTCACTGTTACTCTTAAAAACAAACTCCAACATGCACAAAATGCCTGTGTACGCTACATATTTAATTTACGGTACTATGACCATGTCACCCCCGCTTATGAGCAACTTAACTGGTTACGTCTAAATCAACGCCGCGACCTCCATTCTTTTTGTATTCTTCAACAAATACTCTCAACTTCAACTCCAGCTTACCTGCACTCTCTGCTTCACCGCCTCTCGTACGAGCATACTCTTGGAACACGGTCAAAAAACGACACACTCTTGCTGATACCCATACACCGTACAGTACGCTATACCAACTCCTTCGTTGTTGCTACTGCACGACTGTGGAACAATCTGCCTCGCTCTGTCAGAGGAGCAACCCCGTCCAGCTTCAAGCAGCGTTGCCAGCAGTACATACTCACTAAGTAAATGAAGGTTGAACTCAACATTTATGCTTATATTCTTACGTCGTATTACATATATTCAAACTTTCCAATTCTCACTTTCTCATTTACTCTCTATTTAGATATCTAAATAACCTCCTTCAGTAACGACTAATTATCTTCATCATCATCTTCATCACCATCATTAGTCTACTTTTTTTCAGTAGCCTATTTCCTTTACCTTACTGTAATTTTAAACTTACTCCTAAGTATCTCAGTTATTCACCCTAACAATGCAACAATTTACAGCCTACACCACCAAGCTAATCCAGTTTATATGTATTTTATACTGTATAAATATTGTAAAATTGTTAGATTTAAGTTGTATTTGTATTGTATATTATCAAGCTAATCCATTTCATATGTATTTTATATTATATCAATATTGTAATATTGTTAGATTTAAGTTGTATTTGTATTGTTCATCATTTATTATTTGTATAATCTGGTTAGATGGAAGAGAGGGCCCAATGGCCCTAATCTTGCCAGTCAAAATAAATCTATCTATCTATCTATCTATTACAAAATTAGACTCTGATGTAGCAAATAAGATCATATTCCAGTATCGCAGGGTGGATCAGGGCAAATTTCAGGGGTATTTGAATGAGCTATTTGTAGGATGGGCATCGGAAGGAAATCACATTAATATCCTGTGGACTAACTTTTTGAAAATTTTAAATAGCGCTATTGATAAATTTGTTCCATTTAAATTACTGAAACAAAACCCAGATCCTGAGTATTACACACGGGAAGTCAGGAGTCTTAAACGGAAAATTAGGAAATTATACAATAAAAGACATGATAGTGACAAATATATGTTGAAATTTAAGTCCTTATCAAGAGAGCTCGTCTTAAAAAAGAGGGCTGCTCATGAGAATTATATGCAAGGTTTACTTGGTTCGGGAGGCGATGGGTGGGAAAAAAATTACAGTTATGTTAGGAAAAGAAAGAGAAATTCAAATAATTTGTCAATGATAATGCCCGGTGACGGTAAATTAATTACTGAGAAGCAGGCCATTGCTAATGAATTAAATGTCTTTTATGGTAGTGTGTTCAATAAATCCAATAGGTGTGTGTTGGACCTTAACGGTGAATCAGGGGCTCCACTTCTCCAAATAAACCAGTCAGCAATTGTAAAGCTAATACAAAAATTACGTTACAATATATCGAAGGGTCCTGATAATATTGTTAGTGAAGTACTTAAACTAGGAGGTAGGGCCGTGGCACGATACTTAGAGGTGATGTTTAATGTGTCCATAAACAATGCGCAAATCCCGGATGACTGGAAAAGAGCTACGGTAGTCCCAATATTTAAGGGAGGGAGCAGACTTGAATTGGGCAACTACAGGCCGGTTAGTCTTACGTCCATCGTTTGTAAACAGATGGAGCATCTCATTTGCGACTACTTGAGGGAACAGTGGGAAACATTATCATGGTTTAATGATAGGCAACATGGATTTCGGAAAGGTTACTCATGCGAGAGTCAGATGCTATCACTTTTTTAAGATATTAGCGAATCGTTCGACGATGGAGTTTAATTCGACGCCGTAGTTATAGATTTTGCGAAGGCATTTGATGTCGTGCCGCATGACATGCTTCTCCATAAATTAGCTTCGACGAAGATTGATAGAAGAGTAATTTTATGGATCCAAGAATTTTTGACGGGTCGCTCCCAGAAAGTGAAAGTTGAAGGCCGATTCTCGGATGAAATTACTGTAACGTCGGGTATCCCTCAGGGCAGCGTAATCGGAACTTTGTTATTTTTGGCGTTTATAAATGACTTACCTAATGGGATTCGCAGTGACTGTCGATTGTTTGCGGATGATTGTGTAATATATCGAAAGATACATGACTCACAAGACAATGCAGTACTTCAAGATGACCTGAACCTGGTCTATAAGTGGGCGATTGAAAATAAAATGAAAATAAACACAAGAAAATGTAGTCTAATAAAAATAGGGAAAGTGCGAAGGCAAAATTTTCAATATAACATTGGCTCGGAAATACTTGTAGAAGAAGATTCTTGCAAATATTTGGGCGTTCACGTAAGAAATGATTATGAAATGGAGTAGTCATATAGGATGTGTAGTTTCTAAAGCTTACAAATCCCTGCACTTTGTTGTAATAAGGGTATTAAAAGGAAGTAGTACCTCTGCCAAAGAATTAGGATATTTGTCACTTCTAAGACCTATTCTGGAATACGCCTCGGCGGTTTGGGATCCATATCAAGTAGGGCTCTTAAATGAGTTGGAAATAGTACAAAGAAAGGCCGCTAGATTTGTGCTCAGTGACTTTAATCCCAGGAGCAGTGTGAGCCGTATGTTAAAGAAACTTGGGTGGGAATCACTTGAGGCTAGGAGGATGAAATCTAGACTCGGCGCTATGTACAACACGTATACAAATCAACGAGCATGGGGTGAGCTTAGCAAACGTATGGAAAAGCCTACTTACATGGGTAGGAGCGATCATCCTTTCAAAGTTAAGGGCCGACCACAGCGAACAAATGATGGCAAATATTCTTTCGTAAACCGTGCCATTGATAATTGGAACTCTCTACCTGCCGCAGTCTTAGAGCCTTTTCCCAAACATATAGGTGTGTTTAAGAAAAGACTGACTAATTGTGTAAATACTCCAGTTTAATTGTTAGTGAATTGTTATGTGCAATTATTTATTTGTTATGTATATCTAATTTGCCACCGGGGGACACTCCCCCAGTTGCAAATAAACGAATGAATGAATGAATGAATGAATGAATGAATGTCTCCCCATCTATACTAGACCTAAATAGGTCTAATAGAAAACACTGTCATATCTCTTTTCCAAGTGTTCTTGTAAATGGCAATTTCTGTCTATATTTTACCCACCCAAAATCCATGCGTATTCCCCCACACAGTGCCTAACGTAATATTTTCGTCTAGACCAATGGCTTTGTATATGGCTTTAGAAGAGTACAGTGCAACTTTTCAATTGAATGCAACAACCAAAGGAAATATATGAACAATTTTATTGCAACTCACCGACAGATCCCACGGGCCATCTGACTGTACATGTCAAGGCAGTAGAAGCAGTAATTTTCGTCCACACAGTGCCAACGTAACATTTTTGTCCTAACCAATGACTTTAAAAGAGTACAGTGCAACTTTTCAATTAAATGTGACAACTAAAAGACATAAACAATTTAATTCGAACTCAACAACACCTCCCACACACACGTGACGGTTGACTGCTAATGTCAAAATCTAACGGAAGACCAACAGGAAAAGAAAATGGCGGGCACGGCAACAACTGAGCATCGACAACACAACGTCATCCGTGACGTCACCGAGGTCAGTAAATATTCCCCTAAACGAAACGAATCGCAATGTGAAATTGTACCACATTGGGTTCTTACACTATTATTGTTGCAGCAATTAAGGTTGCTCTCATTTTGAGCTGGACTCAACTTTTACGCTTTAGGCCACGGCCGCCTCCTGCACGTATTACTTGTCGCTGGCGTATCATTGCTCGAAGAGCGTCCTATGTTTGGCATTTTCTTCCCCATTTTTTCGTACGGCTTTCTGTTCTTATCGAAACAATTGCAAATACTTCATGCTAATTGCACAAACAATCCCGTTGTGTTCAAGGCAAAACTTCTTTTGATGCTTTGCATAAAGTTTGTTCTTGTAATTCCTATAAATTGTTAAATGCGGGTACAGTTCGCTCAGCAAACTTCCTACGAAAGGTAATTATTACCTGGTCATGTCAATTTACATTTTGGATTGTAGTTTTGCCTAATTTAGGTGTGTTAGGTTTTTACTCCGCTAAACTTCTAATCAACTTCCTGCTGGGTAAAAGTTTAGTACACTTTGAGCACAATAATTGTTCACTTTTTGAATTTAAGCTTAATTATAACTTTGTTCTAAGGGCCACGGGTGCCTCCTGCCTTTTTCCCGATGTTTTTGATTCTTGATCTAATTGTTTCAAAGCATTATAGTAACTACTGGAATTATAGTTATTCTCTCCTTTTTCAATTTCCTCTTGGCTGCAACTAGGTTATGCGCCACGTGGAGTTGGGTGATTAACCCTTTCTGCTTTTGTGCTTTATTACATTCCCTTATTTTTCTAAACTATAGCATGCTTTCCAAGGGATATACTCTAGCTTGCGAGCTATTTATCTGTTGATCGTTTGTTATCAATAATAATAATAATAATAATAATAAAATATAATCATAATCGTGTAAATGAGCCACGAGCTCCCTCTTCCTCTGCATCTTTTTTGCCAGACTCGTTTAGTATTCTTAAATACTTAAGATATTTCAGTACAAATCAATTGTTCTACATTTTTTTTGGAAAATAAATAAATAAATAAATAAATAAATAAATAAATAAATTGTTAATCGGAGTCAATCCCTTGCTCCTGATCTTGTTCTTTCGCTTTTCCTCAATCCTCATCTTCCCTTATGGTAGTTGTTGGGTTTGATTTCCAATTGCTCCACCTTCTCATCAACAAAGGAGCAAACTGAAGCAAGTACTGCCCCCGAAAATTGAATTATTTAGGACTTGAATGAGAATATTTTCCAAGCCCATGATGCAGTTTAACATGGCAATATAAATGCTGGAAATTGACGCAAACCAGTCGTGTTCAGGGGCGTAGCTACAATGGGGCAAGCGGGGCACCACCCCGGGGCCCCCGGGGTTAGAGGGCCCCCAAACCCTAAAATAAAAATTATAAAGAAATAATAATAAATAAATAAAAGTAGTACTAGAAACCATATTTGAGAACTCAATTTAGTTCAGGGGCCCCAATTGTACGGAACTACACGTCTAAACTTGTGTTTAGAAACTAGTCACGTTCAGTGCAATCTGTATGTAAGATATATCCATCCATTTGTGTGGTATTCTATGAGTATTTTTTGATAGCATGGTGCCCGACCCAGGCACCGGACAGACAATGCATTGTTCCCCATTCAGCGCATGACCATGACTCATCGTTCCACCCCTTCCCCTTCCACTGCGACAACACACCAAAGCAATGCACAGTAGCAGAGTAGTAGCAGTAGTGTAGTTGGTAGGTCGCCACAGCTGTTCCCGGTTAAGTGGCTGAACTTAAGTTGTGGCTTGCATTGAGCTATTTTTTCCACGATGATATGAAACGTACTTATGAAAGTGGAGCTAAAAGAAGGAAGGATTAAAGAAAAAAAAGAGGAGACGGTTCGTGCTTGTACTAAATCGTTAACTGCATGGTTGCACCCTCAAACTCAATGAGGTTTAGAGTACGTTTCGGTGCAGAAACAAGATCAAAACGAAGAAAATGAAAATAATGAAGGTAAGAAGTTAACTATATTGTAAATGTGTTATAAGTTGTTAAGCAAAGTAAAATTATTGTTATTAAGCCGAGTTCCATTAACAATTTGGTCATGACGTAATATTTTATAACAAACTAATATATTACGTTAATATTATAAAAATCAAACAATGAAGCGGTTTGCGAATTGCGACGGTTGATTCACTTCACTTGGACTGAAGACATTAGTCTGTTTTTCACTTCACATTAAAAATCACACTGTATCGGGTAAACAGTATGCATCGTTTCAACGGACGACTATCATTGGTAACACAGTCTTTTTGTCCCGTTAACCAACCAATAATCAGTTAGTTGGCTTAGTTCAACAGTTAGTTGAATCTGTTTCTACAGATAATAATAATAATAATATCGTATGGCCTCGGATGCCTGGTGCAAGCTTTGCTATTTGACACCCAGAGGGTAGCTTGCATGTCGAATTTCGTAGTTCCTTGACTATGAAAGTCAAGGAGGTTAGATGTTAGATATCTAATCTCCTTGAACACAATAGCGCTTTCTAGTAGAGAAATGAGGAACTTTGTGCTGGCGGAAACTCCCGAGATTAATTTTGCCATTATGAACTCGGCCTACTGAATTCAAATGGGTTCTTTGACATGCCAACATCGTATGACATGCGTATCGTACTTTTGCCGCCTTTCAAAAATCACTTACCACGGTCAGGGGCGAACCTGCAATCTTGGGGTTAGTAGACCGACACGCTATCCACTCACCCACCGTTTCTACAGATAAAACACTGCAATCAACTATAAAACACTACACTACATTGTATTGCTCAATATTATTCACTATGTATTTCTTTCAGATGTTGACACTCATCAACAATCTGAAGTACATAAAATCGATGCTCCGACCACTCATAGTGGCCTTTCATGACTTGATCAGCCAGTCGATAATAACAAGGACGCAGTAAGCTTGACTGAAACTGGACACGTTGAAAATTATGTTTTGCAAGACAAAATTGAATTTCCCAGTCCCTTCAATAATCCAGAAATGAAAAGGTTAACCATAGCATCAGTACCTTGTCAACCTCGTGGTCCCTTTCCAAAACAGCCTGATGGACGAGGAAGTAAAGGATCATTTTCAACTAATTACCAGTACTACAGTTTTATATCAGGAGCGATGCTTTAGAAAAACTGTTAAAAGAAGAGAAAAATTCCTGGAGGAACGTTCTAGAAAGAATAGTTAATGTTTCATTAACTTTGGCCACCTGTAACCTTGCTTTCCTCGGAAGAAGTAGTAAAATGGAAGATCCAAATCAAGGAAATGTCTTGTCTATAATAGAACTTCTGTCTGACTATGACCCTGTTATAAAAGCCCTTTTGCAAAAGCCAGCAGGAAGTGTAAACTATTTAAGGCCTAGCATCCAAAATGAAGTTATTTCTTTGATGGCAAATGAAGTACTGCAAGAAATCAAATATGAAATACAGAGCTCTCCTTTTTGCTCTGTTATTATGGATACAACTCAGGATATAAGTAATGTTGATCAGTTAAGTAAAGTTTTCAGGTAAGTCAAAGTGGTAAATGATGAAAAAAATAAACCCAAAGAAATAAAGATTTGCGAGACGTTTACTTCTTTTACAAAAGTTGAAGATCAAAGTGCATTTGGTTTGGCAAGTAAAATAGTGGAATCTATTAAAGATAAAGGTCTTGAATTGAAAAAATGTTGTGGCCAAGGTTATGACGGCGCAAGCGTAATGAGTGGAGTATACAATGGAGTGCAGAAGATTCGAGAAGTTGCGCCACATGCATATTTTTACATTGTGCAAGTCACAATTTAAATCTGGTGTTGAAAGACGCTGTAGAAGCCAATCGTGAAATATCACAGCCTTTTGAGGATGTACAAAATGTCTACAACTTTTATGGACACAGTATCAAACACTGGCCGGGGCTGCAAAATGCATCTGAAAATGCAAACATGACGTTAAAAACACTCAACCCAACAAGATGATCGGGAAGGTACGAAGCAGTTTTTTCTTTAAAGAAGAGATTTGGTGATGTACTAAGAGAGCTATCCAAACGTATTTTGACAAGTAATGAGGCAAAAGAAAGGAATGATGCATTAGGATTGAAAAATAAAATTCAAAGTTTTGAATTTGTGCTTCTGTTAGTTGTACAAACAACGATTTTTTAGCAACTGAACATCGTATCTAAATGTCTCCAAACTGAAAATAGGGATACCGATATTGTTTCAGCTTTTGATATAATAGGTGGTGCTCTCTTAGGTGTTACAGAACTAAGAAATTCATTTGAGGACCTTGTAAAAGAAGCATCAACAATGGGCTCCAAGTGTGGAATACCTTGTGAGTTTTCTGAGAAAAGACTAAAGCAAGTTAAAAAAGCATTTTGATGAACTGAGTGTAGACCACCGATTTCTCAATCCTGAAACTTGATTTCGGGTATCTGTGTTTTACCCCGTGATTGGTACAATTATGGATCAGTTAAACAGAAGATTTGAAGGCATGGAGTCAGTTATTAATGCCTACAAAGTTGCTCAGCCTTATTTCTTGAACAATGCTTCAGATGACGAACTGATTAAAAAGGCAAAAGGTTTCGCCGATACTTTCTCTGTTGATGTGTCGCCAACATTTCCTGCACAAATTTCCAGCGTGCGTGCATCTTCTTCCTCTAAAATTAAGAAAATGTCGACTGTTAAGCAACTGATAGACCTCCTCTACATTGAAAATCACATTCTGGTTGCAAGCTATCCTGACGTGTGTAATGCTTGTTTTATGTTCTTGACTGTACCTATCACAGTGCCTATAGCAGAAAGATCCTTTTCCAAGCTGAAAGTTATCAAGTCCTACCTAAGAAGCACAATGAGCCATGAACGTTTAAGTGCGTTGGCCCTTTTATCGATTGAAAATGAAAGAGCTCAAAAACTTAACTTCTCACATGTAATTAACATGTTTGCAGATGCAAAGAGTAGGATTTTTGTGTGTGTGTATATTAGGTTAGTTGATAAGTTTATTTGTTTTAAATAGTTTGTTTAATAATAATAACTCAACAAAAAATATAAACATTGAGTAAAAATGTATAGATTTATTTCATTTCAAGTTATTTGTATGATACAAGTATAATTTTGAGCTTTCGACCTGGCTTGTGTTTTATTTTTTAAACCTAGTACTTCATAGACGATCCTATCTGTTCCCTCTTGTTTTCTACTCTAGCTTCATTATTGTCAGTGATAAAAGAACAAATATGTGTACTTATAATATCTATTTACATGCAGTTTCTTCTCTTTCTAATTGATATTTGTGCAGACGTAGTTTTCTTATTACGATATCACAATTCCACAAATTGAAAAGCTATAGCTATTATTTATCATAATTATTTAGGACATTTTATGGAGCCAACAGGCAAAGTATAAATTAAATATTTCCAGAAAAAGGGAAGTGTCAAGGGGGGAGGGGAATTCAAAAAGTGCATAAAGTCATTTTGGTAAGTTCTCATCTTCAAACATTATTAATATTAAAGGCCTGCAGTTAGGTCAGGTTTTCAAAAGATAGTGAGGGGGACCCATTTCAACTTCTTGGCCCGGAGCCCCTTCAAGTCTATTTACGCCACTGGTCGTGTTAGCGAGGAGCAAGGCAGGGAGATTCCGATCACGTGATATGTCGCGCAATAGAGGCTTCTAGAAGGTTGAAATCGACCTAGCAAAAGTGAATTTGCTAAGGAAAATTATAATTATTGTTATAATTTATGTCATTGGACATAAGCACCCAGCCAATGAGGATAGCTCTTATGAAAGACGTACAGTGCAACTTTTCAATTAAATGTGACAACTAAAAGACATAAACAATTTAATTATTTGGAGATTTTATGCATTTAGGCCCCAAGAAGGATATTTTATTCATTGGTAATGAGAAGAATAACAAAGGAAAATATTACAGTGACTTTAAAAGGAGCTGAAAGGTCTAATTACGCGGTAATAAGCATTGTTAAAGTGCGCGCTAAATTTATGGAGGGAGTCAGAAATGGCCGCCAAAATTTCGACTTGGAGAGGGAGACCCAAGCATCAAGGTTCTTTATCCTACAGACTTGGAAGAGTGTAGATGTTTTTACCAGGTTAACCGAGATCCCGAAGGTTATCCGAGTACGGTAGTGAGACCACTCGTGGAGACAGCGCGATCGCCGGGAAGATATAGGAGATCCCGAGCTCTGAAACTAGGTGAAGTTTGCAAGTTTTTGATATTGCATTAACTCACATATAATTGAGAATAGACTTCGGCCAATTAAATAATCATACAGTACAAACTGTATTCTAGTATTTGTGGAAATTTAAGCGTCACAGTTTGTATAGTTTCGAAGTTATAAACTTTTTAAAAGTGACATAGAAAGGTGTCGGACGCAGAAGCTAATTAACATTTTAGTTGAAAGGAGACAGCAGTGAACACAAACCAAGTGAGTAACAGTGTCTTTACTTACACATTGGAGCAGTATATAAACATTTTCACTATGACTGCTAATATTCATCAGGACTTGTTCGATATTTATAACGATGTTACGATGATGAGATAAGATCGTTATGCGTGAGGGACATATTTGAAGCAGAGATTTAGATGCAACATGGAGCTTCGTTAACCAGAATACTTCATAATGTAGACGTTATGGACTCTTACATCTTGTGCATTTACGTCATTTCATGAACTTTATATAACAACTACGAGCTCTGGAAATATTTCATTCACAATCAATATGAATATTTCTACGATAATTACTCAACGATGACACTCAACTATATCTATGACGGAGAAAGAAGATACAACATAAGAAGATTTGTCAACATGCCCAGGGATAGTCCCGGCAACCCAGAAGAATTATGCCAGAAGGATGTCGTTCGATGCCAGACGGAGGTTGGTGATTACCGGAGAGGAAACGTCTTTCCTTATCCGAGGTCGCAGGTCCGAGGAAACGAACTGAGATCCAACTCAGTATCTTGGATTGAGGAACATCTAAGTATTTTCCCAAATACTTAAATTGATCTTCTAGATATCGTCTGATAAGGTAGCAGTGTTATTTACGTTTATATTGAGAGCTATTTAGTGACATTTCGAGCGAACGTTTTACTCCATATTTTATGTATTCCGATGTTTCGACATATATTTATTCTTCATGTGTGTAACAACATTTTATTCTGCAAGATCATTTGAGATGATCGTCATTCATATTTTTTACATTTATATTCTACGGATCAGTTTCTCAACTGACATATTTATTTGTTTAAGGAATCAGTATTCCTTATTGAAGACCAATCATTTTAACTTTCGGCGTTTTGAATTTTATTTTGAGTATAGGCTGTAGATATCTAGTCGCGGATGCCAATTAAATTCTTTTTAAGTAATTTAATTTGGGCACCTCATTGTAAAGAAATCATCAAGAGCAGAAGAAAATACGAATGATATTGTTATATCATCATAATTACTATGAACTTTACGTCGCTCTGACAAGAAATATTCGTCAGGATATGATAGAAGTCATAAACTCATAGACATTCGGTGTATCGAATGGAGACACATTGCGGAATTGACAATCCTTACTTTATTTGTGAAAGCTAACAACTTTAATCATTTAATTGTATTAGGAAATAAAACTTAATAAAAGATAATTTTTATCTTACGACATGGATTCGAAGCTGGTTTGCCCTAGTCAATATTGAATTATAACGGACATGATAAATAACATTTGTGGTTATTTATACACTATATGTGGTGTCACGTCGTATTGTGGATCTGACATTGCATAGGCGTGTAATTTAAAGCTAGATCAGAAAGGTGGACGAAACAGTATTTTCATTAATTGTATTATGTGACAATCCTGTGGACAATTAAGTATCTATTTGTGAAGTAAACTTATAGAGGTCATACACGACTTGTCTAAGGTCGTTCTTTATTAAAGGAAGTTTCTTTTAAGAACAGGATGAAGAGTTCAATATGCCAGCGATTGAGTGTTACAATGCTGAAGATAATGCCAGTAATTTAAATGCAATTCCTACAGAAGAGATGTTGGTAACAATGATTGTGTTAAGAATTGTTCAACATAGTGGATGTGACTATAATACCATATATTGTGGATATATGAGGTTATGTGGAGAGATGTGTGTACTCATGCGAAGGTTTCACCGCATTGGAGGGATGTTATTGAAGTATAATTCTTTTCGAAAGAACATGGCATTAATAGAAAAGGGGTCATTGTGTTGAGAACTCCTATTCATGTAAATTTTCGACTTTAGCAGTGATGGCAAGAGCGTTGATAAGCGGAAAATAATTAGAGAAAGTAATTGTCTACATATGTTCACTAATACCTTTATTAACTTTTATTAACACGGAGTTGAGTATTTACGTGCATCTGACCTTTGGTGGTTGAAATCATTTAACTGATATTGTCTATTAAACTAATTACGACAAAGTGTGTGCAGTATAAGAACATTGATAAATTTTGAGAAAGTATATGTGAAGATCACATTGTATATAGAAGAAAGAGAAGTATAATCGTTGAAAGAGAGCTACGACTCTACTTTATAACGTTAAACATATCGATTCAGTTTTTGTAAATATTTTCGCAATTATTTAGTTAGGCAAATAATTTTGTAATAATTATTTTTTCGATGTTTCCTGAATTATAGTGTATTTCTGAATGAATGTTTTTAGAATGAGTGTTTTTAAAGTTGTTAAGTATGATTGAACTCCGGCAGTCATGAATGTCGAGAGAGAGTGCATGGATGCTAGTGTTAAAATTTGAGAGTGATTGTTTGAAAAGTGCTTGAGATATGAAGAGTTTTATATAAAGTAAATGTAAATTTAAACAAGGCGACTGTACGCTACACAGCGCGGTCACAGTAAATGTGTGGGGATGTGAATTCCCGTTAGATATTTCAAGGGCAGCCTATTATATAATGTGGACAGTTGTTAGCAGTCCACCGCCTTCTGAAGCAAGACAGCCTCACGGCTGATCGAGAATGTGGGTCATTCTTTGAATGAGTGTGCGCGGCCAGATGTGTTACGAGAAGCGTTCCGGCTTTTTATAGCTCTTCAAGAATGTTTGGCATGCAAGTTGTTGTCTTAAACGTTTTAAATATTTCTAGTAGGCTCAGGCCAGTCAAAATTTGTTGCTATTTAACTGACAGCTTAGTAAATTCAATAGTGTATTTGTTGTAGTAGAGGAGTGCGTGTGAATGCGTGTAATTAATTTATTAATTAACTATTGTTATTTATTGTTTATATTAGTTATAGTTTACCATTCTTATAATAAATTTACTGAGTTCATTTTTCATTGTTGTCTTCGAGTGATTTATTTTAAATATAATGGAAACAGTGATATCGTGAAGCCTTTTTAGGTTGGAGCTAAGTTCCAACAGAGACCCCGAGAAATTAAGGTAGATGCTTCTGAGCCAGTGTATTTTGTTGCATATTCACGATACCATTGATCAATACTGTGTAAGTTCCCGAAGACCTTGTTGGAGCAATTTCTGATGGATTTTTAGCCGGAGCTCATTTAGAAATAAACAATCCAGCTTTTGCTATGGATTCCCAACAGGCATCTTCCCGAACTTACGGGTACAGTACGACGGAACAGAAAGAGAACCAGGTTGGAAATTGGCTCACTCAAAATAAAGATACGGGTACTTGAGCATGAAAACCAAGCTATAAGACGACAATATTGGGAATTAAAGAGGTAATTTAAGAGGCAAAGAATCGAACAATGACTCGTGAATTATCTAAGACAACCAATCAAAACCAACTTCTGACTCCCAGTAGGAAAGCTGTTCAGCTTATAACGCAAGAACTGGAATCGACATGTGAGGTCAAATTACCTCCTAAAATAAAAGTAAAACAAAAGTTCAAAGATTTAAAGACTGTGCATTGTGCAACCCAAGTTAAGAATAAGAATTTATTGATTGTTAAGACTGCAATCATAAATTGAAGAATGTGAACTTAGGTAACATTCTATAAAATAGAATACAAATTGATTAAAAAACATACATTTTTTTGTCTCCCTACCTAATACCTCATGAGTGACATTGTTATAAAATCCATTCTTTTTGTACAACTTAAATTACAAAACTAACATCCAGTGGTATATTTGGAAATGGTGAGCATTAGCAACATCCTACATTAAAAATAACTTTAGTTGTACGCAATAAAGAAGTTACAAAAATAAGGACAAGACGATGATATTTTTCGACGCGCAGCTTGAAAACTAAAGTTTAATGTTGCAGTAGTTCATTATTAACAAGAATGAGTGAAGAAATTGCTTTAAACTGAGGAAAAATTAAATTAAAAATACTTTTGTGTCACTCATGAGTTTTATTATTTATACATTTCACTGCATTACAGCAATCAAAATGTATCTTCCTGTCTGACCATCAACGATTTGATGTGTAGAAGGATATTACAAAAATGTTGAGCCTCCTTCCAAGCAAACACGACAAAATTTCATTTTTGACAACCTTGTTCATTTTGGGAGATGAGATCGGACAAAAATAGGAAAATGGCCCACCGTTCAATGTCGCAAAATTTAACTCCGTTGAGAGAAATTTGTTTTTCATTTGTTAGTATATGTAGAAGTAGACTCACGCCTTTACAGCGTTCAGTGCACTCCCTATTACGTGTTTTCCGCCTGTGAATTATGATAGGGGATGTTTCCCCACCAGGGGAAGTGGCACTGAATGGCGAGGAAAACAAATGACTGATTTTTCTGCACTACCCGAATGTGCTGGTGAACTGAAGCACGTTTCCCTATCAGGGGAGGTGGCACTGAGTGACGAGGAGAGCAAACAGCTGATTTTCTTGCACGCCCCAAAATGTGCTCGTGAATTGAAAGCCAGAACAGCGAGTAAATCACTTGATCACCCAAGCATAGTAGCAGGTCATCTTGTATCCAAGAGACAATCTTATCTTAACGTTAACAAAAACTGAGTGCCATATCTCACGTAATTACTAATGAATCGAGGTTATTCCTTTATTTCACTGAAACAAATAATATTGTGCAACTGCTGGTATCACCTAAAATTACAATAACACATTATCAATTCATAAATCATACGAATATTGTTAGTGAGGGTTTGTTTTTCATTTCTTGACAACTACAGAACCGATTTACGTGAAACCTGCTCTGTTATAAAATTTCAACTCTAAGCTCTTACTTACTGGAGACTAGTTTCTAAAAGCTCTGAAGCTCTATACATTTCCATTATACTGAAAATACATCGGTGGATGTGGAAACTCGTCTATTTTATGAATTGATGTTTTATTATCGTGATTTCAGCAGTGGCTGAGCATTATTTGTTCCTCTACACCAGGGCCATCCAGTCATTGCGCTCCGGGAGCGCGGCCGCGCTAGGGGAGCACTGAGCAGTCAGACTAGCACTCCTTCCCCTACCACCACTACACTGTGGCAGCGAGGAGACGGACGATGTTCGGACCACGCTGACTAGATACGTACGTACAGTCCTGCGGCCGACGGCTCTTGTGGGATTGTTGACATATTAATAGGGCTGTTTTGTCATAACAAATATAGCCTACCGCATATACACACATCAAAAAAAGTTTTGCATCACCTCGGTTCCAAGAGTTCCGGAACCTTTAAATACAAAGGGAATAGAGATCAACACAAACAACATTTCAGCTCGTTTTATTGCTCATGAGACCCACACATTGCATGTTGTACCATCATACAGCTAGACTTTCAGCATTTGTGGTCCAGATTGCAGTACACACCACTACCTCTAATACCCAGTAGCACGTCCTCTTGCATTGATGCATGCCTGTATTCGTCGTGGCATACTATCCACAAGTTCATCAAGACACTGTTGGTCCAAATTGTCCCACTCCTCAACGACAATTCGGCGTAAATCTCTCAGAGTGGTTGGTGGGTCAAGACGTCCATAAACAGCCCTTTTCAACATATCCCAGGCATGTTCGATAGGGTTCATGTCTGGCGAACATGCTGGCCACTGTAGTCGAGCGATGTCGTTATCTTGAAGGAACGCATTCACAAGATGTGCACGATGAGGTCGAGAATTGTCGTCCATGAAGACAAATGCCTCTCCAATATTCTGCCGATATGGGTGCACTATGGGTCGGAGGATGTCATTCAGGTATCGTAAAGCCGTTTCGGAGCCTTCCATGACCACCAGTGGCGTACGTCGGCCCCACATAATGCCACCCCAAAACATCAGGGAACCACCACCTTGCTGCACTCGCTGGACAGTGTGTCTAAGACGTTCAGCCTGACCAGGGTGCCTCCAAACACGTCTCCGACGATTGTCTGGTTGAAGGCATATGCGACACTCATCGGTGAAGAGAACGTGATGCCAATTCTGTGGGGTCCATTCAGCATGTTGTTGGGCCCATCTGTACCGCGCTGCATGGTGTCGGGGTTGCAAAGCTGGACCTCGCCATGGACGTCGGGAGTGAAGTTGCGCATCATGCAGCCTATTGCGCACAGTTTGAGTTGAAACACGACGTCCTGTGGCTGAACGAAACGCATTATTCAACATGGTGGCATTGCTGTCAGGGTTCCTCCGAGCGGCAATCCGTAAGTAGCGGTCATCCACTACAGTAGTAGCCCTTGGGCGGCCTGAGCGAGGCCTGTCATCGACAGTTCCTGTATCTCTGTACCTCCTCCATGTCCGAACAACATCGCTTTGGTTCACTCTGAGACGCCTGGAAACTTCCCTTGTTGAGAGCCCTTCTTGACACAAAGTAACAATGCGGACGCGATCGAACTGCGGTATTGACCTTCTAGGCATGGTAGAACTACAGACAACATGAGCAGCGTACCTTCGTCCTGGTGGAATGACTGGAACTGATCGACTGTCGTACCCCCTCCGTCTAATAGGCCCTGCTCATGCATGGTTGTTTACATCTTTGAGCAGTTTTAGTGACATCTATGAACAGTCAAAGGGACTGTATCTTTGATACAATATACACTGTCAACGTCTATATCCCGGAGATCTGGGAACCGAGGTGATGCAAAACTTTTTTTGATGTGTGTACAAATCGAATGGTACTCCGATGTATGGTATGTGCAGGAAACGAACACAAGTGTTAAGTAAAGAATATTGTGCTTTATTTCAAACTGAAATGTGAACATATTAGAGAGGAAAATTTAACAACAAATTGTGTTCTTTTATACACATTACATCTCGGTTGCACACTAAATATTTGGCATGCCCTTTATAAGTTGTACAGAAAAATGAAATTTCCTATTCTACTTTAAAGACTGCTGCTTCACCACTCTTTTTTTTGTATGCTCTTCATCCATGACCACTGCGAAACTGATTTACTTACACGCTGTCAACAAAGCGCATTGGACTAGACTAGCAACTGATGGATCGGCTGCACACTTCAGGGTGCTCAGCCGGCCAAGCTCCTCCCACCACATCTGAAACTACCTTGCAACAAAGCGCTCGGAGCACTGGCTTAGAGCGCGGCCGAAGCGCTAGTGCTCGGGGAGTGCTGTCTGCATGACCCTGCTCTACACGATTCGACAGCAACGGTCTGAACACTAAATTGGTTAGTGGTAAGATTGTTTCTGCTGCTTTGTTCAGAGCCCTCTTGTACTCACAATCAGTGATCTAGCTGCAAGCTATGATGTCACAGGGCACTAACAAGGTGATGTCAGTTACAGAAGGTGCGTTGCGGCCATTCTCATTGTTTGGTGTGGCTTCGATTCAATGTGACGAGGTATAATATTGGGTGTGTACTCATTTCCTAACTTCAAGGCGGCATTTCACGTGGTAGGATAAGCACAATTTTCAGCACGTAGGCTTCGTTTTCAGTAGTTTACCATATCCCTAAACGTTCTGCATAACTAGTGTGAATACGAATTCTGGTTGTATAAGAACGTTTCTCTTCCTTGCTGACCCTTTAATACCGAACATACAATACTAAATGTATACCAGTATCTTACCTGATGGGTTTTCTTTCCAGGACACACGATTTCGAAGCAGCACTCCTTCTTCTTTGGATCTTTGGGATAGTAGGAGGGGGCAGAGCGTGCATCATAGTTCCGCAGTGGGAGAATTGAAGAAGGCTTAGTGTCCCTCTCACTATTATATATGAGCAGCATATCATGTTTAATGCCAGCCCAACAGCGATTTAAATGATCTATAAAAATGAACTTTTCTTTTCTATAAAGACACCCATACTTCTTGGCCTCTTGACGCAATTTACTGAAGGGCAAAGAAATATTTTCATAGTCCACTGCGCACTGTTCCTGTTGAGCCGGGTGTGGATGCAGCTGATTCTCAGGAAACTCTTCATAACACTCAGTGTCCTCACCTTGCTCCGGGTTCGCTGGGCCCACATCCACGTACTCCTCCACTTGGTCTAGAACTAACAGCAACAAGTAGGTATATTACACATATGGCAGCAGTACAGCACATTGAATGGCCAAACGTAAGGAGAATAGAATTCTTGGGCTGTACATAAAACCAATATTTTCGAGAGCAACCGAAGAATAGCACTAGGCCTATAGTATGGTATATTGGCTTTCACGGCCGGTGAATTAAAACTCAGCAATTCTTCTAGGTTTGTGCCGTGTCTTGTGTGGGGTTTCGCCTAGGACACACTAGACACGGCAGAAACCTAGAAGAATTACTGAGTTTTAATTCACCGGCCGTGAAAGCCAATATACCATCTTTTTGGCAGCCTTCATAGAGAGGTTGAGGCTGCTTGAGCTTTTAGTTCTCGCAGTCAAGTAGTGCAGTTGCACTCTATATAAAGGGAGGTAGCGCGCAGTTCGTTACTCCTGTGGGGGTCCGGGCGGGGACACCAAGAGCCCGCCGATGAGCCAGCTTGGTGTCCTAGGCGAAACCCCACACAAGACACGGCACAAACCTAGAAGAATTGCTGAGTTTTAGGCCTATAGTAGCCAAAGCAGTCAGAGAGCTTGGCTGCACATCGTGAGTTGTCGTACTTTGGACGTGCCATTATAACCAGGGCTAGAAGAATGGGCCATTTAGCCTATTATGTTGTACTTTCATTTGAGGGGCTTGGACACGTGGTCATTCATCCCCATGTACTTGGCTGTGTGTACGTTTTGTCTGATAACCTGTGTTATTGTGATGGTTGCAGTAGTGTGTGTATTTCTAATTCAGGTGAGGATTGGGGAGGTGGCGGCCGTGGCCTTAAGTTAGGAACCATCCCGGCATTTTCCTGGAGTCCGCCTTCTGTGGCCTCAGAGTACGTATTAAAACTCCGGATCCTGATTCTCAGTTCGATTCCTGGCTTTACCAGAAATTAAATTCTGATCTGAGGGTTGGAACGGGGTAGACACAGACTCGTGAGACAATATTAAGGTGATGGGCTTGATTTCCACTTCAGCTGTCCTATAAGTGGTCTTCCACTTCTAATCCAAATAATTGCCGGGATGATTCCTAACTTAAGCCACAGCCACCTCCTTCCAAATCTTATCCTCAAAAACAAATGCACTCATTAAAACATCCATTACAATGACACAGGTTATCAGGCATCGTATTGGAAGCCATTTCCCAGTGTTGCATTAGTAATCGAAATGTCATGCTTTTCAGTCGGTCAACACAATGGGTGTCTCCTTAATCCTGAAAATATTTACATGAGATTAATACATTTATGTTCGATCCTGACTATTATATGTCAGAAAACTGTACTATAATGAGGCTCATTATTTCACTATTTTTCATTATGAAACAGTTTCTCCCACCAATCAGAGCTCAAGAAACAGTTGTTTGACCAATTAGATAATTAGATGCGCTGAGTTTCACGGCCTTCTAATTTAAATTTCACTGGACTGGCTGTGTGGCTCAGCGGTAACGTTCTCGCTTGCTGGGCCCTAGGTTGCAGGTTCGTATCCTGGCGCAGTCAGCTGGCATTTGAGGGTGCGCAAATGCGAGGGAGCCGTGTCAGTAAATTTACTGGCACGTTAAAGATCCCCTTCGGGGCAAAATTCTGGCACCCCGGCGTCTCTAAAAGCCACAGTAGTTCAAAGGGACGTAAAACCAGTAACATTATTATTATTATTATTATTTTTCACTGCATGGCCTAGTGTCATAGTAGGGTAATCGAGGAGGCCATGGTCAAATACAAGGCATTCTCTGCGTCTCATGCGCTCTGTTCAGTACATAAAACTGGCGAAATCTCGACAGATATTTATGAATATTTATGTTCGAACATAAAATAGTTATAATAATTATCGTCGAACATAAACAGTTGGATGCAACTCGCCTATAATGGTAATTAGGACACTCGTATGGAAATTATATAACTCGCATACGCTCGTTTTATAAACATACTCGTGTCTTAATTATTGCCATTATAGGCTCGTTGCATAATGTACTATTATTTATTTATTTCTTAATATTTAATATTTATTAATTTCATATACATCTTTTTCAGGATTGGGGAAACGCCCATTACAATTGGGTACAATCATGTTAACCAACTGAAAAACATTACATTTCGATTATCAAACAGATCCCATACACATCCAATCACACAGGGCTGCATGACCGCGATGGTGCAAAGTCTCCAAATGAATCAACAATAACACTCTGCAACATTTTACAAGTTTTGGAACGATGTGTTACGACTGTAAGGCGATCTTAAAAGTATTGCCATGCTGATTTCAAATCTGACTTTAGTTTATCTGTACCACGTACGCTAAGGTTTTTATACAAATCAATTTTGAAGTTTGTTAAAAAGAACCGCATATTTTAAATACCCGGTAGGGAAAATTATTATTTTAATTCGATTTGAAAATTGTGTTTTTTGTAACCCTGTATAAAATTACTACGCATTAGATTAGAGTAGACAATGGTATCTCCTGCGCCCATTGCTATACCCTTATGTGAATTCGATTATAATACTCACTTCAAATTCTAATTACTATGAAAACACAACACACATAATATGGCAATTTAATTCCTCTTCGCTGATTTCACTGCTTCAAGGTCTTTCTGACGTGGGTTGAAACTTCTCTTCCTTGATTGTCTCCATTCACCAGTGCCGTCTCTTCTTTTGAAAACATAAAATGTGTTTGCATTCCACCTTCTCTGGTATTTCTTTTTCATGTCCTTGATATCCTGGTGAAAACGTTCTGCTTGTTCTTCCTAATTTCATGAAAAGACCACCTCGTAGTGTAGCGATTAGCATTCTTGACTGTCGTCCCGGAGGTCCGGGTTCAATTCCCGGCTCTGCCAAGCAATTCAATTCTGGTCTGAGGGCTGAAGCGGGGTACACAGCCTCGTGAGGCAAAACTGAGAAGAGATGGTAACAATTCCCACCTCAATCATCTCGGAAGTAGTTTTCCGTAATTTCCCACTTCTACTCCAAGCAATTGCTGGGATGATTCCTAACTTAAGGCCACGGCTGCCTCCTTCCCAATCCTCATCTTAATTACAAATACACAAATTAATCCAGCCATCACAATAACATAGGTCATCAGACAAATTCCACACACACAATCAAGTACACGGGGCTACATAACATCACAATAACATAGGTCATCAGGCCAATTCCACGCACACAAACAAGTACACGGGGCTACAATACCACGTTATCGCAAATCCTTATATCAATCAACAACCACAAACATTTTAATAAAATTCTGCAACATCGTTTTAACCATGATTTTGTACTTTGGATGTTTGTTGTCGCCCAAAACGTTGGCCACAACTTCTTTAAACGAAACCCAGGCCCTTTTTCTCCACTGGATTCATTATATAAGGTGCGTTCAAAAAGTAACGAGCCGGAGGCTGTAACACACAAACGGTGACGACATCGGCTAATCGTGACGTGTGTAACGAGGTGTGGTTCCAACCAGAGCGTGGAAGGTCACAGCCCGTCGCTAGAGGGCACGCGTGCACGTCACGTCACGACACAAATAGAGCATCAGCATGCAACAATCGTCCAACGCTGCCAGTTGCATTTCAAACAGTGACATGGAGGCATCAAACGAAGAGCAAAGAGGTGTCGTTCTGTTTCTGACAGAGAAAGGAGTAGGGGGAACGGACATTCATCGCCGAATGTCACAAGTGTACGGCGAACACTGCATGTCCCTTGCAAGGGTCAAGGCGTGGCACAAGCGCTTCAGGCAAGGACGGGTGTCGTTAGCCGATGATGCCCGGTGTGGGGCACCCCCCTGCATTACCGATGAAAACGTCCAGCTGGATGATGCACTCAGTACCCAGGACCGCCGAGTGACAGTGAACGCCATAGCCGCCGTGGTCGGATTGAGCCTCGGAAGTGTGCACACCATCATGAAGGAACGACTGCACTTGCGGAAAGTGTGTGCCCAATGGGTGCCCCACAGTCTTCAATCACACCAGGAAACATGTCGAATGGCTTACTGTCTTGGTCTTGGTTGGACGATTGATGCATGCTGCTGCTCGCTTTGTATCGTCACGTGACGGGCTGTGACCTTCCACGCTCTGGTCGGAACCACACCCTCGTTACACACGCCACGATTAGCCGATGTCGTCACCGGTTTGCGCATTCCAGCCTCCGGCTCGTTACTTTTTGAACGCACCTTATACTTTCAAACAAATTTTCTTTCATTCAATGTCTGATCTGCGGCCCCACAAATTTCTCATAAGATACTTCAGATTTATTTTTTTACCAAGTACTGGAAGCAGTTACCATCTCTTGGGAGGGCTTTAGTGAACTGTTTCATTAACACGAGCTTGATGTGCAGAGGAGGTAATATTATCTTGCTTCGTTGAAAAAATTATATTACAGTATGTTCTGTGAACCGGGTTGAAGGATTTTTCTTTCGGGTCAGTCTGTTACCTTACAATGCTTGTTTTTGGCTCACCTGTCCCATTCACAAATGAAACACGGCATTCTTGTGTAGCCGGATTGTTGACCAAGTAACATACCAACTACTTTTAAAACCCCACAAATTGCCCAAGAATGTTTATCATAATTCACGTATTTCAACAAGTATTTTCATACATCTTGAGATGTGCTGAATGTACAAGGGGCATTGAGCCAAACAAATGTTCATTATGTAAAAGTACACTTTTAGGCTACGTTTTGACGAGTCTATAAATAACCTCCACTGACTTGGATT
This sequence comes from Meconema thalassinum, assembly GCA_946902985.2. Taxonomy (NCBI): domain Eukaryota; kingdom Metazoa; phylum Arthropoda; class Insecta; order Orthoptera; family Tettigoniidae; genus Meconema; species Meconema thalassinum. The sequence goes on from OX336389.2 coordinate 431,534,470, forward strand.
ACAAGTGACGTTAAAGAAATTCAATAAAACTTCAATATCATAACAGAAAATCAGAAAGTCTTCTTCTTTAAAGACTATTATTAATTCCTTCTCTCGGATCCATTACCAAGAGAGAACGAAATGCCGGGTTGTAGAAGATTTTTTCCTTTCAGTCTTGGCCCAAGTAATTGGGCGGCATTTTTTGTCAGATTTAAGTCACGAGTTAAATCATTAAATTAATTTTGACTGAATAATCTTGGTGCAAAATCTTCTTCCGGCTTGTCATCATCAGCATTATTGCATTCACTTCATCAGCTGCTCTCCTGTGCCACATTTTGAAGAATGGGTGCTGAAACTGGGTTAGAGAGAGATTCACAATGCGTAACTGGTCGTAAGGCCGAATGCATATTCGGATTTTGTATATCCTTCTTACTTTCTGTGTTATGACCTTGAACGTTAACCATACAAAAATAACAATCGTTAACATGATTTTGTGGCTCCCTCCGAACCATTGGAGTTGCAAAAGGCTTTTTTGGGGGGGCACCATTTTCCACAGTATCAGTCTCTCTACACATCTACGGCATACCTTATGTGATGCCCAGCTTTTGTTCTCATCATCAAGCCTTATGCTGAAGTATGCGTAATAAGCATTTTTCACGAAACTATTAATGTCCTGTCTTTGGTTAGCAATTACGTAGCTACCACAAATATAACATATCACGTTTTGGTTTCGAAACACTTGCGGGAACTCATTTCTGAAGAAACTACATATGACAGCACAAATGAAACCTCACAGCACTATAGCAACTATCTTTCAATAAAATTTCCCTTTGTGGAATTTACGTTTGAATAAAAAATGAGTTCACTTGATTTGCACCAAAAAAAAGACTGCATGATAGAAAAAACTAATTACAGATCTGAAATTAGAACAACGACTTTAGGAATACAGAAACATCAAATATCATGTTGCATAGTGCAATCAACAACATTAAAATTCATTACGCCGAATTACTGTTTTTCCCGGTCTGTGGTGTCAAGAGGTTGACGTCAGTATTGCATTGATGGCATACCCTCACACGAAATCAGCCATGCACATTTGGCGTTGGGTGTTACGCTTAGTGATGGGCTACTTTGCACGAGGTCACTGACAATCAGACATCTCTAGAAGGACTGTCCGTTTTCACCTACACTTATTGTTAGTAGGATTTCGCAGCGAAGGAAATGTTCCACCCCTTAAAAAGTCACCACTCGCGATTCATTGCAGACACGTCATAACGAAGCTCAAGAACTACAGTGGGCTCAAGTACACAATAATTGCACAATAGAAAAGGGGCGTGGAGTAGCAATGCCCATTAAATATAGGTTCTATTCATGTTGCTCTGACAGGCGCAGGCCCTTCCAACCTACAAGATATGTCACTGCACGCGCTCTCATCAATACGATAATGTAGCGTGCCACAAGGAGCAGCTCGAAGAGCACTCGATCAACTTTACCATCATGAATTGGCCCCCTGATGGAAACACGCTTAATACAGCACCATCCAATGGTTGTACAGACGGCCATCCATTTCGAGTGGTGCCTTCATGATGTGACCGCATTACTGAGAGCTCGAAGGGTTATCAACACGTTTCCCAGGACATTTGACCATTCAGTGCAATATCCAAGGAGCTCATTAAATACTTAAATAAACGTTCGGAGAAATGTCTTAACACTGTGTACATACTCCTGTTGTGTAATAATCTGAAAATGTCTACTTGTAAAACCATACGGTACGATAGAATAACAAACAAAAATGTCGATCTTAATTTTTAATCCAAAAATTACAAATTAAGTTTTGCACATCCAAAATATCTCTCTGATCTACAGGTGTGGAGAGAGATCTTCTCCCATACCAAATCTGTATTCATCATTATTATGCTCCAGGTTGCTTATATACTGTAGGTGTATTGGGCAAGAGATACTGTAACTCTCTGTACTTTTTAACAGTCAATCCGGTCATAGCAAGCTTTAGAAATTACTGGTATTACTGTTTCCCAGTAGTCAAATGATTTATCTGCGTGATCTGTGGAAAACGGGAACCTGAGACTTAGTTCTTCTCGCTGATGTATGATTTATTGCGCGCTACTCGACCATGGGAATCCTCTCTACGAAGGGCTCTCCTCAGGGTTTCTGGGCAGGTTGTTTTCTTCAATACAACTTGTGCTTTCTTGAGAAGGTTGGGTGCATTTAACTCGGGATTCTTCTTTATTTGACGTCGAATCCATCGCTCCTCTGCTGTGAATATTTTTCTCGAACTACTCTTCTCTTTTTTCGCTATTCTACTGTACTGACGAAAGGGATGAACGATATTTTGCACAGGAGAATGACTGCGATTCACAATTTTTCCTATCTCACGCAGAGATTTACCCCCTTGGTAATGGAAAATGGCCAGCTTTCTCAGCGCCACAGACGTCTGACCTCTGTCAAGTTCCATGTTGATCTACGGAGGGTTAGTTGAATGTACTGACTGCATGCACAGAACGAAGGTACGCGCAGTTCAGAACGTGTGAGCCAGACATGGCATACCTTAGGTCCATGTATTGGGCAGTACACCACTTGAACTGTGGCATGCAATCTGCAGTTGTTTTAGCGTTTTCCATTTTATGCCGATATAATCATTGAAATGACGTGTATCTTTCCAGTCCCTAAAAGTTGGATATGTAATGAATTAAATAAGCAGGGTTACCGGTACTTTTCATGTAGGGGGAATATTTACTTCCAATCGAACGTCCGTTTGTACTAGCTGTACCACTTTCATTGTGAGTCGCTGAACGTACAGCCAATGGCGTACCAAGGCTACTTGCACCCGGGGCCAACTAGATGGTAGTCGCCCCTTAACGCTAAAAGGTTCAAGGATGAATAAGTTTAATGTTCATAAATATGTATTTCTAATAAGTAGTATGTTACTTTAACACATTATAAAGAGAAAAATATGAAAAAAAATAAAACTGTAAGTATTAAATGGTTAGTTTGTTTGAAAAATAATAAAAAATAAAAATAAAGAGAAAGGAAGTTAAAGAGTCATAACAAACATTTTAAAATGTGCCTTCCTAGCCTTGAAGGATGCAAACTTATTTATAATAGAGTTGAAGTCTATAGTAGCAGCCACATCACGTTCAACTGATAAAATTGCTAAATTACTTACGGTAGTCTTCCTTGCGTCATTGTGAATCTTAAGTAATTTTAATGAGCTTCAGCTTACTAAGAGATCGTTCACGAGATACCACAGACACTGGAATCGTTAAAGGTAGTTTGAAGGCGATGATCAAGTTACTGTATGCCTCTAACTCCAAATAAGACCTAAATATAACAAAATATCTTTGTGTTTCAAGTCGATGTTTTCATTATTTTTCTTTGATCTTGGTAATAAAACTATGACATCTTTAATATCTTCAAAGAGTTCTTCTCCGTTCAAATCTTCAGGGTACTTCTCTGCAAGTTCGAAACATTTCATCTTCAGAGTGTTCAAAACGTCTTCATTTGGGGTTTCGTTATGAATGTATCCATCAAAATTAAAGAGGAAGCCAAAACGTTCATCCAGTTCCTTGATATAGGCGAACCGTTCACTTAACTCACGAATATATTTATCTAAGATCTCTAGTGTGCTCCACTTTACTTCATCTTTCCAGGAAAGTCCAACATCATCAGTGGATTCCCCTGACATTTTCCGCTTCACTCTTTGTCTTCGTTCCGTGGGTTCTCCCCATTCCTCACACTTCTTAGTATCTTTTGATATTGGGGCCGATAACCTAGATGTTGGGCCCCTTAAAACAACAATTATCATCATCATCATATCTTTAGATATAACATCAACTGGAAGGGTTTCTCTCCACATATTAAGCTGATCTTAGAAAGCTTGTAGACAAGTTATTACGTAAGTGAACGAAATGCCTTCTATTTGCAAAGTTTCTGTATCGGTCAATTTTTGGAAGTACCTCAGCCCAGAAAAATAGCAGAGTTACAAAGTCAAATCTTTCTATTGCATTAATTAACAGCGCTGCACTCTGTCTGGTATCAACGGTTTCAGTTGCAGTGTCTCTCATTTTTTCTAGAGCATAAAGCACTCCATCTGAGATCATAAGGCTTTCACGGCCTCTGCTTTAGAACTCCATCTTGTATCTGAGAGGCTCTTGACCAATAGTATGACATGTTTCTTGAGGACACTCCACCTGTGAGTCGAACTAGGGAAAAATGCATACACTTGCTGAACTGTTCCAAAAAGTTGCACTTGATTCCAAGAGTTGGATTGAGAGATTTGAATCGTACCATCAAGATCATCGTGTTGAGTCAATTTGTTAACTACTGTAATATTTTATTCATTAATATCAAGGCTTAAGTTGATACTGTCAAATTCACATTCATTCTGAGTGTCATTGTTTTCAGAGTTCAGTGATCCTTTTATATAAGCTGTCATAAACGAGTTCGAACTATCAAGTGCTTTGGTACGTTGCTGTTTCGGTTGTCTATTTTGAGCCCCATTTGCATTATGTCGTTTCATAATGGAAACTGAAATACAATGAAACAAATTACCTTTTACTATTATTAATTATGATTCTAGGTGTTGATCAATAATGATTCTTGGTTAAAATTGTTTCAGCCAATAGCAAACGAAATAGAGAGGAAACGCTGTTTTTTTCTCTTTTGTTGTTTCAAATTGTTTAAGAGAATTTAACCTAATATGTTATGCTAATGACTAGCAAACTAGCAAACCTCAATTCTGTTGTGACTTGATGCCCCCACCCTTCTCCGGCCGGCACCGTCATCAACCACGCATCTCTTCTCCATCACCGCTCTGATTCCGGCTCAGGCGCTCTGTTCGCCCATACACCATAAACTTTTCCTGTGTGCTCTGTGCCCAAGAACTATTTCGTATTGTCTATAAATAGTTTAAAACGAAAAGTTTATTTCATTTCTAAATTATATCACCGCAGTATTTAACAAAGTAATACAGAAAATTTGACCATTAAACCCGTATATCTTTCCTGAAATAAAAATATCTTTTCCTTAAAATAAAAAAATACGTTTCTGGATTTTGTATTTTGGCACCCCTCTACCTTTACGGCGCCCGGGGTGGCCGCCCCGTTCGCACCCCCTTTGATACGCCACTGCGTACAGCGTGTTCCGATTCAACACGGAACTGTAAAATGGGTTGCCTACCCGCCCGCGATCGGCTTGAAATCTGCTCGCAGCGCGCCAGCGACGGGGCTGAGTTAGATTTCACTGATAGCCGTCTTCTTATGCAGCATTGCAAAGTATTTTGCTCTTTCAAAATATATTTACACATGCTTCACAATAAGTTTGAACGATTTCTGTTTCAGAACTTGTTATTTTACGCTTCTGTTAATGGCTTTTGCAGAGCATTTCTATGAAATAAAATTTTATTTTACAACATAGTTTATTACAACACAATGAATTTTTGTGTTGTATTTTTTTTACAACACAATTTATTGCTTTTTAACCCAATACCACAAAACGAGATACAATTTGGAAATGATTTGTTACAAAATTGTTACTAAAAAAGTTAATTTATCACAGACGTTACATCTACTACAAATGGACATTTACATAAGGTGTTCGAAGTGGCGTCCACCATTTTCCAAGCAGAGGGCCACTCGTCGCATGAAGTTCTCTCTTGCGTTCGACAACATCTGAGAAGTAATTTCCGCAAAGGCTTCGGTAATGACAAGCTCCATTTCTTCGGGTGTTTGTGGTGATCTTAAAAATACTCATGACCTGACGTAGCCCCAAATGAAGAAATCCAGGACGGTCAGATCAGTTGGTGGGAATTCTATAAAGCCGCCAATTCCTATCCACCGGCCCGAAACAAACGGTTTAAAACTTCTCTCGCCAGTGTGGGGAAGTGCGCTGGATGACCATCTTGTTGAAAAAGCATGTTGTTCAACTCCGCCAATGTAAAATCATTCAAGATGTCCTGGAGTATGAAGAAAGACTAAACTGCCTATATTCGTAGTTCCATCATTTTACATTGTAACAGGTAAATAGTTCTGAAATAGAAATCGTTGAAACTTTTTCTTAATTAAACTCAATTGTGTAACAAATCATTTCGAAATTCTATCTCGTTTTGTGGTATTGGGTTAAAAAGCAATAAATTGTGTTGTAAATAAAATACAACACAAAAATTCATTGTGTTGTAATAAACTATGTTGTATAATAAATTTTTATTTCATAGAAATGCTCTGCAAGAGCCATTAACAGATGCGTAAAATAACAAGTTCTAGAACAGAAATCATTCAAAATTATTGTGAAGCCTGTGTAAATATATTTTGAAAGAGCAAAATACTTTGCAATGCTGCATAAGAAGGCGGCAATCAGTGAAATCGAACTCAGCCCCGTCGCTAGCGCGCTGCAAGCAGATTTCAAGCCGATTGCGGTTGGGTAGGCAACCCATTTTACAGTTCCGTGTTGAATCGGAACAGACTGTACATATTAAAGTATCAGAAGCCATTTTTCAGTGTTGCCTAGTAATCCATCATTGAATGCGTTTCAATCCGTCAACACGATTGTGCCCAAGTATTTAAACACGCTACCCTGAAATAAATATTCCATGAATTATCACTTAATTAACACACTTTTTGTACAAAAAAGGGGGTACGGTATTTAATTAGACGACATGTTTGGCATGTATTCTATTAGTAATCAGAGTGGTAGGGACTATGAATGTCACAGAGATATGCTATCCGCTCGGGACTTCCAGCTCTCGTCAGAAGGAATTTAGTTTCTATACTTTAACTGGTTCACAGAATACTTAAAAAGGAAATTACTTGGATGCTATCCTTCAATATCTGATCATGTTAACAGTAAGTATGGAGCAATGTAGAATTCTACCTTTACTGGTCCCGTTCATATCCAAGTATGCTGGAGACAGTTGAGATGCCAGCCTTCCCAGGAGCGCTTCTTTCTCCGCCTTGGCATGTTCAGACAGGGACTCTTCACGCAACGTTTGGCTCAGGAAGTTATTGATATCTGAAAAATAAAATGATGGCTTCAGCACCATTGGAGTTATAACATCTACTAAACCAGAGCACTCTCCTCAAACCTAGCGCATAATTACGCAAAGTATGAAAACTTCGCGTGTATGTTCTACAACAAAATTTCTTCACAGTCTGCTGAAAGATAAAAATCGTATTCTTTGAATTCTTTGCCGAAAACAGAAAAGCGTCCGACTTTTTCCTATTCCACAGCCAAGAAAAGCTGAAAAATTCATCCGTGTTCGTCCAAACAAGTAACAACTGCAATCCGAGAGTCTCAATCTTCTTCCACTATGTATTTTAGTTGTTGTTAATCGATTTTAGGGGCTTGGGACATCTTGGTCATCAGCTCTCTTCATTGCACTAATTAGAGTATCCTACTTAATTCACGTTATTGTGGGTTTCACGGAGAAAGTGCATGAAAGTACCAATATAGGCTACCGGTACTGTTAATTTCCTGGAGGTACTTTTTTATTGAGAGACTTGATTTATTTTCAAGACATTAAAATGCAGCCCATCTCTGCCAATCTCAGATGGCCGTGTACTGGGATCACATGTTATCATCTGCTGATGCATATTTTTTAGATTTTAGAAGAACACAAATAATAAAGTAAAAATATTTGATATGGTAGTCTACTAATTGAAAATAGTACAGATTATCTGCACCCAGAATTATTATTAATAATAATAATACTAATAATAATAATAATAATAATAATAATAATAATAATAATAATACAGATAACCTACTTTACAAGTAGTTCCGTGAAATACGTGTTGTCCTTAGCGAAACAAATTTCCGTGCTAATTAAATAGATTTTCCATATGAAATGAAAATCCACAGCCTGCTTCCAGTCTCCGACCGGGTCAGGAATGGAATGAATGCAGCCCCCATCTAGCGGCGAGGATATGAACTGTGCCGGCTGCCGAGGCCTGACGCACTCCTCTGGGGCAATGATTAAATGAATGACAGATGAAATGAAATGATAGTGGAGAGTGTTGCTGGAATGAAATTTTGACAGGGAAAACCGGAGTACCCGGAGAAAAACCTGTCTGCCTCCGTTTTGTCCAGCACAGATCTCACATGGAGTGACCGGGATTTGAACCACGGACCCAGCGGTGAGAGGCCGGCGTGCTGCCGCCTAAGCCACGGAGGCTTCAGATTTTCCATATAATGGACTAAAATAACTTTTGGTTTATGACCTACATTGTGATCAAATACAGGGTAAAAATTTCAAACTCAAAACTCCACATCGAAACATTGCAGTCGTCTTTTAAACAATAACCATAACATTCAACATTTTAATGTAGCAAAATCGGGTTATTTGTGTGCTGGAGATTGTCCCGTTTTTAAACAAAGCTGCCTCCCACGATGCCTCTAATCAACAAGCATTGGAAAACATGTGTTCGAAGTTATATGATGAGACACTATCTACAAAACAATGAATAGAACACTAACGAAATATATAAGGCCTATTAAAAAAGAAACACGCCGGAGGCTATATGATGAAAACATTTACCGTTCTTTCAAAAGTATTGTCCAGCACTGTTGAAGCACTTGTCCCACTGCGACGCAAGGCGGTGAATGGCCGTCTCGTAAAATTCCTGGGGCTGCGTTGTGAACCAGTTCCAAACGTAGGCCTACTGCTTGACGTCGTCGTCCGATGTGAATCGTTTGCCACTCAGAGCCTTCTTCAGCTCACCAAAAATGGCATAATCGCAAGGAGACAGGTCCGGACTGTATGGAGGGTAACTGAGGACCTCCCATTTGAATGTCTGCAAGAGCTCCCTGACTGCGTTGGCTGTATGGGGTCTTGCATTGTCATGGAGCAGAATAATCCCGCAGGTGATCTGTCAGGTCGTTTAGATTTGATCGCTGTGCGAAGGGAGGTCAAGGTTTGCGAGTATCGCTGCTCATTCACCGTTGCCCCATGCTGCACGAAGTCTATAAGAAGAGGGATGTTTTGGTCACAGAAGTAGCTGAGCATAACCTTCCCCGTCCACTAGCGACTTTGTCGTTTTGAGTCGGGTTCTAACGTAAGTGGTGGCACCATGTATCGTCTCCAGCGACCACCCGTGCCAGGAACGCATTCCCTTCCTTGGCATAGCTTGGCAGATGTTGCAGAGAGAATCTCATTCGACATGCTTTCTGTGCTGGTTGAAGACTGTGAGGCACCCATAGGGCGCACTTTTTGTGTAATTGGAATCGGTCCTTAACAATGGTGTGAATACTTCCGACACTCACTCCGACCTCTGCGGCAATGACTACTAGACTAGTAATGTAACTCGCCGGTCTTGCAAAATAAGGGCAACCACTTGCTGGACAATGTCATGGGTAATGCGCTGTGACGCTTCAGACCGTGCATCATCGGCCAACGATATCCGTCTTTCCCTGAATCGCTTGTGCCACGCCTTAGCCCTTGCCACGGACAGGCTGTGCTCTCCATACACTTGTGCCATTCTTCCATGAGTTTCTGTTCCTCGCACTCCTTCCGCTGTCAGGAAACGCACTACACCCCTTTGCTCTTCTTTTGAAGCCTCCATGTCACTGGTTTCCGCACGACTGAGTGCAGTGGACGGTCAACGCGTGTGCTTGCCCGCTCTGTCGTCACGTGGGTGTGCGCCCGTGTCCCTTTCTCAAAGGGACTGCACCGTCGTCCCCAGGCCAGGGCATTACGATCCGTTTAGCGGTTTTCATTTAATAGCCTCCGGCTCGTTTCTGTTTGAATGCCCCTCGTATGTCAGAGTACTTAGTTCGCTGGTACATTTTACACACATTCCCAGTGACTTGTTCAATAGAACATGAATATGGTTCACTTTTTAGAAATTAGCAATCGCATCATCCATAATTTACGATAACTAGATTTGAAAATTGGGACAGATGACCTCGATGTTTCGCACCTGAAAACAGCAATCATCATCACCACCACCACCAAACTAGCAAAATTACGCACAATATTATTTAACTCATATTATCGGTTATGACCATTCCCTTAGAGATCGCATCTTTCCGTGAGGAATAAGTTTGTTTTAGAGAATGTCATATGCCCAGAATCTGTAATAATTAATGAAAAGTTAGCAAGAGATTTCAGTCCCGGATGATGATCATTACATCATTTGTAAATCCACAAATGTTTTCCAACAATCGGTTCTTTAACACGCAAAACACTAAAATTTAAGTTGTCTGTATTAGCCTTTCAAAGATACAAGTACCGCTGAACTTGGCTGCACCAGCGTTTGTTGACCATAGCAGCTGGAGCCTTGCGGGACGAGGAGAGGGACACTCATTGCACGCGCTACTTGTATTAGACAGAAGATATAATGTGAATTTATTGTGAATAGAAAAAATGGATGAATTAAGAATGGTGTGTTTCTAATTGTTTCGAGTAGTATATGGGCAACTTTGGAGCAAACCTACTTCTATGGTTAAATTTAACCATAATGTTATTTATTTTTTAAGGTGCTATTTAACCTTAAAAAATAGTTTACTTAACTTATTATTTTTTGTGGTCTACCTTAACCTTAACTTATTTTATTTTTTAATCTTGTTTATGGTTAAAGCCATCCATAACATTACCAATGAGCTTTTCAAAACTATGGCTAAAAGTAACCATGCAATTTAATCCAAAATAATGCACATAAATATGGCTAAAATTATCTATAAAACGTAATCAAAAGTTATTTATTTTTTAATCTTGTTTAAGATTCTATTTAACCTTACCTTATTATATGTATTCGTTAACTAATATCCCCATGGATAGCTATAAACCTTAGGCTTAATCATTCTTTTATCATATTCGAATTTGAAATCTTTGCTAACATTTTTATTAATCAAGCTTTTGGTTTTTGGATCTCTCGTAATCATTTTGTAGTTTAATTTAACCTTATCTATCTCTTTATCTACAATATTTTTCATAGTTTCGATGTTTAATAATTTGGAGTTTTTGTAGTTTAAAGTAAAACCTTTAACTTTCATGATTTCCTTCCCCTTACTTGTTAAGTACCCGTAGCTCTTAGGTCCCGTAGAGATCCAATCTGTGATATGATCATCCTTTCCAAGTTCATCGGTCCATTCCCCTAACATACAGCCTGTTTGAACGGTATTCTTACCATCATCAATATAAACTACTGAGTCAGTATCGTAATAAACTACATTATCCCCTAATTTGTCTAGCATATCGTAAAGCCTAAGTCTTGCATTTGAGGTTGTAAATGCAGCTATAAACACATTGGTTAAGTAAGGGTATTCAACAAAATTATCTTTATACTTATACGTTACTTGTACAATATTATCATTAATAAATATCATATTGCTTATTTCTAACCTATCGTCTAACAGAATTTCATAGAATCTCTTTACATCTACTACATATTCATTTTGGGTCAAGTTTTGTCTTTGTCCGAATTTACCCCACAATGAGTTTAAGCAAATCTTAGAAACAGCACGCTTACCAGGGTTTGGAACTACCTCTTCAGGATTCAGGCCAATATTAAGATGTTCCTTAACCGCAGCTATGTACTCTTCAACAGTATCAAAGTCATCTTTCCACCCACTCGTTTCAAGCTTTATTTTCATAAAGTCTTTGACGTATCCTTTAAACAGAGCATTACTCTTTACTTTAAAATCCCAAACCTCGTATACTTCTACTATCTTATAACCTTTTTGTATCCCTTTCTTCACTTCATCTGTTGTCCACGTTCCTGTTATTGCCCTTTCAAAGTCAGAGTGTTGGCAAGAAGGGCATTTTTCCTCAATACACTTTCTACACAACCCAAACATCAGCTTCTCTTTCTTAACCGGTAATACAGGATGGTAAAGCTTTCGCGGTGGTAGTACTTTGCACTTAATCAGCCCGTACCAATTTTTATTATACCTTTTAGGTTTGTATATTTTTTCAGGGTGGCCGACCGGGTAGTAATCAAAATACTGTACCGTAGGGTAGAGGCTGCATACGTCTATATATTGTATTTTTTTATTTTGTACTTTAAGCTTGCTTGCATTGGTCCTTCCTCCATAGAAAGCTTCTCTTGGGTTCAGTGGCTCTACCACCTCTACGACTGCTGTACACTTCTTCAAACCTTTCTTATAATCTTTGCTTTTAAGCCACTTACATTCCCACATTTCTACTAAATTGTACCCCGCTTCCCTAATTTGAACACCTCTTAGTTTTGTTTTCTCAAACAAATCCCCCATAGTCTCATTGTTGACATTGTTAATAGTCTCTTCTTGATAACAATCAAGACATCCATGCCAAAAGCAACCGTGATACTGATAAACAGTGTTGGTCTCTTTGTGGAACCCGTCAACCTTTGCCCCACAAATCTTGACTTCACCACCATTCAAAGCGTGCTGTACACCTTTGAAGGTGTTGAGCCACCCTATAGAAGCTTTACTATACATTTCTTTCTTATCTGATTTTATGACAGCCATAGTGTTTTTCTTAAGATACATTGATTTGTATATTCCCATACAAACGGTTGCAATAGTGATGTACTTAAATGGGTCGATGTTAGCAGTTTCCAAAAACTGTTTCCTTAGCTCTAAACAACCTCTACGAAGAATATCTACATCAGAGTTACAGTAGTCCATAAATTCTTTTTGAAAGTCGAAGGTATAATTTTCTTTAACCTTATCGTTGTACCACTCAAGGAACTCTTTCCTAGCTTTCGCCTTCATGGTATCTACCCCATAGTACTATTTGTCAGGTACACCACCAACATAACTTTGGTTATCTCGTGTATTAAAGAAATGTGGGAAGTAACCCTTCTTAAGTTCTTTTAGCCCGAAAGTTTTTGGGAATTCACTTAAGGGAGAAGCTACAAAATTGTGGCTATCGATAATGCTTATTAGCCCATTTACCTCTAGCATCAGCAACTTTGTTCCATTGTATATAGTGTATGGTTTCAACGTATTCTCTATACAGTATTTCAAGATAAATTGTGAGTCATAACCTTTTGCATTGTGGGCGATGGCAGTATATCCTTTGTGGTCTTTTGAGATCAACCACTTACAGAAATCTTCATTTGTGTTAAAGCTTACTTTGGTGCCGTCGATGTAATGTGCGACAATAAGATTGGGAATGTGCACCCCGGTCTCTTGTTTTGCTTCAAAATCAAACCATATGTATTTCTCTGTGTAACTACATCCGTTTTTCCGTGTGATAATATCAAGCAAAATATTGTTGAATAGTACTTTGTACCTTTCTTTTGAAATTTTACCGGCCAAGAATCGTTTCTGAAGGTCTTTAATCTTTGGCTTCTTGAACAGTTTTAACCTATGTTCATCTACATACCGTTTTAGAAACTCTTTTGTATCGTCTGCATTGCAAATACATAACTTTTCACACTTCTCTCCTTTTTGCTGCTTAATCTGGATGTAGCATTGATGTTCACTAGTCTTTACGAAATCATCACAATTCCTACACTTATCGTACCCACACTTGTGTCTGAATATTTTTTCACATTTACTATTACATATTACACACTTGAGTGTTATAAAACAGATTACTTTCTTTGCACATTTTTCACATTCAGTGAATACAACAATTCCGTGTAAGTTGTAGTAATACTTGTTTTCATAAACCTTTTTGCACACGCTTTTACATTTATTACAGTTCAAAACGACTTCATAATTTACAAAAGTATCACATTTACTACATTTAACAAGGCAACAGCTAGCTTGTGCATCTTCCCTTAAGCATATTTTATTGTAGCCGTTGCACTTGTAAGCTATCTTACATACCTCAGAGTGATGGTTTAAACAATCCTGATTATAACAGTATCTATTGCACTTCTTACAGTAAACTTTAGCTTTATTTTCGGGGGAGTGTACTGGTTTCGTGCACAGTATACATGCCTTTACTTTTTTATTGCACTTATGCTTATCCTTATTGTTGTAAGATGTATTACAAGCATCACAATAATACGAGCTTCCCAAGAGAGCTTTCATACTGTTTATTACATCAAAATGGTTCCCGTTTTTGTATAGATAAATTTTGGTATTTCTTTCTTTACCTGAGTATATAACTGAATTAAAATTTTCGGCACAGACAACCTTTATTTGAACTTGTAATATTTTTTCTACGTTCTTTATATCCTCTAAAGTGAAACCTTCCTCGTTATAGGTTCCTAACTTCTTGCACAACTCTTCAGTTAACTCTGTTTGAATGCGTCTGCCTTGCCTAACTAATTTTATTTCCATTGCACTCAGTTGCCTACCTAGCACTTCATCTGAGTGGTACGTCAAAGCGGTGACTATGGCCCGAGGGCAACATAAGTTATCTCTGTTCTTTATTTGTGTGATACATCTCTTGGTCCTTACGTCATCTGCTAGATTTATGATTTTAGACTTACCTTGGCCTTTTGGTATATTGATTATCTTGATATTGAACCTGGTTTGTGTGATATTTAGGTTTTCGTTTGAAGATAGAATTTTGGCTATATGGTTCATGAAGGACCTGGCGTTGATATTTGATTGAACAACAGTTGAAATGTCATGATGGAAATTTGGGTTGCTTGCTACTATAGTTAACTTGTCTCCTTTTTTGTAGTTGCCCTTCTCTTTGGCCAGTTTAATCATTGCGTTGATGGCGTTTTCAACTTCCATAATCTTTTCAATTTTTATAGTGTAATCTACTTCTGTGGCATTAAATTTCTTAATAAATCTTGGCGTGGTTTCTGTGATGATGTATGGTGGTTTCCGGTCTTCTTTTGGTGGTTGTATTAGGTCTTCGTGAAAGCTTAGCTCTTGGGCTACCTTATTACGAAAAACAGCATCTTGGGTCTTTAAAATAGATTCTATGATTTCCGGTTTCCTCATTCTAACAGTCACCTTAATATGTTTACTTCTTCCGATCTCTTTGAGTTGTGGTACCGTGAGCTTTTCCAAATCGTTCCTTTTGTATAAAATATCACTGACCTTGTCTAAAGCTTCAATAAGTTGTGATTTGTTCCATTTTGAATTGCCTCTAAGGTTGTACTCTTTGGCTACACCCCGAAGATTCTTGCATGTTACCTCCTGCTTAACCTCTGCCTTCTTCTCTTCATTGTTAGGGTCATTTTTAATATGACCCTTTGATTTAAAGTGCCTGGCCCAGTTAGTATAACTGATGTCCACACCACACTTGTTGCAGTGTTTACCTGCATAGTTATATTTCTTCTCTAATGCTGTATCCATTTATTTACTGATTATTTAATTTAAAATTTTCAAAAAATCAATTTTTTATATGAGAAAAAATCTTATTGTAGTTATTGTGGAAAAATAATATTTTGTTAAAGGGGAAGATTATCATGTTTATTCTATTGGAACTGGACTTCCCAGTGGTGAGTTATATGAGAATAAAATTAAACTATGTATATTTTTAACTTAATCACGATTGTTAGGTTTGTCCTATTTATTGACTATTCTGTTGTATTTTTTTATTATTATTATTCTCCTTCAAATAAATGAGCACAATTATTATATTCTGCATTATAATTGTTAGCCTAACAAGGGTTCAATTAGAAATATTATCTTATGAAAATCAGAATTAATTTGCTATCAACTATCTGCGTAATTTTGGATACTTGACTATAAAAGAACAAGAAATTTCACAAGTAAATGTAACAACTTTCCAATCTGCTTTAAAATTGTTCCAAGAGTACTACAATCTAGATATCACTGGTGATTTAGATGAATGTACTTTACAATTAATGAATACATCGCGATGTGGTATCACTGATGACGATATAAATTTTACTACTCGGCGGTATAAATGGAATAATAAAAATATAAAATGGCATTATGCTTTAGCTAATCAAGCAATGCAAAGTGTAGCTAGAGCCGCTTTCGATGTTTGGAAAAAACATACAGATCTCTCATTTGAGAACGATTTGAGGAATCCGGATATAATTATATCAAATAAACGTGGTAGCCCTCATAGAAATCACAAAATAAGTGGGCAATGTTTCAGTGGATTTGATGGAAAAGGTGGAGTTTTGGCTCATGCAAATTACCCAAATAGCATTAATTCACCTATTGAAATTCATATCGATCAAGATGAATCTTGGTATTTAAATACCGATGCTAATACTCCTCAATATCAAACAAATTTACTTTCTGTTATGATACATGAAATAGGCCATGCCTTAGGTATTTCCCATTCAAACAATCCAGATGCTATTATGTATGCATACGCTAACAATCAAATAGAGCTACATCAAGATGACATTTTAGCTATTCAAAGTTTATATGGTAAAGCCACAGAGCCTAACGTACCAGATAAAACACCAACTCCAGATACACCAAAGCCAGAGCCCAATTTATGTGATTTGAATGTCAACACTATTTTAATTGTTAATCAGTTAATGTATGTCTTTTATGAAAAATGGTTTTGGCTTTTAGATCTTGATAACTCAACAGCCTTAAAAAACAAACGAACCCAGTTTATTACAGATTGGTTAACCTTCTTACCTCAAGATTTTAAAACTATTACAGTCGTTTATCAAAGACCCTCTGGTGGGATCGTTATGATTATTGCCAACAAAATCTACATGATGGATTATCCGAGCTTAATATTGGTAAATGGTTATCCAAAAGCCATGTCCATGTGGAACATCAGACCAGATACAATAATTCATGCGTTGTTAAACACTTACTCAGGCCACACTTATATTTTTTACAATGACGCTTTCTTTTCGGAAATAGACGAATGCAGCTTTAAACCCAAGCAACATGGCATATTATCAAGACGGCTTCCTGGTTTACCGCCTGGAATGGATTCAGCCTTTAGATATATTAACGGAATGCTGTATTTTTTAAAGGTAGACAAGTATATCAATACAATGAATTCACGAATTCTTTGGTTAAAGCTCAAAAATTTGATCTTTCAATGATTGGCATAGACTGTCCAAAAAGGTCATCTTCGTTTATGGAAGTAATAAAGAGTTTGAAAAATACTGTAGCTCAACTAGAGGAAATAAAATAATTATATTAAATATTTAAAAAATTAAAACTTTTTTTATGTATAGGCAATAAATGGAAGTAAATCAATTTCTCAAGACGCTCAACAGCATCAACGAACAAAAGACGTTTAAAAAGCTCAGTGAGTTAGAAATAGGGAACGAATAACTTATAACGAATGTAGAAGGTATAAACACAAAATATGGAAATAAAACTTTTCTAGAACTTGATAGTGAATTTCAGGTTATATTGCCTGACAAATACAACAAGGTGCTAAGTTGTGGAAAGGAAAAACAAGAAAATGATAGGCCTGAAAATGATATATAAAGGCACAAAAGAAGTCTATGGTGGTTGCAAAGCGCACAATCTTGAATTCTTTTTTAAAAAATCTAAAATTTTCGTAACACCTGGTGTATTCTTTGAATACACGGTACGTGAGAATCTAATTTTTAATGCTCTTTGCATGTTCATTCCTTCCTCTTTGTCAAACACCAACAGTGATCTTCTATTTTCTCTGTGGTGATCACTTCGCTTATATCTTTTATGAGTCTGTTCTAGATATATATCTTCTATGACCCACCTAGCGTCATCTCGCAGCGAATCTCTGAAGCTCCTCAATTCTTCCTGGTGCAAGAGGATTTACTTATCCATCTGGCCACCAGATCTTGTTACCATCGCCAGCTATTTTCTCCGTGAGCAAGAGAACTACGTCTACTTTTTTACTCACCATGCTGTGCTAGTATCATCTGTTATCAACTCTTTGAAGACCGGCTCAGCAAGAGAAGATCAATTTTTTGTTGTAATGTTGGCTATGTTTATATGTTCTCCTTTTGTCTCCTACCCCCACTCTTTCCCTTCCTTGGACCCTCCGTGCTCTGCTGAGTGGGTCTCACTTGTGCGCCGGCCGTCGACTCAGTTAAGGCTCAACTCGAGCCAGTCTCCTCAAACCAAGAGGCAAACTCTACTTTCTACGCCATGTTGGCATATTAAATATTGTAAAGGGGAACTTCACCTTCAACACGCAACCAAGATAAGTACAGACTTAAGGTTTTAACCTCATCTTCATCAATTTTATCTACATGCTTTTATTGATTATTTTATAGACAGCGTGAGATTACTTGTGGGGTGGTAATCATTCTTCGCGGGATTTTCCATGTTGGGCTTTTGTCTAATCAAGCCAATCTTGGTGAAAAGCAGCATTTCTTATGCTTGCTAAATGAGAAATCTTCTCACCACGTGGGATATTATCTAATACCCGCTGTCTATAAATTACAAAGCAAGTTCCTCCGCTGGATTATCTTTGGCCCCATTTTTCTATTAAGATCGTTCTGGAACCTTCCAGATCCTGTACTCTATCTGCGAGTCTTGCCGTCAGGTATTTTTCACTCATTTGTGGAAATACTGTTTAAAATGAGGAATCTTCCTTATAAATTACTGCAATAGCAAACTTTCGTCCACCGTTGGAATGTTCTATGGCGCATTTAATTGTAATTCCCAACTTTCTCAAGAAATAGACTCTCGCCTACCTAGTGCAACCAGTTATTTTCATCATTGCAATAACTTTCTTTACATAAACTTTCGTGCCTCTACAGCGAACTTTTCATCTATTTAAAAGACTATAGTGATAACTAGTGCTTGTCCCACTTTTCTACCGCGTCGCGATCGTCCGTTTACATTAAATCAGGCCATGAACATTGATCCGAAATCCCAATTATCTTTCCTCAACCTTCTACTAACAAACCATATCAATAAAATTGTAACTATTCTATAAGGTGTCACTCTACGAAGTGCCCTTCCATTTTTGCTTGTTTATCATTAATTAATTACTGTATAACTACGTGTTTTATACACGGTTCAAACTTACATTGTTTCTTCCCCGTAATCAGGGAAAACAATACTTTCAACTCTTGAGTGAGTTATTTCTAGGTCTCACGAAATGGAAACTGCCCCATTTGGCTCGTGATTCCTATTTAAACATAGGAAGTCTAGAACCTTCCTTTTGACCTTTTTCTTCAGGTTTCACCGTAAGTGACCTGCTCTCTTTTGTATAATTGTTATAAAGTAATTCTGCTTAAATATAGGAAGTTGTAGGAACTTCTATCTTATTCTTCATGGTTTTCTTATTGTTATTTTCGAAGTTGTTATTCTCTCTAGAACATTCTCTCAAGAATTTCTTAAAGTACACTCTTTGTACTCGATTTAATGTTTAAACTTTAATTACTTCATTTGTCATTTTTTAAAAATCTTATAAAGATTTTAGAACATATATAAGGTTTGATACCTCATAAATTGTTATTTGCCTGGAGCAATCTCTAAATGTTAGGAGGTCTGCGACCCCATTGTTAAAAAATTTAATGATCCATACTTGTCAGAAAAATATATATTTGTTAAAGTTATAAACTTCTTTGAATTGTTAAATAAATTAAATATTTGTTTTTGGATTTATAATTTCGCAAATACAACGGTTAGGCAAGATCCGGTCTTCCTTGACTCTCCCTACTCAATGCCATTAAACCTATTGATAGGGCTTTCACCATTTGTTGCATTTGAGCAAAAATTCTTAGTGGTAATCTTGTTAAAGTTCTCTTAGCTTTAAAAGCTAATTCTAACTGGCCAGTAAGGCAAGTACAGCTCGCTACGCCAGCTACCTGCTTGTGGAGATCCTCTCCAAAATCTTATGGTCAGTTTTCAAAAAGATAAGTGTTTCTCTTTGCCTAAACTTTTAGTCGGCTACTGGCTGGTTAAAAGCATAGCCATTTCCAAATGCAACTACTGGTTCACTTACCAAATTTATTTTCAAAAGCATAATTCCTCTATCACCATCCTTTTTGGGAGCACTTGGTCACTGTTCAGGAAGCTTATAACTTCGAAAACTGGAAATACCAAACTTGATTCAAATTATTGGCATTCTTCGAATTACTTTGAAAAAACGAATTTCTTAGAAAAGACATACAATAAATCTGTCACTTTCAGTCATGCCAGACCAACACCCTTCCCCATAGTAGTCTTATGCCTGCTTGAGAGGAAATATACTAAGGCCACTCTCCAGCTCTCTAGCTGTGTTTCCCGTCAGCTTGGACCAAGCCCTTACCCACTTAAGGTATCCGAGAGCGGATTTGCGGTGGCAACCGCCTCTGAGTGTATTTAAAGCTAAATTTATAACTTTTGTGGAACTCTCATCCTATTTCGCTATCCTTTATCTCCAGTCCGAAACCCACTTCCTTTTCTTAATCATCTTCCCTTGGTGGGTGGGTTATTCCTCAGCCAATAATCTACCCAAAATTTGGTGCCGAAACCCGGGAGAGTCCATTTGTCATTTTTCTGTTTGGCAATACTTTGCAAATTATTAATATCTGCTTTGAATCTTTCAGCTATAACCACATCGTGCAAAGCCTGTGAAGGGGAAAGAGGCCGCTCCTGTCTCCTTTGGTGTGTCCCGTTCTTTCTACTTATTGCTGCTGCCAGCTTGATTTCCAAGGTTCCACAGTTTCGTGAGTTGCATTTCAATCTATTTTCTTTAATATGGCTCCTACTGAAAAGGATAAGGATGAAAAACTTACTTCTAAACGAGCATCCTATAAAGGGCAAATTACCCGTTTTAGAAAGTACATAAAAGAGTTAGATCCCTCAGAAGCTCAATTAGACTTGTTGAAACATCGTGTAAGGGATTTTGAACGTTCTTATGAAAACTATTGTAACATTCAAACTGAAATAGAAACTTGTATGCTCAATCAAACCGAAGATCGAGTCGAAGTAGAAAACCAATATTACGAAGGCATAGGTTCTGCTTTCAAAATAATACGCCAACTCGAAGAGGAGCAGAAAAAGGACGCTTCTGTTCTTGGTTCCCTTCACGAACCACAAACTTCTTTCCGTGAGGGTACTCATAAGCCCAAACCAATTTTACCTAAAATTGATTTACCCCATTTTTCTGGAGATGAATCTACTTGGGATTCTTTCTATGAATTATTTTGCTCCCTTGTTCATGACAATGAAGACATTCAAGTCATTTACAAGTTTCATTACTTGAGATCTATCCTCCGAGGTCAAACTTTAAAGTTAGTCGAAGCACTTCCTCTACGTGCCGAAAATTACCCCCATTGCCTTTAACTTATTAAAAGAAAGATATGGAAATTTACGGTTACGTATTCAACGCCATATGAAGGCTCTATTCAACCTACCTGCGTCACAGCACAATGACGTCACCAGTTTGCGCACTCTAGTTGATACTACACAACTTCACGTTAAGGCTTTGTCCCAATTAGATCAACCCACTGAACACTGGGACACTTTCCTAATACATTTAGTGGTTTCTAAAGTTGATGCTGCTACCCTCAAAGCTTGGGAAATTGAACTTTCTAAAGAAGACGACTATTCTTACGAGCATTTAGTCACTTTCATAAATGCCAGATGCCAGCTCTTAACCGCTTTAGCTAATCAAAGTGAACCCTCTTCCCCGAGTTCCAAATTTGAATTAATGTCTATCAAACCTAAAAGCGATCGCATAGCGTCTAATACCCAAAAACCCGGGTCCAGCTCATCTAAATTTAAATCAAACACTACTGGTTACTCAACTAGGTCTAGTGAACGTCGTGTTGCTAGCTCTATGGTTTTAAACACTCAAAGCGAACCTCGCAAGAGTTTAAACGAACCTTTAAAGTGCATACTTTGTAAAGATCCCCATGCCCTATACCTCTGTAAGTCCTTTAAAGAAATGTCAGTCGACGACAGAAGAAAATTAGTTTCCCAGAACAAACATTGCTTCAATTGCCTAGCGCCTACTCATTCTGCTTCTAATTGTAAGTCCACAAGACTTTGCTACCATTGTGAAAAGGCTCATCATACTTTGCTACATCGTCATGATCAGGCAAGGTCATCGACAGCATCTACTTCTCCGAAAAATGATAGTGCTAACAGTTCTAATGCTTCATCGTACATTCAAAATGCCAAGTCCATTCGCAGTGCTCAAGTATTGTTGTCCACCGTCCAAATCGAAGTTCAGGATAACTTTGGCAACTGGGTTCGTGCACGCGGTCTTCTAGATTCAGCGGCAACTCATGATTTTGTGTCTAATTCCTTAATTAGAAAACTAGGCCTACCTGTAAACCCCACTTCTATCAATGTGTCGGGCATCAACAGCTCAAAATCGCAAGCTTTACAATTCTCAAAACTAACCATAAGAGATATTTGTCATAGAAACAACTTTTTTAAACTAAATTGTCTCATTCTCAATAGCATTGGAGAAGATACTCCCAGTCACTCTGTGGATATTTCAGGGTTAAACATTCCCTCGCATTTAAGGCTAGCCGATCCTTTGTTCAACATGCAAAATCCTATTGACATACTCTTTAGTGCCAATGTTTTCTGGAATTGCCTACGTAAACAGGTTCGTAAGTTATCCTCAAACGGGGTCGCCAGAGACACTAATTTTGGATGGATCGTGACAGGTCAACTTCCCCATTATTCTCCCCAACCCGCATCGCAATGTTACTTCTCCAATACTGATCTGGAACAGTTCTGGAGGCTTGAAAGCGTTGATCCTCCTAATGTAACCTCTTCAGAAAATGAATTCTGTGAGCAACTTTTTTTGAACACCACCACTCGTTCTTCTGATGGCCGGTTCGTTGTTCAAATGCCAAGATTACATAATCCTCCAAAACTTATTAATTCTCAGCCCAAAGCTCGAAAAGCTCTCTTTGCTATCGAGAGCAAATTCAAGAAAGAACCTCTTGTTAAACAGCAGTACACTGATTTCATGGATGAGTATGAAAGCTTGGATCACATGGAAGTTGTTAACAAATCTGAGGATGAATTGCACCCCCCACTTGAAACGGTTTATCTAAATCATCATCCTGTGTGGAAAAACCCCCTTGTAAAAGATAAAATTCGAGTTGTTTTCAATGGTTCATCACCCGATGTTAATGGCAACAGCCTTAACGACACTCTTTACTCTGGTCCTGCTATTCAATCAGATCTATCTGCTATACTCTTAAACTTTCGATTATTTCCCATAGCTGTCATAGCTGATATAAAACAGATGTACCGTCAAGTTTTAATTCAACCGGAACAACGAGATCTCCAAAGAATCTTGTGGCGTGATGAAATCAGTAAGCCCATTAAGGTATTTCGCTTAAAAACGGTTACTTATGGCTTAAAACCCTCTGCTTTCCTTGCTATTCGATCTCTACACTTGTTAGCCTCACAAGATGGTCATTTATTTAATTCCAAAGCCTCTGAAGCACTAACTACGTCATTCTATGTTGACGATTATTTGCAGTCCTTCCCCACTTTGGAGGAAGCTTCTTTTGTGTCTTTAGAACTTCAAGCATTGCAAAGGAATGGAGGTTTCCCACTCCATAAGTGGAATTCCAACTCCACTGAGTTTCTCGCCCAGTTTCCCATCGAAGACGTAGATCCTTCTTCTGTCGAAATTTGTGGAAACTCCGAATCTATAAAAAACTCTAGGAGTTCACTGGTGCACTAGCACTGACACTCTCATCTATAAAGTTTCGCTCGCAGAAGAGCTTCCTAATACAAAAAGACAAATCCTCTCTGAAATTGCAAAAATTTTTGATCCGCTTCAATTCCTTGCCCCAGTTATCGTTATAGCCAAACTCTTCATGCAAGAGCTGTGGTCGCTCAAATGTGAATGGGATGACACTGTCCCTCTTTCTTTTCCTAATCGTTGGCTCTCGTTTCGCAGCAATTAGCCAGATCTTTCCCTTATCGAAATCCCGAGGAATTTAATTAGCTCTCATTCTAATACACCCTTCTTCCTTCATGTGTTCGCGGACAGTTCCGAAAAGGCTTACGGTTGCTGCGCATATTTAGTTTATCACGGTTCATTATATGGATCTTCAGTTTCCAACCTTGTTTGTGCCAAATCGAAGGTCGCTCCTCTTAAAACTATCACTTTGCCTAGGCTCGAACTGTGCGCTGCACTCATGGCTGCAGAACTTGTTAAGAAATTACGGGAAGTATTAAAAGTCGAATTCTCGCAAATCTATCTCTGGAGCGATTCCATGATCACCCTTTCTTGGATCGCCAAGATCCCCTCTCACTGGCAAACTTTTGTTGCAAACAGGGTTTCCAAAATTCAAACTCTTTCCTCTGGATGTCAATGGAGGCATGTGCCCAGTGCTGATAATCCAGCCGATATTATCTCTCGTGGTTGTTTACCCTCTCAATTGGCAGCTTCCTAATTGTACTGGCATGGGCCCTCGTGGTTAATCGAAGACTCTTCTTCATGGCCTTCTAAACCTCCAGCTACAAACTCCAACTTGCCTGACGCTAAAGTATCTTTACCTACTGCTTCGTGTCTTGTTTCCAACGTTTCTCATCCCATGTTGTCCCGCTATTCTTCCTTTCACAAATTAATTCGAATTGTTGCTTATCTCCTTAGATGGAAATATCTTGTGGTTGACCAACCGCTTCTCTCCAAACCACACCTTACCAATCATGAATTGAATCTCGCTACCATTAAGGTTTTACAACTGACACAGCAAGAAGCCTTTTATTCTGAATTGTCTTTGCTTTCTTCTAAAAGGGATCTTTCCAAATCCAGTCGTCTTCGTGCTTTAGCTCCGTTCCTTGATGACCATAGGTTACTCAGGGTAGGTGGAAGGCTCTCCCAATCTTTGCTCTCTGAGGACAAAAAGCATCCCGTTATTTTGCCTTCTAAACATCACGTAACTTCCTTAATTATACGTGACTTTCATTATCGTAATCTGCATGTTGGTACACGCACTCTGCTTTGCCTCTTAAGGGAAAAGTACTGGATTATAAATGGAATTCATGAAGTTTCTTCTGTAATTCACAAGTGCATTCCTTGTTTCAAAGCGAAACCTAAAATCAACACTCAATTAATGAGCGATCTTCCCTCCTTCCACTCCTCTCCTATACGCCCATTTGCTTTAACTGGTGTGGACTATATGGGTCCGTTCCAATATCAACGAAATTCTCCTGAAGCTAAACGCAAATTGTTTGGTAAGCTTTATGTTTCTCTCTTTGTTTGCATGGTTACTGGCGCTATCCACTTGGAACTAGTAACGAATGCTTCTACTTCCTACTTTTTATCAGCTGTCTCTCGCTTCACTGCTAGGCGTGGTGTTCCTTCAGAGATGTTCTCTGATAACGCTTCCAATTTTCAGGGCGCAGCTTCCCTGTGGAAGAAAGCTCTCACTTCCTCTCCTGCCATGGAACAAATTTCTAATTTTTCTTATTCAAAGGGTTTCAAATGGCGCTTCATACCTCCCTACGCTCCTCATCACGGTGGTAGGTGGGAATCTTGTGTAAAGCTTACTAAACGTCATTTAAGAAAAGCTTTAGGTAATCGTATTCTGACTTATGAAGAATTCAATTCACTGTCCGTTCTGATTGAAGGTGTTGTTAACTCTCGCCCTTTAACTCCTCTTTCCAATGACCCTGATGACCTGCTTCCACTTACACCTGGTCACTTCCTTATCGGCACTTCTCTTTCTGCTCCTCCTCCTCTTCCCAATTCTTTCAGGGATTCTAATTTACCTATTGTTTGGCGTAAACTTGAAGCCCTCCGCAATTCCTTTTGGAAGAGGTGGAACTTGGAATATTTAACTTCTTTGCAACGGAGACAGAAGTGGTTTCTTTCCAGTCCCAACATTAAAGTGGGGGACTTGGTCTTGGTTAGGGATGTTTCACCCCCTCTAGTATGGATCTCTGGTAGAGTGACCGAGTGTTATCCTGGAAGAGATGGGAGAGTCAGGGTGGCCAAAATCTTGACCGCTAATGGTTCGATCACAAGACCACTTTCTCTAATATCTCCATTAGCTTTAAATGTTTAACTGCTTATTTGTTCTCTGTTGGTGTTTTCCCCTCCGAGTATGGTGTATTCTTTGAATACACGGTACGTGAGAATCTAATTTTTAATGCTCTTTGCATGTTCATTCCTTCCTCTTTGTCAAACACCAACAGTGATCTTCTATTTTCTCTGTGGTGATCACTTCGCTTATATCTTTTATGAGTCTGTTCTAGATATATATCTTCTATGACCCACCTAGCGTCATCTCGCAGCGAATCTCTGAAGCTCCTCAATTCTTCCTGGTGCAAGAGGATTTACTTATCCATCTGGCCACCAGATCTTGTTACCATCGCCAGCTATTTTCTCCGTGAGCAAGAGAACTACGTCTACTTTTTTACTCACCATGCTGTGCTAGTATCATCTGTTATCAACTCTTTGAAGACCGGCTCAGCAAGAGAAGATCAATTTTTTGTTGTAATGTTGGCTATGTTTATATGTTCTCCTTTTGTCTCCTACCCCCACTCTTTCCCTTCCTTGGACCCTCCGTGCTCTGCTGAGTGGGTCTCACTTGTGCGCCGGCCGTCGACTCAGTTAAGGCTCAACTCGAGCCAGTCTCCTCAAACCAAGAGGCAAACTCTACTTTCTACGCCATGTTGGCATATTAAATATTGTAAAGGGGAACTTCACCTTCAACACGCAACCAAGATAAGTACAGACTTAAGGTTTTAACCTCATCTTCATCAATTTTATCTACATGCTTTTATTGATTATTTTATAGACAGCGTGAGATTACTTGTGGGGTGGTAATCATTCTTCGCGGGATTTTCCATGTTGGGCTTTTGTCTAATCAAGCCAATCTTGGTGAAAAGCAGCATTTCTTATGCTTGCTAAATGAGAAATCTTCTCACCACGTGGGATATTATCTAATACCCGCTGTCTATAAATTACAAAGCAAGTTCCTCCGCTGGATTATCTTTGGCCCCATTTTTCTATTAAGATCGTTCTGGAACCTTCCAGATCCTGTACTCTATCTGCGAGTCTTGCCGTCAGGTATTTTTCACTCATTTGTGGAAATACTGTTTAAAATGAGGAATCTTCCTTATAAATTACTGCAATAGCAAACTTTCGTCCACCGTTGGAATGTTCTATGGCGCATTTAATTGTAATTCCCAACTTTCTCAAGAAATAGACTCTCGCCTACCTAGTGCAACCAGTTATTTTCATCATTGCAATAACTTTCTTTACATAAACTTTCGTGCCTCTACAGCGAACTTTTCATCTATTTAAAAGACTATAGTGATAACTAGTGCTTGTCCCACTTTTCTACCGCGTCGCGATCGTCCGTTTACATTAAATCAGGCCATGAACATTGATCCGAAATCCCAATTATCTTTCCTCAACCTTCTACTAACAAACCATATCAATAAAATTGTAACTATTCTATAAGGTGTCACTCTACGAAGTGCCCTTCCATTTTTGCTTGTTTATCATTAATTAATTACTGTATAACTACGTGTTTTATACACGGTTCAAACTTACATTGTTTCTTCCCCGTAATCAGGGAAAACAATACTTTCAACTCTTGAGTGAGTTATTTCTAGGTCTCACGAAATGGAAACTGCCCCATTTGGCTCGTGATTCCTATTTAAACATAGGAAGTCTAGAACCTTCCTTTTGACCTTTTTCTTCAGGTTTCACCGTAAGTGACCTGCTCTCTTTTGTATAATTGTTATAAAGTAATTCTGCTTAAATATAGGAAGTTGTAGGAACTTCTATCTTATTCTTCATGGTTTTCTTATTGTTATTTTCGAAGTTGTTATTCTCTCTAGAACATTCTCTCAAGAATTTCTTAAAGTACACTCTTTGTACTCGATTTAATGTTTAAACTTTAATTACTTCATTTGTCATTTTTTAAAAATCTTATAAAGATTTTAGAACATATATAAGGTTTGATACCTCATAAATTGTTATTTGCCTGGAGCAATCTCTAAATGTTAGGAGGTCTGCGACCCCATTGTTAAAAAATTTAATGATCCATAATTGTCAGAAAAATACAGGGTGTATTTGATATGATGGAAGTCCTTTACACTGGTGATAGAAGATGGTATTCTAAGCAAATATCTTCATGAAATTAAGTCGGATCTTAATTAGTGTAGGTGGAATTAAATCACAAAAATCGTCGGTCAATATCTTGGAAACGGGCTTTCACTTCGTTCCCCTCAGCAGCAGAGCTGACTTCTCCCCGTCTCCCTCCCCTCCTACGCTGAGGAATGTTGACCAGAGTCTGCAGTTGAGTGACCTCCTCGCCTTGTCTGCCAATGACATTGAAATACACAAACCGAGCCTATGAACAGCTGATTCACACCTTCATGGGGAGTGGCTACATGACTAGTGATGGTGGATCTGTCTAGGATTTTTCCAGCTTCATGAACTATGCATAGAAAATTGAAATCCTAAAGATTTAGTAAATTAATTTAAGGAACTGTTGGTCTATCTTTGTGTGAAGATAGTGCAACAACTGTAATAAACTTATTAATAATACTAATAATAGTAATAGTAGGCTTTTAGACACACTAACTTCTTTTATGTTACTTTTTGGTATGTCGAGTTGCCAGACTTTAATGTACGTAGGATTTCTTGTATGTGCCATGAAATCCATGGAGATGATCTTATTAGATCCCATTCATTTACTACATGACTGAACGTAGATCGCACCCTCGGGATGGTTAGCACTCTACCACCAGAACTACACATGCTGACTCTTATTATTATTATTATTAGACTATTATTATTATTATTATTATTATTATAACACTGTATTATAACAATGTATTTGTATTTTATTTTCATTTTCGTGTATTTTCATATGTATTTACATTGTTGATGGACCAATAAATCAATCCTCCCCCCCCCCCCCTCTCTCCAGTTAATGGCCACCCGAGGGCTGGAGATGGGATGGGACAATTTACAATATGAACATGTGGTACCATACTAGTATTAAATCTTGGAAGTAGGTTTCCATGGGTTCCCATTTCTACCCCAGGCATATGTCGGGATTGTTCCTAACTTAAGGCCACGGCCGCCTTCTTCTCAATAATCATAACCGCTGGCAGTGCAGCCCATGAAGGGCCTAGGCCTACCAAGCGACCGCTGTCCAGCCATTTGGCCTGCAGATATTAGGGTGACGCGTGGTCAGTGCATCGGGTCCCCTCGGCCATTAATCTTGATTTTCCTGACTCGGGCACTGCCTCACTGTCAGACAGCTACTTAATTGCCCTCACGAGGCTTAGTGCACTGCGTTACAGCCCTCACGTCAGTTTCTAATATCCCTGATGGAGCCAGGAATCGAACCCAGGGCCTCCAGGTGAGAGGCAGTTGCACTGCCCCAACACCACAGGGCCGGCGCCTTCTTCCGAATCCTCACCTGAATTACAAATACCCACATTACTACAGAAACCACAAAACACAGGTTATCACACAAATTCTACCCACACCCAGCTACATGGGGCTAAATGATCAAAATCGCCAAGCCTCTCAAACAAAACATCAAGTTTTTTACTGCCGTCCTAAATGCCTAGTTCTGAACAGACTGCGGGATGTCGGAATTTTGTCACACTGCATTTCATTAAGAGAATGTTTTTAGTATTTTCAGAAACTAGTCAACAGAAGGTCCGACACGGACGCCAATGATACATCAGGGCTGAGTATCGAAATTATTTTATACATGAACATCAATCAATGAATTCCACACTTACAAAGTAGGCTACACAATACTACCGGTCCTGACGTCCCAAGCCATTGCGTGCGTTGTCAACAACAACAAGAACAACGGCAATGCACATTTTCTTACGAGACGGTAGAGCTCATCCTCATAACAGCTGATAGCCTACCACCCCTCAAGTCAACCGGTAAGGTCAATGCTCCGATTACGTAACAACTTCCCCTTCGCGCGTCGTCACATCTGGCTCCACCTCGTTTCCCCAGCCTGCCGCACCACTTTCTGCCTGATTAGTTTCTGAAATAACTAAAAACATTGACTTTTTAATGATTAATTATCAATTTCAAGATAGGTGACAAATTTTTTACCTAGGAAGCTTAGAATAGTCTCTTCTATCACCAGTGTAACGGACTTCCATCATATCAAATACACCCTGTATATATTTGTTAAAGTTATAAACTTCTTTGAATTGTTAAATAAATTAAATATTTGTTTTTGGATTTATAATTTCGCAAATACAACGGTTAGGCAAGATCCGGTCTTCCTTGACTCTCCCTACTCAATGCCATTAAACCTATTGATAGGGCTTTCACCACTTGTTGCATTTGAGCAAAAATTCTTAGTGGTAATCTTGTTAAAGTTCTCTTAGCTTTAAAAGCTAATTCTAACTGGCCAGTAAGGCAAGTACAGCTCGCTACGCCAGCTACCTGCTTGTGGAGATCCTCTCCAAAATCTTATGGTCAGTTTTCAAAAAGATAAGTGTTTCTCTTTGCCTAAACTTTTAGTCGGCTACTGGCTGGTTAAAAGCTTAGCCATTTCCAAATGCAACTACTGGTTCACTTACCAAATTTATTTTCAAAAGCATAATTCCTCTATCACCATCCTTTTTGGGAGCACTTGGTCACTGTTCAGGAAGCTTATAACTTCGAAAACTGGAAATACCAAACTTGATTCAAATTATTGGCATTCTTCGAATTACTTTGAAAAAACGAATTTCTTAGAAAAGACATACAATAAATCTGTCACTTTCAGTCATGCCAGACCAACACCCTTCCCCATAGTAGTCTTATGCCTGCTTGAGAGGGAATATACTAAGGCCACTCTCCAGCTCTCTAGCTGTGTTTCCCGTCAGCTTGGACCAAGCCCTTACCCACTTTAGGTATCCGAGAGCGGATTTGCGGTGGCAACCGCCTCTGAGTGTATTTAAAACTAAATTTATAACTTTTGTGGAACTCTCATCCTATTTCGCTATCCTTTATCTCCAGTCCGAAACCCACTTCCTTTTCTTAATCATCTTCCCTTGGTGGGTGGGTTATTCCTCAGCCAATAATCTACCCAACACCCCGACAAATTTTTAGTAGAAAATTTATGGTTTTAATGGTTACTAACCATTAAAATCAAATACCAAAATTAACGTAAAATTAAGAATTCCTTCGTAGCTTTATGAAAATTGTAACAGCTATCTATGTTATCACCATTAAGTTCAAAAAGATAATCTATACTATCCTCAGACAACTGATTTATAAATACTTCTACATCTTCTGTAGGATGTAGTAAACACAGGAAGAAAGAAAGAGTTATTCGCTTTACTCGGGCGTCCATTTATATATACAGAAATATTATAATATAACATTTTCTTTATAAACCCAGCTATTGTGAGAATTATCAAAACCCAACCATTTGACATATACCCGATTTCCTTTCTTTCTTAAAACTTTTTCAACAATATATGCCTCTGGATACTTAGTTTTCTGTAATTCTTGCTCATAAAAGTTCCCCTTTATTTCTTCCGCATTCACATCTTTCAATTTGTACGTAATAGGGTCGGAATAAACGATATCTTTTATTTCAAATATTTCAGTCGACCAATTTCCTGTGTATCCTTTTTCGAATATACCTTTTAGTTTACTAATTCTGGCTTGATCGCCAACTTTAAATTTCGCTTTTTCTTCCGCTCCTACGCTTACAGTTTAAACAGTTTTCAACAAATGTTCTTCATTAGCTTTGTTTACGTTTTTTGGCTTCATATTTATAGTTGTGTGCGTCGTATTATTGTAGCCATTAATTAACTTTGGTAAAATGCCAACCCAGCAGAAGTTTCCTTGAATATCAAACTGCTTCCACATTTTCTCTTTTAAGGTCCTATTAAATCGTTCTACAACTGAAGCTTTTACTTCAGTAAAAGTCGAATAATGATTGATATTAAATTTTTTCATCAATTTTGAAAATTCTTTATTGTAAAATTCTTTACCGTTGTCTGTTTGAAGATTTTTGGGTTTTCTGTTTTTTTAAATACCATCAAACGCTTCAGCAACACTTTTACCCGTTTTATCTTTGACTGGTACACCCCAGGCATACTTTGAAAATACATCAATGACTGTTAACAAATACTTGTAGCCTTTATTAATTGGGCCGATAACCTAGATGTTAGGCCCCTTAAAACAACAATTATCGTCATCATCCTTTATTAAGCTTCGATATCCCCTTTATTTTTCCAGAGTCCATTTCTACCAAATCCGCTTGCCAAATGTCATCAATGCCGTGAGTTGTAACCCTCCTTCTCGGAAAATTCTTCCTCATGGGTTTATGAATTTCGTTTATAATTTCCTCCCGAATGCTAACGGGTGGTTCTCTAATTTGGATAGAACCCCCTATTTCTACACTCTCATTAACTCTTTTTTTTCAAACCTGCTTTTCTTACTCCCACACTCGGAACATAAACCTTCGATTCTAGTTCGACCATTTTTTGTCGAAAGGGTGTGAGGATGCAGTGTTTGAGTAAACGTTTTGCACTTTAAACACCAAATGTGATTATTCATTTATTAATTAATTAATTAATTAAAATTAATTATAAAATAAGCATTGGTTTATTCAGACACCCAACATTGAAGAACGCAAACTAACTTACAAGAAACAAGGGTCTACTCTTTGTTTAGGAAATTAATTTTTTATATTTATATTTATATTTTATATATAATAAATGGAATCAATTACCGATATTCTGAACAGCAAACTTGTCTATAATAGCAAACAAGTGGTTATTGCTATTGATGAAAATAACGATTCATGGTTTAAAGCTAAAGATATTGCTTTAATATTGGAGTATAGAGATACAGATAAAGCAATTCGAAAACGCGTTGCAATTGAAGACAAAGGTACATTCGATACCTTAAATAACCCCGACGTTTTGGCGGGGTTAAAAAATGCACATCCTCAAATCATATTTATTAATGAATCTGGGTTGTATTCGCTTATTTTATCATCTAAAAAGAGAAAGCTAAAAAATTTAAGAAATGGGTAACGAAAGAAGTCCTTCCATCAATTCGAAAGTACGGAGAATACAAAATTAAAGAAGAATATAAGAACCAACTAGTTGGGTTAATGCAGAAACTTCAAATAAAGGAGGCAGAAAACGAATCTCTTACCCCATTAGCCACACCTCTTGCACTTAAAACTAGTAAGAATAATTGTCTGCTTATTATAGATAAGCATGAACCAAACGAAAAGTACAGGTACTATGCAATAAGGGCGCAGAGACAACAGGTGAATCAAGCAATCAAAAAAATATGCAGGCGGCACCCCGATTGTGAGATAGTTTATGAAAAATATAATGATCCTAATAGCGTAAGGTTGTATGTGCTTATGAAAGAACAAATAAAAATTAGCTATTCGGGAAACCATTTCAATATTCCATTTACTCCTGATCTTCTTAAAGGAACAATAGAGATGTTGTATAAAAACCTGTTACATTAGACTGTTTTTAATGGATATTTTCTCCATTAAAAACTAAAACATTTTAACATTAGTGTTATTCGACCGATTCATCAGAATGGGGTTCATATGCATCAAGTATTACTTCACCAAACATCGCCACACTAACATTTATTGGAAGTTTTAAAATTACGCTGCCCATTTTATTTTTAAAGCATAAAGCATCACCAGATTTAACGTTGAAGGGCTTACTAGTATCTACCATAATTTTTTCTTCTTTGGAACGTGCAATATAAACGTCTAATACTGTTTTAATAGCGTCATCTGTATATGAAGTAAATACTTTATCTGGGTCTACGATACGAACAAATATTTTCCTAATCGTTGCGTTGTATGTAAAAATATGCTCAATTTTATCTTTCTCTGCAAAAACGTCCTTCTGTAATCCTATCCTATCAAACACCTTTCTTTCTAAATTGTCAACCTTTTCTGTTAATGTTGCTACTGGTGCAAGACTAGTAGTGGCATATACCGAAAATAATTTTTCTATTTCTTCTTTCGTGAAGTAGTCCCCTTCAGTAGTAAGTGGTTTGAGCTTTTCTAAGAGATATTGCTTATTAACGACATCTTTATTGTTGATTGGATCTTCAATATTCGCTATCCTCTTTCCCTGAAAATCAATCCATGTTTTTGAAACAAAAAAAAGCTCACTAAGGCGTTTATTTAGAGCCGTAACTAGCCTTGAAAATCGTTTTTCTAAATCATCCTTTGTGATAGCTTTAATATTTAATGAACTACTCTCTCCGTTTATAATTTTATTTCCAAATATGTCCATTTATTAAATCTATTATTTCGTTAAAATGAGCGGGATTAGGGGAACCCAAATTCGAAAACAACTTTAAAACAAGGACACATAAATGACCACATATATATTCATCAAACATTTGAATTCTTTCGGCGTTATAAAATAGGTTGCTAGCTCCCAAATAATTTACTAGTTTTTCAGGAACATCTCCACCAAATGAGTCAAAGACGAATTTTTGATTACCCTTTTTAAAGTAACAAATCCAATGAGTACCTGCATGATCCGACGTATCCAAGTTTACAATTCCTGATTCACAATCATTAGGTTTTGTAGGCAGTTCATCAATCATAAAAACATTTCGAAAATGCTTTATGTTCATTTCGTGTATTACACACATCAAAAAAAGTTTTGCATCACCTCGGTTCCCAGATCTCCGGCATATAGACGTTGACTGTGTATATTGTATCCAAGATACAGTCCCTTTGACTGTTCATAGATGTCACTAAAACTGCTCAAAGATGTAAACAACCATGCATGAGCAGGGCCTATTAGACGGAGGGGGTACGACAGCCGATCAGTTCCAGTCATTCCACCAGGACGAAGGTACGCTGCTCATGTTGTCTGTAGTTCTACCATGCCTAGAAGGTCAATACCGCAGTTCGATCGCGTCCGCATTGTTACTTTGTGTCAAGAAGGGCTCTCAACAAGGGAAGTTTCCAGGCGTCTCAGAGTGAACCAAAGCGATGTTGTTCGGACATGGAGGAGGTACAGAGATACAGGAACTGTCGATGACAGGCCTCGCTCAGGCCGCCCAAGGGCTACTACTGTAGTGGATGACCGCTACTTTCGGATTGCCGCTCGGAGGAACCCTGACAGCAATGCCACCATGTTGAATAATGCGTTTCGTTCAGCCACAGGACGTCGTGTTTCAACTCAAACTGTGCGCAATAGGCTGCATGATGCGCAACTTCACTCCCGACGTCCATGGCGAGGTCCAGCTTTGCAACCCCGACACCATGCAGCGCGGTACAGATGGGCCCAACAACATGCTGAATGGACCCCACGGAATTGGCATCACGTTCTCTTCACCGATGAGTGTCGCATATGCCTTCAACCAGACAATCGTCGGAGACGTGTTTGGAGGTACCCTGGTCAGGCTGAACGTCTTAGACACACTGTCCAGCGAGTGCAGCAAGGTGGTGGTTCCCTGATGTTTTGGGGTGGCATTATGTGGGGCCGACGTACGCCACTGGTGGTCATGGAAGGCTCCGAAACGGCTTTACGATACCTGAATGACATCCTCCGACCCATAGTGCAACCATATCGGCAGAATATTGGAGAGGCATTTGTCTTCATGGACGACAATTCTCGACCTCATCGTGCACATCTTGTGAATGCGTTCCTTCAAGATAACGACATCGCTCGACTACAGTGGCCAGCATGTTCGCCAGACATGAACCCTATCGAACATGCCTGGGATATGTTGAAAAGGGCTGTTTATGGACGTCTTGACCCACCAACCACTCTGAGAGATTTATGCCGAATTGTCGTTGAGGAGTGGGACAATTTGGACCAACAGTGTCTTGATGAACTTGTGGATAGTATGCCACGGCGAATACAGGCATGCATCAATGCAAGAGGACGTGCTACTGGGTATTAGAGGTAGTGGTGTGTACTGCAATCTGGACCACAAATGCTGAAAGTCTAGCTGTATGATGGTACTACATGCAATGTGTGGGTCTCATGAGCAATAAAACGAGCTGAAATGTTGTTTGTGTTGATCTCTATTCCCTTTGTATTTAACGGTTCCGGAACTCTTGGAACCGAGGTGATGCAAAACTTTTTTTGATGTGTGTATTTTAAGTATATCGAAATTACTTAAAGGGTGCTTATAGTTGGAAAGTATATCACTCAATATCGATGAAATTTCTCTTTTTTCTAATTTTAGTTATTCCCAAACAACCTTGTCTAGTCTTTTTTTCGATCACCAGATTATGTCTAATTTGTTCAGCCAATTCCGCATCTTCTTTTTGCTTTTTATGAACAGCGCTTGTAATGGCTGCAGCGCCACCTGCCAGCGAACCAATGGCACCCAATGCAGCTAATATTAATGGCAAAAATCCTCCTTGGTGTTCATTAATTCCTGAACCTTCTTTCTTCCTACTGAGATATTCGAATATTTTCTTTACAATTGGAATGGACAAACTTATAAGTAAGCTACCACCTTTTTGAATTTTTCTTGCTTTATGCTTTTTTTGTGTATCTGTCAAGTACTCATCTAGATAGTCATGCTTTTTCAGATCTTCGTTGGAGAGTTTTATTTTAATAGCTTTGGGTTTTAGTTTCCCTTTTTTGGAAACGTTGTAATCAATACTAAATCCTTTCATTTATTTAATAAAAAAATTATAAACAAAAATTTTACAAATTTATACTCAGACGCCCCAACCATTTTCATCTAACCCCATTCCCATTTTTCTTTTTCCATACATTATTCCAGTAACGGCAGTAGCTGCTAGTCTCTCACTATAGTTAGCATCTTTACTGAATATTCTCTCTTTTGCAGCCTTTTGTAATTCTTTATCTGCTTGATGTCTGTGCTCTAATTTTGTATGGTCGCGGTATGCTATATCATGTAATTTACATGCTTCGTCTAATGGGTTAGAACCCTGAACACCTTCGGCTAGTTGCTTGTCTAATGGATTACCAGGACCACAAAATTTGTATCCCGGGAGTGTTAAGTCAATATTATTTTCACCTATTTTATTAATCATCCTATTAACTAATCCTTTTCCATGTTTTTCAGATTCCCAGAATGTATGGGGAATGTTATTTAAAAACCTAATTAGATATGGAATACCTTTAGGATTATTAACAATGAAGTCATTAAACTTACTCGCAAGCATCTTCGTTATTCCAACCTTTTCATTGTGATAGATGTTGTTTCCAGCATTTTCTTCGCCATGAATTACCATTAATCTGTCTATTAATTCCCTTACATCATCCATCCACACATATTCAATCGGTGCTTTTGAATATTTTTTTACAAAACCAAATCCTGATTTAGGAGGAGTGGTTAGAGATGCAGCTCTTTCTTTTCTACTAACTTTTTCTGAAAGCCATATATCCTTTATCAACGTATTATATTTTTTGCCAACACTACTTTTAGGTTTAGTGCTATTTGGGTCATTGTTTTATACATAGCATTTGTAATTTTTAAAATAGTCTTATATGTGCTGCGGTCTTCGTCTGTATACTCATCATCGTTAGGTGTATCATTTAAGGTTAAAAATAGCATTAAACCCTTTGTAGCTTTAAAATTCTTACCCTTAATTATAATATCGTCATTACTGAATTCAACTTTTGAGTCACCTATATAATAACCCTGATAGTTCTTATCATACCTTATTCCAAATTTAGGGTCACTAATTCTAGGTAAACATTTTGAAATTATTACCCCTAAGTGGACCGTAGAATAATCAGTTATGCCTTTCCTCTTAACATTTTCTTCACTTTTATCATACTCTTCATCGGCCTCTTGAAATAAACTCCTCCCCTTTTCTTTCTGAAGTTGCGACTCTAAATTCTTTCTGACCTTTCTTGACGATTTTAAAGCTTCTTTTTGCTTATCAGTGACATCATATTCATCCAAGAAATAGGAACCTTCGGAATCTGAAGGAAAGTCTTCTTTATAGTCAATTCTGTAAGGAATTAATTGCTTCTCCACTTCTCTATTTTCTTCTATAGCTTTAATAACATTTTCACCGATGTCATTTAACTTGTTGCCTAAAACATTAACAGCATCGATAACAGGTTGATCTTCTTTTTTATACTTCTCGTATTCCGTTATAGGCTGCTTCTTCCATATTCGAAATTCGTCTTCAAATTTCTTCCTATTCCTTCTTGCTTGTTGAACTACCTTTTGATCGTATTTCGCAAACATCTTTATTATAGGTGAAATTTTAAAAAATGACGTTTGATGCTAACATTGACGTTTGACATTTGACGCTGACATTGACGCTGTACGTTGTACGCTGTACGTTGGCATTGACGCTGTACGTTGTACGCTGACGTTAACGCTGAACGTTAACGCTGACGTTGTACGCTGTACGTTAACGCTGTGCGTTAACGTTGTACGTTGACGCTGACGTTGTACGCTAACGATGTTTGTGTTAGAATACTCAACCCAAAACCTGCCAATAACCCTGGAGTAGTTACCCAACATTTAGAAACGTTTTAATTTTATTCCTATATTTACCATCGTTAGTTTTGCGATTCATATCAATAGTAATAAAACCAAACTCCTCATTCCAACATTTGCTGCAAATATTCTTAAAGTCTTGAAATTTCATATCGCCACCAACAAATTCTTGATAAATATGATTTAAATTGGTATTATCTTGCCTAAATATGTTTAAGAAAATTAAGTTATCACGAACTAATTGTTTTGGTATTTTTGAATACGTTTGAGCTAAGTAAAAACAGTCAATCCCTTTATGTCTTCCTCGTGTAAAATATTCTCGAACTATGTCTTGGTTTTCCAGTATGAAATCGTCGAAAATTACAACTGACCTATCTTCACATTTATCCAGTGGCATTATGCTTTCATCGTCATGAATAAATTGTGCAATGGACTTTCCTAACTTCTCTTCGATTTTATTACATTTTTCCATAAACTGTTGATACTTAGATTGATCTAAACTTTAAGAGAAGATGTAAAGGTTGTTTATTTTTTCCCAGTTTAACCATCCAGGTGCCAAAATATAATTGTCAATCATTAAGGTTGTTTTACCACAATTACTGGGGCCTATTATAGCACAACGAATGGAATTCGGTAATAATTTGCCATGTTTGTTCTTTACTTGCTTTTCTACAAGTCTTACTTGTGGGTCCCAATCTACAACATTTCGTTTACTCATTTTCGTTTATTTTATTAATTAACGAATGAATTAATAAATGAAGAGAATTTTTGAACTAAGTGGTAAAACTTCGGTTTTAGAGAAAAGGTTAAATGTTCCATTGCGAGATAAATTTAGAAAAGTTGGATTAATAGGGTTTTACTCAACCTTCCTAACACCAAATATTACAACAAAAAACAATAAAGTACACTATGAAAAAGTATCAGGTACGATAACTGAAATGTTTATTCCACCAGGTCAATATAATGTAGAAAATTTACAAAAAGCCATTCAAAGTCAAGAACCTAAGATTAGTATTGAACAAAATAAAATTCTAAGCAGATTGGAAATAATTAGTGATTATAAAATATATTTTGACCAAGAAGAAAGTATTGGTTCAGTTTTAGGTTTTAATAATCAAATTGTAGAACCAAAAACCAAAACACTTGCTCGGAACTTACCTAAAATAATTCCGTTCGAAAATATCCGCGTTCATTTCAATTTAGCGGATGGAATGTTTGTAAAAGACTCTGAGCATTTTCACCGTGAAACGAATATTATTGTATCATTTAAACCAGCCATAGAATTTAGTGCTCCAATAATTTATGAGCCGAATTATCCTGTATTTTGCCCAGTTTTCGATAAAATTCAGAATTTAAAAATTACTGTGACCAATGAGAATGACGAAGTAATAGATTTCAACGGCGCAACAGTTACTGTAATTTTAGAGATGAGTTAATTACTTCCTCTTCATTTAATTTTCTATTATTTTTCTTATAATAAATGAACAAAGTAGAAAGTTACCAGTGGCAGTCTTTTCCTGTAAATGAAAAGACTAAAAACAATTTAAATTTGCCAAACAAGGACGTGGAAATAGATATTAAAGTTGGTGATGGTTGGATTGATAATAATGCGCACCTGTATATTACTTTCGATGTAACTCATGCTGATGGAACTGATTACACTAACTATGAAGGAAAGTCAAATGTAAAGCTAATTGACAATTACCCCACTCAATTTTGGAGCACTGTCCGTGAAAAAACGAGGATACACTATCTATCGAATTGACCATCCAAATATATCTTCAACGGTTCTGTTTAATTTAACAGCCTCTTATAGTGATAAAATGATATATTCAGGTAATTTTCTTAATAATGGTAAATTGCAGACAAAATCAAATGAGTTAAGGTACCCTTTAAGTCTTCTTGGTGGCTTTTTTAAGGATTTTAAAGAGATTATGTGGGAAGGAGATTTAACTGTTACATTTACATGGAGTCAAAATGCAAACGATGCTTTGTATAGATGGTGGACTAAGAATCCAGATGGGGGCAATATGGCTGGAACTCTCCCGCAGGAAGGAAAAGTTATCGTAAAATCAATGGAGATAAAAATTCCTGTTGTTAAATACGAACCGAATTATGAGCTTGAACTGAGAGAAAAAATACTAAAAGAACCACGAATACCTATATCATTCTTTGATCTTCAAACTCAAGAAATTTCAGGCCTAAGTGGTAAAAAGAATTTTGAAATAGATATTACTAATTACTACAATTCAATGGAGTTTGATCTGCCATATTTTATATTTGTTGTGTTTCAAACCAATAGAAAAGGTAGCCAAGATATGAATAGTTCCAAATTTGATCATGTTCAGCTTCAAAATATTTACATGAAAAACGGAAGAAACGAAATGTTTCCAGAAGAAATGTGGAATATCAATCCTCCTAATACTTATCTAAATGCCTATTATGCTTTTAGGGACTTTAAGCGTATAACTGAGCTGAAATATGATGTTGTTATTACCCCCACAGAGTTCATTACATCTTATCCTATTTATGTTATCAATATAAGTCGGCGTAGAAATGTGGTGACACCTCAGAAAACCAGTATGAAATTGGCCGCAAAATGTAATACCAATATACCTGAAAATACGCTTGCTTATATAATTTTGTATGGTAAAAAGAATTTAACCTATGACGCTAAACATGGCATAGTTACTGAAAACTTTTAAATAACTTTAAATAAGAATAATTAATTTGAGTAATTAATTAACTTGTGTAATTAATTAGTAAGAGTTTAGTTTTTAAGTGCAATTGAACTTAAAAACTAAGAATAAAAAAATAGTTAGTTTAGGTAAAAGAGCAATTTAAGTTAGCAGAATTTTCTTATTTAAAGAATAAATATGGAACCTGAATATAATATAATACCTTGCAGCCTGACAAATATTTTAAAACGGGGTTGTGTTTCAAATACACCCACCAAAGTAAATAAGGAGCCTGAGTGTATTAAAAGATAAGTCTTCCATTACTACCGCAAGCTGCAAAATTTGCAACTGACAATCTTAAAACGCGTTAGTGATGACAGTGATTTCATGGAAATTGGTAATGCCTTAGAGGAATTAGAAGAACAAGTGGAGAAACTAATAGTTTCGGCTGAGCACAGTGCGGAAGAAGAAGGAAGAAGTTAAAAATAAGTTATCAGTGAACTTGACCAGGAAACTCCGTTAGCCTTGATACACTCTTAGTCGATAAGATAACATTGCTATCACTCTCTCTCAGTACCGTCCGCTCGCTCGCATGCAAGTGATGTGCTAAATTAAATATTACTTAGAACCCAGGTGTTAGTCTTGTTACACCGGAAGTACTAGTAGCAAAGCAAGAAACTACGTAGTATGTATGTGTAACGCAATCTATTAGCAAACAATAAAAGCTCTTCCCACTGTACTTGTCGTAAGCAATTGCACCACATCAGTGCAGATTGTAGCTCATAAGGCCGCAAACGCGCTTATTATTCGCTTTCCTTGTAGCTCAGGAGGTTAAAGTGTCTGGTTTGTTGAGACTTGTTCACTTAGAAGCGGAGGCGCCCTGCTTCTATGGTTCGAATCCCACTCAATCCTTTCAAAAAATAACTGAGTCATTAATGGAGAGAGGAGAGGAAAGGACTAAAGAGCAAATGCTCTCCAGGCACATAAGGGAGCCTGAGAGATGCAAAGTAAAAAAGAGTGGCCACTCAAGGAGCGAGAGAAGGAGAACAAAGAACAAAGAAAAAATTCCCAGGGGTAACAACGAGGAGAAATTAAAAACCAGCGCTGGCTTCGAAACACCCCTGGGGGTTTCTCCGAAATGTCGGAGTTTTGCAAAAATGTTGTTAACTGTGACCCTTTAACGCTTAAATAGCGGTGAGTCGTCACCAGAAATATATCATAGTCTTTGATTCTATTAAAGTTGTTATTACCATAAGATAAATCTAGAACAAGATTTTCCACTTTCAAACAATTGTTCTATATCTTATTTCTTTAAAAAGTCACTAGAATTTATAGCCTTGTTTTAACCATTATTTTATCCCTAATTTCTAAAAGGTTATTGGTAATTTTAGTCATTATTTTAACCATTATTTTATCCCTAATTTCTAAAAATGTTACTGATAATTTTAGCCTTGTTTTAACCATTATGCTATACATAATTCTTTAAAAAGTTACTGGTAATTTTAACCATTATTCTATCCTTAATTCTTTTAAAAAGTTACTGGTAATTTTAGCCATTATTTTAGGTGTCTGTAGGATAAATTTGTGTTACGTTTTATAGGTGGAGGTAAGGATAACTTTGTCATTTATATATTAGAGTCATTTTTATGGTTACTTTTAACCATATTTTATTAAAAATAACATTGGTAATTTTATGGATACGTTAACCATAACTTTTTATGGCTGTTTTTTATAGATAGAATAACCATAACTTTTGATTACGTTTTATAGATAATTTTAGCCATATTTATGTGCATTATTTTGGATTAAATTGCATGGTTACTTTTAGCCATAGTTTTGAAAAGCTCATTGGTAATGTTATGGATGGCTTTAACCATAAACAAGATTAAAAAATAAAATAAGTTAAGGTTAAGGTAGACCACAAAAAATAATAAGTTAAGTAAACTATTTTTAAGGTTAAATAGCACCTTAAAAAATAAATAACATTATGGTTAAATTTAACCATAGAAGTAGGCTTGCTCCAAAGTTGCCCATATACTACTGTTTCGCAACAGCACAGTTAAGCATAACGGAAGCTCATTCACCACTGAGAATAAAACGATGACTGATGCTACTGGAGCTGAGTCATATCCTACCCGCGCAACTGCATCTGTCAATCCAGAAGGCTGACAGCGTGCCGCGTGTAAACAAAGAATAGTTCCCTTATTGGCCACCGGCACTTGTATCTTGAACATTGTTTAGAATCAAGACATGTTATGTTTTCTATGTATTTTATGCCAAATGAATGCTGAGGATCCCTGTCTCTGTCCGTCTGTATTAGCGCGCATCACATCCAAACGGCTGTATTTCATTTCATGAAGATTTGTATTTACGTCCAAGCCCATAGGGCAATAATCTAGGGAGGGTTTATTTTAGTATTTTGACTTTTGACGATTGGTTTCATGAAGAAGATGAATATGAAAAAAAAAGAATGTTGGGTCACATTTTAAGCATTTATGTTCTATTCGGACGTGCTATTGAGCAGGGGCACGGACCGGAGGGTGGCCCTTTTTATTGGTAGACCTGAATAGCTCGAAAACTACGCATCGGATAAAAATAAGTTATGGATGAAAGTTATTCGTCCCAAAGGGTAATCGACTTGATCCATCAACCCAAACCCCTGGAAGGGGGTTAACCAAAATGGGAACCGCTATTTTATTGAACATATGGATTCTTCAGAAGAAGTACATTGATATGGCCTACGATCGAAGTAATGTTCGTTCAAAGATGGCGATACAGTCGCAGAAAAACAAAATGAGTACAAACCACTGAAATATTGAAGAAATACACATCACATAAAATAAATGAAAGTAAACGTGTTCAATAGTTTTAAAAAGGGTATCCAATGATACCAATCTTTATCCACCACCCCAGGGAATGGGGAGGAGGGAAATTAAAAATATTAAATGGGAATCCCCATTTTGATTTTAGGCGAATACAGCGCGATCTTTGAATGAAAATAACTTCAATCGTAAGTCAAATAAATGTACTTCTTTTTCTAGAAAATTCAAATCTGCTATATGAAATTGAATTATAGTGTTATAATTTAGATCGGTGCATACCTGTTGAATAAAACTTACGAGACCGTAGTCGGTATTTGAACCCTAGTTTCCTGCATTCCGGGCAAGTACATGCCAGTTACACTGACATGCCCCCACCTGTCCTCGATTCATTTCTAATTATTAGATGAACATGGCATTGCAGTGCGACCCCGCATAATGCGCCCATATGAAAAATCCAATCGGGTACAATATACACGTCTTCATAAAATTACACTTTCCCAGTTTCCCCTTGCGCACCAGTGTTGGAGCAAATATGTTTTCTGCATGTATTATATAAAAGCATCTACAACGTCAGTTATTAGTTTTATTGTAGTATAGGCTAATTACTTTCACAATTAAAATATTTCACAAGGTAATTAATGAAGGAAAAATAAATGCAAAAAAAAGAAACACCAACAAGATGTTCAGTAAAGAACATATAGCCTACTTTCTCCTAAATGCATGGGTTTAGTTATAACTATTTGTCCTTTTCAAGGAGTATAATTGAATGTTGGTTGTAATAGCTTGTTGAAATACAACGTGCTATACGGATATTATACGTTGATTGATTGAATCCTCACCTGAATTATATATACACACACTAATACAGCCATCACAATAACGCAGGTTATCAGACAAAATTCAACACTCACCCCAGTACACGGGACTAAATGACCATGATGTACAAGTATCTCAAATGAAACAACAACAACAACAGCTTCCTACACAAATCCTTCCTCGTATAAAAGTACACACACTAGTAAGCCTACAGACATCACAGTGACACAGGTTATCAGGCAACTTCCACAAACACCCAAGTACACGGGGCTACAAGACCATGATGCCACAAAACCCCTAAAGAATCAACAACAAAAACAACAACAACAACAACAACAACAACAACAACAACAATGGACTCTACCGCAGATCA
The DNA here is from genome assembly GCA_946902985.2 of Meconema thalassinum. Lineage (NCBI taxonomy): Eukaryota > Metazoa > Arthropoda > Insecta > Orthoptera > Tettigoniidae > Meconema > Meconema thalassinum. Next base: position 431,579,314 of record OX336389.2, read on the forward strand.
AGGACAACGAAATTTAATGGCTGTAGTCGAGTGGTGTTATAAGTATATATATAATATTTTTGATTGCAAATACACACTATATATGCTTAACATTATAACGTGTGAGTAGTTATAAATCAATAAATAAATTAAAAAACTAAGTAAAATATTGAACCTGTTGGGATTTGAACCACGAACCTCCAAGCTACGAGTCAGAGACGCCACCGTTACACTAAACACGCTCAATGCTAACTTTGCGTTAATAACAGCTTTAGTATAACTGCCTAGAATATTTTGTCTTCCAATGAACGATTTCATTAGCGTTTTCTGCCGTTTTTATAAACCATTTGATACTACAAAAATTTATTATTTTGATAAGTACATTCCTAAAAGGATATAAACTTACGAAGTTACGGAAATATATGAATTTACGAGCAAACAAGAGGAAACTTTCCAATTACACTTAGGCATGGGTTCACTAACTGGCCGGTATAGAGCGCATCTCGCATCTAGTAGGCCGAGGTTAGCCTCGTGCGTGGAGAATGTTGTTTTAATGAAATATATTTTTTCCATTGCAACATGCACAATACAACGCTCGATTTTATAACGTCTCAGTAGTCAAGAAACAATAAATATACGGTAAAAATATTCAAGCAAAAAAAATACAACTCTGACAAGTTCTGATCCATGGCCGGCCGGGTGAAAGACCATAGCTCTAACCACTGAGCCGAACGTGTCCACAGAAGTTTGACGTTATCAATCGATTTACATACAACGTCTTAGCAGATAATGACTTGGACTAAACGTTTTCTTCACTCGAGTATATATTCATTGTAGTCCATTTCGTACAAAGTTTATATTATTTCTGTCAGTGGGCCATATTGCATGCAACATACTCAAATTAGTGAAGTATAGGTCTGAACGAAAGATCAGCTGCCATCTTGTCCTGTAACCGCGACGGCTCAGGCTTTACGTTTAACTTTGAACGGGCCACGTCATTTAGAACAGTTTAAACCATTCTCGGTTCGATAATCGGAACTGGTGGGTCGTACGTTATGCATTATAAAGCATGCATAATTCACACGGTCGCCACCCTGAAATGGTACGGCTGATGACATAGTAGTTTGGGCACAAGACGCGTCCCATATGAAGGTATGGTGTTACCAAATTTGGTAAAGATCCAATGATTAGTATGGACGTAATTTAATTTTATGTTTTAACCATTTGAGTGGCCGCCATTAAGTTTTTGTAAAGATGGTGGCGATATAAAACATGACACTGAGGTGCCCATTGCTAGTGCTACCTCTGTTCCAAATTGCGTTCAATTCGGTTTCGTCGTGTTTGAATTGATAGGGGGGACAGACATGCAGAGTAAACACACATACTGTGCCCGTTGGACGAGGTTATCTGGTTACCACCAACCGTAACGTGGCCTCCCAGATGACCTCTACCTCGAGACACATTGCCGGAGAGGATCGGAATGCACTTCTTGTGGGACTAGCCGGCACAAGACTCTGCTTCCCTAAGCACCAGGTTCCCATCACAGTGATTGTCATAGACACCCAAAGAAAATGCACCCCAAAAGGACAAAACTACTAAATAATTAAATCCATACTTAAGACACACTCATGGTTTGTTTATTTGAAAAAGCCAAACCCCTGTCTTACGGTCGGAGAGTTTGGTAAAACGGCTATTCCGTAGCTAATAAACAAAGAAAAACTAAACAACTCCTAAAGTTAACGTAGAATCCCCTCGACAGGTCCTAAATACAGCAAAACAAAAAAAACAAAGCTGGGTAAATGGTACCGCAAGAAAAATAGTTATACAAGAATAAATGACGCTTCTAGGAAGAAGGCATCATGTCATCAAAATATGTCAAACATGACAGCAAATTTAAAGGGCTGGTACTGTGCCCGTTTCTCCAATGGGACGGGCGATCACCCGGCTAGCATCCCGGCCCCATCAGAAGAAACAGCCAAGGGAGTGGGTACAAAAAAAATTAGGGCATGAATCTTGGTTCATACAGACAAGACTAAAAGAAAAGCTCCAGCGAGCTAGAGACAAAGGGTCTCGGGTCGTTTACGGGTTGGGATGGCAAATAGACTGAACCAGGATTCACAAGCAAAACCCTAACTTGAATTGACAAACAGAAAAGAAAGGAAAAGCCCTCGTAAAATCACATCTGCTCCTTTATTGGTCAAAGGATAAATAAATATGCAACCTGCCTATCACGCACGAGTATAGTGTTAGGGTGGGACAAAGTCCGGAAAAAAAATAAAGTTCATAGTCCCTAAACAAACAAAAGAAAATTACGCTTATCCAAACTCGTGGGTGTCCTCTCTTAAAGTTCCGACAAGGAGATCGCCTTTCAAAAGCTAAATTAACCATAATTTATCGGTGCACACGCATGTAAACATCACTAGCCACTTATCACAAAGTTCACCTGCGGCAAAAATTCAAAGAAAATATCGAATATCTATGTAAATTACAACTGTCTACCCTTACACAGCAATGGACGGATCTCCTCTATCGAACTGCAAATGAATAATTAAAGAGCATCCTGTTACATCAAATAGCACTCAAACATCGACTCAGCTTCACATAATATGACATTTCAACAATTAATTATAACCTATCATAAATTATTAACACACCCAGATTGTGCTTACATATTTACACTACTATTTCTTATTATTATTAATGATTTATCTCCGCCTTTCCAACAACCTTGATCCGCACTGTCATCCTTGTCATTGTAATTAAATTATAGCATTGTCTAATGTTTATGAAAGGTTAAGAACCTCGCAATAAGGCGCCCTAGCGTATTTCATACTCACAACAAACATTTAATCGTAACCCTTCCGCCGAACACTCTGTGTGAAGATCCAAACAACCTGACTGTCGAGCGCACCATCAATTACACACCTGCGCTATTCAATACAACTCATCAATGAACGTAGCACGTTCGTCAAGAGGACCCTGTCCTTACAACTACAATTCAACGGACATACGTCGCCCCGTGAATAACCTCGTCATATTTAGACGGAATAATACCTTATCTAATTACCACATAATTATCACATAAACTTTACACAACATCATTACAAAATAAATCATGCATTATTAGCATGTCTCAAGAACCCACACTAACAGAGCGTATCAACTTTATCGGGACCACGAGGTCATATGATAATATGGCATCCTATCCAAGGAACCTTATCCGACAATCTTCAACCATATTCATTTGCCATAAAAATCTATGCAATCCCTGACAAACCTTTCAGAATAAAATTCGAATAATGACCTCTGAAATCGACATGCTAGAATCTCCCAGCAAAATGGGCATCTCCTATTATCGTTACCCAATTTCAAATTATTATTATTATTATTATTATGTCTCAGAGAATAAATACATGTCTTACTCCTACCATTGATGCTGTAAATTTATGTAGGTCAAATGACCCGAAAAGAAAGACAAAAAAACATCTGCACGACCCTATGAAAAAAAATGATGCTCTTATTCAATCTGGAATAAATGATTATAAAGGGCGTTAAGTTACACGATCTCAGGTTATCTCATGGCATGGCTATCCGAGGTAGAGGTTCTCTTCTTCCTGATGAACAAGGATGGAAATGAAACGTCTTACTTTATATCCGGTGTCCTCGGAAATCCATGGCGTCGGCGTCGGTGTCGTCGCCGTCTGCGGCATCAGGGCGGCGTCGTTCCTCCAGTGTCTCCGCGATGTGGTCTCCCAGCGTACTGGTAGAGGTATCCGCCCCCGGCACCTCTCAATCTCCTGGCGACGCCCATGTCTGCCCACAGGTTGTCCCCGGTCAACTTCAGCAGCGACGTCTCCTGACGTCCCAACCATGGTCCACTCGTCCATCTCGTTGCGACCGTTCACCCCATTATGGCCCCTTTAGAAGTTCAGTGCAGCATAATTTGCGTGTTAATATGCATGTTGATTCCCAGAGTATTTGAGTCCATGGTTATTAAGTTCATGCTGCCGTGTGGCAATATTATATCTCACTATATCAGAGCACTTTCACGCTCGCGCACTATAGCGTCTAGTTCCTGGTTCACTTGAGTTATCTGTCTTCACTTTCCTTTAACCCAGTGACACACTTCCTTCCACGAGGAGCTATTTCGAGCTGGCCTTGACCGACATATCAAGTTGCCTGCGGCCTACAGTCTTCCAACACAAGCTTAAAGTAGATGTAGCCTTCTCTATTGCATTCTCACTGCGTTTCTTAAAATGCCACACTGCTATGCTATTTCCGAATGGATGTCTGTTACAATATAGGGCCTCGCGATAAAGCTTCGCCTCGACTATCGTTATATAGTTCTTCCCCTGATACTCGTAATTTTAAACACCTCCTGGTATCAATCTTTAATGAACATAAATTGTCGGCATAAACGGACTTCCTTTATCAGTTCTAACTGTTTCCTCACATACTAGCGAGTCCGATATCGTCTTGAAATTCACACAGTTCGACAAACAAACTGACATACTTCACTGTAAAAAAAACTCACTGGCAATACATGCACGCTAGTTTCAGGCTTCATGGCCTGCTGGTCACTCACGAAAACCATTCAAGTTCCCGATGTAAAATCACTGTCTACATGACATGGGCTACCCTTCCGTGCTCCGCTATATAACGTACTCGTTCACGCACTATTGACTCACACACTGTTGACTCACATACTGCTGACTCACATACTGAACATTCCGGAACTGCGTCCTTCTTCGAGAAAAAACGTGGGAGGGGTTGGAACCTTCTGGAGCATTCCCCTACTCTCGCGGTTACCTCGCCGCGTCATGCCATGACGTCATACTGACTCTCCGGTCTCCTTCCGATCTTCTGTCATCCGGGGTCGGTAATTAACCCTGACTGGATCGGTCACATCTCTCCCGCGGCCTTCAAAATATAAGCGGTGGGAACATAGCTTATGTTTTTCCTCAAGTGATGCATGTGAACGATCTTTTCAGTCATCTCCTCAATGCTGATTAACGGGCTTGTCGGTGATACTTCCGCAGATTCGCAGCATTGAAATTCCCAACAAGTGCATTCGTGACGTTGTCAACCACCCTATAGCAATTGTTGTCCATCACTCTGGCAATCCTATGGGGTCCCGAAAATGGGCGCGCAAATTTCCCATACACTCTGAGTGGTAAGTTTGATGACGTAGGTTTCCGAATCAGCACCAGGTCATTGACTCGAAGTGGCTCGCGAAAACGGCGGCCAGCCTTCCTTCTCTCCCGTTTCTGCGCCTGTAGCTGCATCCTCTCCCGAGCCAGTTCGTTTCTCCTTTGCACCGACGGCTCAATCTCTGGGGGTGCCTGTATAACAGCATGCCAAGGTCTACTTGGTTTTCGTCCATGGTGCAGAAGGCAAGGAATTTGTCTGGTACTCTCATGTGTTGTAGAATTCAAGCAACGTTCAATTATGGGTACCACTTCCATCCATCGATGATGCTGTTCATGACAGTAAATCCGGCAGTATTTTCCAATCTCCGCATTTACTCTTTCAACAGGATTTCCTTCTGGGTATCTTATGGAGCTCAAGATATGCCTTATGCCGAGTCGTGCCATAGCTTCTTGAAATTCGGCGCTCGTGAACTGCGTTCCGTGATCGCTCAGAAGGAACTCTGGCTTCCCTGCAGTTGGAATCACGCCGGTTTCAATCCTGCGAATTACGTATCGGGATGTTGCCTTCTGGATAGGGTGCAACATGACTAATTTGGTAAACACATCCATCATCACCAAGATGTATTGGTTACCCCTGGTGGACCTCGGAAGGGGGCCATACAGGTCCGTAGCCATTAATTCATTCGGACGAGTCGGTAAAATAGCCCTAGGCTTCTCCTTAGATACGTCCGATGGGAATTTGCACCTCTGACAGATGTCGCATGTCCTGATTACCGCTCGAATGGTTTTTCCCATATACTCCCAGGTAAATGTTTCCCGTATGGCATGTAAGGTTTTATCACATCCTCCGTGCCCAATAGATCGGTGAGCCAACCAAACCACTGCTGAAATCAACTTCGGCGGTATTACAATACGTAGCCTTGTGTGGTCTTTATCGACAAACTTGTGAATCACGTCACCAACAATGTGATAAAAGTGAGCAATCTTCGCCGTTCCAGCATAATCGGGATCATCTGCACCCATGCGATTCTTCAAATACCGGTATATCCGTCTTAACGGAGTATATCGCCGTTGCGCCTGGCTCAGGCGTTTCAAACGTTCCACCGTTTCCTGATCGTCCGGTATTAGCTCTACCTGGTGCAAAACAGCCTCCTCACGTGGGTTTCTGCTCAAAACATCCGCTAGAAAGTTTTGCCTTCCGGGCCTATGAATAACTTCTGCATCGAATTGCTGCAGGAACAGGGTCCAGCGCGTGACTCTTTCGCTTGAAATGTCAGACTTTAACATAAACTGTAACGCGCGATGGTCCGTCACAATCACGACCTTATGCCCTAGAAGAATCTTCTTCCACATCTTTAGAGCATAAATTATAGCCAGCGCCTCCAATTCCGTGGCAAAGTAATTAAGCTCAGGCTGTCGCAATTTCCTACTGGTAAATGCCAGATAATGTTGTTTCTTCTCGTCATCCAACTGGTACAACACAGCGCTCACTCCTACCTTTGAAGCATCGGTGTCAATATAAAATGTTTTGGAGAAGTCTGGGTACTCCAGTTTAACGTTGTTAAGGAGCATGTGTTTAGCTTGCGTGAAGGCCTCTTCACACGCCTGATCCCACTTCCACCGATTGTTTTTCCTGAGCATGCTCTGCAGAGGGGCAACTACATCCGTGTAACGGGGACAATGACTAAAAAAGAATAAAGTCATTCCCAGGAACTGACTCAATTGTTTCACCCTTTCTGGTCTGGGAAACTCAGCTATCGCTTCAATTTTCTCCGGGTTCGGCCGATATCCATGTTCGTCAATGAGATGTCCCAAAAATCGAATTTCTCGATGAAAGAAATTGCATTTCTCCAAGTTTGCCTTGAATCCGGCCGTAAGCAAGTTCTCAAACAACAATCTCAAGTGTTTCAGGTGCTCCTCTACTGACGTGGATGCCAAGATCAAATCGTCCACATTACATAGTACGTGTTTCTTGACCTCTTCACTCAAGTTGCTGTCCAGCGCTCGAATCAGCACAGGGCCACTGTTTTTCAAACCGAAGGGAAGACGGTTAAAGACGTGGGTCTTCTGCTCATGCAGGAAGCCAGTGTATTGCTTGCTGTTCTCGGTTAATTCGACATGATAATAGGAATTTGTGAGATCTACGGTTGAGAAATATTTCTTTCCTTTAAAGCGCCTCAGCAGCTCTCTAATTTGCGGTGGGCGGTCGTATTCTGGCAAAATGCGTGCATTTATTCCACGCGCATCCAGACAAATACTCAGGCGACCATTTGGCTTCCTTACAACCGCTAAAGGGTTTAGGAAAGAAGTCGGAGCCTTCTTTATTATGCCATCCTTCTCCATGGCGTTTATCATGGCCTTTACCTCCTCCTTCCATTTCTCTGGGACTGGATATATGTGTTTCCTGTACGGTGAGTCATCACTCAACTGGATATCGTACTGAAAGTTCTTGATAACTCCAGGTTTGTCGCTAAATACCTCCCGAAACTCCTGTATTAGGTCATCAAACTGTTTCTGGACGGTTGGATCCAAAATTTCCTTTACACCAACGGGCATGTGGGTGATCGTCTCTTCCTCACGTTCCACGATATTCTCAAGTGTGTTCTCCAAGAAGGGCGTGCTCGAGCTGGCATTGATATAACCTTTCGATCCTCTGCTCGGCGATTCGTTTCCGACATACATAACACCCTCTTGCATATTTATAATCCAGCCGTACTCCGAAATGAAGTCAACACCCAGAATTATTTGAAAATTGATGTTGAAGATGGCCACAAACACGTGCTCATAAAACCTCCCCGCAATCTTGATCATCAACAGGGCCTGCAGCTTGCATCTCACTGAACGATCGGGAATTACACCTCTAACCTTTACATTCGCTACAGGTAGAGTATGTACGGGTCCTGCCTCCATTATCTCGTCCAAACATGACTGAGACACCACACTAATCATCGCTCCGGTGTCAACCAGGGTTTTTATTTGTTTACCGAGCACCTCTACTGTTATGATTGGCAAAGGATGCACTTTCCCGCGGCGGATAACGTATTCCTCATGAATCAAGTCTTCGTCGGTAGCCTGAAATATCTCTTGAATTTCAATCAGTTCGGGAGGACCAAGGTTTGAGGAATTTCTTAATTTGAAGTTTTTTTTTGTTGATCTGACCGACTTGTGTCAGGTGGTCGGTCAGCTTCCCCCGGTGGTGCGGATGGATTACTCCGTAATTGTTGTAAATATTCCTGGCTCTCTCGATGTCTTTCCGTATAGCTCGGCCACGACCCCTGCGAACGAGAATCCCTATAGGCATTCTGTCTCTGATAATATTGATTTGACTGCCTTCGCTGATATTCACCATATCGTCCCTTCGTATTGTTGAATCGGGATCTCCTACGTTCTTCATACGGTTTATTCCTCCATCTGGGTCGCTCGTCTGTTCCACCGTAGCTCCTATCTCGGCTCCGATAGTACCCTGTGTCTCTTGGCCTGTCCGTCTCCCGCGGCGTTCACTCTTCCGTCTGCGCGATTTTGTCAATCACGACCGTGTTTACATCTCTATTTTCCTGTCGTCCGGACCTCGCCTGTAACTGTGCGCTAGTGTGGTCAAGTTTTCGAAGAATCTCTTCACATCCCTCTAAAGTCTCGGCTCCTGACGCCATTACACTCTTCTGGACCTCTACAGGTAACTGTCGTATAATGGCTTGGACCAATTCGTCCTCCGGCACTGGTGGAGTCAAATACTGCAGCCTGGCGAGTTGCGATGCGAAGTACCCCGCATACCTAGTCGGATTGGACGTCGCATATCGTTTAGCGTATAGTTCCGCCCGTATGTTCAATTGTTCTTCAGGGCTCCAAAAACGTTTGATTAATAATCGTTCGAACTCATCCGTGCTCGTGAACGTGTATCGAAATGCGCGAAACCAAGTTAATGCCGTCGATTCCAGGGACCTCTCAATAACTCTTAGTTCACTCTCACGTGGTATCTTATTTTCCGCCATGTATTCACGGACCTCCCTCATAAATTCGATAGGTGTGACGTTATTAGTCCCATTGTTCCCCGAGAATTTCCTCGGCTGGTGGTCTATACTTCTAATGATAGTTAGGTGTCCCGCGGGATTTGTACTCCGTATTCTCGGCGTTGCAACTACCTCACCCGCCTTTCTAGAAGATGGGGCGTTTTCACTCTCCGTCCCGTTAAGAGGTGGCGTGTTTTCAATTTCGGACCATCTAACCCTTTCTGACTCCGATTTGTCTTTTATCTGCGTCATTTCCGCCTCTAAGTTGCCTAATCGAGTGAGTTGCCTTCCCTGTTGGATAATGATCTTCTCCTCCAACTCAACAATGGAAGTGTGGATAGATTCTCTCACATGTTCGAGTAATGTCGTTTGTGAATGAGTGATTTTCCTGTCATACGTGTCCTGGAATGATTCAACCTGTATCTGCATGTTTTTCACGTCCTTCGCAACCTCTTCTTTCCAACCTGACACGTCCTGTTTCAACTTATCCAGGGGTTCCTCGTTAGACTGACCAATTTGCTCAATTTTTGCCGTCAAATCTTGTCCCATGCCTTTAATATTACTGTTCAACTTCTCCTCAAGTCCTTCAATATTCCCCCGAAGCGAACTCTGAGTATCCCTGATTTGCCGTGCCATAGAATCCTTGAGCTCCACGGTGAGCACTTGGAATGTAGTTTCTACCCTTTTATCGAGTAGATTAATCTTATTATCTATAGCCTTTCCTGATAGCCTAAGATTACGTTCTACAGCATCAATGTTTTACTGCAAATGAGATTCTAAACTCTTAAGATTAGATCCCATGACTTCTAATAAATCGGTTCTGAGACCATCAACTATATCACTAACATCTTTTTTTATTCCTGCTATTTGAGTGCCGACACCCTCTTGTGTCCTCTGTACCTCTGCTACCTGAATACCGACACCCTCTTGTGTCCTCTGTACCTCTGCTACCTGAATACCGACACCCTCTTGTGTCCTCTGTACCTCTGCTACCTGAATACCGACACCCTCTTGTGCCCTCTGTACCTCTGCTACCTGAATACCGACACCCTCTTGTGCCGTCCATAAGCGATCCATATCGCTCTTCATGTTTGTTTTAATTGACCCAACACTATCCTTAACATTATTCATTTCAGCGGTTAGACCATTTAATCCAACTTCGATTTGTTTTAATATATCAGCAATATTTTCTGCGGTTACTACTTGTGACATCTTACAATACAACTTAAATAAAGGGGCCTACATGGGAATGTAGGTCGTCGAGTATAGCCATAACCTGAGATCGTGTACCAACCCTGTCAAATGGTTCACTAAAGGCTCAGTGGGATACGAGGTTAATTTTACACAAGAATTACACATGGCAAACATCGCGCTCCCATCAAGGCACGAATCTGACCACACAGTATACTCCCATCACCACAACAAATGACTGAGTACAAAGAAACATGCCCATGACGGAAACGAAACACACCATCGTCGTCGAGCCCAACACGTTGGCGGTGCCACTTCCCCCCCCCCCCTTGTGCCCGTTTCTCCAATGGGACGGGCGATCACCCGGCTAGCATCCCGGCCCCATCAGAAGAAACAGCCAAGGGAGTGGGTACAAAAAAAATTAGGGCATGAATCTTGGTTCATACAGACAAGACTAAAAGAAAAGCTCCAGCGAGCTAGAGACAAAGGGTCTCGGGTCGTTTACGGGTTGGGATGGCAAATAGACTGAACCAGGATTCACAAGCAAAACCCTAACTTGAATTGACAAACAGAAAAGAAAGGAAAAGCCCTCGTAAAATCACATCTGCTCCTTTATTGGCCAAAGGATAAATAAATATGCAACCTGCCTATCACGCACGAGTATAGTGTTAGGGTGGGACAAAGTCCGAAAAAAAAATTAAGTTCATAGTCCCTAAACAAACAAAAGAAAATTACGCTTATCCAAACTCGTGGGTGTCCTCTCTTATAGTTCCGACAAGGAGATCGCCTTTCAAAAGCTAAATTAACCATAATTTATCGGTGCACACGCATGTAAACATCACTAGCCACTTATCACAAAGTTCACCTGCGGCAAAAATTCAAAGAAAATATCGAATATCTATGTAAATTACAACTGTCTACCCTTATACAGCAATGGACGGATCTCCTCTATCGAACTGCAAATGAATAATTAAAGAGCATACTGTTACATCAAATAGCACTCAAACATCGACTCAGCTTCACATAATATGACATTTCAACAATTAATTATAACCTATCATAAATTAACACACCCAGATTGTGCTTACATATTTACACTACTAATTCTTATTATTATTAATGATTTATCTCCGCCTTTCCAACAACCTTGATCCACACTGTCATCTTTGTCATTGTAATTAAATTATAGCATTGTCTAATGTTTATGAAAGGTTAAGAACCTCGCAATAAGGCGCCCTAGCGTATTTCATACTCACAACAAACATTTAATCGTAACCCTTCCGCCGAACACTCTGTGTGAAGATCCAAACAACCTGACTGTCGAGCGCACCATCAATTACACACCTGCGCTATTCAATACAACTCATCAATGAACGTAGCACGTTCGTCAAGAGGACCCTGTCCTTACAACTACAATTCAACGGACATACGTCGCCCCGTGAATAACCTCGTCATATTTAGACGGAATAATACCTTATCTAATTACCACATAATTATCACATAAACTTTACACAACATCATTACAAAATAAATCATGCATTATTAGCATGTCTCAAGAACCCACACTAACAGAGCGTATCAACTTTATCGGGACCACGAGGTCATATGATAATATGGCATCCTATCCAAGGAACCTTATCCGACAATCTTCAACCATATTCATTTGCCATAAAAATCTATGCAATCCCTGACAAACCTTTCAGAATAAAATTCGAATAATGACCTCTGAAATCGACATGCTAGAATCTCCCAGCAAAATGGGCATCTCCTATTATCGTTACCCAATTTCAAATTATTATTATTATTATTATTATGTCTCAGAGAATAAATACATGTCTTACTCCTACCATTGATGCTGTAAATTTATGTAGGTCAAATGACCCGAAAAGAAAGACAAAAAAACATCTGCACGACCCTATGAAAAAAAATGATGCTCTTATTCAATCTGGAATAAATGATTATAAAGGGCGTTAAGTTACACGATCTCAGGTTATCTCATGGCATGGCTATCCGAGGTAGAGGTTCTCTTCTTCCTGATGAACAAGGATGGAAATGAAACGTCTTACTTTATATCCGGTGTCCTCGGAAATCCATGGCGTCGGCGTCGGTGTCGTCGCCGTCTGCGGCATCAGGGCGGCGTCGTTCCTCCAGTGTCTCCGCGATGTGGTCTCCCAGCGTACTGGTAGAGGTATCCGCCCCCGGCACCTCTCAATCTCCTGGCGACGCCCATGTCTGCCCACAGGTTGTCCCCGGTCACCTTCAGCAGCGGCGTCTCCTGACGTCCCAACCATGGTCCACTCGTCCATCTCGTTGCGACCGTTCACCCCATTATGGCCCCTTTAGAAGTTCAGTGCAGCATAATTTGCGTGTTAATATGCATGTTGATTCCCAGAGTATTTGAGTCCATGGTTATTAAGTTCATGCTGCCGTGTGGCAATATTATATCTCACTATATCAGAGCACTTTCACGCTCGCGCACTATAGCGTCTAGTTCCTGGTTCACTTGAGTTATCTGTCTTCACTTTCCTTTAACCCAGTGACACACTTCCTTCCACGAGGAGCTATTTCGAGCTGGCCTTGACCGACATATCAAGTTGCCTGCGGCCTACAGTCTTCCAACACAAGCTTAAAGTAGATGTAGCCTTCTCTATTGCATTCTCACTGCGTTTCTTAAAATGCCACACTGCTATGCTATTTCCGAATGGATGTCTGTTACAATATAGGGCCTCGCGATAATGCTTCGCCTCGACTATCGTTATATAGTTCTTCCCCTGATACTCGTAATTTTAAACACCTCCTGGTATCAATCTTTAATGAACATAAGTTGTCGGCATAAACGGACTTCCTTTATCAGTTCTAACTGTTTCCTCACATACTAGCGAGTCCGATATCGTCTTGAAATTCACACTGTTCGACAAACAAACTGACATACTTCACTGTAAAAAAAAACTCACTGGCAATACATGCACGCTAGTTTCAGGCTTCATGGCCTGCTGGTCACTCACGAAAACCATTCAAGTTCCCGATGTAAAATCACTGTCTACATGACATGGGCTACCCTTCCGTGCTCCACTGTATAACGTACTCGTTCACGCACTATTGACTCACACACTGTTGACTCACATACTGCTGACTCACATACTGAACATTCCGGAACTGCGTCCTTCTTCGAGAAAAAAAAGTGGGAGGGGTTGGAACCTTCTGGAGCATTCCCCTACTCTCGCGGTTACCTCGCCGCGTCATGCCATGACGTCATACTGACTCTCCGGTCTCCTTCCGATCTTCTGTCATTCGGGGCCGGTAATTGACCCTGACTGGATCGGTCACAGTACCATCCCATATTTTATACTCTAATTAATTTGAACTAAGCCTGCTTTAAGCTGATCAACGGCGTTAGACGTCCGTGATAAACAAACTAAACAAAAACTAATGATTGTCAGTCATCATTTAGAGTACAATGGTACAATTATATACAACAACAAAGATATTATATTACAAGAGACAGTATGGTAACAGAGGGAAAACATATCAGTAAATAAATAAGTTGTACACACAAATAATCATCTTATTATTCCTGCCTGCAATCAGATGAACGACTGTTTGTTGTCCACCGTCATCTATCAGTGTATTTGAACTTGAGAATCCAACTGTGCAAGAACAGCATTCTCCTGATCGGGTCACGACCCACGAGTTCTGAACTTTGGGTTCGTGCGATCTCTGTCAAAAGTCTATCAGTGTTAGCTACTAGACTTACTAGTAAGAACAAACGAAAGCTCAATGCATTGGTCCGCTCAACTAAAGAAACAAGATCAAGATTTAACAACGATTAAAGTTTAACGGTATTATTAGCATCGTAGGTTTAGGAAATAAATTTATGGTTCATGATTTAGTCCTAAGTTTAATGCCGTAGATTTATGAGTCCATTTATTTATAAGATAGTTGACCAAATGCAAGGCTTCGCAAGAGCGTGCTACCAACACGTGGTACACCTCAACAAAAAATACGTGGCTCGCACGTTAACAATAACACAATCGGTACTCGAAAGAGACCATACCTTTCCTCCTCGGTCAAATTTGTTCTGTAACATAGATTTTCCGGCATTCCCTAATAAATATGGTAATCAACCCGACGACGTGTATTAAAACACGGTAAATAATCATACACAATGGCCTTAAGGGTCCAACCTATCAAATGGTTACTCAAATTAAAATATAAATCATGACAAACATATTGGGCTCGCTCACAAATACCTGCGATTATATTAAATATTTAGCATTACTTATTAGTACACCTGTACCAGAACAACTTTACAAAAATCTATATTTAATTAAGGTCAATAGCAAGAGCATAAACTCAGCATGGCTCGTAAGACATTCCTAGCCAGGTCTAGAAATAAAAATAAAAATTAAGTCGTTATTCAATTGTCTCACAAGAGAGATCGTAAATAACCTTGGGCAATGTCATCGGCGTGAACTGGACAAGCATCTGTCATTATGCTTCCAGCGCCCTGCACTACGCGTTATAGCGTGTCAGTGAGTTCTCAAAGAAATGTCTTTCACTGATATTTATAACACATGAAATTCACAATAAATGTAGGCTGAGTGTTCTTAGCATTCACTCTATAAGATTATACACATGTAAGAAAGGTTATGATATCGTTAAATACGAATAAATTACAATAAGAATGATATGTTTGGCTTCTAAAAACCAAATAGACGTAACGGAAAGATATCTCTCTCCCTTCTGAAAGTCTTTGACATTGTGTAGCACCACTGAAGCTCACAGCAAATGGGTACTGCGTACAAAACACGTTTAAATGAATATAAATACTGGTTTCACACCTTAACATTAGGTGGAAATAATCGAAATGATACGAATATCGTGTAACAGAAAATTTATGAGTAAGTTCAAAACATTACTTGACTCATGTACAGTGATGTGAATTACCTGAATTCTGGTGGCAAACTGCTCACTCTTTAAAAATGTACTTTACAATAAACAATTGGGCTGGATCCTTTCCATGCCTAAACGATACGTCATAATGTTAAATAAAATACGTCAGTAACGTACAAAATAATAGAAAAATGGGGACTTCAGAAACTTGGACAAATAATCAGTTGGAGCTGACTTAAAAATATGCCCCTGTCACAAATTGACTAAATGATCTTCCGTCATGCGGAATTACCTTTCAAGAACAATATTGCACCGTGTGAACGCACACAATCAGGTGACTAACTCAGTGTCGAGTAACGAAATGCAAAGAAGCATTTAGAAGCGTGAAAATCACCTTAAGAAGGTGGTCAAAAAGAATAAAAGAACCCTACCTTGATGACTGACAATAAGTGACGGATGCTACAAACTAATCCACCCATGACCATCCACCGTACGGAAATAGATTAGAAAATCATGACTCACAGCTATTGCAGTTTATTATCCAGACACGAGGATTGAGGATTTTGCCTTTCGTCCTGGCAATCCACAAATATCTTCTCTGCTTGGCCATAAGCATGGTTATCCACTGGTGGTTCTCCATAGTCGTAGTGTGGCTTAGGTGTTCGGCATTCCTCCCATTTGGATATTTAAGCCATAGTCATCTTCTTCTCGAGTACAGGACTGTTATGCCTCGGCACATGGTTAAATGAATGCATCTTGTAGAATCGCAGAAATTTGTAGAATAGTAGACACTGCTTCTAGCGTATTTTAAATTCACAGCTTTTACACTTTTTAGCCAGCAGACTGTATTCAAAAATGGCCTTGTCTGCTAAGATCACAGAAACTAGCTTTGACACCAAACACGTGTCTTTCCACTGAAGCTAACACTTCACACGTTGTAGATCTCTTATCTAAGTGCATCTGCTCAATCTTAATCGTTTTACATTCGGCCTTTGCACGGCTCGTAAATATTTCACTGAAACTGCTGAATACTTCGGCTAGATTCTCCACTCGTGTATTGCTGGTACACAAATCACTAGTTACACTGGTCAGCCATTAAGCATACTGCAACCATGTGGTCAATCACTTAACTGAGTGGAAGTACAACAAAATTCAAGATCTTGGACGGACTTTTCGCGTCACCAGCACACTTCGTGCTACAATAAATACTTTAGTCCTGTTCATTTCACAAATTTGAATATCGATGATACGAATACTCGGTCACCTTGGACCTTCACAATTTAACGTCTGCTCGCCATGTGAGCACGGATTAGAGTCATTCCTTCACGGAAGTAGGTGTGCTCAGTTCGATCACTTCCGAGTCATTTAGCGACTAAGTTCATTCCTTCCGCGTGTCTGCGGTGGTATACCTTCAGTTGTAAACCATAAATAAACATTATAAGCCCATGAAAATGTGGCTAATTAAGCTGAATGACTTCTTATTATAAATTCTAGATTGCACATCAAAGAAAACTTCTTGGATCATGGAGGGTAATTTTTCATAGCTTCCTAATGAAGTCAGAAGAACATCTAATGTAGTGGCATACATCTGTGGATGCGTTCATAATTCTTGAACATTATAAATTCCATGGTTCGTGTACAAGCTATCACCAGCATGAGCTATTCGGGCTCAATACACACATACACACTCACAGACACACAGACAGACTCACAAAGTGTTGGCCCTGTCTACTTTCATTTTTGCAAAAATCGATAGTAGTCTAAAAAAAAAGACAGATCCTCCGCTACACTGTGGAACATCGAATCATGGGCATGTCTTTGTTTTGCTGAAACGCACAAATTTCCTCATCTTCGGTTGTATGAAATGGGAAAGGTGTATTCCTTAAGCAAGCTTGAAATTCTTTTTGGTTCTATTCTTCCTGTAGACGCCGCTCACGCGTCTCATAAGTTTAGTGGACGAAATGTCCACACTAAGCAAGTTACTCTACAATACACTGTGCAATGCAGTGTCGAAGTGTTATATTTAGCGTACAACTGATTTTCGCCTAACAGGGGCAGAAATGAGATGCGGGTAGTATCTGCGTGCGCCCGCTTAGGGGCAAGGTGCATGTTAGAGCACCACACTTTCAATGTGTATCCCGCAAATTTAGGCTCGACCCTCAGACCATGAACATATCCATGTTAATATAACAAAACGTGTTCTTGTAAACTGTAAAGCAATAATTGAATTCGCATTTATACTTAACAACACATAAGTAGAAGTCATGTTAATCGAGCTATCTTAATTTGTTTCTGCCAGGAGAATTTTGAATATTTGCAAAGTTTGCAAATAAAAATAATATTATCTTAGAAACCTATAGAGATAAATACGCGTACGTCAGTTGTATAATGTGTATATAATATATTCCTAGGTATGTGTAACACTGGAACAAAATCCGTTAATAATTGGTATTACTGTAATTATTACAGATATTTGAAAAGTCATTCCCAGTGCCCAATAAAACCAATTACTTAGAATGCGGTTGCGCAATTAGCACGAAACTTTGTTAACTAGAAGCATACTTCGCTTGTATACTAACAACACAAGGTAGAATCATGTTAGTGGAGCTACCTCAATTATTTGTTTGTGTAAGGAGAATACTGTACATCCAGATTTACTGATAGAAATGTTTTGAGCGTACGCCCACGTATAGCCAAATTTTTTACTTAAGACTATCTCAATGAATATAGCACACAGCCGCCATCTTCAAAATGTATGTTGTTAAAGGCAATAAGATTAGAGCGATAAGTGGTTTTCTATGCCTAAGACAAGAAATCAGTGACCCCATACTTTCAGGATAGTGGCTGGACGTACTATTTAAACATTAAAATCAATAGCTCAGGAAGCGTTTGCGCAATTAGCACGAACCATGGTAGACCTGGAGCATTATAAACAGATTTCGCGAACACTAGTCATAACGCTATCACAATGAATATAGTGCGCAGCCGCCATCTTAAAGTATACGTTACTAAAAACGATCACCCAGAGTTTTTGGAGTGTAGCTTCAACAACACTTGGTTATAAGCTAGACCCTATAAGTTGCTACCTACAGTATGCCTAAGGAAACAGATCAGCGACTCCATACATTCAGGATGAAGAGTGGGCGTACTCTTAAAGCATTTAAATCAGTAACTCAGGATGTACAGTATATTGCGCAATTAACACGAACCTTAGTAATTAGAGGAGACCTCACTAGCATTAGCCATAAGGCTGTCACACTGAAATAGCGCGCAGTCGCCATCTTGAAGGTATAAATTATTAAATTAGTGCTACGATGGTGAAACATAGAAAGTAGGTAGACACAGCTTTCTCTGCCAAAGGTACGAGGCCAATGACTCCATACATTCAGGATGGTGAGTGGGCGTACTATCCAAGCGTTACAACCAATTACTCAGAATATAACCAACACATTTCTACGAAACATTGTAAACGGTGAGTCATTTATGAGGTGAAACTTTAGCGCTAGTTACAAGAGTATCAAACTGATTTTTGTGCGGGTACCATCTTGGTAATATAAAATGTTTACATCGGTAGCGTACAATATACAGCAGTTACAGTCACGATACTGGTATAAGATGCTTTCACTGCATAAGACACAGATTCAGTGAATTCATATATTCGAGGCATCACTAGGCCTATACAGGTGAGTGTCATGCGAAATGGCAGATATTTAATCCTTACTCTTTTATCAATATAATAATACGAGTGCGTATTAACCTATTTGTCTCAGTGCGCTGTCTGTATAATTATGACCACCCTAATTCTACGAAATTGTACTGCACGATGAGGAATTTATGGCGTTGCTGTACGAGTCAAGGATGCCCGACAAGAGACTTTATCATCTAAGAGAAAGCAGGCAATCTTGTGTTCTTTCTTTTATCACCACCAGCAGCTACTACAGTCACGAGGCGTATGTCTACCCTTTGAGACGTATTACCGTCACTGTAACCAACTATAGTTTCTGTTTGAACCAGCCAACGTTCTTCACAGAGTGGCCGCGTGGCTCAGTGGTAAGGTTCTCGCCTGCTGTTCCCAAGGTTGCAGGATCTAATCCTGGCGCAGCCAGTTGGCATTTGAGGGTGCGCAAATACGAGGGAGCCGTGTCAATAGATTTATTGGCACGTTAAAGATCCCCTTCGGGGCAAACTTCCTGCACCCCGACGTCTCTAAAAGCCGCAGCAGTTAATAGGGACGTAAAACCTATAACATTATTATTATGCTCTTCACAGTCATTTCGTAGAAATGCCGCACAGACAGTTTTATATTTGGAAAGGAAGTCCACTTTATTAAATTGATGTTGTTAATTCACTATAGCGGCTTGGAGCATCTTGGTGATCAGCCCTGTGTACTTGGGTGTGTGTAGAACTTGTCTGTTAAACTGTAACGACTGTGGTAGTTTGACTGTATTAAGAATAGGGATGGGGCAATGTCCCGGGACTTGAAATAAGGTACTATCCCGGCATTTACCTGGAGCTAGTGTGAAAACAAAACGGGGAAAGACCACAGCCAGAATAGCCGTTATCAGTGCCGGGATTCAAACCTCCGATCTCCGAACTGACTGGCTGCGTGGCGCAGCGGTAACGTTCTCGCCTGCTGTGCTCCAGGTTGCAAGATCGAATTCTGACGCAGTCAGTTGGCATTTGAGGGTGCGCAAATATGAGGGAGCCGTGTCAGTAGATTTACTCGCACGTTAAAGATCCCCTCCGGGCAAAATTCCGTCACCCCGGCGTGGCGTCTCTAAACGCCGCAGTAGTTAAAAGGGACGTTAAACCAATAACAGATCTCTGGACTTGTTCCAGCTGCCCATGGTGGCCGTGGGGTTTAAATTGCTGATTCAATAAGCTGGCGTACACACAAGTCTGTAACCTTGTATCAGCAGCCACTGTTCGCGTAGCGATAACCTCACATGTCACCTCACATCTTCCTGGCAGCCACGCTCGCATACAAATGGACAGTTCCTCAACCCAATCCTAGAGTTAGTCCCAACATCAAATCTTGGAACAAACCAATGGGCAGCGAGCGCTAAGATTTGTTGGCAGATAACTTTGTTTTAATTGATGGAATGTGAAGAACACCAGAGCCTGAGATGTTCAAGAAAAGACGAAAGTACAGTAATGAAGTATATTACCGGAGCACTATTAGGGTGGCTGATATATCGCTCGGGTGAGTGATTTTCCAAAGTCTCAAAAAATAATACTTAACAAATCTCCGGACATGCTGCAGCTGCCCATCGCGGCCCTGGGGTTTAAATTATTGATTGGAAAAAACATAATCGTTCATACAGAAAATGATTAAGTCCCGTATCGGGCATCCCCTACTCGTACAGCGCCATAAATCGTGGGAACTTCATCCTGACAGTGCCCACGTCAGGGAGACATACCAGGCACAATGGGAGTGAACACCAACACCGAGTGTGCAGGGCAATGTAGGATATTGACAGCCACCGGGACCATTGGTATAAGTCGGGGGTGGCACGGGGTAGCAGCTGCCACTCAAATATTAAAAAGGAAGAAGATGTTTAAAGATACAGTATAGCATTTTTAATTACCGGTACCTAGAAGTAGCTCTTCCTATGGCAGTGGTTCCCAATCTTTGCCAGCAGACGCCCCCCTTTTCAGATATGGGTGGTCATCCCGCCCCCACACCCGCCTCCATAACGTCTTTGAAAAAATGACAACACTACAGTGCATAATGAAACATTTTTTTCTGAAAAAAAAAACCACACCGCGCTTTATTTAATCTATTACATACTACATATTACATACATACTAGAGGGTGCTCTACAATCTATACAGAAACCAGACAGCAGTTATTCGAACCGATGGACATGTGAGAAAAGCTGGTATACAGAAAGGTGTAAGGCAAGGATGCAACTTATCACCCATACTTTTCAATCTATACGTTGATCAAGCACTGAAGGAAATTGGAGAAATAATCAAAGTAGGAGTAAAGATTCAAGGAGAAATAACTTCAACTCTGATATTTTCTGATAACGACGTCATCTTAACCGACACACAAGAGGATTTGAATGAGTTTTAAATGGTGTGGATTCTGTATTGAAGAGAGAATTCGTGATAAAAATTAATAAATGTAAAACAAAAAAATTGGATCGTAGCCGAAATAAATCAGAAACCCCTATGGACGTTGAATTGGCAAATGAAAAGTTAAGGGAAGTAGGAGACTTCTGTTACTTAGGAAGCAAAATAACCAGTGATGGACGAAGCAAAGAGGATATAAAAAGTAGGTTAGCACAGGCAAGGAAAGCATTTCTACAGAAAAGGGATCTGCTGACATCAAATGTAGATTTAGATACTAGCAAGTCATTTTTAACGCCTTTGTCTGGAGCGTGGCATTCTATGGAAGTGAATCTTGGACTATTGGTGCAGCAGAAGAGAGGATACGGTAATTGAAGCATTTGAAATGTGGTATTACAGGAGAATGATAAAGATCAGATGGTAGATGGGTTACAAATGAAGAGGTATTAAGACGATTGGGAGAGGAGAGATGTTTCTGGAGACTGCTAATGAAGAGAAGAAACAGGTTGGTAGGACACATAGACTACTAAGACACCCAGGAATAGCAAACTTAGTTATGGAAGGAAGGGTCGAGGATAAGAACTGTAGGGGTAGACGAAGGTTCGAATATGTTAAACAGATTACCTCGGATGTAGGGTGTGGTAGCTATGTAGAGATGAAACGATTAGCTCAGGACAGGGAGGCATGGAGGACTGCATCAAACCAGTCAAAAGACTGAAGACTCAAACAACAACAACAACAACAACAACAACAACAACAACAACAACAACAACATACTAACTTAATTTCAGCACGATACAAAGAACACAGCCTTAGAAAGAAATCCTTAAATAAGTCAACAAATTTCAGTAAGAGGGTTGACACTATTGGTAAGATTTGGTATGTTTGGTTTGATATTTGACATAGCACAGTGAAGATCACTTGCGACATCAGACAGCGCTGCTTTGTTTTTATGACACTCAGAGTTGAAAAATCCTGACTCGCATAAAACTGTTGTTGAAAAAGGGACAATGACCCACAGTGCAACTTTGGCTATTTCAGGATACACTGCAAGACACTTTATTCAAAAGCCGCCCAGTCCTAACAGTTTGTAATCATATTTTAGCTTTGAATCACACTTCAAATCTGTGGCTTCTTCTTGAAATTGTGCTGGCAGTGTTTCAATTTCAATGGCAAAAGGATTTCTTGTTAACATCCAGGACCATTCATCCGCCGAGATATCAGGAAAGTAGAAGTTGAACTCTTGTGCCAGGGAATCCATACGTGACTGAATTCTCACCTAAGTTCATTACGATCACGTTCATTTTCAGACAAAATTTCATTAAGTTGGAAAGTTGTTCAACTGAAGTCGGCGTTTCCATTTTTTTTCCTTTTTCAGGAAAGCTCTGGTGTGGAGCGACAATCACTTGAAGAGATTCGAAAAATGTTTATTATAGAAAATTGTAATATTCGTGGAAAAGAATTTATAATTCAGATTTCACCTCATTTTAGGCCCCCTCCCAGATTTAGTATGTTTGGTTGAAAAATACTGACACGCATACATATGTTGTTAAAAAAGGGATAATGACCCGACGAGATATCAGGATAGAAGAAGTTCAATTCTTGCGCCAGGGAATCCAAATGTGACTGAATTCGCATATTAAATTCATTACGGTCACGTTCATTTTCAGACAAAATGTCATTGCGTTGTTTACGAGCAAACAGGACGAAATGTAGACCACAATTATTACCTGATGGCAACCGGGTGAGTTAGCCGTGGTCGTTACGGCATGACTGTTGGCAGTCGCTCACATCCGGGAGGCGAGGAGGTTCGAATCCCCCCGCCGGCAACCTTGAAGATGGTCTTCTGTGGTTTCCCATCTTCCTTCCAGGCAAATGCCGGGGTTGGTCCCTAACTATAGGCCACAGCCGCTACCTTCCAACTCCTTGTCCTTACATTCCAACTTTCCTTCCCAACGGTACTTGTAGCTCACCCATTGGGTGTCCGTCTTGAAGCAGCTACAAAACCTGGCGAGCCGAACATGTCCTCGGACACTCCCGGCACTAAAAGCCATACGCTAAAAAAAAAAAAAAAAAAAAAAAAAACACCTGATGGCACATGCATTCACTTCCACAGAGTGCCACGCTCCAGACAAAGACTTTCAAAATTCCCTAGGTTGGGAACCCCTGTCCTTATAGCTGAATTTGATTTAAAAGAAAGTCGAAGGCTTCATTTCAAGTGAAAGACGAATGGATTATTAAGTGAATGGCTTAAGCTACTAGCTTACTCTTTAACATTAGTTAATGGCAAAAGTTAAAGATTCACATATTAGGCTAATATGATTGTTTTTGTGTTTCTTTTAAGAAAGTTACAAAGACAATGAACATCGTACTTCAGGATCAGAAATATTTGAAATATTTTAATTACCTCATCTCTAACGTAATTGGGCATTAGCAATAACTTTGTAGTTGTAAATGTTTCTCAAAAGGCTTTAAAATCTACAATTTTAATGCTAAAACTTTAAAAATTTCCGGATCCCTGGAGTGTATTCCAGCCCCCCTAGACCCTCGTTATCGTGGAGTGTATTCCACCCCCCCCCCCCCACCCCCACCCCCCCACCCCCTTAGACCCCCATAATTTTGGAGTGTGTTCCAGCCCCCACCCCAGACCCCCCAGTAATATCTGCCACCCCAATGAAATTCTGAATTTACACCTACGACCGGGACTTACAGTATGTTGTAATGTGTGTTGTACTTGTAACTGTCGCATGGACTATTGCGTCACCAATAGCTCAGTGGCAGCCTGCATGCCTGTCAAGCAGAGGATGTAGGTTCTCGCTGCAATGTGCCCGTCCACGTCACGGTAGGTTCCACTGGTCCTGACAGGGGTACCCTCCCTCTCTATGAATACGACACTGGCGGGGTATTGCTAGGCAGCCTAGAACATATTCCCCAGATCAGGAAGCGCCGAAAAGCGTATAGTAAGAGGTGCGTGGTTTAGTGGAAGAAAAAAAACCTTGGTTTGGTTACATTATTTAACCCTGGAACAGTACCCTCATTCTCCAGAAACAGTAACGGTATCCTGGGGGCACTGGGTACCCCAGGACTGAAACACAACTCTGATGCATTAAAATTATGTATTACTAATAACTAAAAGTACAAATGAGTAAAATCAACCCTGTAGCACAGAATACTTTAAATATTAAGGCTATAAAATGAAAATAACTGGGTGAATATAATAGAAAAACAATATTAGCAATATTTCAACGTTTTTGTTGACACTCTTTCTTTGGTCGTCATAATCATAACCACCATTTTCACTCCTCACATTCACGACACACACTAAGGAGCACTGAATGCTCCTGAGACACTGCTTTGGGTATGAATAGCTGTCACTGCTAAGAAGTACACACATTGACTAAAAGACAGTCAAGATCAAGTAAAAGTCACAGGAGGTGGCCACTTATCAGGTGTACCAACATAACGTAATCGGGGAACAAACATTCTCTGGGGCATTGAGTGCCCCACTGTACTGTTCCAGGATGTCCAGCAGGCTAATTGTATGTCCTATTACTTTGTGTTTTGCAGCCTAACAAAATATATAAATTTTATTTATTTATTTCGTATGGCAAAATGAGGATACATTGCGGCAAAGAATTAAAAACTAACAGATAAAAAAAAGGTTAAAATATACAATATTTACCAAGTAGATTGTAGGTACCGTAACAGCCCAATGTCCAGGGTATTCAGCCAGTTTACAGCATCATCGGTGGCACTGTGTAGGTCATGGATGATTCCTTCAATCTCCTCCTTGGACACTCGAGGACAACATGCTGAATGGTCTGAGGCACATTGGCACAGTCGCAGTCTCCACTTGTGCAGCCAGAAATTGCATCGCCCGTGATTTGTGCGGACCCTGTTCAATGATGTTCATACTTTTCTCGGTAAATTGAAACCAGGCGGTTCTCTGCAGGCATCAGTTATTAAACCCAGATGGTCAGGTTTTGATGCAGCCCATTCTTCATTCCAGATATTGTCAGCAGCGAAACGCTCCAGCTTCCATGGAGGATTTCCGGATTTCAATCTCGCCTTTATCTTAGCATTATAGTCCTGGTGTATGGACAGTTGGGGATTTCTGCGACATTTCAACCATAAGTTTTTCAGAGCTGTTTTCCTTCGTACATGTGATGGGTGGATGTTGGATAGCACTGGCAACCACTTCAAAGGCGTGGATTTGATGGTGCCTGATATTGTTCTCATTGTATCATTCAGTTGCGTATCAACTTTTGCAGTGTGTGCACTATTAATCCACACAGGGCAGCAGAATTCTGCAACTGGGTAGACTAAGGCAAGAGCTGCGTTCGCAGGACCGTTGCAGTTGCGCCCCAACCCGTTCCACTGAGTTTGTGCAAGATGTTATTCCTAGTTTTGATCTTTGCTGCGGTGTTACCAAGGGGGATTTTATACGTCAAAGTCCGGTCCAATGTGACTTCCAGTTATTTTGGACAAGCGTTGTATTGTAATCGTTGGCCTCTGAATTCTACTTGAGGTATATGACAGGCTCTTTGATGATCTATACGGAAGCAGCTAACTTCCGTCTTGTTTAAGTCTTCCTGACTGCGGGCATTCCAGATTGCGTTCACCTAATTAGTAGTCCAGATTGCGGTCACTTTCATTTTAGGGAAGAGCTATAAACATTCCAGCGTCCAGATTGCGATCGCTTTTCTTGGGAGACCGGTCCGGACCCTACGCACGTGCAGGAGCACCCTACCTTGACCACATCATTTAGGGTAAGGTAGGGGGAAAGCTTCCTTCAAAAATACTATCTTATAATTTGAGTTGTTTTGACAGTGAACTTATTGATTTTGACTTATCAAAAGTCACAGATTTCAAATCTGGAATGTTATTAAACCCAAAACTTCAAATGTTTGATTTTGTGTTTAGGAGGGGACGGGGACAAAAATGTATTACAAAGGGGATTTAGAATCAAACGCAGAACAAATAACTTTTACGAGACGAATTTTTCGAGGTAATGAAAAGAATGTTTTTTACGATATTCAGTAGATATCTCGCGCCCCAAATGGGAGAGGGGGGGGGGGGGCAAAAATTAAAAATTATACCCTGTAAGTATAAAATTTCCCGCTACAACAATTTTATTGAAAGTGAAGGTCGTTGATTCCGATCCTGAAACGTTTCTATTCTTAAAACTGAAAATGTTATAATAATTGCTTTACGAGGTGCCGTCAGATGGGGAGGGGACTTGATTATTTTAAGCGAAGTTTATGGGGTGTGCTCAGCTGAACACTGAACTGTATTCTTTGGTTAGGTAGTGAAATATCAGTTTCCCCTTGTTATCCACAAAACTTACGGAAGGTATGAGTCAGTCGGGATGAACCAAGAACCAAGGACCGGTCTCCCAAGAAAAGTTATCGCAATCTGGACGCTGGAATGTTTATAGTTCTTCCCTAAAATGAAAGTGACCGCAATCTGGACTGCTAATGAGGTGAACGCAATCTGGAATGACCGCAATCAGGACACAACCAGGTTTGGTTTAAGTCGCCAAGAATTGAAATATTTGTTCAATTTCAAAATAAAGTAAATGATGTCCAGGGTTGATCCTCGTCCAATGAGTGGTTCTCTAAAACATCCATGTTACTGCAATCACTTTATGGGAGGTCGTTCTCTACAATCAGTATGGAAACCATTCTACAAGTGACACATGAGCATGAGGGGAAGGGACGGAAATGTGGTTGGACGGGTTACCTCCTCATCCACGACACCGAAGTTCACTTATGGCCTACCTGCATGACCTTCACCTGGATCCCAGCTGGCAACACGTCTGCTACTAGTCTTGTTTATGTTTCTTAGATTTGTTGATGTTTACACACAAAACCAGTTTGTTACGTCTCGTCTTCTGGTTCGCGGGTGGTATTGATGAATACGACGCAGACTGCAATTACTACCTGATGGCGCAAGCCTGCGTGAACCCAAGAGTGAGGAGGGGAAAGGAGGAGTAGGAAGGTAGTGGAGGGGGTCACTGCTGCTGTGCTGTGGGAGACGCACTAACGTCAATGCAGCTACAGTTACTAGGAGCCGATGTGAACATTTCCGTAGCAACGAGCGAAGTGAACGTTCCTCCCCTCACAATCAGGCTGCAGCACATGGACTCGCCCACATACGAACCACTTTCCATACGCATATGCCGTCAGGTAATAATCGTGGTCTACATTTCGTCCAGTTTGCTCGTAAACCACGCAACCTTTTCTATACGTTCTCAGATTGGCAGCGCTTCTTGACCTGAGGAATCGTATGTTTTCGCCTACCTTGCAATACCCCCCACCAACCCTGTATAGTCTACAGTATTATTTGTAGTCCTCAAAAGGACTGTTGTATGGATATGAATATTCAGGGAAAATCTACCCCTAGTTTATAGCAATAATAATAACTAGTGGTCCCGTGCGCGCTTTCGCAACGTGAATGTACTGCCCTGTGCTCTAGCAAAAGGCTCGCCTAGTAGTACGCCGCGCTCCCGCCAGATGGCTGCCGCCGCCACGCTGCCCTGCGCTCTAGCGGCAGGCTCGCCAGGTTACGGTGCTCCCATTGTAAATGTACATTTTTAAAGTATTTATTTAATTGTGAGGCATTTAAAGAGGAAGTGAGTGCGTTTCGGGCACACATGGAGTTGTGCGGAACCTGTAAGTACCCCATATGTGTAGGTTGGTGTTAACAGGACCTTATTTTCGATACAAACCGGAATGGGACCTTAGCAGAATAATATAGGGAGGATAATCAATATCATCATCGTCATCAGGTCGCATACCTGTATGTAAATACATTGATAAACTACGGTACTTCCTGGCAGTGGCATCTATTACACGAGATATATTTTTATATTACGAGCTGATGACTCGGAGTGCCACCTTCCTCAGTCGGGAATGGAAACTGCGGAGGACATTCTACTACTGATGTACCGATGCAGCCTCGTGATGTAGTGGTAAGCATTGTTGGCTACCACCCCGATGGCTCTGGCACTGCCAAGAAATTTAATTCTGGTTTGAGGTACTGGATTTCGAAGACTTGCACCAAGTCAGTGGGCTACAAGAGTTAATGGCCAATAGGCCATACGGGTTTACTTTGCACCTGGCCAGTAGGCTATGCAAGTTTACAGTTCACGCCACGGTTTTTGGCCGGTGAGCCTCGATTGCGCTGTCGTACAGAGCAGGGGTTCTCAAACTTTATCTGTCGCACCCTTCTTTTCTGAGAATTCCTGCTGGCAGGATCTACTGGTCAGTTCTTGTGAAATAGGATAGCAAAATTACGAATGTATTAGACTAGAATGGTCGTGGGAGCTTCCTGTCTATGATAGGTACATGGATATGAGGATGGTACTATTTGTTACAGAATATGAAATAAAACAAAAGTTTGGTGTTTTTCAGTCGGTCGACACGAATGTACCCAAAAGGAGCTGGGTTGTGCCCTAATCCTGAAATAAATTACATGAGATCAACAAATACACTAGGATGACCAGTTTCAATCGTCAAGCGATCATCATCAGATCCATTACACTTAGGCTATAACATCTATGTTTGAGAATACAGGTGAAAAATATTTACAATATGTACAATTATTTAGTTGCAGTATTGGTAATGCAACTGTCGGTGTATGCTAAATGTAGTATATCTGATGTTAGGTGAAATGCTAAAATGGTGATAGAAATCCGGAGTTTGTCTCTTTGGGGTGACTACAATGGTTGTAAAACGTCAACTATGGTTATACTGTAATTTACAGGCTACTACTTATCTAGTTGTCTTCCTGGCTGGTGCTTCGAGCAGTTTCGTGTTCTTTATTGCGCCAGTTGTGGTCGACATATATGAAATATAAATACAGTGGACGCCGTTTATTGTAATCACGGATAATATTATCAACCTTATTATATAATCACTTTTATGAAATCCGGTACGGGGACCGACAGTAGTGGCTACGCTGGCTAAAGCGCAGCATTAGGTCATGGGGCCAAGTTCTCTGCTGACTCGGTAGACGCGTGGGTTCGAGCCCCACCATCGGCCGTCCTTGAAATGGTTTTCTGTGGTTTCCCATTTTCAACACCAGGCAAATGCTGGGACGGTACCTTCTGACAGGCCACGGCCGCTTCCTTCCACATCCTTGCCCAGTTTCATTCACCATCATTCATTTCATCTCTCATTAACTCCTCTCATGAGGTTGGCGTCAGGGAGGGCATCCGGCCGTAAAAATCATCGCCACTAAGACTTCCATCGCATCTCATCCCCGACCCCGTTGGAAAACGGGAATAATAAGGGGTAGACATACATGAAGTCCCGTACGGACAAACACTGAAACAATGAAAAATCTTCCGTTTATTGTAATCATGATTTCAGTGACGTAGTTGGTAGCATGCTGAACTGCTGTGCCCAAGATAGCAGGTTCAAACCCGGCCGAAGTCGTCGGATGTTTTTAAGAACGTTAAAATCCTTCAGTATGCCTTCCTTCAGAGGGGAAGTAAAGCCGGCGGTCCCATGTCATAGATTTATGGCATGTAAAAGATCCTTCCACAGACTAAACTTGTGTGAAGCTAAATTTCTATGTTAGGTTTCGTTGGAACGCTCTATCAAAGTTCCAACGTTCACAACTAGGTAGCATTGACATCTGGTGGCGAAAGCTGGAACTACTTGCAATTGAACGGAACCTGTAGCTCACCCTATGGGTGTCCGCTTGAAGCAGATGCAGCCTCTGGCGAGCCGAACATGTCCCCGGACACTCCAGGCACTAAAAACCAAACGATAAATAAATAAGAAATGAATTCGGTTTATGTTATCACATTTGTTTTCAAGTATTTCGTTCTCAAGCATGTGAATCGAGTGCATAAAAAGAAAACGATCCCAACACTTAAAACCCCGTTTTTATACACTGCGCCTGTCTTCATGGCCACTTTCAGGCTACGGAAGATGAATTTCAGGAATGGATGAACATTCGTGAGGGCATCTTACTGATGCGAAACAGACAGAAGACGACATACTTCCGCTGAATCAGATATGAGAGGTGAAGAACATCGAACAGAAGATAGCGATGCTGATGATGACGATGTTGCCGAAACTTTCTGAACACCAACGAATCCTGAAATGCAACAGGCGCTATTACCTCATCCACGGAATCTGTGAAGTAGGTTTGCGCATAACGTCATACAGAGGAAGTGAAAAGAGAATGCTATGGGTGGAGCTTGGCAGCCCAGCCGTTGCGAGAGTTGGTTGAAGCCAAGGTTGCGCCTACCTCCTGCGCTTATTATTCAGTGGCATCGCGCCTCGTTGGCCAGTCAGCCGAGTCACTCCTGTGCGCAGACTACGTGTTTTCACACCGGCAATTTGCAGATTGCTTGGACGGAGTGTAGATATCTTGCGACGAGGTGTTCAGCGTAGGTTAGTGAGCTGTCTATTAGGTAGTCAGCCCGAAGGCTGGTTGGATCCTCAAAAAATACCGTACCGCCATTAGATTATGTGGGTAGATACCCACAAAACCCCAAGGCAGCGCTATATTGAAGCGTACTAAGCAAGATGAGGAGTGAGGTAGTTTGCCATTGCTTTCCTCACTGAGTCAGTACAGCAGTACTGCACCCGTTCATCCGGGTATGCGATGACCCATCTGCTATTACATCACATACCTGGCATCCCAGGCCAGAGTGGAGTGAAATAAACATAAAATAAAATAAGGAGTGTGTCGGAGATTCCGTTGAAATACAAAGACAAAAGCAGATTGGGTGGCACGACACAAAGTATCTCTGGGTCGTTACGGGCTTAAATTTAATCGAATAACAAATAAAAAGGGCGCCATCAACTGAATTCCTAGCAAACCACATCCTTCCTGGAGAAGCCTTACTCATGACACAGGAAAGGATTGGGAAAATGCATCATCATAAGATCACACAACTTAAAATCAAACAAGGTTTATTTAAACTTGTATGCCAAGACAACTAAAATGAAATTCCTGCCTATGAGTATGGTAGAGTATAACTGTTAGGATGTCAATGTTCTTTCAAGTCATACCAACTCCGCACTACATCAAAGAAAAATTTATTCACGTGCAAAAGAAAAATAATTAAAGTTCTCTTGTGCTCTCAGGGTCACCGTAGCACTATGTCATACGTCACTGACTTCTTTGTGAGCCCTGAGATCTATCTTTGTTTATGATAACATCAGGCACGTGAATGCAGTAAAGTTTTAAACTGTTCTATCACACAACAATGATTATATTCATTTTTAACACATATTTAAACATTCATAATAGACCTAAATGTCATTATTCCAAATATTGGTTTCATAACTATCACTTCTTAAACTAACAATAAATTTGTACAAGCTATTTACATCATCCTATCGAATTCTCATCTATAAATCAAGAATTTGTTATAATTATATGTCATCATCATCATCATCCATAGAAAAATTAATTAACTATTCATCACATCATCTATAATTCAGTTATCTGCCTGTCCAAACTATTATGATTCATTTATCATCATCAGCTTATTTAATTAATAATTATATTCATCATCTCATTGAAATTATCGGCATATCATCATCTCATATTATTTAATTTAATTTATCAGCTCATTTAATTAACTATTATTATCAGCTCATTTAAATTATTACTATAGTTATCAGCTCATTTAATTAACTATTATTATCATCTCATTCAATTTATTATTGTAGTTATCATCATCTCATTTAATTTATTATTGTTATCATCAGGTCAGATCATCAGTATATTTAAATCTCAGATTATAATTCCATGAATTATTATTATTATTATTATTAGCGAAACTTGGATCATAAAACTTCAAGAATTTTTTTAAGATCGGTTACCGAACGTTGCCATAAAAAACATATCACTTCAGTGAAATAATATTGCCAGATGTAATCACACATGTTCCATGTCATACACTTAATACATTCGATTGCCAAGCCAAAATACGTTGCCTCCAATATATCACATTGGATCTCAACATCCAAAAATTTACCATATGATTTTATCTCACATAAATTACTTACTCAAAACTCACATTTGACCACTAATATTTTTCCATCCCATCACATGACAATTATTCAGCGCACAGCATGAATCTTCAAAATATACAAGACTGGGTTCGACGACCTCTAGTCTGCCTCATTAATCTCACAGTGGCACTATCACAAAGTTGGCAAATAACACAAACGTTTGGCAAAAAACCTCAACTTAACATATTTCGTAATCCACAAATAATTGTAGAACTGGCTTTAGATATTCAATATTTAGACCTACATGAACTGTAGTCACTATTGTCATGTTTAGACAACTTCTTAAACAACAAGAAAAATTACTAAGGTAATTGTAATTTAATCCAAGTTTTAATTTAATCCAGAGTATAAAATCTCTGTAAAGATTATCGAAATTCATCTCAAAAGAACACCAACTGTGTTATATTTAACAATATTCATAATATCTGTTCATCGTCTGCCTGTGATAAATTCCTAATAATGAAGAACTCGTCTTAAAAGACTCAATTACTTAAAATCCTTATCAAAGGTTCGAATCAACTCACAAAAAATTATTATTAAACATTAAATGACTGTACTCTCAAAAGAGTAATGCAACAAAACTATTGGATTTGCAATACAAGAATTACGAAGTGTAACTCTGCTGACATTTATTTTTAAATTATTTAATAAAGATCAACTAATAACTGACCGATAAATTATTGTTTGATTCTCTTACGATCACATTGCACTCGGATGATAATATGGTATTTCCTAGGCGACAGGTTAGGTGTTTAACACCACACAGCTACGCAAAGTAACAGGCCCCATCTTCGTAGACTAAGATGATTAATTCATATTTGACAGGTTAGGCGTCCAACACCACACAGCTACGTAAAGTAACAGGCCCCATCTTCGTAGACTAATGAGTGAGTGCACATGACTGGAATTAACAATTATTCTACTGTCAGATAAAAGTAATACTGATTCGCAAGAGCGAATTAAATTCCATAGCTGAAAAATAATCCAATAAGAAAAAAATCCCTGATGATAAATCCCACACACTCGCTAGTATGCGCTACGCTGTCAAAATTTAAACCATTCGACTGCAGGTCTTGAGTAACGAAGTACTCGATGAAAACTACCATGATCAAAATATACTATCACTCAAGAAAAGAAAATCTAAATCCTGCCTAATAAAGTCGATTAAATCTCAAAAATCGGACAAAATATGACTGCCCTCTCATATGGTAACACCATATTTTAGCAAACTCTTCAGGATGAAGTATGAAAATAATCAAGCAATGTCATAAATAGGGCCCGGATTTATATGCACTAAAAAACCTGAAAATATGCATGCAAATATGCACTAAAAAGTTAGAATATATGCACGGAAAATAATGAAATATGCACTTAAAACATGCAATTTTATTCACTTACCTATTTACAGGTATCATTTGTTGCAAAAAGAAGCATCACAATAGGTAACTAGTAGTCTTTCAATGTTTTCTGGGGACAAACTATGTCTATTGTCCGTCAAAATGAGTTTATAGGCTGAGAATGATCGTTCTACATCAACTAACTTGATTGGACAGTACTTATACACGGGCACCAAAGTTTCGGAGCATACATCTGGCAAGGATACCCTAGTTCCACTCAAGTATTGACTAATTAACTTAATCTTCTTCAGTCCTGGGTTCGAATTCAACACCTTTTCTAACGTGCATTTAATCTTCTCTCCAATTTCGCCTGGAGCGGAATTCAATGAAGATGCAGCTTTCTCAACGAGATCAAGTGATTCATGGAGGGGAGTACCGGAAGCTTCTAAGCTCTCAATGGCTTTTGGAAGTTTAGAAAAATGTGCATGAATGAAATTCACATCTTGATAAACAGTAGCGGTTTCAAACAAAACTTTGCATCACGGACACACGCAATATGCTCATCTTCAAGTTTTGTAACCACTTCTTTCACTTCATTAAAAATCTCCTGATAAAATGATACTGCATATAACCATGTCCCCCACCTAGTTAGGACAGGTTCAGGTGGCAAAGGAACTTCAGGTAGACAACCTTTGTAGAACTGGACACGAGCTGGTGCTTTCAGAAACAGCTTCTTCCCACATCCAATTAAATTGTTAACAGCTGGAAACTGTGTGCGTATTTCTTCTGCAATGCGATGTAATCCGTGCGCTAAACAGGTTACGTGTATGAGTTTCGGATAAAATACTTGGAGGGCCTTTGCTGCTTTCAACATATACGAAGCTGCATCTGTGAGCAGTACAAGCACTTTACAACAATTATCCTCAATTTCAGATGGCCACAATAGTCGCAGAGAATCATTTACAAATCTTGCTATTGTGCTATGGTTGGTTTTCTCTAGTACTTTACAAGCAAGAAGATGCAGCTTACCGGGTTCGTCTGGATGTAATTTACCATCCATGAAATTTGCTATATAACGGCCACATGAATCCGTTGTCTCATCCACCGATATCCAGACATAGTTCCTTCCGATATCAGAACGGATCAATTTCAGGGTAGATTCATGTAGCGGAGGTAGGTAATTTTTCCTAAGAGTTGATTCATCGGGTATTTTTTGATTTACACAATATTTCTCAAGAAATGATC
The DNA here is from genome assembly GCA_946902985.2 of Meconema thalassinum. NCBI lineage: Eukaryota > Metazoa > Arthropoda > Insecta > Orthoptera > Tettigoniidae > Meconema > Meconema thalassinum. The sequence goes on from OX336389.2 coordinate 431,614,236, forward strand.
ACAGAACTGGATTGTTTCATTTATTCCATGGAATGTTGCTGCATACGAAATCCCTACAAAGATCATTTGAACATTTATTAAGAATACCGGACTTAGGCTTTACCTGCGTAAGAAGTAGTTGTTCTGGTGTGCTGTTCTTCTCCTCCTGTGCAGTTGTTTTTGAATGCTGTTCAAGCTGAAATTTCTATTCACATTTTACTTCCTTTGAGCAAACTTGACAGTACACGATGACACCATCTGTTGAATAGTCCCTATTACCCGACACCCACTGATTTAGTAAATCTCTTATCCTGATCTTTTCCTTAGGCATTTTTAGAAACTAACACTTGAGATGCAGGGCATTAAACTGGAACGTAACTAGTGAACTGAAGATACTTCTGTCCTGACCAATTGCCCAACCCCCTGAGATTATTATCTACTGTGGTAGAGAAAGGAATTCCGGGAAGTCCAGCCAGCCTGCCTACCCATACCTAAGCAATCTGTTGCCATTGTCAGTTGTGAAAGTAAAGTGCCGTTACACAGAGAGTCGAAAACACCAATTATTGAGGGATGCACATAATATAGGCAACTAGCTAGGGATGCACAAAACAGATTTATTTTAGTAGTTCTTGTAATTGTCCTTAAATTCAGACACATATACCGGAATATGCTGTTACGTCTGGAATATGCACTAAACCTCAAAATATGTCAAAATATGCATATGCATTTTTAAAAAATCCAGGCCCTAGTCATAAATAACACTCCTAATGATATACATGTGTTCCCAGTGTCATATAAAATCATATCAGAGAAGACATAATCGCTCACTTTACCTTTGCATGTTCCAGATATTTAATATAAATTCATTCCAAGATCGGCGATAATCCAATTGTACGCAATAGATTTCTCGAAAGATCGGCGATATCCTGCTCTTCTGCCGTTGGAAATGCATTTTTCCCCATCCTAAATGCATATCGTAGTGTAGTCATCTGCCTCGTTAGGAATCGAATCCGTCACTCTTCCCCGCCATCACGTCTCTTGATACGCCTAGCCGTACATTGTCGAGTGAAATATATCCATCACGGATATTGTCCAAGAATTCACAAAAAAGTTCTCCTCAAATGGATGCCCAATTCTGTCTTCGGCTGTACTACGCCACTGTCCCATGCGAAAATGTCGATTGGCACTCACTAATAATGTTCTTGTCCACTACGGTTGAATTGCGTTGATTAATAAAATATTTCAAATTGTAGACATATTTATCAGACACCCTGAATCTGTACGCGACGTGGTAATAATATCCATAATTGTTCATGAACCTAAGTCATTTAGTGAACACCTCACTGTTACGTAAAGCACGTGAAGTTCATAGTTCCATTCGCCTAATGAAGTAATGTATAAGATCCACCGTGGTCGCTTTAAATGTTCTATGATGAAACACATCATCTTCATCTGCCATTATACTGGTAAAATAATGTAATGTCCATGGAGTTACACGTTGAAAAATGCATCAACTATGAATTACAACAAGTGTCGGGACCGTTGAAAGTCTATGTCCAATTATTACTATTGTGAAAATTTCGAATGCACTGTTCTGTTATACAACAGCTCAACCTTCACAAAATGTCGCCCGCTGCGTGACCGTATCGGCTTCACCATGTGTGTATAACACGAAGTTAGTTACTAGTCTCATTATACTAATGTTGTAAATGACTATTTCTTGTGAAGTTCGACATAATAATGTTCGTTCCACCAAGTGAAATCTTGCTTGTTTCTGTTACAAACTATGAACTGTTAACTGCGTTGTTATAAGAAATGTAATGAAGCAACTTCGCCTTCAAACTAGACTGGTTTCTTTCACCGGCTATGCTCGTCTTACGCACTGCCATTGCAATACTATCTCCCGTTTGCTTGCTGAATTTGCCGTGCTCCCAACTTCACTGAGTTCCCTGCTAAACAGGTGATGATTGCTGCACTGCAGTGTGTACTGTAATCAAGTCGATTATAGAACAGAACAGAATAGACTGATCCACTTGTAGCTCCGTGCTGCGGTAACTGACTTGCCAAACACGTGACTTCCTCCCCTTGACTGGAGTGAGGGTAAAACTCCTACCACCATTCTCTGACGTCACACATATGACCTCGGCCAATATCTGTTGTTATAAAGCTATTATTCACAATTAAGGAGTTATCCACCTTCTCAAATGTTATTATAATAAATATTTAACATTATTCCATTCCTTTCTGAGGTTAAATAATACTTCATTTCTCAATTATTTCCTTAAATATCTTGCTTCCTTCCCGTGATTCCGTGCGTTGAAGGGGTAATGATTTCTTCTTCCTTAACCCACTACGTCATTTCCCTTGTCGTCACTGGCTCGATCTCAGCGCAATCTTTTCTTCTAAGCAAAAAGTTGCAACTACAGCAAGCGTAGCCGATAGCCTCGATTAAATATCGGGTACAGTACTAACCCTATGAGTAGAACCTTTCACAGCATCTATCCACAGGCACAAGCTGTGTCCCAGATATCATTGCTTATTACCACCCATACCTCAGTAGCTTCCATACAATCACTGTCATGAGTGAGACTGAGATATAGGTCGAAAGTCACATTTTACTCTAGCCTGTGCCAACAGACAAATGCAAATATACTGCATTCGTCAAGAGATGTCAAACAGGCCAAAGTTTAGTGAGCAGACTTCCAAAAACATTATGAATATGAAAGATTCATTAATGGGCTTTTGAGAGACAACCAGAAGCAAATAACAATATTAGAGACTATTCTACATTCTGAAAACAGTTAATTGTATTGCAGTGCTGTGTACCGGTATCTGTTTCATTGTAGTGCATGCAGCTTATGAATAAATACAGTAGGCTACCGGTACCTATTAATTTTTATTTTTCGGCTACTGTTATCAATCGGTTAGTGTTATCAAATTATCTGCGTTCCAGACAGATCATAATAATCGGCGTCGACTGTATTTCAATCAGAGCTTGCGCCCCCCTTTATCACACTCTGCACCCCCCCCCCCCCCCCCCACTTTGAGGACCTCTGGTACAGGGAACAGGTGGCGAACCTCAGCCATGTACGATTAATACGTGAGTTGCTTTCCGCGCTACTGAAAACTCACGTATCAATTACAAATGCGTGAGGCTCACAGACTGTCCTCTGTACGGCTTGAAATAGGGACTGACTGGCCAGGAACCGTGGCGTAAACTGTACTTTGCACCAGATCAGTAGGATATACGAGTTTACTTTGCACCAGGCCAGTGGGGTACACAAGTTTACTTTGCACCAGGCCAGTGGGGTACCGTACACAAGTTTACTTAACTTAAACTCGTGCAGTTCACTAGCCTGGTGCAAAGTAAACTAGAAATGAGTACCATACCAGAGTAATTCGCTATTTTTTTTTCCCTATCACCTTGCCCTCCAGAATCGGCTTTTCCCACGGACTAAGCGAGGGATCCCACTTCTACCGCCACTGAGGGTAGTGTACTGGAGCTTGAGACTATGGGTCGGGGATACGACTGGGGTGTGTCACGACACCCAGGTGGCCTCACCTGCAAAGCGAACAGGGACCTGATGAAGGGATAGAAAGAGTGGGGGGGGGGGGGGTTGGCAAGGAAGTGGGAACGAGGCGGCCGTGGTCTTTCGGTAGGTACACTACCCCCAAAAAATCGAGAAGGTACTCGTTGGTCAATCCAAAGCAACGCTGGATTATAAAAGGTGAAAGTCCCGGCTAATGAACTATCGCAATCACGCCAACGAGTTCTTCAGGATTATTCACAGCAGGCTTGGAACATGTTATGGATATAAAACGAACTAGCTTTATACGGTAGAGTGCAAACTTACCTTAATATCTCAGGGCTATGTTGGAAAGAAATAGACATCCTATCTATTTTAGGCTGTTCCATAACACGTATCCATTTAATAGAATAATCAATGACAGAGACAAGGCGTATAAAAATATAAATTTATTAATAAAAACTAAATAACACTTACTAACAAAATAACACCCTATTATAATCATTCATTCACGCCACTGCTGCTGGCAAAACTCCTTACACACACGCTAACATAACTGGTTAAAAATAAAAAGATTCTGCCTTCTACAAAATTTTAAAATAATCTAAACATTCTACTGGCTCTGCATTGAGACAGGCATTCCGTTTTTAAAACGTTTCGTTTCTCAGGCGCGTGCCTTCCACATATATGAACTGGTTATTAAATAATAGCTGTGACTCAGCTGTCAGATTCCTCAACACACACCTGCAATATCTCGGCTCATTTGTTTCTCGCTCGGCCTTGCTTATAACGGGGCTTGTCTGCCATCGGGCATGGACTACCCTCTTGCCATACAGAATAAGTAAAAAAGAAATGCGTTAAAGCACCTCGTCTTTCAAACAATAACAAAACTTCCTCCATTAAGGCCATGTCTCGTTTAAACACATTCATATTACACAGCATTCTTGCTACCACTTGCTTCTGTCGTTCATGACCGACAAAGCTTTCATACATACAACAATCATAGCTAACTTCCAACACTCATATCAAAAACATTCGCTCTTTCAAACTATTCTCTATCTCAAAAACATTTAAGAATATTAAATATTATAAATAATGAAAACCCTCTTACACGTCTATCGTTTCAAAAGAATCATTCTTTAAAAATATGATTTCGTTAGTATAATTATTAACTCTTTCGCTAGTATAGTTATCTTCTGCTATACTTCTTCATTTACAAATGCTATACCAATAATTGTCAAAATCATGTTAATAGTCATCATCGGTATAAATATGACCGATCAGCAAAGACTAGTTCATATTGTTGTTACAATTCCAGGTTTAATAGAAATTTAATAATGGTATAATAGACAAGGATAGTATATCTTTTCCCAACGAATTTCCGCCTTCAAAACGACTTTCGTGTCGCAGATCTAATCACATTTAGGAGTCTTCAAAACTCTACCAATATCCAACAATGCTTTCATCACTCAAACTGCAGTACTTCAATACAATCAATACGGAATCACCCTCGTATTTCACAAACATCCATATATGGCAAGAAACCTTCGTTTATCACAATACATAACTTAAATGACATCAACACAATTGTTCTCAACAATTGTTCCACAGTACTTGCATAACTTCCACCTAGCATTGATATTATTGTTGTTACAATCCATTGCTCACAACTGAACAGCAATATCAGTTCTACTAATACAACTTATCGTTCCCAAACGATTATAATATTAGATCTCTAAGGTTTACTAATCGATGTTACTACGTTATAAAATACCATGTCTTAATACATTTAATATAAATAATTACAATGTTTCTTCGTACTGGTCATTTCTATGAATTTCTGCAATACTACATTGACAATTAACGTAGTGTTACATTTGTGTATTTATAACAACTTTTGTTATTTCATCGTTCAATAAAAATCAATCACGACCAAATGAGATTTTATCTAACTTTCCTAAAGTCGGATGAATTATCTTTCAAAAGATATGTCTCAAATAATTTACATTTAATGAAGGGCGAAGTCTTCCTTCTACTGAAATTCGGTTTGTCATCGACTGAATGTAACTTCATTCTATACAAAGAATGTTCATAAATGTTAAACTTCACGTCGAAATCCTAACGAATATAACTTGCCAGCTCGACGAAATGTTTATAGTATTTTGTGATATTTCACTATATATCACGTGTAGATCTCTTCGCCTAACTATGAATTCTTCTTACAAAAATACTGCCCAATTCATTTTAAACAAAATGAATTTACTAAAAATATCAAAGACAAAATGTCTGGAATCTTGAATAAAAATCGAAAATCGTCGAATAAAAACTTCCATAAAGATTTTCCCAATGGAAAATAAGTTTCTCAAACAACTGACTTCAGTTTAGAAACTGAATCATAAAATATATATAAGTATAGATGACCAATGACCATCATCTTATACGATCTTGTAGAATAAAACTCATTAAACATCGACGTGAAAATACATGAATTAAATAGGGAGAATTGTTGTTCACAAATGCCGTCAAAAATACTCAAACTACTAGATAATTCAAAACATTTCTACCTTAGTATTGAAGACAACTGAAGTTCATCATCAGGTATTCGAGAATACCTGGCTGAATCATCTCCCAGGCATAAATTGCTGAAACCAAATCCGCTCAACGCCAGTGGACAAGGACAGTGACCTCGGGAATAGAAAGATTTCCTTCCCGGCATATTCCTCTCCTCCGGACGTCGAACCTCGTTCCTCGAACATGGATTCCATCTCGAACAATCATCGGGCCTCGTATCTTCTGTCTTCCCGCCGATATCACTCGAAAATCCTCCATCATTATCGAGCAATATATTCGTAATAGTTCCATCGTTACAAATTAATTTGTCAGTTGTACATCGAATCACTATCGTAGATGTTAATGTTCATTTGGTTGGTCAATGAAAGATTATATCTGCTCATAGTCGAGAATTAATGTACTTGAAAGTACATTAAATGTACTGTAAGGAAATGTACATAATGTCATATGTTGTCTCGGCATTGTATAATTCTAGATGTTATACATCTTCTCGTTGTTCATTAACGTTGTTCCATGTTGCTAGCCACAACTCTGAATCGATATATCCCAATCGCGTAATAGTTTTAATCAATCATCTCACTCATACTCAAAGTATTATAAACCAATTCCACTTTATAAATGTTTGTAGCCATCATAGTGTCCCAATAAAACAAAGTCTCAATGTTCATACAATATCACTTTACTCACTTATTTCTGCAGCGTGGACTGGACTATGTTGAAGTCACGCTGCACTAAAATGTTTCTCCCTGCGTTGAGATAAGCAACTTTCTTTTGCAATACTAATTGTCCTATAACTGTCGAATTTCTCGATGAATTTTCTTAAAATCTTCTTATTTTGAAGCCTTATAACTGGATGAATATACTGTATACAATTTGATTTTAGAAAAGTCGAACACTTGTTCGCTATTGACTTATAATCCTTCGCTAAACTTCACCTAGTTTCAGCGAGGCTCTGACTAACTATTGGCCGCTCTCGGCACCGTCTCTCGAGTAGCGTAGGATCGCACACGGTATCGTGTCTACGGGAATGAACTATCCCGGGTAACACGTCTTGTACCTTTGAAGTCTGTCGAGAGAAGAACGCTTCTACAAGCCGTCACCTCTCTTCCTTGCCTGAAATTCCGCGCCATTGTTGGTCGAGCGTAGTTATTGGCGCGCACTTGTATTAAAGCTTATTACAGTGAATGTCTTCCCTTTTGCGACATTTAAAGTTGTACTAATATATTCTTTTAATTTTCTTGATAATTTCAATGGAATAAAATTGTTACTTAGGGCTTAAATGGAATAGTTACTCACATTAAATAGGTAAAAATCCATATCTGCTTCCATAAACCCTCCTCTCATTGGCTGTAAGCATATATCCAATGATATATTTTATAACAATTAGCTCGTAATATTGTGCGGTAATGCCATGTTGATTGGCACTTTCCAATGATCGAGAGTATTCTGGGGCGTCTCTGATCACGTGACTGATTTCTCCCACTGTCTGCGTTCGCTAACAATGCTCTCTTGAGCCAACTTCCAAGATTTATATTGCAATGTTAAATTTTATTATGGGGCTCGAAAAATATCATAATTTTCATCATGAAACATTCAAATTTCGGGAGCAGTACCATCCCGGCATTTGCCGAAGATGAAGTGGGAAACTACGGAAAGCCACTTCTAGGATGGCTGAGTTGGGAATCGAACCCCCCCCCCCCCCTAATCATTTGGACCACCCGAGGCTGAGTAGACCCCGTTCCAGTCCTCGTACCACTTTTCAAATTTCGTGGCAGAGCCGGGATTCGAACCCAGGACCTCCGGGGCGGTAGCTAATCATGCTGACCGCTACGCTACGGACGTGACCCAGAGTAATTCCTGGGAGCAAAATTGGTCGGGCATGGAGCTGACAACTACCGGTACATCCCATCTAGTGTCGATAAGTGGAAGCCTCTACCTTCCATTGCTCCTTGAGTCTCCATGACCTGTTCGGTGTTGGCTTTGCTTTTTCATACATCATTTTAAATTTTGTAAACAAGTTGCAATGCTAATTCGAAGAATTTTCCATTTTTTCAGAGTTTACGTTAGAACTAAGCCACGAGTATTGGTATTAGCATAAGATTGATAAGAATCACTTGTGTACGACGTAATATACCGATTAGCCAGCCCCGTCGTGTTGGAGTAGCGCGACTGCCTTAAACCCGAAGGCCCTGGGTTCGATTCCCGGCTCCGTCTGGGAATCTAGAAACTGACGTGAGGGCTGGAACGGGCTGCACTCAGCCTCGTGAGGACAATTGAGTAGCTGTCTGACAGTGAGGCAGCGTCCTAGTCATGGAGACCAAGATTAACGGCTGAGGGAACCCGACGCGTTTACCAAGCGCCAACCCATAATCTGCAGGCCAAATGGTTGGTCAGCGTTCGCTTGGTAAGCCTAGGACGTTCATGGGCTGTAGTGCCACGGGGTTTGGTGTTTGGTTTGGAATATACCGATTATAACAAGAAAAGATTTGCATCATACGACTGTTCAGATTTTTCCTCGTTGTTTCCTACACATGCTCTTATTAACTGCGGTTACAGTATTTTGCTTCTCTAGATGACTTGTTAGTGAAAGAAGCCAATGGGTTCGCAAAAGGAAACAATATTCAGCAGTTAGCATGTGAGTTGTCATTCTCCTAAATTCCATGAACAAATCGTTAGTCATAATAATAGTGATAATAATAATTACATGCCAGTTATACACAGCTTCTATGTCCCGCGAATCTGATGGAAACTCTAATACAGATTATTCGTGATACATAGTTATTGTTACTACGTTGTTGTTGATTCTTTAGGGCCTTTGCGACATCGTGGTCATATAGCCCCCTGTACTTGGGTGTGTGTGTAGAAGCTGTCTGATAACCTGTGTCACTGTGATGCCTGTACTAAGGTGTGTGTTTGTAATGGAGGTAGGATTTGAGTACGAAGCAGCCGTGGCTTAAGTTTGGTACTGTACCATTATTTTATAGCTCGCGTGCCAATAGTTGATGAGTTTCGAACGATACTCCGTGTAGGATCATATGGTAGCGATCGCCGCATTCACGAAGTGCTTATGAAAGAAACCGAATGTAGACGAGACTGCACGAGATTGCTCGAAGCAGGTCGCCAGAAAGAAATTGAGTCACGACACAGTGGACCGTAATCTTCGTGACAACAGAAAACCACGACGCATGCATTCAGGAAATGAATTAAACATAATGGCTAAACAGAGTATTTCCGCAATATGATTGAGGCTAAATATCATGTCAGAATACTAGAAAGTGTAGACATGTATTTATTGAATTATTAAGAAGCCTGTAATACAGAGAAATTAGTATATTGCACTCTAGCGGCGAGCAACGTCGAACTAGGATACCCCAGGATGGGGGTAAGAGTTCTCATGCGCAGAGCGACAGGAGTGGAGTTGACAGATCATAATGTGATTTCAAGTGAGAACTATGTCCGAACTACGGGGGTGACGGAAAAGTGATATCGTGTTCCGGGAGATATTTTTCACAGACCGTGAGCATTCCGAACAGTGAAACTAGCGAGTAGACTGTACATTTTGTGTATACGAATATGGTGTATGAACGTTTTAATATCATACGTGAGGCTGCAACATATGAGCAGAAACATTTCATAATATCTTACAGCGCGGAGTAATACTTTTGCCGTTGTGAAGCGAGTGTGGCAGGCAGCCATTGCAAACGATCATCCCATAAGGAATTATTTGCGCTACACACTTGTTGATTGTAACGTTAGAACAGACTGTGATTCTTGCACTGTACTTTTGGCAGAAACAGTTTACTTCTCGTACGTCATGTTGGGAGAACAGACATCAAGGGGAATTTGTAATGACTTTATTATGAATATAGACATGTGCGGCTAAATCCGTGATGTAAGCACTACATTCGCAGTGGCGGAGAACTCTCATAATGTAGCCATAATTTAGCATGTGGTCTGAGAACACGGCTTTCTCGTTCCAGACAGCAGGATATTATAAGAATGTTTTACGCACTTCTAGGAGAGATGAGTATCACATATTGTTACAAGCTAATGCTTACTCGCTGCTATAAACTGTTATACTTCAATCGAAAGACGCGTGTTCGTGATCGTACGTCGAAGTACCATCACATGGCAGGGGCGTGCGGACTAGCCAACTCACGGGGGCGTGGCGGAGATCGAGTTCCTTGTTCGAGGCCCTGGATTGTTGGAGGAGATGGGAGATGGTTACCATGGCATATTTCTATATCCTTTCTGACATCGCAACGGAACGTGGCGGAAGGTAGAAGACACTCAGTTTAATAAGTAGTGGCTTAGTGGGTATTGTAGATTAACCATAATTGCCATATATTGTTTTGATCTGTAGTATGGATGGACAGGGGTCTAGGTTCGACATCTTGTCGTTTCTGACTTTCTGCTCACCCGGATTTACGTTTAGTTAAGTAAACGCATCCATTTGTTTAATATTGTGGCAATTATATTTGGCTTAATTTAGTAGTAATAACATGCATATTTTCATTGTCGAGAAGACGGATTATATGAGAAGATATTTACATTTCCAAGTGGACTTGGAACTATTTTGTGTGTTTTTCACACGTGTTGGTGCTTATAGATCGGACTACAAGATTTATATAGCTGATTAGAGTGGTTTTATACACTCAATGTGCGTTAACGTTGATGTAATTAAATATCTGAATGAGCATACTATTAATGAGCTTTACTCGTGTCGTTTCGACACGGGGTGTTTCTGAAGGCAGGTTTTATGAAGACTTTTGTTCAGTTATTCTTGTAGGGACTTCACTTTATTTTGAGGGGCGAAATATGTTGACAGTGTGTCCTAATGAATCAATTAGACTTTAATTTAATTTTGCTAACTAAGATTCATGGCGTAGGAAGCATTGTTAAACATTTTGAGTCCATCTAAATGAGTGTTGAACTCGAGTTTCGAATTGATCAATTTCCACTTTGATTGAGCCACGTGTTTTACGTGCATTTTGTTATTTGAGATTTAATGATATAATTATTATTATCGACTTCTCGTTAGATTGGAGATATATTTGATGAGCATCAACGATCTTTTATACGCAATTTCCTAGATCAGACTTAAGAAAGTCTATATAACAATAATAATAGGACTTGATTTGTAATGAAATATTGTCAGGCAAGACTTTAATTTAGTCAGGATATTTTTATACCATTTTGAATATGATTCCACGCAGTTATTTATTTTAGATTTATCTAGGGAGAGTGATCACTAATTTTGTGCAGTATAATATGCAGTTAAACAATTTATTCTGTGTTTTTATGGTCACTAATGGGTGATACAGACCTTTGATTGAGGTATATAATAGGAGGTCACCAAATATAGGTGTACATTATCGTTGAGCATACCAGTGGGTAGTGCTATAATTATTATTATGGTTAACAGTGGTGGTACTGTTAAATAGAAAGTATATTGATGGAATTGAACCAGTGAGAGCCAATTATTACAGATTTTTATGAAAATCTACGTTGCCGAATAATTATTTAATTAATCCTAGTGCATGGATTAGAGATCAGCTGTTTGATCTCAGATGTTTTAATACATCACTGCTACAACCACTCTGAGCACAATACGGCACTATAATCGTTATAGATAGAAGGATTATCTTTGACGGAGTTAAAATAAATGCCAACATTATTCATAAAATAATAATTATTCTAAAATAATTCACATGGAGTGGACAATTAACACTTTCAATTAGCTTTACTGCTCGTTGGATTTAAATGTGCTTATGATAAATTTAAACTAATTATGAGAAAGATTAAACGAATTGTTAGGTTGCAACGAGCCAAGTCAATTAATAAGTCAAGTCAATGATGAAACCAAGTTATTTATGAGATAAATGAATTATAAAACATAAACAAATTGTTAATGAAACGAGAATGCATACGAGATGCATTAATATGAATTGTAGTATATGTAAATAAGGAAATCATTGAATATTTATTGATAATTTTGATCTGTTGTATATATGATAAATTTGCGAATTAAATATAGAATGTGTTAGGGTGAGCGACAACCTTCTATAATTTCATTTAGGAGTGTTTAAGATGTTTGATGATGTGTAGATTTTTTCTTGATGTGTCAAGTTGGACTCGATGCGATTCCGTGGTTTATGGACTGATATTCCGATAGCATTACCCTATTGGAGGGGTGTTCTGGGCATTCTTTTGAATGTAAGGATTTTTCTTGTTTTCTTGTTTATTTTTGTGAATAAATTCTTTTTTCATTTAAATCTTGATGGTGTGATGCTTTACAGAGGTGGAGGAAGGTTGTATTAGGAAGGCCATCGCTGGGTATTTCGGGGTATTCCACGCTTCCGAGGTGCTCCTTTTTTGGAATCTCATGTTCTCTGAGCTACTTTTGTTTTTTTGGCCGTGGTCTTTCATAATACTACCTTGTTAGGTGTATTTGTGCCCTATTATCCCATTCACTTGTGAGTAGGACCTGGGGGGGGGTTTCTAGCCGGGGGTTCTCAGGTTCTTCGATCCGGCAGTCCTCGTGGGATGCAGCAGATTATGGTAGGTAATTACGGGTACAGTACCATCCCGGCATCTTCCTGGACTAGAAGTGGGAAACCACGGAAAACCACTTCGAGGTTGGCTGAGGTAGGAATCGAATCCGCCTATTCTCAGTTTTGCCTCACGAGGTTGAGTGTACCTCGTTCCAGCCCTCGGACCAGAAATAAATTTCTTGGCAGAGCCGTGAATCGAACCAGGGTCTCCGCGATGACAGACAAAATGTTAACCACTATGCAACTTCAGAATTGTTATTGAAATATATAAAGTGTATATTATTTTGTTACAAAGCACAATGTGTAGCCTACATAAAGCGTGTTGACATGATTTACAGGTCTGTGGCGTAATGGGCGAGTGTAACTGTCCTTTCAGAGCACTTCATCAGGTGGAACTGCGTACACTTTATTCCACACGGTTGGCATTTGCAGTTGTCACCCCAGTATGTGGTGGCCGTCGATCGCGCAGATCTTCCAGTGAAAACCGTGGGTGGCAAATGTTGTGTAGACATGTCTTAAGTTCGATGTTTGGTCCTTCCCATGTGTCTCTGTGATGCTTCTGTGGAGTGGATATCCGCGGGAATCTGTCGTGCTTTTTCTCTTCTCTCTTCGAGGACGAAGGTGGAGATAGGTGTGTCCTGTAGTTTGAAGGAGGATTTTATGTCATCCAGGAAGAATGATTCATTGGCTATTATGTATGCTATTCTGTTTTGGGTGAATTTGGAGATCTGGAGGATGCGTTTCAAGTATCCGGCTTTTAGGCTTTCAAGTTTCTTCATGTTGGATATGATAAGTTTCTTCTATATTAACTTAGTTGGATGCCGTATATTGCTACTGGGGCAACTTGAGGTTTGAAAAGGGCCATTTCAGTGTTGACTGATAGCTGGTGGAGCATTTATACCAGGTGAATCAGCTGCACCTAATAGTATTGTTTTTGCATCCCAACAAACGTGTGCTGTCAGGAAAGTCGAATTTCCTCTGCTCACATCTCATATGGTATTAATGCACTGCACGCATATCCCGCAAACGATACTGAACACTATTATTTTCCTCTCGTATTAATCTGCAGTAGAGCCTCCGTGGCTTAGGCGGCAGCACGCTGGCCTCTCACCGCTGGGTCCATGGTTCAAAACTCTGTCACTCCATGTGAGATTTGTGCTGGACAAAGCGGAGGCGGACAGGTTTTTCTCCGGGTACTCCGGTTTTCCCTGTCACAATTTCATTCCAGCAACACTCTCTCCTATCATTTCATTTCATCTGTCATTCATTAAATCATTGTCCCAGGGGAGTGCGACAGGCGTCGGTAGCCGGCACAGTTCATATCCTCGCCGCTAGATGGGGGCTTCATTCATTCCATTCCCTGACCCAGCCGGTCGACTGGAAGCAGGCTGTGGATTTTCATTTTAATTAATCTGCAGTCACATCGAGGGAAATGTAATAGCATACCTGCCAACTTTTGAAAAGTGCTATCAGTAAAACTCACGCGCGACAAAAAAATCTAACGATTTTCGACAAAACCCCGGCTTGACGAAAATAATAATACATCTGGGCTACAAAATACAATAATTCATGCTTTAAGCAGGATACTTCAATGAAATCATATCTACTTACATGATTTGTAGATGAACATAACAATCAAGAAGAAATCCATGTTAATCAGCAGCAGGCGTGGTGAATATTGGTTTGGAGCATACATAACAGGACTTCCTTGATAAATTAAGCAGATATACGATAATTGAAAAAAGCTTTACACAATAAAACTTGTTTAACGTAACACAGGCAAGAAATAATATAATACACACTGCAAATCACATGCTAGTTCGACTTTAAAGTCATGGTTGTGGCCTTTTTAGCTTCCTGCAAAAAGTCATGAGAAACTGTTTTGTCATAACAGGGACCAGCACTCCTGGTCTTCAAAATAGAAATAGACTCCAGAGATTCATTGGACATGGATGATCTGAACTGTGTTCTATTTTTCTTCACACGGCTGAAAACACATTCACATTCTGCATTGCTATGGGGTATGGTGAGAATAGAGAGCATTACTCTAGAAATTCGGTTATACTTAAGACGTCCATCGGCTCCAAGAATTCTTGATATTTGTGCCCAACTGGAATCACTTGCAGCATGTTGATGTGCAGCCAAAGTGTCATCTACCTGAAGAGCTGTGAACTGCCTCTGACGCTCATTCACCACTTCATCTGTAGTTTCATTCTCTTCCTTGCATAACATGATAGGAAACTTTTCCAAGAAAAAACGAATGGAAGAAAACTGTGCATCATCAATTTTGTCTAACCTAGCAACTTGAGCATTCTTTAACACGTCTTCCTTGAGTGGAAACTTGTTGATGATGTAGTCACAGGCAGTAAAAAAATAGTTTCTCACTGATGAAAAGAAAAGGGATTTATTTGTATCCTGGAGATCATTCACTATGTTCGAAGTTTGGATGCCAATAACTAACTCATCATCACTTCTTTGATTTTGAATCAAGTTGTACTCAACTTCAAGCAATGGGGAGCTTTTGACAATTTTGGGCTTAACAAACTTGGTGATCAGCTGCTTTAGCAAATCCATTAGAAGTTCTAATAACAAGTGAACTTGTGGGGAAGAAGTCTGAAGGGCAACATTCAATTTGTCAAATACAGGAATAGTCACATGAAGGAAAGTGCAAAAGGCCTTGTTCAAGTTTGAGGACAGGAACATAAACAATTTTTCCTCACGAGTTGTAGCAGAAGTCTTACTTTTTAGGATGGGTTTTTCACAATTGGAAGAATTATACTATTCTTCTAGGGGCATGTGTAGTAGCAGAATCAAGAATTCTCTTCTTCTGATACTCTATGGATCCACTTTGTTCAACTTTAGGTTTCCTGAAAGATGTCAAGCTTGTGGAAATGTTTTGGGTACATAATATTACTTCCCCCTTGAAGAAAGAAAGAAAGAAAGAAAGAAAGAAAGAAAGAAAGAAACGGATCCCACTGGTCCAGTAGTCTATCCAAACATCTGCCTAAAGATAACCACCTAGTACATACATGCTTCAGAATTTGCTTTGCCTCATTATTGTGCAAGTTCTGAAATTTCTGAAGGCGTCCTTTCTCTTTACACTCTTCTCTAAGAAATAAAATATATCAACAAGGATCTCATCCACTTTAACTGGTAACCTTCCAGCACCTTTATCATCTGCTAGATTAATCAGGTGGCAAATGCAACCTATGATGGCAATACTTGGTTGAACTTCCTTCAGAACTGCTAAACCCCCATTTTTGTGTCCTATCATAACAGGAGCATTGTCGGAGCAGAAAGCCACACAGTTTTGAATTGGTATATTATGAGAACTCAGCTGTGATAACATCAGGTTACCTATGTTTCGCCCTGTTGAGCCCCCGTCCAACGCTGGTATGGTGCTCACTATTTTTTCCTGCGGAACATCATAGAATGTAACAACAATAGGATACAACTTAGCATTCGTATCATTGCTTCCATCCGTTGCCAAAGAAAATGGTCCGTTCTGAAGGCACTTAACAACTTCAGATGATGCATTTTTTGCCATTTTATTTACAATGCATGTCGTTTTCGTGCGACCACAACTATATTTCTTTGCAACTTCTGATGTGGGAAACATCTTCTTAAATAAAGCACCAGCATGATCAGCCGCACTTAAGGGCACATTGTGTTCCACCAAAAAGGAAGTAAACAGACACTCGGCCCTAATTACGTCACTGTCAACGTTTCCAGACTTAGCAAAAAAGGTGTTGATTTTCTTGCTATCATCCTTCGATTTAACATAACTTATGTGTTTACCGCACTTCACATGATTACTTAAATCGTTTTTTCCACCATGTGCAATATTAATATCACACCCACATACCGCGCAAAAGGCAAATTTTTCTCCCTTTCTTGATTTTAGTATGCACGGAAAATCAACAGAGTATGATTCTTTAAATGTCTGGACGTACTGTTTCTTGTTGGATTTGTTCATTCTCGATATCTACTAAAACATCGAAAGGAACCTGAATCACTGAACGTCACATAAAATTATAACATAAAACACTTAAGACAGCCAACACTTCATTAAAACATATCAAAGCACACAGTCTTAAACCATTAAATGAACACGACGCCAACCTCGTGAAGAAAGAATATGCACATGGTAGAAAACACACACACGTGGAACGAATGTAATTAGTCCAAGGAATACAGGAAACTGCGAAGCACGAAGTTATAGCACAAAAACTCGAACACTTCATTAAAATATGCCATAACCTTAAAAGACGAAAACATTCAAGGAACGCCAACTTCGGGAACAATGAACAACTCACGTGGTCAAAGAATATGGGTTAAATCGCAACGAGCGAACGGAGCGGAACAAAGAATTTGCGAAGCAGAGCCTGTCGACACCTAAGATTCACACGGAAGAATTGTTATCCCGGCTTCAATTCAATTACAATGACGACACAAACATCACACGGTTAAAAGTACCAATCATATCAAAGAACAAGTTATCGACTATCGTGGACTTGCCTTCGACCCACGCAAACAATCGATTGTATGGAAGTGGGAGGGATTATCGAATGTTAATTATCGTTTCAAATTTTTGTCCGCGAAATCGTAAAATGACACCGTTCATCCGTAAAACCTTAAAATGCTGCAATTTCCGTAAATTTTACGGATAAACCGTAAAAGTTGGCAGGTATAAGGGTTCAGTAACGTTTGCAGGATATGCTTGCAGTGCATTAGTACCATATGGGATGCAGGCAGAGAAATATCAACCTTCCTGATAACAATGCTAGTTGGGTGCGTAAAATAATATTATTAGGGGCAGCTGATTCACCCGGTGCAGTATATACTGTACGTATATGTCAATACTTTTATTTGTAATTTTATATGGTTTGAGCATATTAATAAAGTGTTAAAGAGGACTTTTTAATGTTGCATGCATTGATTATTATCTACTGAAACTCCAGAGAGTCCAAGTACAGGGCGCCAGGGAATGTTCTCCGCAGTGCCTACAAGCTGCTGCGGGAGATTACGTCACCAGTTACGTTGACAGCACGGCTGTCACTTGTATCATAACAAACAAACAGTAAACTTTATACTCACCACAGCCATTCATAACATACTGTTGCACTCTTCAAATAATCTAACTATACGCACTGACGATTTCGACAGCCCACACATGTGGCCTTCACCCTATCAAAGACACTCTGCTGCCAACTAAACTGATGACGCAACCTCTCGCAGCTGCACGTAGCTACTGCGGAGAACATTTCCTGGCGCCCTGTATATGTAGCTGTCAGTCAACTCATCATTCAAACAACATTTCAGGAGGGGCAGCCTACCACCACTCTCTGCTCAAGCCCCCTAGCGAGAGCTGACTGGACTCGCTGGTTTTAACCCCATCAACGTAGATCGGCCAATTCCTTTGAAACATTGAGACTTTTTCGGCTGATGTCCTTAATGTTACAAACCATAAAATTAGAATCACCCCCAACAATGAGACCAGTTAGAAATGTCATAGTTTAAGAGGGAAAAGGAGGAGACAGAGTGGTAAGTGGGTGTATTAAGAGCTGAGGTTCACATAACACGAATAATAGTTGGACTAATCATCACTTTGTGGCAGGTACTGTAACTCTCAAAGCATTTGTGTTCTAGCAACAAGCTTATCTTAATTGGTCGTAACGTTTTGTGATTAAACGCCCACTTTGGACTGTATACAGTACAGGGAGTGATAAGAGAATGCTCAACTCGCACACACTGAGCTTTATTCCCATGGCTGAAACGTTAAACGAACGGCAAAGCAAAGTCTATCCTTGAGCCAAATGATCCGATTGAAATGAGAACACAGCTCTGTAAATAATAGTGTTAGCCTAAGGAACTGAACATTAAATGTACTTCCCCTATCCCCTCCCCCCCCCCCCCTCAAATAATTCATAAGTTATTTTTTCAGAGGAGAAAAAGGTAAAAAGCTTGCAGTTTTACGTGATCGTTAAACTCACGATCATAAGCCACGGGATCACCTTTTACATGGGATCCTAACCACCGGGCGTGACATTGCGCCTCAAAAATCTTACATGCATTAACCGGGAATCGAATCCGGTCCGTCATGGTGGGAAAGGCAACTTAATCGCAGCCCCATCATGCCCTATTGTCAGGAAAGTTATTGTATTCTTTTTATTTCTATCTATTCCCATTTCCAGGGGTTATAGCTATCTTATGACTGGCTGCGTGGCGCAGAGGAAACGTTCTCACCTGCTGTGCACAAGGTTTTGGGATTAAATCCCAGCGCAGTCAGTTGGCATCTAAGGATGCTTAAATGCGAGAGAGTCGAGTCAGTAAATTTACTGGCACGTTGAAGATCTCTTTTGGGGAAGAATTCCGACGCCTTGGCGTCTCTAAAAGCCGCAGTAGTTAATGGGGACGTAAGACCAATAACAATATTATTATTATTATTATTATTATTATTATTATTATTATTATTATTATTATTATTATTATTATTATTTACTGTTGTGCATTGTAATCGAATGTCCTTCCTGATGGAAATCTCATCAGAAGAGTAAATGAGAGCTTAAATGAATTAAGTTGAATGAAACCTGGCATTATTTGAAAGGAGGTCGCCGTGGCCTATTAGAAGGAACCGTTCCGGCATTTGCCTTGAGCTGAAAATGAGAAATTGCGAATAACCATTTGAAGGATGGCTGACGGTGTGGTTCGAACCCACTTACCTACCAAGTCTGGAGATAGCCTGGTTGTGACTAGGGACGCGAAGCCATTCTAGTCAATAATAATAATAACAATAATAATAATTAAAATAATAATAATAATAACAATATGGTTCATGGTGTAGTTACGTCCTAGTTCGTGGGCAACAGCTGAGTGGCCTAGTAGGTGGTCTTAACAGTCGGGATACCAGTTACTATACAGTAGAATAGGAGTGGGCATCTTGGACATATTCTGAGTCGTGGCCCTCCTTGTGCTCAGGTGGCTAGGACGGTTGTACGAAAATCGCGCCCGGGGAAAATAGCGCCCACTGAGAAATGTGCGTAAATTGCGCCCAGTCTAGAAATTGTCCTCGTGACAATGCTGTTCTACATAAAAAACAAATCTACCGTGGAGCTTACGCCCCAGACCCCTTTGGTTGTTGTGCAATCAGTTATTTTCGTCCACGCTGGTTTTGTCCAGACAGTCGTCTAACCAAGTATCGGCCAATGGTTTCGCCCGTATGAGCGCGATTTACAGGACCCCGCTAGGACTACCCAACTCACTTGTTTGTTCCCCGAGATGAAACTCTATGGCCCTGCGTAAATAAGACTAGTAACCTGAGGCATGCATACTAAAGTGGAGGTTGAAAGGCAATTAAAAATATGCCTTATATGATCCCACCTCTTTCGCATACTTGACACTTGATGTACACACATCAAAAAAAGTTTTGCATCACCTCGGTTCCAAGAGTTCCGGAACCGTTAAATACAAAGGGAATAGAGATCAACACAAACAACATTTCAGCTCGTTTTATTGCTCATGAGACCCACACATTGCATGTTGTACCATCATACAGCTAGACTTTCAGCATTTGTGGTCCAGATTGCAGTACACACCACTACCTCTAATACCCAGTAGCACGTCCTCTTGCATTGATGCATGCCTGTATTCGCCGTGGCATACTATCCACAAGTTCATCAAGACACTGTTGGTCCAAATTGTCCCACTCCTCAACGACAATTCGGCGTAAATCTCTCAGAGTGGTTGGTGGGTCAAGACGTCCATAAACAGCCCTTTTCAACATATCCCAGGCATGTTCGATAGGGTTCATGTCTGGCGAACATGCTGGCCACTGTAGTCGAGCGATGTCGTTATCTTGAAGGAACGCATTCACAAGATGTGCACGATGAGGTCGAGAATTGTCGTCCATGAAGACAAATGCCTCTCCAATATTCTGCCGATATGGTTGCACTATGGGTCGGAGGATGTCATTCAGGTATCGTAAAGCCGTTTCGGAGCCTTCCATGACCACCAGTGGCGTACGTCGGCCCCACATAATGCCACCCCAAAACATCAGGGAACCACCACCTTGCTGCACTCGCTGGACAGTGTGTCTAAGACGTTCAGCCTGACCAGGGTGCCTCCAAACACGTCTCCGACGATTGTCTGATTGAAGGCATATGCGACACTCATCGGTGAAGAGAACGTGATGCCAATTCCGTGGGGTCCATTCAGCATGTTGTTGGGCCCATCTGTACCGCGCTGCATGGTGTCGGGGTTGCAAAGCTGGACCTCGCCATGGACGTCGGGAGTGAAGTTGCGCATCATGCAGCCTATTGCGCACAGTTTGAGTTGAAACACGACGTCCTGTGGCTGAACGAAACGCAT
The DNA here is from genome assembly GCA_946902985.2 of Meconema thalassinum. Classification (NCBI taxonomy): domain Eukaryota; kingdom Metazoa; phylum Arthropoda; class Insecta; order Orthoptera; family Tettigoniidae; genus Meconema; species Meconema thalassinum. The sequence goes on from OX336389.2 coordinate 431,635,234, forward strand.
TATTCAACATGGTGGCATTGCTGTCAGGGTTCCTCCGAGCGGCAATCCGTAAGTAGCGGTCATCCACTACAGTAGTAGCCCTTGGGCGACCTGAGCGAGGCCTGTCATCGACAGTTCCTGTATCTCTGTACCTCCTCCATGTCCGAACAACATCGCTTTGGTTCACTCTGAGACGCCTGGAAACTTCCCTTGTTGAGAGCCCTTCTTGACACAAAGTAACAATGCGGACGCGATCGAACTGCGGTATTGACCTTCTAGGCATGGTAGAACTACAGACAACATGAGCAGCGTACCTTCGTCCTGGTGGAATGACTGGAACTGATCGGCTGTCGTACCCCCTCCGTCTAATAGGCCCTGCTCATGCATGGTTGTTTACATCTTTGAGCAGTTTTAGTGACATCTATGAACAGTCAAAGGGACTGTATCTTGGATACAATATACACAGTCAACGTCTATATGCCGGAGATCTGGGAACCGAGGTGATGCAAAACTTTTTTTGATGTGTGTATATATTCAATCTCCCTTTGTTATCTCTTTTATTCTACCGACAGCGGTGGCTACGCTCCCTAAAGTGCAGCGTTAGGTCATGGGGCCAAGCTGTCGGCCGTTCTTGAAATGCTTCCTTCCATATCCTTGCCCAGTTTCATATTCAGCCATTCCATCTCTCATCCCGGCGCGCAGGTCGCCCACGGGCGTCGACTAGAAAGACCTGCACTCGGCCTCTCAGGATACACGACAAAAATATCTCTTTTATTGAAGGCATTTTAAAGGAAGGAAGCTTGTAGTTGTAGGTAACGTGACCGTTAATCTCACGATCATGAGCCCCGGGACCTCCTTTTTAAGTGGAATCCGAGCCCCATGACATGGCATTTCACTTCGAAAAGCTCACATGTATTGACCGGGAATCGAACCAGGCCGCCTTGGTGAGAAGCACAGAGCTTGACCGCTGCGCCACTGCGCCAACACGCCTCACATGAAGGTATTTATTTACTTATTGTAGTGAAAGTATCATGTTAATTTTATTGCCAAAAGGTTCGCTGGTCACTGGTAAGTCTAACAAAACTTGTTTTGCAGTTGTGTTGCACAGCTGTTTCTCTCTTAATAGCATATTATGCTGACAATGCTCGAATATGATTGACTCACTCCGGGAAGCTCCGAGAACGGTTAACATAAAACTTGACCATATTTCCCGGTCCCCTTGCCGTGTGATTTTTGGCTCCTCGCTCCCGGAGAGGCGATTGTAAACCAGCCCTTACAGGAAATGCAGAAGACGCCATGAGAATGTGCATATTGACCCTCCACACGACATGATCATAGCGTAGTTTAGTCTAGCTACAAAGGTAACTACTGACTACTGCTCGGGTCCAAGCTCTGTGAACTTGCGGGGTGAGGGGAAGGGGCAGGGAAGGGTCAGGTGAGAAGAGAAGGGTCTGTCAACAGCCCGCCGTGATATCTGGTATTCCTTTCTATTCCAATACTGCTAACATAGGGCAGTTGCTCAAACCACTGTGGTGTTGAGAATGAGTGAGTGAGTTACCGACCAATGTATTTGGTTCTGTTACTACGCACGGACCGAGAAACCTCATCACTCGTCACCATCACTTCTCATAGTCCGCGATCCACATTCCTCTCAGGTTCACGCAGCTTAGACCCGAGCAGTAGGTACCATTCCAGACTCTGACCTGTCAACTTTAAATCCTGGTATGAGGAGCGGAACGGGATGTACTCAGCCTCGTGTAGAACAGCTGCGAAGAGTAATGAGCACGAATCTCACTCTGAGTCATTCTAAAAAGAGTTCAAACAATGCGAATCCTAGGATGGTACCAAAATGTCACGACCGCCATCCCCTCCTTCTCTTACCCTCTACAGCCGTACTCATTAATTTCTTAGGTAATCTCTCCTCCTCCATTCTCTTCACATGACCCCACCATCTGAGTCGGCTCATACGAACAGCTTCATCTAGCGTGTTCATTTCTGCCATTGCTCCCATCTATTTGTCCCAGCAACCATTCGTGTTACCCTCATATCAGTTACCTCTTGCTTGTGTATCAGATATCCTGAATCTACACAGCTCTCGCTTCCATACAGGAAGGTCGGTCTAAATACTGAGCCATTTCCCGTAGGGAGAGTTTCGTATCCACACTAACTTCTTTCCTGTAGAATACTATAGATGGCAACTGAGAAATCACTGCATTGACTGTATTTCTTTCCCCGGCGAATACACAGCCTAACTACTTAAAATGACCCACTTCCTACAATTTAGTTCCTTCTATATGGCATTCTACTTTCTTGTGTTTCATCTCTACAGACATCAACTTCGTTTTTGAAATGCTGATTTTCATACCACATTCCCTACGTTTCTGTTCAAGTTCTAACATGTTGGCTTGTAAGCATTGAACAGAGTCTATCATTACAACCAGGCCATCAGCATAAGCCAGACTGTTTACCTGGTTTCCACCTAATTGAATTCCATCTAACCAGTTTTTCATCAAATGGTCTATATATAAAATAAACAGTAGCAGTAAAAAATTACAGCCTAGTCTCACTTCTGTAACAGCGTTAAACCAAGAAGTCATCCTACCATGAACTCTCACTGTAGCCAGATTATCAACATAAATACTCTTGATCGCCTGTAGCAAACGTCCCTCGATTCCATAATCCCCCAGGCTGGTCAGCGTTTTTTCCTTTTGTAATCTATGGTACACCTTCTCTAGATCTACAAAACACAAACACAACTGTCGATTCCACTCGTAGCATTTCTTAATAACTTGGCGCATATTTATATACAGTATGATCCTGACATCCTCGTAGTGGCCTAAAGCCACACTAGTTTTTATCCATCTTACTCTCAGCCAATGATCGAATTTTCCTTTCTGCAATGTCTGAGTACACTTTGCCCTGGACACTTATCAAAGAAATACCGCGATAATTGCTGCAAGCTTTCCTGTTACCTTGCTTAAAAATTGAGACGATTACTGCTTTTGTCTAGTCAGAGGGTATCTTTCCTAAATCCCATGCCAATTCGATTATTCTATGCCACCATTTAATCCGTGCTTTCACACTATGCTTTACTATTTCTGGCCGATATTCATCTATCCCTCTCGCTTTGTGATATTGTAATGTATTTACCACTATCTCTACTTCCTCAACCGTGATCCTGTTCCCGTCCTCATTCTCTTCCTGCATAGTCTCAACATCTGCCACATTGCCAGATACATTTGCATTAACATTCACAAGTTTCCGAAGTATTGTTGCCATCTTCCTTGGCATCTACAAAGAGTTTCCCTGAGTTATCCATAACATTACTCATTTTCCTTTTTCCTCCATTTCTAAAATTCTTTATAACGCCCCAAAAATACTTTCCTTTCATGTGACCTAACATTTCTAATTATCTCGAAATTTCTTCTATGATTTCCCATGGTTTTATCACAAAACCATAAAATTTGCATCCTCAGCTGACGCAAATTGCAATCACGATTGCAAAAACGTTGGGGTTGGGTATGATGAGTAGATAACAAAAAAGAAGCATGTTAAAAAAAACAATATGCTAACATACAATGTAGCATAGACTATAAATATTTTCACAGTTCAGATTTGGTCTATCAGTAAGGAGAGAAAAGGCACTGGAACATAGGATCATGCTCCTTGGTATCCGAGGAGAAGCTCTGTTGATTTAATGCGACAACCTCGTGCCTGCTTATACACACATCAAAAAAAGTTTTGCATCACCTCGGTTCCAAGAGTTCCGGAACCGTTAAATACAAAGGGAATAGAGATCAACACAAACAACATTTCAGCTCGTTTTATTGCTCATGAGACCCACACATTGCATGTTGTACCATCATACAGCTAGACTTTCAGCATTTGTGGTCCAGATTGCAGTACACACCACTACCTCTAATACCCAGTAGCACGTCCTCTTGCATTGATGCATGCCTGTATTCGCCGTGGCATACTATCCACAAGTTCATCAAGACACTGTTGGTCCAAATTGTCCCACTCCTCAACGACAATTCGGCGTAAATCTCTCAGAGTGGTTGGTGGGTCAAGACGTCCATAAACAGCCCTTTTCAACATATCCCAGGCATGTTCGATAGGGTTCATGTCTGGCGAACATGCTGGCCACTGTAGTCGAGCGATGTCGTTATCTTGAAGGAACACATTCACAAGATGTGCACGATGAGGTCGAGAATTGTCGTCCATGAAGACAAATGCCTCTCCAATATTCTGCCGATATGGTTGCACTATGGGTCGGAGGATGTCATTCAGGTATCGTAAAGCCGTTTCGGAGCCTTCCATGACCACCAGTGGCGTACGTCGGCCCCACATAATGCCACCCCAAAACATCAGGGAACCACCACCTTGCTGCACTCGCTGGACAGTGTGTCTAAGACGTTCAGCCTGACCAGGGTGCCTCCAAACACGTCTCCGACGATTGTCTGGTTGAAGGCATATGCGACACTCATCGGTGAAGAGAACGTGATGCCAATTCCGTGGGGTCCATTCAGCATGTTGTTGGGCCCATCTGTACCGCGCTGCATGGTGTCGGGGTTGCAAAGCTGGACCTCGCCATGGACGTCGGGAGTGAAGTTGCGCATCATGCAGCCTATTGCGCACAGTTTGAGTTGAAACACGACGTCCTGTGGCTGAACGAAACGCATTATTCAACATGGTGGCATTGCTGTCAGGGTTCCTCCGAGCGGCAATCCGTAAGTAGCGGTCATCCACTACAGTAGTAGCCCTTGGGCGGCCTGAGCGAGGCCTGTCATCGACAGTTCCTGTATCTCTGTACCTCCTCCATGTCTGAACAACATCGCTTTGGTTCACTCTGAGACGCCTGGAAACTTCCCTTGTTGAGAGCCCTTCTTGACACAAAGTAACAATGCGGACGCGATCGAACTGCGGTATTGACCTTCTAGGCATGGTAGAACTACAGACAACATGAGCAGCGTACCTTCGTCCTGGTGGAATGACTGGAACTGATCGGCTGTCGTACCCCCTCCGTCTAATAGGCCCTGCTCATGCATGGTTGTTTACATCTTTGAGCAGTTTTAGTGACATCTATGAACAGTCAAAGGGACTGTATCTTGGATACAATATACACAGTCAACGTCTATATGCCGGAGATCTGGGAACCGAGGTGATGCAAAACTTTTTTTGATGTGTGTACAATAACGAAAGTCCAGTGTGTTTGGAAACCTACAGCAGTGTTTAAACATACATACATACAGTATTGCCTTATCCAGCATATCACATGGACAGCAGGATGCTGTTATCTGCAAGGAAATTATCTACTTCCTGGTACTCCTAGACCACCAGTCGTTGACATTAAGAATGGAATCCAGTAGCCAACAGACAATATATTGGCTAAACTGTTTGTAATTAGTACGCTAATTTATGAACACTCAACACACAAATAATGTGGTTGGTATCAATACGCAACACACTCGTATGTTACAACTGATAGTATTAAAACAAATAGTGTATAATGTTTACACCAATAAAATAATATTACGCCAATTCCATGTAACAATTATCTCATATTAAGCGTACACCAGAAAAAAAAATATATAAAACAGAACACTCAACAAAAATCCAAATAAAGAGTAACGGTAGGCTATATCTCGAGGTGAGTTTCGAGCTAATAGAAACACACTTTAGCGGTCTCAGCTACACGGTCAAATAAGTTTTAAATACCGTAACACTTAACAACTTCAGTGTTACACAATGTTCACCCATTATCATGACATTTTTGTAGAGCCATCAGCATGACAAGGCATCGTAGTTTTACCCCTCACATTCTGAGCTCCTCAGGATTGGCCCTCACATTATTAGTAGAACAATGACATCGCTTCACGACAATATAATCGTCACATTTTCATATTACAACAGACTCATTCCAATATAGTTCCCCCTTTCTTCCGTATTTTGATTATGTAATTAATTATTTCTTATTTTTACTTAGGCCTACTTCAGAGAATTCTGTTAACATTCCAATAAATCAATTGTAGCATATTTAAACTCAAGAGGTGATTAAACCGCAACGGTTTCTCAGCGAACGGCTGGCTGCGCAGCACCGCAGTGAGGTTCTCGTCTGCTGTTCCCAAGATTGTGGGATCGAATCTCGGAGCAGTCAATTGCATTTGAGGGTGCTAGGTTTACTGGCACGTTAGTGGTCCCTTTTGGCCCAAGCACCCCGGCGTATCTAAAAGCCACTGCTATTATTATTATTATTATTATTATTATTATCAATGAATGTATGCCGGTCACGGTGACCAAGAGCGCTAACGCGCTAGCAGCTCGTGCCTCCCTGGCATCGGGACAACGTGGGTTCGAATCCCATCTCAGCCGTCCTGAAAATGGTTTTCGTGGTTTCCCATTTTCATATCCATGGTTCCTTTCAACAGATCCACGGCCGACTTCCTTCCAAAAGCCCTTCCTTAATTAGATCCAAGTTAGCGGTCGCCTGGGCGATCGGCCTGTCATCATCCCCAGTTGTATCTGTTGCCAAAGTGTGTTCAGCTCCTCGACACCGTCCTTGCGACGATAGAGGAATAATCCCTCGCAGAGTCCGTGGGTGAAGCCTTGCTGGAAGGATAAGCGATTAAAAAAACAACAATGAATGTATATTTGTGAGGAGGAAAAATAAGAATACAACGGCGCTCCCGGGATTCGATCTATCCGAACCACGGACTCTTTATGAGTATCATGCAGTTAAATAGCGCGGTTATGACTGTCCTTGCTACGCGTCATACAATACAGCAGGGGCGTATATAGAGTTTTATTTCGGGGAGTGCCCAACTGGGGGTTTAGGCCCAAAGAATGGGGGGGGGGGGGGTGTCCGGGGTTTTCCCGGGAAATTTTTGTATAATTTGGTGCAAAATGATGAGTTTTAAGGCTATCTGGCATCACTTTTTCAACCAATTTGTTGTGATGTTTTATGTTTGGTTAATGTCAAACACAACTAAGACCATTTTATGATACTTTTTATTAATACATCATCTTGCTCACTTGATAGTATTTACATGGAAGGAATTAATGTTACTGTTTTGATTTACAACTCTCACTATAATATAAAGTCAAGGTTTCTTGAAGCATTGCCAAATCGGTTCATAACTTCATCGTCAGTAAGATGTGTGTCTCTGTGAATAGATGACAATACGAGACCGTTGAGTCTGTTTTCAGAAGTAGACTTTCTTAAGTATGTTTTCAACCAACTCAAACTCCGTTCGGCAGTACCGGTAGCTACACAGAGAGGCAAATTTGCCAAAAGTTTGATAAGTGTATAAAAGTTAGGGAAATAACTTTTGTCACACGCTTCAAGGGCACTTGTTGCTGTTCTTGGTTCGTTCATAAGAGCGAAGGCACTGGAGAGTAAGTAATAAGAGGTTATGTTGTTACTCATAAGATCAGAGCAAACTGATTGTCACACTGTTTACATCGCTCTACCTTCGCCTTGGTTAGCAACGTTGCCATACGTCACTTAGTAAATAATAGTATATGATTATATTGGTTTTTAATGTTTCAATTCATAAACAAATAATATATGTGACACAAATTTCGGGGGGAGGGGGGCGGGTCCCCTGGGCCCTTCCCTTACATACGCCCCTGCAATACAGTACAGTGAGTCCGGGAAGTTCGTATACAACACCATACCTTACAAGATTCTTATAGGCGCTGTCTCCTTTGTTGGTGTGTAGTTGGGGTGACCTTGGCCTCACTCAATCGTCATTCTGTGAGTTCAAATGGTAGACATAAATTCGTTTTCTATTGATAAGAGTTTACTCGCGATTGTATGGATACGCGAACAGGAGAGCAAATTTGTATCACACAAGAACACTTCAGGGAATGATTTAATACGCCTCCATCGACACCAAAGACAGTGATTTCCTGAGCGAGAGAGGCGTTTATGACAGGGAGGGTGAAAGATTGACCAAGAAATGGAAAAGGTGTCAGGAGACATGTTCTGAAGTTGAGGTGTCTGTACAGCACTCCCCTATAAAATCCATTTGCAAAAAGACTACTGAGCTTGACGTCCCACGATCAATTCTAATTGATTACATGAAGTAAGAATTCAAGGTGGCTCCGTATAGTCCGACCCTTACCAATGAGCTGTCTGACGCAGATATGAACACGCTTCTTGATCCATATTGGACTCTTGTTGTGTGTGTACAGTATTTGTCTGATAACCTGTGTACTAGTGGTGTATGCCGTGTTGTAATTCAGGTGTGGGTTGGGAGGGAGGCGGCCGTCACCTAAAGTTAGGAACCATCCCGGCATTTGCCTGGAGTAGAAGTGGGGAAGCCACGGAAAACCACTTCCAGGATGGCTGAGGTGGGAATCGAACCCATCTCTTCTCAGTTTTGCCTCACGAAGCTGAGTGTACCTAGTTCCAGCCCTCAGACCAGAATTAAATTTCTTGGTAAGGCAAGGAATTGAACCCCGGCCTCCGGGCTGACAGACAAGAATGCTTGTCACTGGGCCACAAGATGATCGTATTGAACACGTCTAGCAACATTCCAAACTGACATACTGTACAGTATCAAGGTCCAAGGTTATGTTCACAGAAGAGTGTGCCATGTACTTCAGCACGCAAAAGAAAAATGTGTGCGCTTTTATCGTCACTTCGAAATTGAATGCAAACCACCGTATCTTATGATAGGGGCAGGAATGACATCCCTTTGGCCGTATTGTTTTGATGGGACTGTGAATTGCATCATATTCACGAATGCTGACTAATAATAATAATGCAGTTCGTTCTACATACCTTTTAACTATTGCGGCTTTTAGAGACGCCGGGGTGCCATAATTTTGCCCCTAAAGGGATCTAAATAAATACGGTACTGAAATTAATTTTTGAAAAAGTTCAATTTTTTTTATTTAAAAGAATATAACTTTTTTTAAATGTGATATTAAAAATAATTTAAAAATAAAAAATAGAGCAGAAGAAAAACATTTGAAAAAAAATTAAAGAAAATAATTCAAAAATTTTAAATAAAAATGTAAAATATAAAATATAAAAGAAATACAAAAATAACAAAAAGTGGCACTTTTTGTAAAATGCCAGCAAATCTACTGACACGGCTTCCTCGCATTTGCGCACCCTCAAATGCCAACTGACTGCGCCAGGAATTGAGTTGTTTGTTGTTGTCTCATTTGAGGGCTTGCGCATCGTGGTCATCTAGCCCCGTGAACTTGGGTGAGTGTGTGGAATTTTGTTGAATTGTTAATTTAGTGATAACCTGTGTTGTTGTGATATCATTTAGTAGTGGGTGTTTTTGTAATTAAGGTGAGGACTAGGAAGGACCATGGCCTTAAGTTAGGAACCATCCCGGCATTCGCCTTAGCCTAAGTAGAAGCGGAAAACCACTTCCAGAATGGCTGAGGTGGGAATCGAACCCACCTCTGCTCCGTTTTGCCTCACGAGGCTGAGTGGACGTCGTTCCAGCCCTCAGACCAGAATTAAATTTCTTGGCAGAGCCGGGAATCGAACCCGGACCTCCGGGGCGACAGCCAAGAATGCTAACAGCTATGCCAAGAGGTGGACTAACGAATAAACGAGGAATATATCCTGCAACCTTGGGCACAGCAGGCGAGAACGTCACCGCTGCGCTACGCAGCCAGTTGAATGCTGACTACTGGAAGACTCAGAACTAAAAGAAAAGTTGTAGTTACATTATTGTTGTCATCACCATATTCTTGGGTTGGCGTGTAGATATAGAGAGATGGGATTTTTCTGATAACTTGTGTTATCGTGATGGCTGTATTAGTGTACGATTATCCATTTCCCTCACGAGTCTGAGTGTACCCCGTTCCAGCCCTCAAGCCAGAATTAAATTTTTTGACAGAGCCGGGAATCGAACCCGGACCTCCAGGACGACAGTCAAGAATGCTAGCCGCTACACCAAGAAGGGGTCAGTTGTAATCCAGCACTACTCCCCTCTTACGTTCGTAATTTATTTAAATGAGAAATTATTTGGCAGCTGGATATGACGTGGGTACCCACCATTACTCTCATGACCTCCACGTAGCCCTGACCTGACATCACCTGATAACTCGCGGGATTTTATCAAGCTGAAGGTTGCCACGTGTCACTACAGAACCATTGCTGAACTTGAACAAGTAATACGATTGCACCTGCCCTTTTGGGGAACAAAATGTCACAAAGAACTTGGAGGCGCATAGGATTGTGTATCCAATATGATGGAGGAAAATTCTGGCACCCCGGCTTCTCTAAAAGCCGCACTAAATAAAAGGGACGTAAAGCCAATAACATTATTATTATTAGTCATCATTAGTGAATATGATGCAACATTCACAGTCCCATCAAAACAATGCGGCCAAAGAGATGTTATTCCTGCCCATATAATAAGATGCGATGGTTTGTATTCAATTTCGAACTGAAGCGAGGATTTTATTTTTATTTTTATAAAAACACACAATCCTTGGATAACTAGTCTTACCTGGCGGTGTAGCCGTGCTCGTAAAATCGTGCACCACGGCCACGAGGGCAGCTGCAGCAAATACGGAGATCGCAGGTTTGAATCTCGGTGCTGACAGTGGCTATCTTGAGTGTGGTTATTCCCCGGGTTTTTCCACACTCCCTCCAAGCAAATGCCGGACAAGTTCAATAGACACCCAACTACACGGGGCTGATGACAAAGATGCCCCAAGCCCCTAAACTGAACTAACAACAACACCCATTGCTCAGTGAATAAAAAGTACTGATCGGCATAATTTTGATATCTCAATAATGCCAAGACAGAAAGATGCAACTCGCACCAAATAAGTTGTTTGAAACATAGTACAAATAATGCACAAGTAGATTTCATTCTGCCAGCATTATCACGTGACATTGGATGATACGTTTCAACTACAGAAGATCTACGGTAATTATATTCTGAAATAGCTCACGATAAATGTCAGCGTCTATTATAACCTGGTTTCCCTACTTCTACACCAGGCGAATGGCGGGATGGATCCCAAATTAAGGGCCTGCCACCTACTTTCTAATCCTAATCTGAATTACAAATACACACACTAATACAGCCATCACAATAACACAGGTTATCAGACAAATCCCCCCCCACACACACACACACACCCAAGTACACGGGGCAACATTACCACGATGTCACAAAGCCCCTAAATGAATCAACAACAACTCTAACTGCTCGTGAGTGTACTTACTTAATAACCCTCTATCACAATGCAGAATTTCAATTGATTGCTGTCATAGTTTCGGAGATATTGAGCACTGGTGAAATATTTCGAGGGGCCGTCACTTTGGATTGGTGATAATTATCAGAATTCAAGAGGAGATGGCGGGGTCAGACGGGGTAGTTGTAGCCTATATCCTTACCACGTTCCATTGAAATCGCTCCAACAATTAAAAAGTAATCAAGGGAGAACCACGCTGGCACGCAGACACGCATGATCAAAAGTTAATCTGATAAGCCTATATTTCGCAGGATGAAAATTCTCTTAGGTTACCATCTACAACTATAAAGGTAGGTGATAGCCATATTTATACCCATTTATTTACTCCAAGTTGGTCACTTGCCATATCTAAGTAGGCCTACAGTATTCTCCAGATGTCAGCCAACACGAGATTTTGCCAGAACTATTTTAATAGTCCCCGCCTACAGCTCGGCTGAAGTAACGATCAATATTTTCTTAGAGTGCTGTACACACAGGTATTATCAAGTCCACACGTCCTAATAGCGTGGTCATCAGCTCCATGTACTTGCTCTGTCAGTTAGAGAACGATGTTTGATGTGGCATCACCATCCGAGAACGGTTATTAAGACGAATGCTCGATGGGGTATCACCATCTGAGAACGCTTATTAAGCCAGGCCTAGGCCTACCAAGCAACCGCTGCCCAGCCATTTGGCCTGCAGATATTGGGGTGGCACGTGGGCAGCGCATCGGGTCACCTCGGCCGTTAATCTTGGTTTCCGTGACCGAGGCGCTGCCTCACTGTCAGACAGCTACTCAATTGTCCTCACGAAGCTGAGTGCACCCCGTTCCAGCCCTTACGTCAGTTTCTAAAATCCCTGATGGAGCCGGGAATCGAACTCGGGGCCTCCGGGTGAGAGGCAGGCACGCTACCCCGACACCACGGGGCCGGCCTTAATTTGTACTATCTCCTAAAAAAGTAATATTCTGATTGACCGTGAGAGCCGTATTCGGCAAATTAGAGGCCATTAGGCTACTCAGAATGAACTGCAGATATATGTGATTCATTTAGGGGTTTTGAGACTGCCGTGGCCTAAAGTTAGAAGCCATCTCGGCATCTGCTTGGAGTAGAAGTGGGATATCTTGGAAAACTAATTCTAGAATGACTGAGGCGAGAATTGAACCCATATTTTCTCAGTTCTGTCTCACAAGGCTGAGTGTGCCCCGTTTCAGCTCCCAGACCAGTACATTTCTTGTCAGAGCCTGGAATCAAACCCGGGCCTCAGGGCCGACAGTCGAGAATGCTAGCCACTACACAGTGAGTGGTCTGAACCAATACCACAGCATATTAAAGAAGAATCCTGTGTTTCTATGGTGTATTTACTAGGATCGCGGATGGAACCTACGCCTCTGGGCATTCCAAAGTCTTCAGTTGATTATAAAGTGTTGTTGTTTTAAGGGACGGAACAACTAGGTTATCTACCCCAAATTTTAGGGTTAAAGGAGGAATTTAAATCACAGCTGCAGCGTCCGAAGAGTTCATTTTTCCAGAGTCGTAAACCCAGCGTATTAAATCGCTTGCTATTGCGATGGAGAGTTGCAGCAAATCCTGAGATCGGAGGTTCGAATCCCAGCGCTAACAGTGGTCATCCTGAGTGTAGTTTTCCCCAGGTTTCTCCATACTCTTTGAGGGCAAATGCAGAGATGGTGCCTTATTTCAAGTCCCTGGGCACTGACCTCAATCCTAAGCCCAAATACTACTATCAGTACATTGACACAGGTTATCAGAAAAATTCAACCCATACCCAAGTACAATGGGCTGATAACCAAGATGTCTTGTAGCCCATAAAATAACTCAACAACAAGACTGAAATGTAGAGGTAGGAATGTGTCTATATAACCGTAGTTGCTTATTAATACTGCGATTTAGTAAGAGGTGCGACTCGCGGTGGCGGATCCAGGCCTTGCGGGGCCCTGGGCGATATGGTAAGGTGGGGCCCACAACAATAAGAAATAAAAAATATCAAATCAAATGGAAAATAGTTTGGTAATAATAATAAAATAAAAAATAGTTACAATATTTTGAATACACTACAGTACATTTTTTAAAAAAATAATATGAATGAAACCTTTAAGTCCCCTTGAAGAAGATTATGTAAACTATGAAATATTAAAATATTACTTTGTGACCTTTTCCCGGCTGAAGTCTTCTTATTTCACTGAAATCTAAACTTGCTAAACGGTCAAGGGAGATCATGGCTGCACTGAAAAAAGGAATATGAATAATACATTAGTTTGAAAAGTATAATTAATTAATTAATTAAATTTAAAAAATCCATGGCGCGGGGCCCCCCGGTCCGCGGCCCTCCTCGCCCTCCTCGCCCTCCTGCTCCCCTAGATCCGCCCCTGGGTGCGAGTAACATCCCTTAGCACTCACGCGGCGGGGGAGCCCCGACAACGAAAATATCTTGCATAGATCCTTTGTCGGGTCACACCCGACATCGATTTGTTCCGCCTATAAATTCGCTGTCGAGATACACCCATTGAACTGTAGGTACTACTGGAACGACTCCTCCCATGGTAACCCTCGCTGAAAACTGCTTCCTGGTCATCGCCTCCTTGACGTGCACGACCAGGCGTAACTAGTCGCACCAAAAACTGTCATACCATTGAACTCTAGAATGCAAGTCAGCTGATATGTCGTGATTCTTTTCATATATTTGATCGTACGTACCTCTGTGCAACGTTATATGTATGGTATTTTCCAATATTACGGTAGGTTTACGGTCTACTTTATTTTCGAATTGAGATTTGTAATGAAGTAGCCTATTCTGCGTTTATGGATACGTCTTACATCAAATTTTGACACTATAGGCCTAAATAGCATATGGCAAATACACGTAGGCCTTAGTATAGGTTATAAGTTATTAGTCACAGAATTATAACCTAGGCCTAGCTTATATTACAGATTTCCATGGAAACGTCCAGATGTATTAAAGAAATGGGTTATAGCTGTAAATACTTTTATAAATCATGCTACTTGTTTCATTCTAATAGAAACAAACCACTGCTTAAAGATGATGCGGTACGGTACCTGCAATTTTCAATTCCTCACAGCAACTGCTTCAGCCACCCAAGAAAAGACAGGGCCGGTTCCATCAACCTTGCGTTAAATTTGGCTAACAAAACGTTAGTTAACAAATCGTTATAATTTTAACATTCTGTTAAAGATTACGTGTTCCACAAAACTTTTTAACAAGTCGGTTAACAAACGATGCGTTAAATGTCACTTGCTGTAAGGATCAAGGAAGCAGTGAACGGCATGGATGGTTTTTCAGACTTCTGAACTGTGTCTAGTCAACTTGTATTCATTTGTTTGCTATTCGCATACTCAAGCGTCTGTGCTGCCGTTATCTGGAACTAGCGTAAGGGCGATGGAAACATAAACCACTGCCGGCTGGATTGCAACACTCCTGGTTGCTTTAAACTGCCTGCCCATTCGACGATTACAGCATTGGTTTGAGCGTACAACCTCGTTTCCAAATAAAGGCGCTAGGAAGCAGCACCAAGGCACTGTGGCAGACATAAGTTTTGTATTGATGTTAATGGAGCAGTTGTGTTTGGAATGTATTCTGAATGATTTTATAATGCTGTACTGCTACGTGCCCTTTTGTAAATCAGAACAGGGCAAGTTAGAATACCGGGGAACCATCGGGCAATTGGAATTCACTGCGTGGGATGTGGTTACGTGCAATTTCCAGAGGTGACGCAGGGGAAGCAAATAAACAAATAAATAAATACATACATGCCGGTACATGAATGAATGATTGAGTAAATACGTGAGACAATAAATATGTAAGTAAATAAATATGTAAGTTGGTAAATATGTAAGTAAGTAAACAAATAATTTAAGAAATATGTAAGTAAATAAATAAGTGAATAAATAAGCAATAAATAAGTAAACAAATAAATAAGAAAATAAATAATTAAATAAATAAATGTGTAAGTAAATAAGTAAATAAATACGTGAATAAATAAGCAAATAAATAAGTAAACAAATAAATAATTAAATAAATAAGTAAACAAATAAATAATAAAATAATTAAATAAATAAATGTGTAAGTAAATAAGTAAATAAATATGTAAATAAATAAGTGAATAAATAAGCAAATAAATAAGTAAATAAATAATTAAACAAATAAATAAGAAAATAAATAATTAAATAAATAAGTAAACAAATAAATAATAAAATAAATAATTAAATAAATAAATTTTTAAGTAAATAAATATGTAAATAAATGAATAAATAAGCAAATAAATAAGTAAGTAAATAATTAAACAAATAAATAAGAAAATAAATAATTAAATAAGTAAAAAATAAATAAGAAAATAAATTATTCAATAAATAAATGTGTAAGTAAATAAGTAAATAAATATGTAAGTAAATAAACAAATAAGTAAATAAATAAGTAAATCAATAGATAAGAAAATAAATAAGTTAATAAATAATGAAATAGATAAATACGTAAGTAAATAAACAAGTAAATACAAAATAAGTAAATAAATAATTAAATAAATACATATGTAAGTCAATGAGTAAATAAATATATACGTGAATAAATAAATAAATAAATAAGTAAATAAGTAAACAAATAAATAAGAAAATAAATAATTAAATACATAAATATGTAAGTAAATAAACAAATAAGTAAGTAACTAAGTAAGTAAATAAATAAGCAAATAAATAAGAAAATACATAATTAAATAAATAAACATGTAAGTAAATAAACAAATAAGTAAATAAATACGTAAATAAATAAATAAGCAAATAAATAAGTAAAGAAATAAGAAAATAAATAAATAAATAAATTTGTAAGTAAATAAATAAGTAAAAAATAAACAATCTGTCCAAAAAATCTGTAAAAATGTATAATACAGCCATCACAATAAGACGGGTTATCAGACAAATTCACCTCACACCCAAGTACATGGGGCTACATGACCACGATGTCGCAAAGCCCCTAAATAAATCATCATCCCATTTTTCGGGGGCCGGAGGTATTTCTTTTCCCTGTCTTTTATTGTCCTTATTCTTTTCTTTTCATCTCGCCAAGTATGTAAGTTAGATTTAAGTCAGTTAGAACTAGTTATATTTTTATTATCGTCTGCATAATTACGGGAAAATGAGCTAAAAAAACAATCGCTCCACCACATGTATTTTTGCTTTCCTTTATACTGAAAATTTGCCCGTAAGTATGTGTCTGAATACTTTTAGATGTTAGAATAACAAAGGAACTAACTTAGTGTAATGTTTTCACGTCCGTCAATCTCGATATTAAGCCTCCAAACATAACAATACTTCGTTTCAGGTATCTTCCCCTTTAAAAAGCCGCGGCAATCTCAGTGCCTTGGTGCTGCACCTAGCGGTGAATTAATGCATATATCTTGTACGCCTGTGAGTGTCGAATGGGCAGGCAGTTTAAAGCAACCAGGAGTGTTGCGATCCTGCCGGCAGTGACATAAACAAACAAACAAACAAACAAACAAACAAATGCTATAACATGTGATTTGAGTAGATGGGTGTGCTCTTTTCTCGTATTTTCAGTTATTTTTATAATAATTGAGGCAAAGTGATGAGTAATTTAATTGCTCAGTTCCACTGTGCTCTTCAAATTCAGCAATTGCCATATTAATGCTTTACTTCCACAAAAAAGCTTTTCAGACGGAATGGAGTAAATTAGGCCTACTTCGCGTCGCAAAGCCGATTTCAAAGTACTGTATATGATCGTATGCGGCTGCCATTTTTTAATTTTTTTAAATTTTATTAATAAATACTACCGGCAATGAATTTCTTAAAATAACCAGTACCCTACATTCTACCCTGCATTACAAGCTAGGCGACTTTTAGCAGGGTAGATTTGACATCTGTTCTTCCCATGTGACAAAAATTGCTTTTTAGGGGTCGCTTTATCGTAGGCCTACATGTGGTTGTCTTTTTTAAAAACTTGCCCCTTTGGTGCTTCAAATCTGTGAAGCTCACTTTTTTCAATAATCAGGTGCCTATTAAAAATTTAAAAAATCTTTATGGTCAACTTGTAGGCTATTTATAGATCAAACATTGTGTGTGCGTTTATATTTAAATTGCATTGTGACAGTTTATCTAAACTATGTGAAAATGAAAACTACAAATCAACACTCACGCTGATCAACTGAAAGCTTTGGATGCAAATCGAATGGCTGTCGTTTCCACTAGTTTTATTCATCATTTGATAATACATTCAGTACAATAACCTTTCGTGCACTATAATAGTACATTATGCAACGAGCCTATAATGGCTATAATTAAGACACGAGTATTTTTTATAAAACGAGCGTATGCGAGTTTTATAATTTCCATACGAGTGTCTTAATTACCATTATAGGCGAGTTGCATACGACTGTTTATGTTCGACGATAATTATAACTTTATTATATGTTTTAACATAAATATTCATAAATATCTGTTGAGAGTCAGCTACTGGAATTTTGTGATCGCAGAGCGAGCGTTGGGTGTTATACCTTCGTCTTTCAAGAGCTTTGAACGGCCGACGCATGCGCTCTGTGGGCAATGCCATATGCAGCCATATGTTTACATCAGCCGTCCCTCAGTAATATTGTCACCGCAGTCATTTGAAGACAATGCGCTGTGTAGAAATTAGTGTTAGTGATTTTAAGGTACTGTGCTATTTCTTGTCTCATATTCGCCAGTTTATTTACGCGAACATATGGACGGTGGGTATTCCATGTCGGTAATTTATTATAGTTCGATGTTGTGTTTATGTCCGACATGTTGGATTTTGAGCGCATGCGCGAAATTATCGTTACCTAATTGGTCAATGAACGAGCTCTGATTGGCTGGAGAAACTGTATCGTAATGAAAAACGGTGTTATAATGACCATCATTATGATACAGTTTTCAAACACATAATAGTGAGGGTCGAACATAAAACTACATTATTGACCATTACGTATTGATGTTGCTGTCAGAATAGGCTATATTAACCAAATTCCATTACATGTAGGCTAATTTGTAGGTTAGGCCTAGGCATATCATTTAAGTGGCCGGTTGTAAGGTAAAGTCCTTACTGTATTTATGCACAACGCATTTGGACAACCTATATCTCCCCAGAAACTTATTTTCAGACAATTGCAACATGTCATTAGACCTTGGCAAGAATTCTTGTTCTGTAGCATTATTCAAATACGGTAATCAAAAATAAATGATACAATAACTGAGCACGAAAGGCATGCTGTATTTGCTTGTAACCATTCTTAACACTATGTTAAACTACTTAACTGAGCAAGAATGGGATGTTAAACTAACGGATAGTCTAACGATTTGTTAGCAGTAATGTTGGTTGATGGAACACCATTTTGCTAACATTTCCGTTAAATTACCTTAACGTGTCGTTAACATTTTAACGAAGGTTGATGAAACCGGCCCTGAGAGTTATAGAACGACAAGTAGCCTACAAGTTGAAGTATGTAGACCTAGGCTGTTACTTTTTTCATCAGCATAGGCATAAAATTTCACATTTTCCAGTATACTTTTGTAATGTCAGTCTTGGAGACGAAAAAAAGAATTCGGCTTAAGGGATCTATCCTGCAGGACCCTTTTCGCTTGCTGTATGACTTATGTGAGGTCTAAGTTTCGACCTACTTTGAAGAAAAAGAAGCTTGTAGTTTTACGTGACCGTTAATCTTGTGACTATGAGCCAAGGGACCTCCATTTTACGTGGAATCCGAACCACAGGACATGGCATTTCACTTCGAAAATCTCACATGCAATGGCCGGTAATCGAACTTGGTCCACCTTGGTGAGAGGCGAATAGCTTGACCGCTGAGCAACATGCACCATTGCCTTTAAGAATATTGAACATGTGGTTGTTTTGCATAAATAAAGTATGTATTTTTGTTCACTAAGCATCAATTTATTGTTTAGTTGCAGGCTTATGCATATTCACACACGTATGAATGCTGCCTTTGAGTTAATAAGCATGTTGAATACAAATTACCGTATATTTTGTTCTTTATTCTTAGCCATTCCCTGTCTAACCTTATTTTTATTTTATTTTAATGTATGTACGGCTTGTATTTTTTGCCAGTAGGCCTATAGTTATTGTGTTTGCTGCCTTTGATCTAAGGATAAAAATTACGAACAATCAGGCTGCAATATAATATTTTATGTTGGCGTATATTCCTAGCCATTTTAAGTATCAAATTACTATGATATTTTGAAATATGTATTTTGGCGTAAGTTCCGTTTAGTTTACCGTTCGCCTAAATGTTCAAAAGTACCTATTTTACTTGTATCTCGTCGTACGTACGTACATCATCCTTGCGTTCGTATACGTCAAACTCTCCTCCTTGACGTGCACTACCAGGCGTAACTAGTCGCACCAAAAGCCACACTTTGCTCCCATACAGTCGGCATTCCAGTATTACCTAGAGTTCAATGGATACACCCAACAAAATATCAGCAATACTGGGCTTCTCCTATCTTCTGGCGATACTATGCACTACCGTTACGCTATATTCTCTTTGGAAACAGGCCGTATGGTGAGGTATTTTGAAGGCCATGCAAGTTTGAAATGAACTGTTTCTTAGCAACATGGCGACGTGAGAAGATCGCGAGAAGCAAATAGCGGGATATGTGGATGAAAGTGACGTTGATTTTAGCGATAGTGGAACTGATACTGAATTAAGTGGTGCGCAAGATCATGCAGAATTAGATGGTGTTAGTGAATTTAGTGACGAAGAGTTCGTTCATGATGAAACATTTCATGACAGTGCTGGTACCTCAAATGATGGCTGCTTATGGAGTTTAGGTCGTACGGATTTTTTTTCTCTAAATGTGATTTTTTACATCAATTTTGGATAAATCGAGGGTGATGATCACGAATATACTATTAGTTTTGCACCCAAACTTAACGCCCTTGAGGGACGAGGGTTCGATTCCCCTCCCAGGTACTCAGTCATAAATTCGAATTTGCGGCGTGTAACCCGGGAAGTTACGGCATTGTGTTCATAAAAATAATAAGGAGACGTTTCTTACATTGGCTGTGCGAAAAGTCACACCTAACGCCCTTGAGGGTTGAGGGTTCGATTCCTCTCACAGGTACCAAGTCATAAATTCAAATTTGCGATGAATGGCCCGGATTAGTATTGACTAGGCGGCTCCATAATAAAAGGGTAATTATTTATCTAATCATATGTTATCGACACAATACCGTTCCGATCCGGGCTAGAGATCGCGAATTCAATAATAATAATAATGTTATTGGTTTTACGTCCCTTTTAACTACACTGGCTTTTAGAGACGCCGGGGTGCCGGAATTTTGCCCCGAAGGGGATCTTTAACGTGCCAGTAAATCTACTGACACGGCTCCCTCGCATTTGCGCACCCTCAAATGCCAGCTGACTGCGCCAGGTTTCGAACCTGCAACCTTGGGATCAGCAAGCGAGAACGTTACCCCTGAGCCACGCAGCCAGACAGATCACGAATTCGATTATTCCACTGAGTACTTGGGAGGGGAACCGAACTCCGACATTCAAGGGCGCTACGGATGACTTTCCGCATATCTGAAGTAAGAAAGGTTTTCATACAATTTATATCGATGCAATGCCGTACAGATACGGGTTATACGTAGCAAATTCGAATTTACATATTAGTACCCGGGAGGGGAATCGAACTATCGACCCTTAAGGGCAATAGGGTGACTTTTCGCACATCCCATGTAAGAAACGTTTTAATACAATTTATATCAACACAATACATTATCATTCCGGGTCATTCATCGGAAATTCGAATTGATGACTTGGTACCTGTGAGGGGAATCGAGCCCTCGAGCCTCAAGAGAGTTAGGTGTGACTTTTCGCACAGCCAATGTAAGAAACATATCCATACTATTTTTATGAACACAACACCGTAACTTTCCGGGTTATACGCCGCAAATTCTATTTTATGACTTACTGTCGACCAAAATATTATGTGTACTGGAGTTTGAAGGTTGTTTGTGAAGTAACCAATAGACCTACATAAAATCCAATAACATCATCATTTTCGTCGTTCTATTTTACGTTAGTTAATGTAAGTTTGGAATTTTTAATTTATATTTTAATATTTTTATCGCAGTTGGAATACAAAAAGTGCCCGTTTTAAGCGTGTTTCAACCATGTGACACATTTAAGAATTATTATCTCACAAACCCGTCATCAGATCGAATCCAAATTTTAACACAATGTATATTGGTATGTTGTATAACTGGTTTATTAATTTTAAAATTTTGGGTGTCCAAGAAACAAAGTTGTTATCATTTTTGTAAGATAACTTTTTCTCGGCTCGGGGTGGCTTGAAAATGTAGTCCTTGGTCGCGTTGTAATCATTATACATCAAAAAGGTATGCTGTATGATTGTGGAATACGTAAATTAATTCAATTATTTTACATCGGTTTGTATTTGTACGGGGAATTAAGACATGGTTCACCAGTTAGCCGCTCTGGTGAAAGCTGTACAGCGTTGCCAAGATGGGCTCCATCACGCGTCATGGTGCGCCTCGCTCGGAAGTGATGGGCTCCATCTCAGCAACGCTGTACAGCATTTCCCGGAGCGGCTAGCTGGTGAACCATGTCATAATTCCCCGTACAAATATTAACCGATATAAAATAAGTGAATTAATTTACGTATTTCACAGTCATACAGCATTACTTTTTGATGTATAAGGATTACAACGCAACCAAGAACTACATTTTCCAACGACCCCGAGCCGAGATAAAGTTACCTTACAAAAATGATAACAACTTTCGTTTTTGAACACACAAAATTTTCAAATTAATAAACCAGTTATACAACATTCTATTGTATATTGTGTTAAAATTTGGATTCGATCTGATGACGGGTTTGTGAGATAATAATTCTTAAATGTGACGCATGGTTGAAACACGCTTAAAAACGGGCACTTTTTGTGTTTCAACTGCGATAAAATATATTAAAATATAAATTAAAAATTCCAAACCTACATGGACTAACGTAAAATAGAACGACGAATATGATGATGTTATTGGATATTATGTAGGTCTCTTGGTTACTTCACAAACAACCTTCAAACTCAAGTGCACATAATATTTTGGTCGACAGTAGTACCTGGGAGGGGAATCGAACCCTCGTTTCTCGAGGGCGTTAGGTGAGGGTGCAAAACTAATAGTATATTCGTGATCAGCACCCTCGATTTACCCATAATTAATTTAAAATAATCACATTTCGAGAAAAAAATATCCGTACCACCTGAACTTCATAAGTGCCGCCGGTTCAGAAGGTTATGCAATTACCGCTAATTACAGCTAATTACAGGTACATCCTGAGTGTAAAATACAGAACATTGTGCCTGATATATTGTATTATGTTATAGTTTATTGTAGTAATTAATTGTATTGTATTATATTACATTAACCTATTAAATTCACATCGTAAACATACATGTGGTCTGATGACCTGCCACAAGCATACATTTAAACGGAGCTGAAGAGGAAATACTGTTCAAAAATAATGGAGTGCTAAGGGTCAAGACCTTGGTAGAAAGGGATGTTACTCGTTGAAATGTTGCTGAAGGTGTACTACATCGAATGTATAACCATTTTCTTCAGTGATCCATTGTTTATGTGGACTATATTGGAGAGAGAAAGCATTCTTTACAGTATGTAACAGCTGAACAGCAGATTGTCAAAGTTTCCCTTACAGACGAACTGAGTTACGCTTCCGTACCCACAAGAGAATTGTGAACTATGGGAGGTCAAAGGTTAACCTAATTTTTAGCCTACTTTTCCCATTTTGCAAAAATGAGAAAATAGTAGACTTATGAGATCGATCCGGGAAAATGTGTGTCTGTCCTTCTGTGTGTGTGTGTGTGTAGTATATGTGTGTGTGTTTGTGTGTGTGTGTGTCCCCCTATCAACTCCTAAACGGCTGCAGCTATCGAAACCAAATTCGGTAAGAGTAAAGATCTATATCTGAATATCTCACGGCCATATTTGAAATTGACGTCAATGCTACCAACTTCTGAAAAATCGCAATAGAAATTTGAGCTCTATGTTGGATATCTCAGAAGTTAAGCATGCAAACTATTCGAAAATTGACACACATATAGGTAATAACATTCCAGATTAATTTTCAGAAGTCCATACATGCCAGTGTTGCCAACATGATGGTAAGCCTATCGATACGCCCAATTTCTATATACATGTAACTTCTATACTATCGATTGGATTTCAACCAAATTTCGTATGTACTATGTGTACTACAAGAGATATGACTGTGCGTATTCTAAAGAGCCACCAGGGCTGCCACCTGTTAATGAATGCCCTCTCTATGTTTTAACCCTAATATCAATATATTAGAAAATATGCAAGCCAACCGCTCTAAACTTTGCACACGTACATGGTATTCTACCTTAGTTTGATGTAACTTATATACATCAGTGCTGCCAACACGATTCTAAGCCTGCTGATAGGTCCAGTTTTAAATGCATATAACTTCTATACTAACAAATGGATTTAAACCAAATTTCGTATGTCCTTTGTGTACCATAACAGTTATGACTATGCGTATTCGTAAGAACCAGCAGGGCTGCCAACTGTTAATAAATGCTCTCTCTATTTGTTTAATCATAATATCAATATATCAGAAAGTATGCTAGCCATCAGTTCTAAACTTTGCACACGTATAGTACCTGACATTCTAGATTAATTTGGAGTAACCAATATGCCTCAGTGCTGCCAACATGATTCTAAACTTTCTGATAGTTTCAATTTTTAATTACATGTAACTTCTATACTAACAAATGGATTTTATCCAAAATTGGCACTATAATAGATCGTAATATTTCAGATTAATTCTGAGTATCACATACATGACATTGTTCCCAACATGATTTTACGCACACTGATAAATCCAATATCAAACAGCATGTGACGCCCATACTATCCATTAGACTTCAACCAAATTTGTATGTGCATTCTATACCTTAAGAGATGGAACTAAGAATATACTCAGAGTCACCAGGGTTGCCAACTGTAGTAAGTTACTCAATTAGGCTACACTATTTCAGGTGTATTTCAAACTACAGTACCGGTACTTAGAAATGTTAGCATTACGAACTTGATTTCGTCATTATTCTAGATAGGTCTATATAGATTGGCATGAATCTTAAATTTTAAGAGAAGTAGGCTCTTTAGTTTGTAACGGAACTACTTGTTTCATATAGAGTAGTTGTTAACAGTAGCCCACATTACAATTTTTAACTGAGAACAGCACTGAAAATTGCTTTAAAAATACAGTAATTGCTCAGAAGTCCTAAGAAATATTAAATTAATAAAGATTGCAAAAGAAAAATAATTGGAAGGACACCACACTTAACTCCACTTAGAGCCAAACATCAATAAATATATTCTAGGTTGACAGAGAAGATGCGGATACGTAACAAATACACAAGTATTCAGTAGGGACAAATAGGATAACTGTTTGTTTTATAGGCTACTTTTTTACAACACAACTCCTTGTCTTCAGCACATAATAATTCGTGTAAAGATGCAGTAACTTGAGCAGTCTCAAGTGTCTAATGGAGTTGTTCACCTCTACTCAAAAGTTATATTTTTTGACATTTGCTTTTTCCTTGTCACCCTAGAATTATAAAACCAATAAAAATTGGTATAGAAAATGAAATGTGTCCCTGAATAAAGAAAATCGGTGAGAAACTAGGATTTGTCAGTGAATTAAGTACTATCTCAGCATTTGCCTTAACCCTCCGTCGGGCGCAGCTGGCCTGACAGGCCCCAAAAATCTCTTCTTGCTCCCCCATCTTCCCGGAGGGCACCTATGCCCCTGCCCCTTTTAGTATTTTCCTATCTCTAGGTCCCTTTCCGAATGCTCCCTGTTAGTTTTCCCGCCTCCTCCGTAAAGCGCAGTAATTACCCTCCAGGCCTGTGAGGCGCATTGCGCCCGAACTCGTTCGACTTTGGAAGGTTCGTATTTCCTTATTGTTCCATCGCATAATTGCTTCATTTCCTCATTTTATGAATAAGAAATACATAGATTGTTGTTATTTCGTGAATTAAACGGGTCAAAGGATGTTGAATTATGAATGCTATGAATGTCACAAAGCAATCTGTCTGCCCCATACAGATACAGTAAGACTTATCAACCTTGCACTTTACTGGGGCAATGTATCTTTACTGCTGAGCATTCCAACAGTGATTCCAAGTAAGACTGACTCGTTATGGTGTTTGAAGCCAGTTTCCAGTGTTGCCTTAGTAAACAGAAGTTTGGTGCTTTTCTGTCGGTCAACACAATAGTGTTGACCGACTGAAAAGAACCAATTTTTTGTTAAGACTGACTCTATTGTGCTGTATCTTAGTTTGTAATAAGAACATTATTTAAGTTTTGTTCGTAATTTTAATATTTATTTGAATTTTTCACATGAAAACTGAACGCAATTTGGTGGTGGGTTGTAAATGCGAGCTATTAAGTTATTTTAAAGTTTGATTGTGAGCAATAAATTATAGTATGTTTTTAAAAACCTGATGTTGAACAAACTCCCTATGTATATCCTAATGAATGCCACTTATCACTTAAAAAATAATTGCGTTAATTGAGTGTTAATGCCGTCTATAAAACAAGGGCCTGTCAGGCGCACTGCGCCCGAACTCGGGAGTCGCGGAGGTGCGCCCGACGGAGGGTTAAGTGAATTCGATTCAAGTAATAGAAGCCTATTTTCAGTGTTTCCTCATTCTATTAAAGAAAGCTTTTCAGTCGGTCAACACAAATTGTGCCCAATTACATTAGGCGGGAAACAAGTAATTCGTCTACATGCCCCAACCTGAAAGAAACGAGATATTATTATCATTTTAAATGATATAGTCGACTTCGTCGTTACGTACGGCAACGTCACGAAATGTACCGAGAATGCACTGAGGTTTGTGACGTCATAGTACGATGTATCAGCCGAGTACCAAGAAGGCAGTGCGAGAACAATCAAGTAGGCAGTGAAGAAACATCATAGAATCTTGAAACTCTGTTCTCGCACTGCCTTCTTGGTACTCGGCTGCTAGCATTTAAAACGATATCAAGTCCAGTCTTTCAGACTGACTGTCTCTTCTTACAAAATAACACGCTTTTATGTACAAAAAGGGGTACTTAATTGGATCCAACTACCCCATTTTGTACATAAAAGCATAAATATTTGCTTCCCGCTTAATGTAATTGGAGACAATTTGTGTTAACTGACTGGAAAGCTTTCTTTAACAAAATTAAGTGAATTCAGAAAGGCCCGAGCGAATTCCGTGCCGAAACCGAGTCACGTGTCACACAGCCGGCTGCAGTGACGTGCTTGACAGCAACAACACGTGTGATGTATACTGTCACCTTTTCTCCAGTGTATCTGAAGAGTTATTATAATGTGTAGGGAGTCAGCCCTTACAAACATCACCATCCATAATAAATCATTTAATTAATTAATTAATTAGGGCTTAGGATTGACGTCAGTGCCTAGGGACTTGAAATAAGGCACCATCTCTGCATTTGCCTGCAAAGAGTATGGAGAAACCTGGGGAAAACCTCACTCAGGATGGTCACTGTCAGCGCTGGGATTCAAACCTTCGATCTCAGGATTTGCTGCAACTCTCCACCGCAATTGCAAGCGATTGGATGCGCGGGGTTTACGACTCTGGAAAAATGAACTCGCCGGAGGTTGGAGCTGTGATTTAAATAATTCCTCCTTTCACCCTAAAATTTGGGGCAGATAACCTCGTTGTTCTGCCCCTTAAAACAACAACACTTTATAATCAACTGAAGACTTTGGAATGCCCAGAGGCGTAGGTTCCATCACCGAGCCTGGTTATTAATGTGTTAAGTGAGGGAAAATACTTATATGCTAGTGGCTCTCAAATCTCATTTCATTAATTGCATTAGCTATTTGAAACAAATCACCTGACGAGTATCTTCAAAATTAAAATGGTCAAATTTGGCCTAACCCCTCTATCATGGAGTAAGCGGCTGTAGGAGGCTGTAGCATTCAGAAACGACGACATAGTATGGAGTAGAATGGTACTGTTCCAGAAATATCACATGCTCTGGCCAAAATGTAATACTTCAAAGCAATATGATTGTTTTAAACATGGTTCAAAGTGAAATATATAAGGTGGATGCTTGAGTATGAGTTTCCAAGATCACATCCCCAATTTCCAATACGTGTGGCTTCCCCCTGTCTGGGTAAAGTGCAGCACCATGTATGATCTCATCATTTTACAGCCCCAACTACTCCACTACATTCGACGAGTTCAGACAACTAGTAGACTATAGGACTTTTATTAATAGTATTATTATTATCATCATCATCGTGTTGGAAGCCATTTTAGCCTATTTTCATTTATGAAAAAATACGCTTATGAGATCACCTTTTGTCCGTGTGTGTGTGTGTGTGTACGTGTGTGAGTCCCTCCCCCTAATAAAATCTAAATGGCTGGAGCGATTTCAATGAAACTCGGTAAGGACATAGTACTAATTCGTCCGGCCCCGACCTTTCAATTTTAATACGTCTCACCAATCCAACATGGCGGCTGTGCGAAATACAGAGAGTTTAGTTTGTATGTAACGGAGACCCTCGCTTGCCCGCTCGCCCGTGGCGCGAGCCTGTCTCCCGCCACGCACTTTGCCGTTATGCGGCGCCCGCGCGGCACTGAGTCTTTGAGTATAGGAATTTGTACTCACCTAGTTCACAGCTGGTGCTGAAAATGTTCGCCATTCACTGCTACACATCTCTGGCACTTTTTTTTTTTTATGAAACTTGCATTTACTCTCTGAAGTGCCTCAGCACCGACTGACTGTATTTCAGCTGCAATATAGTCTTTAAGCTCATTTATAGTGTGAGGGTTTCTCGCATACACTCTATTTTTAAGCGTCCCCCACAAATAAAAGTCACATGGTGATAAGTCTGGGCTTCGCGGTGGCCACACGTTCCGACTTATAATCCTCGTACCGAAAATGCGACGCAATTCTGTCATGGATGCTTCGGCAGTGTGAGCAGTGGCAGAATCTTGTTGAAAGTAATTTGACAATCGCTCTCCGTAAGTCAGTTCGTCAAAAAATTGGTCAAGGATCACATTGAAATACAAATTTAAGTACAAATTCCTATACTCAATGACTCAGTGCCGCGCCAGCGCTGCATAACGGCAAAGTGCCTGGCGGGAGACAGGCGCGCAACGCGGGCGAGCGGGCAAGCGAGAGTCTCCGTTACATACAAACTAAACTCTCTGTATTTCACCGGATTTCTACCTAGTATATCTCCAAAACTACTACCGATATCAACCCGAAATTTTATATTGTAATAAAGGGTACTAATAGAAGTTTACCTATGTAACTTTAAGAAACCTGTTAAGTACGAAACGAACATGGTGGCCAAGCGAGTTTGAAACATTTAAGTAGACGTTTCTCGCGATTTAATCAGCCAAGCACAGTGAAACTTGGTGCAGCGTTTATACGCATTGTTATGCACTGACATCTAATTCAGTTTAATTGTTTACATTACCTCAAAATGGCGGCTGTGCGAAATTTACAAATTAACTTTTTATTTCTTGTGTCTAATCATGCGATCGAAGGCAACGTTTGAATAACCAAACTACGCAATAATCGTCATCTAATAGTACATAACTCTATGGCCTACATACACTGAAGAAAATGGAAATTGCAACACCATGAAGGCATTGGTCGTTTGTGTTGATTTTCAAGACATGGAATTTTTTATTTTTATTTTAGCGTATGGCCTTTAGTGCCGGGAGTGTCCGAGGACATGTTCGGCTCGCCAGTTGTGTAGCTGCTTTCGAGACGGACACCCAATGGGTGAGCTACAAGTACCGTTGGGGAGGAAAGTTGGATTGCAAGGACGAGGAGTTGGAAGGTAGCGGCTGTGGCCTATAGTTAGGGACCAACCCCGGCATTTGCCTGGAAGGAAGATGGGAAACCACAGAAGACCATCTTCAAGGTTGCCGGCGGGGGGATTCGAACCTCCTCGCCTCCCGGATGTGAGTGACTGCCTGCAGTCATGCCGTAAGGACCATGGCTAACTCACCCGGTATATGGAACGATGCCATGTAGGAATGTAAGCGATCAAAGTTTCAGACCCATTGGATTGTTGCTACAGGTCTCCCCACGTGATTGGTCGCGGAGGAATCAACTCCAGTATACGGACTCTGGTGTAGCGTAGTTGACTTGCAGTCTGTGCAGTGAAGTGTCAGTGTATACTAAATGCAGTACCAATACTGCAACTAAATAATTGTACATATTGTAAATATTTTCACCTGTATTTCAAACATAGATTTTGTAGCCTAAGTGTAATGGATCTGATGATGATCGCTTGACGATCGAAACTGGTCATCCTAGTGTTTTATTAATCTCATGTAATTTATTTCAGGATTAGGGCATAACCCATCTCTTTTGGGTACATTTGTGTTGACCGACTGAAAAGCACTAAACTCTTGTTTACTAAGGCAACACTGAAAATATAGCTTCAAACACCACAATGTTCACGGCTAGTCAGGCAAATCGTGAAGCCAAGAAATTCAAATCACTCAGGCTTAAACTCATGAATTTAGACAAGTCAATTTGGTTCAACAAAAAATGTATAGAACTAAACCTCACCCCTAAATACGTACCAATTAAAACCGTACCGAACACACCAGCCTCGATCATTTCAACCAAACAAGCCAAAGCGCTTTGGATAAAAAACGAATTAAGATTTGCATACATAAGAAAGCAAAAAATTAACCAACAATTGTACGACATTCAATTGCAACTAAGTAATTTCTGGCACGCAGCCCAATGGGACAGCTTCACCGAGCACCTGAATGACACCATCAAAATCAGAGCAACGAGGAAGCATGAAACGCTAGAAAATAAATTAAGAAAACTAGGAGAAACACAGAACCATCAATCTAACGAACAACACACGAATAACAATGAATTCAATTTCCACAGCAGAAAAAACAACAGAACGAACGTAACCTTTTCTCAAGGTGAAATGAATATGTTAGACAAAGGTTTGAAATACAACTGCACAGACGCACACACGAACCACAATATAAAACAGTTAATCACAGATATTGAGATAGCCAGTCACAAGCTCCCAGCAGAAGACAGGGAATTAACCAAAAATCTCGCCACCAATGAAGCCAAAAAAATCCTCAAACGAGAGGGCGATAGCAATAACATTCAAAACAACAAACATCTCAAAGAAATAAAGTCGTTGAAACAAAAAATAAAAGAACATGACTTAATCATCACAAAAGCAGATAAGGGAAACACTACAGTAATTTTGAACAAAACAGAATACATTGAAAAAACAGTCGAATTCCTAAACAACAACGAAATCAAGGAATTAACAAAAGACCCCACCAACAAATTCCAAAAACAAATAAAAAGTGCGCTAAAAGAAACAGAATACATACTGACCAAAGCCGAAAAATCAAAACTAATAAACATGAACCCGAAAATACCGTCATTGAGGGGACAACCAAAAATACACAAAAAGGAATGCCCAATGAGACCAATAGTCAATTGTAGGAATGCCCCTAATTACAAAATCAGCAAAGAGTTACTAAAAATCTTAAAGTGCCGTCTTTCCAACGACAAAAACAACTCTGTAATGAACACAACAGAACTAGTAACAGCATTGAACACCCTACAAATGAAACCTAGCTTCAGGCTAGTATCCTTCGACGTAACTAACATGTACACCAATATTCCGATTATTGAAGCAATCAACACTATCGAAAACAACTTAAAATCCAACAATTCGGTAAAAGAAATTGAAGAGATTGTGAGATTACTGAAGGTCGTTCTCACCCAAAACGTGTTTCAATTCGACAATAAAATATACACACAGAGAGAAGGCCTAGCAATGGGATCGCCACTAAGTGGGTTAATCGCTGACATCTTCATCAATGCACTAGAAAATGCGTTCTTAGAAAAGACTTCAACAAAGGGAATAGTAATATGGAAAAGATACGTAGATGATGTAATTTGCATCTACGATACTGAACTAACAAGCGAAGAAACAATTATCCAATCCATTAATAGCCTTCACCACTCTATCAAATTCACTAAGGAATCCGAAATAGACCGGAAAATAAATTATCTCGATATAACTATTGAACGTAAAGACAACGACCTTTCATATTCCATATTCCGGAAAGCAACACAAACCTCGCATGCAATCGACAATCAGTCTAATCACCCCAGTACGCACAAACTAGCGGGTTTCAATTCAATGGTGCACAGAGCTTTAAACATACCCATGTCAAAAGACAACTATAATAAGGAAATAAGAACTATTATGCAAATAGCAAAAGAAAACAACTTCTCGCCAAGCAAAATAAATCAAATTATAGCCAAACATAAAAATAAAGATAAAACGATTCCCAAACCGGACAGTAATGAGAAAAAAAATGCGCGTTTCAACTATGTGAATGCGAATACATATAAAATCACTAACCTATTCAAAAAGCAAGGCATAAAGATAGCTTTCACGACGAAAAACACAACCGCTAGGCACCTCCTAAATAGTAATCTAAATAAACGTGACCCGTATTCAAGGTCAGGGGTATATTCTATAACGTGCCAAGACACCGATTGTCAAGCTAATTACATCGGGCAGAGTGGAAGGCGAGTAGACACACGTTATAATGAACATAGGAATGCGATAAGATACGGAACACATTCAGCCGTGTGCGAACATATGTGTGACGCAGGGCACAGCTTTACCAACATAGAGTCGGACCTTAAAATAATCCATCACGAATCGAAAGGCAGAGCTCTTGACATAAAGGAAGCAATCGAGATACACCTAGCCAAACGAAACAATCCCAACAATCTAAATGAACACACGTTCATGGAGAGCTCACCCCTCTTCACGCTACTAAAAAACACACCCTGTCGGAAATAAAACACAATTTAGCGGCACAGCCAAGCTAGATAAAAAAGGGGGGAAATTAGGGGGTTATTAATAGGTAAATGTTATCTGGATCAGGTGTACGATGTACTTTTCTTCTGCAATAAACCAAGGCCCATATTCGCGGCAGTATTAAAGGTGCCGGGACGTCCTCATAAGACCGTCAACGCTTAGTTCGAATGGGTTATGCTCCACGCGTGGCGAGGGCTAATCCACGGTCTTTAATAATTGTAGACCCACCTCATTCAATAACATACATCTTATCTAGGTTGGCAACACCTCACATAAACACATCGCTATCACTCCCCACAGCACGTAGGAGCAGGGGGGAGAAAGCAGGGAAAAACCAGTCGTTAAGATAACCACCGCAGTCTACCGCACAGTGAGTTCCAGTGAGCACGAAAACTGCGAGTAGCTGTTGTACGGAAGACAATCAGATAAGTAGTTAGCCTAAAATTTTATAGTTTAACCATAGTTTACAACCATATAATCTCTCTAAAGTACAATCTACGGATAGCTATCACCATTTAGCATTTCGCCTAACATATATACTGCATTTAGTATACACTGACAGTTGCAGTACCAATACTGCAACTAAATAATTGTACATATTGTAAATATTTTCACCTGTATTTCAAACATAGATTTTGTAGCCTAAGTGTAATGGATCTGATGATGATCGCTTGACGATCGAAACTGGTCATCCTAGTGTTTTATTAATCTCATGTAATTTATTTCAGGATTAGGGCATAACCCATCTCTTTTGGGTACATTCGTGTTGACCGGCTGAAAAGCACTAAACTCTTGTTTGTGAGAGCAATCAAACTGAAATTTTGTATGTTCATAAAGGCTATGGACATAAGTTCACCTACGGGACTTTCAATTACCCGATGAGCACAAATCCAACATGGTGGCGACGCGAAATTTAAATATTGAAATGGGCGTTTCTCGCGATTTAACCATCCGAGCGCAGTGAAACTTGGTACGGTAAATGCTTATACAAATTTTAATCCACTGACATCTAATTTATTTCAATTGTTTTCATATCCTCAAGATGGTGGCTGTGCGAAATTTTAACATCTCATTTTAATTTCTTGTGTCTTAATTATGCGATTGAAGTTTGAAGAATAAACCTTCGCAATAATCTTCAACAAATAGTACATAACTCTATGGCCTACACATATATAAATCCAACATTGCGACCATCCGATGGTTCCTAATAGCCTATCTACGAATCTATTACAGCAATCAAACTGAAATTTTGTATGTTGATACAGGCAATTAACATAAGTAGGATATATGAAAATAGGCTATTTAGTTCTTCACGGAACTTTTTGTTCAGTGTTGCCTTAGTAATCGAAATTTAATGGTTTTCAGTCAACGTGGTACTTGAATTTTATTTCCCCTGTGGTGCGTGGATACTCTGCAAATAAGGTGCAGGCCTAATTTGTTCATGTGTCTCAAATTAACAAATAATAATAATAATAATAATAATAATAATAATAATAATAATAATAATAATAATGTTATTGGTCTTATGTCCCTTTTAACAGCTACGGCTTTTAGAAACGCCGGAGTGCCGCAATTTTACTCCGAAGGGGATCTTTAACGTGCCAGTAAATCTACTGACACGGCTCCCTCGCATTCGCGCACCCTCAAATGCCAACTGGCTGCGCCAGGAATTCAAATTGACATCATGGCGTATATGTTTGCAATATACGACAAGGAAATAGGATTCTGAGGTTTATCAAGCATACAGTACACCGATTTCATAACAAACTCCGTCATTACCTACGTTTAACGACATTATTCTTGGCCAGGAAGCATGAAGGAATATGTTGGCAGGACTAGACCAGAGCCAGCGTGTGAGGCTCTGGAATCGAGTCCGAACTAGGGCATGGGCATTTGTGCTTTACGTGTAACTACGAATTCAAAGAATATCATTAAAATATAAACATTGGACCTGACTGCATGCTATACAGTATAAGACCGCAGGTCAAAAAATATTTCATTTGAAGGTAGGCCATGTCTATAGCCTAACCCTAAAGTATCTGGTGAAAAGATGATTCGCGAAGAGAGCAGGATTCTCCGGGCAAACGTTTCTCGTATTTCCTTAAAAAATGAACAAAAGTGGAAATGTCGCTGTTGTTAATCCATTTTAGGGACTTTGGACTTCTTGGCCATCAGCCCTGCGTACTTGGGTGTGCGCTGAACTTGTCTGATAACCTGTGTCTCTGTGATGACTCTAACAGGAGTGTAGCTGTATTAGGGATGGGGTAGGTGTCCCACGACTTGAAATAAGGTACTATACCTGCATTTGCATGGAGGGTGTATGGTAAACCCCAAGGAGAAATCCCACTCAGGATAGCCGCTGTCATCGCCAGGATTCGAACCTCCGATCTGTAGACATTATGCAACTCCCCGTGACGGTCGTGGAAAGCGATTTAACGCGCATGGCTGCCAGGTGTTTGCATGTATACGCCCCAAATCACTGTCAATCGATTCCTGAAGGTTCGAAGGCGACTCGGCTTCATAACCTAAAGAGCGCGATTTTCCAAAGAACAAGCCTTGGAATTCACAGAGTCCCAGAATACTGAGTCGTAGTGCTGGTCAAGAGCTCAATGTCGCTGATCAAGCTTGAGGTCTATCTATGACACATTGATAAAGAGTGACATGGCCCAACGATTTTGTCATTGATATCTGAACAAGGCGTACGCGGCTCGAATTCCAATCAGGTAGAGGTCAACAACCACGCAGGTAGGTCCCTTGAAAGATGACGCCTGTGGACGACCTGCTCGCCGAGATGGGGGATGGAATGGAAGAAGATGAATGAAACTGGATGAAACTGGATGAAACTAGGCAAGGATGTGGAAGGATGCGGCCCTGGCCTGTCAGAAGGTACCGTCCCAGCATTTGCCTTGTGTTGAAATGGAGAAACTACGGATAACCATTTCAATGATGGCCGACTGTGGGGCTCTAACCCTGCAGAGAGCTTGTCCCATGACCTAACGCTGCGCTTTAGCGAGCGTAGCCACCGCTGTCGGTTTAGATAGTGATGGTGAACATCTAAAATAAAATGGACAAGATGTTCCGTGTGTCCTTTAAGGACTTAGTTCTTAAGAATGTGTTCTAATTTTGCCCACATAAGCCTTTCATAAATGTACATTTTGCAATTGATGTGCATTTTTCTATCTCAATACGTTTGTGCTGTTGATTCATTCAGGGGCTTGCAACATCGTGGCCATCAGCCCCGTGTAATTGGGTGTGTGTGTGACATCTGTCTGATAACCTGAGCTACTGTGATGTCAGTAGTACTGTGTGCATTTGTATTGAGACTGGGTTTGGGAAGGAAGCGATCGTGGCCTTAAGTTAGTAACCATCACGGCATTTGCCGGGAGTAGAAGTGGGAAAACCACTTCGAAGATTGCTGAGGTGAGAATCGAAGCCACCTCTCCTCAGTTCTGCCTCATGAGGCTGAGTCTACCCCGTTCCAGTCCTCTGACCAGAATTCAAGTTTTTGCTAGAACCGGGAATCGAAACCGAACCACAGGGGTGACAGCCAAGAATGCTTGCCATTGCGCCACGAGGTAGTCCTTAATAAGTTTATGAGCTGTTATTATTTTATATGCAAATTATGCGAAGTTTCAAACTGCTCTTTACGTCGAACAAATACATATTTTCTATTTATGTGTTAGTCCACCTCGTTGTGTAGTGGCTAGCAGTCACAGCGGAGGCGCGGGTTCGATTCCCGGCTCTGCCAAGAAATTTAATTCTGGTCTGAAAGTTGGAACGGGGTAGACTCGGCCTCATGAGGCAAACCTGAGGAGACGCGAGTACAATTCCCTCCTCAACCATCCTGGAAGTGGTTTACCGTGGTTTCCCCACTTCTATTCCAGGCGAATGCCGGGTCACGGCCACCTCCTTCCCAATCCTTATCTGAATGACAACTACACACACTAATACAACCATCACAATAACACAGGTTATCAGACACATTCCACACACTCAAATACACGGGGCTACATGACCACGACGTCGCAAAGCCCCAAAATGAACTTTTATATGAACAACAACAATTTATGTGTTGTTCATATAAAAGTAAATTCAAGTTCATATGAATATCTTTTAAGAAATAAATTAACATAATCTGTGACTGTTTTTTTCCATTGATTAACAATTTTATTAATGTTAATGGCAAAAGTGTGAGATAACATTAAACTAAACTAACTGCAGTTGTCGACATAGAACAGTTCCAAATCTAAAACTAATGCATGAGGAACACATTTTGTCACGAAATTGAGAAAAAGGGTCTCTCTACATTGCCGTCTTCAATGTAGACTTAGAAATGAATCGTAGACGAGCGTAGGCTAACGCACTTGTCCGGAATGCAGGTAAGCAGGGTTCGAATACCTACTAGAGTCTCATTTTCAAGTCATATTCCTCAAATGTGACTGATCTATTTTTTTTTTCTAATATCTGGGCATTGAAAGTCAACGCTGGACGTATAAAAAATGCGGTTATAGAAAATAACAGCACACAATTATTCGGTGGAGTCAGGAATGCTTTTCTAATAAAAAATAAAAATATCCATGTTTTTCCTATTTCTGACGAAATGTGAATTATCAAGTAACTTGGCCTACACGCGTTAAGCTGGCACCTGCGTTTAGCACTGCGGTATTTGAAACACCTAAAACTTCATTAATCATATGTTATTATGTTATTTGTCAGTGTTGTCATGGTAACAACCCCTCCATACCAAACATCTTGCATACACATATTTTTGTTTTTCAAATGTATTAAAGGTCACTAATGTTATGTTTGAAATAAGTTGTAAACATTAAAATTTATTTTGAATTATTGTTCCTGTTGACATTGCAACAACAATAGGTACATAATCCCAAAAGAAACAGAAAAAGTGAAAAGTAGAAAATTTTCTACCCTATATTTAATATATAATGATTTTCAAATTCACATTTTTTCGGAGAAAGAGACCCGAAGGCACCCGGCTGTAACATCAAACGCAATCCTCTCAATATATATATAAAAAACTAAACTGGAATATTGAAGACCTTCGCACAGCAATAGCGCGTATCCAAGATACTTTCTTTAGACCGTATGATATAGGTTCCTGACGGAAACCTTCCTTACAAAAGACTGGAACAAAATAAATACGCATTATGCGATCAATGTTATGGTGAAACAGGGCCCAAAGGGCGGCATCACATTTCTAATCACAAGAATTTACTTGCCACTCTCAGTCTCCCACAAATCAAGACACTCCTCAGTAGTAAGGACCGCCATTTGTGTTATTACGAGTATATGTGTGTATTTTCAGCCTGAGCTCACAGAAGTAAATATCATCGAAGAAATCAGTCAATGCTTGGATATAGTCATACTAGCAGGAGACCTGAACTACCGTATGGACACCCCTTCACGAAAGACGATAGATGTCATGAGCTACCTGGACGAGGAAGGATTCGAACTTGTCAATAACAAGGCAACTCACACTTACTTCTGTCATAACGGCGCAAGCACAATTGACCTTGTATTTGTGAACTCCAAATTTAAACCACAAGGACAAAAGATCAATCCGGAAGTGGAAAGGAAGCACCTGGCAGTGGAAATATCACTAAAACTAGAGAACACAGTAAAAAAGAGACCAAAAAACCCAATCAAGCTAAGCAGGAAGGCAGACATATCAACACTGGGCAATGTTGACACTGGTACAATAACGACATTGCTACAAGGAGAGAATCTCAAAGAAGCAGCATCATGGATAACAGGACTTATCCTAAAGACAACTCACACAGTAGACAACGCAAACCGCAAAGCTAAACCGTGGTTCAAAAAAGAATGTTATGTAATCAGAGGGAAAGCCATCAATGTCATGCATATCACCAGAGAAACACAATCACTGGATGACGTGGGCCGCTATGTTAAGCTGAGAAGAGAATATAAAACCAAGATTAACAAAGCGCAAAAGGCATTCAGAGAGGATCAGGAAAAACATTTAATAGATACGGCGAAACAGAGACCCTACAAGGCTCTTCAGCCAAAGCAACCGAATTTCCCAGGGAACATCCCAATGGAGGTGTGGGAAAAGCATTTAAGCTCAATTCTTCAGGCCAACGACACACGCCTGATGGCAGCAAACCCCACAGTAACTTCAGCCCCTACACAAGAGATTGAATTCTTCACAGAAGAAGAAATAATCCACACAAATATGAGTACAAAGAACAATAAAGCATGTGGCCCAGACAACATCTACAACGAGCACCTGGAAACTACGCTCCCTGCACTAGTGGTTCCGCCAACAGCGCTCCTCAACGAGTGCCTGAAACGGGGAATTGTACCGGATCAGTGGAAACACTCAAAGGGTAAGAGTAGCACGGCTGACACAAATGCGTACAGGGGCATTGCGCTGGAGAACACACTATTCAAGATCCTTACAACACTACTGTACGTCTTAGAGATATCATAGATGAGAAACTACCTGATTCACAGTTTGGTTTCAGATGTGGGATATCTACGTCACAAGCTGTACAGTTTCTTCAATCCGATATAGACATGGCATTATCAAACCGTGGGGGAAATCTTCATGCAATTTTTATAGATTACACTATGGCGTTTGACACCATCAACAGATCGATACTAATGAAGAAGTTGGAAACCGCCTTAGGCCGAGGACATTACCAGTTGTCAATCACTAGAGACCTTCTCACTAACAACTGGATGGAAATACATGACGGCATAGATAAGTCCAGCCTGATTCAACAAACTGCTGGGGTATTGCAAGGAGGAACCTCTAAGTCCCTTGCTCGTCATCTTAGCTACGGCAGACATCAACGACGTCGAGGAAATAAAACTTGACAATGTCAACTTACTCATGTATACGGACGACATGGTATTGACCTCGGTCACAGAGGGTGACTTGCAGAAAACCTTCAATCGGTTGGTGAACTGGGCACAAGAAAACGACCTATCATTGAATGAAGAGAAGACAGTCTCCATGACCTTCCGGAGAGGGGGAAGACCCAGCACTTTCTACACTGGAGGGACACCGCTTAAGTCAGTCACCAGCTTCACGTACCTAGGAATTACCCTTCAGTCAGAGGGAACAGTTTTCACACCCCACATAAAAGACAGAGCCAGCGCCGCGACGAGATCAATAAATTATATCAAGTCAATAGGCAAACATTCTCTGGAAACAGCCTGTTGCAACTTACGATTGGAAAACATTTGTACATATCTGAAGAAGGATAGAGAAGCTGAAGGCTACATACTTGAAAAGGGTGCTCTGTCTTTCCAAATACACACCCTCATGACTCGTGTATGAATTGACCAGGGAGCCCTTCTTTATAGGAGAGCTGCGACTGAAACTCCTACTACCAGCGACGACAGCCTACCGAGACATACTGAGGGAGCTCCGTGAGCCGGATTTGGGATGATTTCAACGTTACTGACGCCATGACCAACCGTGAATGGACGCAGGGAGGATACAAACTCTGCGACGCAGTGACAAGACTCTCCGTGCACGAATTTCACCACAAGCTGTGCACCACCCAGAGCTTTTGCGAGCCCTGCACGAACAGTATATGCGCGAGGTGCAGTGACCAGTGTGAGGGATACCATGTAAAAGGGGAAATAGAATAGATTTTTCATGAAAATGTCCAATTTTTTTATTATCAATATTTATTCCCTGAAGCTTCACCTTTAAAATGGTGTATTGCACATTGCTGTATTATGATTATAACTATGTTAAATTTGCATATATCTGAGATAGAGTGTGGCGCTATTCCGTTCGCCATCTTCCATGTAGGACTATATATCTGTCATACAGGGTCAGATGACCTCTTAAAACAACAATAACTAACTAACTATCTGTCAAACTTTTCTCTGCGATTTTCAAGCCTCCCATCTTTCAGTGGGACATGTATTTGGTGTAAGAGATGTAGAAAACCTTATGAGAATATTGACATAAGCTTGAGTGCGTGGTACACGTGCAAAAAAGAATGAGGACTAGACTTAGAAGAATGAAGACAGCTTCAAAGAGGAAAAAAAACTAGGCGATGGAAAGACATTAGATGGAAAAGGGAGGCTGACTGAAGCAGTAATCGACCACATTGAGAATTGTTATGGGCTAGCCATCAGACAAAATACAGCCTACGTGGAAGCTATGCGGAAAACTGTGTTGGCTCTGTATTATCACATTGCCTCCACAAATGAGGCTCCCCAACATGGATTATGTCCTGATGGTGAAAACAGCTGGTGTAAATATAATAAGGTGAAAATAAGTTGGAAGACCTGCAATCATCACCATAGTTTTTGACTTTTAAACTTTGTTTATTATCACCATAGTTTACCAGCAGTAATAATGGATGAGATCTAACCTATCTTCACTGACTTGGCTGATAAAAATTTCCTAAAGAAATGCCTTCACGGGAGAACCCAGAATCCTAACGAGTGTATCAATAGTGTAATATGGAATCGTCTACCTAAAACTGTCGTTGTATGTATTAGCACACTCCATTTTGGTGCCTATGCTGTGCCATCTTTCAACCAGGGGAATATCACCAAATGTCAAGTTCTAGAGATGTTGGGATTGAGTTCTGGCAACCAGACAGTGCACGCCATGTTGACTCTAGATCAAGTTAGGCTACGAAGCGCAGATAATGCTGAAAAAAATCTTAGCCAAGAAAGCAAGGCAGACCATAAGGGGTGCCAATAGAAGACTAGAAGATGCCTTCGGAGGGGATGAAGATGATCCAAACTATGGAGCAGGCTTGTTTTAACTTTGAACTCAATTTCCCGTAAGTTCCCTTTTCTTGTATTTAGGGAACATTTTCTCAGCTTCTGTTTAACCTAGAACCAAGAAACTTAAGAAAGCAGTTCATTAGAGTGTTTTACATACACTGAAATAATTTCATGTTGATATCTAATTTTAAAAAAATATAATGGTGATAATGTACCGAAAATGGAGGTAAAAATTCTTAGGTAAAAAAAATATCTCCTTCATTATTTCCCCTACAAAAATATTATCATTTCAGTGTACGCACAATGCCTATGTTCAAACGCTGTAAAAATTTGAGTTACGTAGCTATCATGGTTTCCAAGAAAATGTACCTATAAATTAACATTGTGAAGATAGGCGATTCTATTTCCCATTACTGTAGGATGAGAATAGATTCGCTGGTTAAATTCTGCAGTGAATAAGACTTGTAATCCCTGTACTTCAACACTAAATGGCCAGTTTGGCTGCAATAAACGTATTATTAATTTCACATGTTTATTATAATGTGTGCTATAAAACACCA
This sequence comes from Meconema thalassinum, assembly GCA_946902985.2. NCBI lineage: Eukaryota > Metazoa > Arthropoda > Insecta > Orthoptera > Tettigoniidae > Meconema > Meconema thalassinum. Next base: position 431,676,759 of record OX336389.2, read on the forward strand.
CCGATAACAAGATAAAACCAGCCATGTGAAAAATTGCTTCCAAGTAGTTTAAATTTCCCCAGAAAGATGGAACACAGTTCTCACCTTCAGTTATAATGAGCTATACACCCAAGTACACCGAGTTGATGAACAAGATGTCCTTAGTCCGTAAAATAGATTAACAAAAACATAGCCTATTTATAAAGGAAAATACAGGCTACAAGACACAAACGAAGCCTGGCTAGCATTCTTGGCTGTCACCGCAGATGCCCGGGTACGATTCCCGGCTCTGCCAAGAAATTTAATTCTGGTCTGAGTTCTGGGACAGGTTACACTGTACTTCTACTCCAGGCAAATACCGGGATGCTACCTAACTTAATGCCAGGGCCGCTTCCTATCCAAATCCTCTCTCAATTACATATAGCCTACACTAGTACAAACATCACAGTGACTCAGACTATGAGACAAATTTTACACACACCCAAGTACCCGGGGCAAAGCCCCTAAAGAATCAACAACAACAAACGAAGCCGGATTCGAACTAGCAGAATACGTACCGCACTCTCACTAGGCTTACAGTAGTTGACCATGAGCTGCGCCCGCTGCCTAAGCCACAGTTGTTGTTGTTGTTGTTTAGAAGAGCGTGGTCATCACCCCTATGTACTTGTGTAATATTTTTGTGACGTATACTTGTAATTGTGGCTAGGATTGGAAAGAAGGCAGCGGTGGGCTTATGTTAGATAGGCCCATACCATACCGGACTTTGCCTGTAGTTGAAGTGCCAAACCACGGAAGACCTCTATTAGAATATCTGGGAGTATAATTCGAAACCGCCTCACTAGAACGTAAATAGGATCATATCCAAACCTCATCCCATAATTTTAGAAAACCTTGCCAGAGTTGATTTTCGAATCCAGGTCGCCTGAATGCGTTGAAGATAAAGCAAAATTATATATTGGAAAAAATTCTCCGGAAATGACTTAAGATAGTGTGAAATGCAGTTAAACCGAACTACTGAACTTTGTAAGACGCTGGAGATGCCTGGATCATGCGTTGGCCAGCAACCTTTCAGTGACGTCATCCACACACTTCCGTCTCCTTCTAGACTAGTAACAAAATTGCAGAGTACAATGACACGCTCATAAATCGTGCAGTGAATTCAATGTCACGCCAGGAGTTCGATTCCCACTCAGGTAGTGGATTTTAGAAACAAAACCACATTCATGTTGTTTTTGATTCATTTAGAGGCTTTCTATTGTGTAGTCGTTCAGCCCCGTGCACTTGGGAGTTAGTTCGATTTGTATGATAACCTGTGTTATTGTGGTGCGTGTATTTATAATTGAGACTAGGATTGGGAAGGAGGCGGCCGTGGTCTTAAGCTAGGGATCAACCCGGCATTTGCCTGGAGTAGAAGTGAGGAAACCACGGAAAACACTTGTAGGATGGCTGAGGTGGGAATCGAAACCATCTCTTCTCGGTACTGCCAAACGAGGCTGATTGTACCCCGTTCCAACCCTAATCCCGAATTAAATATTTTGCCAGAGGCGGAAATTTAACTCGGACCTCCAAGAATGCTAGCCACTACACTACGAGGTGGAGGCTACATGTTTTAAGTCAAATGCTGACAGGCCACGGCCGATTCCTTCCACATCCTTGCCCAATTTCATTCATCTTCATCCAATAACTCATCTCATGAGATTGATGCCGGAAGGGCATCCAACCATAAAAACCACCCGCCACGGGAATAATATGGGCTAGGCACACAATACCATATTCATTCACTCAAGACTACCTCGCCCCGGAGGACCACGATGCCCAAGCCCCTCAAATGAAACAACAACAACAAACAAATAAAATCATTCTCTCAAAATAAAAGAACTGAGTTGGTTTCTTACGCAAGATCTTAAAATCTTAAATGAAAACCTTAGTAATAAGTAGGACTATCGTAATTATGGACATATTTGCATGCATATCATAACTCATCAGTTATTACTCAGGAAACATTTTGTAGTATGAGAGCAATGATCTCTTATGTCCGTTATTTTTTTATATCGTACAACGAATAACAAATGGAGATATTTGCAAATTTAGCACTGAAGCCTAATATTTTATAAAATTGCATTTTGAACGAACATATTTTTAAATCAAAGGGAGCCACCGAACGACAAGAAATAGCAACAAATTAAAGAAAAAACTTGATAAGAGAGGACGCAAAGATCGTCGATAGTTGAAAGTACTCAGACCATTACCTTGTCGAGCTTTTCAAAATATTGCAAGTGTTTTAAGTCATCTCTCAGCTCCGGAACTGACTACCATTATGTCGGATAGTCGACAAGCAAGGGAACGTCATTTCTCCTGATTATCCAACAGGCGCAGCATCTCCTAGTTATCCAACAGGCGCAGCATTATTGCAACTATTTAGTGCAACGTTGTATTTCAAAAAGGTCCTGACTGAAGACGTCAACCATGTCGAGGACCGCGCAAAAGTGTGTAGACTGTAACCGATGTGATGTAACGTCATGTGCGTGAGAAGAGGACTGTCTTAATCTTGCGCACTAGCCACGCCCTCCGCGGTGATTCAGTGCGAGGTGTAAGCATCACGCCTTATAGTAATTTGTTTTATCACCGGGAATGCATTAAAAAGAAGAAACTCTGAGTAAGCCGCATTCACCTCTCCCGAGAATGTTATTTATTCGTCCAATGCAGGATAATCATGTATACATCAATTAACTCTACTTTATTAGGTTTTAATTATGTGCGGTATTTTCCTCGGTTCACACGCCAGAGACTGAAAAGAATAATGCACGCCGTAGAAGTGTTTCTTAATTGCAATGGGTAGAACAAGCGCTACTCCCTTTAGTATCATGTTATGTCATTTCATTACTGAAGGCTATCAAGTCAAGCGATAACGTCTTGTGACCTATGTTTCCACTTACCATTGAGAAGTTCCTTTAAGCTGGTTGTCAAATCCATGCTGCGAGGCGGGTCTACAGCGACATTTCCTGCACTTTGTCACTTGAAGCAAGTCGGGCGAGGAACTGAGGAAGCCGTAAGGAAGCAACCTCCCGCAGGGAAGCTATTAGTAGACTCGCCAGCAGATGACTCGCCGAGCAAGAGGAAGGGGCAAGGTTAATTTAGTCATTGTCTGTCACACTAACAGGCCCGTCCAACTCGGTCGCATAGGACACGTCCCCCCAACCCAAGGGCCCGTCGATAACCTCCAAAAATTCCCTCGTTGGGTTCGATTCTCGGCTCTGTCAAAAAGTTTAATTCTGGTCTAAGGTCTGGAACGAGATTCAATCTCGTGAGAAGAGAGTAGAGCACTTGATTCCCGCCTCCGCCACCCTAGACGTGGTTTTAGTGCTTTTATGTTCGACCCTATGTCAGAAAACTGTACTATAATGAGGCTCATTATAACACTATTTTTTAGCCTACTTTTCACATTTTGCAAAAATGAGGAAAAAGTAGACATGAGATCGGGCAAATGTGTGTCTGTCTGTCTGTCTGTCCTTCTGTCTGTCTGTCTGTCTGTCTGTCTGGCTGTGTGTGTGTCCCCCCCCCCCCTATCAACTCCTAAACGGCAGCAGCAATCGAAACAAAATTTGGTAGGAGTAAAGATCTATACCTGAATATCTCACGGCCATATTTGAAAATGATGTCAGTGCTACCAACTGCTGAAAAATCGCAATTGAAATTTGAGCTCCATGTTGGATATCTTGGAAGGTATGTATGGGAGCTATTTCAAAATTGGCACACGTATAGATAATAATATTGCAGTTTAATTTCCAGGAGGCCATACATGGCAGTGTTGCCAAAATGATTATAAGCTTGCTGATAGGTCCAATTTTTAAATGCATATAACTTCTACACTATCAATTGGAATTCAACCAAATTTCGTATGTACTATGTGTACATACACAGATATGAATGAGCATATTCTTAAGAGCCACCAGGGCTGCCAACTGTTAAAACATGCACTCCCTATTGTTTTTATCCAAATACCAATATATCAGAAAGTATGCAAGCAGACAGCTTTAAATTATGCACACGCATAGTACCTGACATTCTATATTAATTTGGAGTAACTTATATACGTCAGTGCTACCAACATGATTCTAAGCCTACTGAGAGGTCCAAATTTAAATACACGTAACTTCTATATTATCATTAGGATTTCAACCAAATTTCGTGTGTGTTATGTGTACCACAACAGATATGACTATGCGTATATTTAGGAGTAACAGGGCTGCCAACTGTTAATAAATACTGTCTCTATTTTTGTTATCCTAATATCAATATATCAGAAAGTATGCAAGCCAATAGCTCTAAACTTTGCGCACGTATAGCACCTGGCATTCGAGATTAATTTGGAGTAACTAATATAGGCCTACGCAAGTGCTGCCAACATGATTCTAAGCCTGCTGATAGGTCCAATTTTAAAATGCATGTAACTTCTCTACTAACTAATGGATTTCATTCTAAATTGGCACAACAATAGATCATATTATTTCAGATTATTTCTGACCAATACATGTATGTCATTGATGCCAACATGATTTTACGCGCGCTGTTAGATGCAATGTTTAACTGCATGGAACGTCCATGCTATCCATTGGACTTCAACCAAATTTTGTATTGTGTACCTTAAGAGATGGAACTAAGAATATACTCAGTCACCAGGGCTGCCAACTGTAGTTCTCTATTAGGCTACATTATGCCAGGTATACAGTATTTCGAACTAATTAGAAATTTCGATATTACCAACTTAATTTCGTCATTATTCTAGATAGATCCATTTAGATTAATCATTGGCATGAATCTAAATTTTTAAGAAAAGTAGGCTCTTTATTTCGTCACGGAACTTCTTGTTCATTATGAAACAGTTTCTCCCACCAATCAGAGCTCAAGAAACAGTTGTTTGACCAATTAGATAAGGATAGCAACGCACCTGCGCTGAGTTCCACGGCCTTCTAATTTAAATTTCACTGCGTGGCCTAGTGTCATAGTAGGGTAATCGAAGAGGCCATGGTCAAATACAAGGCATTCTCTGCATCTTATGCGCTCTGTTCAGTACATAAAACTGGCGAAATCTCGACAGATATTCATGAATATTTATGTTCGAACATAAAATAGTTATAATAATTATCGTCGAACATAAACAGTCGTATGCAACTCGCCTATAATGGTAATTAAGACACTCGTATGAAAATTATAAAACTCGCATAGCTCGTTTTATAAACATACTCGTGTCTTAATTATTGCCATTATAGGCTCGTTGCATAATGTACATACACGCATTACTACAGACACCTCAACAGCATATATTATCAGACATTATACAGGGTGTCCTGAAAAAAGGTTCCAATACAGTATCTACAGAAGAGTTAGTAGGCATACTGTATGTTACACTCATAGCACTTAGGCATGAAACAATTGAGAAAACATTGTACGAGGAACATATCTTGCACAATTTTTTCTCACTTGTTTAGTGCCAAAGTGCTATGAGAGCAAGGCATAGCCTACTCCTCGTACATTTTTTTTCTCATTTGTTTCGTGCCAAAGTGCTATGAGAGCAAGGTAGCCTATGGCCTACTCCTCGTACAATTTTTAGCCTATTTTCATTTTATGAAAAAAAAAAAGGCTTATGAGATCACCTTTTGTCAGTATGTTTGTGCGTATATGTGTCCCCCACTAATAACTTCAAAACGGCTGGAGCGATTTCAATGAAACACAGTAAGGTCATAGCACCATTTTGGCTGACCCCGATCGTGCCCTTCAATTTTGTTTACGTCTCACCAATCCAACATGGCGGCTGTGCGAAATATTTCACCAGCATTCAATATCTCCGAAACTAGTGCAGATATCACCCTGAATTTTGTACGGTGATAAAGAGAACTACCATAAGTTCATATATGTGACTTTCAAACACCTGGTAACTACAAAACCAACATGGCGTCCAAGCGAAGTTGCGACTTTTAAATAGACGTTGCTCCCGATTTAACCAACCAAACGCAATGAAACTTGGTACAGTATATGTTTTTACACATTGTAATGCACCGACATCTAACTTCGTTCAATTGTTTACATAACCTCAAGATGGTGGTTGTGCGAAATATTTCACCGGCATTCTATATCTTAGAAACTATTACTGATATCACCCTGAACCTTTGTACGGAGATAAAAGGCACTACTGGAAGTTCATCTATGAGACTTTCAAAAACCTGTTAACTACAAAACAAACATAGCGGCCAAGCGAATTTGAAAGTTTTAAATTGACTTTTATCGCGATTTAATGATCTAAACGCAATGAAACTTGATACAGCAAATGTTTATACACATTGTAATGCACTAGTATCTAATTTAGTTCAATTGTTTACATAACCTCAAGATGGCGGCTGTGCGAATTTTAAAATTAAGTTTTTATTTCTTGTGTCGTAATCATGCGATTGAAGTGAAAGCTTGAATAATGAACTAACGCAATAATTTCCCTTTAATGGTACATAACTCTATGGCCTATACATATAACAATCCAACATGGCGACCATCCGAAATATTTAGACAGTTCTCAATATCTACAAATCTATTACAGCAATCAAACTGAACTATGCACATCAGATCACCTATAGGACTTACAATAACCTGGTGATCACAAATCCAACATGGCGGCGACGTGAATTATAAATATTTAAATGGACGTTTCTCGCAATTTAACCATCTGAGTGCAGTGAAACTTGGTAGAGTAAATGCTTATACAAATGTTAATCCACTGGCATCTAATTTATTTCAATTGTTTCCATAACCACAGGATGGCAGCTGTTTTAAAATCCCGTTTTTACTTCCTGTGTCCTAATCATGCGATTGAAGTTTGAGTACTACACGTAGACTACACAATAATCTTCATGTAACAGTACATAACTCTAAGGCCTACATATATAGAAATCCAACATGGCGACCTTCTGGAATATTTAGTCGGTTCTCAATATCTACGAATCTATTGCAGCAATCAAACTAAAATTTTGTATGTTGATAGTGGCAATTAACATAAGTAGGATATATGAAAATAGGCTTTAGTTCTTCACTGAACTACTTGTTTCTCATTTGTTTCGTGCCAAAGTGCTATGAGAAGAAGACATTGCCTACTCCTCGTACAATTTTTTCTCATTTGTTTCGTGCCAAAGTGCTATGAGAGCAAGGTATAGCCTACTCCTCGTACAATTTTTTCTCATTTGTTTCGTGCCAAAGTGCTATGAGTGCAAGATATGCTCCTCGTACAATGCTTTCTCATTTCGAAATTTGATGTTTTTCACTCGGTCAACACGATAAATTTCGATTACTCAGTCAATACTGAAAATGGCTTCAAACACAATAATGTTCACGGCTAGTCAGGCAAATCGTGAAGCCAAAAATTCAAATCACTCAGGCTCAAACTCATGAACGTAGACAAGTCAATTTGGTTCAACAAAGAATGCATAGAACTGAATCTTATTCAATCGTGTTAACCGGTAGAAAAACATCAAATTTCGATTACTGAGGCAGCACTGAAAATGGCTTCAAACACCATAATGTTTTCTCATTTGTTTCGTCCCAAAGTGCTTTGAGTGGAGGATATACACCTCATACATTATTTTCTCACCTTTTTCATGCCAAAGTGCTATGCAAGATATGCTCCTCATACGAAATAAGACCATAACTCCGAAGATATTAAGTTTACAAGCAATGTTTATAGGAACTGTTTCTTCTTTTATGTTCGAAGATGTCGAAATGTAAATATTATATGTCAGAAAACTGTGTCATAATGAGGGTCATTATAACACTATTTTCATTATGAAACAGTTTCTCCCACCAATCAGAGCTCAAGAAACAGTTGTGTGACCAATTAGGTAAGGATAGCATCGCACCTGTGCTAACTTCCACGGCCTTCTATTTTAAATTTCATTGCGTGGCTTCTAGTGTCATAGTGGGGTATTCCAGGAGGCCATGGTATTCTCTGCGTCCCATGCGCTCTGTTCAGTACATAAAACTGGCGAAATCTCGAGAGATATTTATGAATATTTATGTTCGAACATAAAATAGTTATACTAATTATCGTCGAACATAAACAGTCGTATGCAACTCGCCTATAGTGGTAATTAAGACAATCGAATGCAAATTATAAAACTCGCTTCGCTCGTTTTATAAACATACTCGTGTCTTAATTATTGCCATTATAGGCTCGTTGCATAATGTACTATTGTTGTATACTAGCGCTTCTGTACATATTAGAACATTTTCCCCAGACACCCTGTATATTAAATTAGCTTATCCTACCGAACGTTGACGGGTTTGTACTGTAGGGTTTAAAAAAACTCCTGAGGGAAGCTGGTGACGGGTTAGCTAAGCAGGACCTTGCTTGGCCAGCACCCATAGTATACACTCTCTACATTGTTTTGGCTGTTAAATCTGACAAAATAAAAGTTCGGGGGGCACCAATAAACATGAAACAGTTGTTAAGACGAATAGAATATCAAATTATAAAAATAAGCTTCTTTTAGAAAAGGCTTTTGGTCTTTTCAAATCAATTTCATTTATTTTTACTTGCTTTATGTGTCTTCTTATGATGAGGACATCAGGTAAGAATGTATATATTATGGCATTGACATTAAATGGGCTTACAATTAAAGTGTGTAAAGTGCAACTCTGTGTAAGTGTGTGTGTGTGGAAGTAAGTAGGCTTAATTTGATTTAGTGTAAATAACATTATTGTAAATAAAGTATTAGTGCATTATAAGCCTGACCTATTTTTACGAACCCTAAAAAGTTACAGTATTTTCTATCTAAATTGCATTTTGTAAATATTGTCAATTCAAATAACAGTACAGTACGTATGTAGTTAGTTTTAGTTGTAAGTAGGTAGTTAGTATGTCTATTAGATATATGTCATTATTCTATTAGACTGTGGTGTGTGAGTGTGTCTGGTAGCAGTTGCATTGTTTATTAGTTATAGTTCATTGTTTCAGTAGACTGTGATGTGTGAGGGTGCATGTGAGTGTGCCTGGTGACAAACTGTTTTAGTGGTAGTATTTGTTGTTGGTGGAACTTTAGTATTTTTTTCGTTAGTAGAATTTTGGTATTTAATTGTTAGTACGGTAGAAGGTTAGTATTTTTGTTAGTAGAATTGCTCTTTACTTATTCTGAAAGGGAGTAGCAGCCTTTCAGAATAAATCAATTCTTTACTAGTCTTATAGACGGTTAAGATATTGATAATATAAGCCAAATAATGGCTACACTGCGTCCTGCTGCACGGCTGAAAGCAACGGGAAACTACAGCCGTATGCTATTCCCAAGGATATGCACCTCTCTATGCATAATTACATGTGATGATGGCCTCCCCCCTTGTAAAATTTCAATCCGGAGGTAAACTAGTCCCCCATTCGGATCTCCGGGTGGGGACTACTCGAGAGGGGGTTAACATCACAGAAGTGACAAAGAGGAAATCTGACATTCTACGGATCGGAGCGTGGAATGTTAGAAGTCTGCTAGGAAGTGGAAGGTTAGAAAACTTAGAAAGGGAAATGGATAGGTTGAGGTTGGATTTGGTTGGGATTAGTGAAATGCGCTGGCAGGAAGAACAGGAATTTTGGTCAGGAGACTATAGGGTCATTAGCACTAAATCAAACAATGGCCAAGCAGGGGTTGGCCTCATATTGAGTAGGAAACTTGGCCAGCGGGTGGAATATTATGAACAATATAGTGAACGGATTATTGTAGCAAAAATCAATACTAAACCTACCTGCACCACAGTGGTACAAGTCTATATGCCTACCAGTCAAGCTGATGATGAGGATGTTGAAAAGGTCTACGAAGAAATAGACGAAATTCTGAGGTATATCATGGGTGATGAAAATGTTATAGTAATGGGAGATTGGAATGCTGTGGTAGGAAAAGGGAGAGAAGGGAAGATAGTAGGAGATTTCGGATTAGGTGAAAGGAATGATCGAGGAAGCAGGCTGGTAGAATTCTGCACCGAGCATGAGTTGGTCATAGCTAACACCTTATTCAATAACCACAATAGAAGAATATACACATGGATGAGACCAGGAGATACAGGTCGTTACCAAATCGACTTCATTATGGTCAAGCAGAGGTTTCGAAACCAGATTTTGGATTGTAAAACATATCCTGGTGCTGACATAAACTCTGACCACAATCTGGTTGTAATGAAATGCAGATTAAAGTAGAAGAAGCTGAAGAAAAGTCAAAAGTCAAAAGCCAAAAAGGGGGGCAGTAGACAGACTGAAAGAGAAGGATGTAAACGAAAGATTCAAGAAGAGTATAAAGGAAGGACTAATGAAAAACCCTAAACAAACTTCAATTGCAGACGAATGGGCACTTTTGAAGAATGAAATAACAAAATCCGCAGAAGAAAACATTGGTAGGAAAGAAAGAATAGGTAGAAAACCGTGGATCACTCAGGATATACTAGAATTGATGGATGAAAGGCGGAAACACAAGAATGTAAGAGATGAAAAGGGGAAAGCAGAATACAGACGTCTGAGAAATGAGGTTAACAAGAAGTGCAAGGAAGCGAAAGAAGAATGGCTGAAAGAGAAATGTGCAGGTATAGAAAATTGTCTGAAATTAGGAAAAGTAGACACAGCTTATCGAAGGATTAAGAATACTTTTGGGGAAAAGAAGACTAAATGCTGTAATATTAAGGACACAAACGGAAAGTCTCTAACAGATAGGGAATAAAAGGTTGAGAGATGGAAAGCTTACATAGAGAGTTTGTATAAGGGAAAGGAGATTGAGAATCATGTAATGGAAAGGGAGGAGGAAATTGATGAGGATGCGAAAGGAGATTTAATATTGAGATCAGAATTTGATAGAGCTTTGGAAGGCTTAAGCAGGAACAAAGCACCAGGCATAGATGATGTACCGATAGAGTTGCTACGCTGCATAGGAGATGAAGGTCTGATCAGGTTATTTCACTTGGTGTGTAGGATTTATGAGACAGGTGAGGTACCCCCTGATTTCAAGAAGAATGTAATCATCCCTATACCAAAGAAAGTGGGAGCTGACAGATGTGAAGATTACCGTACAATCAGCTTGATAACTCATGCTTTAAAGATCCTGCCTAGAATAATTTACAAGAGGATTGAAAGCCAGATAGAAACGGAGTTGGGTGAAGACCAGTTTGGTTTCAGGAGAAATGTAGGAACAAGGGAAGCTGTACTAAGTCTTAGGCTGATTTTGGAAGGTAGAATAAGGAAAGATAAGAGAACGTTCATTGCTTTTGTAGACTTAGAAAAGGCTTTTGATAACGTTGATTGGACTAAATTGTTTGACATTTTGAAATCGATTGGAATAAAGTACAGGGATAGGAGGGTGATCCACTATCTATACAGAAACCAGACAGCAGTCATTCGAGTTGAAGGACATGAGTGAGAAGCTGGTATTCAGAAAGTTGTAAGGCAAGGCTGCAACTTATCACCCCTACTTTTCAATCTTTACATTGAACAAGCAATGAAGGACATTAGAGAAAAATTTAAAGTGGGAGTGAAGATTCAAGGAGAAATAATTTCAACTCTGAGATTTGTTGATGACATCGTCATCTTGGCCGACAAGCCTGAGATTTGAATGAGTTTTTGAATGGTATGGACTCCGTCTTACGGAAATAATTCATGATGAAAATTAAGAAATGTAAAACAAAAATACTGGAATGCAGCCGAAATAAATCAGAAACCTCTATGGAGATCTAATTGACAGGTGAAAAGCTGAAGGAAGTAGGAGACTTCTGTTACTTAGGAAGCAGAATAACCAATGATGGGCGAAGCAAAGAGGATATAAAAAGTAGATTGGCTCAGGCAAAGAAAGCATTTCTACAAAGAAGGAATCTGCTGACATCGAATATAGATTTAGGTATTAGGAAGTCATTTTTGAAAGCCTTTGTCTGGAGCGTGGCACTCTATGGAAGTGGAACTTGGACTATTGGTGCAGCAGAAAAGAGGAGAATTGAAGCATTTGAAATGTGGTGTTACAGGAGAATGATGAAGATCAGATGGGTAGATAGGGTTACAAACAAAGAGGTATTAAGACGAGTGGGAGAGGAGAGATGTTTCTGGCGACTGCTAATGAAGAGAAGAGATAGATTGGTAGGACACATACTAAGACCCCCAGGAATAGCAAGCTTAGTTATGGAAGGAAGGGTCGAGGACAAGAACTGTAGGGGTAGACCAAGGTTAGAATATGTTAAACAGATTGCCTCGGATGTAGGGTGTGGTAACTATGTAGAGATGAAACGATTAGCTCAGGACAGGGAGGCATGGAGAGCTGCATCAAACCAGTCAAAAGACTGAAGACTCAAACAACAACAACAATTAAAGACAACACATAGGCCTACATTCATGCCCATGGTTGAATTTGAACCGGCACCTGAGGTCGAGCTCAGTTTTAAGACCGCTTTATCCCTGACCCTCATTGACCAAAAAGAAATACAAAGTAAGGAGCTTGACTGGGACACATCTTCTTCATGTCGTGATGTGCTGAGGACGGCGTGAGTCGTGAGCCCTTGCCTTCAAATCCAGTTCGTTTCTCCCATCCTCCCTGTGGTCTGCTGCCCGACCAGCATGTCACAACAGGGCAGGGCCAACATAGGATGTCGACAGCCACAGGGATGTACAGCGTGTTGCAATGTTAATGGTGGCGTGTGCATATTTGCTGTAACTGCCGCGTGGTCTATCGCGTCCCCAGTAGCTCCACAGCAGCATGTGCACTAGTCAGGCAAAGAATGTGTGTTCGCTCCTGCTATATTTGAGCAGTACTCAGAAGGATCCTTATATGGATGATGTCCAACCACCGTGATGCAATCTCACATCCGGTATGACTTGGTGACAGTCCGGTGTGTGTGTGGAGCTGCATCCCATACATTCATTGATAAGATGGGTATTTCTTTAGGGTAATTTATTGAATTCCCCACCAAGCTAGTCTGAGTTTTGAAACATGGAGGTGGTGATTGTGGATTTATGGAGCAGAACATTGAAGTCATCTGCACATAAGGTTTGAGATGCATAAATATCATTGTGTTTTGTAAAATAATTTAATGTTTCATTCAGAGGCTTTGCCTGGATTGAATTGTATGAAATAATAAGGTAGGATTTTATAATCATGTTCTGCAAGTAACATAGGCTATATGAGTATTTATTCTGCAGAAAGCACTGAATTCATTGCCATCGTGAGTAGGTCAGTCTACGTCTGTCTAATCCTTCTGTTAGGATATTACTTGTTACCGTACATCAGAATGTATTAGTGGTCATATTTCTGTGACCAACACACACACACACCGGACTGTCTTCATGCCATACCGGATGTGAGATTGCATCATAGTGGTTAGCCCCAACCATTAACAATCCTTCTGAGTACTACAAACAACACACCAATACCATAAGGCATTATAATTACATGGAATCACCAAACTCTCAGCATCTAAATTATTTGACACAAAAAATATGGCTGCCAAGAGAGCACAAACTTAAACATCACCGATAGTGTACCCAGTGGCGTCACTAGGGGGTGCGGGGGGGGGGGGGGGGGGGGTGCGGACCGCATCGGGTGACACCATCACAAGGGGTGACACCAAAATTAGGGCGGTTCGTAAAAATTGCATTGACACGTGAGAAGACGAGAGATGCTGGACTAACTCTGCAAGAAGAAAACAAGAGAGCGATGCTTGAGTGTATTGATCGTTTCCATTCTGAACTCCAGATCAGATCAAGAGCCATCAAGGAAGAGCAGCCATGTTTGTGGCTCTTCAAGCCAAGAGTTTGATATCTGCCACTGAAGAGGAGTTACTGGTGTCCATTCCAAAATTAACCACTTTCTATGACGAGTTATCAGAGGAAGAGCTTTTATTAGAAATACCAAGGGTGAGAAGGCACCTGAAGGCAGCAGAGATTGATCTCGAAGAAGTCAAAGATTGGTCAGTACTTGACGTTTTGAAATTCATAGCTGAATGGGACTTCCTAGAATCTCTCCCATATCTCTCACAATCAGTGAGCCTACAATTATTTCTTACGATCTGTGTGTCTGTGGCTTCATGCGAGAGGAGTTTTTCAAAGCGTTACTAAGGGTGACACCATGAGTTACCGCACTGGGTGACACCAACCCTAGTGACGCCACTGAGTGCACCATTAGCCAGTGTGAAAACTCTTAGCATGTGATACCATACCGGTATTTTGATTAATTCTGATTTTCATGCATTAACAACTGTTGAACTCGATGTAAGATATGATAACAGTATCTAAATTAGTGACAGTATGTAAGATATATTGAGAGGTAACAAAGACTGCATGAGTGGCAATACACATGGCCAAAGGTTATCTTGCACTGTTATTGACTCTCATAGCAGTACTAGGGTAACTGGCTGCAGCATGACACATCACAGAAAATGTATGATTGAGGCGAGCACCATGAGATCTCCAGCCACAAACATGGCTGTCGGAGAACCTGGTTTTGTCAAAAAAGACAATTCACTTCCTGTCTATAGCAGTCCAGGTTTCTCGGTCCCAACACCATTGCAAATGGAGGCAACGGCAGGTGCCAATGGCAGGACACGTAATGGGAGCCATGAAACCACTTTCCCTTCATCCTTTCAGTCCTATTGTGGTTCAAAACACTCCTTAGCCTCTTTAGAAGTGGAAAGAAAGGAGTTATTATGTACCACAACATGACATGAGAAAGTGCCCTCTGTAGCTGCTAATGTCTTTTCATGAAAGGATGATATTATTTGATTACTAGAGCTAGGTGTTGCTTCCTTGCGCTTAACACTTTATGTTGAATATTATCTGCTCTCCCACTGTAAGCAATAGAAAACAGAAATTGTGCGAGCAGACACAGGGGCCTGCAATGACGGAGCCACCTTTCTCTGGATGGCAAGCACCAAAACAGCTGAATCTTCACAGGCTTCTTGGATGATCCTACGATCGTCTCTCCTGGTCCGTCGAGGGCGTCCTGAGTCCTATCGCTGAGTGTGTGTACTTTTACACATCCACTGGTTCCAATACACCCAAACCGATTGGCCAGACTGGCCTAGCTGGCGAGCGATTAGCCAGTATGACCATCCAGCCTCACGCAGTCTAATAATGTGTCCCCTCCCCAGCTCTGTTAAATGGGTAAATCCACTCCGAATGCATCATGGAGGTATGTAAAATGGTGGACGAGGTTTATGTAACTGACAAAAGGAGTCCACTATCTTTGAGTATCCGTGCTAGCCCTTTTATATATCTCAGTTGGTGCACATGAAAGGTGGCGAGACCGTTCAACTAATCATGTTCCTACACTAACCATGTGACTATCGGCCTGAGATGTAACTGTATCCCAGAATGTGCTGCAAACTGACATTTCTTCTTGGTGCGTGACTTTAAAAAAATCTCAGTGGGACACTTCTTGCAACAGAAAATAAGATTTTATAGACTAGTACAATTTCAATATGCAATATGGCAATAGTGCCAGCCACCTGGTTGTACTGTAAACTGGTAATTTCTGATAAATTGTTTCCACAAAGTCACAAAATGCCCTCAGTTTCTCAATCCAAAGAGTATATCTTAACTACAATTGTTTCTACGTCTATAGGACACTGTTTTTACACAGTTATGCACGATAGGGGCTGCACAGCTTACATCTATTGTATTTATATCTTATTGTTGTTGTAATTTTGAAAATACATTTTTTTCCTGACCTCGAAGCACCATCAAAATTACAATTAGTATTATCCACACACAGCACTAACAATTTTTGTTGTGTTTTCATGTTAGGTATCTAAAATGTAGGTAGATAATACATCTGACATTTCCCCACCTAGTTCTTTCATACACATTCCTATAAAGGTAGCCATGATTCTTCCATATTTACATTTCTATTCTTTCTATGTACAGTAGTTCCTTCACGTCCAAACATTTCCCTCTAATTCCATAGCTTGGTTTGAAACATACTTTAGTACTTCAATGATTAGAACAATCGAAGTACCGTACACAATAACACGGTTTACAGTTTCGAGGTCAGTTTACAATCACCTGTTTGATCCAGGTTGAAGTTCATTCATCACAATTGCTTGAGATTTTGTCCTAGCACATGTGCATGTTGCTTCAAAACACTTCTTAACCACTTTAGAAGTTCAATCAATGGATTAAAAGGTGTTATTATGCACCACAATATATGAGAAAGTGCTAATGTCTTTTTATGAAAGGATGACATTATTTGATTACTAGAGCTAGATGCTGCTTCCTTGCACTTAACGCTTTTTAAATCTTGAATAATATCTGCTCTCCCACTTCAAATAATATACATGTACATCATGATCTGATTTCTTCTCAATATATGGAATATCTTTATCTAAAACTTAGTTAAACACACATGTTCTTTTTGGCATTTTTATCACACAATCGACAACAACTCCGCACCCTGACTCTTGATGTTTAGATTTCAGGGCAAATTGAATGACCACTACTCAAGTGAGCTCATAGTACAGTTCAGCAGAGGCGAATTCCGTTCAATAGGAATTAGCTTGTGATGAAATTGGGGATTCCCAACACCACTAAGCTATTGGTTGTGTTCGAAATGGCCGATCGGAAGTAATCTTGTGATGAAATCATGGATTCCGAATGCTGTTGGCCCATTATAACAGAAAATATTCTATAAATTATGAAAGTAGACTTAGGCCTATCAGATCTACATGGGCCAATGCTCATGTGTCTGTCTGCCCCTTCCCCCCCCCCTCCCTTTCAATCCAAATACGGTATGACGAAACCAAATTAAATCAAATTTGGTACAGAGGTTGCAGTGGCATAGGGCACCCCAGTGTTATGTTTTATTTCGCTGCCATCTTAACGAAAACAAAATGCTCAAATTATGTACAAACTAATCAATGCATCTCTACCAATTATTTTTAAACATACCTTCATGTGGAAAGTGTCTGGCGCCCAAACTACAAGGTCACCAGCCAAACAATTTCAAGATGGCAGCCGCACGGATCATGCAAGCATTATAATCCATAACTTATAATCCACTGAATCAATCGAAGTTAGTTTTATATAATGCCATTCTGTTACCAACATTATGACTATATGAGCGTGAATATTACGCGCAGCCGCCATTTTGATATTATAAAATATAAAAATAAATAACTCTCAACACTTAAGAACTACAGTAAATAAAATTAGTGACAAGGTAGGGCTGTATATGTGACTTTGAATGGCGGAGGTAAAGGAAAAGACTCTCCATACATTCAGGATGGCAGCTGTGCAAAATATTATAACATTAAAATTGACAACTCAGAATGAAATTGGGTAATTAAGACTAATCTTACGAATAGGTGAGTACCATATAAGAGCTCTCACTTGCGTTAGTCAAAA
Organism: Meconema thalassinum; assembly: GCA_946902985.2. NCBI lineage: Eukaryota > Metazoa > Arthropoda > Insecta > Orthoptera > Tettigoniidae > Meconema > Meconema thalassinum. Next base: position 431,694,121 of record OX336389.2, read on the forward strand.
GATAATCACACTGAATATGGCACACAGTGGCCATCTTGAAATTTCAAAATATATTAATAACTTCCTGTAGGGTATCCAAGAGTTATAATAACGAAATATAGAAATAAAATAGTACCTTATAAGTCACTTCGTATGCCTTAAGCAAAATAACAATGCCTTCATAGATTCAAGATGGCGGCTAGGCGTATGTAAATTTACAAATTAGGAACTCAGGATATTATAGCACAACTAAGGTAAAACATGGTAGAAGAGGAATATTATATAAGAGGCGTCAGTAGTGTTAGTGATCAGTTTATCACACTGAAATTAGCAGACAGTAGCCATCCTGAAATTTCATAATGAATAACATAACTTACTATCTTTTAGAACTACAATAACAAAAATTAGTGATAAGATAGTGAGCCCGTATGAGCTCATGCTGGTGATATATTCTTTGCAAGCATGTTCAATTACGTTGACTACGTGTAGAACACACCCAGAAGCTAGCTTCATCATGCTTCAGATACTCTTTTGGCTTTGGAGAGTTTTTATAAAGATTATTCCTAGATATAATTAATACATGTCTTCATTCTGCACATCACAGGAATTTGTAATCAGTAGTTCTGTGTGATTAAAACGATTGTCTAATCGTTGGTAAAGGTATTTTCCTCGCGGATATGCGAAAAGGATGTAACTAATCACTATACGACTTTAGAAGTTCCTTGGAAGCCGGAACGCCGTTCTAGAAGAAACAAACCAAGTTTTGAGACCGCCGAGTCTAGACGTGTTACGTCTGTGTTCGTCAAGTCCACGATTTTGTGGAGAGTCCACACTTGTAATTCGCAGTGAATTAATATCTGCAATCATCGTACTTGTTAAACACTCTAAAGTGAGAGGAATTTAATTGGAACGCCGAGTAGAGCGAACTGTGTTGAAATCAACGTTAAAGTTGTGATACAATTGTGAATTTCTAATTTTTACTGTCTAGCACGTGGTCCACTATCGACGATACCACGTTGCTGGCAGCCTTCGAGGTGTGGAAGTTTCACAAATCAATTTGTAAGTACAGCACTATAAACGTAAAATACGCCGCTTGAAACAATTCATATATTATTAACAGTTTGTACCGCGATTTATACCGCACGATTACGATGATTTCGAGAGATTGTGTTGAAGAGTATTAGAATCAGTGTGCAAGATACTACCCGCTGTATCTGTTAAAATCTGTGGCAGATTGTGAATGGCCCTTATTATAACTTATCTGCACCTGTGATTAGAAGCAGTGTTGAGATTTGAAACCTGTAAAATGGAGGATATATTCTGTGCCAACTTCGTAATTTTTCGACGCAACATGCATCTTAAGCCTAACCACGTGTACGGCATGTTTCAACTTGTACATAAGAAGTTCATAATGGCTTAAACCAACCCATGGAGGAAGATGTTAAATGAATAACGCTGTCGTGAAGAGGAACAATAAGAAGAGGAAACAGGCAGGACCCAGAGCCCAGGATTAATTATTATAATCCCTCCTACCTAGAGGAGACGAAAACACCTCATCTCAAGGAAAAATGAGCTGACTAACATAATCCACAGTGAGTCCTGTATCTTCTTCTTGTAAAGAAACTTGTTTAGGTGGAGTAATCTAAAACCGTATTTGATAGCAACCAATAAGCAGGATTGTAGTATTAGATTTTATAATGTATTTTTCCCACTTAGATTTGAATCTGGTCAAGACTTGTGAGACACCCTATGGCGGATTATTAATTCGCCTGTGCATCTACGATAACCTGTGCAACAATGTTCAAAATGTAACCACTAAATTGTCTGAGCTCTGAGAGCTGTATTTTTTGTCAGCACAAGCTGAATGTCATGGGATGAGCATCATCCAAATATTAAGTTAGGGAGGACCTTTTTAAATTCTTTGTTTTATTTGCACAACATTTTTGGGCGTATCGGGATTAACCACCGCCTTATGAAGAGGTTTAGTTCAATTTTGTGTGGAACTCTTCTGCCACTATATCCCAAACAGGAATCATTAATAAGTGTAATAACTGAGGTTACATGACCCCACATCGAACCCAGGTACTCCAACGTATCGTTTCAAACAGCACGGGAGAGTGCATGTGCTGTTAATTTAGATTTTATTTTATGTCGAGAGTAACCCCAGAAGATTGTACATAAAAGAATGTGGTAGACATATCTTTGGATATCAAAGCAGTTAGGGAGTGTTGTAGTTTCTGCCGTGTAGACTTGTTTGGTTTATTAAACATGTGATATTTTCTATTGTACAGAACATGGTACGTATCAGTGTGTTATAACTACAGCACTTATTAAACTACGTTAAAGGATCACACCTAGGACTATAATATGTGAATCCTACTGTGTATAAGACAGATATGTAGACTTGCTAAATGCGAGGGACATTTCATGTGTCATGTGTGAACACTGAATGTACTGTAGTGGCGAGATGAGCGACCCGCTCAAGGTCAAGCCAGTCACATGACGAATAATTACTCAGGATGCACAGTATTCTCTTTTGCGAGACTTGAGTATTGATTATTTTAGACCGTCTCTGACGTCATACTTCCTTTACGGAATGTTCGGAGCAATGTTAAGAATGCTCCTGAAATATAGGATGCTTTTGATAGGAATGACTATTAAGTCACTGTTGGAGACAGTAAGTGAACAGTGTTATGGGAGGAAACAAGACGTGACAACGTGGTGATGGTGATGCTTGGCAACATTGTGTCATTCTATTGTCGCCCCTCAGTCCTCTACCTGGCCTTTGACACACTCTGTTAAGCCGTGCCTTACTGATAGGACGCACCAAGCCGGAGCTCCTCGCAGCGCAATAATGAAATCTTATCAATATGTTGTGTACTGTATATATTGTGTGTATAGTAATAAATGTATATAATTTAAATGCATACGTGGATTAATTGTTTGTGCGCGCGCGATTCTTGTTCCGGCAAATTATTCGCCCCAAGTGTTTCATTCGGGTCCGAATACGTTTTGAGACGTGGCTCGAAACATTGGTCCTCCGAGCCGGGTGATATACTGTATTACGTTTACGCGCATACATGGTTATCACGTGTGTGAATATAACTTCTACGGATTCGTGAATGCTATTACTACATCTAAACAGGCAAGATCAGCAGCAAGGCCGTCCCATCGGTGACACAGGAGGGGACCCAGGTAGCGACAGCAAGGTAATCCTATCGCCTGAAGCCCAGCCAAGCGGGAGACTAGACACAGGTAGCGGCGAAGACAATACAGGTGAGGCTACTTCAAACAGTTCAGAATTCCTTACTGTATTTCCATTCTCACTCTACCCTTTCCTCACCATGGAACCCAATGAAAAGAAATTACTAGTTAAACAGAGAGCGATAGTTAAAGCAAGCTTAACTCGAACAAGTAAATTTCTTGAGAAATGTCAAGCACGCCAAGGTACTGATGTAACTAACGTACGGCTTCGATTAAATGAGCTTAGTGCAATTAGAAATAGGTACGAAGAACCGCAAAGCAAATTAGAGCTTCATGACGATGATGATGATGATAGTCACGCAGCAGATCGTGAAGAGTTTGAAACACAATACTTTGACTTAGAAGCAGCACTGACTAAATTAGTTGAGAGAGGCACTGGAAACACCCGATCCCTTAGTGACAATAGCACAGGGTGCCTAACAAGTAACGTCAGACTTCCAGTGATCAACATCCCTACTTTCACCGGAGATTATTGCTCATGGATAGCATTCAGAGACACCTTTAATGGGTTAATAACACAAAATTCAGACATTCCTAATGTACAGAAATTGCATTATCTGTTATCAGCCTTAAAAGGGGAGCCTTTAGAATTGATAAGCAACCTGCCAATATCAAATGAAAACTTTGACGTAGCATGGGAACTGATTTGTAGTAGATATACTAATAACCACTTAATAGCCACTAAGCATATCAGGCAGCTATTATCATTACCATCTTGCAGCAAGGACTCGGCAGCCGATATGAGGCACCTAACTAACCAGTTAATATCTAATCTGAATGCCATTAAGGCTCTTAAGTTAAAAACACCGCTAGAAGAGATTCTCATATCGCAGCTAGTACTGGATAAACTAGATCCCTTAACTAGAAAGGAATACGAGATTAATGCTAAAGGATAGGACTTCTAAGAATTATCCGAATTGCAATCTTTTCTAGAAAGCAGATGTCAGGCATTATAATTAGCTACATCCAGCCGTGACGCAAAATTGACCACTACAGTTCAAAAGGCAAGTCATTCTAAGACCATCTCACCCAAGTCACCCTATTCAAATGTGTCTGTATCTAGCATCAGTGCATGTCCATTTTGTGAATCCCAGCATGCCCTTCATAAATGTCAGCCATTCATTAATCGCAGTGTTGAGCAACGCTATGCATTTGTTAAGAGTAAAGGATTGTGCTTCAATTGCTTTCGGCCGCACAATGTCCAACAATGCATTGCAGGCTATTGTAAGAGTTGTGGCTGGAAACATCACACCCTGTTGCACTCTGACCTAGCGCCCAATCCGAACGTCACAAGGAATTGCGGAAGAGATGCGAGGCGTGAACCGGGGTCTGGATCACAAGAATCACCCAATAGAAGAACTGATGACAACAATGAACTGCAACAATGAGGCTCTTACTGTTCTTTAAAATTTCGCTCAGAAGCACAGGTACTGCTGTCCACTGCCTTGGTGAAAGTGAGGGACAACAATGGTGAACTACAACAATGCCGAGTTCTACTTGACAGTGGATCGCAGTCTAACTTCATATCGGAGGCGATGGCGCAACGCCAAAGAATGAAACGACGTAGAAATCCAATGCCTTTTAGAGGGATAAGCAATACGACTGTAAATTCGGATCATAGCGTCGATGTTGAATTCTATTCTAACGTTACCAATTACAAGGCTATTATTACATGCTCAGTACTTCCTAGGATCACAGGGGAAATGCCTGGAGCCTATATCAATTGCAGAAGTTGGAACATACCGACCGGTATACAACTAGCTGACCCGCAATTCAACATACCAGGCAACATCGATATGTTAATTGGCGCGGAACTCTTCATGGAGCTCCTGGCCGAGGGAACGTTCAAGTTACACAGCGACCTGCCTGTAATGAAGAACACGCAGCTAGGCTGGATTTTCTCTGGCTCTATATACTCCGAGTCCTAGAGGAGTCAGCTTCAATCAAGTTCATCATTCTTCCTGAGGGATGGCGACGATCTACACCGTCTAATCGAGAAATTCTGGGAAAAAGAAGAGCTTCCAACGACTATGCCACTCTCCAAAGAAGAACGATATTGTGAAGACCATTTTCAGCGCAACAGAAAACGTGATAAGTCTGGAAAATTCATTGTAAGGTTGCCTGTCCGTCAGCAGTGCAAGCCATTTGGTAGATCGCGTAACAATGCAGAGAAAAGGTTACTTCAGATCGAGCGAAGGTTACAGAAGAACCATGAATTACAGCAAGAATACGTCGATTTCATGGACGAGTACGAACGCCTGGATCATATGCAGCTTGCGGTGGACCAACCTCCCAGGAACGAGCCTTCTTTCTATCTTCCACACCATGCGGTTGAAAAGGAAAGTAGCACCACAACCAGGACGCGAGTCGTTTCCGACGCATCTTGCAAATCGGACAATAATGTCTCATTGAAGAAACAACAATCTTCATGGCCTTGTTCAACCTACAACTCTCTGGAGATTGATGAAATTCCCGAGAAACGAAAGATGCAATGCATGATGACTCATGAGGAGCAAGAAGACATTTCCCGTCGCTTCTCGTCACTTCGCCGAATGCAGAAGGTCATCGCCTACTGCATTAGGTTTGCCCACAATACAAGGAATCCAAGCACCAAGCGAACTGGTCCATTGACGCCTATGGAACTTGAAGGAGCCTTGAAGGTGTGCATCAACCAAGCGCAGCGGTTCAGCTACATGGCGGAGGTGGAAGAGCTGAAGGGTATATCAAGTGTAGCGACCAAAAGTACGTTGAGAAGTCTCAACCCATTCCTCGACGGAGAAGACCTCCTCAGGGTGGGCGGAAGATTAGAAAACTGTCCAATGCCTTTCGGGGAACGTCATCAGATCATTCTTCCCCCTAAACACAACTTGACAAAATTGATCATAGAATCTGAACACCTACGCTTACTACATGCTGGTGAACAATTGCTGATCGCCTCTCTACGGCAAAAATATTGGATTGTAAACGCCAGGCGAACAATACGTCCGCTTATCCACAAGTGTTTACGTTGCTTTAGGTTGAAGGCATCTGCTTCGAAGCAACTAATGGGTCAACTACCAGCTCCTCGGGTGACAGCAGCGTGCCCATTTATGAACTCTGGAGTGGATTTTGCTGGGCCAATGTTTATAAAGCAAGGTGAGGGTGAAGTGTTACATTGCAGTATTTATATGCCTCTGCACTAAGGCAATACATCTGGAAGTAGTTCGGGATTTCATCTCAGAAGCCTTCATTGCAGCTCTGCTACGCTTTACCGCGAGGAGGGGAAAGTGTCTTAACCTCTACTCGGACAATGCAACAAACTTTGTGGGAGCGCGAAATTAGTTGAACGAATTGCACCGCCTCTTCAAATCCGAACACTGCGTGGAAGAACTTCAAGAGTTTGGTAGTAAAGAAGGATTCACGTGGCATTTCATTCCTCCGGATGCCCCTCATTTCGGTGGCCTCTGGGAAGCTGGGGTTAAGTCAATGAAACATCATATGAGAAGGGTGGTTGGCAACACCTGCTTGACATACGACGAACTACAGACGTTAGCTTGCCAAATAGAAGCTTGTCTTAATTCTAGGCCTATCTCTGGTCTTTCTGACAATCCCTATGATCCCTCTTATCTCAGTCCCGGTCATTTCCTAATCGGCTCCCCATTGATGTCCATCCCTGAACCAAATCTGACAGAGGTAGCCTCCAACCGTCTATCCAGGTGGCAGCATCTGCAGAAAATGCAGCAGGACTTTTGGAGCAGGTGGTCAAAGGACTACCTCAACAGTCTACAACAAAGATCCAAATGGATTAACAAGGAGGTGAATATTCAGCCCGGCATCATTGTCCTTGTAAAGGAGGACAATCTCCCACCCACAGCATGGAGGCTTGCAGTGGTCGAAGACGTGATATCCGGCAAGGATGGATTGGTCAGGGTAGCCATCGTCCGTACCAGCAACGGAACTCTGAAGAGACCAATCCATAAACTGTGCCCCCTACCTGCACCGTGACTGTATATATTTTTGTTGTGTAATTTTCCTTTCTGTTAGTGTTGTTTTCTCAGTGAACTTTTGGTGTGCCCATCATTCATGTTTGTGTTTAAATGTAGTACATTTAGGTGGGCGGTATGTTGGAGACAGTAAGTGAACAGTGTTATGGGAGGAAACAAGACGTGACAACATGGTGATGGTGATGCTTGGCAACATTGTGTCATTCTATTGTCGCCCCTCAGTCCTCTACCTGGCTTTTGACGCACTCTGTTAAGCCGTGCCTTACTGACAGGACGCACCAAGCCGGAGCTCCTCGCAGCGCAATAATGAAATCTTATCAATATGTTGTGTACTGTATATATTGTGTGTATAGTAATAAATGTATATAATTTAAATGCATACGTGGATTGATTGTTTGTGCGCGCGCGATTCTTGTTCCGGCAAATTATTCGCCCCAAGTGTTTCATTCGGGTCCGAATACGTTTTGAGACGTGGCTCGAAACAGTCACACTTTGAGTTCGCTATTGTGAGCGACTGTTCTCATGTGAACATTTCATGGTTTTTATAGTATGATGAAAGGTTTATCCCTGTTATAATTATTGACAAGTCGACCATTTGTATAAGGCTGGTTATTGATGTTATTGTAGTGTCTACAAGACACGTTGACGGGAGAATTGAGTCCCGCAACCATTGTTGTTATACCGGCAGAACTGAGCCAGCGTTGCCAGACTGTACCGATGAATTTTTGCGTGCCATGTAGAGCCGCCAGAGTGTTATTGTAGTTGAGCATATTGATAGCTCATGGTATTATTGTGACTACTAGAGTCACGTGTTCGTAAGCATCTCTTAGCTAGAGACTTACGAATGTTGTTCAGCCTGTGTCGTTATGATTAATCTTCGAATCGACATAAAACCAACTAGGGAGTTAAACCAACGATTTAAAGCTGTACTAAATCATGAAACTAATTACTTTAAAATTACATAAATAATATTATGATCCTTGAAACTTGAACCTATATTTTTGCTCGCTGACCGACGCAATGAGCTGACCATTTCAAGGTGAAAATGACTTTTGGACGAGCTGACACTTTCTTTGACTGACGAGAATTACTGGCACCAATAGTTTGTAACTTATGGGCCTCTGTGATTCTATGCGAAGTCAGACGTAGTTTTCACTACGCTTTCGCCAACATAACTACATGCTTGAGATGACGATTAAGGGCAAATAGCTCCTTAATTTGCGCATGAAGGATTGTAAATAAGAATATTTGAGTGTTGTTTATTTATTTGTGTGATTCACCTGATTGTTCCTGTACCATTGTATAATTTGTGTTGTAATTATCTCTGTATATTTTTAATGGATAGGAATGGTTGCTATCCTAGCTTTGCATTAATTGTTTGCTTACGGACGCTTCTCGCCGTAATTTGCAGTAACTTCAGGATTTAGTTATATAACGTAAATTTAAATGCAAAGTGGAGTGGTACTGAACCCGAAATTACCTACCATCAGCTTGTTGAAATCCCACGAAGATCACTGGATCGTAGAACCTGGAAAATCCCGGCTAAAACCCCCAGATACGACCAACAAGAGACGGGGATAATAGGGCACAGGGTAACCTAACCAGGCAACGTTAAGAAAAAACCATGGCTAAACGAGAAAAGCAACAGCTCAAAAGAACACGAGATCTACAAAAGAACGTAATCTCAGGCGTAGAAACACCTAGAAATACCCAGCAATGGCTTTCTTAATGTGACCTCACCTCACTGCTGTAAATCACCACAAACGTAGAATTAAAATGGAACTGAAAAGATTTATACAGAAAATGGCATAGCAAATTGCTATGTCTTCTGATAACTATCTGAAAGAATGTTAACAAACTTGACAAAGTCAGGGATAAAACACAAAAATGCACACCACAGACCTCACTGTGCAATTGCATTTTGTCAAAGAAACAAACATCAAATTCAACACACAAGCATAGGTTACAAAATCCCATTGAAAAATTATAGAGCCACACAGAAACTCCTACTGGATCTAGCATCAGATCTGTTTCGGTTTCAGTAGGTAATTTCCTTCAAGTACATGTTTATAATAACCCTGGAATAAAATATTATACATATATACAGTCTTTTTACAACACCTCTCAGAGTGTCAGGTGAATCAATTTGATGATAATACACCCTCAATGAGTGTAATTTCGTCCGTGGTTTCGTGGTAATTGTTTCATGTGTATTTAGTGTCTCTAGGACCCAATAATCTTTTATGTGAATAGGCAGAAAATCCAAATTAAATCAATACTGAACTGCAGATTAATCAGAACGGATGATTGTGAAATTACGTTAGCATTGCAATAAAATCCAGAAATAGGATAATTAAGTTCCTTTAATCAAATTATAAATACTCATGTCTAGAAATGTATGTTTTCTGTTAACACAAAATCGCCATTAATTTCGATGTCTGTAATACTCTAATCCTTTTAAGTCACACTTGACTATTAATTCATTATCCATTCATCAATGGATTTCACTGATACAATCTCAAACATTATTTAATTACTACATAATTTAAGTGGTGCCACTCCAAGGTCTTATCCATATAATAGATCTACTCCACTGGGTATTCATTATTACTGTTTCACAATTATTTATACATTTCTCATTATTAGTCACCCTCCATGGTAAAGCGAATACTATCACTACTGATATATTTTATAGTTACAGTTTGCGAATAGATTTGCGTTGTTAGATTAATACAAGATCGTAATACTTTGTATAGAAAATTGAAAATCGTTATCACTTCTTTCTCCCAATGATTACTGGAATTATTATTTATGCTTTACAATAATTTATTACAATCACACATCTGTTTAAGGATATGCCTCCACATTTAGTTATCTGAGATTCTCGTTGATGAAAAGAATTTAAATGTCTTTCAGAATATCATCACTTGCGTATGATTCGATACAAAATGTATGAAAATACCATTAGGAATGGATTTCAATATACTCAATGTTAACTTGCCCTTCGTATGTCAAAACTAGCTTTTTAATAAGGATCGAGATTTTTCAGGCAAATTAAGAAATAATCCAGCTCGAATGGAATCCAGAAAATAATATAGAGTTCCTACACCATCGACGAGTGTGATTGTAAAGATAAGCACCTACATAGTCGATTAGAAAACTCTACTGTCTCTGTAGTCCACTAAAATTCTAAATACCTCTCAGTAAAAGATAGAAATCCTATCACTCTAAGTGAGTTCTCAATCAAGTCGAAACTATCTAAGTCGACGTAGAAAATGTTCAAAACAACAACTCTCCAACTGAACAATCAGAAAGATCTCTAGAAAAAGAATCTAGTGATAAATGAGAGTGTGAATACATGTGGCATAAGAGGTCCACAATAAAAATTCAAAAACACTATCTTAAATGGTGAAAAATAATTAAAGTCTTCCCCTATGTAAATTCTCTTCACTACAATAAAAATGTTCCCATATAAATTACTAGAAGTTAAATTTAATTGTGTAAAACCACACTACAAAACTGGATGCATTCTTGAAATAGAATCTAAATCCAATCAAGGCTAGAATCAGACATGATTAAACCATCGTGCCTAAATTCTACCCATCAGCTATGCTACTAAAAGAAAAATGAAATATGACAGCTACTGAAACATTACAATATCTATGCATTACTACTACTGATGGATGTTGATTGCCAGTACCTTCTCGCCAGTCGCTGATGGAACAGAAAGCAATGATATGCCTCCCATATCACTCCTTCATCATGTCCTGGGCCATCCTGGAATACCGATGAAATCAAATCCCGGACTGCCAGTCCCCAACGCAAGGGTTCCAGATGGACATCTGAACGACACCGGTTGTTATTGCCATTTCACGTACAATCCATAGCGTTCCGTAAAAAGTACTCGTCACATGGTAGTAGTACTCGTTCGCCCTAAGCGGTAGTTACATTTCAATGCCATCATGTCATAATGAGTGAACATGCTTAATGCAATCTAGCATTAGCGATAACATTCGAAAAATGGCAGTGTCCGTTCCTCAGAATGCATATTGTGTCGCTCACATTGCAATATTCATGTTTGAAGTGTCTAGCTGATCATAGTAACAAAGTAACTAGACAATTGAATTATTCCTCCCGACATCTGATCCTTCATTAATCAATATCTTGGATCTATGCGTGACCCAAGTTCCGGACATCTGTCTTGGACCTAGTACTTCGGTCGTTCTCTGCAGGGCTCGGAGCTCACCTAACGGTGCTCGCGTCAGCTGTCGTGCCTTGCCTTGCCATTCAAGTGCCGCGCTGCGTTTCAAAACAAATCTCGCAGTACACAGTACTACAACTTACGCTTGAGGATAATGATAGATAGATAGATAGATTTTTATTAATTCCGTTTGATCAAATACATGCATTCAATACATTTTTGATATAGGACACGTCAGAATTTACATCTATAAAATAAAAGAATTAACAGGTTTATATTACTAATATTATAACTATTTAACTTATTATAATAGCAAATCTTAATAGATACAATCTTATTGCACAACTATTTACACCTCACTCTATTATCATAATATGAAAACTTAATTCTATAAATACAACATCATACAGCTAGGTATTACAATTAAATTAAAAAGTAAAATATAATTATAGATTTCATCACTCCTATACGCTAAGATATTCAACTACTGAGTAAAAACAATGGCACTGCAGATAAGCTTTCAACATTCTCTCAAAGGTTTTTATTTTTGGGGCCAGTTTTATATACTGGGGTAGTTTATTGTATAATTTAACTCCAGTGTGAAAAGTTCCTTTTTGATAAATGCTTGTGTGTGTGTGTGTGTGTGAAATATGAATGTTTTGATTTTGTCTTGTGTTATGCCTATGAACATCATTGTTTGTTTTAAGAAAAACATCCTTATTCATTAAATTCTTTTTAAAAACATAATACTTTCAAGGATATATATGCAGGGCAGTGGGAGAATGTTTAAATCTTTAAACAGAGGTCTACATGATTCTCTAGAGTTTACATTTGCCATAATTCTAATCGCCCTCTTTTGTATCCTAAACGTGCTTAGTACATCTGGCGACATACCCCAAAATATGATCCCATATCTTAAGTATGAATGGAAATAAGCAAAATAAGTATTTCTTAATGTGTGCATGCTAGTGCAGGTTTTCAAAATACGTAACGCAAAGCACATCGAGTTCAGTTTAGTATTCAGATATTGTATATGTTTATTCCATTTCAAGTCTTGTTGTATCCATAGTCCTAAAAACATTGTTTCTGGTTTATTTTCTATTTGATGACCATTTAATGTTATATTGGGTTTCGCAGGATTCCTATTCTGTATAGTGTGGAAATTTAGACATACTGTTTTTTTTTATAGTTTATTATGAGGCGATTATCTTGTGACCATTTGGTTAACTCTCCTGTAACTGAGTCAGCCGACTGCTGTATGACCTGTTTAGTTTCACCTTTTATTACGAGTGTTGTATCGTCCGCAAACAAAATTTCCTTATGTGAATGAACGTTCTGTGTTATATCATTGATATATAGAAGAAAGAGTATTGGGCCCAAAACCGATCCCTGGGGTACTCCAAATTCAATAATTCCCTCATTGGACAATGTTTCATTAAGTAATTTGGTTCCATCATTTTTGTGTCTCAAGCTTACTATTTGTTTACGCCTTGTTAAGTAAGACTCTATCCATTTATTAGCTAGTCCTCTAATACCATATTGATTTAGTTTGGTAAGAAGGATTTTATGGTCAACAACATCAAATGCTTTCGATAAATCCAAGAATAGGCCAGTTACATGTTCCTTATTGTCAATTAATTTCAGTATACAATTACTACATGCATGTCTGTGTAGATTTTTCCGTTCTGAATCCATGTTGTGGGTTTGATAATATTTTATTTTTTTCTATGAAACTTATCAGTCTCTTATACATAATTTTTTCCACAATTTTTGCAATACCAGTTGGTAAGGTAATAGAACGATAGTTATCTAATTCATCTTTTGAACCTTTTTTGAGCACTGGAATTACTTTTGATAACTTCAAAATATCCGGGTAAGTTCCTGAGACAATTGAACTGTTTATTAAGTGCGTAAGTGGATTTATTATATTTTCTGCACATTTCTTTAAAATTGCATCAGGGATGCCATCAATGCCAGCACAGAATTTATTTTTTAGCTCTTTTATAACAATGGTACAGTACCATCATAACCTAGGGCCTTGCTTTGCTGTGATGTTAAATGTAAATTCTGTATTCGATTTATCTGTTTGTATTTGAGTAGGGTTACTTTTACGTGCCACGTTCCTAGCTTGGTTGTTGTTGCTTTGATTTATTGTATATTAGGACTTTCGAGAGGGCTAACTTAACTTCTGTTAGGGCCTGATTCCTTTATTTATTTTTGTTTATTAGCTTTGCGGACTAGCCGATTTCAAACCCTCCGTAGTAGGATAGGGGTTTGATTTTATTGAATAAATGTTCCACGAATTTTACTTAAGCCTGGATCTTGTTATTTACTAGCTTTGTGGGTGTTGAGGTGTACTTCTTTCGGCGTCTATGACATTACTCCGTGTAAAAGCCCGATCCCTCGGGTGATAGAATCTCGTGCCTGCGCAAACAACTAGCCGGCCAAAAATATTTTTCACCCCTGTCTTTGATGCGCATTTTCTAAGTGTCGTGTTTATAAGACCCTTGGGCACAATAATTAAGTGTTGAAAGGTTGCGCTGTGTGGTTATCTTATCTCACCGAATTTCTGAATTGACTCTTCTCCGTTACGGTATATCATGGGGAGCCGAGCGCACAGTTCTTTTTTATGTGAGGGCCCCTTTAAGGAAGTCACAACTAAATATGTATTTGAGTGTAGTGTCAATATATTAGATGAAAGTATGTCTTTTTATATAGTACGTGACATTTGTTGAAAATTACTATATTATTGTCCAAGATGTGTGTTTCACAAGTCAGGTATACTGTGTCCATGCGCTATCTAATCATAGAAATTTGAGGTGACTTTTGAAATATATTGCCTTCGATTTCTGTAATGAAAGTTTGTGTAAGAGTTATATAAACCTTATTGAATAGGAAACTGTGGCTTTTTGCTGCGACCAGGCGCGACCAGGACAGATGTTAATTTTTTTCAGAAGTCATGTACTCAGGAACCCGGAGGTCGATTTTCCAGCTGTGGAGGACCAGCAGGGAGAGTAAGCGTAACGATGACATTGTGAATCTTGTATTTGGACATTTAGGCCTTGAGGATTGTCCTGAGGAAATATCTAAGTCAATAATGAAATTGGTCAGTATTGTGTGTGCAAAAATTCTATCACGGTGGACAAAATACAGTAGAAAAAGGGACAAATTGCTGAAGTACAACAAAACTTGGTTGGAACATAGAGTAAACCTTGCAGGCAGGGTATATAAAGCATTGCCGTGTGCATCACGACAATGTCAGGCCGAGATTGCCAGTACTAGCACTCGAGGTCGTCCACGTAAACTGCTTGGAGAAATGAGTGAATGCTCTGAGAAGGAAAACGAGATCACTTTTCTACAGTGGCGGATTTAAGTCAAGATTATGGGGGAGGGGGTGGACACACCATGGGTCTGGAATACCCCCCAGCTCAGAGGAGGTGCGAGGAAACTCCTCCAGAGAATTTTGCAAAATTTAGGTCCATATTAGTGATTCTGTTTGTGATATGTTTGGGTAAAAATAAGTGTTAACAATTTTGAATAAAGAAACAATCAAAAATTATACGAAACTGTTTTGTGAATTTGGAAATATTTGCGTGATTTTAAGTGAAATATTTATTGTATTCTAAATTATCTCAGTTTTGTAAGTCCTACTATTTACGGTCATAGCTCTAATACGAATAGTTTAAAACTATTTTTAGAGAGGTTTTAAAATTAGTAGTGTTCTTTCAAAACTATGTTCGAAATATTAGGCTATTGTAAACTTTACATTTTGCTTTTACTGTATACAGTATTTAAGTGTGAAAGAAATTGTGTGAAGCTAATGTTTCCCTGAGGAGCTTAAGTATGTTTTAATGTAGCCTATAACAGCAAGATGAATCAAATTATTTAAAAGTTTATAGCTTTGGTGTTTTAAAATCTGAGGATTTACAACAACAACAACAACAACAACAACAAAAACGCAAATTTTCTTGACATACGGTAGGCTACATCATTTAATTAAAATCATTATATGTATTTATATTTAACATAAATACAGACTGCTCACTTATTTAAGTTCATCATACAATAAGCTTGTGGAATTGTTTTTGCTCTTTTGTCCAAACATATCAATGATTTTATTGCGATCAATAGGAATGTCTCTATAGATGAACATTAGAGCCAATCTGTTGAGTCTGGTTTCTGTAGTCCTCGATCTCAAGCAGTGGTGTCACTAGGGTTGGTGTC
Source organism: Meconema thalassinum (assembly GCA_946902985.2). Lineage (NCBI taxonomy): Eukaryota > Metazoa > Arthropoda > Insecta > Orthoptera > Tettigoniidae > Meconema > Meconema thalassinum. Next base: position 431,709,772 of record OX336389.2, read on the forward strand.
ACCCCCCTCACGACACCCCATAGATCTCCTCCGAGTCCGCCAGTGCCAAATAACGGAAACATACAGAATCCTTAGTAACGTTTATAAACATAGGTCCTATATTGAGAAAGGCAATAGAAGAAAAAATAATTCAAGGTCGGTTGGTAAAAGATTGTAAGATGTTTAGAACTAAGAACTAGCCTACATAGAAAATATGTTACTTTTTTAATTGTTATTTTAACATTACATTTTATGTCATATTAAATCTCGACTAAATCAAAACTTTCCTTTCCTGGCCTTTAGAGCTGCAAACGTGTTAATTTCTTCATCAAAATCAACTCCTTTCGCCAAATCTCTTTCAATTGATAATATTGCAAGATCAGAAACCTTGACTGTCTCATGGTAGATCGCAAATAGTTCTTTATAAACTTTAGCTTTGAAAAATTCCTCTCACATCAAGCCACAGACACACAGATCGTAAGAAATTATTGTAGGCTCACTGAGAGATATGGGAGAGATTCCAGGAAGTCCCATTCAGCTATGAATTTCAAAACGTCAAGTACTGGCCAATCTTTGCCTTCTTCGAGATCAATATCTGCTGCCTTCAGGTGCCTTCTCAGCCTTGGTATTTCTAATAAAAGCTCTTCCTCTGATAACTCATCATAGAAAGTGGTTAATTTTGGAATGGACACCAGTAACTCTTCTTCAGTGGCAGATATCAAACTCTTGGCTTGAACAGCCTCAAACATGGCTGCTACTTCCTTGATGGCTCTTGATCTGATCTGGAGTTCAGAATGGAAACGATCAATACACTCAAGTATCGCTCTCTTGTTTTCTTCTTGCAGAGTTAGTCCAGAATCTCTCATCTTCTCACCTGTCATCCTCTTCTTGAACCTGGGCCTGCTCTCTACTGAAATTCCATATTAGTCTGATTTTAAAAGCGCCTGTTCAATTGCCTGCTCCACACGATGATTGGGCTGCTCGTACATAAAAGGTCTTAGTGTCTCTAGCTTTATCACCACCATGTCAAGAGTTAAGCCCTTAGTCTGAAGGTAGGCGTACAGCTGTGTACGATTAACTTCTTCAAGTACATCACACCAAAAGAAGACGTAGCACAGAAATGTGAAATTGCAGACAGCAGGTAAGAGACCTCGGGCTGTACCTCTTGTGTCTAAATTTTCATCTGGATCACATAGAGCTTCAATTGCCGCCACACATGCATCGAATTTTTCTTTCACTGCCTTTACTGCAGCATGATGAGAACTCCAGCATGTTGTTGATAGGCCTAATCTTTTTATCATTTCAAATGATCTTGTCGACTTCGTCGTTATGCTTGAGTCTAAAGTTATGCGTTACGGAGACGGAAGTGACGTCATGCAGCCACGCGGGAAGCGAGTGCGTGACGTCATGCTGCCACGCGGGAAGCAGAAGCAAATGGTAAATGGAGTCTGTTGAAAGAGTCCTGGGGCGTCGAGCGACCTGGGGCTTTGAGCGAAGCGAAAAGAATACAGGGTGACTCCTAAAGAGGTGTACAAGATGCCAGATAAGAATACAGGGTGACTCCTAAAGAGATATACAAGACGCCAGATAAGAATACAAGGTGACTCTTAAAGAGGTGTACAAGATGGCATAGAAGAATACAGGGTGACTCCTAAAGAGGTGCACAAGATGTCAGACAAGAATACAGGGTGACTCCTAGAGAGGTGTACAAGATGTCACACAAGAATACAGGGTGACTTCTAAAGAGATATAGCCTAAAAGATGCCATATAAGAATACAGGGTGCCTCCTAAAGAGGTGTGCAGGATGTCAGAGCAAAATACAGTACAAGAGGCCAGATAACAATACAGGGTGACTCCTAAAGAGATACCGTATACAAGATGCCAGATAAGAATACAAGGTGACTCTTAAAGAGGTGTACAAAATGGCAGAGAAGAGTACAGGGTGACTCCTAAAGAGGTGCACAAGATATCAGGCAAGAATACAGGGTGCCTCCTAAAGAGGTGTGCAGGATGTCAGAGCAAAATACAGTACAAGATGCCAGATAAGAATACAGGGTGACTCATAAAGAGATATACAAGATGCCAGATAAGAATATAAGGTGACTCTTAAAGAGGTGTACAAGATGGCAGAGAAGAATACAGGGTGACCCCTAAAGAGGTGCACAATATGTCAGACAAGATTACAGGGTGACTCCTAAAGAGGTGTACAAGATGTCACACAAGAATACAGGGTGTGCAGGATGTCAGAGCAAAATACAGTACAAGATGCCAGATAAGAATACAGGGTGGTGGAGTTTGCCCCAGAAAACTCCAACTCATAGAGGGAGAACAGCAACAAGCATTAGCTTGGATTCAATATCATTAGGGTGAAGCGATAAGACTGAATTATGCGTTAATGTGGGGGGCTGAAGGATTTCACAATTAAACATAATAGGTAACAAATATGCAATTTATCAATATACTGTTTAAGTAAACACAACATCAATTAATAATCACCGAAGAAAATACTTGAGATTCTTATTAAAAAGTTCATGGCAAAGATCAACTTTGTCTTCTTAAAATAGAAGAGGCAATAAAAATGTTCTATAAATGAGTGCTAAAAAACTTATCTTATCTTTGGCGACACTTTAGTGGAGGGTATGTCCGGAGTGAATCATCCCTCAAGCGAAGAAATGTATGCAAACACAGTCACTTATAACCATTTTTCAGCCCCAGAAGGCAACCCACTCCACACATTTGAGAGGTATCACTGCTGTTGTTGTGCACTGGAGAGATTGGAGTATGTTTACAAACTTGGTTGGTCCTGGCTGACCACGGCGCGTAGCAACTACTGTTGACATTCCTTCCTTGTGCCTTTCCTCACTGCGAGATAGTGCACCATGAAGATTATTATTATTGGTCGTAGATGATGACTCTCACTGCGGTACTTGAAAAGTCTTGGCGAGAATATTTGAAGATTATTGGTCTCAGAGTGGTGACCAAAAAGCAGACTGTCACACGTTGACAGTAGAATGTTGGCCGTAGAGTAAGCCCGAAGAATAGCGGCCCAGAGTGGCCCGTAAAGTCGTGGCCGAAGAATGGATGAAGAGTGGACGATCACCCAGAAGATGACTCGAGGTTTTATAGTGGCGAACACCCGCCAAGGAAGGCAGCTGACCAGAAACACCGCTGCTATTGGTTGGCCAAGGAAATGACGTCACGAGCTCGAGGCGACAGCAGGCACTCAGCAGACAAGCTCAGTGTAGTGGTTGTAGTGATGTGTTGCGGAAGCCTTAAACACTTAGGTGAGTAACGATAATATCTATGAATTAGGTGGTTAATAAGGTTATGCATATAGGTTAAGCAATTAATACATTTCCAAAGAAATAATTATCATTCGAGGATCTCGGTAACAAGAAACAAATTTGACCGACAAATGGGCCAAGCTAAACATTGAAAGTATCACGAAAAGTGATCACAGGGTGATTCCTAAAGATATATACAAGATGCCAGATAAGAATACAAGGTGACTCTTAAAGAGGTGTACAAGATGGCAGAGAAGACTACAGGGTGACTCTAAAGAGGTGCACAAGATGTCAGAGAAGAATACAGGGTGACTCCTAAAGAGGTGTACAAGCTGTCACACAAGAATACAGGGTGACTTTTAAAGAGATATACAAGATGCCAGATAAGAATACAGGGTGCCTCCTAAAGAGGTGTGCAGGATGTCAGAGCAAATTACAGGGTGACACTTAACGAGGTGTACAGTATGTTAGATTCAATTCTAATACAGGGTGACCCTTAAGAGGTTTGCAAGATATCAGGTTCAAATAATGGGTGACTCTTAAAGAGTTGTAAAAGATGTCAGACTCAAATACAGGGTGACCCTTAAAGAGGTGCCCGCGGGGGAAGCCTTAGTTAATGGGTAATGGAGTCTGTTGAAAGAGTCCTGGGGTTTCGAGCGAAGCGAGAAGCCCTCCTGAGCCTTTCTAACATGTGTAGCATTTGTAGCATGCGTCATTTGAAATGATATAACGTCTAGTCTTTCAGACTGACTGTAATTTTTACTGAGACTCCAGTGTGGTTCATAAAAACATCCCATCGGCGAGTGGAAGCAGCAAAGAAGGAAAACATTGTCTCAAGAGTTCCACAAAAAGTCACGCATGAAGCATTTTCAGCAAAAGAGTGTTGGCCACACAAGTTAAGCGAATGGTCCACACATCCATTAAAAATAGCATTCCTGTTCTTTGTTTTCAAAATGGCTTGTACACCCCCATGGATTCCAACCATAGTCGCAGCATTATCGTAACCTTGAGTGTGGAACATCATAATGTCGAGTCCATCACTTTCCAGATTTCTGAGAATATCAGAACTGAGGTCAGCAGCTTTTTTCCCCTTTAAAGGGAACAATAGAGCCTCCGTGGCTTAGGCGGCAGCACGCCGGCCTCTCCCCGCTGAGTCCGTGGTTCAAATCCCGGTCACTCCATGTGAGATCTGTGCTGGACAGAACGGAGGCAGACAGGTTTTTCTCCGGGTACTCCGGTTTTCCCTGTCAAAATTTCATTCCAGCAACACTCTCCACTATCATTTCATTTCATCTATCATTCATTTAATCATTGCCCCAGAGGAGTGCGTCAGGCCTCGGCAGCCGGCACAGTTGATATCCTCGCCGCTAGATAGGGGCTTCATTCATTCCATTCCTGACCCGGTCGGAGACTGGAAGCAGGCTGTGGATTTTCATTTTTTCAAAGGGAACAATCCCAGAAACACTTCTCTTACTTAAACTTTCCTATTGTGAATTTTCACACATCTGATAACTTCGGATATTTGGTCAGTAGAGCCTATGTGAAGTGGCAGGTGTGCTATCGAACATGATCCCAAAATACCTGGCAGATTTTATATCCATGACAAGCTTCTCCTTCACATGTTTTGCTAGGACATGTATAAACTCATTCTAAGTTTTTGGCGCAAGATAAGCAAATGATGCTTTGATTTTGCATGTGCTTCGCTTTAATCTCATTAGGTGCTCTTTCATCACTGGGTCATATTTAGAAAGCATCTCAAACATTTCAAGAAAGTTTCCTTTATTCAATGAAGATTCATCTTCATTGTGGCCCCTGAATGCCAGATTTTGCTTGGCGAGAAACAATGTGATATCGAGCAACCTGTGCAAGATGTCTCTCCACTTTTAGTTCTCCATGTCCATCAAAGCAATATTTTCGGCATCAATTGTTTTGTGCAGTCTAAGTCCTGCTGCCAACGTTTTCCATTTTCAAAGCAATGTAAGTGCTCTTCTGATGTCTCATGAATATGCACTTTCGGGCTCAGTTTCCACCCCGTCTGAAACCCAGTCACAAATTTGGATGTCGTGTCTGTAGCATTAACAGTAAAGAGTCGGCAGCAAAAACAATATAATTTCTCACTGACGAGAGAGTAAACCATCCATGTTCGCAACACTTTCTCGCCATTTGGCATCACCTTGTAAAACCACTCTTTTAATAGCTGGCGAACATCTCTGTTTGCTTTTAGATCTTGCCTTGTCACAATTCTGAGAGGCCCATCTTTGTTCTGGAGAGAAGCACTTCCTCTTTTGATGATTAGAACCCGCAAATGATCTGGAATTGGTACATTCCAATAAGAAGCATCATCTAAAATATTCCAATTTTTTCCATTCATGATCACATTTTCAGTATCATGGTTAGAGTCACTATCAGTTCACTCTTCTGTTACGATTTCATCCATTTCCTTCTCTTGTTCTTCTGCTTTATTTTCTTCTATTTCAACTTCCTCCTGTGCTGAATGCATAGCATCAGACAAATTAGCCTCATCAATTAGTGACTGAGGAACTGTGTCTTTGGATGAACCCTGGGCCTCATCTGGTCTCTTTACATATTGCAGCATGGATCCGCTAATGTTGATAGTGATAAATTTTTCTTAATTTTTGCTCTTCTTTGTTGACATCCACTTGGCCTCTTCATTTTATGCATCCCACGTGGCATGATATAATATCCTGGAGCAATAAAAAATAAAATATTTAAAACTAGCGGACCTGTGCGAGAAATCTCGCATGTACATAAGCCACACTTTCCCCAATAGGTTTATAATGAGAGACTGAAGGAGAAGGGTTGTTATGTTTCTACTTAAACCAAATGATTGTAGAACACTATTTACGTTTCAGGCGTCCCTACAGCCAAAATGCGAACTGAACAGCAATGATGTCACGTATTTTCCCACAGAAACAGTAATTGCAAATTGCACACTTCTTACAAAAATTGATATTTATGAAATTAGAATGCAATTCGTCACTGATAATGTCATTTGTGTGCTGAGTCCATTGATTGACAGCTCAGCCGTAACACTCACCGGTTATTCGATATTTATGAAATTATACGATTTGAGTACTCATTCCTTTAAATCAGGGGTTCTCAAACTTTTTCTGTCGCGCCCCCCTTCTGAAACATGAAATATCTAGCACCCCCCCCCCCCATTCTCATTTCCTTTCTTAGCACTTCCCATAGGCTACTTCCCACAAAAAAAAAAAAGATCACACAAGATCTCCGGTAGGCCTACTGTGTATGCTACTGCCTAATTAGTTTCAACTACCAGTTACATTATTATTAATAATAATAATAACACACAATTCATTATTATTAGAGCACATCAAAGTACAACTACGTTTTGTAAAACAAAATGTCATGCATATGTATTACTTTGCTTATAAAAATAAAAACAACTGCTGCACGTGCAGTTATTGGAATTGAGCAAATTTTGTTTATGCATTTTATTAATCCCTTAACGAGTCAAGGACTCATATACAAAGGAATTGTACAGTTTTATCTTGTTGGTGACAAATTACAATACAATGTTTAGTTTACAAAGTTTTCAGTATGAAAATATATACAACATTTTGTAGCTTTCATAAGTTTTTGTACACAATATGTTCTTCTTTTGTCTTCTCAGATTATGAAATTTCTTCAAACTGACAGTTTATAATCATTCCACATAAACTGTTTTAGCCTCCTTTTAAAGATTGGTAGGCTAGGTGCAATTTTTATATTTTCTGGTAGTCCATTGAATTTTACAAAGGCACTATACTTAATGCTATTACTGCCATATTGTTTGGAATTGATATGGAAAAGTGTTATGTCATCTGCATGTCTAGTTTTGTAAGCGTGTAAATCAGATTGTTTAGTGAAGTTTAAATTTGTGTGTATTCTGTTGTGTAGGATTTGGTATATTAGGACATTTGATTTGATTTCTGCATTTAGGGCTACTGGTTGAATTTTACTCGTAATATAAAGGTGTTTGGTTAGTGTTAAAAAAGGGTAGTTATAAATATTTCTTATGGCTCTATTCTGAATTACCTCAATTTCCTTTTTTAGGTAATTTGAGCATTTTATCCAAATTGTATTCAAATATTGTAAGTGGCTATGGATTAAGGAAAAATACACTTTCCTGAGTAGATATTTTGGGATATAGTAGCTCAATTTTTTTATCATCCCAGCGGCAGGTGATATTTTTTTTACTAATGCATCAATGTGCTTTTGCCAGGATAGATTTTCATCTATTATTAAGCCTAGGTATTTGACAGATGAGACCCTTTTAACTGCTTTTCCATTCAGCATTATATTCTGAGTGATGTCTAACTTTGTTCTACGCTTTGATATTATTAAATAATTTGTTTTATCTTCATTTATTGTTAATTTATTTGACTGGGTCCAGCCAAGTATGGTATTCATGTCCTCCTGCATGTGTGTAATCAGCGTGTTGGTGGTGTACGCATTGTAAAAGATGCTTAAGTCATCTGCAAACAACGTTATATTACCATGAAAACGGAGTGTTGCTATGTCATTAATATATACTAAGAAGAGGGAAGGACCCAGTATTGATCCTTGAGGCACACCGTGGGTAATATTAACTTCCTCACTTCTGTAGCCATTTATTTCAATATACTGCTTACGATTAGATAGGTAATTTTTAAACCATGTCCAAGCTACTCCTCGGATACCTGCTTTATCAAGTTTCCCTAAGAGAATTTCATGGTCAACAGTATCAAACGCCTTTCTCAGGTCTATGAAAAGGCCACTCGCTGTCATCTTATTGTCTAAGACATCCTGCAAGTTAGAGATAATATCAATTGTGGCTATTTCTGTGCTTGAGTTTTCTCGGAATCCATATTGCCCTTTGTAGAAGTAATCATTTTTATTTAAGAAATTAACAATTCTGTTTTTTACTACTGTTTCGAGTACCTTGGATATGGGTGGGAGGATGGAAATGGGCCTGTAATTGTCCGGATTGCTTTTGTCACCTCCTTTATAGACTGGTATGACTCGTGCTATTTTTAGATCATCAGGCACCAGACCAGTCTCTAACGATACATTTATTAAAGTAGTTAGTGGGCTACTTAGCATGTCAATGGAGTTTTTTAACAATTTCACTGACATACCATCTTTGTCTTGGCTACTTTTCATTTTAAGGCTTAATATAATATTGCGAATTTCCATCTCATTAGTCGGGGTCATAAATATGGAATCTATGTTGACATTAATTTCATTAACGTTCTTCCCTGGGGGGATGTTTATGGCTAATTTGTGTGCTATGTTTATAAAGTGAGTGTTTAGAGCATTGCAAATATTTTCTTTTCCTGTGAAAGATTTACCGTCAATTATTATCTCACTGGGACCATCTTTGTTTTCAGTTGTGCGGTTGTAGATCATTTCATTGATTACTTTCCAAGTATCTTTTATGCTATTGGCATTCAATGTTAATTTGTGTTCATAGTATGAGGATTTCAGTTTCCGTTTTAAAGCTGTCACTTTGTTCCTACATATTATGTGCTCTTCCTTTAAGAGGTTATTGTTTCTGTGAATGCTAGTTTTAAGTTTAGCATGTAGTAGGTCCCTTTGTTTTATTAGCTGAATTAGTTCTGTTGTTATCCATGGGTTTTTGTGGTTCTGGTGTATTTCTCTCAGGGGTGAGTCAGTGTTTTCTTTGTTGGGTGTCTGTGTCAAGATTTTGTGTTTCATGGCGATGTAAGTTTCGTTTAGATCATCTAAGCAGTCTATTTGATTGAGATCATTAGAGAATTTGTTTTTGTTCATGTACCGGTAATTTTTATTCACGTTTTTTGAACTAGACCTTTGCTTGTTGGGGGCGTATTTAAATGTCATGTTCGAGATTGGGCTTTTGCCTGGATAGTAGTTTGACCAGAAAATCTCAGTTACAAGAATATTATGATCACTAATATCACTATTTATATTGCTTATTCTATAGGCATATTTACAGTTATTAGTGGCCACCTGATCAAGGAGTGTACTTGTTGATTCACTTATTCTTGTTGGATAGCGAGTATTGCCTTGTGTGAAACCATAGCTTGATAGTAGATTGAGGTATGATTTGGTTACATTATTTTTGTTTAATAAGTTAATATTTGTATCACCAATGCATAAGGAAAGATTGGCATTGTTTTTCGAGAGAATGTGCTCTAAAGATTGCATGAATTTTGTTGCGTTATTTATGTTTGGATTATATACTGCAATTATATTAATAGTATGCAGGTTATTGAAACGAACAGTATCATTTCTTATGAGCTCTAACTGGATCAAGCTATGGTTACTCTCAACTAGGTTAAGAACTTTTGTATTCCATTTTTTGTGGACATAAACTCCCACACCTCCACCATCCTGATTGTCTCTGTGTACAAATGCAACAGAATAGTTGTTTAGGTTGAAGTATTTAGCTTCATTACTTTTTACCCAAGTTTCGGTTACCACTATGACATCTAGATTTTCCACAATATGTATTAGTATCTCGATATCTTCTAGTTTATTTTTTAGGCTTCTGCTATTCACGTAAAGACACTTGATTTGGCTAACCTCATTTTTAGTGTCTGCTATGTAGTCGTGGATACAGTCATATTTACGCTCATCAATTGATGAGTGTAAGTCAACATCAACTAGTAGGTCCATGTCTTGATTCATTCTTATTACTGTGAATGGGATGGCTGAGCCTTGTTGTTGGAAGAGTCTCTTACTAGCCTTTCAATGTCTTCTGCTGAGCTGATCCTGACAGCCTTGTCACCATCTGATCTACGGACGAATATTTTGCAGTCCCGGGTCCAGACGTATTTAAAACCTAAATTACGGAGGTCTCTTGCCTGTTTGTGAAGTACTTTATTTGCTGGCGTCAAATGCTCGTTAATGTAGATAGGCCTAGCCCTTCCATTGATTCCTGCATGACTTGAGTTCAGGTTGGGTTTGGATCTTTTGCCTTTTAGAATTGCGTCTTTTTTTAGCCGGCTGCAGAATTTTACTAGTAAAGGAGGTGGAAGACCTTCTCTGCTGTGTGGTAGCCGATGGCAGGCGTCAATATCGGACTCAACAACTGTGACACCCAATTGGTCAGCGATAGTCTTGACAATTTGAACGGGGTTTTCGTTTGAAGTGTGCGGCACGCCATGAAGCTCTAAGTTGTTTCGCCGAACGTACTGTTGAAGCTCGAGATTCTCTTGCTTTAACAATTTGACCTCACTGCAGACGATATCCTTCTCTAACTCACAAACTCTTTGGCTGAGCTTTGTTATTTCTGACAAGGCTTGCTTCAGAGTTTGTGCGGCAGTTGAAATGTCACTTTTCATACCATCAAAACAATCAGAAAAGTATGTCACGGACTTAAGCATGTCATTTTGAGTCTTTTCAATGTTTTCGAGTTTTGTCAGTCGGAGGTTGATTTCACAAACAAGATCGTGTAAATCTGATTTACTTACATTCTCGTCTGGCGAGGCGATTTTAGAAACCTCATCCGTAGTTGACTTATTACTCATTGCACTGCACACGACACAATACCATTGCTTGGCCTTGTCGGACAAAAGTCGGTTAAAAACTTTCTTCTTTATGTTAACACAGGTTCTGTGGTATGATTTACCACATTCCCCATCACAATTTATGTAATCTTCATTATCAGTTATACATTTTTCACACTGACCGCACTCGGTTGATTTGTTACTTGTCGCCATCTTGTTTCACTAATTACTGTAGTCTTTAGCTGTGACACCAGTGTTCAGTAATGCTTTTCATATTTGAAAGCTCGTGACTTATAAACGACAATAGAAATAATATACCATATACAATTTTCAACATTTCACTGTGAATTTGAAAAATGTTATGTTAAAACTCTTCACCCATGAAAAAGTAAAACAGAGAATAAAAGTGTACATGGATCAGAATTCGGTAATTCTGAGACACTTACGGAGTTAGTTCGATGTGTGAGCTTGAATTGGAGATGAAAGTAAATCCAGTCTTGGTTGGATGTTTGAAACAGCAACTCGCAGATCCCCTTCCAGCTGCAGCCGAGACCGATGCTTTGACTTGACGGATGCCATTGCGGAAAATGTTGACTCACACAAGTAAGTTGAAGCGAAGGATGATAACAGGTCCACTGCTTTTCTTGATAAAATGGGATATTCATTCCAAATCTGCACCCAAAAATTTTCAAGAGACTTCGACTTAAATTCATTTCGAAGTACTGTATTCTGTCACTTGGAGTTCTATTAGTTCCTCCAATTCTGCCGTTGGCAGGTGGGCGGTTACGTTCGTTTCAAACGGACTGCGAATCCAGTCATTCTCAGTTGAAGGTTGTGGAAATCTACCCTCGAATTTTTCACAAAGGTTTTGGAGGTGTTCTACGACAGTTCTACTAATTTGACAAATATCTAACTCATTTTCTTCCAGGAATTCATTCAGACAATGAAACATCTCACAGTTACCTTTGTCCATCTGGGCTTTCCAAAGTTCAAGTTTTCTCTTAAAAGCAAGCACTTTGTCACTTAGAATGAAAATATTACTATTTCGTCCTTGAATTGACACGTTAAGTTCATTCAGTTTTTCAAATACCGGTACGTCAGCCAAGTAGCACAGTATTAGAAGCCATTTCTCATCCAGAAACAGAGTTGCGAGTGTAGGACTGCTGTCCAATAGGAAAATACGAAGTTCACTCTTCAACTCCACAACGCGACGAAGGACTCGACCACAAGACAACCAACGCACCTCCGTGTGCTATAGAAGCGAATCCTGTGTAGATCCCATCTCCTCGCAAAGAATGGAAAATAGCCGACCGTTTAAAGCTCTTGCTTTCATAAAATTTACTACACTGATAACATCGTTCAGCACTTGATTGACTTCCGGTTGTAGTACTTTTGAAGCCAATGCCTCCCTGTGTATCATGCAATGTGTGAATTTTACAGAATTAGTAACAGCACTCACTCTTGCTCTGAAACCCTTTTTAGTTCCAGTAAATGCCGGCGCCCCATCAGTACATATACCAACACAATTTGTCCATGAGAGATTGTTGTCAATAAAAAAGGAATTCAAAAGAGAAAAAATATCTTCGCCTCTAGTCCAGAGCTTTACAAAATAGAAAACTCGTGCATTTCATTTTCATGACCGTAGCATACATAAACAAGAAGCTGGGCATTGTTTATGATATCAGTATGGTACTGTCATCAAATAGCAGGGCAAATTTTGGGCTATCATGAAGACGTGGTAGCAATTGATTTTTTATGTCAGAGGCTATTACATCAATACAAGGAGTTACTGTATCATTTGAGAACGGTATTGACTTCAAACACTCGCCGAACCTTTCTCCATGCATGATCGTGCACATTTTCACGGCTGCAGGAAGAAGTAATTTCTCACCAATAGTATGTGGTGATTTGGATTTTGCAATTAAATAGGATACCTCCAAAGATGCTCTTAGCGCTTTCTAAGGAACTGTTGCATGCTTTTCTAGGAATCTAACATTTCCTTTTAGTTGTTGCTCGTGGCGCTTAAAAAATGCTAAAGGTTTACTTACACAGTCTGGATGTTTAGTCTGCAAGTGTCTCTTAAGTTTCACAGGCTTCAAACTGTCGTTTGCTAAAATCTCCAAACAAAGAAAGCATTGAGGTTGTTTCTGATTATTATTCGAAAGAATGCTGAAGCCTAATGTCAGACAATCGTCTTGATGTTTACGCACTTTCACTTTGTGTGTAGAATTAATAATCCTGATGAGAGCGGAAGTAGACGCGGAAGAACAATGGACTTGGTTTCAATTTGAACCTTGTTCTTTTTCCGAAGGAGGGCAAGCACTATCACTTTCATGGGGTTTCTTTTTACCACTTCTAATAAGGCACTTATCCATGGGTAATGGCGTCACTCGTATCAGTTTATTGTAAAGTTGGCTATCCACACACTAGAATTCACCTGTTCACTCACTGTCTTTGAACTGACTGGAAAGGCCTAGCTGAATTCGAATCGGCAACGGCAGAAATAGAAGAAGCCATTCTTGGAATCCATTCTTGAAAGGAAGTGGTAGTCACATTGTCAAGCGGCTTATTGTCATTAAGTTTTGGTAAGGAGCTGTCACTGCGGGTGGCGAGTGAAAGGGAGCTGTGTGGGAAATGTGACTCGCCACCTTTTCTCAGAATTCCTGCTGACAGGATCTACTGGTCAGCTTTTGTGATATAAGACAGCAAAGGTACGAGTTTATTATTCTTGAATGGTCTTGGGTGCTACCTGCCTATGATAGGTTCATGAATATGAGGATAGTAATATTTGTTACAGAATATGAAATATAGGCTAAATATTCCAATCAAAGCCGGCGCCCCTCTTTATCACTCTCTGCGCTCCCCTGGAAGGCGCATCACACACTTTGAGAACCCCTACTTTCAGTGGCGGCTCCAGCGGGTAGGCCGGCTAGGCCCGGGCCTACCCACATTTTCCAAACAAACAAAAAATCAGGGTATTAATTGTAAAAAATTTATAAATAGCCTACTACGTAATAATTACTTTGGTTTATTTCAAATTTAATATAAAACAAGTAAACAGTAGTTAGATACTGTAAACTACAAAGTTAAAGATATAAATCAATAAATTGTACCTACCCTTAAAGAATATAGTGTATTTACTTAGGAATATTTGTTATAGTTTGTAGTTGCAAGTGATTGTGCGCGGAGTAGAGTGGCGACACTGCCTGTTGTACGGACAGTCAGCTGTACGCTAGCGCTAGAGGCTTGGCGGGAGTTTTTCATTGTTTACGTTTATGTGGATCGAACTGGCAGTGGCAGACGATAGTCCTCATTTCAGTGTTACGCTAACGCCATTACGCCACTTGGTTTAGTTCTGTTTGTTTGGTGGTTTTTAGTGTTGCTATGGAAAAGTTTTTGGTGAAGTTGAAGCAGACTTTGAAGAAACCTAATGAACCTTCAAAAGAATGTGTTGACGGTGAGTCTTCTAGTAGAAGTTCCGATGAAGAAGAAGTTCAAGCAGTTAAAAAACTAAAAACTGACGATCCTTCTACGAATGTTCAGCCGAAACGACCACTTGATTTTAGCGCAAGTGCCAGTGATGGGCCGAAGCAACCGCAGCTAAATTTTCCTAGACGGAATATAAGAGGAAAACAGCGGTCCTTCCATACCAACTGGTATAGTAAGTATTCTTGGTTAGAATACTCAGTAGGAAATGACGCTGTATTTTGTTTCTTTTGCCGACACTTCTCTGTCACAGGCAGAGAAGTACTTACTACTTCGGGATATAATGACTGGAAAAATTTCAGTGAAATGTCAGACAAACACGAGAAATCTAGCTGTCACAAACTTTGCCTAACAAAGTACAAAGGATGGCTGGATACACAAAAAACTGGTGCCGTTACTATCAAAATTATCGAGTATATGGTGCAAACAATAGAAAAGAATAGAGATACATTAAAGACCCTCGTGAGAAGTGTGATATTTTGTGCACGCCAAGACATTGCTCTGAGAGGACACAGGGAGGGTGAAAACAGAAATTGCAGTGACAGTAATGAACCAGTTGAAGCAAAGGAGGGGGCTGAGAAGTTTTCGGATGTAAATCGTGGGAACTTTCAAGAATTAATAAACTTATTGTGTTTAGAAAATGACCGGTTTAATTTGAATCTAAAAACCATGCCTGGAAACGCAAAGTATACATCTAAAGATGTACAAAATGACATTTTAGACACCACTGCGAATTTGATTACTCGCAGTATAGTTGAGAAAATAAAATCTAGTAACGTATACAGCATTATAGTGGATGAAGCTCGAGATGAAGGACACACAGAACAAATTAGTATCTGCTGTCCTTACACTCATCAATGTAAGATAAAAGAAAGATTTTTGGGTTTTGTTCAATTAAAAGAGCTAACCGCTGAATCTTTAGCTAGCAAAATAAAACAGTTTTTGGATTCAATTGGACTTGAAATAAGGAACTGTGTAAGTCAGTCATATGACGGTGCTTCCGTTATGTCGGGAAGGTTTAACGGGCTGCAGTCCCTTATTAGACAGATGACTGAAAATCCTTGCCCTTATGTACATTGCCATGCACATCGGTTAAATTTAGTCTTGGTTGACGTCGCTAAAAATGTACAAATAGTTAGGGAAACTATGGGCCTTTTGAAAGCAATATATGCTTTTCAATTGTGTTCTACGCTTCGCCATGAAATGTTCATATTTACTCAAGATACTAAACCTGGGAGGAAAGTCATCACAGTGCCTCAACATAGTGACACTAGATGGGTGGCAAAGTATAAGGGGGTAAATTTCTTTAAGAACCAGTTTGGCACTGTAATAAATGCTTTGCAGAAGTGCACTGAAAGTTCAAAACCAAGAGAAGCAGCTGAGGCAAAAGGTCTTATGCAAATTAGATCTTTTGAGAATGTCTTCATTCTAGTTAGTTTTGAGGGTATTTTACAAGTTGTAAATATCCTATCAAAGCAACTACAGTCTCCAACCCTGGATATAGGAAAGTGTCTTAAGCTCGTAAAAGCAACAATGGATAGCTTAGGCCAGTTTCGATCAGAGGAAAAGTTTGAAGAATTTTTTGAAGAAACAAAACAGATTTGCGAAAACAATGACATTTATTGTTCAACCGACACTGGGCGAGACAACAACAAGTCTTGATGACTATTTTGTTCTAGAAACCTCTGGAAAGGGAAGGTCAAAGTGTGTAGAGAGTGATGAAAGTGAGCATAAGGCAAAACTAACAGGGGTGTATTTTGATGTACTTGACAATAAACTATGTGAAATGAAAAAAAGGTTTATTGACAATGATGTTCAAATGGCTTGTATCTTGGCATGTGATCCAAAATCAGAAGAGTTTTTGAATCCTGAAGTTTTGTGTAATTTTGCAGAACTTCACGGCAAGGATAGTAACTTTACCTCTACCCTAAAAGTACAGTGTGGTTTAGGTAAATTAATGTTTGGCAACTCCAATAGTAGCATTGATGTGTTGAAGGACTTAACCGATTTCCCAACGTTTGAAGAATTACAACACATTATGACCATTATATTGACGATGCCCGTCTCCACAGCGTCTGCTGAAAGGACTTTTTCTACAATGAGAAGAATCAAATCAAATTTGCGGGCCACAATGACTGGGAAGAGACTCAACAGTTTGGGAATAATATCCATCGAAAGAGAAGCAAGCTGCGAACTTCTAAACCATCCTCATCCCGTCGTTGATGAATTTGTATCTCAGAAGGGTAGAAGATTGCAGTTTTCCATTAAATGAACTGTGCATTTGAGATGTGTTTGTGTGCATATTATTGGATTGGTTTGAGTTGTATTTTGAGTTTTCTACTTAAAGTTAAAATTAGCTTTGTGAAATTTATAGGTAATAAAGTGTATTTTGTTGAAATTCAAAAAGTGTTATGAGTTTTTATTTTGAAGGTTAATCCATTATTTCGAATAATATCCCCCTTAGATAGTTAGAATAAGTCATTTTGTGTTTTGAATCAATAAAAGCTAATAGGCATAGTAGGCTCTTGCAAATAAACTATTATTACAAGTAGACCATATCTTATGCAACAACTTACTGTAATTGTGATTACAACTTACTGTAATCGGAGCAACTTACTGGAATTGTGATTAGTGATTCTAAGTCTTGTCAAAATTTTCTTTCCTGACAATTAGAGAGTGTGTACAGTCAATTTCAAAAACGTCAGTTAATATATTATTTTATCACAATCTGGAAAACAATTAAAGGTCTAAATTCTAAGCAAGTGACGAAATATTTTAGGCTTAATTCCATGACTAAAAACATCTATGCTCTGCATGCTCTAAAACCTTATTTGAGACACCGAAACTACTTTTATTTGGCTATACCACATGTATAGCGCAATAAAAGCAAGAGTAAAGTGTACCATCAAAAAGCCTTAAAAATCACCAATTTGCATCCAAATTTAAAAAAAAAATCCGGGGGAGGACCCCCGGACCCCCCTTTGGCTGGGGGGTACGGAATAACCACAAACTGTGCCTACCCAAAAATATAATCCTGGAGCCACCCCTGCCTACTTTAAATTACTGTTTCTGAAATCCATGCAAAATGATAAAGGAAAGGCGTCACAGCGGCCAAAATATGAAGTGGACAGCAATTATGGAGCGTATCTTCCTGCAGCAAGAGTATCTGCAAATCACACACTTCGTACAGTTTTTTAAAAGTCATCTTTTAAAGAAATTATAGATATTTATGAAATTCTCTTTCATTTGAATGCTCATCTTTCACGATAGGTCGCTTGTGAGCGCTGCAGGAGGGATCTATACTACTGAAATAATATATATGATGATTTGATTGATAAAACAAATTATACTTGAAAATCATTTATTTATTGAATAACGTCCTTTAATAAGAATAATTTCATGGAGTGACATAGAATCATAGACAGTGATATTTTGTTTGAAACGATACATACATATAAAATTGAATAAAATGCAAAATTACTCACATTTATGTACTTGAAGAAATACAATAATAAACGTAAGCCACGTACAAATTACGTAAATTATAAATACACATTTTTTTTATAACCAGTGAAGTGAAGGCAGACAATTAGTACTGGTAAAAAATATACTGGTATGTTCTGCTGTGCTAAATTTGTTTAAAAATGAAATTTTTACGAACAGCCCTAATTTTGGTGTCACCCCT
Source organism: Meconema thalassinum (assembly GCA_946902985.2). Classification (NCBI taxonomy): domain Eukaryota; kingdom Metazoa; phylum Arthropoda; class Insecta; order Orthoptera; family Tettigoniidae; genus Meconema; species Meconema thalassinum. The sequence continues at coordinate 431,727,703 of OX336389.2, forward strand.
TGTGATGGTGTCATCCGGTGCAGTCTGCACTCCCCCTCCCCACCCCCTAATGACGCCACTGATCTCAAGTATGTTTTCAGGAAACGGAGAGTCGAAAATGACCGTTCGGCACTTGCGATGCTTACAGGATGTGTCAGTATTACTTTGAGCATCGTCTTCACCAATGGAAATAAAACTGGGTGGCAAGCCTCGAACGCACTAGCTACAGTTGATGGGATGAAGCCCCCATTGTCCATTTCCATATTTCATTTTGTTGACCAATAGAGATATTCAGCTTTTAGTTTCATATACAACACTTATTCTTGTATTTGAAACAAAGTGGCATATACCTCAGTCACTGTCTTCAAGACTTCATTTTTGGTCTGGAGTATCAATATTAGTAATACAGTTTTTAAGAACATTTTGAGGTAGAAACATATTTAGCTTGTAGATGTCAAAGACTTCATCAGAAAATTTTGTCTTTAGATCGTTGATCACCCAGTCCAGCAAGTGGATATAGATATTCCTCCTAAAATATTCTTCAGCAGTAGTGAATGGTGCATTTTGTCGGTTTCTTTGTCTCTCTCTGATTCTCGGAAGCTTTATCTCTACAGCCAACACACTTGCAATTTTATTACACTTTTCATACTCGCTGCTGAAGTCTTCTATATTATTCCTTTTCTTGGAAAAGATGGATATCACGCTGAATACTGCATCAGATGCTGACTTGACATCTAGGATTTCAGTTTGATAAAGTACGCTCAAGTAATGAGTTATGGCTAGAACTTCGTTAAGACAGCACAAAGATACATTAAATTCCTCATCGGTTATGCTGGACAACAAACATTGTGCGTTAGGTGGTGACGCATCCCCTTGAACGTCTGACCTACTGGAGACAATTTCGAGTGCTGCATTGACTTTTTCGATGTTGGCTGAACATTTCAAAATAGCTTTGTGCCGTTCCACCCATCGTGTCTCACAAGGGTCAATCAGTTGGCCATTTTTTCAGAACCATATTATTTTCGTTTTGAAGGAGCATTAAAGAATGATATAATTTCTGTCAAAATACCGAATGTATTTCTTACAGACTGGACGTTTTCTGTTTTGGATATAGCCATGTTTAGTTGGTGGTTGTAGCAAGGGCATCTTACTGCATTAACAACAACTTTCTGAATCTCTTGTACTGCTCCAACAGTTTCGGAAATATTCATGGAAACTCCATCGGTTCCTATGCCAACACAGTTATTAAGGTTGAAAGCAAGAGCCCTTAACTCTCTAATCACTACTTCACCGAGTCTCAAACCTGTCACCGTCGGTTCAGTTTCATTGCTTTGATGGTTTTCATTGCCATCTTCTATCTCTGAGCCTGATGAATATTTTTTAAGGTCCACAACAGCTTTTCTAATGTCGAGAAATTCCACAAAATCTTCTCTAACCTTAACGTGGCCTGGTTCAGTGCAAACGTATCTCAGAATAAGTGACATTTGAGAAATATGGGACACATCCACTGTTTCATCAAACATGAAGCTGAATTCCTTGGCTTTGTTTACACGAGCCCTTATTGTCTTCAAAATCTCCTCACCACAGCATTCTATGAGAGAATTTTGAATTGTTTTACTGGTAAAGAGGCGTCTTGGACCAGCCGTTTTTAGATGCTCTTTAAGAGCACAAAAGCAAATTAATATGCCAATGTCATTAAAAGGTAGTTACACTTTTAAAGGTCTGTAAATATTAATATTTCACGAGCTTAGAATATGTTAATGTTTAGTGAATAACTATGAAATTGCATGATTTGTGTCCAGGCTTTTAATACAAGTAACCAAAAATTGTTTAAATAACATTCAAAAATATTAGTAAAATGTATCCAAATTTTATCCCCCTCTGCCCCCCTCCCCACTTTAAATCCGCCCCTGCTTTCCAAAGACACATCACAAGAAGAAATAGTTTCTGGCACTCAGATGAGTCTTCGAGCTTCTGAGAAACTCTTTCATGTGGGTATGCCATTGTTAAAGTGGCTTTTGGCATGTACGGTACCCAAAGGAAACGATAAAATTGTACTTACAAAATTACAAGTGGTACTACATGCCTGTAACTTTACACGAACTCTTGGTTCATGGAGTGGAGGGCATTGGACACTGTATTATTGATTGGACAACTCACCTAGGAAGCCCAGGAGACTAGGAACAAAGATAATAGGCGTTTCAGAGAAGTATTTGCAAGGAAGATTTCAAGAAAACACACAAATACTGACCTTTTCCATAGGCTGCTTATTTCCTCGGATGACCTCATAGTTCCGCCCCTTAAAACAACAATATAACTATTTCCTCCGACCCATACTATATTGCCAGTTTTGGGAAATCAAGGAAGAGAAAGTTGGTTGCGCTTTCAAGACAATCGCTAAACTTGTTGTCTGAGCCTCCTGTATCTGGTTCTCCCAAATAAGATGCCTATTCTGATGGAACTTCATCTAATGCCTAAATTGTATGGTAAGTAGGCCTACAAGTATTACCATTTCTGTTTTAAAATATTCTGAACAGCATGTCCCATTATTAACATTAATTAATTTTTTCTGAACCTATATCGAAATATGGCCGGCTCCGTCGTGTTGGGGTAGTGCGCTTGCCTCTCACCCAGAGGCCCCGGGTTCGATTCCTGGCTCCGTCAGGGATTTTAGAAACTGACGTGAGGGCTGGAACGAGCACTCAGCCTCGTGAGGACAATTCAGTAGCCGTCGGACAGTGAGGCAGCGCCCCGGTCACGAAAACCAAGATTAACGGCCGAGGGGACCACTCATCACCCCAATATCTGCAGGCCAAATGGCTGGGCAGCGGTCGCTTAGTAGGCCTAGGTCCTTCACGGGCTGTAGTGCCAGAGGTTATATTTATTTATTTTTATATCGAAATATTATTAAAATTAGCCTTGGAGGCTGGATTTAGACAGCTCCTTAACCCGGTCCATGAGGCAATTATAATTGGCTACATGGATAATTCTTGCCAGGCGCGTCCACGTCGCGGGGTTGGACAACGGTACTGTAATATACCATGGAACTACCGTACCGGCTAAGTTCTGGTGAGGACCCAGTCCTATGGGGTATAACATAGGCCCCGTGCACAGGGTTACGTGCGAAGACCTCAACGGAATCTGCAGCGGAGAAGACGGACTTCAGAAAGGTGGAGATTGCGGAAGAGGCAACCCAGTACTCAGGGAATAGTATGAGTACAGCATCAATCGGCAGCGTCTGTTTCCCAGGTTAGGGGCGGCTGCAAGGGCGTCTGTTTCCCATGTTAGGGGCGGCCTGTATAATAGCTGGCAGTAGCTTCATAAAATGCCTTTGGGAGTGGCGACCCCATCGTAATAATAGCCTAAAATGGAAATGGCACTTCAAATGATTCGGAGAAGGTTAGGGCGTACCCTGCAGGCGACGCGCAGTTCTTTTCGTACTGGGGGAACTGTGAGAAATGGGCGACCAGTAACCGAAATGAAAGTGGGAATCATGAATGTCATGACCCTGACAGGCAAGGTGGAGGAGGTGGTAGACTTCATGGAGAGGGAGAATGTTGGATTGATGGGGCTGAGTGAAGTGAAATGGAAAGGTAAAGGAAGGAAGAAATTGAGGAAAGGATACACATTATACTGGAGTGGTGGCCAAGAGGCAAAAAATGGCGTGGGACTGATAACCTCGAAACAACTGGAGGAGTATGTTGAAGTGGTCGAGTGTGTGAGTGACAGAATAATGAAAATTAGAATGAAGATGAAACATGACGTGATGGACTTCATACAAGTGTATGCACCACAGACTGGAAACAGAGAAGAAGATATTGAAGTATTCCTGGAGGATGTAGAAAGAGTAATTTCAGATGTAGAAGTGGTGATCATGGGAGATATGAATGCACAAGTCGGAAACGAGAGACAAGGAAAGGATGAAGTCATTGGACCATATGGATATGGGAAAAAGAACCGGGAAGGAGAGGAACTTGTAAATTTTTGTGAAAGGAATGGACTGATAGTGGGTAATTCATGGTTTCAGAAGAAAAACAGCAGGAAAATTACGAGATATGGTTGGGGCGATAGAAGAACAAAATCAGTAATTGACTACTTTCTGGTGGAAAGGACTAATCGCAGAAAGCTGATAGATGTGACAGCTTTACCAGGAGAAGCATTTGATGGGGACCATAGAGCTGTGGTGGCAAAATTTAGATGGGAAAAATTGGAAAACCTAAAGGAGATCAGAGAAAGTAAAATAAAAGTATGGAAATTGAAAGACAAAACTGTACAGGAAGATTTTCAGGAGAGATTGAAGCAACAAATCCCAGTTACTGAAGTGGAAAACATAGAAGAGGAATGGTCCCACTTTAAAAAGGCATTTGTTGGTGCAGCAGAGAGTGCTTGTGGTAGGACGTCAACAAGAGTGAAAGAGAAGGAGACACCGTGGTGGAATGAGGAAGTGAGGAATGCAGTGAAAGAAAAGAAGTCTGCATGGAAAGAATGGAACCGAGATCAAACAGAAGAAAGCAAAAGGAAGTATCACGACAGCAAACGGAGGTTAAGAAAGTGGTAGGAGAAGAAAAGAAGAAAAGTTGGGAAGAATTTTCACGAAGAATGGAAACAGATGTAAGTGGCAGTAAAAGGATGCTGTATGGGCTTCTAAGAAGTAAGAGGAAAGAAAGAGTTACCACAAAGCTGGTGAAAAAGGAAGATGGAGAGTTGTTAACACACCCAGAAGAGATAATGGGACGATGGAAGGAGTATTTTGATAAGCTATTGAATGTGAGCAATTGTACTGGTGAGATGGAAGTGACACAACCTGACGACTCTATGACAGAAGATGATATAACAATGCTGGAGGTGGAATTAGCAGTACAGAAAATGAAGATGGGAAAAGCAACAGGGGTGGATGAAATCAGTGTAGAAATGATAAAGGCTGCTGGACCTGTTGGTATGCAATGGTTGAATCGACTGCTAAAGTGTGTGTGGAAACAGAAATGTGTACCAGAAGACTGGGAGAAAGGGCTAATAATACCAGTGTTTAAGAAGGGGGACAAGAAGGTGTGTGATAACTATAGAGGGATCACCCTCTTATCACAGATAGTGGCAGTAAAAGGATGCTGTATGGGCTTCTAAGAAGTAAGAGGAAAGAAAGAGTTACCACAAAGCTGGTGAAAAAGGAAGATGGAGAGTTGTTAACACACCCAGAAGAGATAATGGGACGATGGAAGGAGTATTTCGATAAGCTATTGAATGTGAGCAATTGTACTGGTGAGATGGAAGTGACACAACCTGACGACTCTATGACAGAAGATGATATAACAATGCTGGAGGTGGAATTAGCAGTACAGAAAATGAAGATGGGAAAAGCAACAGGGGTGGATGAAATCAGTGTAGAAATGATAAAGGCTGCTGGACCTGTTGGTATGCAATGGTTGTATCGACTGCTAAAGTGTGTGTGGAAACGGAAATGTGTACCAGAAGACTGGGAGAAAGGGCTAATAATACCAGTGTTTAAGAAGGGGGACAAGAAGGTGTGAGATAACTATAGAGGGATCACCCTCTTATCACAGATAGTGAAAATACTGGAAAGAATATTAGAAAGAAGAATGAGAAGAAAGGTGGAAGGAGAGTTGCAAGAGGAACAGTATGGCTTCAGGAGTGGAAGATCCACAGTGGACCCAATCTTTAGCTTGAGGCAGGTGATGGAAAAGAACTGGGAATAAGGAGAGGATTTGATCATGACTTTCATAGATCTAGAAAAGGCATATGATAGTGTCCCCAGAGAGAAGGTATGGGAAACCATGGTTAAGAAGAGACTGGGAAGAGAAATGTTGGAAATGGTGCAAGCAATGTACAACAACTGTGTTAGCAGGGTACTGACCCCAGTTGGAAAGACAGATTGGTTTAGGAACAAGACTGGACTAAGACAGGGGAGTGTGCTGTCACCTCTCTTGTTCATAATGGTGATGGATGAAATTGTAAAGGAAACAAAGGAAGCATATGGACATAAAGAAATGAAGTTACTGTTATTTGCAGATGATATTGTGGTCTGGGAAAGGAACACCGAAGAAGTGCAAAAACAACTAGATGCACTGAACGAAAATATTCAGAAGTACGGCCTGAAAATCAGTATAGAGAATAGCAAGACCATGGTGATGACAAGAGGGGAAAGACAAGGAAAGGGCACTGTGAAAATCGGAAGTCAGAGTTTGGAAATTGTGGACACGTTCAAATACCTAGGAAGTGAATTGATGCAAACTGGTAGGTTGGACATGGAGATTGGCAGGAGGGTACAGCAGAGCAATGCATTCTATCAAAGTGTAAGAAAACTTGTTTGGTATAAGGAAGTACCAAGGAAAATCAAGGAGGTAATATATAAAGTGTACTATGTTCCCATATTAACTTATGCAGCTGAGACTTGGACCCTGACAAGCAGGCAAGAGAGTAGAATTCAAGCCAGTGAAATGAAATTCCTAAGAAGTATGATAGGAAAGACAAGGAAAGACAGAGCGAGGAATGAAGATGTTAGGAAGGAAGTTGGGATGGGAAAACTAAATGAGAGAATTGAGAAGAATAAACTAAGGTGGTTTGGACATGTAAAGAGGATGGAGGAAAATAGAATACCAAGACAGATGCTGGAGGCGAAGTGCAAGGGTAAGAGAGCAAGAGGAAGACCTAGAACAAGGTGGATTGATCCAGTGAAGAACAGCGTAAGAAAAAGAAATCTGGACTGGGACAAGATCGTGGAAGAAGAATGGTGGAGGGACAGAGGAAAGTGGAGAAGTGCCATAAATACCCCAACCCGGCAGGAGCTGGATAAGGGGAAATGATGATGATGATGATTATTAAAATTACTAGTTGTATTTTCTGGAGCAGTAATTTGATATTTGTACTTGACTGACCTGACACGTAATTATCTACCATAATAGCAGTTTCATACAAAATGTCATGTAAATCGGTCCACTAGTTTCCGAGATACGATTTTTGGCCGGCTAGAATCCTGAAAATACCCACCGTGCGGCGCTAGCCTAAAATAAGTACATCCGATCCTCTCAGGTTGTGTGTTCGATGGATGGGGTTGTCTGGAATGCCATGGTTGGTGGTACCCTGACAATTTCCTCTGGTATATGTTCTTTACTGAACATCTTGTTTTATTAATTACGGTAAGACACTTGTCAAATGCACATGTTTCGGCTCATTTTTAGAACCTTCCTCAGCAAATAAACAAAATAACAAATTGTGAGCATTTAAATTACAGTTAGATGTATCCTTGTATGATGACATTATATATGTGTTATAGACATTAATATATTGCACTTTATCCAAAAACATAATATTTTTCATTTTGGACAAACATTAATTTAAAAAAATATGTTAAAAATTGTTTGTTTTAAAATATTTGTAGTCCTAAAATTGTTGTTTATAGTTGAACCATAATAATTTGTTAAATTGGTTTATTTGACATTCCTTAGCTTAAATAACAAGAGTCGGCATCTAAATTGAAAGCAGGCTTCATCATCATCTTGCAGAGTTTCCAGCCCGAGGCTGGGTCTGTTGGAACATAAGCCTTGCCACTTAGTCCTTTTTTCCCACTATCTCTCCGCTGTCACTCTGGTCCAGTCCTCGCCTCTCTTCTTGACACATTCCTCCACTCCTTTCAGCCATCTATCTCTTGGTCATCCCCTTGGTCGTTTCTTCTGCATCTGCATCTCATGTATCCTCTAGGGAATCTTCTTCTCTTCCATTCTCTTTAAGTGTCCATACCACCTCAGTCTTGATGTCTCAATCTTACCTTGCAAGGGCTCCTCTTTCACTATTTCCCTGACCTTTTCATTCCTCACCCTGTCTCTACTTGTTACTCCGATCCTACTTCGCAGGAACTTCATTTCACTTGCCTGTATTCTGCTTATGTCTCTTTTCTCCATTATCCACATCTCTGATGCATAGGTCAGTATCGCGATAGAGTAGCTTCTGTATAACACTTCCTTGCTTTTTTGTGGGACATCTTTATTCCACACTAAGCTCCTAATGCTTCTCAGAAATGCTTCTGCCTGTCTGCCACGTTCCGTAATCTCTTTGTCATTTCTCCCATTTTCCTCCACTATGCTTCCCAAGACCTATTCTCCTCTCCTCTCCGTCGTGTTGGGGTAGTGCGCTTGCCTCTCACCCAGAGGCCACCTCCAAGTGTTATCCGACTCATTGGTCTGCCCTTTTTCCTGGTCGTTAACAGGATCTCACATTTACTGATGTTGAACTTCCATCCGTATTCTCCCACTGTTTCTTCCCAAGCCTTCAGTTACTCCTGAATTTCATCCTCCTTGTTTCCCCAGACCATGAGATCATCTGCAAACACCATTGCTTTCATCTTATCTTCTCCTATCTTTTCTGCTACCGGTGTCATTACCTCATCCATAACCACAATAAAGAGAAGGGGTGACAGTGCACTACCCTGATTCAGGCCATTCATTTGTCTGTTTTTTCCCCTCCAACTTTCACACAACTCACACTTCCACAATACATCTCCTTCACTCTGCCTACAGTCCTCCTTTTTCCACACCCATGTTTTCCATTGCTTCCCAAACCTTCCCCCTACACACACTATCATAGGCCTTTTCAATGTCCAGGAAGGCCATCAACAGATCCTCTCCAAATTCGTAGTGGTGTTCCTGGAGCTGTCTCACTCAAAATATGAGATCCACTGTTGATCTCCCAGGTCTGAATCCATACTGCTCCTCTTTCAATTCTCTCTCCACTTTGGCTCGTATTCTACTTTCTAATATCTTTTCATATACCTTGGCACAGTGTGGTATGAGTGTGACTACCCTGTAATTTCTGCACTCCTTTCTGCTTATTTGATAGGCTTATTTGATACAATACATAGTCCCATTTAAAAAGTATTGTGCTAAGACAGTTCACAGGCCACACACTAGGGTCCCATGAAAGATGTAAGTTCTTCATCTCACCACATCTTTTTAAATTTAATTTAAAATTTTCAAATAACACACCTAAATTAAAATATTCATACCGTAGTTCTTAATCTTTCCTTTTATAGAAAAAATAAAACTAAGAACAAGGATATATTCTTAACCAAAGAACAACAACAGATCCTATTTGACGTTTTACAAAATCAAGTCTACCTTACTTCACTGTGTTCTTCCACAAGTCAAGACACAATACTTTTCAATTGGGACTATGTATTGTAACAAATAAGCCTGTTTTCAATTTAGATGCTGACTCCTGTTCTTTAAGCTAAGGAATGTCAAACCAATTTAACAACTTATTATGGTACAAACAACAATTTTAAGACGAAAGAATATTTTAAAACAAGCAAATTTTAACATGATCAACAAACTTTTTAAAATGTATGTCCAAAAGGGGAAAAAATATGTTTTTGGATTAAGTGCAACATCTATAACAAATATATAATGTCATCATACAAGATACATCTAACAGTGATTGTAATGCTCACAATTTGATATTTTGTGTATTTGCTGAAGAAGGCTCTCAAATAGATTCAAAACATGTACATTTGACAAGTGTCTTAATGAATAAAATAACAAGTATTGACATAGGGTAGGTCAATTATACATCCTTCAATTGGTAAGTCAATATGAATCCAGGAGATTACATTTCAATTATTATTTCTTTAATGTGGTCTCAGATGTCATGAGCCAAAACATATACCAGCATTATTGAAATATTTCAAACAGAAACAATTTTTCAAGATTTTCTTAAGAATGTGTCAAACATTTCTAAACATTCACATAATAAATAATTTATTTTTATTGTTCTATAATAGTTATAGCAACCATTTTAGTACATTTTGTTGATAGCTACCATAGGGATGTGCCTACAATATTCCAATGAAATATCTTTGTAAGTTCATGAGTTATTAAGGAAAATGAAAGATAATACTCAACTTTTAGGAAATGAGCAATGATGGAGAAGTTCTAAAATTCCCCCGCTGCATAAACTGATTCCTCGTCGTTGGACTTCCTAGCATTTTCCTCCAGTCTCAGTCTCTTCCTGCCTTGTTGGTAGATGCCAGGGCTCTTCTTGTCGCTAAATGAAGTCGAAGGTTATCGAGGTTTACTGCAGCTCGGTGGGAGTAGGCTACTTCCTAGGTTAAGTCTTATTCTTTTAGACACTTTGGATTTTGCCTTCATGCCTTCATTAAATGCCATTACTGTATTATTTACGGCAATCTGTACAGGCTTACTGCTGATTTAGGGCAAATTTTCCAAGTTTTTTTGCATTTAGTGATTCATTAATATTCTGGGTATGCCTAGGACACCTCTCCGGCAACTCTATTGCAATTCTATTGCACCCTTAATAGCAGTATGGAGATTGCTCTTATGTTTGTGGTGGCTTACAGTGACATAATGTACTGATCGTTGATGAGAACACCCAGATTCTGGACCCTTAGGGCAGATGCACATTTAAGGTTAAGTTGATTGTTATGGCTTTAATGGGCAGAACAGCAAGGTCATCTGCCCCTTAAGGTTAGGTTGCTCAGCATCATTAGTATTACCTTTTATGAACGTACCTATTACATTTAAAACTTGCCTTCCTTGCTTTGTAGGTAGCTTAATGTTTACCCATCGCAAATAGTCGTCTGTATCGACTACTGTTTGCTTATCATTTCGATGGGATAGGAGACTTGAACATCTGAAACTTTCTGTGTAACCAAGGGGAGTTCTGCCATCCTGCCCAGCCTCATTGTAGCAGGTCACATGTAGCCCAAATCACCCTTCTGTAAACAGATCAGACCTGTTCAATCCAAAGTATTGGGAAATTTCATAGCATGTCCACCTCACTGCTGCTTGCACGATTCCTTTGCAACAGAAATAAATCTGACCTGGCTATACTCTGCCTGATGCAGACCTTCGAAACAAACTCTGGTTATCTTATGTTCTTAGTTTGGAATGGCAGGTTTACAATTCACCTACTATGGCACATGATTGGTATAAGAGTGGTACAAATGAAACATAAACCAATGCTTAGAAATGAACACAATATGTACCATATTGGATAATATACCTATGCCACAATGACAACATACAGATGGAAGTTCGACGGAGTGACCTCCACAACTCGGGCACCTGTCCTTATGGTGAGTCCGCCTCGTTGCGTAGTGACTAACATTTCTGGCCGACGCCGCGGAAGCCTTAGTTTGATTCTCGACTCTGCCAAGGAATTTCAATCAGGTCTGAGGGTTGGAACAGGGTCCACTCAACCTCGTGAGGCAAATCTTAGAAGAGATGGGTTCGATTCCCATCTCAGCCATCCTGGAAGTGGATTTCCGTGGTTTCACCACTCTTGGCAAATGCCGGGATGGTTCCTAACTTAAGGCCATAGCCATATCCTTCCCAATCCTCACCTGAATTACAAATACACAGACCACTGCTATTACAGACACACAATAACACAGGTTATCTAACAATTTTTACTCACACCCAAGTATACAGGGCTAAATGACCAAGATGTCGCAAAGCAACTAATGAATTACATCACATGCCTGCACACAAGGTTCCAACAAACTTTTCGAACGAGTTCTGAACAGCTAGTTCTCCATTTGCTCTGTTTCAACATGTTCCGGAACTCGTTCGGAACGAGTGAAATCAGTTCTCAGTCAAGAGGAAGGACTGGGAATTCTGATCATGCGCACAAGCCTTCTTCACAGCTGCTTCCATTATTGTTGAATGCTAAAGGAAAAACATAACCCTAGCGCAATCCTTGTAAAATACAGTACACTGAAGTAGTTTTTCTTGTGTTATTAAAATGAGCGATTTACATGATGACAGGGACCATCTTTTATGATGTAAGCGCAGATGAAGATGATGATGACTTAGAATTTAATGTATTAAGAAGGAAAAATGAAAATTATTTAGGTAATAAGCAATTTGTTGATAATAATAATAATAATAATAATATTATAGCTGTTCAATTATTGAGGATGACAGGATCAGTGCTATTTGAACCTGAGACTTCCGGAACATCCGCAACTCTCCTGTGAAGGTTGTAGGCCTCAACGTTGGTGCCAGGATCTTTTTTTAGAAGGGTTAAAATATTCGATATGATCGGTGGGAAGAAAAAATTATTTTAGCCTTAAGTGCAGAGAGATGCCATTCTTAGAGTATTTTATTGCAATCCGGACAGATATTCTTGAAGAATACTGTATTATAAAAAAACAAATATTTTCAAATTCAGAAGTTTCCTCTCAAATTGTAGATGCCCAAAAGCAAATATTTTAAAATCCAGAAATTCCCCCTCACTTTGTAAATGCCCGCCACTACACGAATTTTTCTCAGCCTGATAGTTTGTTGTCATTGTTGTTGCATATATTAGGGGGCTGCGACATCGTGGTCATGTAGCCCCGTATATTTGGTGTGAGTGTGCAATTTGTGCGATAACTTATGTTATTGTGATGGCTGTACTAGTGTGTGTATTTGTAAATTGGGGATAGAATTGGGAAGGAGGTAGCCGTTGCCATAAGTTAGGAACTATCCCAGCATTTGCTTGGAGTAGAAGTGCGAAGCCACGGAAAACCACTTCCAGGATAACTGAGGTGGGAATCAAACGCTCCTCTTCTTAGTTTTGCATCACAAGGCTGAGTGTACCCCGTTCCAACCCTCACACCAGAATTAAAATCTCTTGGCAGAGCCGTGAATCAAACCCGGAGCTCCAGAGCACAGCCAAGAACGCTAGACGCTACGCAGCGAGGGGGTCAGCCTGACAGTTTATAAGGGATATCGAAAAAAGCTCCGCCGCATATAGGTTACACCAGGTTATGCCCACTTCCAAGTGTTCCAACAAACAAAATCCCGAACTAGTTCCGTACTTGTTCTCATTTGGCGCCTGCACATTAAAGAAAGATAGTATCAGTTCGGAATACGTTCAGAACTTTGTGTTGGAACAAACCTAATATCACAACACAACTGGTAGCATGCACTACTAAACACTAAATTTATTATAGTTACTGTACACAATTATTTACACATACTGAACAATTCTCACGCAGCAGGCTGCCAAATCCACAGTCCATAGTTAACAGTTCTCCTCTACTCGGAGGTGCTCCGCCGTGAAGTCTCTGTCAGAGTCCCACACCGTAGTCTGACCACATGCCGTGTCCAACCAGGGCCTTCAACGTTGTCTACTCCTAACCTCAAACAATGCTTCGTGCCACACACTCACTCACACAAGCATACTGGCTCACTCTTGGCTTCACTGCACACACTGTCAGAACCATAATGGACTTTCACTCGTCAATAGCTGCCAGTCAACTCCCCTCGGCGTCTGTAGCTTCTTGGCTGCCCCAGACCTATTGGGTGATGTCACAGTCTGGTGGCTCACTTTCCCCCATCCTTTACCAGAAACAGAACATCATCATCATCATCATTTCCCCTTATCCAGCTCCTGCCGGGTCGGGGTATTTATGGCACTTCTCCACTTTCCTCTTTCCTTCCACAATTCTTCTTCCACGATCTTGTCCCAGTCCAGATTTCTTTTTCTCACGCTGTTCTTCACTGAATCGATCCACCTTGTTCTAGGTCTTCCCCTTGCTCTCCTACCCTTGCACTTGACCTCCAGCATCTGTCTTGGTATTCTATTTTCCTCCATCCTCTTTACATGTCCAAACCACCTTAGTTTATTCTCCTCAATTCTCTCATTTAGTTTTCCCATCCCAACTTCCTTCCTAACATCTTCATTCCTCACTCTGTCTTTCCTTGTCTTACCTATCATACTTCTTAGGAATTTCATTTCACTGGCTTGGATTATACTCTCTTGCCTGCTCGTCAGGGTCCAAGTCTCAGCTGCATAAGTTAATATGGGTACATAGTACATTTTATACATTACCTCCTTGCTTTTCCTTGGTACTTCCTTATCCCAAACAAGTTTTCTTACACTTTGATAGAATGCATTGCTCTGCTGTACCCTCCTGCCAATCTCCATGTCCAACCTACCAGTTTGCATCAAGAAACAGAACAATCCAGCAATAATCAGTGCATCAATGAGCTTGCCCGTCTCACAGATGACTTTGTATACGAGGACTGCCCCATGGTTACAAGAGGGATGCAGCCAAAGAAACTCTATCCACTGCCTCGCCAGCTGTGTGGATTTGTCGCAATATGTAATAGTGCCCCACAATTTAGTGTATGGTTCTGAGTGACCAATCCCGAAAGACAATGACTGTACATTTTATGTACAAATGTCACTTCAAGATTCTGGAACCTACAATGATATCCAACCAACGCAGTGGATACCACTACTTAATTTCCAGGAGGAGGATCCTGAAGGTTGTTGAAAATCTTCAACACATTTAGGAACTTAACACTGCTCCGGTATGTGTAAAACCGTTTGTTGCGAATGGTGGTGGTCTGTCAAAATTATTTCACAGATGAAAGTTTGGAAACACCCTGTGTAAGAATGGAATAAGATAAATGAGTGTTTTCTATGTTAAATTAAACAAAATAATCCGCATAATGTATGGTCCACAATTGACTGGCCTATGAAAATTACAAAATGAAAATAATAAATGTAAACATAGCTTGTAAATTGAAGAAAATATGGGTCCATGACTACCGTACATGGTTCCCTTGGTTAAGTAGTTTTTTGCATGAAAGGAATTGCCAAGCGAGATTTCAAGTTATGTGCAGTGCTTGATGGGGCTTCAAGATGGAAAAACATAATTTCCTAGAAAACCATTATATTAGGATGTCTCATAAGTAATGTCGTTTTTTAAGTTTGGTGTTTTAAAAGATAGAATTGGTTTTCTTTGGATCGCCAATGCTACTGTATTTACAGGAGGACATGACTAGAATTGCGTATATTGCGAGAAAGTATCAGTCGTCAGTTGTTAAAACACAATCACAAATGTAACTTACGAAGTTGGAGGTTAGGGTCCTTTTAAAGCACTACTGGAAACAAGATTACAAAACTGCTGCCGTGGCTCGAAGGATATGTGAAGTGGAAGGAGAAGGTGTCGTTAGTGAGCATATGACACAACGATGGTTCCAACGTTTCAACACGGGAGATGAAAACATTACAGATTTACCGCATTCTGGAAGACCTAAACTATGGGATATTGAGAATACACGCAGAGTTTTGGAAGAAAATCCGCAAAGAAGTACTCGTAGGCTGTCAGAAGAACTTGGTGCATCAAAAGATACCATACATTGCCAGAATAAGAAACTTGGAAAATCAAACAATAGCTGCTGTAGATCTGTACCTCATGAGTTGACCCCTGAACAGGCTCAACATAGAGTGGATATCTGTCGTCAGCTTATCGGTAAACCCATGGATGATAGATGTATCAGGAGAATTGTCACATGTGATGAAAAATGGGTCTATTACCGCAATGCTGACACCTCAAAACAGTGACTCAGTCCCCGCCTACCTGCCAAAGTCATCGTTAAAAAGGATCGGTTTGGCCCCAAAGTGATGTTGTGTGTCTGGAGGAATTTTGACCCCTGTGAGTTTGTTCCAAACAGGTGTGCAGTCAATGCGGATCTTTATTCTCAACAACTGGAACAAGTTCATGAAATTTTGAGACGGAGGTACCCAGCATTAGTTAACTGAAATAGAGTTCTCTTGCAGCAGGAAAATGCGAGACCTCATACTGCATGAATAAACAGTGGTGGCTCGTGCATTTAACACTAGGTGGGACTGAATTTTACCATATTTATAAATTATCTCATTGAAATTTGGTATATTTCTCATCAAAGTAATTTCCATTGACAGTATTGCCAGAGCTGTCAGTCTTGCTTCACCTGTAGTGCTGCGGAGGTACGTTTTTATCCTCTTCATGGCGGAGAAACACCTTTCTGGTACATTCGTGGTAGTAGGCAGAGTTGCTGCAATGCAAAGAAGTTTCACTACTTCTGAAAGTGATGACTGAAGATTGTTTGAGATGATGAACTGAAGCAGCTGGATAGCACCAGACAGTGATCTGAATTCTTCTCAGGAGTATAAAACAAATAATTCAGTTTGTAGTTTTTCTTTGTCAAAAGTAGGAAAAAGTCGTACACAATCATTTAGCTCTTTCTCAGGAAAATCTGATTTGAAGGAAGAAAAATTTGATGACATCACAGAGTTGACACTTGGAGATGATTTGTAAATTGAAACCGGCTATTTGCCTGGGTTATGATGACATCACAGACTTCCTTGGCCGCAGACACTCTTGTCGCAATTTCCTGAACATGGCGTCGTTTGATAACAATTCGGGTTTCAGAATTTTTGTTGGAATCCAGTATTGTATTTCTCACATCATTAACAGTTCTAACAAAGTTTGAAACATGGCAACGAATTTTTGCTACATCTGCCTGCCGATTTTGAAGTTGATTGTATAAAATATCAACATGAGGCATGATTTGATAAAAGAATTTCAGCCAGAAGTTAACTCTTCATGCTGAAGGTACCGTACTTGTACAAAGCCGATGCTTCTCTGATTGTGATATCACTTGAAGACTCAGATTCCATCAGTAGTTCAAAGCAATCTATTAAAGCATCTTTTTTCTCGAATACAGTATTGACTGTTCTTGATTTAAAATTCCATCTTGTGGCTCCAGCAGATGGTATCCGTTTAGCCACACAAGAATCTAAAACAGACACTCTTTGGGGTGATCGGGAAAAGAATGCCGGTATTGTAGACAAATTTGCAAAAAATATTCTTGCTTTCGAGTTTTGCTTAGCAGCTCTCTCCATTATCAAATTATGTTGGTGTGCAAAGCAATGTATAAAATGAGCGTTTGGGTACACTTCCTCAACTCATGTCTGCACGCCACTGACGCCACCACTCATAACAGACGCGCCATCGTACGTCTGGGCAATGAGTTTATTCTTCTTATCTTTCAGAATAACGCCAAGCTGGGAAAGAATACATTCTGAAATAGCTCTGCATTTGGACCAGAAGGATTAAAATATCCCCAAAACTGTTCTGCAGCATTACCTTGGAAATCACTGTACCCTAGCACAAGAACAAGCTGAAATCCATCCGACACATCCGTCGTCTCGTCAGTCATGATTGCTACAAATTCAGACTCGGATACATCTTCCAAAATAGCCTCTCTGCATACCTCCAGCATACACTGCAACAATTCTTCCTGGATCATTTTCGATGTTCCTTTGAAACACGAAGCACTCTCTAGATGTGACTTAAAAACAGAGTCTAGTTCACTCGTGTATTTAATTAAATTCAGAAATATACCAGGATTCTCGGAGTCTGGCCTCTCGCCATGTTCTCTCAACGCCAGTTCGTTTGACCCACAAAACTTAATACAGTTCATTATTCTGGATAGTACTTGCCGATTTTTGCTTACTTCATTGTTATGACGCTGTACAGCTTCCTCATAGGCCTTACTTAAACCCTGGTGCACATCTACGGAATCTAGAAGAACTAAATCAAGCACACTGTTCACATGTCTTTCTGATTTTTCATGTTTCTTTATTTTATCACTAAGTCTCTTCAGATCACGAAATCTTGTATCAACCCACGCACTGTTTGCTCCTTCACTGGCACTTACAAAAATAAGGCACGGGAAACAAAAAAGTGCATTTTGAACTTCGCACCCACACAGCCATTCATGTTTACTATATACATCTGGATTGAAAATTATTGTGTACTCTTTGTCATGGCTCTTACCAGTCTGGGAGATTTTCAATTCTGGGATAGGTATTCCTCGAGCTTTAAACTGCCTAAATCAATTGGTTTGCAATAACCCTCGCCAAGCAACGCGAGAATTGGCACACACTGTTCATTTAGGGTTAAACTGTTAAGTTTGATAGTTTTCAAAAACTGCACTGAGTTAACAATACTCATGTTGTTACAAGGCAAATATCGTGATCGGTGGACAACAAATAGGACACTCTAGTCTGCAATGCATAGCGCACACGGAGGGGGAAGCGGATTCAAAGCCCTATGGCCAGATAACAGTGCCATGTCCTGGCAGTCCCAAGAGAGGGAAGTGGAATCATACGACATTATCATGTGAAGAGAAGCATTCAATTATTGCGCTAATCCGGAGTTGAAAATCAAGTGTTAAAGGAACTCGCAGGACGGATTGGCAATATTTCCCAATTGAATATGTAATGTTGATTCGTGTAAATTACGTACGTGTGAAGAACCATGGGGGCTGCAGTCCTGCAGACCACCCACTAAATCCGCCACTGCATGGCAAAAATTCCGGAATTGGGAGGAGTCGAACTGCTACAACATCCAGCATACAGCCATGATCTTGCACCTTAAGATTACCATCTTTTTCGATCCATGGCCCATTTCTTGCATGGAAGAAATTTCGAAAACATTGAACCTGTGGAAGTGGGTCTCGCCGAATTCTTCGCATCAAAACTCAGAGGCTGGTACCATCGCAGGAGAAGAAACCTCGCTGAAAGATGGCTCAAGACCATAGAATCTGATGGTCTCTACTTTGAAGAATAGTTTAGTTTCTTGTCAGAAAACTTTCCAAATAAACATTTTCTTAAAAAAAGGATATTACTTATGAGACACCCCCTATAGTTGAAGAAAATGGATAGAGTTTTTGTTTAATGTTGTTGTTTGAGTCTTCAGTCTTTTGACTGGTTTGATGCAGCATTCCATGCCTTCCTGTCCTGAGCTAATTGTTTCATCTCTACATAGCTACCACACCTTACATACGAGGCTATCTGTTTAACATATTCTAACCTTGGTCTACCCCTACAGTTCTTGTCCTCGACCCTTCCTTCCATAACTATGCTTGCTATTCCTGGGTGTCTTAGTATGTGTCCTACCAACCTATCTCTTCTCTTCATTAGCAGTCGCCAGAAACATCTCACTCACTCGTCTTAATACCTCTTCGTTTGTAACCCTATCCACCCATCTGATCTTCATCATTCTCCTGTAACACCACATTTCAAACGCTTCAATTGTCATCTTTTCTGTTGCACCAATAGTCCAAGTTTCACTTCCATAGAGTGCCACGCTCCAGACAAAGGCTTTCAAAAATGACTTGAAATGAAAATCCACGGCCTGCTTCCAGTCGACCGACCGGGTCAGGGAATGGAATGGACATGAACTGTGCCAGCTGCCGAAGCCTGTTGCACTCCCATGGGGCAATGATTAAATGAATGACAGATGAAATGAAATGATAGTGGAGAGTGTTGCTGGAATGAAATTGTGACAGGGAAAACCGGAGTACCCGGAGAAAAACCTGTCTGCCTCCGCTTTGTCCAGCACAAATCTCACATGGAGTGACCGGGATTTGAACCACGGACCCAGCGGTGAGAGGCCGGCGTGCTGCCACCTAAGCCACGGAGGCTTTTCAAAAATGACTTGCTAATACCTAAATCTATATTCGATGTCAACAGATTCCTTTTCTGAAGAAATGCCTTCCTTGCCTGAGCTAACCTACTTTTTATATCCTCTTTGCTTCGTCCATCACTGGTTATTTTGCTTCCTAAGTAACAGAAGTCTCATAATTCCTTTAGCTTTTCACCTGCCAATTTGATGTCTATAGAGGTTTGATTTATTTTGGCTGCATTCCAATATTTTTGTTTCGCATTTATTCATTTTCATCATGAATTCTTTCCTCAAGAGGGAGTCCATACCATTCAAATCCTCAGGCGTGTCGGCCAAAATGATGATGTCATCAGCAAATCTCAGACTTGAAATTATTTCTCCTTGAATCTTCACTCCCACTTTAAATTTTTCTCCAATTTCGTTCATTGCTTGTTCAATGTAAAGATTGAAAAGTATGGATGACAAGTTGCAGCCTTGCCTTACACCTTTCTGAATACAGTAGACTCTCGAAAATCCGGACCAATGTGGCGGACGGCCGATCCGGATTCCGAAAAATCCGGATTTCCCGGAGACAGAGTGACGTCGGTCGCGGCAGTGGTTTGCGTGCCGCGATCGCCGCCACTCCGTGCCGATATGTGTACTTTATTGTTACTCGCATAAAACAGTTCTGAACTGCAATTAACTGAACACAGGGGTAGAAAAAATAGATGGTTAATAGTATTGAACAACTTTAATAAGACTTAAGAATTTACATTACAGTACTACAGTATGCAAAATAAATGAAAATAAATCATCAGAAACAGTGTGTAAAAACAAACTTACACATGCTTGAAAAAGTCTTGAATATTTTTCTGCTTCACAGTTTCAGCACGTTTTCTTGCCGCAATGTCTCTTAACTTCATTAAACAAATGATGTCAGCTGAAGATATTCCATCCTGCTGAGTAATGTACTCTAGGGCTCGGTCCAACATTTTAAATCCTTCTGAATGTGGAATCAGGTTTATGTTGCTCTCAGGTAGTTCCTCTTCTTCCAAACAATCTTCATTTGTCACCATTCTGTTACTCATCTTACAGTACTTAAAAACAAGACGCGAGAAACACAGAGCACCGACACAACACGAGGTAGCCACCGAAAATAACGTCTGCACAGAGAGAGTGAGCGCGGTCAACTAAGTACTGTATGAGTAAACAAAGAGCTGTTGGGGAGGGGGCGAGTCAATGACCTCCCGCCGTGCCGCACAGCCAGTAGAATAGAAAAGACGTCATTCTTGTAATGCGGAATGGTCGCGGAGAAATTGAAGGCGCTTAAGCATCACGTTACCTACATTTTACTGATTTTGTATTACAAAAAATATTTTTTGAGCGGTCCGGATTTGCCGGAGTCCGGATTTTTGAGGTCCGGATTTGTGAGAGGCTACTGTACCAGCTTCTCTCTCATGTCCTTCGGCTCGAAAGACTGCTGTCTGGTTTCTGTATAGATTGTAGAGCACCCTCCTACCCCTGTACTTTATTCCAATCGTTTTCAAAATGTCGAAGAATTTAGCCCAATCAACGTTATCAAAAGCCTTTTCTAAGTGTAAAAATGCCATAAACATTCTCTTATCTTTTGTTATTCTACATTCCAAAATCAGCCTAAGACTTAGTACAGGTTCCTTTGTTCCTACATTTCTCCTGAAACCAAATTGGTCTTGTTTAATGTAGAAAATTGAATATTAGGTACTTCCCGCAGTTGTCCACCATGTAGGCTGCCTTCCTACCCATTAGCTGAGTGGCATACTAGGCACAGGAGAGATCCCAAGATGCACCAGCATCCAATTAACATTTAAAATCTTAGTTGCCTCATCAACTGATAAAAAGAGATGGGACAATATGTGCTAGAATGTGAAAAATATATCCTTCCTGAGAAGAATGACTATGGTTAATTCATTATCTCATTGATTCCCCTAGAAAATTATTAAATTTACCTTTATGCAGCACACTCAGCCTCATGAGGCAGACATAAGAAGAGGTGGGTTCAATTTCTTCCTCAGCCATCCAAGAAGTGGTTTTCTGAGCTTTCTCCACTTCTATTCCAGGAAAATGCTGAGATGGTTCCTAACTTAATGCCAAAGCCGCCTCCTCCCCAATCCTAGTCTCGACTACAGACATTACAATGGCCGAGGTTATCAAACAAATCCTACACACATCGTTGGTTGGTTCTTAAGTTTTGATGCAGCTTCCATGCCTCCCTGTCCTGAGCTAATTGTTTCATCTTTACATAGCTACCACACCTTACATCCAAGGCAATCTGTTTAACATTATTATAAGCAGGATTGCGGAGTAACGAGTTTCTAGTAACCATTACTTTTTACGATAACGAGGTGGTAACGAAATTACATTTTAAATTAAGTACCGTAAACTGAGGATACTTTGACCACTAGTGGTTACTTTGACCAGAAACTCTGAAAAATATTCTGTGTTTACTCTTTCTGAACACATTCAGTTGTATTGACAATCCTGGTTGCAGATAGTTTCATTGATCCCTGCAGATGGCTCTGGTAACTAAAAAAAGTTTGTGTTATGCTGTTGGCCAGCCTGGCTGTTACTTGAATATTTGTGTCAGTTTCCCGCTAAAAAGTGCATGTGGAAAAATTGTCAATTCTATCCCATCTGGGAGAAATATTTTGCCATTTTGCACCTGTAGGTAAGTACATCTGTAGTTTTTCTTTTAAAATGTATCTTTATACCTAGGGCATGGTGATGGATTACGTCAAATTCAAATAAATTATTTATACAGGCTCCTTAACCTAAGAAATTGAGGATACTTTGACCGGACAGTCAAAGTTACCCAACCTGGTCAAAGTAACCTCAGTCTTACATAAAATGTAATTAATCTTTTATTTTATAGGTTATACCAAATCCTTACACAATGAGGAAACACAAAATGAAACCAGGTGCTAGGCGATATAATTCCGGCCTTGAAGATGATATGCACAAAGCAATAGACGATGTAAAGAGTGGAAAATTATCCATGACCAAAGCTGCAAAAGTCTATAACATTAGTAAGGGAACACTATTTAATAGGATCCATGACAAACATTGCAACAAGTTTGGCCGACCAGCAGTGTTTAGTGCTGTTGAGGAGGAAGCTTTTGTGCAGTACGTTTTAGAAGTCAGTGAGTGGGGTTTTCCTTTTGATCTCCAAGACTTGCGCTACCTAGGTAAACTATATTTAGATAAAGTCGGGCGTAAGGTACCTAAATTTGGTTTAACAAATTTACCTGGTATAGAATGGGCCACTAGTTTTATGCAAAGACACAAAAATGTTCTGGCTCGTAGAACATGTCAAAATTTGAAACTTTCGAAGGCCGAAGTGACTGCTGAAAATGTTCAGGAATATTTTGGTCACTTGAAGGGGACTCTTTCAGAAAGTGATTCTGAGACAATGATCCCACCTGAGCGGATATTTAACTACGATGAGACTAATTTAAGTGATGACCCAGGTGTTAAGAAATGTTTGTTTAAGCGAGGCAAAAAGTATCCTGAACGGATCAAAGACTCGAGCAAGACAAGTGTGTCTGTAATGTTTTGCGGTTCAGCAGCTGGATTCCTTCTCCCACCCTACGTTGTATATAAGGCTGAACATTTGTGGGAAAACTGGATGCAAGGTGGACCCAAGAAAACACGATACAACAGAAGCCGTAGTGGGTGGTTTGATTCTACAATCTTTCTGGACTGGTTTCAGAGTATCTTCATTCCCCACATTAGGCACTTGCTTGCACAGGGCAAAGTTGCACTCATAGGTGACAATCTATCCAGTCACTTCTCCCCTGATGTTCTGAAACTAGCAGCAGAAAACAACATTTGTATTATCTGCATACCAAAGAATGCGACACACATCTGCCAGCCTCTGGATGTAGCTTTCTATGGACCTGTGAAGAAGTACTGGAGAGGTATTTTGGACAGATGGAAGTCGGGACAGAGGAAAAGATCACACGCCGTCACAAAGGAGGCGTTTCCTGGATTATTGAATGAACTTTTTGAAAAAGTCTGTGACACAAATAACTCAAACCTATCTCTGAACCTAAAGGCAGGTTTTAGAAAATGTGGAATTGTACCATTTGAGCCCAATGAAATTATTTGTAGGATGCCAGATTCCACAGTACATCGCATGGAGGCAGTATCGCCTGTAGTGTCAGACTGTGTCAGAGAAATTCTAAAGGAAATGAGACATGGGGAAAAGGGCAACTCAAAAGTCAGAAGAAAGAGAGTCAATGTTCCTGCTGGAATAGGTATTACTGTTGAAGATTATGAGCCACAGCCACTGAACACCATGTCTGAAACTCCCAAAACATCCAGGAAAAGGCAAAGGAGGAATCCTTCTACTTCAAGCGATGAAAGCAGTGAAGCCAGTGTTCATGTTTCGTACATGGACATCTCTGACGATAATGGGATTGAAGATGATGAAGACAGCAATTCCAAAACAGATATTGAGAAAGACACTGAAATTGCAGTGTTGGAAGAGGCAGAAGCAAAGTTAAAAATAGGTTGCTTTGTGATTGTTAGGGTTCCTACAATAAAGGAGGACATCTTCAGACATTATATAGCTGAGATTTTAAGTAATGATTCTGAGCAAAAGTATTGTGTCAGATATTTGCGAAGGATGAACAGGAAGTTTGTATGGCCTGATGTGGAAGATAAGGATACTGTAGACCAAACCCAGATTGTCCTTATTCTATCAAAACCAGACATACTCAAACGAGGGTTCATGTTCAAAAGGAATGAAGTTGATGGGTTCAATTTGTGCTAATTTATGATTTTAGGGTTATGGTACATTACCTGTATCCCCTTGGACTTGGCATACATTAACTAGGTGTTTCAATTTTTAATTTAGGAATTTTGAAGTAATGTGACCATATTTTAGCTTTCTCATTCATTTGTTATTGCTTTTTAAATAAAGGTTGTGCTCAAAGTGAAATTAATACCTAACATTTTCTTTCTATGCATAACTACGTTAATTTGCAGTGGTCAAAGTTTCCATACTAAAGGTTAATATTGAACAAAGCATGTATTTAAGTAACTGTAACTACTGTGGTCAAAGTATCCCCAAACACCGGATAACTTTGACCACCTAGTTTTCTGCAAATACCCACCAGATTTTTCATTATGAGTGAGCATTTGCAATTGCATTCTATTTATGCATCAACCCCCCCCCCATAAAATAATAATAATAAAACATGTTTCAGTTAGAAGTCTGATTTACAAGTTACAATGAAATTCTTAAGTGGTCAAAGTATCCCCAGTTTACGGTAACTGTAACAAAGTCCTGGATTGGAATCCGCAGGGTAGCAGGAGAAAAGGAAGGCCCAAGCATTGGTGGAGGCGGACGGTAGAGGCAGAGGGGCGACAACAGGGAAAGACATGGAAAGAGGTGAAGAGGATGTCAGCCAACAGAGTGAGATAGCGCAGCTCGTGGATGCCCTATGTTCCAGTGGGAACGACAGGAAATAAGTAAGTAACAAAGTAACGAAAATGCTTGTTATTTTTCAAGATGGAGCAGTCGGTTGTTAATAGCACGTGGAAATGGAAGCAAGTACATTCCATTATGAACCAGCCCATCAACACAACCAATAACCATTAACGAACCTTGAATTTATGATGGAATTGAAAGATTCAGCTACCTGCACCTATCTGCTTCCTTATCACGTCTTGTTAAAGTCATACGTGAGGTATTACTTCGCTGGTAAGATTGAAGTTAAAATTGTTTGTGTCTAGAGTTGTACCATTGTTATGAAGCAGAAAGAATAGAATGCGATGTCTGGCCATCATGCGCTGGTATATTTAATTTCTTAACACCGAATGGGAGGAACTGTGTGCACCTTTAATTGTGCACAGGTGGAAAAAGTACAGAGCAACCGCAATTCCACAGCAAATGTTAAGAAGAAGGTGCAGGTAAGATTGGCAATTTGATAGTTTGATGATATTATTACTATCATTCCTATATATTTCATAGTTTAACTGCATACTATTCACTTTCAATGAAATGAAATGAGGTGTTCTACCACACAGGTTGTTGTGATAGTTCATATTGTTTACCACAGTACTGGAATCCACTATTCCCTTCAAATCAAGTTAATTATAGTAGTGGGGTGAATGTTATTAAGCAACTACATTTATACAAAAGTAACGAGGCGTTACTTCAACAATTGTAACTGTAACATTGTTACTTTTGAAAAGTAACATAGCCAACCCTGATTATAACCTTGGTCTACCCCTACAGTTCTTGTCCCTGACCTTCCTTCCATAACTAAGTTTGCTATACCTTGATGCCTTAGTATGTGTCCTACCAACCTATCTCTTCCCTTTATTAGCACCGCTTGCCACGGTGGGTGAGTGGTTATAGTGTCGGACTACCAACCCCAAGATTGCAGGTTCGCTCCTGGCCATGGTAAGTGATTTTTGAAAGGCGACAAAACTCACGACACTCATGTTGGCATGTTAAAGAACCCATTTGAATTCAGTAGGCCGTGTTCAATGGCAAAATTAATCTCGGGATTTTCCGCCAACACCAAGTTCCTCCATTCTCTACTTGAAAGCGCTGTAGTGTCAAGGAGTTTAGATATCTAACCTCCTTGACTTTCATAGCGTTCAAAGGAACGACGAAATTCGACATGCAAGCTACCCTCTGGGTGTCAATTAACAAAGCTTGCACCAGGCACCCGAGGACATACGATGTTATTATTAGCACCAAATAGATTAATATGATAATAGTGGAAACTCTCACAATTTCACACTCATAGCAGCGGTGACAGCACACAGTGCTACCATCTAGCGGTTCGAATAGTCAACTACTCGAACGAACTATTGAAATACGGTATAACACTATTAGGCTACGAAAACTCAAAGAGATACAGGTTTTAAGGCCTTTGCGTACTTATTGTTGCATAATATAACGAAGGGAGAAAGGAAGTTGATCCGAAAGGGGCAGTAATAAGAATGAAATACATGTTTGTCTAGTTCCATGTGAGCTATTCCTTTACGGACCAGTACTGCCACTCCTCCTTTCGACATATCGGTGTGTTCGCGGCGATCTAGTCTTACTGTGTTAAAGCCTCTTACGGTGAATTTCTGCCCGGGCTGTAAGTGAGTTTCTGTTATGAGCGCCACGTGTATGTCATGGGTTTGGAGGAACAACGCGAGTTCTGTTTTCTTTTTGCGGACTCCATCGGCGTTCCAATTTAAAACGCGGATTCCGTCCGTGTGTGTATAGTTGGGGGTATTAGTTGGGTTCCCCTCGTTCCCTTCAGGTAGGTGAGGTGTATTATCCATGACGGGATGTGAAGGTAGTGTTTATAAATGTGGTGAAAATGCTCATCCACTGGTTCATAGGGGCCGTGAATAGCTGCATAATTAGCGCCATCACTGCCTGGCACAATGTTCCCATCGTCAATCCTGCAAAGAGTTGACAGGCGCGGATCTAGAGTTTGGTTTTGGGGGGGTCAGAGAATCGATCTAGAGTTTGGCTTGGGGGGGGGGGGGGGGGGCGGTGGAGGGGGGGGGTCAGAGAATCGAAATTGTTAAGAAAAATGGTATCACTAAAAACGCAATCACAAAATAACCAAACGTACAAAACCAGACCAATTTTTTTGCAAGCTTCATGGATAGAAATTTGATGCGTTTAGCGCACCAAAAATATTCGTACAAATTGCAACGGCGTGTTTTGCGACTTTTACATCGAGCTTCGAGAAAAGGATCAAGGTACGTAACAGTTTCGGCAAGTCGAGTTGGTACCGACAAAGGGAGAAAGTCACAGCTTAAATTGCCAACCAAGCTTGCAGTTTGGACGTCGGCAAAAATTTTTGGTGCGAAAAAAGCCCCAGTTTCCTATCCGTGCATTACTGCACATTCATCGTGACATCACTATAAACATCGATTAGGTAATCGCAAGGTTTGCTAAACAAAATAGACGAGTTGATTTTGTTGTATAGCTAATAGTTTTTATACAAGAGGTTAGAAGTTGTAAATATGTACAGTTGTAACAGAACATAATAATTCCAATAAAGATAATTCAGTATTGAATAAAATGAAAAAAAAAAACTGTTTTTCAGTTAAAATTCGTTAAGTTTTATTTGTCTGGTAATTGTGTTTTCGTTTTTTGAGTTTGCAAGAAAAGTTGGTTTCCGTTTGGGGGGGGGGGGGGGGGGTCATGACCCCCGTGACCCCCCCCCCCCCTTGAATCCGCGCCTGAGAGTTGATTTAAGAAGGCATTGATTTTGTCCCAGATGGTTGTTCCTCCAAACCCATGACATACACGTGGCGCTCATAACAGAAACCCACTTACAGCCCGGGCAGAAATTCACCGTAAGAGGCTTTAATACCGTAAGACGAGATCGCCGCGAACACACCGATGTGTCGAAAGGAGGAGTGCCAGTACTGGTCCGTAAAGAAATAGCTCACATGGAACTAGACAAACCAGAACTGCAATCACTCGAGGCCTGCGGCATCCGCTCGCCTGTGCACGGTACTTACCTGAATATTTATTCAGTGTACAACCACACCAACCGGATAAATACACAGGACATAGAAACCCTATTCAAAACTGGCACTCATACCATACTTGGAAGGGATTTCAATTCCAAAAGCGCTCACTGAGGATGTCTCCGCCCCAATCACTCGGGGAGGAGGCTTTATGCGCACATGATAGCCAATGACTACATAGTCGCTGCCCCCAACGAGCCAACCTTCGTACCGCAACGTAATTCGACGGACATCGCTGACATTCTGAACATATGCCTGATGAACCAGGTAACGCTCAGTCACAGAATCAGGGTGATAAATGACCTTTCGACAAATCACAAGCCAACGATTATTACACTTGCGACCCCCCCTGAAGTCATCGAAACAGGAACCAGGCCCATACGCAACTATAAAGCTGCTAACTGGAACCAGTTCAAGGCCATACTAGACCAAGAACTAGATGGCCAAGAAGACATGACACTAACCACAAATCAGGAGCTAGACACTGCCGTGGAAACCCTGGTTACAGCCATCCAAGTCGCCTTGGACACAAGTGTTCCCCTTGTAAACACCCGCGAGCGGAAACTGGAAATTCCATCACGCATCCGGGCACTAATAAGGGAAAGGAATAACATAAGGCGGGACTGGACTAAATACCACAGGGACCACGACAGAGTCAGGAAAAATCAACTTAATGTTGAAATCCAGAACGCTCTACATGAACACCGGTGCAGCTCGTGGGGTAATCTCATATCAAAATTTGGTACCAACCCCACAGAAAATACACCATCAGTGTGGCCCCTCGCGAGACAATTCACCCGCGAAATCCATCAGGTGCCGACCCTTGAAACACCGACAGGACCGGCCTATTCGACACGGGACAAACTGGAGGCCCTAGCGAACTCCCTAGAGGAAGCATTTACTCCCAACGATACACCCTCTAACCCGGAGTTCACGCTCAGGATGGACGCAAAGGTAAATGATTATATAACCAATGCACCCAAGCCGGAAGTCCGCAAAATCAATATTCACGAAATAAAGTGGATCATCCGGCACCTCCCCAATCGCAAAGCCCCGGGCCCAGACAACCTACAGAATATAGTACTGAAGTGGCTGTCTGACAAAGCCCTGCTAATACTGTACCCGATACCTAGTTGAGGCTATCGGCTACGCCAGCAGATTAAGCCGTAGTTGAGGTTTTGGGAAGAGTTAAGAAAAGATAGCGCTCAGATCGAGTCAAGAGGAATGTCAGGATGACGTAGTAGGTCTAGGATTTAGAAGGCGCTGACCGCAGTCAAGCAGATGGATTTATGGATGGAATTATGAAGCTTTATTAAGATCTATATGGAACATGGTATTTAAACATCTTAGAAGAGGAGATATAACATGCATTATATGTGGTAATAATTTTAGGGAAGTCAGATAACCCTTAAGTTATTTTATAACTTAATAGCCGAGATGATGGGGGTTCGAGATTATATTTGTGACGCAAGACCACGGTGGTGGGGAGGACGTCACGTGACCGCACCAGGCAGGTAAGGGTCGAGGCAGTGCAGACACTGTCAGTGGAGCTCTGTGAGCCTAGCAAGAGAGTCAAGCTGAGTAGCACACGCCTAGCGCATGGTACAAGGTCGCGCAGCGAACAGAAACTGTCACGGAAAGTGAAAGCGACAGTTTCAACTTCTCCGAGCAGCGAACGACAAGTAGGTCAGTGAGCCGGTCGGACATCCGCAGCAAACAAGCATAGGAGGCCGGGGTTTTTAAAACAGCATTGCGAGTAGTTGGAGAACTTTATTCCAAGCTGCATTTCAAAGCAGAACGGCATAGTAGAGCGACATGGCGAGGCCAGCTTTATGCGGAGATGATTATAGCATTGCAGTAAAACCGAGCGGGTTATTTCCCATTATATACGCAAGCATTATAACAGAAGCTGAACTTCATTACTACATTGAGTTGGAACGTTTATTCAGCATTTGAATTATAAAGACAAATAGTTACGTGATACTGCAACTTTGAACTTCGAATGAACATAGTCTTTCTTAATGACATTACGACTATGCATTTCATAACGCATTCCAAGTAACATTAACAATTTCTAGGCAAACGGAATGTTGTAAGCAAATGCACTTAGGAACATTAGCACGTGCATTAATGCAATTATTTCTTATGCAGTGTTATGAATTACCGAGTATGAACACAGCTACAGGGTGTTTCATAAACTTAGACACTCTGATAAAACAATTTTATTTTCTACAAGTAAAACTTAACCGCTGTGGAAATTGAACTTTCAACACTCAAACTGAACATTGTATAGAACAGTGGCGTAACGTAGAAGAGGAATAGGGGGTCCGCTGTTTCTATGAACTTTTTCGTGAGGATTTGGACAATATCCGCTATGGATAACCAGAAGTTCATCATGTCGGAGTAAACGCAGACAGAGACGCGATGGCACCACAGAGCGATGGATTCGATTTCTGACGAGAAGGAGGTCCACCAGCTGATTCACTTGGGATTCGAAGGCAATCGTCATTGCATGGATGGAATGATATTCACGCCGATCTTTCGAGAAATTCATTACATAGGGAAAATCGACGATCTTTGAAATTTAATAACAGCTGATTATGAGAAGGTACTGTAAGAGTTATAACTTTCTGATACGATTACTTTCATGAATACTGGGCACACATGTATATTTTTCTAATAGGAGTGATACGATTTTTAAGACATGGCTTTGACTTTATATGCTTCGAAATTTTGCTAGAATATGGCGTGACCATATGATATGGCAGGCATCATTATACGATATTCTCACCATTGGTTGGCTTTATTAAGCCAGATGTTTGGTCTTTAAGACATTTTTCCAGTAGGGATATTTTTCATGAATAGTTTTTTTTTGTGTGACGAGTATTTCGAACTCGTGATCTGCAATTGATTATCTAAAATTACTTCGTCAGTTCATTGCATACTAGCGAGTGTGTATTATTCATCAGTAGGGATTTTTTTCCATTGGATTGTTTGGAGATATTAAGATGTTATTCACTTTAGTGAATAAATATCGCTTTTATATGACAACTAGAGACTTGTTGATTCCTATCTGGTACATTCACTCATATAGTCTTCGAGATGGGGTCTTTCGTATTTATACGATTGTATGGTGGTTACTCATCTTACCCATCGTTTAGGGCACTATCATTTTAGTCGACGGGGCGAGGTCTTTCGTATTTATACGATTGTACGGTGGTTACTCATCTTACTTGCCATTGAGGGACTCATTTTTATCATCCGAGTGTACATGAGATTGTAAGTGAATCAAACAAGGAACTACTAGTCACATATCAGTCGAAATTTTGTTAAATAAAGTACAGATAAATGTCAGCAGGGTTACATTTTGTAATTCTTGTTTGCCAATCCAATATTTTGTTGCTATACTCTTTTGAGAGTAATTTCAGTTTAACAGCTGGTACAGCTGATGCTTTTGATGATTTTTATAATTGTGTTTGATACCTTTGAGAAGGACTTAAAGTAATTGAATCTTGTAAGATGAATCATTAATGGTCAGATTTATTTTAAGGCAGATCAGTATTGCAGATTTTGATATGAGAGATTATAGCACATTGGTGTTTTTCTGTGATGTGAATTATTAGAATTGTAAGAGAATTTATGCTATTTGAAAGCAGATCTTGAATTACTAAGGTAATATTTTTTCCAATTGTTTAAGAAGTTGTCTAGATGTGATCAGATTAATTACAGTTATTGGAGATTGTGCGCGTTGATAATTTGAAGCCAGTTATATATTTTTTGTAGATCATGCAACATGGTTAAGTGAAGTTTGTGATAGGCATTTTGTGGAAGTTGCCAAGTGATAGTTGCAATGTTGCTAATGCATTTTGAAGCAGACATGAGGTTGTCGAACCCAGTCTAGCGTAATTGTTGAGATTCATGCTGTATGTGCTGAATATTTATGGAGTTTTTGTGGAATAATTGTTGTATTCAAATGTGATATTTGAGGAATTGAGGATATATAATGTAGTTGTGGATAGTCAGATCCAACGTGATGTCGTGAAGGCAATAATATTTTTTTGGCATGAAAATTAAATACGAGATATAACTTGGAAGTGATAAAACTGTAAGACAACGTTCTATAACCCAAATTAAACAATTTGTTAGGAAATTAAACAAATAAATAAAGTTGATAATACAAGATTTTCTGCGAATAATAATTAATGAAATAATAATCTGAAAATTAAGCATATTAATGATCTGACCTAAAGAAATAAAATCAGAATGACTAGAAGAAATAATGAAAATCTAAATAACCAGAAGAGTAAAATTTAAATAAGTTGATAAATTAAATTTTGGAATAAATCAATGAATTAAATAAATGGATGAATTAAAGATTGGATAAATAAACTGATTTAAATAAATTAATAGATGATTGGATAGATGACGAATAACTGAATTAGAAGGTGATAATTAACTAAAGAAGCTGATGATTAATGAATTTATATGGAATTAAAATAAATTTAATTGAGATATAATTTGAGGAATTGCAACTTGAGTTGAGGAATTAACAATTTGTATTGATGATTTAAGATGATTTAATCTGAAGTAGATGATAAAATAAGATTGTGTGAATAATTAGAAAGTATAATGAAGTAATAATAATAATTTTCATTTAAATGATTTAATGGTGATGAGTTAATGATTTTGACAGGAATATGTTGAATTTTGAAATGAGAATTAATGTGAGAAATATTTAATTTTGATGATGATGATAATGATGACCAATGAGCCGTGAATTTTCTGTAATTCACAAACAAGCAATTTGTAATAACAATGTAAATAGTGTAAATTAATTATTCGATGTTTAGGAGCATTTTACTAACATGTTCAACATTTAAATTATGCCATGCAAGCCATAAATTACGTGATGTTTAAAATATGTGATTATAATATGTGTATGTTTAGACAGATTAATAACTTTTTCAAATCCACATTCATGATGTTAAATTAAAGAGAAATTAGGTCTCAGGTATCACAAATGTCAGTGACGAAAGACATAGTGCTACAGTGATCCTGAGAACCCAAGAGAACTTGAGAGATTTTTCTGTTTTATGTGGATGAAATATTTTTGATTAGAAAAGAGATGGTTCGATTTTTGGACAATGACAATTTAACGTTGGCATTCGACCATACTCTCAGGTAGGAGGTATATTTAAAATGTCTGTCTGACTATCAAAGTGAAATAAATTTGCTTTTATCTTAGTTGTGATCTGATGATGGTGTGATTTTCCTTTTCTTTCCTTGTCTTGAGTAAGGCTTAACCAGGAAAGGAGGTGGTTTGCTAGGAATTCAGTTGATGGCGGCCATTTATATTTGCATTTATTTTTTATTAAACTTAAGCCCGTAACGACCCTAGAGATACTTTGTCTCGTGTTACCCACTGCTTTTTCGATAACTCAGCTGAATTTCCGACACATTCCTTATTTGACTAGAGGTTCATTTAACTCCGCTCTGTCCTGGAACTCCAGGAATGCGATGTAATAGCAGATGGGTCATCGCATCCCCAGGACGAACGGGTACAGAGAGAGGGAGAATTGGCGCCCAACGTGGGGATCGATTTTGTTTATTCTACGGAATCACATCAGATTTAGATTACTGAGAGATTGATCTCAAGTTCATTTAATTGTGTTACAAAATTTATTAAACTTAGTCAGACAATATACTTGTGTGTCCATTCCAGTGTTCATGTTAATCGTATTAGTATTATATTATGATAGTTATAAGTCACATTTTTTCCTATACCCAAGTGAATGCAGGAATTGAGACATTGTGATGTGTTGTTGTCTAACGTCTCTGAATAAAACGTCTATTGAAAATATAATTATGTTGCCGGAAGATTTAGCTAAGGTGTTAGGAGAGTTATAGAGTGGTATGTCTGGTATTGCAGAAACTATTTCTAAAATGGAAACGGAAGTTAAAGAACAGATAAATAGTTCAGAAGCTAGGTTAGAAGCTAGATGTAAAGAAAATGTGCAATCATTACAGGCTAGTAACGAAGGCAATCTGAACGACAGTTTAAAGTCATTAGAGACCAGATTACAGTCAACTAGTGAAGATAATTTAAAGTCATTAGAGACTAGATTACAGACTAGTAATGAAGAAAATTTAAAATTATTACAGTCAAATAGTAAAGATGAGTTGATGTCATTGGAGACTAGATTACAGACTAGTACTGAAAGTCATTTGAAAGCTAGTGAAGCTAACTTGAAGGATAGTTTTAAATCATTGGAAGAGAAATTACAAGCTCGTAGTGAAGAAACTAACACGGAGTTAGAAAACAAGTTAACTAGGTTAGAGAATAGATTAACTTTAAAGAATAATGAAATGCTTAAGACTTTACAGTTAGATATAATTGCAGTAAATATGAAAGGAGAGGAAAATGTTCAAATATTAAGAAAGAATATTATTGAATTAGAAAGTAGAGGAGAAGAAAATATTCTTACTTTAAGAACAGACGTTATGTCTATACAGAAAGACATTAAATCGGATGTATCGAAGTTGAGATTCGACATCACCGAAGTATCTTTCGAAACTAAAATCAAAGGTCTAGAGATGAATCTAGGTAATGAGATTAAGGATTTAAAGTCAGTAATTGGGACCATTAAAGAGGATGTCTTAGGAGAGGTTAATTCTAATTTAAAATCATTAGAGAATCAATTGCAGAAAGATATTAGGAAGATGGATGATGATATAGAGCAAAAGGTTAATGAAAACTTAGCTTTATTCAAAAATAGAGTCGGTGCAATCGTGGAAGAACGGTATAGTGAGGTCGATGCCGAAGCAAAAGAAAAACTTGCAGGATTAGATGAGAAATTAATCGCAGGTATGGCGAACTTAGAAGCGAGATTTACGGAGAACAAAGAAGCGATGAAGATAGATTCAACTCTATTTAGGACAGATGTTGATCTGTTAAAGGAACAAGTCGCGTCAGTAAAGAATACATGCGAAGACAAGATTGACAAGTTGAAAAACGATTTGGACGAGAGTAACAAAACGCAGAATGTTACGTCGTTAGATGAGTTGAGGACTCAGGTCAAGACCGTAGAGAAATTGGCAGAAGATAGGATAACTAAACTAGAATCTATGATTAACAGTTTCACCAGTCAAAATACTACATCAGGGGAAATATCGATAAATCAGACAGCGATAGACCGCAGTATGAGTAATCAAGAAGTTAGCATGGGAGAAGACCGTCAAACGCAAACGAATGTGACATTCGAAAGGGCAAGTTCAACCCCTCAGGATAATCCAAGTTCGAATAGGAGTACGTTGGGTACAAGTGAACGATACTCAGGTCCAGTTACCATTATCAGAAATCTGGATGACAAGCCGAGGAAGTTTTCTGGAAATACAGGGGTCACACCAGTCGAATTTCTGCGAGATATTCGAGACTACATGGCGGAGCATAGAGTAGCCAAGGAAAGAGAGCTAAGGATAGTCGAACGCGCCTTAGACGGGTCTGCGCTAACTTGGTTTAGAGCATTCAGAAGCAATTTTGCGAATATGGAGCAATTTGCCATAGCATTCTTGAGGAGATTTTGGAGTGCAGAGGATCAACTGAACGTAAGAGCAGAAATGTACTCGAAGCGTTATTCTACGTCACATCCGACGCATTATGCCAATTATTTTACGTCACAGTTGGTTAAATTGCAGTTTCTGATTCCTCCATTGCCTGAAGAAGAGCTTTTGCAAGCTATAGCGAGACAGTTACCGATTGAGGTACAGCGATCACTCATAGCGTCGGGAGCAAACACACTTGAGCACTATGACGACATTTTACGGCGATTGGACTATACAAGCGCTCAAGTTACGCCTAGAAATACAAGAAACGACAATAGAAACACGCAAGAGGTGAATGCGGCAGTCGTTGATAACGCAGCTCAAACGGACAGAAGAGATTCCTGGGAAAACAGAAGGAACGAAGGAAATCGAGGAAACATCCGTAACGTTCGTGGAAATGATCGGTATAGAGGACCATATGAGAGGCCATACGATCAGGAAGCAAGAGATAGCCGATATAGAAATTATAACCAGAATTCCAGATATCAAGATAGGAATCGATACAACAGTAGATATCGTGGTAGAAATAACTGGAGCCAGGGTCAACAGTATAATCGAAACGACAGGCAGGATGGCCGAAGAAACGATCCTAATGAAGGACGAGATAATCGTGAATACGAGAGATCGAGGCAAGAAACTAGACAGCCTAGTGCACCACCCGAGGAGACAGTCAGAGATGTCAATCGAGCAAGCACGAGTAATGAAGGAAGAAACAGACGTCAAAGTAATACAGAATCAAGATGCTAATCATTGGAAGTCAATCATCATTGTTGAGAGTCAGAAAGTACCATCATGCTGATTAAGAGAATTGTAGAGCTATCGTGTACATGTGTTATATATAGAATGCCTGAGAGTGTATTTTTTTTCTCAATCCTGATAAAAAAGGAGATGTACGGGAGAGATGTACCCGATACCTAGTTGAGGCTATCGGCTACGCCAGCAGACATTAAGCCGTAGTTGAGGTTTTGGGAAGAGTTAAGAAAAGATAGCGCTCAGATCGAGTCAAGAGGAATGTCAGGATGACGTAGTAGGTCTAGGATTTAGAAGGCGCTGACCGCAGTCAAGCAGATGGATTTATGGATGGAATTATGAAGCTTTATTAAGATCTATATGGAACATGGTATTTAAACATCTTAGAAGAGGAGATATAACATGCATTATATGTGGTAATAATTTTAAGGAAGTCAGATAACCCTTAAGTTATTTTATAACTTAATAGCCGAGATGATGGGGGTTCGAGATTATATTTGTGACGCAAGACCACGGTGGTGGGGAGGACGTCACGTGACCGCACCAGGCAGGTAAGGGTCGAGGCAGTGCAGACACTGTCAGTGGAGCTCTGTGAGCCAAGCAAGAGAGTCAAGCTGAGTAGCACACGCCTAGCGCATGGTACAAGGTCGCGCAGCGAACAGAAACTGTCACGGAAAGTGAAAGCGACAGTTTCAACTTCTCCGAGCAGCGAACGACAAGTAGGTCAGTGAGCCGGTCGGACATCCGCAGCAAACAAGCATAGGAGGCTGGGGTTTTTAAAACAGCATTGCGAGTAGTTGGAGAACTTTATTCCAAGCTGCATTTCAAAGCAGAACGGCATAGTAGAGCGACATGGCGAGGCCAGCTTTATGCGGAGATGATTATAGCATTGCAGTAAAACCGAGCGGGTTATTTCCCATTATATACGCAAGCATTATAACAGAAGCTGAACTTCATTACTACATTGAGTTGGAACGTTTATTCAGCATTTGAATTATAAAGACAAATAGTTACGTGATACTGCAACTTTGAACTTCGAATGAACATAGTCTTTCTCAATGACATTACGACTATGCATTTCATAACGCATTCCAAGTAACATTAACAATTTCTAGGCAAACGGAATGTTGTAAGCAAATGCACTTAGGAACATTAGCACGTGCATTAATGCAATTATTTCTTATGCAGTGTTATGAATTACCGAGTATGAACACAGCTACAGGGTGTTTCATAAACTTAGACACTCTGATAAAACAATTTTATTTTCTACAAGTAAAACTTAACCGCTGTGGAAATTGAACTTTCAACACTCAAACTGAACATTGTATAGAACAGTGGCGTAACGTAGAAGAGGAATAGGGGGTCCGCTGTTTCTATGAACTTTTTCGTGAGGATTTGGACAATATCCGCTATGGATAACCAGAAGTTCATCATGTCGGAGTAAACGCAGACAGAGACGCGATGGCACCACAGAGCGATGGATTCGATTCCTGACGAGAAGGAGGTCCACCAGCTGATTCACTTGGGATTCGAAGGCAATCGTCATTGCATGGATGGAATGATATTCACGCCGATCTTTCGAGAAATTCATTACATAGGGAAAATCGACGATCTTTGAAATTTAATAACAGCTGATTATGAGAAGGTACTGTAAGAGTTATAACTTTCTGATACGATTATTTTCATGAATACTGGGCACACATGTATATTTTTCTAATAGGAGTGATACGATTTTTAAGACATGGCTTTGACTTTATATGCTTCGAAATTTTGCTAGAATATGGCGTGACCATATGATATGGCAGGCATCATTATACGATATTCTCACCATTGGTTGGCTTTATTAAGCCAGATGTTTGGTCTTTAAGACATTTTTCCAGTAGGGATATTTTTCATGAATAGTTTTTTTTTGTGTGACGAGTATTTCGAACTCGTGATCTGCAATTGATTATCTAAAATTACTTCGTCAGTTCATTGCATACTAGCGAGTGTGTATTATTCATCAGTAGGGATTTTTTTCCATTGGATTGTTTGGAGATATTAAGATGTTATTCACTTTAGTGAATAAATATCGCTTTTATATGACAACTAGAGACTTGTTGATTCCTATCTGGTACATTCACTCATATAGTCTTCGAGATGGGGTCTTTCGTATTTATACGATTGTATGGTGGTTACTCATCTTACCAATCGTTTAGGGCACTATCATTTTAGTCGACGGGGCGAGGTCTTTCGTATTTATACGATTGTACGGTGGTTACTCATCTTACTTGCCATTGAGGGACTCATTTTTATCATCCGAGTGTACATGAGATTGTAAGTGAATCAAACAAGGAACTACTAGTCACATATCAGTCGAAATTTTGTTAAATAAAGTACAGATAAATGTCAGCAGGGTTACATTTTGTAATTCTTGTTTGCCAATCCAATATTTTGTTGCTATACTCTTTTGAGAGTAATTTCAGTTTAACAGCTGGTACAGCTGATGCTTTTGATGATTTTTATAATTGTGTTTGATACCTTTGAGAAGGACTTAAAGTAATTGAATCTTGTAAGATGAATCATTAATGGTCAGATTTATTTTAAGGCAGATCAGTATTGCAGATTTTGATATGAGAGATTATAGCACATTGGTGTTTTTCTGTGATGTGAATTATGAGAATTGTAAGAGAATTTATGCTATTTGAAAGCAGATCTTGAATTACTAAGGTAATATTTTTTCCAATTGTTTAAGAAGTTGTCTAGATGTGATCAGATTAATTACAGTTATTGGAGATTGTGCGCGTTGATAATTTGAAACCAGTTATATATTTTTTGTAGATCATGCAACATGGTTAAGTGAAGTTTGTGATAGGCATTTTGTGGAAGTTGCCAAGTGATAGTTGCAATGTTGCTAATACATTTTGAAGCAGACATGAGGTTGTCGAACCCAGTCTAGCGTAATTGTTGAGATTCATGCTGTATGTGCTGAATATTTATGGAGTTTTTGTGGAATAATTGTTGTATTCGAATGTGATATTTGAGGAATTGAGGATATATAATGTAGTTGTGGATAGTCAGATCCAACGTGATGTCGTGAAGGCAATAATATTTTTTTGGCATGAAAATTAAATACGAGATATAACTTGGAAGTGATAAAACTGTAAGACAACGTTCTATAACCCAAATTAAACAATTTGTTAGGAAATTAAACAAATAAATAAAGTTGATAATACAAGATTTTCTGCGAATAATAATTAATGAAATAATAATCTGAAAATTAAGCATATTAATGATCTGACCTAAAGAAATAAAATCAGAATGACTAGAAGAAATAATGAAAATCTAAATAACCAGAAGAGTAAAATTTAAATAAGTTGATAAATTAAATTTTGGAATAAATCAATGAATTAAATAAATGGATGAATTAAAGATTGGATAAATAAACTGATTTAAATAAATTAATAGATGATTGGATAGATGACGAATAACTGAATTAGAAGGTGATAATTAACTAAAGAAGCTGATGATTAATGAATTTATATGGAATTAAAATAAATTTAATTGAGATATAATTTGAGGAATTGCAACTTGAGTTGAGGAATTAACAATTTGTATTGATGATTTAAGATGATTTAATCTGAAGTAGATGATAAAATAAGATTGTGTGAATAATTAGAAAGTATAATGAAGTAATGATAATAATTTTCATTTAAATGATTTAATGGTGATGAGTTAATGATTTTGACAGGAATATGTTGAATTTTGAAATGAGAATTAATGTGAGAAATATTTAATTTTGATGATGATGATAATGATGACCAATGAGCCGTGAATTTTCTGTAATTCACAAACAAGCAATTTGTAATAACAATGTAAATAGTGTAAATTAATTATTCGATGTTTAGGAGCATTTTACTAACATGTTCAACATTTAAATTATGCCATGCAAGCCATAAATTACGTGATGTTTAAAATATGTGATTATAATATGTGTATGTTTAGACAGATTAATAACTTTTTCAAATCCACATTCATGATGTTAAATTAAAGAGAAATTAGGTCTCAGGTATCACAAATGTCAATGACGAAAGACATAGTGCTACAGTGATCCTGAGAACCCAAGAGAACTTTAGAGATTTTTCTGTTTTATGTGGATGAAATATTTTTGATTAGAAAAGAGATGGTTCGATTTTTGGACAATGACAATTTAACGTTGGCATTCGACCATACTCTCAGGTAGGAGGTATATTTAAAATGTCTGTCTGACTATCAAAGTGAAATAAATTTGCTTTTATCTTAGTTGTGATCTGATGATGGTGTGATTTTCCTTTTCTTTCCTTGTCTTGAGTAAGGCTTAACCAGGAAAGGAGGTGGTTTGCTAGGAATTCAGTTGATGGCGCCCATTTATATTTGCATTTATTTTTTTATTAAACTTAAGCCCGTAACGACCCTAGAGATACTTTGTCTCGTGTTACCCACTGCTTTT
This sequence comes from Meconema thalassinum, assembly GCA_946902985.2. Lineage (NCBI taxonomy): Eukaryota > Metazoa > Arthropoda > Insecta > Orthoptera > Tettigoniidae > Meconema > Meconema thalassinum. The sequence goes on from OX336389.2 coordinate 431,768,280, forward strand.
TCGATAACTCAGCTGAATTTCCGACACATTCCTTATTTGACTAGAGGTTCATTTAACTCCGCTCTGTCCTGGAACTCCAGGAATGCGATGTAATAGCAGATGGGTCATCGCATCACCAGGACGAACGGGTACAATACTAACCTCCATCTTCAATGCAATGCTCACGCTACAGTACTACCCTGTGTGCTGGAAGCAAGCAAAAATACTAGTATTCGGCAAACCGGGCAAAAACAAGTCCAATCCCGACAACTACCGCCCAATAAGCCTACTAGACTCTCTAAGCAAAGTATTCGAGAAAATACTGCTAAAGAGAATAGTAGCGCACGTTAAGGAAAATGGACTGCTCAGGAACGAGCAGTTCGGGTTTCGGAACCACCACTCCTCAACGCAGCAGCTTATGAGGCTGGTCGAACACGCCACGATAGGGTTCAACCAAAAACGCGACACCGGAGCTGTCTTCTTAGACATACAGAAAGCTTTCGACAAGGTGTGGCACACAGGCCTATTAGCCAAACTAATAGACTGTAATTTCCACCCGGCCTACATACGACTCATTCAATCATATCTAGAAGGCCGCACATTCCAGGTTGATATTCTGAACGTGCTGTCCACTAAGCGACAGATCAGAGCAGGCGTCCCGCAGGGTAGTATTATAGCTCCCGTGCTGTTCAGCCTGTACATCAATGACATGCCAACACCAGCAGGAGCATTAACTACGTTATACCTCTGTGCTGATGACTCGGCAATGACAGCCCAACACTTTCGCATAGCCAGTATCAGAAAACGGCTGCAGGAAGCGCTATGGGCCCTGGAACCCTATTTCAGAGACTGGCGGATAAAAGTCAACGTTGACAAAATCAGGCGGTACTCTTCACCAAGAAGGACCGTATCTCACGCCGACCTGACTCCATCCGGCCACTCACACTATTTGCGCGCGACATTCCATGGAGGAGCACAGTTAAGTATCTAGGAGTAACCCTAGATGCTAAACTAACCATGCTGCACCATGTCAAAACACTACAGCGTAAAGCCAACATGCGATTACTGCAGCTTTACCCATTCCTAAATAGGAAGAGTCGCCTCGACAAGACGCTGGGCGTAAACATGTATAAAGCCCTCATAAGGCCTATATTAATGTACGCCAGCCCCGTATGGGGTTACACAGCTAAGTCGAACCTCAAAAAGCTGCAGATGATCCAAAACAAATGCTTGCGGTTAGCACAAAAGCTCCCGCGGGATACACCCACGCGGGAGCTAGAACGCATAACAAATACGCCAAGCATCAAAGCCTTTGTGCGACAACTTGCACTAAGGTCACAACGCTCCAGGCGCTATTCGGCAAACCCACTCGTAAGAGCCCTCGGCCGACACGATATGGGCCGAAATAGCAAATACCCCACCCCTCGACACATTCTCTTCAGGTAAAGTCAGGAAAGGTAGGTGCTATGAGTAGCGCAAAGCGGCACTAACCCCAGGGACATACAATACAAATGTCACCCCCCAAATACACATCCCATGGAATTCTCCCATGGATAACCCCAACTCCACATTCCCATGGAAGTCCTTGGTAACGTCTCAGGCCAACCAAGGCGGCCGCACGCGCTCCCCTTGCTGCATACATGAAGTGTATATATTTATGTGTATCAATTAATTGTCTATGTCCATGTGCACGTCTGTCTGTCTGTTTCAGTTTGTTTCTTTGTTATAGGTTAAGTTTAGTTAAGGCCAAAAAAAATAGTTTTAAAAACCCTTCCCCTGGCTTGCCGAAAGGATAGCCAAGGGAAGGACTATTAATAATCATTAGCTTATAGTTTCAGGACGATTGTATGCAGCGGCGGAGTGACCGATTACAACCATCAGCAATATCCAGAAAACGAGAGAAGAAGCCCCTGTTCGCAGGCGTGGCTCCCCTCTCCGGATCACGGAGACTTGGTACTAGGACGCTCTAGGCGGGCGGACTGTGCTCCGAACCCAACCCCGGACGTGCAGTTCGTCTGCCATTGCGGACGCGCTAGTCCCAGCAGTGCCAAGCCAACTGATTCCCATATATACTAATCTCGGCGAGGAAACTGATTTTGCAACTGTTGCATGACACACCTCCCGTACTAACAAAACCTACTCATTTCCATACCCACATTATCCTTGCATGTGGCAATAACCAAGCCGCCAGGTTTTACGTGTAGACAATCTTTCCTTTCTGTCTATGCGGTTTTCCCTGGCCCTACAATCTTACCGTTATATATGTGTACATATTTATATGTGCACATATATGATAATATACCAATGTTAATATATACCTATGATGCCTGGTAGATCGCGACCGCGATGGGACAGGCGCAAAGCCTCAAAGGGCAATCCCTCTCTTTCCAATCCCCTATGCTTTCTCTTCTACTATGTAGACTAACTGCATGTCGGAGGCACCAGTAGTAAGGTCGGGTGCCACGCGGGGGGTGCGGGAAACCTTTTCGCCCCCCCCCCCCGAAAAAAACCGTGAGGGAGCGCAGTGTATGTAAATGTGTTGGGTGTACTGAAGAATAAACCAGTATAAACCAGTGATGTATTGTGTTATACTTTCTCGTATATGCACTAAATAACAAAAGGTTATGGGCCCAGGAACGCTGAGAAGAGAGAAAAGTGAAAAAGTTTGAGCAGTGTTAAATTTCGAGAAGTGAAAAAAAGTGTTATCGAGTTGTGAGCAGTTGATTCAAAATGTCGGAAGTAAACAAGGAACGAATGGACAAACTTTGTTTTTCGAAATATTATTCTTGGTCTAAAGTTGCCAAAGCAGAACTTATCGATAAAAACTGTTGGAACGCAATTGATCCTGGATTTAATGAAGAGGAAATCAACTATTTGAATGTTGATCAAGCGCGAATTAACCGCAAGGCTCTCGCTTTCCTACTAAAAAATTTGTCGAGAGAGTATGTAGAGGACATTGGAGAATGCGTGTTCGCGAAGGACGCTTGGACGACCTTGGAGGAAATTCACACTTCCTTCACATTGACTAAGTGCTTAAAAGTGATGAAGCAGATGATGAACATAACCAAAACACCGGATAAATCCATGCACAATTATATGTCTGAAATTCAATGACTTAATCGAGTGGTTGCGAGTGCGGGCTACGGATTGGAACTGAATGACAAGCTGGCTGGACTATTCCTGGATGGCCTATCTGATTCACATCGTGTCACCATAGCGATCCTTGGTGGTGACAAGGACCTGACAACCAAGAGGGTGAAAGCAGTATTTATTTATGTTAGTTAATTAAAAGGCACACGGATTGATACTTGAATACTAGATGTATTATGGCACATTTCGACATGATTGAGTAAATATATCATACATGTTGACCAAAGAATACATACAGGAAGTCACAGCCTTCTCATCATAAAGTCACTGTAAATAAAACATAGTGCAAAACAAGCATTACCAACATACTTATGAACTAAAATTAAAAACTAAAGTTGTACAGAACAATTGATTATCTTTATGATAATAAGACATTCTAACACCCTCACTTAATCGATTGTTTGTACGCACAACACATGAATTAATCTGCCATCCCCATGGATGCAATGCAAAAATCATGTTTTGTTCTTGAAAGTGCTTTGGTTAGCACATCAGCAATCATCTGTTCAGTTGACAAGTATTGTACACTGACAACACCACATTTCACCCAATGCTTTATTTGATGGAACATGACATCAATGCGGTCACTTTTCCTGCCAGATGACTTGTTCAGACACATATTAATAGCTCCTTGGTTATCATTAAATATTTTAATACATTTGATTGGGACTGATAATTCCCCAAGAAGACCTCTTAAATACACACCATCCTTACCACATTCACTAGTAGAAACATACTCTGCAAATGTTGTGCTATCTGCAATAGTTACAGATCTTTGTTTTCTTGCCTGCCAACTAATGGCTCCACCTGCTAGCTTGAACACATAGCCAGTAACAGATTTTCTATCAGCAGCTCAAGCAGCAAAATCAGCGTCTGCATAACCAGTTAAACTACAACCTCCTTTACAATATTTTAGCCCTAAGCCCATTGTACCCTTCAGGTATCTAACCACTCTCAGGGCAGCATTGAAATGTTCATCATCATTGCAACTGTTGAACTGGCTTAAATAACTAACAGCAAAACAGATGTCAGGTCTGGTGCCTACCGCCAGATACATAAGGGCACCTATCAATTTTTGATACAGTGGATGATTTGTAGAATTCATTGGCCTGACAAGTTTTACACCAAGTGCTAGGGGCGTGTTCACTGGTTTATACTCCTCCATACCATAGTTTTTGACAATGTCAAGAGCATAGCTCTCTTGATCCAACTTAACTGAATGAGATTTCCGGTCTCTTGTCACTCTCATGCCTAGACACTCACTTACAGGACCCAAGTCCCTTATTTTAAAACATTTAGACGTAGTTTCCTTAAGTTTCTTAGTTTCCTGCTTACAGTTTGAGAAAATATAGAAGTCATCAACATGCAAGCCAATCGCTACACATGTTTTACCTTCGTTCTTAGTGTGGACACATGCATCATACTCTGAATTCTGGAACTTATGTTGAATAAGAAAATCGTGAATTTTGTAATTCCAGGATTTGGCAGCTTGCTTGAGACCATATAAAGCTCTTTGCAATCTGCACACTTTACCTTCATTGCCCTTTTCCAGGAAACCTTCCGGCTGCTCCATGTAAATTGTTTCAGACAAATCACCATTTAAAAAAGCAGTTGTTACGTCCACATGGTCTATTTCCCAGTCTGACTCGGCAGCGAGGGCAAATAGGACTCTTAACGATGAGAGCCTGACAACAGGTGTAACGGTCTGATCATAGTCTCTACCTGGAACCTGAGTGAATCCTTTCGCCTCAAGTCTTGCTTTGTAGCGTTTGGACCCATCCAGTCCTTTCTTAAGTTTGTAGACCCACTTACACTGAATAACATTATGATTTGATGGTCTATCGACCGATCTCCAAGTTTGATTGTTAGTTGACGACAACATTTCCTCTCGCATGGCATTTCTCCACAGCTTCTGATCTGACCTCGAACATACTTCTGAATAATTTTTAGGATCTTGTGGCCCAACAGGCAGAAAAGAGTATTCATAATCCTCATCCCTCTTGGCCGTTCTGATACGCTTGGGATATCTGCCCCCATTGTATCAGGACGGTCATGCTGGGGACCAGGCTCAAGACTATCAATATCCTCAATTGAGCTATCATCACTACCAATATAGAGGTTAGAAATGTCAAAACTGCTATCACTATCAGATGATTCAGCTGGTGTAGTGTCATTGGACACAGTCAGAACCCTTTCAGTCTCAACACTCATAACATCAACATATACATCAACATTGTGGTGATCAACAAAAGTATTAATTACAGGCACCGACAATATTGACATGTCATTTACAGCATTAATTACTGGATTATTTGCATTCACTTGGAATGATGGACCTTCAAGAAAAACAACACTCCTAGCTACAACAATACGCTTTGGGTCACTTTTTCTTACAAGGCGGTATCCTTTTTGTGTTTCACAATAACCTGCAAATATAATCTCATCAGATTTCTTGTCAAACGTTTGCCTTTTAACATCAGGGACATGAATCTGTGCTTTACAGCCAGATATTTTAAGGTGCGAAATATCAACTTTTACTCCAGACCATGCCTCCTCTGGTACGAGATCCCTCACTGCAGCTGTGGATGATCGATTCTTGAGATAGATGGCAGTGTTCATAGCCTCTGCCCAGAATCTCTTTTCTAGACCTGACTCAAACAGCATGGAGCGACCTTTCTCTGCCAAGGTCCTGTTAGTCCTTTCAGCAATACCATTTTGCTGAGGACTATATGGAATACTGGTTTGATTAATAATTCCGTTCTCCTGTAAATACAACTCAAATTCCTTACTAGTATATTCTCCACCATTGTCGGTTCTTAGACACTTAATGCGTTTATTGAGCTGGTTCTCTACCATCTCCTTGAAGAGGCGGAATTTAGAAAAAACTTCAGATTTAGAAGCAATCATATATCCAAAGACTTTCCGCGGTGGCCGAGAGCGCTAAGGCGCTACCCCGTGCCTCGCTGGCATCGGGAGAGCGTGGGTTCGATTCCCACCTCGGCCGTCCTGAAAATGGTTTTCGTGGTTTCCCATTTTCATCACTAGGCAAATGCCGGGACGTTTCCTTTCAATAGGTCCACGGCCGATTTCCTTCCAATATCCCTTCCCTGACCCGTCCTGAGAAGAAAAGTACATGACCATTGGCTGCATTAATAAAATTATTATAAAGACTTTCCTAGTAAAGTCATCGACAAAAGTCAAACAGTATCTGGCTCCGCCCCACGATTGCACCTCCATGGGACCTTGCACATCACTATGAATAACATCTAGAACAAATTTAGCTTTGCTCCCCTTTTTAGGAAATGACTTTACTGTTTGCTTACCTTCCAGGCAGGTAACACAAGCATTTTGATTGATTTGATTAAACTATGCCAGTGACCATATGTAGTAGTTCTTTCATACCTTTGCGATTTAAATGACCCAGCCTTTTGTGCCATAGTTCCCCATCAGAGATACCTTCAGCGGACATTGCCCTCACTGGTTCCTGTGAACACTCAGCTATTGAGTATAAACCATCTTGTTTCACACACTTAAAATCCAAATTTCCATCAACAGAAAAATTTGATCCATTAAAGACTTTACAGGACTCATTGTCAAAGACAAGATTGTACCCTTTTTCTGTCATTTTATGTACTGAGAGCAAGTTTGTAGATAAATTTGGTACATAAAGTTCATCAGTCACTGTTTTAATATTATCATTACCAAGATTTAGCACTACCTTACCCACACCTTCAGACAATATCTCAGAATCGTCTGCAACGCTGATTGACGTACGAACACTTGAGTCAACATCTTGCAGTGATGCCCTTTCCTTGGTCATGTGGGACGTTGCACCTGAGTCGATGACCCATGCTGAGGAAGCCACCTTGGTAGTCAACGCCTTGTTGAGGAGAGTCTTCTGCCCTCCTGATGTTCGGTCAGCAGTTGATGCACGTTTCGCTTGAAATTTCTGGCTTTGCTTCAACTTCGGACAATTGGGTCGACCATGTTCAGGGCTGCCACACTCGTAACATTTAAATCCTGGATCACCTGGCTTTCTCTTGTTATAATTTTTCTTCTTGCATTGATTGGAGAACAAAGCAGTGGCAGAGAACAAAGCAGTGGCAGATGATGATTCACATGCTCCCTTCACTCTCCTCCTCTCGCTTTCACCCAAAAGAGCAACATTTACATCTTCTGAAGTGAAATCTTCCTTCAGCTGCTGGTTCAGCGCCGCCACGAAATTTTCATATTCGTTTGAGACACCATTCCTCATAACGAATGAGACCCATTATCTTCAATAGTTTCACCTATATCGGCGAGTTTCTGCACGGTCATCATGATGTTGTTGACGAACTCTTCCATTGTGCTGCTTTCTTGCCTCATGTTGAAAAATTTCCGGGTCAGCTCGAACTTTGTGGCCATACTACATCCCTCGAAGGCTGTTTTGAGGTTATTCCAGGCATCCTTCGAATTGGTAGCGTTATGCACGTGAATATAGCAAGAAGGTTTAACAGCCAGGCATATTTTTGCCAGCGCAATCTGGTCACGAATTGTGTCCACATGTGAAGTAACGGGAATTGTTCCATCGACATAACCAAACAATCCCTCCAACATAAGACACATTCTCATTGCGAACTTCCAGCTTCCACAATTTGGCTGTCCTTCTAGTTTCTCTATATTAGGCACTGATGATGAAACAGTAATCTCAGAGATAACAGAAGTCAATGCGGAAAACGTGGTTGAGGCATTTGACTCACTCGCTGTTGCCATACTGTGTAAATAGGCTACACCATTTCTAAGTATTCACTGAGCGACGTTGAATATTAGTTGCAAACACGCACTATTAGTTCGGTCTGGGCTCATAACCTGTTAGTTAATTAAAATGCACTCGGATTGATACCTGAATACTAGATGTATTATGGCACATTTCGACATGATTGAGTACAACACATCATACACGTTGACCAAAGAATACATACAGGAAGTCACAGCCTTCTCATTCTAAAGTCACTGTAAATAATACATAGTGCAAAACAAGCATTACCAACATACTTATGAACTAAAATTAAAAACGAAAGTTGTACAGAACAATTGATTATCTTTATGATAATAAGACATTCTAACAAATTATAGGGTACAGAAAGTCCCAGTGAGCTGGTAGCTCAAGGGGGTCTGCCCTTTACAAATATGGCTTAGTAACTTATACTAGAATATACTAAGGTGGTAGGATCATTTATTCAGTCTTTATGGGTTCATCTATATTCTTCAACATAGTGTTTCAGGAAGTACCTGCGTGCTTCCTTTTTGAATTTGTTTAAGTTTACAATTTGTCTCAGTTTAGGAGGTAAGTTGTTATAAGATGTGCTGGGTGAATAGGAAATACTTTTAATACCATATCTAGTTGTGTTTGTTGACTCCATGTATAACTGGTTTGCTGATCTTGTGTTATGGGTATGAATGTCTTTCCTGCCTTGAAGTTCAGTATTGAGATTAATAAGACCTTGTTTATATTTGAACATAAATAAAGCTTCAGAGTATTTGAGCTGGCTTCGTAATGGGAATATGTTTGTCTCCTGAAATACTTGTACAGTTGGTTTCCTAAAATCGTAACCATACATGATTTTAATTGCTCTTTTTTTGAGAACTTCGAGCTCATTTATTGATTCCTGTGCACATTTACCCCATATTGTGTTCATGTACATAAGGTGAGAATGAATAAGAGGGGCATATATGCTCCATAAATGTTGATTGCTTATTCCATACTCCCTTAATCATTTTAGAACACCAATTACACTAACAATTTTCTTTTTCACATTTGCGACATTATAATCCAACTTTAGGTATAGTCCTAAGTTAGGCCTAAATATGTGTATTGTTTCACCCGTTCGATGGGTACATTGCCAATTTTAACTAAGTTGCAAGTGCTTGAATTGTAGGCTGGTTTATGAAATAGCACGTATTTTGTTTTTGAGCTACTTTTGATTAATTTACTTTTTCAAAGCCATGTTGTTAGTATATTTAGATCCTTTTGCATATTCTACATAATCGTTTGTTCACAGACGCTCTCGTAAAGTAGAAATATATAATCTGCAAATATAAATATTTTACCAGTTAACTCTATCATTAATAAATATCAGGAACACCAATGGACCGAGCACTGTCCCTTGTGGGACACCGCATTTAACATCAGAAATGGACCCTTTAGTTTTATTAATATTAACACACTGCTTCCTGTTAGTCAGGTAGCTTTTAAACCACTCAAAGTCTATTCCTCTAATTCCTGCATTTGATAGTTTACTTAGCAACAAGGTATGGTTAACAGTGTCAAACTCCTTAGCAATATCTATAAATAGTCCTGCTGCAATTTTATTGTTATCTAATGCTTTATGTATAAGTGACACTACGTCAAATGCTACTGAATCAGTGCTATGTTTGGGAAGGAAGCCGTACTGATATTTGAAGAAAAAATTGTTTTTTGTTAGGAAATTCAGGACTTGTTTTTTGATTACTATTTCCAGTACTTTCACAAGTCAGGATAATATACACAACGGTCTGTAATTACTGGGGTTAGGTACATCACCTTTTTTAAATATTGGTACCACTCTTGCTAGTTTACATTTACCTGGTATTACTCCTGTTTGTAGTGACAAGTTAATTATATCAGCAAGGGAGCCAGATGATTGGCACATCTCTTAAGGAGTATGTTATTTATTCCATCATCTGTGTAATTCTTTTTGTTCGCAAGGTTTTGAATGATTTGTTTAACTTCCGTCACGTTTGTTGGTTTTATGAATAGTGAGTTACAGATCGTCTGGTTCGATGGCAAATTTGGTTTCATTGGAGTAATATCTAACCAAGTTTTCTACAACATTTATGAAATACATGTTAAATGCTTTCCATATATCTTGGCTAGAGGTGTATTGTACGTTTTCATTTTCAATTTCAACAGTGTTTCGTGTATTATGAGGTTTATAGAGTATTTGGTTTACTGCCTTCCACATTCCGTTCATCGTATTCCCTTCTCTAATTACATTATTGTATTATAACTTTTTCAGCTCTCTTTTCATTCTAGTCACATCCCTGCTGTATCTTGTGTACTCTTTAATGGTTTCAGTTGAAGGGTTTTTAGTTTTAGTTTTTGCGTACAATTTTTTTTTCTTTTTACCGCTTCCAGAAACTCATGTGTTACCCATGGTTTGTGTGTACCTTTTACCTGTGGTTTTTGCTTAATATTTATACTAGCTCTCCTAAGTCCATCACTAATGAAATCGCAAAGCTGATTATATGCTTCGTTGACGTCAGTAGTTAGATTTTGAAATTTATTTTTTGAAAAGAAATTGTTCGGATTGGCATAACTTATTTTCGTAAATGTTTCTATATTTGAACGATTATTGGATTGTGTACGGTACTCACTTCTGGTTGTGATGTAATTTCTAGAATTAAAATATTATGATCACCAAGTTCACTCATAACATTATACAAATAGAAATTATCATTATTGGCAAAGTTAGAATGTATATGGTCAATTAAAGTTGAAGAAGTAGGCGTTATTCTTGTTATCAGTTTTGTATTGCATGGATAAAAACTAAAGCAATTCAGTAAAGACGAATAGGCCCTGTAAATAATGATGTCTTTTAGAAAATATACATTATCGTCTCCGATAAGTAGTGTATTTGATTTGTTAGTATTTGCAAAGTATGTGTTGAAGGTCAAGCATAAATTAGTTTGCATTACTCTCTCTTGGATTATAGTAAGAAATAACATATCTTCTGTGTTTCTGAAATATTTCTATTTGAAGTATACTGTGATAACTGTTAATGGTGATAATAACTTTGGTCGCCCATTTTCTAGATACATAAATTGACAGACCTCCTCCAGTACTGATTCGTGTTACATGGTGTGAGTCAAAGCTTGAAATGTTATAATAGTGTGTTTCTTGGTCTGACAACCAATTTTCTGTTATGACTATTAAATCTATTTCTAAAATCTCGTCAATAAGGAGCATAATATCCTCGAACTTATTCCGAATACTTCGTGCATTGATGTAGATACATTTAAATTTTGAATTCAAAATCTGATTTTTAGTCTGTAAATTATAGTTTTCTATAGAATCACAATGAATTTCGACAGAGCTTAATGTTTCGTTGTGTTTATAGTCGTCTCCGTCCATTTGATATATATGCAACTTTGGGTGTGTGATACCTGCAGCACTTAGTGTCCGTATTTTTTCTCGAGGTGGCCGATCTTCGCTTCACCGCAGATGGGTGTGCTTGGGCCATCTCGAGCTTCCCGAACATAAATCTTGCAGTCTCTCGTCCAGGTTCCAAATATCTTCCCATTCTGCTTCAGGATCCGGCATCTTCTTGCAATATAGTCGTTCCTGGGTGATAGGTGGTCATTTTTAAAAATATTGCGTGATGGGCAATTCAGTCCAATGTCCTGGGTTGTTAGAACTCTCTTCTAAATTCTCGCATTCACTATTTCATCCTTCATCCACCTGTTAGTGAATTTCACCACGATTTGCCCCACGTCTCCGCCTCTCGCCGGCAAACGATGGGCGACATCGATGTCGCGGAGTCCCAACTCAACACCCAATGCCCTAGAAGCTTGGATCACTAGGTCCTACACATTTTCCATCGGCATTTCTGGCATTCCACTAAATAGCAAATTATTCCTACGTGTGTACTGTTTAAAGTCGTCTGACCCATCGAACGCTTGATTTGTATCACTGCTGATACTTGCCACCGATTTTTCCATTTCTAGTGTTCTTTTTTTATATCATTTGTGAGGTTTTTGAAATCTTCAAATTGTTCATTAATGAATTCCGTGGCTTGCTTAATTATTTTCAAATCCTTCATGAAAGTGTTCCTTAGTTCATTTACTGACAACTGGATCTTTTCTGTCACCTCCTTCACCAAGTCACATTCACTGAACTTGAGTGGAGGGTGACAATCCTTGCGATTGCAATTCCACACCTTTTGCGGATCACTTTTTATAGACTCGTAGGCTTCCTTCGAAAGTCTTGTGCATTCCTTGTGGAAATTACGCCCACAATCCCCTTCACAACTACCGTAACGAATTCTTCGCAATTTTTCACTTTTTTCCCGCACGGAGAACAAACATTACTAGCCATAGCCGAGGAGATCCAAGAGAAGCTGAAACCAGTCCAGACAGCATTGGCATCCAACTACAAACCTGCGCCGAGAATACGTCGTGGCGGACATAACCAAACTTTTCAAAAAGACAGCAAACAGAGCAGCAGAATAACAACTTCAGCAATGATCGGAAGTGTTTTAAGTATGATAAGTGGGGGCATATCTCTCGAGATTGTCCCGTGATAAAGAAAAATAAATGTTTCAGATGTGGTGGTAGTGGGCATATTGCCAGAAACTGCACCGAGAATAGAGAGAAAGCTGATAATTTTAAGGATGAAGGTAGTGATAAGTCTGTATTGGCTTGCATAAGTGCAGTGAGTTTAACAGCTATGAAAGTGAGTGATAACGAGTGGATCTTGGCCAATGCATGTACAGATCACATATGTAAAGAAAAGTCAGAATTCATTATGTTTCAAGCAACAACTGGTTACGTTCATATGGGTAAAGGCAGCGTTCCAGTGAAAGGTATAGGTACTGTGAGAGTAGAGCTGACACAAAAATGTTGTGATGTTATTCTAGAACTTCATGATACTTTGTATGTCCCTGACTTCAATTATAATCTAATATCTTGTTCTAGATTGGCTAAGAAAGGAATATCTGTTGAGACTATTGATGGCTTTGCAGTAGGGCGACTAAAGGGAAAAGATGTGTTCAAAGGTCTAGAGAAAAATGGACTTTATGTATTAGAATCAATGTCAACAAAATCTAAAGCTATAATATCAGTTGCAATGTTGAGGCAGAAAGTGATGATAATAGTAATATCTATAATGCAGTTGCATTGAGGAGTGCAGTGGAGTGGCACAACAGGATTGGCCATTGGTATTAGGAGGGAATAAAAAGGATTCCTGTATTTGAGGTGAAAGGTAAAGTAGATTGTGATGTGTGTGCCTTAGGCAAGACTACTAAGCAGGGTTTCCCTAAAAAAAAGTGAAAGGCAATCAACTCAACCGTTAGAACTAATACACAGTGATGTCATGGGGAAATGTGTTAAGTCTGTGGGAGGATCCCAATATGTTTTAACCTTTGTAGATGACTACTCGAGACACTTGAGTCTGTATTTTTTGATGCTATAGGCCTTGCGGCTCGTGCTGGTGAGTGTCTGTGAACACAGCTGTTGTATTGCAATACAGTGTGTTTCGAAATGACCCGGTTGCGCGAGGCCAGTGAACTTTGTTGTTCGAGCCGATATAGACGTCACTGCGTGCTGCGGTTGGTAGGACGTTATCCGAAGATGAAAGGAACTGTCGTTGGTATTAGAGTGGAACATTTAGTCAGGATGGGAGATGTCTGGAGATCCAGGGTTCGTTTCTCGCTTTCCTGGACAGTGAAGACCTCTATTGCTTACATGGAGGGAACAGTCATAAAGGACATGACTGTGTTCTTTCGGGATCTACAAGAATCATCTAAGGTACAGAATTAACCACCTTCAATCGTAGCTAAGCATGTTTATTCTAACGTTGTCACCCTGCCACATGTATTTTTTATATAGGATTTTTTGTAGAATGTCTAAGAATGGAGTTTAGGTTTGATCCTAGTGTCAATACTGATTCTATTATGGACAGGGTTTTGATTCTACTAAAAGGATGCACCCATTGTAATTAAATGTATTATAGCTTAATTTTCTTTTGATTTCTGTAAATTCAAGTTCATTTTATGGGAAATTTATTTAATGTAGAGAAGAGGAACTTTAGGCCACTCAAGATTCGTCATTCTTCGTGTTTGATTTATATTGTAAATGAACACTAGTTTTATGCCTTCATATGACATTACTCGAGTTTGGGTAGACTCAATTTGGAGTTTCTACTATAATGCGTCTACTAAGAAGACTGTTATACACTCGAAAGTGAAATTTCAGTATTCAGGCTGATTTTCGAATACTGCAGTAAGCTTTATGAAGCAGGTTCAGTGAAGAAAGCGGATTTGTTTTGATTTGCTAGGAATTTATTCCGAACTTTGACTTGATCCAGGTATTTTCTAACGTATTTTTTTTGGAGATTCTGCATTACGTTTGCTTTGATAGATTCGTTCAAGATCCATTATTGATGGACTAGACAGATGTTTTAAACACAGTTTGAAGACATTTGTATACATTCCCCCTATGTTATTAACGCGAATCCCAGACTAGATTTATGTGGAAGCAGATATATCGCCAAAGCTGCAATTGTTATTTAACACTGATTGAAAGCTATGCATATTGATCGTGAATAATAATAACATAAGAGCAAATGAAATAATAATTTAACAGTGATTAACTGAACTGTAAAGAGACTTGTATAATTTTAGCAACAATATTTCATTGTGAATGTGACCTGTTAAATAAGCCGAATTCTTTGTTCACCAAGGAAGGTGATTAATTGAAGCACTAAAAGTATAGTAGTGCCTGATAATATAAACGATATGAATGCTTAGTGTAGTATGATATTTAATGGCATAGCCATGTAAAGGCTAATGTCCTTGATTATTAAAAGGGTATTCAATGGGATATTCCAAGTTGTAGTATGAAAAGTAATCCACTCAGATGGATTGTGAAATTAAGGCAGTTTATTTCAGTATTAGTTCAAGTAAATAATCTGTTGTGGAAATCATGCATTTTAGGCATGTTGAATTAAACATACCTGGTAAAATTTTCGAACATTTGTATCAATGCAATGCTTAACAGGCGTTATAACAATCACTAATTCCGGTCTGGTGAGGACGGTTCATTTTAAGGGATGTAAAAATTAAATTAAAGAAGTTAATTTTTGACTTAGCTTCATCGCTTGGTCAAAAGAGAGAAATAAAATCAGAAAAACGCAGCAAACACAAATATAATAAAACACATGGAAGGTGTCACTTCTGAATCCTACAAAAACACTAAGAAGGTGTTCCAAAATGACTGTACATTTGTATTATAGCTTTAAATAATTATTTTTCAGGGTATAAATTGATGTATGTCTTGTAAATATGAAAATTTCCAGGGTTTCTATTTAAATGTTTCAATTGTTGTCAACATTTCTGTTGAACCATGTAAATTATTTGTGTTCACTCATATTTGGGTAAAATGCAGTCAATAACATTGATGTGGGGGCTGGCATTTTTCTCCCATGTTCATTAAACTACGGTTGGAAGTTGGGCACTCTGTCTTAAATTATAATATAGTGACTTACACTATATTTTCCTTTCCTGAATAATTTTTTTTGGTCAATTTAAAATTTTCGAAGTGTGATACTTTATAGAAACGATAATAGAACACGTTAAGAAGGCCAGCGGTGGGTATTTCAGTGGTTTTCCACACACCAGAGATTGCGTTCATCGTTATTTTTGTGCTTTTGAGCTTTCTTATGTCGTTCACCACGGGTTTTCTTAACGTAGTCTCAGTTAGGAATTCCTGTACCCCTTTTCCTCGTCTTATGTTGGGTAGAATCTGGCAAATTTTCTAGCTGGGGTTTCCAGGCTCTACGATCCAGTTGTCATCGTGGGATTCCAACATGCTGATGGTAGGTATTTCGGGTACAGTACGGCGTAGTAATGCTGTGTTCTATGCCTCTGCTTGCGAGTAGTTCAGAAACCTCCTTGTTATCAAATTCTTTTCCTCCATCACACCTGAACAGCTTCACGACGTGTCCATTTGTTTTGGCTTCATTCAGGAACTGTTCCAGAACGGCGCACAATTCACTTTTGTGCTTTAAAAAGAAAACTCGTCGAAACTTGCTGAAATCATCCTTGAAACATACGTAGTAGCGTGCCTTTCCAAGAGATTCAGTAGACATTGGTCCATTCACATCGGCGTGGATTTGTTCACCGGTGGCTGTTGGTCGATTCATTCGTGTCTTGAATGACAGTTGATGCATTTTTCCCAGTGCACATCCATCGCAGAAATCCTCTTTACACATGTCTACATTGATGTTCATCTGCTTCAGTACATTCTTGACATGCTCTTTGTGTTGATGACCAAATCGTTCATGGTAGATCTGCAGTTTGTCCGACGATGTAGCTAAATTCACTTGAATGGGTTGCGCCGGTTTCACGACGCGCATCTCAAGTACATACAGACTATGACTCACACGTCCAGCCATCATCGCCTTTCCAGTAACCTTGTCTTCAATTCTAACAGTTTGGTCGTCAAGTCTTGCACAAAAACATTTCCTTGCAGCAGCTTTCACAGAAAGCAGATGAGCCATTGCATCGGGAACATACAAAACTTCAGTCATCTCAGCACTCAACCAAGCGTTGTTCAGCCGCACTTGAATGTTTACAGTTCCTTTGCCGTGTGCTAGCATGCTCACACCTCGTTTTCCTAGCAAAATCTTCTCTGGAGCAGCAAACTTGACGTATGTTGTAAAATACTGTTTGTTCTCGGTGATGTGATTTGTGGCGCCACTGTCGCAGTACCACTCGTTGGCTTGAACAAAGTCGCCGTCTAACGCACTCATAGCATGTGTCAGAAACGAAGCATTGTTCTCCTTATTTTTGTTTCTAGTGTCACCCTCTTTCTTCTTCACTGGACATTCACTTGCCCAATGGCCCAATTCCTTACATTTGAAACATGGCAACTTCTGCTTTACTCGTTGAACATTTTTCTTCGACTTGTCATCAGCGCTGCCTTTGCCACTGCCATACTGGGAATGCTTCTTGGGAGCACTACGTACCACAAACGCAGTCGATTCCACGTTTCCTTGGTCACGCAGTTCAATCGTGCACAATTTTTCAATCAACAAGTTCACAGTTTGATTTTCCGTCGGAATCGTGTCCCACACACCCTTGAAATTATCATATTCTTTTCCCAGCGTGGATAAAATTCGACCGTTCAAAATCCTTTCAGATAACGTATTTTCGTTGTGCTTTTGGAGTTCGTCGTTCAGATCCTGATAAAGCTTCTGTAACTTCGCGACATGGGTGCTGATGTCCTCCTTGTCGTCACGTGTCACTCGGAAGAATGACTCGATCAACATGTTCAGTCGCTGCGTACTGCTTCGTTCGAACCGTGCGCTCAATTTTGTCCAAATTTCACTGGCATTGGTGCACGTCAACACGAGCTCGGCAACAGATTTTCCTAGCGCACCTGCTAGCAAACTGGCCGCTTTCGCGTCTTCTTTCAACCACTGCTTATATGCCGCTTTTTGTTGCGCAGTTGCATCTGCCGGCAACACAGGACCCTTTTTCGAACCATCAACAATATTTTCCAGTTCATACGACCGCAAAACCATCAACACATGCCATTTCCACTTTGCCCAGTCTTCAGGTCCTCCAAGTTTATCCACTTGAACTTTGTAGTCACTGCCGGTTGCCATTTTGAGGTTATCCTTAACTCACAAAAAATACAGCACGTGCTCCACAGGCGCTCAGCTTCGGATCCACTCACGAGATAATACCATTTACACGTGGCCTGGGCCCATAACCTGTTAGTTTTAATGTAAATCTTTATTTATCAAGTGATAAATAAAATACAAAGTACAAATCATCTTTCGAGACGCTTGTCACAAGTCACGCGAACACGCACAGACTTTGCACTGACTCGTCTTTTGTTTTTTCTTTATTGTACATGTCTATTTCGCCAGGTGGCGCTACTGTGCTATTTTTCTTTCAAATATTAACTAACCGGAACAAAATGGAATAGCTGAGAGGGTTAACTTGACTTTAGCCAATGGTGTGAGATGTATGTTGATACAGTCGAGGCTACCAGTAGGTTTTTGGGCAGAAGCTATAAATTATATGTGTGTGGTAAAAAATGTATGTCCTTCCAGGTCAATCGACAATTTAATTCCCTTGGCTTTGTGGGAGGGAAGAGATGTATCTATCAGTGACTATGAGATGTTAAAAACTTTTGGATGTAAAGGTATTATGTATGAGAAAAGTGGAGGCAAATTTGAGGCCAGAGGAATCGATTGCATTTTTGTAGGTTTTGAAAATGGAGTAAAAGGTTATAAGGTCTGGATTCCGACAAAAGGAGTGTTTGCTACTGTCCATAATGTTAAATTTAATGAACAATATTTTCCATATGCTGAGCGGGTACAAATAAAGAATGTCATTGAACCCATCATCCCTTACATTACAGTAAATGCTGAGACGAATGTTACATTTGTAGATGAACGAGACAAAGAAAGTATACTAGAGAGTGAAACTGGCATGCTCGTTGCAAATGAGATGTCAAATTCTATTTTTTCAGATGAGAGTGATGAGAGTTGGTTTAGAGGCTGGGATGAGGAGAAGCTAGCAGATCATTATGTGCCATTGATTAACGATTTAAATGATGAGGATATTGAAAGTAGTGTTGATGAAAATGTTAATGAATCGGAATTACAGGTAGAAGTGAGGAGGAGTGAAAGAAGAACCTAGTATGTAGATATTGTGAGTTATCAATGTGTATCAATGTGTGTGACTGTCTAGATTTAATGGAACCAAAAACTGCAACGGAAGCTTTAAAGAGTGAACGTTCTTGTAAATGGTTCGCAGCTATGCAATATGAGATTGATCAGTTATCAAAGAAAGATGATTTCGTATTAGTTGATAGACCAAACAATGAGTTGGTGATTGGGACGAAATGGATTTTCCAAATCAAACAAAGATTAGGCGGTTCTATCGAGCGTTTCAGAGCTAGATTAGTAGCTAGGGGATTTGCTAAAATCAAAGGGGTCAACTTTGACAAGACATTTCCTCCAGTGGTAAAAAAAGAAAACTGTAAGATTACTTTGTGCATTGACAGTAATCAAGGGTTGGGTAATTCACCATGTAGATGTACTAACAGCATATCTAAACAGTAAACTGGAGGAAACAATTTATGTTGAACAACCTGAATGTTTATGGAAGGGAATAGAGACAAAGTGTGGAAACTTAAAAAGAGTATCTATGGATTAAAACAGAGTGTCAGGGAATGGTACAATATGATTGATAATACATTGAAAGAACTAGATTTGAGGAGACTGTATAAAGATAGATGTGTTTATGTGGATAAGAATGGCGGACTTGTTGTATCTCTGTATGTTGATGATCTCGGAATATGGGGCGAAAAAGATAAAGTTGAACTATTCAAGCTCAAATTGAGTTCAAAGCTAGAAATTAGAGATCGTGGGAGTATGACATATTTTTTGGGTATGCAAGTGACTCAAGAGTAAGGGAATGTACATATTGACCAAAGAAAGTATATTGATGAGGTAATTACTAAGTTTAATTTCATGAAAGCTAATCCCAGATCCGCTCCATTACCAATAAATATTAATGAAAGGACTGAGTCAGCCAATCAACCATTTGATAATGAGAAATATCAAGCAGCAGTGGGTAAACTCATGTACTTGTCTACATGTACCAGACCTGACATTAGTTATACACTGAGTGTAGTAAGTCAATTCAATAAAGACCCAAAAATTAGAAACTGGAATGATGTTACTCATACAGTGAGATATCTGAAGGGTACCAAAGATCTAAAAATCATCTACCAAAATATTGAACCGAAGATTGAGGTGTATTGCGATGCTGACTACAATAAGATGGAAGAGGAGAGATTGTCTAGATCTGGCTATGTTGTTAAACTGGCAGGTGGACCAGTATCTTGGTTTACAAGAAACAAACTGTGACAGCTTTGTCTACTGCCGAAGCAGAATATTATGCTATGTGTGAGGTAGCGAAAGAAGTACTATGGTTGAGAATGTTTCTAAAGGAACTAAATTTGTTTGAACTTGTAAAAGGACCTACTCTAATTTATAGCGATAACCAAAGTGCCATAATGTTTGCAGAAAATGGCCTTGATTCAGAAAATTCTAAACATATAGACATAAGATATTGCTTTGTTGAACAGCTCGTTAAGAGAAGAAGTTGTGTTCATGTATGTAAAGTCGGCAGATAACATTGCAGATGTATTTACCAAACCATTGGGAGGTGTTAAGACAACCACCTTAGTGGGTAAAATGGGGTTGGTTTAATGTTAAAAAAAATGTAAAGATATTTCGTTAAGAAAAAAAGTTTATAAAATTGTTAAGTTAAGGAGGAGTGTTAAAAGTGTTTTTGGTTATGGTAGTTGTAACTAAACAATTTGTTGAATCACGTAGTACTAGCACTATAAAAAGCCTAGCGCGATGTCCGTGAGGGAGCGCAGTGTGTGTAAATGTGTTGGGTGTACTGAAGAATAAACCAGTATAAACAGTGATGTATTGTGTTATACTTTCTCGTATATGCAAACAAAAAAGAATATGAAAATAGAATAACAAATTCTAACAACTTTGCCAAAGAAGTATGGCAAATAGCTAAAGATATTTCAGGTCTTAATAAAAGCAACACATGGGAAAATATTTCGATAAAAATCAATAACAATGTTGTTAATGCACCTTTACAAGTAGTAACAGCATTCGATGATTATTTCATTCAGCCACCCGTTAGGAACAGTGTGAATGCAAACAGCAATAGAGCAAAATGTAATGATCATAATGTTGTAGGAAATAAATGAGGAAATAGCAGTATAAAGCAAATCACATGTAATAAGTCAATCTTCCTGAAACCAACTACCAAAGATGAAATAAGTACTGAACTCGAATTCAGCCCAGCTTAGGACTTTGACTGAGCCGAGTTTCGAACCGACTTGTGCACCATTGGAGTGAAAAATTGGAAATATGGGACTAAAATAATTTAATAATTATATATGCATTTTGGGAAGTAAATGATGCATAATGAAAGTATTTTGGGGGAATTTTGAAGCATTTTGAGGAATTATTATTTGGAAATATTCTGGTGAATGAGATATTAACTAAGGAAGAGTTGGATCATTCGAAGCTGGAAATTGTACAAGGCTTCATGTTTGGCACCAGAAAACCAGTTTTGGTCAGCTAGGCGACAATACCAAAGCGATGCACACGACCCGTGGATAAGAGGCTAGTTCCAGGAGCTTCTATCACGATATTTCAGCAGCCAATCAGATTAAAGCACATACATTTTGCGGGAATCGCTTTTATATAAATTTGGCACATATAAAGCGAAATGAGCACATCTACAGGTGTAGAATGCAATATAAAATTTATTTGGTGAAAATGAAATATAAATTATTGGTTAATAGAGAAACTATGAGCATATTTCTATTAAAATGCAACTGTGCGAGGCTAGGGTAGGAGGCTAGCGATGGCACGCGCGTCACCGCAGAGAAGCGAGCCAGGACTCTCACGCAGCTACTTGACACGAGCGGACGTGTGTCGCACGCGCCCTGCAGAGAAGCACTTTTTGCATGCAACAGAAGCCCGGTCGACAAACGCTATTTTACTGTCGGGAGACCGAGGAACCGCCGAGGAAGTTATCAGAGGAGCCGGTGAAGTGCAAATGCACTAGATTTGAAGAGATCAGCGTTTATTGAAACATAATATCATCAGAGCAAGACTTCGCGAATATAACAGCATTCTAAAGAAAAGCAATAACCAGCAGTATTGCCGACTCCGAGCTACAGTATTGCTACAACATATTCAATAGTATATATTCTACGTTATAACACCGCAGTCAACATCATAGTCAACATGATGACTACGAACATGAGTCGGGGAGGACAAACGTATTCTACAAATTCTGAGGAGATTATTATGGATAACTAAATCAATGGAAGGAGGTTAGTCTATACCATGGATTGGAAAGTCAGAGTGACTTGGAAGATCAAGGATCACTGCTCAACAACTTGCAGTATTCCAACATGAGTTTCTACACTACAAGCAGAATGTCCACTACCATCAGGAGGAGATGTCAACCCAGGACTTTCGGATCTACGTTGGCGAGACCACTCTGCAATTCAGAGATAAGAAGAAGACGACCGCTTGCAGCCAATTGGACCAGGAAACGCAGTTCCCAGGTCACTGACCATGAAAATGGAAGAGTTGCCGTTAGCAGCACCAGCCGAGGAGGAGGGCAGGTGAACGCAGCACGACTGAGACGGGGTCGCTCACAGCTGATTCGCACACGCCTGGCAGTAACTGGTTTCAAGGGGAGACGAGCGCTCGCAGTCTCAACGGAGAATCAAGAACATCTGATAGAGGTATTTTCTGGCAGCAGAAGATATCTCAAGGTAGAACAACCGATTGCTCTAATATCAGTAGTTTTGCAGTGGCAGTAGAAGTCTATTTGGAGTGTCCCACTTTATTGTAGAAATTCTTATCTTTATTCTATGTTTATAATAGCTAAAATTTTGAGCTTCATTGTAATTCTTTGATACGTCCTCGTGTGTCGTTTAAGACGGTATTTCATGCATTTTTGACTTAGATATATCGTTTCATGCATTTATTTCTGAAGGAATCGTTTTAACATACTCACTTTCGAACGAAACTCGTTTTATAAAGGGAATGCTTCGATAATATTGTATCTCGGAGAGAAGGCTTCGATAATTATTGTATTTCGAGGAGAATGCTTCGATAATGACATATTTCATTGAAATTGCTTTCAAACTGTATGAACATTTGAACATTAAGATCGTTATTAACAATGACAAATACGTAACAGCGACAGAATACATTTGTATATATATATTACATTTTTATAATAGTAAAGCATTATTGTGAAATGCTGTAACATTGTTTAACAGACATTATTATGTCAATATACAACTGAAATATTTATTTATAACAATATGCATGTTATAAAATTCCAATAGCGGAATACAACTTGTTTGGCAACTATATAGTCTTGGACTATTAATATTACGAAAATACACTATAAAGTAGGATCTTGGTAGTGACAATTGAGGTAAAATGATGCCTATATGTATTAAAAATTAAATTGGAAACATTGTTACACTGAAATATATGGACCAGGAGATTTGTTAGTCTACACGAGATCTAGTATGTTCTAAAATCAGCTTAAATATGAATAGTTCATATATTTAAATGTACACCAGAAGCGTGAGGATATGTATTTATTTTTATTGACTACTAAAGACGAGCGAACTACGAATTAGTATTGTTAACATTTGGTAACGTGGAAAAACAGTCTATTATGTAACAAAGTGAACGAAAAGCGCTAATGAAAGAAATAAGAAATACTGTGTGAGATGTATTGTTGTGAACGAACATGTAATTGTTGTAATTGATGCACGAGGTTTAATAATTTAGAAGAGAGTTGGGGTTAGGAGTGCATTCTGAACGGTAATATACAACTGTGTATTTACCTAGTAAAATCACTAATTCTTCTACAAGTCTGTAGCAAGATGTGTTTTTTATGGAAGTAATGCCGTGTGGAGTATTGAAGATTGTTGGTAGTAAGGAAAGGATGGAAGTATGAGATGCTTGGAGCGTAGTAAACGCCACTTATAAGTATTGTTCACTGTATTGCGAGAGAAAGAAATGTATTGCCATGTGGAGCAACGAATTGTTACAGTATGTGTAAGAAGCGCTAACACAAAGGTTAATGTTTGTATTGTTTATGTCAGAGATTATCAGTATATGATCCACGAAGTGTGTAAAGTTTTTAAGTAGTTTCGCATAGCTCTTTATTATATTGTTTTATTCATTGACACGACATTCTAAGCTATATTTAACTTCAGTGTTTGATATTCAAGCTTTATTTACTTGTACTACGTATTTACGTGTATAAAGTAGGGTTTTTGCAGTGTTAACTTCATTTTAATGATTGAACAGCTGATGTAGTTCATACTGTTTCAGTGATAGAGTCACAGGGTGACTGTCAATTACGTAAACTTTTTATAAAACTTAAAATAATTACATTGTTGTAATGATAATGTTTAATAACATTTATTCTACAGATAGTAGGACTATCTGACGTGTGAAACATTTAATTTTAACATGCTTACTTATTTTATTGGTGATAGGGGAATACTTTATTGTTTGTAATTTGTTTGGTAATAAATCCCAGGCACTATTTTTGTTTGCCTGTTCGTTTTCATAAATCTGATCATCTTTTCATGCTTGCAATCGACATGCGATAATACTGCGAATTAGTTACTAGAATTCACGTAGTTTCAACTTTCACCGTTCACGCTCGAGATCCGAGATTCTCGTCCTACCAATTTGTGTTAATGATATTTTATTTATTGTAAATTTGTAACAAATCGGTAGTGATGTTGCATGGCCGGTATGTATCGAGAATTTCCTAGTCATTATCCTAGTAGGGTAGTGTTGGCTAATCTGGCTGGGTATCGACCTCCCTACAATCCTCTTCCATCTCAGCGGATATAGGCTATGACTATGCAGAATTCGGGTGCAGTACGATAGTCAGAAAATTAAAAAATAAGCATAGTCATGGTTGGGATGAAATTTCACCCTGGTTGTTGAAACAGTGCTATGGTCCAATCCTAGACATTCTTACAGAACTGATAAATATGTGTCTTTTAAAGGGCATCTTCCCAGATATACTAAAGCTATCCGTTGTTAAACCAATTTTTAAAAATGGTGACAGACATCAACTAGGTAACTACAGACCGATCACCCTTATCTCTACATATTGTAAAATTTTAGAGTATGTGAGTTACCATAGAATAATTGAGTTTATTGATAAGAATGATTTAATAAATAAGAATCATTTTGGTTTCAGGTAGGGCTTATCAACTATAAATGCCATTGCAGAATTTTATGAAACTCTGCTTGCTTCTCTTGATGATAATAAATGTGCTGTTGGGGTTTTCGTAGATTTGACAAAAGCATTTGACTCAGTAAATCATCAATTATTATTGGATAAAGTAGAGGCTTATGGTATAAGGGGAGTAGCATTAGAACTGTTAAGATCATATTTGAATAATAGATGGCAATTTACAGAAATTCCTTTTAAGAATGGTGAAAATAACTCCAAGTTCCAATCCAGTCCTGGTTTAGTTAAAAAAGGTGTACCTCAAGGTTCAATCCTTGGTCCCCTCCTTTTTATTCTCTATGTAAATGATGTACCACAGTCAAAAATAGTTTGATTGTTTCGCATGCAGACGATACCTCAATTTTGAACTGGAACTGTAATAAAACAATTACTCTTCAAGAAACTCAAAATAGTATTGATCTTGTCACTCAATATTTTAATGAGATAATATTTAGTGTAAACCCTTCACAAACCAACTTTGTAATATTTAACAAGCATAAGGGAACTAATCTAGAAGTAGATCGAAATCTTTACTGTGGATCTGATGATATTCTACAGGTAGCCTCAGCAAAATTTTTGGGTATTACAATAGATCATAAATTATCATGGGAAGAGTATATAAATGAAATCTGTAAAGAAATTAACAAAAACTCCTTCGTTTTAAAGAGAATTTCAATATACTTAAGCAGCGAATACCAATTAACAGTCTACTGTGTATTAATACATTCACAGATATCATACGGTATTGAGATATGGGGTGGGGCAGCAAATAGGATTATGGAGAGAATTTAAACTGCAGAAACGAGTGATACGATACTTGTTTGGGTTGAAATTGAGAGAACCATGCAGAGTTGCATTTAAGAAGCATAATATTTTAACAATATTTTCATTGTATATTTTCAAAGTTATCTTGCTTGTAAGGGAAAATTAACATAAAGTTGTCACAATGTCCACAATCATGAAACCTGAGGGCAGAATGACTATTTTCAAAAGGGGTAAATAAACAGTATGCAGAAAAGGATCCTTTCAAAAAAGGAGCTATATACCACATTACGCTTCAAAACCACTTAAAATCTTTGACTGGAACTGGGTTCAGAAAGTCTCTCAAGATATACCTAGCCCAGAAAGTGTTGTATTCATTAAGCGAATTTTAAAGAAACATGTAACTGTTTAATTATGACAAAAAAAGTTGTAAATATGTAAATTTAACTGTGAGTAAGTTGTGTGACGTATCCAATTCTGTATGATGCAGGTTCTGGAAATAAAGAGTTTTGTATTGTATTGTATTGTAATGCAGAAATGTTGTCTACCCAATCCTGAATTCAATACAGTTATTTACGCAGCGTGACGTAGGTCAGTGCGCATTCTAGGATACACGTCACCTTACGGAGATTCTGCTCTTCGCTAACAGCAAACACTCTGATTAAGGCTTCCTTAATAGCTGCATATTTATCTTGCGCCGGTGGTGAGGTTACGGTTGTACTAACCTGTTGCGCGATAAAACTTGCTGTCGCTAAGACTGCAGCTGCCCCATTCGATTTAGTGTGATATGATCACATCTATAAAACCTTATTGAACATCCCCTCCGACGTCTGGTTTAAAGACATGTCGATCATGGTTCTAAAATCCACTCGGGGTAAAGTCTGAATACTGGCAAGTGTTCTTACATTAGATATACACTGCCGTAGTCCGTGAAAGTATCTAAATCTTCTAACTGTTCTAAGACGTCGCACTCAAGAGCCGCTACTACGTAGTGGCATTTTGTACTGTCTTCGGTGACGTTGGAGAGTAGAAAGTTGGATTCTAATTGTTGAAACCATAAATCTGGCCTGTTTCTCCAGAACGGTAGCGGCTTCACGGCGACTTGCGATATGTACAACGGTTCCGTTTCGCTGATTTCAGATGGTGATGTACCGCTATCCTTTTCATTCAACATTTTAGATTACGTCGGGGTCACCAATTTATAGCACATTAATTAAGAATACTGACATTGGATATAGCCATCCTCGGTCTCAGTGAAACGAAATGGAAAGGAAAAGGGGAAAGAAAACTAAAGGAAGGATATAGGCTGTTTTACAGTGGAGGACAGGAGGCAAAAAATGGAGTAGGAATGATTATAAGAAAGGATGTCCTACAGTATGTGGAGGAGGTGAAGAAGATAAGTGACAGGTTGATCATAGGAAGGATACAGTTCCAGACAGGGACAAAAGATCTGGTTCAAGTATATGCTCCACAAACGGGGAATAAAGAAGAGAACTTAGAAGAATTCCTAGAAGAGGTGGAAAAGTATATAGAGGATAAGGAAATAATAGTAATGGGGGATTTGAATGAACAAGTAGAAAGAGACAGACAAGGAAGAGAGGAGATTTTGGGACCATATGGTTATGGCAGTAAGAATCCAGAAGGGGATTTCTTAATGGACTTCTGTCAGCGGAACCAATTAATTATAGGGAATACGTGGTTCAGAAAGAAAAATAGTCAGAAGATAACGAGGTATGGATGGGGAGATAGAAGAACGAAAACTCTGATAGACTATGTTTTAGTCGAAAAAGGACGTCGGAAAGAGCTAATGGATGTCACAGCCATGCCAGAGGAAGCCTCTGGAGGAGACCACAGGGCAGTGGTAGCAAAATTAAAAGTAGGAAAAGTTATGAGATACCAGAAAAAGGGAAAGAAAGATTAAGGTCTGGAGACTAAAGGGAAAGGAGGTTTGCAGAAGAGTTTAAGAAAGAATTGCAAGAACAGTTACCAAGGACGGATATTACCCATGTGGAACAAGAATGGGAAAAGTTCAAGAGTGCATTTGTAAGCAGTGCAGATAAAATATGTGGTAGAACATCAGGAAAGGTACGGGAAAAGAGACAAAATGGTGGAATGATAGAGTGAAAGAAAATGTAATGGAGAAGACGAAAACTTGGAAGGAATGGAAAACAAACAAGACTGAAGAAAGTAGAGCAAAATATATAGAAGCAAACAGAGATTGCAAGAAAGTAATTGCAGAGGAAACGAAGGAAAGCTGGGATGAATTCACTCAGGAAATAAGGGAGGATTTAAATTGTGGAAAGAAATTGCTGTTTGGAATTATAAAAAGTAGAAGAAATGAAAAGGTGAACACTGGGTTAATGAAAAACAAAGAGGGTGAAACATTGACAAAACCAGAAGAGATAACGGACAGATGGAAAGAATATTTCAGCGAGCTGTTGAATGTGAGACGCCGGACATGCGGAGAAGTTACGCAAACAGCCAAAACGGTGGAGGAAAAAATAGACGAAGAACCAGACATTACTATGGCAGAAGAGGAATGGGCAGTTAGGAAGATGAAGATGGGGAAAGCTGTGGGAATCGACGAAGTGGCAATAGAAATGATCAAGGCGGCAGGACCAGTGGGACTGCAGTGGACATACAGACTTCTCAGGAGTGTGTGGAGAGAGAAGAAAGTTCCTGAAGACTGGAAAAAGGGGATAATATTTCCAATATTCAAGAAAGGAGACAGGAAGGTGTGTGGTAACTACCGAGGAATCACCATCATATCGCATGTTGCCAAAGTATCCTAGAAAAAAGAATTAGGGTAAAGGTAGAAAACCAAATAGAGGAGGAGCAGTTTGGATTTAGAGGGGGAAGGTCAATAGTGGAACCCATTTTCATTCTGAAAAGAGTTGGGAATATGAGAAGGATATGGTAATGACTTTTATTGCGCTAGAAAAGGCCTATGATAGCATCCCTAGAACAAAAGTTTGGGAAAGCTTAACAGATAGGGGGATAGGCAAGGAACTGAGAGACATGATAAAAGGAATGTGCATGGGTTGCTACAGTAGTGTGAAGACTAGAGTCGGAACATCGGAATGGTTTAAAATTGCCACTGGACTAAAGCAAGGAAGTGTGTTGTCACCATTATTGTTCTTACTGGTGATGGATGACATCATGAAGGCAGCCATGAAAGACTATAGTAGGACAAAGATGAAGGTAATGTTGTTTTCAGACGATGTTCTGATCTGGGGCGAGGATGAGATGGAGGTAAAAGAACAGTTAGACGTAATAAATGAAAATATTGAGCAATGGGGATTGAAGATAAATGTGGAAAAGAGTAAAACTGTTGGGGTGAGTAGAGCTAAGAAAGAAGGAAAAGGAGTAATCAAAGTAGGAGATAAGGAATTGGAAGTGGTGAAACACTTCAAATACTTGGGAAGTGAACTGACTGAAGATGGAAGACTAGATTTGGAAATTAGCAGAAGAATACAACTCGGGAGTGCTTTCTACCAGCAGGTACGAGGACTAGTATGGAACAAGGATATACCAATCAAGGCTAAAGAAGTTATGTACAAAGCATATTATGTTCCTATGCCATATGCAGCAGAAACTTGGACAATGACTAAGAGGGATGAGAGAAGAGTACAGGCAGCTGAGAAGAGATTCCTGAGAAGTATGGTCCAGAAAACGAGGAGAGACAGAGTGAGAAATGAAGATATACGGAAAGAACTGGCAGTACAGAAACTAAATGACAAACTGGAGCAAAACAGATTGAGATGTCAAACGGATGAATGAAGTAAGGCTACCAAGACGAGCACTGGAACGACGGATGACAGGGAAGAGAGGACGAGGAAGACCAAGAATGCGTTGGATGGACTCGGTAACATTCTTCTTAAAATTGGAGGGCACATCACCTGTCTCAGAAATCTTACATACTAAGTAAAATAACCCGATCAGATATTCATCCCCCATGCAACGGTATATCATCTATGCCTGGTGCTTAGGTTTTCTTTCCCCTAACGTAGTCATAAATTAATCCTTTGATAAGCTGCATCTACTTTTCCTACTTTGTCTAAAAGTAGGAAAATTACTTCATCTTCAGACGTCTGTATTCTGCTTTTACCCTTTCATATTGTGCATTTTTGTGCTTCTGCCTTTCATCCATTAATTCTAGTAATTCAAGGTTTTCTACTATTCTTCCCTTTCTACCAATGCTTCCTTCTGCGGATTTTGCTATTTCATTCTTTACATTGTCCATTCCTCTGTATTGGAAGTAAGTTTAGGGTTCTTCATTAGTTCTTCGCTTATACTCTTGAATCCTTAGTTAATATCCTTTCCTATTCGTTCGTCCATTGCCCACATTTTGGACTTCTGACCTTTCGTCAGATTCTTTAGCTTTAATCTGCATTTCATAACAATCAGAGTTTATGTCGACCCCAGGATATGTTTTGCAATCCAAAATCTGGTTTTGAAATTTCTGTTGGATGCAGAATTCTATCAACCTGCTTCCTTGATCATTCATTTTATCCAGTACAAATTTCCCTACTATCTTTCCTTCTCTTCCTTTCCTACTACAGCATTGCAATACCCCGTTACTATAACATTTTCATCACCCTTGACATACCTCAGAATTGCATCCTATTTTTCACAGACCTTTTCACCTTCTTTAACACCTGCTTGATTGTTAGGCATATAGACTTGTACTACTGTGGTGCACGAAGGTTTCATATCTATTTTTGCAACGATAAGCCTTTCACTATATTGCTCATAATATTCCACCCACGGTCCAATTTTTCTAGTCAATATGAGGCCTATACCTATTAAGGTTTTATAAACCAAGAAGTTCCACATTTATATTTTCAAAATGGTTGTTTAGGATAGGAACCAATGGTCCACAGCAGTGTGCACAACAACATGTTATAGTGAACAGCATCATATAGTTACACACGTTAAAATAATATATAGTAATTATTTTTACACTAAATTACTTCAATTTCCATATAGTGGGCTTTTTCAACAACATAGACTTCAAGAGTAAATTAAATATTATAAAATAGAATACAATTATATTATCCTAGATCAACTCAAATTTGGCTATGGGAGGAATTATAGTTTCATATATCAGTGAAAGTATATGTCCAACACTGAAGAGGGTCTGATAAATCTTAACAAGGATGCTTCCACAGAGAAAATTTGGTCCCAGTCCACCTCTGTGGTATATCATTATTCTGATTATTGGAAGATTTGGTTAAGTAAATAGCCTAATAGTAGCAGTGGCATGCCTTAGACCTCAGAACCGTGCACTGATAGATGACAGGACATGTAATTACAGCAAATACCCTACGCATTTACATTACGGCAATAGGACGTCCTGTTTTCAACATTCATTTAGAGGATTTGTCCACTTATTTTAACAAAACTTAAATGAGGCACAAGATGCCCCATTTTATAGTAGCTTTTATGTGGAGGCCTACTATATTTGATAAATAGTTTACATATGGAAGAACCGAGTGTGAGGCCATCATAGTGTTAGTCCTGGTCCCTTATGCATTAAGCAAAAACACCAGACTTGTAATAAAACAAATATACCGTATATCGTGCGGTATATTATTGGTACTTGAAAACCACAATCACTTGAAATTGATTCTAGAAAAGGTAGATTAGGCATATACTGTACCAAAAAATAAAAGTGATCCAGATTAACCCTGAAACATTCTCACCTCCTCGCTGGAGTTGATTTAACTTTAACTACCCTCATTTACCACAAACCTACAGAATTTACTGCCTTTAAATACAGGCCACAAGTGATTTTAACGTTACTTCCCGATTTTGAATGGGCGCCAAGGTTGACCATATGGGTCTTCCTGAATAAAATAGAAATAAATACATAGCTGTTGCCCCGACTATGAAACCCTATATCTCCCAGGCGTAGGGCATTTGGCATGCGTTTGCTGATGTACCTGGTTCATGCAAGACAGGAATATAAACACACATGAATTTTAAAGAGAGAATCTATTGGCTGTACTAACATATATATATATATATATACAAATATACAACAAAAATACCCTTCATACACTCGTGCTCAAACTTTATACAGTACCTTGCCACTGAATTTAGGCTCTGAGAGCAAGAAAGCACTTACGGCCATATCAAGCCTAGGCATAACAGCCCCCTATACATATTTCACTTGTACACAGAATATCTACACACGTTATGACTGGTTCACTCCACTTTCTTCCTTGTCGAACTGCTCGTTCCCGTCTCCATTCTCGCATGACTTCGATGAAATGTTTTACGACTGAATTATCCATTAGGCGTGGTAAGTTGTTACCAACAGCCCATGGTATGGATGGACCCATGAAATGTACGTAGCATCCAATAGCCCGTAAGAGCTCAGTGGATAGCTAAAATTAGTCACTGCTCGTTCGTATTACGATACCATGATCGAGTAATACGACACTGATTGCAAGTTGACAAACGGACTTTCGTAGTACAAGCAAGAAGACGATCTCTAACTGTTCGTTACGGAAACCATGTCACGTAAAACGACCCTGGGCGTTAGTAGATCAGTGTTCTGCCGATAAAGCAATAAGACAAGCTCAGAACGCCAGACATGCCATTATATGCACTGGCGTAAGGATACCATAACCCCAAAGTTTCTGCCGGAACTAAATTGTGCGTAGCCCGCTCCTAGCGGAATATCCGCCTCAACACATAAACATCAGACCGTCGAAAATCCACACTGACGTCACACAATGGTATTCCTCACGAAGTTCATGGGAGTTCATGCCATAAATAGCCTAGGTAATCCCACACGAGCCGAATTACCGCCTGTCTTTCCGGGTATGTAACATATCCAGCACTCGAAAATATCAATTCTTTGTACCTTTATAGTACAGCCACGAATCTAACCTTTAACATTACTAGGTCAAAATAAAGCAATTAACCCCAAACCAAAATGAAATAATGCTTCTACTTAATACAGTCTTATATCCTTATTCCCAAAACGTAATAAATCGCAAAACCCCGTATTTTATAATATCAAATATCCAAAAACCGATAATTAATAAACAGTGATCCTAGGTTGTCCAGACCATCCAAATATGAATCTGTCCACAAAAACACACAGGCACAATAAAAATCACCTCTGCAACCCCACGTTAACCCAATATAATAAGATACGAATAAAATACCCCAAACTAACTGCACAAGGCACAAAACCCGAGGGTGAGCTACTGTAACTGAATAAATTCGGTTACAAACGCCCCCACAAGGATCAATCTCTAAACTACAAGGCTATAGATTTATCCTTGTCCCTCACACAAATACACTAGTACTCCTGTCTTGTCATCGTGAGCAAGATCTCTAGGTGACATATAGCTTGAGGTAAGCAACGTTATGTGTACCTAGGACCTTATCATCGTTGGTAATGAAGCTGTAGGCACATGCACCTACCCTGCGGTCTATAGCAAATGGACCGGAAAGAAAAACCTCAAGAATGCAACTCTGCTCTACCGACAGCAGATGCTCAGCTCGCAACAACACCAGATCACCTATCTTAATTTTTACCCCCTCCCTTCCCTGCTGTTTCAAAACCATCTTACCTACAATTACAATAATCCTCAATTTATTTAATCTCTTAGGGTACAGCTTCCCCGGTTGAAAATCCCAAAATCCTGCGACACACACAAAAAGAAATCCTTCCTGCAAACTACTAACTGCCACGACTTCCAAACATAACCTACTGGTACCATCCCACATGGTCACCACCACAAGAAGACTAACAGACTGACTGTTACTAATCACAAATATAACCTCATACAGCACCTGACCAATCACCTCAACAACACCCTCCATGTAAGAATGAGCTATAGGGTACCTAGGACCGCTCAAGTCAGACCTATCTGCGATGTCAAAATTCTGCCCGTAGCCGTGAGTACATCCAGGTTTCTCCGAGAACACCACCCTGTGTTCCCTCAGAACGTCAATCACCTCTGACTTCTGACCCTCGTCCAACATGGTATCTTTAACAACTGCCTCCACACAGTGATCATCGTCACTTAACTCACGGTCATCTCCCATGACCCAGAAACAACAGTGATCAACATCACTCGACACATGATCATCTCTCATGACCCAGAAACAACAGTGATCCACATCACTCAACACATGATCATCTCTCATGACCAAAATACAACTTGATACCATGCCGACACCTAATTCTTTCTCCACAGAAACCTCTTTAATCACCTGAATGCATCCAACGACACTAACAAAATCTCTACCACCAACCTGATAATCTAACCTAACCCAATCCTGTTGCTCACTCCACCCAAACTTCACTTGCGCCTTACTGTAACCTAATTTACAGCTCTGGTCTCCTAACCTATCAGATCCTACATTGACATTATACTCTAAATTATGTTTTTCTTCCAGAGCGTGAGCAGGAATACTATGTAAGGACTCTCCCCCTGCTCCATATAGTGAGTCCTGGCGAAGTTTAAACTTCCTAGCCTATTGCTTCTCTCAACCTGCCTTTCCATGGCACGCCCCCTATTTGCCTGCTCTACCTCACGTGGTCTGTTCCCCGGTTGATTGTTTTTCCCGTACCCCTGACACTCATTGTTATTTCTTCCTCTCCCATGATCTTCATACCAAATGTACCTATCCCCTCTACCTGGATCCCAATTCCTCTCTCTCCCCTGATTATAATTTCCTTCCCTTTGATTACCCCCATTTCTCTGACATTGCCTACTTGTCTTTCTCAAGGTACCTAACCTTCCAAGTGACCTCTCTATGCCTGTAATAGCAACTATCTCCTGCACGCACACTGCAGTCCTAATGTCAACAGAGAAATTACATACTAACTTCGTAACAAAATCGTCACTCCCTCCTAGTTCCAAATGTTGACCACGTAGAATTCTACCTACAGTATCTTCCTCCATACTAGTCGCTATCTCGCTAACCTGGCTAATATTCTCATCTACCTTCTTCATACCATTCCCTAGCAAACTAGTCTCGACTCGCTCATCTATCTCCACTACCTCACCACTCTCCTCACTAAATTCAGCACTCTCAAGCATCTCCACTCTTCCAGCACTCTCCCCACTAACTTCAGCACTCTCATCCTTCTCCACTCTCCCAGCACTCGCATCTCTACCCACAACGTTCTCTTCCACGATGCCTACAATTTCCACTTTCTGCTCTCCCAGCTTACTATCTACCCTGGGAAATTTCTGGCTAGTCTCCAGTGTCTGGCTAGAAATCTCCCCTGCCAACATCACTTGTTGAGCATCCAACTTATCTACTTTTGAGTCTACACTCTCTTCCTGAACAGCAATCTCATTACCTAGCTTAGTTTCCAGATTAGTGGCTTCTACACTGACTTCACTAACCTGGCTAGTAACATGGCTGTCTAGGCTAATTTCTGACAATCTTTCCTTGACCTCATCAAGCTTCTCTGACAAATGCTCCGTCAACTCACTAGTTATTTTCTCCCCCATCCTATTCATGTGACTGGTTATCCTCTCCTCCATCCCTACAGTCTTGTCGCTAAGATATACGAGCCTCCTCAACATGTCCATCATACTTAATTCATTTCCCCCCTTTCCTGGCAAATCTCCCCTGACTCTACTGTTTTCCCCCATCCCTACAGCAAATTGCCTATCAGCCCCTGCCTGATTCTGCCGCTCACCAGCACTGTCCCCCAACAAAGCAGAATTGCATCCTGGCTCTAACGTAGCCATCCCTAATTGAAATACGTGAAATTATGCAAATATGCCTACAGTTTAATTCCTGTGTCCTGGTACACATCAGCATGTCTAAGGCCTCACGTTGGGTTCGCCACTGTAACACTCTCACCTCCTCGCTGGAGTTGATTTAACTTTAACTACCCTCATTTACCACAAACCTACAGAATTTACTGCCTTTAAATACAGGCCACAAGTGATTTTAACGTTACTTCCCGAATTTGAATGGGCGCCACGGTTGACCATATGGGTCTTCCTGAATAAAATAGAAATAAATACATAGCTGTTGCCCCGACTATGAAACCCCATATCTCCCAGGCGTAGGGCATTTGGCATGCGTTTGCTGATGTACCAGGTTCATGCAAGACAGGAATATAAACACACATGAATTTTAAAGAGAGAATCTATTGGCTGTACTAACATATATATATATACAAATATACAACAAAAATACCCTTCATACACTCGTGCTCAAACTTTATACAGTACCTTGCCACTGAATTTAGGCTCTGAGAGCAAGAAAGCACTTACGGCCATATCAAGCCTAGGCATAACAGCCCCCTATACATATTTCACTTGTACACAGAATATCTACACACGTTACGACTGGTTCACTCCACTTTCTTCCTTGTCGAACTGCTCGTTCCCGTCTCCATTCTCGCATGACTTCGATGAAATGTTTTACGACTGAATTATCCTTTAGGCGTGGTAAGTTGTTACCAACAGCCCATGGTATGGATGGACCCATGAAATGTACGTAGCATCCAATAGCCCGTAAGAGCTCAGTGGATAGCTAAAATTAGTCTCTGCTCGTTCGTATTACGATACCATGATCGAGTAATACGACACTGATTGCAAGTTGACAAACGGACTTTCGTAGTACAAGCAAGAAGACGATCTCTAACTGTTCGTTACGGAAACCATGTCACGTAAAACGACCCTGGGCGTTAGTAGATCAGTGTTCTGCCGATAAAGCAATAAGACAAGCTCAGAACGCCAGACATGCCATTATATGCACTGGCGTAAGGATACCATAACCCCAAAGTTTCTGCCGGAACTAAATTGTGCGTAGCCCGCTCCTAGCGGAATATCCGCCTCAACACATAAACATCAGACCGTCGAAAATCCACACTGACGTCACACAATGGTATTCCTCACGAAGTTCATGGGAGTTCATGCCATAAATAGCCTAGGTAATCCCACACGAGCCGAATTACCGCCTGTCTTTTCCGGGTATGTAACATATCCAGCACTCGAAAATATCAATTCTTTGTACCTTTATAGTACAGCCACGAATCTAACCTTTAACATTACTAGGTCAAAATAAAGCAATTAACCCCAAACCAAAATGAAATAATGCTTCTACTTAATACAGTCTTATATCCTTATTCCCAAAACGTAATAAATCGCAAAACCCCGTATTTTATAATATCAAATATCCAAAAACCGATAATTAATAAACAGTGATCCTAGGTTGTCCAGACCATCCAAATATGAATCTGTCCACAAAAACACACAGGCACAATAAAAATCACCTCTGCAACCCCACGTTAACCCAATATAATAAGATACGAATAAAATACCCCAAACTAACTGCACAAGGCACAAAACCCGAGGGTGAGCTACTGTAACTGAATAAATTCGGTTACAACCCCAGGTTTCAAAACCTCTACAAAAGGTCAGTTGATAGGCTTAATACAGACTCGCATCTGAAGGGTCAGAGTGTGCAAAACATGTCAGTTGCCTACCTCTTAGGGAATTTATTTTGCAATACTGATAACAACTTGTGAAGAGTTATTCACTGAGATTGACAGGGTTTCTTACAGCTAATTGCAATGTTCTTATCGGTAGCACTTCGTCCAGGCAACAATTCTTTTCTTTCATTGTCAATTTAAGAGGGATTAGATGATTAGATTTTTTGTGCTTCAGAACACCTAATCTTGTATATGTGTGTGCTGTGTGAGAAACTTTGTGAAAGATAGCATGTATTAATTTACAGTGATCGTAAGATGTCTTTAACGAAACTCTGTCTTCTCGACTAGCAGGGAGGAGACTAAACACTGCACAAGGCACTGCCAAACACGGCGGGGATTGGACAAAGGGGAGAATTAGGGAGAACAGAAGACGCGGTCATTGCGAAGAAGAGTGCTACCGTTCTAGGCTTAAGTTGCTGAAGTTTCAAAACCTCTACAAAAGGTCAGTTGATAGGCTTAATACAGACTCGCATCTAAAGGGTCAGAGTGTGCAAAACATATCAGTTGCCCACCTCTTAGGGAATTTATTTTGTAATACTGATAACAACTTGTTAAGAGCTATTCACTGAGATTGACAGGGTTTCTTATAGCTAATTGCGCTAATTGCAATGTTCTTATCGTTGGACTTCGTCCGGGCAACAACTCTTCTCTTTCATTGTCAATTTAAGAGGGATTAGATGATGATGATGATGATTGTTGTTTTAAGTGCCTAACATATAGGTCATAGGCCCCTAAAGAGGATTTAACCCTCAAACACACGTGCCAAAAGTTAAGACACAGGCTCATGATGCGTGGAGTGTTTTGCACCCCATGTGTTATTTTATTTTAATTTATAAACCACCGTATTAATTCACGATTTCCAGATACATTATGTAAGATTGACTCTTTCTCTATCACAAAGGGGCATATTTTCTTTGATACATTTCCTCTCGTGTTTTAAATTGAATCATTCTTATAATGTTTTTATATTGTTTAGTTTGCATGTTTTAATAAATATCTTTGAAATCTTAATAAATGTTTAAGAAACATGCTTTGGAGCTTATATACGATGAAAGGAATTACAAATAAAAGAGAACCATGCACTTCAGGTAGATTACATATTTATTTAAAAACAATGATATAGGGGAGTCTGAACTTTCTCTAGGAAATACTTATCTTAAAATATGAAAAAATGTTCGTCACTAAATAAACTTACTAAAATAAAAATATAAGTTAATTACTCGATGTAAAATGGTACTTCTCAACAATTGTATACTTTAAAAATATGTTCTGTACTTCAAAAATGTGTCGGGGGTGCGGGAGGGTTGTGGTGATAGATCTTTCATTCAGGAGTGCGTTCTTTACAGTACACGATTCTGTATTCCAATGCAGACGAGCTTGGAACTGCACGATGTTTGAGATTTCCCATCTGTTCGTCGAGGGCAAATATCACAGCGACTGGAAGTTCGCATATTTTTTGGGAGGGGGAGGAGGAGGTTCAATCTCAGTCCACTAACGAGCTTCACTAGCGCCCTCAAAAGAATGGTTGAGCTATGGATAGTAGCCCAAGATGCTACGTGTGCTTTCGTGAAATGTGAGCTTTAAAACCAACTTTTTAAGAAATTCCTTATTCTCTCGTGGACTTTTAACAAAAATAGTGTTCATCACTGAAAGTAAAAGAGAGATAAATTAAAAGTTCCACCAACAATGACATTACCCATTATTAGTAGCCTACTGCAACATCACCACATCGTGCATACGTAAACGGCTGAGAAGGAAACCTAAGATTTACTTGCAGTAACAAAGATAAACAAACAAAGGAAATGGCCGTGATGCTTGCAATTCACCTTGGTGTGATTTATTTTACGTACACAAACACATGTGTTGGGGTCGAATAAACCCGAGCTGGTAATTACAATGTGCACTGTCTGACTGTCTGACAGGAAAGGCTGACCATGAGTTAACAATCGAAGGAGACCTGGCCGGAAAGGTACAAGGACGGAGAAAGAACTGAAAAATTATTTGTACATTTCATAAGGAAATGAAACGGCCTTCCGTGGATTCCACCCCAACGCGTGTGTTTGAGGGTGAAATACTAATATTATGAAGGCCTACGTTTTGAGAAATTCCTTATTCTCTCTGGACTCTTATCGAAAATATTGATCACCACTGAAAGTAAAATCTTTTATTCATATTATACAACTTAATTATGCAATTCTTAGAATTATGTGAAGGGCCTGGGAGGATATGAATTACATTTTTACAGAAGTTTTGCCGACAAACTGTTGAATCTACTGAGTTTTCCATTCAAATCCATCTTTTCCCTTTGATTTACCAAGTATCTGGCACTGCAATATTGTACATCCCAGGGGCAGTACCCCTAAAGACCCACCCCTCCATCTTTCATCAAAACCACACTCATAGGCACACCATAAGCCTCATATACTTCTTCAACACAAGCAGGCCCGGCAATACTGCTGACAGCCACGCTTACATAATATACACATAAACACACTAACTGGAGCGGCAACAGTGAGGAAACGCTGACCAAGCAGTGGGGGAAGGCCTTAAAGGCTAGGCCCAGAAGAGCCCCATTATCTGTTCGTGGCCAGTGGCCCTGCTCTTCCGAGGTCCGTTCCAGCTCTTCACCAGGTGAGAACTAGCCGTGTGCTCAGATTCCTTATCATTGTAACACCTACCCTGAACACGTTTGTATTTTACACCTTGTACTTTACTTTATATCTGTCTAACTCCTAAAAGGGACAGTTCATCACAGCTACTGGCCAATAAATACTTGGTCAGTAAACACACACATTTATTACTCATTACATCCCATTTTACATCCTTACACCCAACCTGACCTTAGTCATAATTTCCCCTGACCGTGGAGGCCAGGAACTGCATCGTCAGGAATTCTATTGTACTCGAGCAAGCGGCCCGACTGCAGAGTGTCAAAGTGCCGACTCTGCACGTGAGCTCGCTGGATCGCTCGCTCTACTTAATTGGCAGGCTAAGTCATTAGCTCACCTTAGACATTCATCCCCTAGCAGGTAAATGCATCCTGTAGGGACGCCCCCAATAGATTACGTACTCACACCAACACACTACACTGGTAGTCTCCCCCATTCACGGGAAACTACCCTTTTTCGGAAAC
This sequence comes from Meconema thalassinum, assembly GCA_946902985.2. NCBI lineage: Eukaryota > Metazoa > Arthropoda > Insecta > Orthoptera > Tettigoniidae > Meconema > Meconema thalassinum. The sequence continues at coordinate 431,808,448 of OX336389.2, forward strand.
ATCCCTTAAGTAATACATCTACACTACCCTGTTTATCCCACCCCCAACAGAGGGATAAAACATATTGGTGGAGGCGCCACTACCACGCAAAATAAGGGTACGGGACTCAAACAACGAGCCCTCGTGGTAGAGCGATCCATACAAAAAAGCAGCCACGCGAAATTTGATTTTTTTCTTCTCTCTGAGAGAAAGCATTATTTTTTCCCTTCACTCTGGAAACACAAGGGAAATTTTAGCCAACACACCCATCCCCTGGGAATAATCAGCAGTTTTAATACATTAGAAGCCACACACAATCCTTTTTATACACACACTTAGTTCAGGATGGCCCCCTATACCGTTTAGCTGTGCTGAGGAACATTGGGGAATGCCAGGAATTAATTGCCTGGCATAAGGTCTTTGAGACAAGACAGGACTACCTCAGGAGGTATCAATCAGCAGCTTCTGCACGCTCAGTATATGAGAATTATAAGGGCACTTGTCCGGCCACTCCGCAGCGCTAAGAGTCGAAAGACTAGGACGAAAATCCCCACCCTCCGTACACAACTCAACAAAGCACACTGGAAACTACACTGCCGACACGAGGTCATGTTCCAGCAATGGGGGGCACTCATCCAAGAACATATACAAATAGGAACTAGCGGTACCAAAGTTGCCGAACAGGTCATATGCCTCAATAGGCAGTACGCCCAAATTTGGGAAGAATATCGGGAACTCCAAGCCAACAAGGCCATCTTTGTGTTAATGGCAGGGCCACCAACGAAGCCAAGAGAGGACATAGGCGTAGATACGCTAACACAGCAATTCGCGAAGATGTCCCTCTCGACACGTACCGCCATACACGGGAAGGAGTCTGCCGTGGCCATAGGCCAGAAATCGGTCAGGCTAACCTCCAATACACTACAGCTCCGGTCCGGGAGGCAATTTTGCCAGACCGAGGGGCGAAGCCTACGCCAACCCCCACAGAAGAAATGAACGAGAGGGAGTTGATGCCAGGGCTCTCAAACACACACGACAACACAGAGAGGAACCTGGAGGAAGCTATATCATGGGCAGAGGACGTAGAGAACGTGCCACAGCACGATAAGCCCATACAGACCTACACACATAGACAGACGCGAAGGAAGGAGTCTGCCGTGGCCATAGCCCAGAAAAAGGCCAGACTACCCTCCAATATATTGCAAGGGCGCTCACAGACAATTACACGACCCCTACCGCCAGTTCAAAGGGTGATTTCGCCAGAATGGAGGCGGACACGAACATGTGCACTCCCAATGCAAAGAAATACAGGGGGATTGCTTACAGTTCACCAGGGTGTAACACACACGCCTGCACGCACTATCCTGCCTCCAAAACAAAGTACACGGGGTATAAGGGAAGTTTTACCGCCCACCCCACGAGGCCAGGCAGACAGGAGGGCATACACCCCCACCGACACTGATAGGGTAGCGTGGAGCCAACGCAGCCCTTCAGGCGCCAGCACACCTATGCCTATTAACAGGCACTGCGGTGAACGAAGGCTTAGGCTTACTCTACTTAAAACACCCCTGAAAATAGTAAAGAAGCACCTCAATGGGAGGCGGAGGCCTATACCCTCATAACAGGGCGAAGGTATTCACCCCGTCGAGCAACAGCGCTCGGGCGAGGATAATCACATTTACAGGGGAAAATCCACGCCCAACTAGACAAAAACTGGCCAGAACTAAGGCAATTCGTAAGTACATTAAAATTAAACCAGGAATATGGACACGGGGACAGACAATCACACGGGCGGCATCGCACAGACAGCATGAATACACAATCCCATAGAAAAGCCATAGGATCCCATATAGACACTGTGCCCCATAGAGTTATAGCTAAGAATTAATGCATGCATAATAAGGTTTATGTTCGACCCTCACTATTATGTGTCAGAAAACGGTGTCATAATGATGGTCATTATAACACTTATTTTCATTATGATACAGTTTCTCCAGCCAATCAGAGCTCGTTCATTGACCAATTAGGTAACGATACCTTCGCGCATGCGCTCAAAATCCAACATGTCGGACATAAACACAACATCGAACTATAATAAATTATCGATATGGAATACGCACCGTCCATATGTTCGCGTAAATAAACTGGAGAATATGAAACAAGAAATAGCACTGTACCTTAAAATCACCAACACTAATTTCTACACAGCGCATTCAAACGACTCCGGTGACAATATTACTGAGGGACGGCAGATGTAAACATATGGCTTGCATATGTCATTGCAAGGACACAGAGCGCATGCGTCAAAGATCTTGAAAGACAGAGAGATGTCTCGCGCTCGCTCTCCGATAACAAAATTCTTGTGGCTGACTCTCAACAGATATTTATGAATATTTATGTTAAAACATATAATAAAATTATAATTATCGTCGAACATAAACAGTCGTATGCAACTCGCCTATAATGGTAATTAAGACACTCGTATGGAAATTATAAAACTCGCATACGCTCGTTTTATAAAAAAATACTCGTGTCTTAATTATAGCCATTATAGGCTCGTTGCATAATGTACTATTATATTATATGTATATGACTGGCATATTATCATTGTGTACGCATCTTAAATATACACTAGGGATAGCATATGAATTGCACTAATGCAATTCACAGCACAGACATAAACACGGGTAGGTTATTTTACAAGGTAGATACACCGACACGGGAGTATACAGCAATAACTTACTGCCCAAATTCAGCCTCAAGGGCGTGACATGGTAACCAAGGACCAGGACACACAAGCACAAAAACGATTGAGCCACACAAGCATGAACACGGGAAGGTTCTTTTACATACGGGGAATACATGTATAAGCACATAAACTACACGAGTCTGACACAGATAGCGTCACCACGATGGTAGGGCAAAAATATAAGGCGCGGTCATCATGAAGAAACGTAGGGCCTCGTGAAAACATATTTTAGAAACACTCACAACATTTGTGACAAGGTCGCAACATAAATGCTGTACACTTGAAATGTTAACTGCCGGACAGGACATACGGTCCCGGCAGCGCTGTTATCACATGAGGTAACCCAACACTTTTGCATGCTCAGCGCGACTACGTGACACACTGGTCGGCTGAAGGCACTCACAGACAGCACAGTATTACAATCGACAGAATATCATTCACTAGGGGATTCAAAACCACACTACGCCCACAAATTAAGACCAGGGTCAACCAAAATTCGCACAGACGACATACATGGGACATACATACAGGGGCGTGGGCCCGTTCTAAGGTACTCACTATAGTAGCCTACTTAGGGCATTAGCGACCCCTGTACCACCAATAGGGGACGTACCGGGAACACCAGGCCTCTACGGAGACCACAAAATCCTTTTTTTAACCATAGCGCCTGAAATCTGAATACGGGGGACGCCACGGGCACAGACAAACGCTCACACAAAGTAGGTAACACCACATCTCTACGGCCAAAAATCATGGCAATGTAGATAACCCCGGAAATAAAATAATAGAGCAAGACACAAAGGGGAAGTAATCACGGAAACAGATTCCCAAACAAGCTTGTGAGCGGAAAAAAATGACAAGTTAACACGTTGGCTTTTCTAGAATGCAAACACATGTCGACACACCGACAGTGGCGGAAGTCACGTTTTGTTAGCCTTCCTGCATATCATTGAAGACTTTCCGTACACAAGGACAGTAAACAAATATACAAAAAACACTGCGCTGCAAATAAGCGAATTCCAGCGTGTTGCCACACACTGTTGACGGAAGAAATTCTTGTAGCAGCAAGACGTGACAATGACATACAGACATGATGACACTAACATAAAAACAATAACAATAAATATATACAGTGACAACACGGATGTTGATACAGGAAGTGAGAGCGGCATTACATTAGGCTCCGCGTCATATATTACACAAATATTGCAGACCAGATTGCTCCAGGAAGACAGACTATTTTACGCCTATCACTAACAAAACTAGGAACATGTATACAAAGCTGATAACACCCAGTACACGGCGTGTGACAAGTAGCCATGCGATACGAGATAAGCCCTCTCCGATAACACCACACGCGCCGACAGGAGTCAGCGGTAGGCGACTCCATACACACAAGCGCGTCAATTACAGCCACGGCCGCTTCCTTCCCACACGCACCCAACACTTAGGGGCAGACAGGCAATTACACGCGAACATACAAACTAATTAGGGGCGGATACAGACAGATTCCATGGAGAAACAACCCCCCCTAATAATTTTTTTTCTTAGTTGTTTTTTTCTTTCTCTAAAATCCACTACAGGCAATTATGCTATGCCGATTTATATTCGCAACCACATGCTACCCCCTCCCACGTTATGAACAGGGGACCAGATTAGGGCGTGAACGACACAGTGTCACCACTTAAACATGATAAGGGCAGCTAGAGGGCGGTGCCCACAGACACAAACATTTTTACACGACGTAGGTATCACAGACCCACGGGCACTCCACAGACTAGTATTTTAGGAGACACCAGGTGCTATATGGCATCTCAACTCAGCCAGCGTAAATCCCAAAGAGCGGGTAGAAAACACATAGCGACCAAGAGAGGATGACACACTATAAAAGGAGTATAGGTGGATAATGCCATCAGGATGGCCATAGTACCAGCTACGGGCTACCATCCCCATACCCTTCCTCCTACACACCCCATTACCTGCAACACTATCCAACACAGACACACAGATACATAAAAACACCTACACTACATTGCAAAATATACAGAGGGGTTGATAGACTTCAGGCTTTTCATAAATTAAGGTTTACTACACCTTGGACCCGAACGCCTACACCTGAGTATTAGAGGTGATTCGGAAACAAATATTAAGCGGCGATGCACATCTCTATATAGAAAGATGAGGCCACACTGATACTAACAAATATTTTATTAAATAATCCCGCATGCAAGGGACATACTCTTATTGTGTCCTAGCACACGCGTTATCCTCAAATGAGAGCAAACACGCCTCATATCCATCTCACTGCATGAGATATCCCACCCACACACCAGGGGTTGTATTACTATCACACCCGCATGATATTTTCAAATTTTGGACACCTGGAAAAAACCCACCCCATCCACTCACAGTAAATACCTCATAGCAGCATCATCGGCCCCCGGCCACCATAAACATGGAGTCCAACGATGCACGACCCCCTCCCACCACGCTTTAACCCCATTCAGCAAATAACACCCCCGGATCCTAATAACAAGGGACCAAACGCCCTATAAACCTACTAATGCCTCCAGAAAAGTACCAAGGCATCAGCTCTGGAAATCCGACACGGAAATGACAGGCCTAAAGTAGTCACTGCACTTCGAAGATTCTACAACCCCAGAACACTAGGAATTTTACATAATTACATAGCACACAAAAACATATTTACAACTCACACTAAACACTGCAGTATACAGTATCACACTTATTTTCCAAGGAATCTGAAATCACACTAGATGGTGTCGAGAAGGTAAATGGAGAGCAGAATCGCCACACGAGGACAGAGCTGGAGAAGGTGGTGATGAGGCCTGACCCATTTTAATGACAGATGGACGTAAGGTCGAAGCGCCGATGGCTCAGTGCGGGCAAACTTGGGAATCCTGGGAGATCTAGCCTGTCCCTGGGACGAAGAAACTTACACCCATTATGCACTGCGGTCGTCGAAGCCAGACCCGCAGGGGAGAATTTTGACGGCTAGTAGGAGAATTAGCCAGCTCCATACTAGACTCAGGAGACGAACCTAGAGACGACCAACTTGGACTAGACATTTAGTTAGTGTGTAATATAAGTAGCGTTCCTAAGGCGGGGAACGAGTCTTCCATTCGCGTGAAGTGAAGATAGTGTGCCAAGGGTCCAGCGGGACAACCCCTGGCCACGCAAGACCTCATCCGGGCATGGGGCGAAGAGGATTCCCGGACGCTAAATTCCCGGATGATATTATTTTATCTGATGATTTTTCCCGAACGATGTCCCGTGCCCACATAAATGGATGACAGCGAGTCTCCAGAGCTTAAATGGTAACGCAGCGAGCATCCAGAGATGTAAATGAGGAATGCAGCGGGCACCTCACAGCGGCCTGGGCCACCGATTAATAAATATAAAATGGCGAATAATGCCAATATAAGCATGCATAAGACCAACGGAAAGGATATCCGCGCGAAGCGTTTGCTCCCTAGCAACGCAGTCGCACAGGCCTATATTAGTTATTAAGGGAGGAAGTCGACAATTAGTATTAAGGGCGTGGAATGCAAAAGGGTTTTTAACCTGGCAGTTTTGGAGGCAACCGGTGCTACCAAAATATGCACGTGTGGTGCCCTGAGGATGGCGACATACATCAGGCGATCGCGCCGATCAAAATTCTAGTATGTAAGGCAGTTGCATTTGAAAGGCAACTTAGATTTAAGCAAATTTAACAAACACTGTTGTAAAACAGTAGCTACAACATATTTCGGCATTAGGTTAAGGACTATTTCGGCATGTATATGCAAACATTTTTTTATAGCATTAATTAATATAATCTAGGTTAGGCACATTTACTTATCGACAGGGCGTTCGGCACCATATAGGGTAAGACCGAACAACATTCAACTGCATATGTAATGTGAACGCGACACAGAGCGTTCGGCACCTGGCGGCTAGACGCTGCCAGGATAAGTCCGATAAATCGATAAATTACCGATAAAAACATAACAGGGCGGAGGCACTGAAGCCGTCCGACCCACCAGCGAGGTAAACGGTACAGCCACTGGAGCTGACCGACCTCGATAATACACGAGACGCCGAAGAAGTCTCAGGGGCGGAAGCACCGCAACCCAACCCTTAAACGGTGCTGCGCGATAGGTGCGCAATATATATATTTGGCCAAGGGTATTGCTGACATGTTTTTATATTTCAGCAAAGAGCTCCAACACTGCACCAAGGAATGGAACCCAAAAATGATCATGGTATAAGGTAAGGTGGACCACCGAACAAACATACACTCATACACTGGTATACACTGAGGAGACACAACAATAAACACAAAGGTATAGACATAAGTCATAGCCGGCATAAGAAGGTATAGAGTAAGGTAAGATAAGGAGGCGCCAGACAAGGAACAAGACGGACGACACGAGTGTATTGACAGACAATAATACCTGTAATTTTGATTTCAGAAAGTATACACGCCGACACAAGAGGCGATATGGAGATTACGCTAATGATTACATGTTTTTTTTTACTTCTCCACTTTACAGACGGCGGCACCAGATACATGACACTGGTGACGATGATTTCACTGCCATACAGCAGCAACTTTTTTTTTGTGCCATGCTATTATTATGCGCCATCTTTACTCACTAATTTGTACTCATTCTAACATAATGCAACACACTCACCACCTTCTTTCACAGCAACACTCCAGAACACGGAAATCTGAACAGCAGGGTTGATACCTGTGGGGTATCAGGCTTACTGACAGATCAACAAAACACAAAAGCGTCAAAGATGTGACGCAACATACGGCAATGAGGGCGCAACCAATTTGTGGCGGCGACTCTCACTGTCAAGTTTGGAGGCATTCGCCCACAGAGAATGATCCACAGGATAGGGGTATATCAGCAGCACGACCACTAAGCTGCACCGGAAGTGGCCGGACAGGATTAGCCATGAGACGGCACATGAATACAAAGGGTAGCGTGCACGCAAGGTACAGTAGACACGGCCGTCTAGGTATAAAATAATTAAGATAGATATAAGTGAATAATGTTAAAGAAAATAATGTAATACTGATAAGAGGCACCTTACACAAAATTTGTTACCAATGATGCCACACATTGTAAACACACATATTCCTATTTATCACACACATGTACACACTGACATTCCTTTCTACCCTTCTAACTTAAATTTTGTAAAAATGTCTTACCTCACCTCGACCAATAAAAGCATATTATATTAAACCAATAATCACACCTTACGACATTTTTTTCCCTTTCTCTCTACACTATATCTTTATTTTCATTGTTACATTTTACACCTCACGCAGAAAGCAACTTTTTCATCCAGCTGCAAAGCAGCATCACAGCAACCACCGATGTTTTTTTCCCCTTCTGCAAAACCATGAATGAATAATTTCCCACACCATGTATTGTAAACTATGTATTTTTAATTCCAATGTCAAGTTTTAAAATGAATAATTTTATGTGAATAATGAACTATGTATATACCCAAAACCCACCCTCTCTGAGCACACGCTAAACTCACATCACCACCAGGACAACACGACATCGACACATCCACATGACACCGAAGAAGAAGAAGAGGGACAAGAAGAAGATGAAGAAGAATCACTACAATGACATGCCTACTCTATTTCCCGTTCGCGAAGCCGCGAACAAAGGCCGAGGAGGTCTTGTACAGCCCAGGGGCAGTACCCCTAAAGACCCACCCCTCCATCTTTCATCAAAACCACCCTCATAGGCATACCATAAGCCTCATATACTTCTTTAACACATGCAGGCTCGGCAATACTGCTGACAGCCACGCTTACATAATACACACATAAACACACTAACTGGAGCGGCAACAGTGAGGAAACGCTGACCAAGCAGTGGGGGAAGGCCTTAAAGGCTAGGCCCAGAAGAGCCCCATTATCTGCTCGTGGCCAGCGGCCCTGCTCTTCCGAGGTCTGTTCAAGCTCTTCACCAGGTGAGAACTAGCCGTGTGCTCAGAATCCTTATCATTGTAACACCTACCCTGAACACTTTTGTATTTTACACCTTGTACTTTACTTTATATCTGTCTAACTCCTAAAAGGGACAGTACATCACAGCTACTGGCCAATAAATACTTGGTCAGTAAACACACACATTTATTACTCATTACACCCCATTTTACATCCTTACATCCAACCTGACCGTAGTCATAATTGCCCCTGACCGTGGAGGCCAGGAACTGCATCGTCAGGAATTCTATTGTACTCGAGCAAGCAGCCCGACTGCAGAGTGTCAAAGTGCCGACTCTGCACGTGAGCTCGCTGGATCGCTCACTCTACTTAATTGGCAGGCTAAGTCATTAGCTCACCTTAGACATTCATCCCCTAGCAGGTAAACGCATCCTGTAGGGACGCCCCCAATAGATTACGTACTCACACCAAAACACTACACTGGTAGTCTCCCCCAATTACGGGAAACTACCCTTTTTCGGAAACATCCCTTAAGTAATACATCTACACTACCCTGTTTATCCCACCCCCAACAGAGGGATAAAACAATATATTCTAAAATTTCTCCAACCCTCTGATCTTCACTTTCTTCCGCTGAATTTCCTTTGTTTTAAACCATTCTTTTCTTCCTTCTTCCATTTCCCTCTAGGCTCAACGTTTGTATTAGATCTTTTACGTTTCCACTCTTTCGACCTTCCCTCGCTGTCAGAAGAATTTAAATTTATTTGTGCTTCAGAACACCTAATCTTGTATGTGTGTGTGCTGTGTGAGAAAATTTGTGAAATATAGCATGTATTAAGTTACAGTGATCGTAAGATGTCTTTAACGAAACTCTGTCTTCTCGACTAGCAGGGAGGAGACTAAACACTGCACAGTAGCGTAGCCAAGATGGACCAATGGGAGGGGTTATACAGTAGTTAACTGGGGGATAACCGTAATTTCGGGAATTGCTGGACATAGTAATATTCAGCAACTCTGCTATCTCACACTCAAGAAATTAACGGTCTCCAAATTAGTGTTAACGCATTTTCAAGGTCCTTATTGAAACATTTTATTCCGAATTAATTAAAACTACATTAATTTATATATAACCTTCCTCCCGCTAAGAAACGAAAGAAAGCGGATTGCCTCGCTAGGTTGATTTTAAAAAGTATCTATATTTAGGGGGGAGGGGTGAGCTAGATTGGCAACCCTGAAAGGAGGGAGTTATGGGTTGTCATGAAGACACACTGAACCGAAAACGACAGCAGTACATCTCCAAGCAGTGATACAGACACAAATCACAACCATAACTGTGTTAAGAGGGACAGATGACCTCGTAGTTCCGCCCCTTAAAACAACAACACAACCATAACGATTTCCCACATAGCATGAGTTATAAACTCATCATCAGCGAGTACCATTACCGTTACTTAATTTAAGACATGTTTATTTACCTTCTTAATTATCAGTTTTTTTTGTAAAAATTCCAAGATGGAGGGAGGGGTTCTAACCCCAAATAATACCCCCCTGGCTACGCCACTGACACTGCACAAGGCACTGCCAAACACGGCGGGGATTGGACAAAGGGGAGAATTAGGGAGAACAGAAGACTACCACGCGGTCATTGCGAAGACGAGTGAGTGCTACCGTTCTAGGGTTAAGTTGCTGAAGTTTCAAACCCTCTACAAAAGGTGAGTTGATAGGCTTAATACAGACTCGCATCTGAAGGGTCAGAGTGTGCAAAACATGTCAGTTGCCTACCTCTTAGGGAATTTATTTTGTAATACTGATAACAACTTGTGAAGAGCTATTCACTGAGATTGACAGGGTTTCTTACAGCTATACAGGGCCAGGTAATAGTAACCAGGAACTATCATAAATAGCCTATATCCTCAAAGGAGATGGAATCAAATACCGATGTAGAAAATGCAGCGAAGCAACAGAGAATATCCAGCACATTATCAGTGGTTGCAAGGCATTGTTATACACATATTATCCCCATAGACATGACTAAGTAGCAAATATAGTGCATCAGAAGCTAGCATTCCAGAATAACTTAACTGGGTTCAAGTATATACCACGATACGTACGTGTCTAGGGGAAATTTCTAATGTATTCGATGGCGTGCGAGCGTTGATGATCATTTGCTTGACGTTTTGGCTTGAATTGCCACCATATTTGTCAGCTGAGTGAGGTTTCAAACAGTGTGTCATTATATGCCGATGTAGTGACGTGTTCAAGTGCGAGGTGTGGTGGTGAGTTATGAATGTTCATAAATTACTTTCAGTTGTTCAATTTAATTGAAAAGTTGCACTGTACTCATCTAAAACCATTGGTCACTACTTGGTTAGATGACGGTCTGGGCAAAACCATTGGTTGCTACTAGGTTAGATGACTGTCTGGACGAAATCATTGGCCACTACTTGGTTAGACGACTGTCTGGATGAAAATTACTGCTTGTATTACAAGCAAGGGTGTCTGGGGCATAAACCCCAGGTTAAGTTTGTGGTTGTATGTAAAGTCTTATTAACACATAGAATTTAACATACATGCATCGTTTAAACCTTCATTATCATCTATGATGTCAAGGAATGCGCTATTTTTGGCTAAGGGAATCTTGTAATGTAATGTATCGTAATCTATACTACTCCCCTTAACTGATATTTTAACTGCTTACTATGTATATGAGCCTTTTAACATCTTGGAGAATGGAAATTGTAAGATGTAATGGAACAGGCTTATAATCACTGACAAGTACATTCCACATAACCAGTCACATATTGCTATGATCTTTAGGTCTAATAAAGTTATCCTTCTCATAGATATGAGCGCAATGGTGGCCCAATCCACAATTTGCTAAGGGCTAGTTTTCCATGTTGCTCTACAGAAGAAAATAACTTTTAAGGAAATTGAGTATTAGGCCACAGTTGCACTCATAGCCTCATGTAGCCAACCCAAACACCAACAAGCTAATGTTCAAGTGGGCAGAGAACATATTACAGTAGGCTAACATATATAGAACTCGCAGAAGAAATAGAAACTCAATGGAGATATACCGTAGTTATGTGCATGTAACCCCTAGAGTGATATCTGTGGGCCCCAATACCCTCAATTGCCAACCATCTGTGCCAGGATTCGATCCTGCAACTGTGAGCACTGAAGTTGAAAGCCCTACCAACTGCGTCATACACCTGGGAGAAAAATGGTAAGATAATCAGGATTGCGATATTTTCAAACAAACGGACTAGAAAAGTAGTTCATGACTTATCTGAAACAATAAATTTATGAAATTTATAAACTGAGCTTTCAGTCTTGAGGTACCGGTACAGTAACAACACTTAATCCAACAGTTAGGTATCGTAGGTACCTACTTGATACTTGTTTCCCACCTAATGCAATTGGGCACAATTCGTGTTGACTGACTGAAAATGTCCCTTTATTAGAATTAGGCAACACTGAAAAATGGCTTCTATCACTACAACTTGATAACGTTATCGTAATTTTTATGGGATGGAGATGGTCAGTGCGAAGTGGAATCCGCGCCTGAACTAGGCTACAGTCTGCAGAAAAATCAACTGACAGACAAGGTGGTCTCTGAGGTTTTAACTATGAAATGAAAAAAAAAATCATATTAAATTAAGGTGGATTCCTGTGTTAATAAGAACAGGAACAAAATTAGCGAAGAGCATATCCCAGCTATAGCCTCAACTGCCAAGAAATACGCGAGCATTCAAAGAACAAGGTTACCGGTATCCCTGCAACATGTAGGCTAAGTTTTCTAAAGAAAGATTTTTCTATTCAAGTTCATGGACAAACGGGAGAAGGAGGGATTATTTATAACAATAGGTGAATTGGTCTATTTAGGACAATGATTATGTTAATAACGAGAAGTAAACCAGTGGGCAATGCCTGTAGGTCATTTGCTTAAGAAAGCGGAAGTAGTTAATGACAAGTTCACCTGGCATTCACCAAGAGTGCCACTGTACCATGCACTGTACCATGCTCCAGCTATTTACCACTTACAATTCAAATTGCCATGTTTATGAAAGCTTTCAGTTTCATAGTGCTTTAAAACATCTATCTTTACTAATTCTCAAAACATTCATCATACTTTACGAGTAAATTAGTTGTTATTTGGATAATAAGGGAGATTGTTCTTACCGCAGACTCAAAGATGGCGCTTGTGTATGTTTTGCTAAATGACCGACGTATTTGATATTGCCATTGAGTTTGCATTCCATTTAAAAACGTATGTAGCTTAGAAATGTATATAAATATCTTTCTTTACTCACCAGTATTGAAATGTCTCTTTATTTCTGCCTCTGTGCTTCTGGCGTTAAATCAAAAATTACAAGTTAAGGAAAGCTAAGGGTCTAGCGGGTTTTATATTTGAGACACAAAACATGAGTTTTACTGGGCGTTGGTGCTCGGGCACCAGGCCCGGGACAAGGCTCCCTCTAGCCTTGGCCCGGACCTGGTCTCCAGGGCACTAACACCCACTAATTAAACAGCAAACAAAATAAATGAGGCTTACTGGACTAAAGGTACCCTACTTTATTCCACTTTGAGATTGCAATGGCAGCAACCTGGGGCTCGCCAGTTTCACCAAAATAGAAATGCCTTACCACTTTTCCCCCTTTAATTCGACTGTTGTGCTGCTGGCCTCTCACCAAGGTGGACTGGGTTCGATTCCCGGTCAATGCATGTGAGATTTTCGAAGTGAAATGCCATGTCCTGTGGTTCGGATTCCACGTAAAAAGGAGGTCCCGTGGCTCATAATCACAAGATTCACGGTCACGTAAAACTACAATCTTCCTTCCTTCCTTTTCGACTGTTGTAATGACTTACTTGACTTATTTCTTTTATCTCCTAAGTGGAGCATAGGGCATCAATGAATTTCCGCCATCGGACTCTGTTCTGCGCCATCCTCCTTATCTCGTTCCTGGTCTTCCAACTGTTGTAATAGTTATGATAAAATTTCACGAAAGCTTGATGCTTTTCAGTCGGTCAGCACGATAGTACCCACATGAGATGGGTTATTTCCTAATCCTAAAAAAAACGAGATTAATAAATACACTTGGATGACCAAATTCGATCGTCAAGCGATCATCATCAGATCCATTACACTTAGGCTATAACATTGTTATGTCTGATAGTACGGGTGAAAATATTTACAATATGTACACTTATTTAGTTGGAGTATTAGTTGAGATAATTCAACTCGTCAATATTTGTTAGTTACAGTCTATGTGATGTTTTGTTAATAATTGTCTACTGGATTTTGGTTTTCCTCCTGGCCCTTGTCAAGTAGGTATGAAAGTTTGAGATTTAGAGAAAGGTGGTGAAAAGTAGAAGGAAGGCATTCTTTAGTGAAAATAGTCTTGTAGGCCTACTTGTTCCAAGGGAACTCGTTGTCTAAGTGATATTTTTTTAATATGTTATTTACACATTTTTACAAATTTCTACAGATTATTTACAATATATTTACAATGCAGTATAAACAGGTTTTGTTCCCGTTCTATTTGAGAAATGTCTGAGTGTTAGCCATTTGAGCTCACTTAGGGATGAGTGTTTTGGGGAATTGCCTTCTAAGGTCGATGTATTCATCCACGTCGTGAATGTCTTGTATAAGTGGGTTAGAGACTCCCGTAGGCCGTAGCGTTGCTATAAAACTGCTTGGCTGCTTGCGTTATCTCGTGTCCTATAGGGCTGATTCCCAGTTTCTGGTGAATTGCGATATTTGTTTCATAATTGTCGGCGTTGGATAACATCCTGGGGAGCTTATTCTGTTGAGTCTGCAGTTTTGCCAGGTATGTGGGCTTAGCGACTGTTCTTAGTAACATTTTATATATTGTGACCGTGTTGTGGAGTTGTAGTTTTGCCTTTATATTGATCAGGTGGTAGATGCTTGCCATTGCTTGTTTAGTTCTTAATAGGATGTGATCTATGTGACTCCTGAATGTAAGTCGGAGGTCGAGGATGACTCCTAGGTATTTTCCTTCTGGGGGCCATGGTACGGGCGTTCCGTTGATTTTGACTGTTGTTGTGGGAGCCTGATCTTTTCTGAGAGTGTGGTGAACTGTCACTGTTTTGGCGGCATTTACTTTAATCCTCCATTTGCCGAACCAGGCCTGTAGATGGTTTAGGACTTCTTGGATTTTTGCTATGGCTACGGATGATTTGTATGAATCAGCTGTCACTACTGTGGCATCTACATATAGCGCAATTTCAGTGCCTGGGGTTCTGGGAATAACTTATCACTGGTGAAGAGCAGGTAGAGTAGGGTCCCTAAGATGCTACCATGCGGCACACCGGCTTTGATGGATTTTGTTGTTGATTCCGTGCCGTTTAGTGACACGTAGAAGGTTCGTTCTGTGAGGTAGCTATTGAGTACTCTCCAGTACATGTCGTCTAGGTGTAGTCCCCTCAGTTTGAGTATTAGTGCAGGTAGTGCAAGTGTCAAAAGCCTCTGCGATGTCAAGGTAGACTACTGGTCTTGTTCTTCTGTGGTTGAAGGATTTCGTGATGGAGTTTATTAGCCGTATCAGCTGTTGAGTGGTGGAGTGCTCCACTCTGAAGCCGAACTGCTCATCTGGAATGGTTTTCAGTACCGATGAGGGAGTTTCCTGTGTGCCAGGGTCTCTTATATACCTGTGCATTTCCCCTCTCGCATTCCTAAGTTTCTCTGTTCGTCGTACAAACGTGACTGTGTGTGGCCAAGTCTAGTCTCTCCAATGTGGTGGATGTTACTGTATTCAGGATAATCTTCAACTATTAAAGACCAGTGTTCATTCTTGCCACGCATAAGCTAAAATGCCATATAAGCGCTGTCCGGTCTGATGAGAATGTCCCGGCACCTTTAAAACTGCCGTTAATACCGGCCTTGGTTTATTAAAGAAAAAAGATACATCGTACATCCTGATCCAATAACATGTTTCCCTTATTAATCCCTTATCTAACTTGGCTACTTCATTATGTTGTGTCTTGTTTCCGACGAGGTGTGTTTTCTAGTAGAGTGAAGAGGGGTGAACTCTCCATGAATGTGTGTTCGTTTAAATTATTGGGGTTGTTTATTTTAGCTAATTATTTTAAAAATAGCCTAATTCATCACGAACCGAAAGGTAGAGCCCTTGACATAAAGGAAGCAGGACACTTAGCTAAAATAAACAACCCCAATAATTTAAACGCTTGACGATCGAAACTGGTCATCCAACTGTATTACCGACAGTAGTGGCTACGCGGGCTAAAGCGCCGCGTTAGGTCAAGGGGCCAAGCTCTCTGCTCACTTGGTAGACGCGTGGGTTCGAGCCCCACCGTCGGCTGTCCTTGAAATGGGTTTCCGTGGTTTCCCATTTTCAACACCAGGCAAATGCTGGGACAGTACCTTCTGACAGGCCACGGCCGCTTCCTTCCACATCCTTGCCCAGTTTCATTCATCTTCATCCATTCCATCTCTCATCCCGACGCGCAGGTCGCCCACGGGCGTCGACTAGAAAGACCTGCACTCGGCCTCTCAGGAGGCTACACCACAAAAAAAAATCCAAGTGTATTTATTAATCTCATGTATTTTTTCTTCAGGTTTGGGGAATAACCCACCTCATTTGGGCACAATCGTGTTGATCGACTGAAAAGCATCAAACTTTCGTTTACTAAGGCAACAGTGAAAATGGCGTCAAACAACATAATGATGAAATGTCATTATGTGCATACGCATAAAGCTACGAATCAATTAATAAAACTTTATCACAACCTTGGAATCCTAAATTCTTGGTCCACAATTTTGGTCCATTCTACGCTCAGTCGTTCTCATCGAATACCCTACGAGATGGTGTAAGCCATTAATGTTCCAACTGTATCTTAATTATGATTTGTTACTTCATTAAATTTTAGGCGATTCAAACTGATACCAATGTGAAATGTTTAAAAGTAGGCCAATATTCGATTCACCTACATCAGCGAATAAATTAGAATATTCTTTCCTAAGCAGACTTCAAGCATTCTTGAGTACGGTAGTAAAAGTGCACATTACCAGGGCCATGGAGAGTAAGCATGGGCCTAGGACTAGGACTTGCAGTCCCCTCCATCTTTGTTCGTCTCTTGACATTCGGGAAACATCCAAAATTTTAAAAAATATTTAAAAAATGGATTTTTATTTACATCTTTGCGTCGTGTCTTGGGACAACTGTGTGTAAAGACAGGAAAAAGCGCACATCCTGGTTGAGTGACGTAGTGATGTCGACTTGTGAAAGTAAAGAAGAACCTACGTACATTTTTATTTGAGACTGTTTTGCCTTTCAGCTCCCAGTCTAGTCTGCAAGCCTATGTTTGCGAACAAGTTGCCTCCATGATCCCCTATTAGCAGTTAGCCCAGCAAACCTCCTCTGCTCCTAACCCTCTCACTTTGAAATCGTACAACACTGAATCAAACCATCACCTCCTAGGTCTACCTCTGCTTCTCTTACCCTCTACAGTCAAACTCATTAACCTCTTAGGTAATCTCTCCTCCACCATTGTCTTCACATGACCCCACTATCTGAATCGGCTCATACGAACAGCTTCATCTAGCGGGATAATTTCTAACTTAACCATTATCTCTTCATTACAAGTACCCTCATGTCATTGTTCCCATCTATTTGTCCCCACAATCATTTATGCTAACCTCATATCAGTTACCTCTAGAATATGTAAAAGATATGTCGAATCTACCCAGTTCTCACTTCCATACAGGAAGGTCGGTCTAAATACTGAGCGATAAATGGAGAGGTTCGTCGCTACACACATTTCTTTCACCCAGAATATTGTACATCACAACTGAGAACTCACTGCAATGGCTTTTCTACACCTCGGCTTTATTTTCTTCCCCATACCACCATCCTGAGAGAATACACAGCCCAAGTACTTATAATGTTCCACCTGCTCCACCTTAGTTCCTCCTACATGGCATTCTATTTTCTTGTTTTTTTTCCTACCGACGTAACCTTCGTTTTTTAAATGCTGATCTGTATACCATACTCCCTACATTTCTGTTCATGTTCTTACATGTTGGCTCGTAAGCTTTCGACGGAGTCTATCATTATAACCAGGCCATCAGCATAGGCCAGACTACTTACCTGGTTTCCACCTAATTGAATCCCACCCAGCCAGTTTACGCTATGCCTTTCAGCAAATTATCCATGTATAGACAGTAGTGAAAAATTACAGCCTAGTCTCACTTCTGTAACAATAATAATGTTATTGCTTTTACGTCCCCTTTAACTACTCTGGCGTTTAGAGATGCCGAGGTGCCAGAATTTTGCCCCGAATGGAATCTTCATCGTGCCAGTAAATCTACTGACACGGCTCCCTCACATTTGCGCACCCTCAAATGCCAGCTGACAGCGCCAGGATTCGATCCTGCAACCTTGTGAACAGCAGACAAGAACGATACCGCTGAGCCACGCAGCCAGCTCCATTCTGTAACAACTTTGAACCAAGAACTCATCCTACCATCGCCTAATTATCAACATAAATGCTATCGATTGCTTGTAGGAGCCTTCCCACGATACCATAATCCCTCAGGATGCTCAGCCTTCTCTAGATCTGGAAAACACAAAAACAAATGTCTATTCCTCTCATAGCATTTCTTAATAAGTTTGCTCACACTAAAAAGTGTATCCTCACATCCTTGTTTCGGTCTAAAACCACACTGATTTTCATCCATCTTACTCTCGGCCAATGATCGAATTTTCACTTCTACGATTCCTGAGTACTCTTCGCCAGGGACACTTATCAAAAAATGCCTCTATAATTATTGCAATCTCTCCTGTTACCTTGCTTATAAATTGGGGCGATTACTGCTTTTGCAAATGTTTTCTCAGTACCTAAAAATTGGCGTGCTTATTTGTGTCGATACCAGTGTCCCCAGGAAATTTTGGAAGAAGCTTCTCAGCACCGAAAAGAATAATAACTTACTGTTAGAACACTGTGGGTCAGATGAGACTATCTTGCACTTATGTCAATCAAGAAAGAACTATTACTGCAACTGGAAAAAGTTCCAAAGTGGCATGATCATGTCATGGAACATTTCGCAACAGCAAAACAGCGACGAGCAGGGTTCTTCTACCAGTGTCGACACCCATTAAAGGTTATCAGTTTTATTTTTGCATCCGGATGTAGGCTAATTTATTGCATGTTTTATTTAAGATAGTGTCATTTTATGCAGTTAACTTCTTTCCTCCTCTTAACGAACATGCAGAGGCTGTCACCGAATTTATCCCTAAATTTAACTTTAAATCAAAAATTAGTGGGATAATTTAATGTTCTGAATCAAAAACGGAACCTTTAAAATAAGTTGTTGATTTATTTAGGTGCTTTGCGACATTGTGGTGATGTAGCCCCGTGTACTTGATGTGTGTGTAGAATTTTGTCTGATAACCTGTGTTATTGTGATGTTTGTATTCGTGTGTATATTTGTAAGTCAAGTGAGTATTGGAAAGGGGGCGGCCGTGGCCTTGAGTTAGGAACCATCGCGACATTTGCCTGGTGTACAAGTGAGGAAACCATGGAAAACCGATTCAAGGATGGCTGGGGTAGGAATCGAATTTTATCTCAGGAGGCCAAGTGTACCCCGTACCAGCCCTCACACTATATTTAAAATCTCTTGGCAGAGCCGGGAATCGAACCTGGACCTCCGGGGCGACGCAAGCCGTTACACCACGAGGCGGTCCTGTTCTTGCGTTACTTTCCAAATGAATTTTGTAACACATTTTAGTAGAAAATTTGGACTGTGAGTTGTTCCCTAACACTCTTTGTAATTTCCAAATATAGTCTTCTGTCTGCCTCGTTGTCACTTCAACCTGTTACTCGAGCCTGGAATAGTCCATGCTTCGTCTGCCCTATTGTATTGCCTACACAATACAAATAACAAGAGAGACATCGCCAGCTGTTAGAAAGCTATTTGCATGTCGGTGTTGTTATGAAAACGTACTCTTTCTAAAGGAATTATATCATGGAGTTAAGAATAAACTATTGACCAAGCAGTCAAGTGCGCGTTGTCGTCAGCGTTCGAGACAATCGACCTCAAACAATTGGCTTCAGGCGTCCATCCAGCCTTCTGCGCCTCAATTTGCCATTGCGTAGGCTGATGCGTGCGTCACCCGTTGTGCCTTCGTGGCCGACCGTGTTCTTTAGTAACAGCTCTCTCTAGGAAAACGAAAGTTTGATGCTTTTCAGTCGGTCAACACGATTGTACCCAAATGAGATGGGTTATTCCCTAATCCTGAAAAAAACCACTTTATATTAACAAATACACTTGGATAGCCAGTTTTGATCGCCAGGCGATCATCATCAGATCCATTACACTTAGGCTAGAAAACTTTAATGTCTGAAAGTATGGATGAAAATATTTACGATATGTACCCTTCTTAAGTTGCGGTATTAGTTGAGATAGTTCAACTCGTCAATATTTGTTAGTTATGTCTATGTGACGTTTTGTTGAAATACTGAAAGTGGTGATTGACCTCCAAACTTGCTTGTTTAGAGTGAATATTATGTGATTGTAGTTAAATGGTCAATTCAGGTTGTATTGTACAGGCTACTTATCTGATTGAGTCTTGCGTGTCCTGATGAGAGTGGTTGTTTTCGTCACTATCTACACTCAACTGGGGGAGGTTCCTGTGGGCCAGGGCAACGCCACCTAAATAATAAGGCCTCCGCACTGGCTGACCTGCGCTAGGTATCTCGACCAGCAGTAGTCAATCGCGTTGTTTGAGGAGCGTTACAAAGTCGGCGCATAAGCGTTCGAAGTGTGTTAATCAGTGTAGATAAATGTGTAATGAAGTGTTTGTATTTGTGGATATTTGTAATATTAATCACCAAAATGCCGTATAGATGTTGTGTGACAAGGTGCAGAGGGAATTATCCAACGGGACCAAAAGTCCAAGTGTTTTCTTTTCCGAAAGAAGCAGACTTGACAAACAAGTGGATACGAGCCATCCCAAGGGAAAATTTAACAGTCAGCAAAACAACAAAGGTAAGTTATGCAGTACTTATGCTACCCATATTAAATACAGATTAAAGATAGAAGGTCTGAACCACATGGTGTACATAACCTCAGATACACCTACTGTAGGCCTACGTAGGCTACATCTGTTCTATGAAAACATTTCCAATGCAGTTAAATACTATAACATACCGTAAGTGATTTGCCCGTTTGGAATTAGCTTGTTTTATATTACCGTATTTTCATTCTAGTGAGCAGCAGACGTATGATATAACTTAAATGCTGGTTTATTTTCTGAAAGTACCGTAGGATGTGATACAAATTAGGCTTGTAATCCACTACGACGTTTTATGTGCACTTTATGCTGTTTGATAATTTAATTTTCAGAACATTCCCTGAATTCGTAAGCCTACAATTATTTAAAATATTACTATAGTAGTTCTAACATAACATACACTATATTATTTAAAAAATATAGGCTATGTTATAATCCTGGGGTATGTTTAAGACCAAGATGTTTATTCATATGGGTTTTTCTTACATTAGAGTAAAATCGTTGAACCAGTGCACGTCTGTCATTGTGAATGTTATTGTAGGCTACAGTAGCCTACATATGCCTATGATAAAGACCTTCTTTTGAATTAATCCAACATAGGCCTACGGTAGCCCTGCGTACTGCATTTATGTAGACGTAATGTATTCATTGCCCAGTTTGTGACTAAGTTACTCCAATTTTCAACAACAGGTTTATTTGGTTCATTGGTTTAAGTTCATAATAGAACATTATGCAACGAGCCTATAATGGCAATACTTAAGACACGAGTATGTTTATAAAAGGAGCGTAAGCAAGTTTTATAATTTCCATACGAGTGTCTTAATTACCATTATAGGCGAGTTGCATACGACTGTTTATGTTCGACGATAATTATAACTTTATTATATGTTTTAACATAAATATTCATAAATATCTGTGGGATTCAGTTAATTCAGTTACTGAACAGGGTGCGCTGGCTTTGCTGACTGAACAGAGCGCATGCGTGGGTCAAGGTACTCCGAGAGCAGAGACCATTCACTTTGCTTGCCAACACAGAAATATGTTGGATTTTGAGTGCATGCGCGAAGATGTCCTTACTTAATTGGTCACACAACTGTTTCTTGAGCTCTGTTTGGTGGGAGAAACTGTTAAATAATGAAAATAGTGTTATAATGAGCCGCATTATGATACAGTTTTCTGACACATAATGTTTACATTTCGACATCGTCGATCATAAATTCTTTTATGGTATAGAATTTAGCCTAGCGTACCTAGAGTTCAGGTTCCAGTAAGTTGGCCTAAGGTGTTTGTCCACCTAGATGCAAGATTTTCTCTAGACCTTCTTGTTTAGGTCTTATAAAGAAATATTATAAAGCGTTTTTCAGGTGTAGCAATTTATCACAAATATTTTATTTTGTGAAATAAAGCATAGCTTAAAATTATGTCTGCCTTAATATATAAGGTCAATTGTTTGTTAGCTGAATTATTCCTGTGAGCTTTAATAGAAAGAACACTTCTTTAACATGTTAAAATAAGTTGCACATTTTTTTTACGAGCACACATTTTTATTCACTGACAGAAAACATGTACATATACAGATGTTGTATCAAAAATACAGGGTGAATCCCACATAAGATAAACTTGTGCGTGGGCTTCATGATCACAATTTCTTAATTTATTTGCAACATGGTATTTGACTGATAATAATAAGAAAAGTTTATAGTAAAAGCATTAATTATAAGGATACTAAAATAAAATAAGATGATACATTACTTATTTGTGACTGAGTTGATTAAATATGTTGGTGAAAATTTATAAGTTCATTTACTCTATCAAAGTTATTAAGGAGCCATATAAGAAGCCTTTTCTTCAATATATTCAGGGTGTTATTTGTCACATTTACTGGCAATATATTGTATATCCTAGTGCTAAGACAACTTAAATTCCTTTGGCCAAGTAGTGTGTTTCGACGAGGGATATTTATTCCAGTTCTGTCTTGAAGTCTAGTGCACATTTCAAGTTTTTGACCATTAGAGAAGAGCTTCATATTTTTATGTATAAATATGATTGATGACTGAACAAATAACTGTCGTATGTTAAGCAACATGCTTTGTTGATACAGTTCACATGTAGGAAAAGTTGGTGGCCTTTTGTACATAACTTCTAGAATGAAATTCTGGCCAAATGTGAATAAAGTATTCCACCCTAACCATTTATTCCATATTGTAGTTGTGAGTGGACTAAGGCAAAATATACAGTTCTCAAGACTTTTGCTGAAAGGATGTTTCTGATTCTGTAAAATATATAAATTAACTTTTGGAGTTTATTGGCCAACTTTGATGCATGCATATTCCATTTTAAATGACTATCTATAATAATCCCTAAATATGTAGCATTCATTGACTTCTGTAGGGTATAGCAGTTGCATCTTTCGCCATTGTTACAAATTGGTGTGTGGATCTTTAGTGTTAAATTGTCTGTGGGTTGTAATGTTTTGTTGTGTGAGAAGCATAGGTATTGTGTTTTGGTTTCATTTAAGGTAAGGAGGTGGTTTCTTAGCCATATTTGGACTGTAGTAAGGGTTTCTTGAGTTCTATTAAAAGTGTCCTCCCAAGTTGTTCCTGTGACTGTGATGACAGTGTCATCAGCATATGAGGTAATCATCGCATTACAGTTCAGCTCACACAAATCGTTAATATATAACAGAAAAAGAATAAGACCTAAAACTGTTCCTTGGGGAATTTCAATTTTTACTTCAGCACTTCTACTTAGAGTATCTTTGATTCGTACCTTTTGTATTCTGTTAAAAAGAAAGCTTTCTTATTAGTTCTTGAGGAGTACCACGAATTCCTTCCTTTTCAAGTTTTCTAATGAGTATATTGTGGTCTACGGTGTCAAAAGCCTTTCTTAAATCCAGGAACACAGAAATTGTTCTTTTAGAACTATCAATGGCTTTATACAAATAATCAGTAAGGGAGAATATTGCATCCTTGAGTACTAGTGTTTGGTCTAAAGCCAAACTGATTTGGTGACAATATGTTGAACTTTTTCAGATAGTTAAGTAATCTGGTTTTGATGCATTTCTCTAGTAGCTTAGAGAGGTGGGTTGTGAGGAAAATCGGTCTATAGGTATTTAACTCTCTTTTATCATCTGATTTATGGACTGGGATTATGATGGCAATTTTGAATGAGTCTGGAAATTGTCCTTTCGTTAGTGATAAATTAAAAATATGGTGCAGTGGTTGAAGAATTTCTGAACTAATTATCTTAATTGTTTTACTAGAGATATTATCATAGCCATTTGCCGAGTTATCTTCTAGAGCAGCTATGTGGTTTTTTATTTCTGATTTTGTTATGGGTATAAAAAGATAGACTGAGGTTGAGATTTTGCAGTGCTATCACGTGCATTTGTGTTGTCAGGTTCCTTTCTTGTATTACTTATTTTTTCAGAAAGTTCTAAACCTATGTTACTAGTCGGCAAATTTGTTTGCAGTGGCAGCTGGTTGGGATGTTTCTTGTGAGTCTCTGATAAATATGCTGTCAACAGCTGAAGATTTATTTCCCTTCCTACATGTTAAATCATTAATATTTTTCCAAAGGACTTTAGAATTATTGGAGTTTGACATAATTTGTCAGGTGATTTTTCAGGGCTTTTACAAACAAGTCCTTCTAGTGGTTCTCCCAGACTATCATGTGGAAACTTAGCCTACTGTGCAAAGCTATTGTGTTTTAAATTTCTTTTTTACACCCAATACAGGTTTACAAAAGCAGATATACGGTACACAGTAAGAAATGTTTACCAGTCTTATGTTTTGCTGCAAATCTGCAGTGCTTATTAAACATTCGACATTTGAAAGTTACTTAGTTATGTGTTCATTATGATCCAAGTAACCCATATTGTGATGTTTTAAAAACTTACAAAACTAATAGTATTTTCAGCACAACATAGGCTTTTTTTTAGGTCTGCTATTGAGTTCTTTTTTGTTTTTGTTTTATTTTAGGACATGCTCAAAATTAAATTCTTAAGAAAACAGGGAAGTTTAAATTACTTTGTCAAATTAGCAGCATTATTGCAAAGGAAGCATTGGGCTAATACTTTTAAAACACCTTAATAAATTAAACTTCATGTCCTCAATAAAACTTTAATGAAGGATGTGAAACTACACCATTCAGAACTCCAAAGTGCACTTCTAAAATTAAATATAATAAATCATATTCAAACCCAACTGCAACTTTGATTTCATAAACACTAATTGCTTTTATAGCAGTTCTCAAGAACAAAATTCACCCTCCTCAACAGGATGTAGCCTATTTTAAAACACTGTACATTCCCAGCTGTACAGTATTTCAAACGAATTCTCAATTAATATAGAATATTCTCTGTTGGAGTAGGCCTTACATCTGGGCATAAATTGGAGGGTAGGTATGAAAACATGAACCAATTTCAAATTATCATACAGAATTTCCTTCAGTAACCCATCTTGCCTAGCTTTGGTGGTGATTGGACAGGAAATTGATGTCCATTTATGATCATCCAAGCACAAACACCATCAAATTGATCCTGAAGGAGTATTAAGAATGGTATTTCATTCTTTCTTCACAGGTATGTGAACAGCATTTTCACCCCCATGAAATTATAAGAACATCTGTGGATGCCAGAAGGAACAAAGGAGATCTTCGCACACTTACTAGACCATCTTTACTTCCAGGGGTCGTGCCATTTATCTTCCCAAGTTGTCCTCATTACCTAAGTAAACCTGCTAGCTACAGGGAGAGCCCTGAAGCAAAGGGACATAAACTTGAATAAAAGAATATTCAAGAAGCTGTTGAGGAGAGTTTGAAGGAAAGAGAAAGACATCTATCTGAAAGCTCGAACTGTGAATTCACTATGCGAGTTGAAAGAAAAATTGTCACTCCTTGTATTGTCTAACTTTTGGAACATTATTGTAAATCCTAATTCAGTGTTGTTTTTGAATATTCAGCAAGAACCTGCTCCTGTGATAAAATACTCTGTAGTAGTTTCTGAATCCCTTGATGTGTCAGTATTTGTGTTCAGTGAGAGCATGAAGACTTTAAATGATGAAAGGTTTCCCAAAAGTATTTCAAACTTAGATGAATTAGCAGAGGAATTAGATTCATTAGAGAATCTTCATAGGCCTAAATGTATTAATGCTCCAGGTGCTATCGAGAAAGTTTTGAGTTTTGTCCTGGATCTTCTGCAGTCACTTCAGCTATCTGAATATGGTAAAAGTAAAAACATTTACTTTATTATTGAACAACTGACATTAATATTAGCTAAGAAAATTATATACACTCCATCATTCCTGATATTTTCATGTTTGTCTTATACACACATCAAAAAAAGTTTTGCATCACCTCGGTTCCCAGATCTCCGGCATATAGACGTTGACTGTGTATATTGTATCAAAGATACAGTCCCTTTGACTGTTCATAGATGTCACTAAAACTGCTCAAAGATGTAAACAACCATGCATGAGCAGGGCCTATTAGACGGAGGGGGTACGACAGCCGATCAGTTCCAGTCATTCCACCAGGACGAAGGTACGCTGCTCATGTTGTCTGTAGTTCTACCATGCCTAGAAGGTCAATACCGCAGTTCGATCGCGTCCGCATTGTTACTTTGTGTCAAGAAGGGCTCTCAACAAGGGAAGTTTCCAGGCGTCTCAGAGTGAACCAAAGCGATGTTGTTCGGACATGGAGGAGGTACAGAGATACAGGAACTGTCGATGACAGGCCTCGCTCAGGCCGCCCAAGGGCTACTACTGTAGTGGATGACCGCTACTTACGGATTGCCGCTCGGAGGAACCCTGACAGCAATGCCACCATGTTGAATAATGCGTTTCGTTCAGCCACAGGACGTCGTGTTTCAACTCAAACTGTGCGCAATAGGCTGCATGATGCGCAACTTCACTCCCGACGTCCATGGCGAGGTCCAGCTTTGCAACCCCGACACCATGCAGCGCGGTACAGATGGGCCCAACAACATGCTGAATGGACCCCACAGAATTGGCATCACGTTCTCTTCACCGATGAGTGTCGCATATGCCTTCAACCAGACAATCGTCGGAGACGTGTTTGGAGGCACCCTGGTCAGGCTGAACGTCTTAGACACACTGTCCAGCGAGTGCAGCAAGGTGGTGGTTCCCTGATGTTTTGGGGTGGCAGTATGTGGGGCCGACGTACGCCACTGGTGGTCATGGAAGGCTCCGAAACGGCTTTACGATACCTGAATGACATCCTCCGACCCATAGTGCACCCATATCGGCAGAATATTGGAGAGGCATTTGTCTTCATGGACGACAATTCTCGACCTCATCGTGCACATCTTGTGAATGCGTTCCTTCAAGATAACGACATCGCTCGACTACAGTGGCCAGCATGTTCGCCAGACATGAACCCTATCGAACATGCCTGGGATATGTTGAAAAGGGCTGTTTATGGACGTCTTGACCCACCAACCACTCTGAGAGATTTACGCCGAATTGTCGTTGAGGAGTGGGACAATTTGGACCAACAGTGTCTTGATGAACTTGTGGATAGTATGCCACGACGAATACAGGCATGCATCAATGCAAGAGGACGTGCTACTGGGTATTAGAGGTAGTGGTGTGTACTGCAATTTGGACCACAAATGCTGAAAGTCTAGCTGTATGATGGTACAACATGCAATGTGTGGGTCTCATGAGCAATAAAACGAGCTGAAATGTTGTTTGTGTTGATCTCTATTCCCTTTGTATTTAAAGGTTCCGGAACTCTTGGAACCGAGGTGATGCAAAACTTTTTTTGATGTGTGTAGTATTTCTGCATGTTCTTATAAATTTAATAGAGAACAGGGGCTTTTTATAAGCCCTCATCCTTCTACAATCCAAAGAATATGCTCCAGTTTTGACTTGGGTCCCCAAAATGAGCAGAGTAAGGATAATTTTCTGTCCTATGTAAGAGAAAAATATAAATATTTAAAACCCCACGAGCACTTAGTCAACCTGCTAATAAATGAGGTACGCTTAAAAGAGTATTTTGATTATAAAGGTGGAAGTGTTGTAGGAATGGCTAATGATACGTCTTTGGCAGCAAATTCAGTTCAGGTGTTCATGATAACCAGTACCGGTACCGTATACTAAGTAGTTACAAGGATGTTGTTCATATATTAGCAGTCAAAAAATAACAGGTGAGAATTTGCATCAATGGGTCAAGAAAGTGATTATAACTCTTGAAGGAATAGGATTCAAAGTATTATCTGTCATTTCAGATAATAATGCTGGGGATCTCCCCCAGGGCATGGGGTCAAAAAATCGATTTTTGGTTTTCTATGAAATTTGATAGTTGAAAATGTACCCTACAAGATGATATAATTCTTTTAAATGATACCTTCATATTAGAGCATTTAAAAACCATTTAAAAGTAAGGCATGATATGCTGCCCCGCCCACTTTTTCTAATGCGATTCGATACCGACTTTATCCCTACATTTAATGCCTTAGGGAAAGTTTTTCTTCACAGTTTTGTAGTGGCTGTACTTCAGACTGTGCACAGCGATGCTCATTTGTTTGTTTCTGTTAGTAAACACATGGTGGTTGAGCGGTAAAATAAGTATATCAAGGTTTTGTGTGGGATATTGTGAGTGCATTGTGTATAAATTCAATAAAGTTTAGTCTTGTGCATACACAATGACCAAACCAAAAGGTGTATTCAAGAAGAGGCGATATAAAGGAAACCAGTTCAATAAGATTGCAATTTGTGAGGTTATTGTAGAGGATCCTAACACTCCAGGACCCAGAAGTAAGTTAGAAGTTGTGACCAGTGCATCAAAGAAAAAAATGTCGCTTTTCAGGGGAGAATACAATCAATTTGCAGACAACACTAATTAGTCTGGTAATGTTATAATTAATTTAAATATTTTATCAGACTCAATTTTTCATTTTTATACAATGTAGACAATGTGGTGGGATTGAGTGTGTTCGGCTTCAAGAAAATGACAAGCCAAGGAAAGGCCTGGCAGTGTCTTTAGATCTTATATGTGTAAAGTGCTCCGCTGTTGTTTCTTTTATGACTTCATCTAAACCAGAACAGAATGGCCCATATGAAATCAACACTAGACTTGTTTATGTTCTGCGTTCCATTGGGAAAGGAATGACTGCAGGAAAAATGTTTTGTGCTATGATGAATTTGTCTCCACCTCCAAAGAAATTTGAGAAGCTAGGTCTAAAGTTGAAGAAAGCCATAACAGAAATCAGTGAGGAAACTTTGCAAGATGCAGTAAAGAAAATTGTGAGAGGTAATGATGGTTGTACTGACATAGCCATTGCATTGGATGGAACCTGGCAGAAAAGGGGACATACTTCCCTAAATGGTATTGTTACAGCTACTAGTGTAGACACTGGTAAGGTGGTTGATGTTGAAATACTCAGCAAATACTGCCAGACATGTAGACATTTAGAAGAGGAAGTTGAAAAATCAGCACACAAGGAAAGTTGTGTTGCTAATAATGAAGGCACAAGTGGGGGGATGGAGGTTTCTGGAGTGCAGAAAATTTTTGCACGTTCAGTCGAGACGAGGGGTGTTCGCTACACAGAATACCTTGGGGATGGGGACAGCAAAGCCTTCACCAATGTAGTTAAGTGCAAGCCATATGGTGATACAGAGATTCATAAGCTTGAGTGTGTAGGTCACGTACAAAAACGTTTAAGAACAAGACTGCGTAAACTTACTGTTGATACAAAGGGGAAAAGACTAGATGATGGCAAACTTCTCACTGGGAAAGGTCGGTTGACAAAGGCTGAAATAGACAATTTACAGAGGTATTTTGGAGAAGCAATTAGAAGAAACAAAAATAAATTGGACAAGATGAAACGGAATATATGGGCAATTTACTTCCACAATGCCTCAACGGATGAGGAACCATGCCATCATTTATGTCCTAAGGGCAAGTCATCGTGGTGTCCATATAACAGGGCTGTCATAACAGGAGAAGCTTATTCCCACAAGCATTCACTTCCTATCCCAGTTCTAGAAACTATCAAGCCCATTTTCAGAGACTTAGCTAATCCTGAACTCCTCAAAAAGTGCCTTCATGGGCAGACGCAGAATCCAAATGAAAGTTTTCACAATGTTATTTGGAACCGCATACCTAAAAATGTGTTCATTGGTATGCACACCATGAGAATAGGGGTCTATGATGCTGTGTTGACATTCAATTGTGGGAATATAGGCAAATACTGGGTCCTGAAGAAACTAGGTATTAGTTCAGGCAAAAGAATGGTCAGTATTCTTTAGGAGATGGATTCCCAAAGACTTGCACAGGCAGAAAAATCAATGTCAGCTCTTGGTAAAAAAGGAAGAATGACATCAAGAGCAGTCAAGAAGAGGCTTGAGGACAGGCTGGAAGCAACAAAAGACCCATCTTATGGAGCAGGACTCTTCTAAGCAACTGTAAGTTGAGATATCAGTCTCATATTTAGACAAATATCTTTAATGGCTGTTTCCTGAAAACCTACTTTTGATATATAAATGCCCCGTTTACTCAGAAAGTGTTTAACCTGACCAAGTAAAACTTTCTGAGCCTATGAACTATGTTTGTATGTTGACTTTGAACCTATAAAATTGGGAATTATTTCTTTGCATGTCTTATAAAAAAATTGCATTCATGCTTAAAATTCTTTAAAATTTTATTAATATTACTAATTAAAAATAAAATACTGTAAACAATAATTCTATTATTCTCTTAGGTTCAGTTGGCCCTCTGATGGTTTATAATGCATTGCCAGAAACGTTTGTGTATGTAAGTGTTATAGTTTCCAAGGAAACGGGTTTTTAATATGAGTTGAATTTACATTGTTTAGATAGGTCGGGGAGGTCCCCTTTATAGGAAGGCTATGTCACTGTTTTCAAATCCTCCAGCAGTTTCTCAAGTGTATGAACATCCCAAAGATAATGAGAGACCTTTGTTTTTTGTCATTGACCCAGTCCACATCATGAAGGGTATTTGGCATAACTGGTTAAAGCAAAAGGATAATTCTTGTATGATTTATCCCACATTTCAGGATGGTGATAGAATCAGAATCAGAAACAATTTATTTGGTGTTAAACACAAGTGCAATAGCCATCGTCAGGTTAATAATACAAAACAATAAAATCAAATAATCCTACATTACTTAGCCTACTTATAACAGTATATACAAACAGCTTATTATCGTTATAACAAAATGTAACCTACTTCTATTGTACTAGGTATTACACCAATCTGCTTCCATACATTCTTCCAGTGAATACCATGGATTCACCAGCAACCACTTTTGCAGCTGTTTCTTAAAGATTTTGGTTGGTAGTTGTTGGAAAGACAAACTCAGTTTGTTAAAAAAAAAATATGCCAAGAATTTCATGACTGTTCTGTGTTTTTGAAAGCCGACACCATGGTACCTCTATCTGGTGTGAGTTTCTTGTGCTGTATGAGTGAACTGTTACCCGTCTGCCTGGCAATTCATGTGGATGTTCATTTTTCATATACATGAGGATTTTTAAAACAAAAAGATTTATAACTGTTAGTTTGGAAGATTCAATAAATAAAGGTCTACAGGGTGTGTTGGGAGGAGCATTTTCAATAATACGGATTGCTTTTTTCTGTAATTTTAAGATATTTACAATGTGTGCACTATTTCCAAAAAAATATTAATCCAAAACTAAAGAGACTTTGAAAGAAAGCAAAATAGGCTGTGTGTAAATATGTCGTAGGATCCTCATTTTTTAAATGACGGAGTAGATACACCACCCTTGCAAGTTTATTCGAAAAGTTATGAATGTGAGGTTCCCATGTTAATTTTGAGTCAAAATTCATTCCTAGTAGCTTAGCTTCTTTTATATCATTACTTATGTTTTTAAGGCTAAATATTAAATTTTGAGTTTTAGTTTCATTTAAGTGGAATCCATTCTCACTGAACCATTTCGTAGCTTCTAGCAAGCACTGACTTGATAAATTTTGGAATTCACTTAAACATTTGCTAGAACACAAAAATGTAGAGTCATCTGCATAAAGAATTGTTTTTCCAGAAATATTTACTGCCAAGTCATTCATCATAACGACAAAAATAAATGGACCCAGAACCGAGCCTTGGGGTACACCATACCTAACTTCTAACACATGAGATTTCCTATCCCCATTCTCTATAAACTGTACTCGGTTTGTTAGATATGATTTAAAGACTTCATACTCTGATCCTTTAATTCCGCACAGTGCTAACTTTTGCAGAAGTATATCACGTGACACACAATCGAAGGCCTTGGATGGATCACACAGGAGTGCATCTACTGAGCTCCCTTCTTCAAAATGGTGCATTATGTGACAAACAAAATCATCCAATGCACTAATTGTAGATTTTCCCGGAAGGAACCCAAACTGAGTTGGTGATAGAAGGTTGTTGTTGATGAAAAATTCATAAATTTGACCAACTATAACATATTCAAAGACTTTTGACAGGATGGTTAGATAGATAGATAGATAGATAGATAGTTTTATTAATTCCATTTGATCAAATACATGTATACAATACATTTTTGATATAGGACACGTCAGAATTTACATCTATAAAATAAAAGTACTAATAGGTATATACAGTAATACTAATACTATAACTATTTATAAGTTATTATAATAACATATCTTAAGAGATACAATCTTATTGGACAACTATTTACACCTTATTCTATTATCATAATATGAAAACTTAATTCTATAAATACAACAACTTACAGCTAGGTATTACAATTAAAATAGAAAAGTAAAATATAATTATAGATTTCATCGTTTCTATACACTAAGATATTCAACTACAGAGTAAAAACAATGGCACTGCAGATAAGCTTTCAACGTTCTATCAAAGGTTTTTCTTTTTGGGGCAAGTTTTATATACGGGGGTAGTTTATTGTATAATTTAACTCCTGTGTGATAAGTTCCTTTTTGATATATGCTTGTGTGTGTGTGTGAAATATGAATGTTTTGATTTTGTCTTGTGTTATGCCTATGAACATCATTGTTTGTTTTAAGAAAAACATCCTTATTCATTAAATTCTTTTTACAAAACATAATACTTTCAAAAATATATATGCAGGGCAGAGGGAGAATGTTTAAATCTTTAAACAAAGGTCTACATGATTCTCAAGTGTTTACATTTGCCATAATTCTAATCGCCCTCTTTTGTATCCTAAACGTGCTTAGCACATCTGGCGACATACCCCAAAATATGACCCCATATCTTAAGTATGAATGGAAATAAGCAAAATAAGTATTTCTTAATGTGTGCATGCTAGTGCAGGTTTTCAAAGTACGTAACGCAAAGCACATCGAGTTCAGTTTAGTATTCAGATATTGTATATGTTTATTCCATTTCAAGTCATGTTGTATCCATAGTCCTAGAAACTTGTTTCTGATTTATTTTCTATTTGATGACAATTTAATGTTATATTGGGCTTCGCAGGATTCCTATTCTGTATAGTGTGGAAATTTAGACATACTGGTTTTTTTTATAGTTGATTATGAGGGGATTATCTTGTGACCAATTGGTTAACTCTCCTGTAACTGAGTCAGCAGACTGCTGCATGACCTGTTTAGTTTCACCTTTTATTACGAGTGTTGTATCGTCCGCAAACAAAATTTCCTTATGTGAATGAACGTTCTGCGTTATATCATTGATATATAGAAGGAAGAGTAGTGGGCACCAAACCGATACCTGGGGTACTCCAAATTTAATAATTCCCTCATTGGACAATGTTTCATTAAGTAATTTGGTTCCATCATCCTTGTGTCTCAAGCTTACTATTTGTTTACGCCTTGTTAAGTAAGACTCTATCCATTTATTAGCTAGACCTCTAATACCATATTGATTTAGTTTTGTAAGGAGGATTTTATGGTCAACAACATCAAATGCTTTCGATAAATCCAAGAATAGGCCTGTTGCATGTTCCTTATTGTCAATTAATTTCAGTATACTATTAATACATTCATAAATTGCTGTCTGTGTAGATTTTTCCGTTCTGAATCCATGTTGTGGGTTTGATAATATTTTATTTTTTCTATAAAACTTATCAGTCTCCTATGCATGATTTTTTCCACAATTTTTGCGATACCAGTTGGTAAGGTAATAGGACGATAGTTATCTAATTCATCTTTTGAACCGTGTTTGTGCACTGGAATTACTTTTGATAACTTCAAAATATCCGGGTAAGTTCCTGAGAGAAATGAACTCTTTATTAAGTGTGTAAGTGGATTTATTACATTTTCTGCACATTTCTTTAAAATTGCATCTGGGATGCCATCAATGCCGGCTCGAAATTTATTTTTTAGCTCTTTTATAACTATTCTTACCTCTTCACTTGTGACATGATTTATAAATAAAGAATCACTACATATATTTATTTTATTATTAGAATTTAGTGTATTAACCTGTGATTTATTTAATAATTTTTGTGGAATTTCCAGAAGATAGTCATTGAAAGTGTTTGCTATTTCCTCTGGATTATTAATCACTTTATTATTTCTGGTCAGTGTAATGTTTCTTTGTATTTTAGCAGATTTTCCAGTTTCTTTCTTTATCACGGACCACATAGCCCTGTTTTTATTAGATGATTGGGAAATAAAATTATCATTATGCATTTTCTTTGCTAGTCTTATTACCTTATTTAATATGCTTGTGTATTTTTTGTAGTTACTACAGACACAGGCCTGTAACTATCAGGTTTAGTCTTATCCCCTTTTTTGTATGCTGGAACAACCCTCGTAATTTTTAACTGAGCTGGGAAATAGCCTACGCTAAGGCACTCATTTATGCAGTGCGTCAAAGGAATTAAAATGCTGTCAATAATAGCCTTTAAAATGTTGTTGGTGAACCCATAAAAATCCTTACTATTGGAAGGTTTCATATTTCTTACAATTTTCTTTACCTCACTATAGTTTACCTTTCTCCATTTAAAGGTATTATTTGATAAACTCGGAACTATTTTTTCTACTCTTTCAATTGTTGCTGTAGGCAGCTGTGAGGCAGGTGAGCAAATCCTTTCGACAGACTCAATAAAATGTTTATTCAGAACCTCAGGACTGATTTCTATTGTGGAACATTTATTTGCGACTCTAACATTGTTAATTACACTCCAAGCTGCTTTACAGGGGTTATTTGAATTTTCTATGAATCTGACGTTTGGTTCAAGTTTAGCTTGCTTAAGGGCACATTTATACTTATTACGCATTTGTAGACAATTCTGTTTAGATTCAATAGATCCCTGTTCATTATGTATTACGTAAAAAACATAACCTGTGATTTCATTTGTTCAAGCTCAGGTCTATTGTGTCTATTATGCCTGTTTTAATCTCTTGTTGAAACAGTAGGATCTTGAACATGAAAAACTACCTAAATATTGCTATGGCTTGACATTAAAAGCATTGCGTCCAAATGATTTTGGGAAGTAAAATGTAAAACTTTCTCAGCAAATTTTTAGTGATGTCACTGCTAGTAGCCTTCAAATGCTTGGTACTAAACATTCCTTACTTCTTTGTTCAGAAACAGCAAATTACATTACACTGTTTGTAAAGTGGTGGAAAATTGTCAATGTTAAAACACCTTTCAAAGGTGATAGGTTGAATGATGAACCCATTGTGAGTTTTCATCCACAAATTCTCATAGTGTGTTTCTTTTGTTTTTGTATTTCTCAGTGTTCTTTTGTTTTTGTATACCACACAAGTCAAATGTACTTTTTGAATATATAACTGTCTGTTTCCGGTTGTGACCAATGGATGTCGGTGTTTTTTCTTCTCCCATCAATTTGGAGTTTAGGACTGTATTTAGTAAACCTTTTTTGCTAATTATTTTATGACAGGTTATGAGCCCAGTTAAACGCTTATTGCTGTTAATGTGTGGACTTTGTGATGGGAGAATGACGGTCGTTAAAAGGTGTTGATATGTGCGGCGCACATGTGGACGGCAGTTAAGTGTGCATTCAAGATAGTTTTTGGTGAATTTTGTGGACGATTTTCTATTGTGAGGACTATTTGTACGTTTTATTTTAAGTATACATACTAACATGGATGCAGCTACTGGAAGCAGAGAGCGAGTAGTTGCAATAGTGAGGTTACAGGACGACAATTGGGAAGCGTGGAGCACCCGAACAAAGGCATTGCTTCAAACAAGGCGTCTGTGGGACGCGGTTCAAGGTTTCCCACGAAAGACCGATACAGGAGAGGTAGATGATACACCCGTTGAAGAGTACTCCGAGGCCCAACTGGGCAAAGATCAAGACGCGAAAAACTTGCTCATAGGTTTGGTCACCGACCCTTTCCTAGGTGATATCAAAGAAGCGGAGACAGCTAAGGAAGCATGGCAGAATCTTCTGACTTCATGTTGCGATACCGGAGTCCTTCAAATTGTGACGATGTTGGAAGAATTGTGTCTTTTTAAGAAAACTAGTGACATTAGCATGCGTACATTTGTTGATAAAGTGCTCACTTGGTGTGCACGGTTGGACGATGTAGGTATAAAATGTACGGATAAGGCCAAAGCTGCTCTTATTCTCAGAGGACTGGAAAAGCGGGAGTACGAAAATTTGATACGTTCATTGGAAAGCATTGAAGAAAACTTAAGTGTAAAGGTAGTGTGAGCCAAACTATTGTTGGAGGAGAGAAAGAACAAGTTGGACAAACTAAAGATGGAGCGAGAACAGGAGACTTATGCGAGGCTGAAGAAGGAAGAATCTGAGGGTGAAAGCGTGAAGGCAATGGTGGCAGCCATGCGCTTAAATTCCAAGGGGGTCGTCAACAGCAGAAAAAGTGTCAACAAGCCAACAGGTAGTGGTGGATTCATGTGCTACAAGTGCCAAGAACAGGGGCATATTGCGAAGTTCTGTGATTTAGTTCATGAAGCAAGAAAGAAAGGTTCAGTTTTGTGTTTTAATTGTGCCAAGATAGGTCATACTTCCCGGAATCGTAGTAATGGACGCAAGGAAAATGTTAAGGTTAAGAATCGTGAGGTTATTGCCACGGTAAAGGACGATGAGGCGGCAAACGAATGTGTTCAGGTTAATGATAGTAGTGTTAAGGTAAAGGCTTATGTGGCAACTGAAAGCAAGGTTGATGCATCTGATTGTGTACGCAGGTGGTATGTAGATTCAGGAGCCACTGAGCACCTGACACCTTATAAGGATATTCTGTATGATTACACCCCAAAGGTTTCTGGTAGTGTAGACACAGCTGATGGATCCGTAGTTAGTGTATGTGGTATGGGAAGTGTGCTTATGAAGCTATCTGACAAGTGTGGAGGTTCTTTTCTGAAACTGAAAAGAGTGTTGTATGTCCCAGGTCTTCAAGACAATTTAATATCTGTAGGTCAATTTGACAGGAAAGGTGCAGTCGTAACCATTAAAGATAGCAAAGTTGTATTGTCAGATCATGAGGGTATATTCCTTACGGGTGAGGCCGTTGGAAATATGTATGAGGCAAATTGTGATTATTTTATGGTAGAACAAGGGAAAGAATTTGCTTGTAATGACGAGGTGGAGGTTGTATATGCTAAGAGCAACAAAACTGTAACTAGCGGAATATGGCATCAGCGTTTTGGCCATGCTCTGAACATTCCAGATCGTGATTTTATACCCAAAGAAAAGAATCTTGATTGTGATACTTGTAAACAAGGTAAAATGAAAAGAATTAAATTTAATGAAAGAGATCATGTATCTCAGAAGCGATTAGATGTTGTGTTTTCTGATGTATGCCAGCTAGAGCACCCATCGATTGGAGGTAGCAAATATTTTATTACATTTACTGATGATTGTACCAGATTCTCATATGTAAGATTTCTTAAGCATAAGAGTGATGCATTTAATGAGTTTCTCAAGGTTAAGGCCCTAATGGAGACAGCACAAGGGACCAAGTTGAAATCTTTCCATTCAGACAACGGTGGAGAGTATTTAAGTACAGAGTTTTGTAACTATTTTGAAAAGGAAGGTACTGTTCGTAGGTTAACAATGGCTTACTCTCCCCAACAGAATGGCGTTGCTGAACGCCTCAACCAGCAACTTCTCACCACTAGTAGGTGCATGCTCATTCAGTCAGGCATGCCAATTCAATTTTGGGGGGAAGCCATCAGCACAGCCTGCTATATAAAGAATAGGTGTGTGTCATCAACTGTAAAGAACATCCCATTTGAACTGTGGACGAGTAGAAAGTTGTCAGACCAGGATTTGCTTATGTTAAAATCATTTGGTTGTAAAGTTTGGATCCATAAACGTAATGTGGAAAAGTTAGTGCCAAGGGCAAATGTTGGTGCAATGCTAGGGTACCCCGATGACTCGAGGGGCTACCGTGTATGGGACATCGAAAAGAAATGTGTCATTAAATCCAGGAATGTAGAATTTGTTGAAGATGTATTTCCGTTTTCTGTAAAAGCCCAGGAATAACCTGTAACTCAGATAGATTGTGAACCTAGAACAGTTGGAGAAGTGTTTGTCGAGCAGAAAGATTGTGGAGGTGACGTGTTTGAACACGAAGTAGCCGAATCAGGAAATGAAAATTCTGTAACAAGTGATAGTGATGCCTCTTTGTCAGATTCTGATGTCGTAATAGACGCTCCATTACAGCCTGAACACACAGTATTACGCAGGTCGAGTAGAGAGAGAAAACTACCCAGTAAGTGTGTGTGTTGTAATGAAGTCAAGGTCAAATGTCGCATTGTCATGTTGAGGTCAGAATATAACGATCCGGTGTCTTTTCAAGACGCCACCTCACGAGATGACAAAGATAAATGGTTTCAGGCAATGAACCAAGAGATTGCCCTCTTGGAAAAACATAATGTGTGGACACTTGCAGAAGATTCAAGTGGCAAGACTGTCATAGGCACCAAATGGGTGTATAAAACTAAACGAAACCAAGAAGGTGAAGTACTTAGGTATAGAGCACGTTTAGTAGCTCAAGGTTTCAGTCAGGTAAAGGGTACAGATTTCCTTGAATCCTACAGTCCTGTGGTAAAAAGGAAAACTATTAGGACCCTTATAGCCATAGGAGTAGAGCGTGAATGGGATAATTGTCATTTGGACATTGTATCGGCATACCTTAATAGCAAAATTAAGGAAACTGTATTTGTAAGTCAACCAGAAGGTTTTCGCGGTGTAGAATACCCAGACTATGTGCTAAAACTCAACAAGAGTATTTACGGTTTATGTCAAGCTGGTAAAGATTGGCACAATTGTATCACTGCACAACATGTCAAGCTTGGCTTAAATCAAAGCAAATATGATCCATGTCTGTATTTTAGACCTGTATGTTTCCCTTTATGTTGATGATCTAGGTTTGTGGGGATTACAAGCTAAAATAGATTGGTTTGTAAAAAGATTGAAGTGCGTAATTTGGGAAATATCTCAGATTTTTTGTCGATTAAAGTTACTCAAGGGTCTAAGAAAAATGTATGTTTAAGTCAAAACATGTACTTAAGGACAAATGTTCTTAAATCACTAGAAGAACCCTACCCAAAAGGTTGTGGTACCCCTTTACCTTCAACTGTACCAAACAATGTCACAGAGGAGTTAAAAAAAACAAACGTTGTAGAAAAATTGTAGGTAAGATCCTATACTTATCCAGTACAACTAGACCAGATTTAAGTTTCCCAGTATGTAAGGTTAGCCAGGCTAATTCAAATCCTAATATGCAAAATTGGAAGGAAGCTCAACACCTCCTTCATTACCTCAAGGAGACCCAAGATTTGTCATTGTGTTATGAAAAATCAGGAGAAAAACTGAAGGTGTTTGTTGATGCTGCTTATGGAAATGATGTAAGTGGAAGGTCATATGAGGGGTATGTTTTTGTGCTGGCCAAGGGTGCCATTAGTTGGAAAACCACACTCCAAAGACGCATTGTACGATCAACTGTGGCAGCTGAATACGTATAAATGGCGGATGTGGTAGATGAGGTGAAATGGATGTGCAATTTGTTTAAAGAGATAGGACAGTCAACTTTTGTCGACAAGCCCTGTGTTGTTTTTGCTGACAACCAAGGAGCCATTTCACTATCTAAAAACCCAATAGTGTCAGAGAAAACTAAACAACTTCTGTTAGATTTGTACTACTTACGAGAGTGTGTGCAAGAGGGTGGGATAGCATTTGAATATGTCAACACAGAATCAAACCTTGCTGATATATTTACCAACGTGTTACCAAGGATAAAATTACGTAAAATCTACCCTCAATTGGGATTGTTACCATACAAGGATTGATGTACAAATGTTTGTTGTTAGTGTAAGGCTAGTTATGTTTTTTTTTGTTTTAAGTTTTTTTTGCAATTTGTGAATGGGGGGAAGTGTGAGTTTGCATCCACACATTCTCATAGTGTGTTTCTTTTGTTTTTGTATTTTTCAGTGTTCTTTTGTTTTTGTTTACCACACAAGTCAAATGTACTTTTTGAATATAACTGTCTGTTTCCGGTTGTGACCAATGGATGTCGGTGTTTGTTTCTTCTCCCATCAATTTGGAGTTTAGGACTGTATTTGGTAAACCTTTTTTGCTAATTATTTTATGACACCCATGTGTCAAATAAAGCAATGCTCAGAAATCGATGTAAGGTATGCATATCTAAAGGAGATGCTGGAATTTTTAGGTCGATGGGAAAACCTCAGCATAAAATATCCATGGGGTTCACTGACAAGAGAAACTCATTCTGCATTACGTCAAACAACATTGAATATTGTTTAAAATACTACAGTTTTCATACTTTTTGTCTGGTAAATTTCAAACAGATATGCTGGAAGATAGATTTGGAAAGTATAGGCAGTTATGTGGTGGCCAATACAATGTCAGTATCAGGCAAGTTTATGAAGTGGAAAAGAAACTTCGTTTACAATCAGTAGTTAGGCTAAATTTAAAATCAGAAGTCTTTGGTACCATCAGTATTCACTCAATAAGGGATTTTCTATCAAATATCCCAGAATCACTCCCTAAAGTTCCCCTTCAATTTGAAGAGCCAGTGACGATTTGCCTGTGCTGACCTATATTGCAGGGTATTGTTGCTATTCAATTCTAAAGCACTCAAAATGTGAAATTTGTAAGGATCACCTAGTGCTCAATGACATTTTACAAGATCATACAATGTATACCTTGATAGAGAATGTAAGTCAAGGAAAGCTGCTCTTTCCTCAATATCATGTTATCAGTATTATTGTCAATACTTATTTGATTGTTCAAAAATTGTGTGATCAGTTTGAACAGGAATTTCTTCATGTGCCAAACCAAAGAGAAGTAGCTACAAAGCTAGCTTTAGATTCTGTCCTAAACAATGAATTATTGTGGGAGAGAGAATGTTCTGAGCATAGTGCACAGGACCTTTGTAGGAAGATCGTTTGGATTTCTGTGAATGTTTGCCTTAATAAGTATTGTAGAAACAAAAATCAAGGAAATCTCAAGGACACTGTGCCCAGAAAGACAAACATATTTTCCCAAAGCAACTGACACTAATCTTGATAAATCACCTATGTCCAAATCAACATATCTGCCTACTGTTCCTTTACTTCTTTTTTGCTTCAGCTTTATCATAATCAGAGCTAGGATTTATATGTAAATACTTATTTCTCTATTACACAGATATTCATATCCTATTAACTTATCTCCATCGATTATGTTGTCCTCTTTCAAATTAAACAATATTATTTGACATTTTTCCTTTATATTTCTGACTTCAGTACATACATGCACAATAAATAATTTTACATATTTAGTAAATTTCAATCCAATATTTGTACATATTTTACTCTTATGAGTAAAAATGTATAGAATTATAATTTTCAGTGACTGGAAATATGACAGCACAGGACAAGTTTACAGTTATGTAATGAAAAGAAAGATTTCTGAAGTACGTAGGTGTAACGATAGCAATTCTTATGAAAAGAAGCTTCAAGTTTGAAAATTTAGAACATTTCATGGCATACTGTTATGGTAGGCAGGAATAACAGGAATAATCGATGAATGAAAGCAAGTGAAAAGTAAGTGAAATAAAAGAAAATTGGTTAATTTGATTTATAAATCCAGTATTTTTAATGCATTTTTGTGGGTTATAGAAGTAACAATATTAGTATTATGGGGATAAATTTATCTTTTGTCCATATTTCATAAATTATATTTACATTTTGACATTTTTTAGATTGTACATTTTTTAAATATATATACATACATATGTACATATTTTTACACTTTTTAATACATAAAAATCCTAGCCCTGCTCATAATTTTACCTTAATGTAGCCTATATCATTAATTGAAGATTTAGCTTTGGCAGTACTAATGTACCAGATGGGTGAAGCATATTTCTTAACATCTGTACATATCAGAAAGTCAATAAGCTTATTATTGATTCCCAAGACTAAGAAATTTAGTCCTATTGTAATTTCAAAAACAACCCTCTCAAAATGTGAATTGAATCTATTTAGAAAAATTTTAACCCATTTAAACTAATTTTTAACCTTCACTTACATCCTTTAAGAAATTTTCTAGTAGCAAAATGTAAATTTTAATGTACAATCTGTTAAAATAAAGTTAAGAAACTGAAGATTTCCTATGCTCTCTCTATTCTCTATTAAGCTACAAGAACAGTAGGCTCATAAGTTGAATTGTTGGTGAGAGTTAATTATGTTCGTGCTGTACAATGTAGTCTCAGCTAAATATGTTTCAAGATAAAACTGTATTGTATTGTATTTCTGTCTGTAGCCAAATTGTTGATAAATTTTATGTAAATACCTGCAAAATTCAAAACTTTTAATTAAATTAATATTCTGTAATCCAACGCCAGTAAAATAATACTAAAAATTGAGCGATTGAGTGGAAAAAGGACAATATTCAAAGAAATGGGATAATATTCCAGCAAATTTAATCATTAATTAGTCGCTAACTGATGACACTCCTATTATGACATTTTGAGACATAACTTCTTGCTAACTTACAATTGCCTAATAGTGAATTCTTCAATACGACGTATAGTTTCGACAGATGATCGTTCTTTTTTCCTCTTGGAAATGGAATGTTATCGTTTTTTGACTCAGCTGTTCAATTATTCTTTTCCATTTCTGCCTTTCTCCCTTCATTTAAAAGTGAGGTTAATAAGTTCATAACGTTCTGAAAATCATAATAAACATCATTATCGTAATAATTACGGGCCTTTTTTGTTATTATGATGAAACTGTTTATTTCTTTTTCCTCCCTCAGTATAGAAGGAGTTTCATAGTTCAAGCATTACTGGAAAGCGTATTTTATGAAAGTTAAGGAAGAAGGTAAATTCTACGAGGTACGGGTAATTTAGCAATACTGGCTACTCAAAGACTTGCAGGCTATGCAGTGTTCATTTACAGTTGTACAGTGCAACAATATGAGCGTTTTCTTTGCGAGTAGAAACATCGTTTGGAAGGACAGGGAGGAATGACTACTCTTGGCGCGCGTGCTTCCGAGCGCGGAGGCCTTATTATCTAGGTGGCGTTGGCCAGGGTCTCATATACCTGGGCATTTCCCCTCTCACATACCTGAGTTTCTGTGTTCGTCGTATAAATGTGACTGTATGTGGCCAAGTCT
Organism: Meconema thalassinum; assembly: GCA_946902985.2. NCBI lineage: Eukaryota > Metazoa > Arthropoda > Insecta > Orthoptera > Tettigoniidae > Meconema > Meconema thalassinum. The sequence goes on from OX336389.2 coordinate 431,851,789, forward strand.
AGTCTCCCACCAGTGGCGGCTCGTCCATTCAACACTAGTGGGGGCTGCATGCATATCAAAATTTGCTTATAACCTTCTCATTGAAATTTGGTATATTTCTCATCAGAGTAGTTTCCATTGACAGTATTGCCAGAGCTGTCAGTCTTTCTTCACCCATGGTGCTGCGGAGGTACGTTTTTAACTTCTTCATGGCTGAGAAACACCTTCCTGGCTCACTCGTGGTTTTTGGCAGAGTTGCTGCAATGCGAAGTAGTTTTACTACTTCTGAAAGTGATGACTGAAGATTGTTCGAGATGATGAACTGAAGCAGCTGGATAGCACCAGACAGTAATCTGAATTCTTCTCTGGAGTATAAAACAGATAGTTCAGTTTGTAGTTTTTCTTTGCCAAAAAATAGGAAAAAGTCGTACACAGTCATTTAGCTCTTTCTCAGGAAAATCTGATTTGAAGGAAGAAAACTTTGATGGCATCACCAGAGTTGACACTTGGAGATGATATGTAAATTAAAACCGACTATTTGCCTGGGTTATGATGACATCACAGACTTCCTTGGCCGCAGACACTCTTGTCGCAGTTCCCTGAACATGGCGTGGTTTGTTTACATTTCCGGTTTCAGAATTTTCGTTGGAGTCCAGTATTGTATTTCTCACATTATTAACAGTTTTAACAAAGTTTGAAACATGGCAACGAATTTTTGCTACATCTGCCTGCCGATTTTGAAGTTGATTGTATAAAATATAAACATGAGGCATGATATGATGAAAGAATTTCAGCCAGAAGTTGAACTCTTCATCCTGAAGGGAATTGTACAAAGCCGTTGCTTCTCTGATTGTTATGTCACTTGAAGACTCGGATTCCATCAGTAGTTCAAACAATCTATTAAAGCACATTTTTCTCGAATACAGTATTGACTGTTCTCGATTTAAAATTCCATCTTGTGGCTCCAGCAGATGGTATCCGTTTAGCCACACAAGAATCTAAAACAGATACTCTTCGGGGTGATCGGGAAAAGAATGCCGGTATTGAAGACAAATTTGCAAAAAATATTCTTGCTTTCGTGTTTTGCTTAGCAGCTCTCTCCATTATCAAATTAAGTTGGTGTGCACAGCAATGTATAAAATGGGCGTTCGGGTACACTTCCCTAACTCTCGTCTGCCCGCCACTACCGGCACCACTCATAACAGACGCGCCATCGTACGTCTGGGCAATTAGTTTATTCTTATCTTTCAGAATAATGGCAAGCTGGGAAAGAATACATTCTGAAATAGCCTCTGCAATTTGACTAGAAGGATTAAAAAATCCCCAAAACCGTTCTGCAGCATTACCTTGCGAATCACAGTACCTTAGCACAAGAACAAGCTGAAATCCATCCGACACATCCGTCGTCTCGTCAGCCATGATTGTTACAAATTCAGTCTCAGATACCGCTTCCAAAATAGCCTCTCTGCATACCTCCAGCATACACTGCAACAATTCTTCCTGGATCATTTTCGATGTTCCTTTGAAACACGAAGCACTCTCTAGATGTGTCTTAAAACAGAGTCTAGTTCACTCGTGAATTGAATTAAATTCAAAAATATACCAGGATTCCCGGAGTCTTGTCTCTCGTCATGTCCTCTCAACGCCAGTTTTTGTAATATTTAGTATTTTTAAATGTTAAGTTATTTCAAGTTATTAATTTATTATACGTTATATAAAGTTGTTATTACAAATTTCCGTCTCGTTCACTCGACCATCGCACACCACATGCCCTCCTGGCCGAGGCGCGACAGCAGCAGTCGCTTCAGCTTGATAATAATAATACCGTAATATGAAAGTTTTGAAGTTGTAGCTTTAATCTTTAAGGAAGGAAGACAGACCGCTAGTGGGTTGATGTTTGATAGTATGAAATGATAGATAGACCTCTAGTAGGTTTGTTTGTTTAAAAATAAAAGTTGATATTAATAAGCCTCACTAATGATGAATTTAAATGACTTCAATTAGATGAATGAGTTGTGTTTTGAGCTGCTGCGCTGTGAATGGCTGTATTTGAACGTGTTGGCTGGGCGGGTAGCTTTGCTGGGCTGTGATTGGTAGTTTTTTGGCCTGTTTAGAGTATTTCCGGGTAGTAAAGTTGTGGTTTTTGATTGAAAATGTGAAATTTAGAGGTGTAGCTACGATGTAGAGTAGTTTTGGTTTGCCTAATCTCTTGTGGTTTGGGTGTAAAAGACACACTGGTCTGCAATGCATGCAGACCTCTAGAGCGGGGTTGGCGGGCGCCTTGTAGCGCACACGGAGGGGGAAGCGGATTCAAAGCCTTCTGGCCAGATAACAGGGCCATGTCCTGGCAGTCCCAAGAGAGGAACGTGGAATCATACGACATTATCATGTGAAGAGAAGCATTCAATTATTGCGCTATTACGGAACCCAATTGAATATGTAATGTTGCTTCGTGTAAATTACGTACGTGTGAAGTACCGGGGGGGCTGCAGTCCTGCAGACCACCCACTAAATCCGCCACTGCCCTCCTTAATGTGGTGTATGTTACTGTATTCAGGATAATCTTCAACTATTAAAGACCTGGTTTCAATTCTCGACACGCATAAGCTAATAGCCATATAAGAGCTGCCCGGTCTAATGAGAATGTCCCGGCACCTTTAATACTGCCGTTGATACCAGCCTCGGTTTATTGAAGAAAAATATCCCTCGTACATCCTGATCCAATAACATGTTTCCCTTATTAATCTCTTGGCTACATCGTTATGTTGTGTCCTGTTTCCGACGGGGTGAGTTTTCTAGTAGAGTGAAGAGGGGCGAACTCTCCATGAATGTGTGTTCGTTTAAATTATTGGGGTTGTTTATTTTAGCTATGTGTATAATGATTACTTCCTTTATGTCAAGAGCTCTCCCTTTCGGTTCATGATGAATTATTTTTTAAAGTCGGTTTCAATGTTAGTGAAACTGTGTCCCACGTCGCACATGTGTTCGCATACGGCCGAGTGCGTCCCGTATTTTATCGCATATCTGTGTTCATTGAGTATCCATTCTTCTCCCACTCTGCCCGATGTAATTTGCTTGACACCCTGTATCTTGGCATGCAATGGAATATACCCCTGACTTTGAATACGGGTCTTGTTTATTTAAATGACTATTGTGCAGATGCTTTCCGGTTGTGTTATTAGTTGTAAATGCTATTTCTATGCCTTGTTTTTTCGCGTTCACATAATTAAAAAGTGCGAATTCTTTCTCATTATTGTCCGGATTTTGAATCGTTTTATTTTTATGTCTGGCTACAATTTGGTCTATTTTGCTGGACGGAAAATTGTTTTCCTTTGCTATTTGCTTGATTATTCTGATTTCCTTAGGTAATTAATTGTCTTTTGATATGGGCATTGAACCCGATGTCACATTTGCCATGTGACCTCTTTGGCTCATGTAGAGTTCACCATCCATGGAGGAGGCCGATTGAGCGCTCATTTGACTTATATGAGTTGCCGCGACGAGAGTGTATTATATTTTTATGTTTTGTAAAACACATGATTTTTAACCGATTTTGTAAATATTTTCAATGCACAGAAGAAGAATATGATTTATTAAAAATAAGAGACAAGATTATGAATGATCCCCAGTGAATGCCATAGATATTCACATAGTCGCACTCTTGACTATTGACTAGAGAGTCCATCCGGCATCTTGGTGAAACAGTCGTTCTCCTATCGCAAGCATGATAGCTTGACGAGTAACCTTTGACAGGCATGGTCCTGAACAACGTCAAAACATGCTCGACATAATCGAGGATTATCAGTATCATTTAACTCAATCTGATACATAAGGATACGCGTTTGCGTGCAGTATAACTGCCGAGTGCATTTAAAACCATCAGAAATGTAAATTCTGAATATTTGTGATATTTCAAGTACGATCTAATACAGGCATTGAGCACACTGCCAAACCACGTTTTCATAAGTGCAGCGAAATTTATAGAACAGTGCTGCAGTGAAGGACAGTTTACGTGTGCATTAAAGTAAACCAGTTTTTAGTGTGTACTATAGCACAAGCTACAAGATTTAAATTCTGTGAGCGGAAAACCAATGGCCTTTATAACTTGCTAACCGCTACACCAGTGCAAATTCAGTGCAATTGCTATTTGAGGCGTAACAGTAAATTCAGTGCAACCAAATCTTACGGCATCATGGCATTATTAACGCACATTTATTGTACAGAAGAAATGCCAATTATTCATTCAACTATAACTGTGGAGATGGAGTAACAAACCCCATAGGATGGCGGGGTTTAGCGATGGTTGGATCGCATCACCAATGGTCTAGCGACGGTTGGATCGCACTAAGATGGTTTAGCGACGGTTGTATCGCATCACCCATGGATTAGCGATGGCTGGATCGCACTATAAAGCAAGCACGTGGACTACAGGTATTCCATCTACAATGCCTAACTTGCTACTTAAACCATGCAAGAAAATATGAAGAGCACACGTGAGTCTGGCAGATTGCCGAACATATTTTTATGTACGATCCTGTTTTTGGGGATTAGATTAGTTATGACCTTACGACGCACATTCCTAGATAGGCTTTATTGATAACATGTACTCTTAGTGGTGGAGGAACCACAAAGTATCGTATCATTTGCACTTGCTGAGGATAAATGCATTTGCCAACAGTTTTTGTAGATAACGTTTTTATATAACTTCGACAGAGCATCGAACCAACACACTTTAGCGTGTAGGAATTGTGACGCAGTCATGTCTCAATAGTTGTATTTTATTTGAGCAGTGAAAATCAACGATCAGCTGTTGGCCGTGAAAGAAGCCAATGTCACACTTTATTTTGTTTATTTTGACCTTGTAAACGCGATGACAGCGCACTCTTTTCTTTATTAAATTACATAGAAGGCAGTGGGCCCAGTAAGTACCGAACATTACTACCTGAAAACCCGTTTATGCAGTGTGGAGAAGTGAAGCAAATAACTGTATTAATTTGACAAGCAGACGACTGCCAAATCAGCTATGAATTGTAACATTATAAGATGAGCTGAGCAAGCTATCTTGGGTTCGAAAGAACGGGTCTTTTTATAGGACTGTAATCAAAAGACCCTGGTTTATAATACTAGATTTCCAGACATTAGGCGTCTGATATATAAGTAAATGAGACACCTTTATATAAATTCAGAGTATACAGCTGTTGTGACAGTACTATTAAACCTCATCCTCAAGCTTGGATTGTATAGATTTAAACAAAACTATGTTATGTTAAAACGCACTACAGCGGTAGGATATGATTACCCTTAGATGCAAGTACAAGTATTAGTACTTTATGGGCTGGTAACGTGTACGACTTTTATCACGTCATTACAGCGGATGATCAATGGATCAGTGGTATTGATCAGCACACAGATGTGTGATTTGAGGTTGTGGAATTGATTTTTCTTCCAAATTTGTGTTTGTATTGGATGTTTGGTACACCAATTGTTTACACTACACGAGTTTAACATGGTCATTAAAAATACAATGGAACTGATAGGACTCAACTAATCTAATAAATATAAACGTAATAATCAAATGTCAGGATTTTCAACTAAAACTGAGTATAAACCAAAAGCTAGGTACTCTAATAAAATTTAACCAAACCTATAAACTTAAATGAACCTTGTTGACCATAACTTAGATTTACCTCTTCGATTCTTTTTAAATACAAATATAGCTTCCCCTATTGAGCGACGACAGTCAGTAGTTACGTATCTAAACGCGGTAACTAACTGATAATGCGATGTTAGACATGTTTTACTCATGCTATCGCCGACGTAACTTTTCTCTCCCAACACAAACATGACCCAAGTTCACAAACAGTGGATTTGCGAGGTAGAAAGGTAACTGCAGTGGCGCCCATTGCGCACATAATTTAAGAGTGTTTACATGTTATACATTTGTGTTGTAATTAGGCTAGATTTTTCATACTCTATGTTGGGATCAGAATGTGCATAGCTTTAGCTTGGAAATAAATTTTGGATGAAACGCTTCTCGTTTACATCGTTGCTATTATTATTAACGTACGATAGGCATTAGATTAAATGATTTTAACGTTAAATGTTGGAGATGACACCATCATAGCATAGCCTTAAACTTATTGTGCTTTAAATGTAACTAATATCTTGCATTGTAAACAAGTAAATAACTCACCTTGCTGTAGAACCATTCTTGTACTATTATTATTATTGAATCTCCGAAGTAATTGGATAGGGAAAATCTACGTGTCATTCTCTTAGATTGCATTCTTTGTTTTTTCCATTTTTGCGCAGGACTTCGAGAGGCTTAATTTGTTAGGATTATCGCACGGAGACGACTTACATTATTATGAACATTGTTAGCACGGACTCGCCGTTTTTACCTCTCGGAAGTAGTTAGGGGTCTGCCACTTTTTTGAATAAACTGAGTGTGATTTAAATGTAAGCCTTGCCTCTTTATTACATTTGTTGAGTTTGTATTCCTCTGGACTGGTAGTTTTCCCTCTCATTACACCCGACACCCCCGAGTACTGTTTCTTGAGTGCTTTCCCAGTCCAAGAAGGCATTCCTTCCCGACCTATATGTCTTCCTGGGAGATGGGGGTTTTGGCAGGGTAATTTAAGGTCGATGGCTCCCCGGAATCCTCGTCAATCGGGACCATTGGATTGAACCCCGCTAATGTATGCGTACTTGGGGGATTGGACTGATTGTCGATTGCATGCGAAGTTTGTGTAGGTTTTCGGAATAAGGAATAAGAAAGCCCATTATCTTTACGTTCGAAGTTATGTCGAGATAATGTATTATCCGATCGGTTTCGAATTCCTTAGTGAATTTGATAGAGTGGCGTAGGCTATTAATGGTTTGGAGAATTGTTTCTTCCCTTGTTAATTCAGTGTCGTAGATGCAAATTACATCATCCACGTATCTTTTCCACGTTACTATTCCCTTTGTCGAGGTCTTTTCTGGGAACGCATTTTCCAGTGTGTTAATGAAGGTGTCGGCGATTAGCCAGCTTAGTGGTCACCCCATAGCTAGGCCCTCTGTTTGTGTGTGTGTGTGTGTTTTTTTTTTGTCAAATTGAAACACGTTTTGGTTGAGTACGACCCTCAGTAATCTGACGACCTCTTCGGTTTCTTTTGCCGAGTTGTTGGACTTAAAGTTGTTTTCGATAATATTGATTGCTTCATTAATTGAAAATTTGAAATGTTGGTGCACATGTTAGTTACATTGAAGCATACTAGCCGCAAACTAGGTTACATGTGTAACATGTTTAATGCAGTTACTAGTTCCGCTGTGTTCTTTACAGAATTGTTTTTGTCATTGGAAAGACGGTGTTTTAAAATTTTAAGTAATTCTTTACTGATTTTGTAATTTGGCGCGTTCCTGCAATTAACTATTGGTCTAATTGGGCACTCCTTTTTGTGTATTTTTGGTAGTCCCCTCAATGACGGTACTTTCGGGTTCATATTTTCTTTTTGGCTTTGGTCAATATGTATTCTATTTCTGTTAACGCACTTTTTATTTATTTTTGGTATTTGCTGGTAGAGTCTTTTCCTAGTTCCTTGATTTCATTGTTGTTCATAAATTCGATTGTTTTATCGATGTATTCTGTTTTGTTCAGAATCACTGTGGTATTCCCCTTATCTGCGTGATGACTAGGTCTTGTTCTTTTATTTTTTGTTTCAATGACTCTGTGGTTTCCGTGGTTTCCCCCTTCTACTCCAGGCAAATCCTGGGATGGTTACTAACTTAATAAAATAATAAATCACAAAATGTGTTTTAATTCTATTATTTTGTCATCATTGAACAATTCTAGAATAGCTTAAGGCCACGGCCGCCTCCTTCCTAATCCTCACCTGACTAATAAATGCACACACTACTATACAGATACAACAATAACACAGGTTATCAGACTAATTACACACACACACCCAACTACATGGGGCTAAATGACCTCGATGTCCAAGTTCCTCATACGAAACTATTACTACTACTACAACAACAACAATAGTTATTTTGGTAGACTGGGCTCAACTGATATTCTATTTTTCAAAATATAGTTTTAAATAAGGAAATTAATGAAATGCCAACTCTGACTAGTGTGGCTAAAAATCAACCCAATAGACGTACAAAACAAAGCAACTTGATGATCTATTTTCCTCCTGTGACATGACGATACTTCCACTTCAACCGGGTGAGTTAGCCGTGGTTGTTACGGCGTGGCTGCAGGCAGTTGCTCACATCCGAGAGGCGAGGAGGTTCGAAACCCCCCGCCGGCAACCTTGAAGATGGTTTTCTGTGGTTTCCCATCTTCCTTCCAGGCAAATGCCGGGGTTGGCCCCTAACTATAGGCCACAGCCGCTACCTTCCAATTCCTAGTAGCTCACCCCATGCATAGAAGCAGCTACTTACTCTGGCGAGCCAAACATGTCCTCGGACACTCCCGGCACTAAAACCATACGAGAAAAAAAAAACAACCAACTTCCACTTGAGCCAAATAATTTCGTAAGCACAGTAAACTACACATCACGTACACTAATTGATCTCATCATAACAAATAACCCACAGTAGGCTACAAGAATAAATATGTTACATGCAGATATATAAAGGACCCTGTCCAACTGAAATATGACGTCTACAACCTTCCATGGGACGACATATTGAGACTGGACGACGTTGACGAAAAAGTAAACAAGTTTAAATTATTAATACATGCACTATACAACAATCCGTAGCGTAGCGATCAGCATGGTTAGCTGCCGCCCTGGAGGTCCTGGGTTCGATTCCCGGCTCTGCCACGAAATTCGAAAAGTGGTATGAGGACTGGAACGGGGTCTACTCAGCCTCGGGTGGCCCAAATGAGTAGAGAGGGTTCGATTCCCACCTCAGCCATCCTCGAAGTGGTTTTCCGTGGTTTACCACTTCGTCTTCGGGCAAATGCCGGGATGGTCCCTACTGTAAGGCCACGGCCACCTCCTTCCCTCTTCCTTGCCTATCCATCCTAACTTTCTAATCCCTTGCTCATGAGGCCCCTGTTCGCTTTGCAGGTGAGGCCGCCTGGGTGAGGTGCTGATCCCACCTCACCAGTTGTATCCACTCCGATTAGATGTTCCCAGCTCTATGCCACTGCCTGAAAAGGCAGTAGGGGTGAGTTCCCTCGCTGAGTCCGTGGGAGCCACCACCCTGGAGGGTAAACTCGATTTTAAAAAACAACAACAACAACAACAAAAACAAAACAAAAAACTATACAACAAACATGCGCCCAGGAGAAAGATAAGGATTTCTTGTAAACCTAAGCCGTGGTTAACCCCGGAAGTCAAGAAAATGATGTCCCGTAGAGATAATCTTTTCAGACAATACAAACATTCTGGTCTACCAAATGATTTTGAAAACTAACGAGTACTTCGAAACCAAATTAAGCAAACTTTACGTAATCTTAAATTTAAGTATGTTCGTGATAGCCTGCCGACTAAACACGACTAGAGCGTGGAAACAACTCGGTGCTTTGTGCATAGGAAAAAAATCGGGAGCAACTTCCTATAGGGCCTACCTGACATTCCACTAGACGAGCTAAATGCATATTTCACGGAAGCAGAAACTCAATCCAACCCAGATAACGCTGCCAGTGGTGACCACGGCCCATCAGTTTCACCACCAGATCGACCCAGCTTTGCATTTCGTAACGTAAGCACTAATGAAGTTAAGAATATGTTGTATTCCATTAGATCCCAGGCGAGCGGGATTAATGATGTACCTATAAAAGTTATACATTACATTATTGGTGCTGTTCTCCCCATTCAAACACACATTTTTAATTACTGTTTAAACAATGGCACAATGCCTTCGATCTGGAAAAACGCCAACGTGATCCCTCTTCCTAAGATACCATGCCCAATGCTACCGTCCGACTACCGCCCTGTATCTATTGCCCCTGCTCTCTCCAAAGTGCTGGAACGGTTAGTACAACCTCAAATAATGCAATATTTGAATACACACTCTTTGCTTGACCCACTCCAGTCTGGTTTCAATAAGGGCCACAGCACAGCTACTGCCTTATTTAAGGTGACTGATGACATCAGACAAGCAATAGACGAAAGACAAGTAACAATACTCACACTCCTTGATTTCAGCAGAGCATTTGACACCATAGATATCCCGACCCTATTGAAGAAGCTAAAATCCCTTCTTGGCACCGAAGCCATAACATTTTTCTCTGCTTACCTAATGAGCCGAAATCAGCGTGTTATTGTACAGGACACCACCTCACAGTGGCTTCAGAAAAAGGCAGGACCCCCCCCCCCCCTAGGTTCAGTCCTTGGGCCCCTGCTTTTCGTGCTTTATATCAACGATAACTCCTCCACAATTAACTATAATAAATATCATCTTTATGCAGATGATCTCCTAATATGTTGCCACACTAGTATCAAGGATAATATGAAATGCAATAAGGGATATAAGCACTGATCTCCATCAACTTAGTGTATACGCCGGTGACAACTCTCTCCTCCTCAATCCTAAGAAAACCCAAGAATTCAATCACCATTCCCTTGAGTAAAGAAGTAAAGAACCTTGGGTTAACCTTAACTGAAACTCTCGACTGGTCACCACGTATAAGCAATACACGCAAAAAGATGTACGCTTCCCTTCACTCACTCGTGCGCGATAAGAACATTTTACCACTAGACATTAAGATTAAACTCATCCAGACACTAATACAACCAATTCGAGACTACTGTGACATCGTTCTCATTGACGCGACAAACAATGAAACTCCAACAAGCATTGAACTCTTGTCTTCGGTTTGCTTTCAATCTAAGACACGATGCCCACATAACCCCAAGCTACCGTACTCTTTCTTGGCTTAAATCTGATGAATGCCTTAAATTTCACTTGCTGACATCCATCTATCGATTTCTGCATGAAAACACCCCCACCTACATGTCATCAAAATTTAGTTACTTGTCCTTATATCATAACCGAAGCACTCGATCTGGCTCTTCCCTCGCCATCCCCATCAACTACTCATCCATGTTCAATCGCTCTTTTGCTGTAGCTGGGTCTCGACTAAGGAATTCAACTCCTGCCGATATCAGAAATTCTATAACAATAAGGTAATTAAAGGTCGCATGCCGAGATTACCTGTTGAATACTGCTGATTACCCCGTATGAATGGTGATGGATGATAAGACGTATTGGTGTATTCTTGGAATACATGGTAAGATAGAGTATATTTTTACTGCTCTGTGCTTGTTCATTCCTTCCTTTTTCTCCAACACCAACAGTGATCTTCTAATTTCTCTTTGTTGGTCATGTCTCTTATATTATTCGTGAGTCTGTTCTAGATATATAACTTCCATGATCCACCTAGCGTCATCTAGCAGCAAATCTCTGAAGTTCCTCAATTCTTCCCTGTGCAAGAGGACTTCCTCTTCAATCTGGCCACCAGATCTCGTAGCCATCGCCAGCTATCATCTCCTTGATCAAGAGAACTTCGTCTACTTTTTCACCCACCAGACTGCGATAGTGTCGCCTACTATCAACTCTTTGAAGACCATCTCATCAAGAGAAATTAACTTTTCAATGTTGGTTATGCTTATATGTTTTCCTTTTGTCTCCTACCCCCACTCTTTTCCCTTCCCTGGTCCCTCTGTGCTTCGCTGAGTGTGTCTCACTTGTACGCCGGCAGTCGATTCAGTCAGAGCTCAACTAGAGCCAGCCTCCACAACTAAAGAGGCATTCTTTTAATTCCACGCCATGTTGGAACTTTAATGTAAACCGTCAAAGGGAACTTCACCATCGCCATGAAGCAAAAGATAAGTACCGACTTCAGGTTTTAACCTCATTCTCATCGTTTCAATAACTACATGCTTTTAATAATCATTTTATAGGCAGTGTGAGATTACTATATTTGGGGCAATAATCATCCTTCGCGGGATTTCCTATGTGGGGCTTTTGTCTGTCTAAGCCAATCTTAATAGAAAGCAGCATTTCTTATGCTCATTAAATGAGAGATCTTCTCACAACGTGGGATACTAATGAATACCCACTGTCTATAAAATACTTAGTTCGTTCCACCGCTGGAATAACTTTTGCCCTATTCTTCAATCAGGATTGCTCTGGAACCTTCCAGAATCTACCAGTCATACCGTCATGTATTTTCCACTCACATGTGGGAATACTATTTCTAATTAAGGAATCTTCCTTATGAATTAACGCTCAATAGCTAACTTTTCTTCCTCCGTTGGGATTTTCTCTGGCGCATTTAATGATAATCTACAACTTTCTCAAGCAATAGTCTCTCGCCTATCTAGTGTAACTAGTTATTTTCCATAATTGCAATAACTTTCTTTGCCATAAACTTTTGTGCTACTACAGTGAATTTTCATCCATTCCAACAGACTATAGTGAGAAATAGTGTTTATTCAATATTTCTTCCGCGTCGCGCTCGTCCGATTATTATACATACGGCCATGAACACTTATCCTCAATCCCATTTGATCTTTCCCAAACCTCTTACTAACAAATCATAATAATAAAATTGTTACTTTAGGTCTTTTTCAATGGGGTGTCACTCTAAAGACGTGCCCTCCCCTTTTGCTTATATATCATTAATTAATGTCTGCATAACTACGTGTCTGGTACACGTTTTAAATTATCTTGTTTCTCCCTTCTAATTAGGGAATACAATTCTTTAAACTCATAAGTGAGTTATTTCTAGGTTTCACGAAAGGGAAACTTGCCCCATTTGTCTCGTGATTCCTACTTAAACATAGGAGGTCTAGAACCTTCCCTTCGACTTTCTCTTCAGGTTTCACAGTAAGTGACCTGCCCTATTTGTATAACTACTAAAAAAAAGTAATTCAGCTTGAATTCAAGAAGTTATAGGAACTTATCTTTTATTCTTTCTGCTTTTTGTTATTGTTATTTACGAAGTTGTTACTCTATCTAGGATATTTACTTAGGAATTTCTTAAAGTACACACCTTGTACTCGATTTAATGTCCAACTTTAATCACTTCAATTGTCTTTAAATTTTTACTTTATCTTTGCCATTTTAAAATCTTGCGAAGATTTTAAACCATATAAAGGTTTGAAACCAAAAGAATTGTTAATTGCCTGGCGCAAACTTTAGATGTTTTTTCGGAGGTCTGTGACCCCATTTGTTACAAAGTCTAAATTATATATTTGTCAAAAAACTACTATCCAACATTGTTAAATTCATTACACTCTTTTGCATTGTTAAATAAATTCCAAGTTTCTTTTTTTGACTCATCATTTCTCTAACATAACGGTTAGGCAAGATCCTGTCTTCCTTCACTCTTCCTACTTAATGCAAATAAATCTCTTGATAGGGTTTTCACCACTTGTTGCATTTGAGCAAGAACTCTTAGTTGACAACTTGGTAAAGTCTCTCTTAGCTTTAATAGCTAATTCTAACTGGCCAGTAAGGCAAGCATAGCTCGCTACGCCAGCTTCCTGCTTGTGGAGATTCTCTCCAAAACTTATGGTTGGTTTTTCAAAATATAAGTGTTTCTCATTGTCTAAATTTTAGTCGGCTCCTTGCTGGGTAAAAGCTTAGCCATTTCCAAATACAACTCTTGGTGCACTTACCAAAATTATTCCCAAAGGTATAATTGTTTTATCTCCATCCTTCTTGGAAGCACTTGGTCGCTTTTTAGGAACTCTACAATTCCGAAAACTAGAAATATCGAAACCGATTCAAATTATTGGCATTCTTCGAATTACTTGTTCAAAAACAAATTCCTTTGAACAGATATACAATAAATCTGTTACTCTTTGTCTTGCCAGACCATCACCCTTCCCCATAGTAGGCAGATGTATGCTTGAGAGGGAATACTCTAAAGCCACTCTCTTGCAAACCGCCCAAGTTCTAGCTGCGTCTCCCGTTAGCTTTGCCCAGGTCCCTACCCACTTTAGGTATCGGAGAGAGGATTTGCAATGGCAACCGCCTTTGAGTACATTAAAAGTTAAACTTATAACGTTTGTGGGACTCTCCTGCTATTTCTCAATCCTTTTTCTCCAGTCCGAAACCCACTCCCTTTTCTTTATCATCTTCCCTTGGTGGTTAGGTTATTCCTCAGCCAATAATCTACCCAAAATTTTGGTCCCGGAAACCCGGGAGAGTCCATTTATGTCATTTTCTATTCTCTTTCAAAGGTTATTTGACAATATTTTGCTAATCATTAATATCTGCTTTGAATCTTTCAGCTATAACTACATTGTGCAAAGCCTGTGAATTGGAAAGAGGCCGCTCCTGTCTCCTTTGGTGTGTCCCTTTCTTTCAACTTATTTGCTGCTGCCAGCCTGTCAGCATTTCCATGGTTCCACAGTTTCGTAAGTTATAATCTATCTACCTTGTCATGACTCCTACTGAAAAGGATAAGGATGAGAAACTTACTTCTAAACGAGCATCCTATAAAGGACAAATTACCCGATTCAAAAAATACATCAAAGAGCTAGATCCCTCAGAAACTCAATTAGACTTGTTAAAACATCGTGTAAGGGATTTTGAACGTTCATATGAAAATTATTGTAACATCCAAACTGAAATAGAAACTTGTATGCTCAATCAAACCGAAGATCGAGTCGAAGTAGAAAACCAATATTACGAAGGTATAGGTTCTGCTTTCAAAATAATACGCCAACTTGAAGAAGAACAGAAAAAAGACGCTTCTGTTCTTGGTTCCCTTCACGAACAACAAACCTCTTTTCGCGATGGAACTCACAAGCCCAAACCAATTCTACCTAAGATTAATTTACCCCACTTCTCTGGAGACGAATCTACTTGGGATTCTTTCTATGAATTATTTTGCTCTCTTGTTCATGACAATGAAGACATTCAAGTCATCTACAAGTTTCATTACTTGAGATCCATCCTCCGAGTTCAGGCTCTGCAGTTAGTTGAAGCACTCCCATTAAGTGCCGAAAATTACCCCATTGCCTTTAACTTATTGAAAGAAAGATACGGAAATTTACGGTTACGTATTCAACGCCATATGAAGGCTCTATTTAACCTACCTGCGTCACAGCATAATGACGTCACTAGTTTGCGTACTCTCATTGATACTACACAACTTCACGTTAAAGCTCTGTCCCAATTAGATCTACCCACTGAACACTGGGACACTTTCCTAATACATTTAGTGGTTTCTAAAGTTGATGTTGCTACCCTCAAAGCTTGGGAGATTGAACTTTCTAGAGAAGAAGATTACTCTTACGAGCATTTAGTCACTTTCATAAATGCTAGATGCTAACTCTTAACTGCTTTAGCTAATCAAAGTGAACCCTCATCCCCGAGTTCTAAATTTGAATTAATGTCTCTTAAACCCAAAAGCGAACGCTTAGCGTCTAGTACTCAAAAACCTGGATCCAGCTCATCTAAACTTAAGTCAAACACTACTGGTTACCCAACTAGGTCTAGTGAACGCCGTATTGCTAGCTCTCTTGTTTTAAACACTCAACGCGAACCCCGCAAGAGTTTAAATGAACCTTTAAAGTGCATACTTTGTAAAGATTCCCACGCCTTATATCTATGTAAATCCTTTAAAGAACTGTCAGTCGACGACAGAAGAAAATTAGTTTCTCAGAACAAACATTGCTTCAACTGCCTAGCGCCCACGCATTCTGCTTCAAATTGCAAGTCCACAAGACTTTGCTTCCATTGTGAAAAAGCTCATCACACTTTACTACATCGTCATGATCAGGCAAGGTCATCGACAGCATCTACTTCTCAGAAAAGTGATAATGCTAACAGTTCCAATGCTTCAGCGTACATTCAAAATGCCAAGTCCATTCGTAGTGCCCAAGTATTATTGTCTACTGTCCAAATCGAAGTTCAGGATAACTTCGGCAATTGGGTCCGTGCACGCGGTCTTCTTGATTCAGCGGCAACTCATGATTTTGTGTCTAATTCTTTGATTAGAAAACTAGGCCTACCGGTAAACCCTACTTCTATTAACGTATCGGACATTAACAGCTCAAAATCGCAAGCTTTACAGTTCTCAAAGCTAACCATAAGAGACATTTGTCACAGAAACAACTTTCTCAAACTTAGTTGTCTCATTCTCAATAGCATTGGAGAAGACACTCCAAGTCACTCTGTGGATATTTCAGGGTTAAACATTCCCTCGCATTTAAGGCTAGCCGATCCTTTGTTCAACATACAAAACCCCATTGACATACTCTTTAGCGCCAATGTTTTCTGGAATTGCCTTCGTAAACAGGTTCGCAAGTTATCCTCAAACGTGGTCGCCAGAGACACTAATTTTGGATGGAACGTCACCGGTCAACTTCCCCATTATTCTCCCCAACTCGCATCGCAATGTTACTTCGCCAATACTGATCTGGAACAGTTTTGGAGTCTCGAAAGCGTTGATCCTCCTAACGTGACCTCTTCAGAAAATGAATCCTGTGAGCAACTTTTTCTGAACACCACCACCCGCTCTTCTGATGGTCGGTTCATTGTTCAAATGCCAATATTACATAATCCCCCTAAACTTATTAACCCTCAACCCAAAGCTCGAAAAGCTCTCTTTGCTATCGAGAGCAAATTCAAGAAAGAACCTCTCGTTAAACAGCAGTACACTGATTTCATGGATGAGTATGAAAGCTTAGATCATATGGAAGTTGTTAAAAAATCTGATGATGAATTGCACCCCCCAATTGAAACGGTTTTCTTAAATCATCATCCCGTGTGGAAAAACCCTCTTGTAAAGGATAAAATCCGAGTTGTTTTCAATGGTTCATCACCTGACGTTAATGGCAACAGCCTTAACGATACTCTTTACTCTGGTCCTGCTAATCAGTCAGATTTATCTGCTATACTCTTAAACTTTCGATTATTTCCCATAGCTGTTATAGCAGATATAAAACAGATGTACCGTCAAGTTTTAATTCAGCCTGAACAACGAGATCTCCAAAGAATCTTGTCGCGCGACGAAATCAGTAAGCTCATTAAAGTATTTCGTTTTAAAACAGTTACTTATGGCTTAAAACCTTCCGCTTTCCTTGCTATCCGATCCCTACACTTGTTAGCCTCTCAAGATGGTCATTTATTTGATTCTAAAGCTTCTGAAGCACTAACTACGTCATTCTATGTTGACGATTATTTGCAGTCCTTCCCCACTCTGGAGGAAGCTTCTTTCGTGTCCTTAGAACTTCAGGCATTGCTAAGGAATGGAGGTTTCCCACTTCATAAGTGGAATTCCAACTCCCCTGAGTTTCTCGCCCAGTTTCCTATTGAAGACGTAGATCCCTCCTCTGTCGAAATTTGTGGAAACTCCGAATCCATAAAAACTCTTGGAGTTCATTGGTGCACTAGCACTGACACTCTCATCTATAAGGTTTCTCTCGCAGAAGAGCTCCCTAATACAAAAAGACAAATCCTCTCTGAAATTGCAAAAATTTTTGATCCGCTTCAATTCCTTGCCCCAGTTATCGTTATGGCCAAACTTTTCATGCAAGAACTATGGTCGCTCAAATGTGAATGGGACGACACTGTTCCCCTTTCTTTTCTTAATAGATGGCTCTCTTTTCGCAGCAATTTGCTTGATCTTTCCCTCATTGAAATTCCCAGGAATTTAATTAACGCTCATCCTAATGCATCTTTTTTCCTTCATGTGTTCGCGGACAGTTCTGAAAAAGCTTACGGTTGCTGTGCATATTTGGTTTATCACGGTTCATTAAATGGATCTTCAGTTTCCAACCTTGTTTGTGCCAAATCGAAGGTGGCTCCTCTTAAAACTATCACTTTGCCTAGGCTTGAATTGTGTGCTGCACTCATGGCTGCAGAACTCGTTAAGAAATTACGGGAAGTATTAAAAGTCGAATTCTCGCAAATCTATCTCTGGAGCGATTCTATGATCACACTTTCTTGGATCGCCAAGAATCCCGCTCACTGGCAAACTTTTGTTGCAAATAGGGTTTCCAAAATTCAAACTCTTTCTTCTGGATGTCAATGGAGGCATGTGCCCAGCGCTGACAACCCAGCCGACATTATCTCTCGTGGATGTTTACCCTCTCAATTGGCAGCTTCCCAGTTGTACTGGCATGGGCCCTCGTGGTTAATCGAAGACTCTTCTTGTTGGCCTTCTAAACCTCCAGCTACAAACTCCAACTTGCCTGACGCTAAAGCATCTATATCTATTGCTTCGTGTCTTGTTTCGAACGTTTCTTATCCCTTGTTGTCCCGCTATTCTTCCTTTCATTAATTAATTCGAATTGTCGCCTATCTTCTTAGATGGAAATATCTTGTGGTTGACCAACCGCTTCTCCCCAAACCACACCTTACCAATCATGAATTGAATCTCGCTACCATTAAGGTTTTACAACTGACACAGCAAGAAGCCTTTTCTTCTGAATTGTCTTTACTTTCTTCTGAAAGGGATCTTCCCAAATCCAGTCGTCCCCGTGCTTTGGCCCCGTTCCTTGATGACAATGGGTTACTCAGGGTAGGTGGTAGGCTCTCGCAATCTTTGCTTTCGGAGGACAAAAAGCATCCCGTTATTTTGCCATCTAAACATCACGTACCTTCCTTAATTATACGTGACTTTCATTATGGCAATCTGCATGTTGGTACACGCACTCTACATTGCCTCTAAAGGGAAAAGTACTGGATTATAAATGGAATTCACGAAGTTCCCTCTGTAATTCACAAGTGCATTCCTTGCTTCAAAGCGAAACCTAAAGTCAATACTCAATTAATGAGCGATCTGCCCTCCTTTCGCTCTTCTCCTATACGTCCATTTGCTCTAACCGGTGTGGACTATATGGGTCCGTTCCAATATCAACAAAATTCCCCTGAAGCTAAACGCAAATTGTTTGGTAAGCTCTATGTTTCTCTCTTTGTTTGCATGGTTACTGGCGCAATCCATTTGGAACTAGTAACGAATGCCTCTACTTCTTACTTTTTATCAGCCGTCTCTCGCTTCGCTGCTAGGCGTGGTGTTCCTTCAGAGTTGTTCTCTGATAACGCTTCCACTTTTCAGGGCGCAGCTTCCTTGTGGAAGAAAGCTCTCACTTCTTCTCCTGCCATGGAACAGATCTCTAATTTTTCCTACTCAAAGGGTTTCAAATGGCGTTTTATACCCCCCTACGCTCCTCATCACGGTGGTAGGTGGGAATCCTGCGTAAAGCTCACTAAACGTCATTTAAGAAAGGTTTTAGGTAATCGCATTCTGACTTATGAAGAATTTAATTCACTGTCCGTTCTGATTGAAGGTGTTGTTAATTCTCGCCCTTTAACTCCGCTTTCCAATGACCCTGATGACCTGCTTCCACTCACACCTGGTCACTTCCTTATAGGCACTTCTCTTTCTGCCCCTCCTCCCCTTTCCAGCTCTTACAGGGATTCTAATTTACCTATTGTTTGGCGTAAACTTGAAGCCCTCCGCAATTCTTTCTGGAAGAGGTGGAACTTGGAATATTTAACTTCCTTGCAACGGAGACAGAAGTGGTTTCTTTCTAGTCCCGACATCAAAGTGGGGGACTTGGTCCTGGTTAGGGATGTTTCTCCTCCCCTGGTCTGGATTTCTGGTAGAATGACCGAGTGTTATCCTGGAAGGGATGGGAGAGTCAGGGTGGCCAGAATCTTAACCACTAACGGTCACATCACAAGACCACTGTCTTTAATTGCTCCATTACCTTTAAGTGTTTAATTGTTTATCCTGCTCTCTGTTGTGTTTGCCCCTCCCAGCTTGGTGTATTCTAGGAATACAAGGTAAGATAGAGTATAATTTTACTGCTCTGTGCTTGTTCATTCCTTCCTTTTTCTCAAACACCAACAGTGATCTTCTAATTTCTCTTTGTTGGTCATGTCTCTTATATTATTCGTGAGTCTGTTCTAGATATATATCTTCCATGACCCACCTAGCGTCATCTAGCAGCAAATCTCTGAAGTTCCTCAATTCTTCCCTGTGCAAGTGGACTTCCTTTTCAGTCTGGCCACCAGATCTAGTCGCCATCGCCAGCTATCATCTCCTTGATCAAGAGAACTTCGTCTACTTTTTCACCCACCAGGCTGCGATAGTGTCGCCTACTATCAACTCTTTGAAGACCATCTCATCAAGAGAAATTAACTTTTCAATGTTGGTTATGCTTATATGTTTTCCTTTTGTCTCCTACCCCCACTCTTTTCCCTTCCCTGGTCCCTCTGTGCTTCGCTGAGTGTGTCTCACTTGTACGCCGGCAGTCGATTCAGTCAGAGCTCAACTAGAGCCAGCCTCCTCAACTAAAGAGGCATTCTTTTAATTCCACGCCATGTTGGAACTTTAATGTAAACCGTCAAAGGGAACTTCACCATCGCCATGAAGCAAAAGATAAGTACCGACTTCAGGTTTTAACCTCATTCTCATAGTTTCAATAACTACATGCTTTTAATAATCATTTTATAGGCAGTGTGAGATTACTATATTTGGGGCAATAATCATCCTTCGCGGGATTTCCTATGTGGGGCTTTTGTCTGTCTAAGCCAATCTGAATAGAAAGCAGCATTTCTTATGCTCATTAAATGAGAGATCTTCTCACAACGTGGGATACTAATGAATACCCACTGTCTATAAAATACTTAGTTCGTTCCACCGCTGGAATAACTTTTGCCCTATTCTTCAATCAGGATTGCTCTGGAACCTTCTAGAATCTACAAGTCATACCGTCATGTATTTTCCACTCACACGTGGGAATACTATTTCTAATTAAGGAATCTTCCTTATGAATTAACGCTCAATAGCTAACTTATCTTCCTCCGTTGGGATTTTCTCTGGCGCATTTAATGATAATCTACAACTTTCGCAAGCAATAGACTCTCGCCTATCTAGTGTAACTAGTTATTTTCCATAATTGCAATAACTTTCTTTGCCATAAACTTTTGTGCTACTACAGTGAACTTTTCATCCATTCCAACAGACTATAGTGAGAAATAGTGTTTATTCAATATTTCTTTCGCGTCGCGCTCGTCCGATTATTATACATACGGCCATGAACACTTATCCTCAATCCCATTTGATCTTTCCCAAACCTCTTACTAACAAATCAAAATGATGAAATTGTTACTTTAGGTCTTTTTCAATGAGGTGTCACTCTAAAGACGTGCTTCTTTTGCTTATATATCATTAATTAATGTCTGCATAACTACGTGTCTGGTACACGTTTTAAATTATCTTGTTTCTCCCTTCTAATTAGGGAATACAATTCTTTCAACTCATAAGTGAGTTATTTCTAGGTTTCACGAAAGGGAAACTTGCCCCATTTGTCTCGTGATTCTTACTTAAACATAGGAGGTCTAGAACCTTCCTTTCGACTTTCTCTTCAGGTTTCACAGTAAGTGACCTGCCCTATTTGTATAACTACTGAAAAAAAAGTAATTCAGCTTGAATACAAGAAGTTATAGGAACTTATCTTTTATTCTTTCTGCTTTTTGTTATTGTTATTTACGAAGTTGTTACTCTATCTAGGATATTTACTTAGGAATTTCTTAAAGTACACACCTTGTACTCGATTTAATGTCTAACTTTAATCACTTCAATTGTCTTTAAAATTTTACTTTATCTTTGCCATTTTAAAATCTTGCGAAGATTTTAAACCATATAAAGAATTGTTAATTGCCTGGCGCAAACTTTAGATGTTTTTTCGGAGGTCTGTGACCTCATTTGTTACAAAGTCTAAATTATATATTTGTCAAAAAACTACTATCCAACATTGTTAAATTCATTACACTCTTTTGCATTGTTAAATAAATTCCAAGTTTCTTTTTTTGACTCATCATTTCTCTAACATAACGGTTAGGCAAGATCCTGTCTTCCTTCACTCTTCCTACTTAATGCAAATAAATCTCTTGATAGGGTTTTCACCACTTGTTGCATTTGAGCAAGAACTCTTAGTTGACAACTTGGTAAAGTCTCTCTTAGCTTTAATAGCTAATTCTAACTGGCCAGTAAGGCAAGCATAGCTCGCTACGCCAGCTTCCTGCTTGTGGAGATTCTCTCCAAAACTTATGGTTGGTTTTTCAAAATATAAGTGTTTCTCATTGTCTAAACTTTTAGTCGGCTCCTTGCTGGGTAAAAGCTTAGCCATTTCCAAATACAACTCTTGGTGCACTTACCAAAATTATTCCCAAAGGTATAATTGTTTTATCTCCATCCATCTTGGAAGCACTTGGTCGCTTTTTAGGAACTCTACAATTCCGAAAACTAGAAATATCGAAACCGATTCAAATTATTGGCATTCTTCGAATTACTTGTTCAAAAACAAATTCCTTTGAACAGATATACAATAAATCTGTTACTCTTTGTCTTGCCAGACCATCACCCTTCCCCATAGTAGGCAGATGTATGCTTGAGAGGGAATACTCTAAAGCCACTCTCTTGCAAACCGCCCAAGTTCTAGCTGCGTCTCTCGTTAGCTTTGCCCAGGTCCCTACCCACTTTAGGTATCGGAGAGAGGATTTGCAATGGCAACCGCCTTTGAGTACATTAAAAGTTAAACTTATAACTTTTGTGGGACTCTCCTTCTATTTCTCCATCCTTTTTCTCCAGTCCGAAACCCACTCCCTTTTCTTTATCATCTTCCCTTGGTGGTTAGGTTATTCCTCAGCCAATAATCTACCCACGTATGACTGAGCTAGGATTATATCTAGTTTATTGTAGAAAGATCTGTGACATTGTGATTATTATTACATTTATTGTTATAATTATTATTATTTTTATTGTTAAACTTATTATTACTATTGTCATTATTCATGTGCCTTTTTCATTAATATTAGTATTAGCATAATTAATTTACCCCTTATTTATCATAATTATTTTTTTATTACCAAAATTGTCTCATATGCACTGGTACCATGTTGCATGGGTAAGTGTTAGAGAGGGCCATGAGCCCTAACTTCGCCACTACTGATGACATAAAATAAATAAATAAATAATATTACTAGCCATGGATTTTAATTACTGTGGTTTTAGATACGCCGGGAAGTCGGAATTTTGCACTGGACGGGATCTTAATGTGCAGGATATCTACTGACGAGGCTGTCTCATGATTGGTATCAGTTGAAGGGTAAGCTGAAGCTTCAAAATTCCAATTCATAATTTATATGTTAATATCACGTATTTTCCGGTAGCAGAGCGCGAGCGATGGTTATTCCTTCTTTTTTTTCTTCAATTTTAAAGTCATACGGAATTGAAAACACTTAAGTTGGTCCCATGGTGTAGGGGTAACAGGAGGGCCCGACTTAGATTCCCAACTCTGCTAGAAATTTGGTATCTGAAGTGAATCTGCCCCATGTGGATAGTTCAGTGGCCGCTTAATCAGGGAAGTGGCACACCAAGGCCTAAACCAATGTAATGTGGCATACGGTTCCGTCGCGCCGGCCAGACCCCTACATAGTCCCTGGTTAGGCGCGGTTCTCTGGGCTCAAATGCGGTGTTAGTTGATAAGTACCGTAGTAATAAAGTAAATTTGCCGTGTCCAGTGGTCTAAATAATCAATTAGGCACTTCATTTTTTTTATTTATGTCGAGCAAATAACTTGAACGAGGGAGTGTTAGAGATGTCCAGTATTCTGGACCTATTGTAATTTCACGTAGATTAGACAGATGCAAATGTTTTGAAATAGGTTTAATATCGTAGTTTTCAGTTCTTCTAGAATTAGGCACCCTCTCGCATGACTTCAGTTTTTTTCCCCTTCGAAGAGGTTGTTGGGCAGCTGTAAATGGCCTTTACTGCTTATGTAACTCATTGCTGATCAGGTGATCGTATTCATACCAATATTATAAATGTATATAAATGTTCAGCTGTGTGGGTGTGTTTTCAATTTGTCTCACCCCGCGGTGTAGCCATGCTTGGTTAAATCGTGCACCACGTCCGCGAGGAAATCTGCAGCTAAGAGATCGGAGGTTTGAATCCTAGCGCTGGCAGCAGGTCTGCTGAGTATGGTCCTTCCCGTTTATTTTCATACTCCCTCCAGGCAAGTCCCTGGGCACCTACCCTATCCTTGTCCCTAAGTCCTACAGCTACACACTTTACTAGGCAACAGTCATCACATGCATGCATGTTATCAGACAAGCTCAACACACACCCAAGATATCCCAAGCCCCTTAAATGAATTATCAACAACAACAACAACAACAACAACAACAACAACAACAATAACATCAACTACAATTTGTCTGTTAATCTGTGGTGACTGTAGTAGTGTGTGCAACCGTCATTATTAGGGTCGGAAATGGGGAAGTACTCCGGAACTAGAAATAGGGTACTATCCCGGCATTGGAAGAACAACACCCAGGATACCCGCTGTCAGATCCTGGATTTGAACCTCTGATCTCTAGACTTGCTGCAGCGCTCCATCGTGGTCGTGGTGAGCATTTTAACGCACACGGCTATGCCGCAGGATCGTATTAATGTATGAATATGTATATATTACTATCAGTGGCGTAACTAGGAATTGCGTCTGGAGGGGGATGTGCGGACAGCGGAGTCAAATTTACATTTGGGCGGGGAGGGCAAAAGGGGACACAATCAATGAAAGCAAAACTACATGTTTTCGGTTTCGTGTTTGATCTCGATAGCATTTGATATGTTTTATTTGCACCTATCAACGTGCCAAAGCTTGAAAATGAACAGATTTGCTTTAAGCAAGTGTTAAGGTTGGGTAACACTAAAGGTTTTACACGAGTAAAGGGAAATGTTCTCCAATTACCAAGTATAAACGTACATAATCCAATCATTTTTCATCAATCCGAAGATTGGTAATACATTTTTTTAAATCGAATCACGTATTTCTATTATTTGGCTCTGCGGGGGATTCAACCCCCTAATCACCCCCCTCCCCGTAGTTACAACACTGATTACTATTCCATCCTTAGCACGACCTTAAATGTGTTCTGTGTGGCTTTCCTAGTGTCAGAATTCAAAAGGTGCGGCAGCGAAGTTAATGTAAGTACCGGTACCGTACCGTAATTATTCTGTTAGATTATGAAGTATATTCTAGGGATATTTCGCATCGGAAACCACTGAAATACATTATTTACACCTTTCTCTTCATAACGTGCCTATTACCGTTATTGTGATTGTATACCATGAGCGGAGAAGTGATGCGAAATATGACTGTGTTTTACGTAAGAATGCATTGTAAAATATCATCTGGCGTGCGCAGGTTCCAACGAGCTGCGTCATTGTGTACTAGCCAATGGGAGCGAGTCTACTTGCCTTGCAATTGGCTGACCCAGAATCCCCCGATACCTTCATTGATGAAGATCACGTGCCACCTGACACGTGCCCTGTGCCCTGTGTCTCGTGTCGTGGTTTATTTCAGCGTGTCATTTGTTTAAAATGATAATTCATTCTAGATGCTATTTTGGGACAGTCTTCGCATTGTATCACTCTGTCTTTTATTATCAGTTCTGTAAATGGCCTCCACTCCACACGGCGCGAACTTCGCGAGCTTTACGCGCTCTCAGGGGCCTGCACTTCTTCATACATTATTTTTGCTTTTCGCTAGACAACAAATCAGCAAATAAAATATAACTTTTATCTCCTAGTTTCAAACACGAATGTGGAATGACTGGGCAGGGTACAATGTAGGCCTACGGTAGTCTATATAATAATATTTATGTTCGACCCCGACTATTATATGTCTGAAAACTGTATCATAATGATGGTCATTATAACACTATTTTTCATTATGAAACAGTTTCTCCCACCAATCACAGCTCAAGAAACGGTTGTTTGACAATTAGATAAGGATACCTTCGCACATGCGCTCAAAATCCAACATGTCTGTATAAATTACCGAAAGTGCACCGTCCATAATATGTTCGCGTAAATAAACTGGTGAATATGAGACAAGAAATAGCACTGTACCTTAATATCTCCAAATCCAATTTCTACACAGCGCGTTGTTTTCAAACGCATTCGGTGACATTTTTACTGAATACTGGTGCTCAATCTGCACATATGGCATTGAAGCACACAGAGCGCATGCGTCGGTCGGTCAGAGAGCTTGGAAATCAGAGATATCCTATACTCAGCGCATCACCCGATCACAAAATTCTAGTGACAATCTGAACAGATATTTATGAATATTTATGTTAAAACATATAATAAATTTATAATTATCGTCGAAAATAAACAGCCGTATGCAACTCGCCTATAATGGTAACTAAGACACTCGTATGGAAATTATAAAACTCGCATAAGCTCGTTTTATAAAGATACTCGTGTCTTAATTATAGCCATTATAGGCTCGTTGCATAATGGATAAACCATTCATAATTACATACCTATTAAATGACACTCCTGAAAAAAAAACATGTAAGTTATTAGTTTATGATCACTAGTATAATGGGGCAATCTTAGGAACGCTATTATAATGGGACATAAACTTATACATGTATTTTTTTCAGGAGATACATAGCCTAGTCATATATTTCCATATCTATACTAATATAATAAAGCTGAAGAGTTTGTGTGTTTGTGTGTTTAAACGCGCTAATCTCTGGAACTACCAGTCGGTTTCGAAAAATAATTTTTGTATATGATAGCCCGATTCAAGAGGAATAGTTTAGGCTATGTTAAATTTCGGACAGACCACTCCATTCCCTGCATTTAGACCCTTTGGCACAAATCTACACCGTTTCACCGATCTGAACCAAAATTTGTATATTTACCCTTTGGAACCCTGCGAGTAACACTGCATGAAATTTATGACAGGTCAGTCCATTCCCTGCAGTTATGCCCTTTGGTACAAATCTACACCGTTTCACCGATCTGAACAAAAATGTGTAGACTATACTAACCCTTTGGAACCCTGCGAGTGACACTGTTTACATGGAATTTCGTACAGACCACTCCATTCCCTGCATTTATGCCCTTTGGCACAAATCCACACCGTTTCACCGATCTGAACCAAAATTTGTACTTACACTTTGGAACCCTGCGAGTAACACTATCTGCATGAAATTTCGGACAGACCACTCCATTCCCTGCATTTAGGCCCTTTGGCACAATTCTACACCGTGTCACCGATCTGAACCAGAATTTGTATACTTACCCTTTGGAACCCTGCAAGTAACACTGTCTGCATGAAATTTCGGACAGACCACTCCATTCCCTGCATTTAGGCCCTTTGGCACAAATCTACACCGTTTCACCGATCTGAACCACATTTTGTACACTTACCCTATGGAACCCTGCGGGTGACACTGTCCACTTTAAATTTCGGACAGACTACTCCATTCCCTGCATTTAGGCCCTTTATCACAAATCTACAACGTTCCTCCTAATTGCACCAAATTTTACATACACTTTGAAACCCTGCTGGTAACACTGTCCACTTGATATTTTGGACAACGCTCTCCTTTCCCTACATTAAGAATAACAAACAAACTGAACTTGAAAACCACGTGTTAAGGCCCTAGAACCATTCATGTCCGTAGCAGTGTAACTGTAAGAGCATTTTAAAAAGTCTCTTGTTGACTGGCAATTCGGGCTGCATCACGTCACCTCTACCAGTGTTCTGGTGCAGAATTGCGAAAATAGTTAAATCTTGAGCTGCTTATAAATTGCAGTCACGGGGAGTAATTAGTGCAAAATGATTTTTAGGCCCCTTAAAACAGTTATCATCATGAACATATTATGCCTCTGTATAAGTGCAATGGTGTTGGTGCAATACATTGAGGTTATCAGCTGCAATAAGCGTTGGTACTTTCAAATTTACCTTAATTTATTCCGAAACTTATCGTTGAGCGCTATGTGGCTACCTCAGGGGCTCGGGACAGCCGAAGTTTTCCAAGGTGTTCTGATTATTTTCCTACGGCGCTATGCGACAAAAGACGACACTATTGGTCTCAACATTTCTAACAGACAATGAGATATAGGCCCTAGGCAATGTCTTTTATTTCACTTACTCCTCTTTCTAATCATTTTTAGAAATTTGTTTGTAAATTACATGTGTCAGTGCTGTAAGTAAATAGCCGTTTCCCTATTCATTATTAGACTATCATTACGGGAAAATGACCTAAATGTTACGTCCATTATACTGTACTGCTTATCACCCCCACTACTATCACCACCACCACCACCACCACCACCACCACCGTCACCACCACCACCACCACCACCACCACCACCACAACAACAAAAAGTTATATTTAAAAAATATTTCTTTTCTGGTAGTTTAAGTATTATGTGCCAGTTCTGTAGTAGTATTCATTATCATCCATAAAACAAATAAATCCATCGGGCGAAGCCGTGCACTACTGCTAGTTATATATAAGGTGCGTTCAAAAAGTAACGAGCCAGAGGCTGGAATGCGCAAACCGGTAACTATATCGGCTAATCGTGGCGTGTGTAACGAGGTGTGGTTCCGACCAGAGCGTGGAAGGTCACAGCTCGTCGCTAGAGGGCACGCGTGCACGTCACGTGGCAATACAAAGCGAGCAGCAGCATGCATCAATCGTCCAACGCTGCCAGTCGCATTGCAAACAGTGACATGGAGGCGTCAACCGAAGAGCAAAGAGGTGTTTTTCGGTTTCTGACAGTGGAAGGAGTAGGGGGAACGGACATTCATCGCCGAATGTCACAAATGTACGGCGAACACTGCATGTCCCTTGCAAGGGTCAAGGCGTGGCACAAGCGCTTCAGGGAAGGACTGGTGTCGTTAGCCGATGATGCCCGGTCTGGGGCAACCGATGACAACGTCCAGCTGGTTGATGCACTCATTACCCAGGACTGCCGAGTGACAGTGAACGCCATAGCCGCCGTGGTCGCTCCACGACAATGCACGACCTCATACGGCCAACACAGTCGCGGCACTCCTGCAGAAATTCAAATGGGAGGTTCTCGGCCACCCTCCATACAGTCCAGACCTCCCTCCCTGTGATTACGCCATGTTTGGTCCCGTGAAAAGGGCTCTGCGGGGCCAACGATTCACCTCGAACGCCGACGTCCAGTTGTACGTGCGGAACTGGTTCACATCGCAGTCCAGGGAATTTTATGAGACAGCCACTCACCGCCTCGTGTCACAGTGGGACAAGTGCCTCAACAGCCAGGGCCAATACTTCTAACATACAGGTACTGGTTTCTGTAATTATGCCTCCGGCTCGTTACTTTTTGAACGCACCTTATACCCTGCCCAGCCATTGGGCAAATTTGTGTTGACCGACTGAAGAGTTACAAATAACAGTTTGTATAGGCAACACACATGGAATTGCTTCAAAACTCGACATAGTTTCAAACAGGCCATGCTAATATTAATTCATTAATCTATTCTCAACTCACTATAACATGCTATCAGTGCCTTGTGAAACAACTTAGCTTTTAAAGAAGGAATTCAAAATATTGTTTAAATATGGTTAACTAAAATGTGTAGTTTCATTTGTTAGCAAGTAGGCTACTTTGCGTTAAAGACTAAATGTTGTGTGTTGTTACAATTACGAATAACATTCCACCTGCTGGTGTAGCGGCTACCGTCCTTGGCTGTCGCCCCAAAGGTCCGGGTTCGATTACCGGATCTGCCAAGAAATTTAATTCTGAGGGCTGGAACAGGGCAAAACTGAGAAGAGTGTTCGATTCCCACCTCAGCCATCCGGGAAGTGGTTTTACGTTGTTTCCTACTTCTACTAAAGGCGAATGCCAAGATGGTTCCTAACTTAAAGCCACGGCCGCTTCCTTCCCAATTCTCACCTGAATTACAAATAAACACACTATCAAAATCTTCCAAATCGACTCAATAGTACAGGAACAATCTTGCATTTCTTGAAAAGTCAACGACAATATAGCCTATTTATTTGTTTAAAAAGTGCGTTTAAACATAAACAAGATGATAGCCCCTGCCAGAACTGTCTCGCGTCGATCCCGCATAACAGTAAAGGCGGGCCGGACACATCAACCCCTACACAGCCAGCTAGACCACGTACGTCAGTCACATCAACAAAGCAACCATTACAACAAATGAACAAAGTAATTCTGACATTCACAGGTTGTGACAGGACATAAAAGGGAACGTGCTCATTACTGTATTACCTATTACTAACCGTGTGCGAGGCTAATGCACGACCATGATGTTAAAATGCGAGATAATATAATATAATATAATATAATATAATATAATACACTGCGGAAAAAAAATAGGTCACCTGAAAAGACAACGTCGATTTTGATCCGATGACGGCAGATGCCACCTGGTGGATAGTAGATGTACTGATAAGGGTTTCAACGTCGTCCGCCAACAAATAGTGTAGTGGCATAGCTACTAGAGCGCCATCTGTGTCTACCATTTAATAGGGAAAGCTCACAGCCATACGGCTCATTGTGGTGCAAACGTCTGAAGCAAGCAGGTACAATGCCACGGAGACGCACTCGTGCTTCCTACAGCCAACTGAGCGAGTTTGAAAGGGGTAAAGTTGTGGCCTTCCGAGTGGCGGGATGGTCCTTTCGGAGAATAGCCACACAAGTTGGACGTGCTGTGTCCGTTGTGCAACGATGCTGGTATCAGTGGTCACGTGAATATTCTCACACCCGTAGACGAGGTTCTGGACGTCCACGCAGCACAGACGTCCGCCAGGATCGTCGTATTGTAAGGGCAGCAGTGGCAGATCGTACAGCTACCACAGCACAGGTACGAGGGTTTGTGAGCCCAGAAGTGTCAACACGAACTGTTGCGAACCGGTTACTAGCAGTGGGACTACGGGCACGCACACCTCTAGCCCGTCTTCCACTCACGTCACAGCATCGACGTGCACGGCTCGACTGGTGCCATCAGAGGATCACTTGGAAGATGGAATGGCGCGCCGTGGTCTTCAGCGATGGAAGCAGATTCTGCCTGCACGCAAGTGATGGTCGTTGGCGCGTTCGGCGTAGACCTAGTGAGCGCTGTCTCGTAAAGTGCATTCGTCCAAGACACACCGTCCCCTCCCCAGGCCTTATGGTATGGGGTGCCATAAGCTACAATTCTCGTTCACCTTTGGTGTTTGTAGAGGGAACGCTAACCAGTGCTCGGTACTTGCAGAATGTTGTTAGACCCGTTCTTTTGCCGTTCTTGCAACTGGAAGGGGATGTGTTGTTCCAACAGGATAATGCTCGCCCACACACTGCCCGTGCAACTCAACATGCACTGCAAGACGTGCAGCAACTTCCCTGGCCAGCACGATCGCCAGACTTGTCGCCAACTCTCACAGAATTGTGTGAACAGGTCGAGCGGGCGTGGAATAACGTATCCCAAGACAGTATTCGCCATCTGTATGATCGACTGAATGCAAGAGTCAGTGCCTGCATTGCTGCCCGTGGTGGCTAAACCTCGTACTAATATGGGTGTTTCAGCATGGGTCGATACCTGGTATCTCTGAACCGCTTGACCTATTGATCTGTATATTTAATCATTTCATGTACTTCATATGCACTGTTGCAGTTCCCGGCCGTGTATGTCTGATAACATGTGTTGTTGTGGTGTATGTAACCCCTGGCACTACAGCCCATTAAGGACCTAGGCCTACCAAGCGGCCGCTGCCCAGCTAATTGGCCTGCAGATATTGGGGTGACACGTGATCAGCGCATCGGGTCCCCTCGGCTGTTAATCTTGGTTTTCGTGATCGGGGCGCTGCCTCACTGTCAGACACCTATTCAATTGTCCTCACGAGGCTGAGTGCACCCCGTTCCAGCCCTCACGTCTTTTTCTAAAAACCCCGACGGAGCCGGGAATCGAACCCGGGGCCTCTGGGTGAGAGGCAGGCATGCTACTCCAACACCACGGGGCCGGCTGTGGTGTAGAATATGTAGTAGTGTGTTTATCTTTATTTCAGGTGGGGATTAGGAAGGAGGCGGCCATGGGCGTAAGGTAGTAACCTTCATGGCATTTGCCTGAAGTAGAAGTGGAAAATCACTTCCAGGATGGCTGAGTTGGGAATCGAACCCATCTCTTCCCAGTTTTGCCTTAGGAGTCTGACGTCTGTGTACCTTGTTCCAGCTACTGCGCCACGAGGCGGACGTGAAGAGCTGTGCGCACCCAGCTACCCAAGGACGCAACCATTTAAGGGCCGGTTCAACCATGTCCGGGCAAAGGACCAGGTAACTTGCTCGCGGAATAAACTGAGATTTCCGTTCGAACATCAGCAGGTAGTGCTGCCAGCGGGTTAGAAATTGTTTATCGGGTGGTGTAAACTGTCGGCCGCTCCGAGAGGCCGATAAAGCTTTGGCAGCCGGGTAACGCTCCAAAATGGCCGACGAACGTTTGCCTTACGCGTAATTCAGATGATTTGCGGTCTTCTGTTTAATACATTAAGTGGTCCAAATGCGTGTCATTTATTTCCTCGTGAAACGCGTAAATACCGTTTCTGCATGGATTCCTATGAACCATCCGAAACGTACATTTTCATGCCATTCCTGACCCTATGTAGGCTATCACTTCTTTACTTGTTAAATAGTTTTGAAAGAGATTGTAGCATGGCCAGAGTGGGTTATAACAGCTCTTTTTTTTTGGTAAAGATAAGGCCAGGAGGATTCACTAAATTGAGATTTGAATGAGGTGGGTGTCCCGAATAAGGCCATGCTTTTAATAAGGCCACCTATCGTTTTCTCAAGAAGTTTAATGAACAAGTAACAGATGGCAGCACCTCCTTGACACTCGATATCAGCGCGTTTACTGGTGCCAGAATCAGGGGGTGTCAACCAGATAGGGATTATTTGGTACCATCGGTGTAGTAGCGCGGCCAGACGTAAGGAGCGGATTAAGCGCTGTATATCGTCCTGCCAACATATGCATGATACACGTTGTAATTAAATTGCAAATATATCCCTATATTTAGTCAATAAATATACACATAATTCCTAATTGACATTTCCTTGCAATTATCTTGCTCACCGACGATAATTACGGCACTTATCATTAAATAAACATTATTTCTACTGGGTTGGCGGCATTGACCAAAATGGACGCACTGTTTATGTCGTGCTTGATGTAAACAATATTGGCCGTACATTAATATTTTATAATAAGCTAATGTTGTGTTCTTTCTCATCTTTCTTTCATCAAATCGTCTTCTTGGTAATGAGAAGTGAACAGTTCTTGTTCTGCTACGCCAAGTAAGTACGCTTATTCTAAGAGTTTAAGTGAAAACTTGTTTCTGTAGTGCCTGTGAAAAATATACCTTACCGGTAGCCTAGTTTTGAATTGATATTAGACGCAGTGTACAGGTGATATTCTACTTGACATATTAATTAACTTGCACTATTATTTATTCCACAGGTAGGCCTACCAAATTCTGTGAACAAACAAATCGTAAATTGCTGTTCTCGAAATAGCAGATGAATGTGGCAATTAGGCCTACTCTCCTGAGAAATGACCAGGTAAGTGTCTATGTTACCGTAATGTTTTCAACTTGATATATTTGGACCAAAATGTAGACCTCTGAAATAAATTTTAATGTTGGACCTGTAATTACAGGTTCTAAAATCTTAACACACACTGGTCCTATGGGTGGCTGTGTGCTCTTGTTCTGTGGAGCAAAGTCCAACATTAAAATTTATTTCAGAGGTCTACATTTTGGTCCAAATATACAAATGAACGAAGCACCAAATGGTGAACGCATTTGTACTCTGAATTTGAAGCATATTAAGTTCATCAGAATGGTTTCATTTTATGCATATGTTGTTATTTTAGAATAGGCTATATTTATTTTTCTTCCCATCATTCCATAATTATTTTTAGAAAATTCAGCAGCTACAGCACTATTCATGCGTTGCAAAACTATTTCTCCTCTGGCAGAAGATTAAGAATAGAATTAGAAACGATGAGATATCTTTCAGAAGGGTGATACCTGCAGAAGCAGTAACAAAACCACTCACCAGACACATCAAAAATCTAGAAGATATGCTGGATTAACCCTTAATTGTTGTGTAATAGAAACACACGTGGATTAGTTACATTAATCGCAGAATTAAAATTTTAGTTATTTTCTGAAAGGTGAGAGAGGCAATCTTATGGGTTTCATCAATCATAGATGTCTATTACATTAATAAATAAGCTTCTGTGTCCAACTAAAATAAATCCTCATCAGTTTTGATGTGGTGTTAACTCATAAAACAGTGTAAAGAAGATAGGTTAATATGTTTATGTTCGACACTGGCGAAATCTAAATATTATATGTCAGAAAACTGTACTATAATGAGGCTCATTATAGTACAAGTTATCATTATTATACAGTTTCTCCCACCAATCAGAGCTCAAGAAACAGTTGTGTGACCAATTAGGTGAGGATAGCATCGCACCTGCGCTCACTTCCATGGCCCCCTATTTTAAATTTCACTGCGTGGCGAGTGTCATAGTGAGGTATTCCAGGAGGCCATGGTCAAATACAAGGTATTCTCTGCATCCCATGCGCTCTGTTCAGTATATAAAACTGGTGAAATCTCGACAGATATTTATGAATATTTATGTTCGAACATAAAATAGTTATAATTATCGTCGAACATAAACAGTCGTATGCAACTCGTCTATAATTGTAATTAAGACACTCGTATGGAAATTATAAAACTCGTGTCTTAATTATTGTCATTATAGGCTCGTTGCATAATGTACTATTAAGTTACAAGGTGCACATATATAAAGCCACTACAACAGAGATCTGAGTGAAATCACATGAAATTTTATTAACAAATAGGTTCAGGCTAGAACTATTACCACTGTGTTGTATTGTTTCTTCCAGTATCACAGTAAACAATTTGTTTTAAAGGACTCTTCATCTTGTATTATGTTATATCGTGGGATAGATAGATACAAGATAAATATAATTCATTTATTATATGCCAATGTAATGGTTGACATACCTATATTTTATTCCTACACGTTACTTACAATATTTTTCAACACCTAGGATGCTAATGTCTAAGCCAGTCACAGCTCGTGCTCAGTAGCGGCTGGTGTAGAAAATTAGTTGTGTGTAGAGATGGGCAGCAGTCGACTGAAAACAGTCGAATTAGTCGATAGTTAAAACAATCGACTTATTCGACTGCTTTTAAAAAACAGTCGAATGAATTCAACGACTACTCACCGTATCATAAACAAGTCGTTTGCAAACGACTGATCTCAAAACAATCGTTGGAAATCATTGGAATGAAACAAGTCGTTGGCAAACGACTAATTCCAAGCGAATGGAATCATTCGAATTTAAGTAGTCGTTCTAATCAAACGACTTCTTCAGGATAACTTCATGCTACAATTCATTGTGCTGTATGTTTATTGTAGAGCTTTAATTAATAAGTTAAGTATACCTGTAGGTGCCTATAGTTTTATACAGTTCGTTGATTCTTTCAATGAAATAGCCTAAATCCAGTTGTCCAAGTTATTGGAAATGTTAAGCATTCAATATTTAGGTTATGCTTGAACTCCAGATACCGGTTTTCTGGCCCATGATCCCAGGCAAGCCTCCCAGTCAGATGGATCATTTGGCTGTAATTTTGAATTAGAGTAAGGTTGTAGTATGCGTGGTCAGATTTAGACAATAGCCTACTCCATGAAGGGGTCATGGCTACGCCTTCTATGTTTGTTTATTGAATAGAGTAACTGAAATGAGGGATGTATACTGATTTTAAGATTTGTGGAATGAGTTTATGAATTTTTAATAGAATTTAATGAAGTCTTCAGTAAAGTTGTAGGAGACATGATCGTGTTTAGACAATAGCCTACTCCATGAAGGGGTCATGACTATGCTTTCTATGTCTGTTTAAGGTGTAGTGTGGCTGAATTGAGGGAGGTTTACTGATTTTGGTGTTTGTGGAGTAGTCTTTTTGTTTTTAATTTAGGTTTTGTGAAGCTCGTTGCGGAGTTGTTTTATGGATTTTATTGCTCTGCAAATGAAGTGTATTAGGGGGTTCTGGGTTTGGTTTAGCTGTAGTTTTCAGGGTTATGGCTGAGAGTTGTTGTAGCAGGCCTAACAACTGTGTCAGAGCAGTGGCATGCTGTGTGGGAGGGGGGGTTAGTGGCAAAGACATGAGGGCAGGGATGGAAGAGTTTATGTGTTCCCTCACAGGTGGCGCACTTAGGCTTATCTCAAGGTACCGTACAGATAGAGTGGTGATGTAAATCTCCAGCGGGTACTGTGAGGACAGCTTGACGGCTGTAGGTGCCTATAGTTTTATACAGTTTCTTGTTCGTTGATTCTTTCAATGAAATAGCCTACGTCCAGTTGTCCAAATATATATGTATGTAATTTCATTGGAAATGTTAAGCATTCAATATTTAGGTTATGTTTGAACTCCTTAACACAGTCTATACACTTTTAATGAGAATTGGGTGCATTCTTGAATTATTACACAACTTGAACATGGGCTTACCAATTATGGCTTAGAGTTCTATTTATTTTATGATTGAATTTCATTCATTTATTCTACCGCGTGATAAATGAATTACAAGAAAATTATTATGAAATTCTCCCATAGCGTGATGGTAATGATCGATGCAAACATAGAATAGATTTTCCAGGAAAATTAAATCAGAAAATATTTTATATTGGGATCCAATATTAATAGCATTTTAGCCAGTCGGAGGGTGTGTACGCTCAAATTGATTCTGGTTGTCAATTGGTTTGTAGAGATGGGCATCAGTAGTCGACTGACAAAAGTTAAAACCATCGACTTGTTTGACTGCTTTTAGAAAACAGTCGAATGAATTCAACGACTACTCACCTTAACATAAACAAGTCGTTGGCAAACGACTGAACTGATCCCAATTGTTTTAACATGCTCTGAGCGCTGGCATAGTTTTACGTTCTGGTCATAAATTGTTTGTATTCACATGGTT
Organism: Meconema thalassinum; assembly: GCA_946902985.2. Classification (NCBI taxonomy): domain Eukaryota; kingdom Metazoa; phylum Arthropoda; class Insecta; order Orthoptera; family Tettigoniidae; genus Meconema; species Meconema thalassinum. Next base: position 431,888,589 of record OX336389.2, read on the forward strand.
GCCAACATCTCCACTGAAAGTTCGCTCTCGTTACTGTTCTAAAGTGCTCTATTTTCGTGTCTCGTGTGTATTTATTCTAGGCTGTCGTGTTCTTGTTCAAGTTGTATTTCAACTCTACACTCTTAGTATGGTATTTTCTGCAAAACAACTAAGAAATAAAAGGCACGTCACAGTTTTGGCTATGGAATTGTTATATAGGCTATGAACATTCCCGAATGGGAATATGATGTTATTTCCGTTTGATCGGATAAATTATCAATTAGTATGATAAAATTGGTCCGGCTAGATCAAACATAAAATGCCAGCGTTTCGCCCCGGTGTGCCGTTGGGCTCGTCAGTTGGTACAGACACACCTCACCAATACGCATGGCTAGCACATACTGAGAAGGCCATCACAAGACACAAAATACAAGTAGTATTGACGTCACGAGTGATGCCAATGTGCTAAGGAAGTCAAGCTCCCTTTCATAAAACAAAAACCTTACCTTGGCAATCCAAATAGGCTATGAACATTCCCGAATGGGAATATGATGTTATTTCCGTTTGATCGGATAAATTATCAATTAGTATGATAAAATTGGTCCGGCTAGATCAAACATAAAATGCCAGCGTTTCGCCCCGGTGTGCCGTTGGGCTCGTCAGTTGGTACAGACACACCTCACCAATACGCATGGCTAGCACATACTGAGAAGGCCATCACAAGGCACAAAATACAAGTAGTATTGACGTCACGAGTGATGCCAATGTGCTAAGGAAGTCAAGCTCCCTTTCATAAAACAAAAACCTTACCTTGGCAATCCAAATAGGCTATGAACATTCCCGAATGGGAATATGATGTTATTTCCGTTTGATCGGATAAATTATCAATTAGTATGATAAAATTGGTCCGGCTAGATCAAACATGAAATGCCAGCGTTTCGCCCCGGTGTGCCGTTGGGCTCGTCAGTTGGTACAGACACACCTCACCAATACGCATGGCTAGCACATACTGAGAAGGCCATCACAAGACACAAAATACAAGTAGTATTGACGTCACGAGTGATGCCAATGTGCTAAGGAAGTCAAGCTCCCTTTCATAAAACAAAAACCTTACCTTGGCAATCCAAATAGGCTATGAACATTCCCGAATGGGAATATGATGTTATTTCCGTTTGATCGGATAAATTATCAATTAGTATGATAAAATTGGTCCGGCTAGATCAAACATAAAATGCCAGCGTTTCGCCCCGGTGTGCCTATTTGGATTGCCAAGGTAAGGTTTTTGTTTTATGAAAGGGAGCTTGACTTCCTTAGCACATTGGCATCACTCGTGACATCAATACTACTTGTATTTTGTGTCTTGTGATGGCCTTCTCAGTATGTGCTAGCCATGCGTATTGGTGAGGTGTGTCTGTACCAACTGACGAGCCCAACGGCACACCGGGGCGAAACGCTGGCATTTTATGTTTGATCTAGCCGGACCAATTTTATCATACTAATTGATAATATGGAATTGTTACCGGTACTTTCAGTTCTAGTAATTTAATTAAGTATTGCTCTATTGCTTCACTTATTCAGAGTACATACAGGTAATGTGTCCTATACCAATATCGGGGAACATTTACTCATTGCAACATTGGATATAATGGCTGCACTATACACAACGCCGCAACCTCCATTCGAAGCACAGTAAAAATAAATAACTTGGATCAATTTCAATTTCTTTTCAGTACATATTATTCTTAAAAATAAATGAGACCAACCAGGTGGTATAGTTCTTGGTTGACACTTCTGGGGTCCATGTTTGATTGCTGAATGTCAAGAAATCTAATTCTAGTCTGAGGGTAAGAACAGGGTACACACAGCCTAGTGAGGTAAACCGGGAAATGTTGGGTTTGATTCTCCGCTTAGCCACCCAGCAAGTGGTTTATCATGGGTTCCCACACATACAGAATTTAAATTTCTAGGTAATTTCCATCTTGACTGCCTCCTGTAAATCCGAAAACAAGTAGGGTAGTCGTATTCATTCATTCCTATTCATGAGCTTAAATGGCACTCTGTCAAACGCATACATGTGTCAGAATCCAACACAACACAAAATAACATAATGACTTGATTTTGTCTGCTGTTAATTCATTTTATGGGCTTGGGACATCTTGGTCATCAGCCCCATGCAGTTGGGTGTGGGTAGAATTGCTCCGATTATGTGATGACTGTAGTAGTGTGTGTAGCTTTATAAGGGACAGGCTTGGGGAGGTGCCCCAGGAGTTGAAATAAGGTACTACCGGATTTCCATCAGGAAAGGAATAAAATAAAATAATGTTGAGGCCCACAGGAGAGATCTGCAGAATTATCTTGGCTGAGTGGACAGGGAATTTGTAACTGTTCCTGTTGGTATTTCAATTTCATTTTAGTACATATTATTAAAAATTCTTAAAAATAAATGTCCCTAACTATGGCTGCCACCTTTCCAGTCCTCATCTGAATTACAGAAAGTATAGCCTACACACTACTACAGATACCACAATAACAGAGATTATCATATAAATCCTATACACTTCCAAATATATGGGGCTAAATGAATATGTTATCAAAAGCCCTAAAATTAATATAAAAAACACAATGATTCTACAATAAGAGATTCTTTTAAAATATAGTTATAGTAGGTGCAAACATACACATAACAGCAAATTCAAGTTCTCCATTTCAAGCATTACACATTTATTAAGTTAACTGTTTCAACATACAAACTTGCATGTGTTGTAGGAATTTGCGGTTCATCGGTGTCAGCCATGGCGTCAAGGAGGTAATAGGTCCATTATCATGTGCTGTAGCCTACCATTATACCTTGGCAAGAAAGAAGAACATGCCTCAACACATACTTTTAAAAGGACCAGATTTGATTACTGTATTTTTGCTAAGTTTGATTTTGGCTCTCCCTGTTATTTTTTCTTCGTTGACAAACTTTTTAAATAAAACATGATGATTTCTAGCAGTATTGAGTGTGTTTCTTGTTTTTCATTGAAAGTCCTATTTCTCCTTTCCCCTTCACAGCATGTCATAGAATTTACTGTATTAGTGTGCCATGAAATTTGTTTATGTACATGTACTTACTGTATTTCACCCTTCAAAATTGGTGGAATGGATATATTTTAAAGGGAATATCAAATGAACTACTGTATATAAATTTTGTGATATCCAATTATTTTTCTGAAACTAATGAATTTGGCATTAATTACACTAACAATTTTAGTGTGATGAGGATCAGGTTACACCACCTATTTCCTTGGTATTCTCTCTTAAAATTTTCCTGTTATTGCGAACAGCATCAATCATTTTAAGATATGAATATTCTCCCTTCCCAGTACTTTTCCTTTCTAGTTTAATCTCGGAACTAATCGGCTATAATTGGGCCTACAGTGGTTAATTGGAAGGGACCATTTTTTTTATTGAGTAATAATATGCTGCAGACCTTATAGTAGCCTAATTCTTGTCAATGCAATATGCTCCAATTGCAACTGAAAGAAATGTAAACATGTAAATTATTGATGAGGTCATGTCCTAAATGCTGTGATTGCTCATTTCAGAGTTCCGGAATTCACAATTTCCCACTTTGGTATTATTTAAAAAAAACTGTTATTGCTATTTTGAATGTGATTTATTTCGTGTAGATCATATTATTATCTCCACACTTAAAAACGTGTGCTATAAGTATTGGGAAGATTGTGATTTTCGGAACATTGAAGTGGGCAGAGCAGTTAGGACGAGAATATTTAGCGGAACGAGGGGAAGGGGTGGGGTAGGCTACTCGCACGGCCGTGCTCAACTAGTACCGCGGTCAAACACCAGACAGCGCTGAAGTCTTAGTGACCAAGAATTAGCATGGCTGTCGGCTATCTGTAGTAGTAGGTAATCTGTGGCCAGAATGGAAGAAGAACACTATTGGCAACTCAAACTAACACTTGGGGCGCTGTAGTCGGTCTGGATAAGTAGGGTAAAAATACTCAATAACACGCGTTTGATATGGAACACTTTTTTATTTTTCGGTTATAATCAGTAAATGTGGTCCCTGAAATAATGACAGTGTTATTTTCAATTGTATATATGTATACATGTGGGATACACGTGATCTACAGTTGTATTATCCAGAGTTGGAATCTGACAGTTCGGCGCCACTGGTCAAAAACATTTGACGACTAGATCGCACGCAAGGCTTGTTGCCATGGAAACCTTACAGCGCTGCCAATTTGAATGACGCTATTTAGGAAGTTGGAATGGGACAACAAATACGGCATCGAAATAAACGGGGAAAGGCTGACACACTTACGGTTCGCAGACGATATTGCACTGCTAGCAAAATCGGCAACAGACTTGGAACAAATGCTAGCGGACCTGGACACTGTCAGTAAAGAAGTAGGTTTATCTATGAACCCCCTAAAAACAAAACTGATGACCAACTCACTGGAAGTACAAATCCTCATCAATGGCAAACCACTAGCGTACACCCAGGAATACGTCTTCCTTGGACAAAACCAGTCATTTGACTGCTCCCAGGAGAAGGAAATCAAGAGACGAGTTGGACAAGCATGGAAGAAGTTCTGGTCCTTAAAATTTATATTGATGGACAAATCCCAGAAAATAAGTCTAAAGTCAGAAGTGCTAGAAAAGTGCGTAATGCCGGTACTGCTATACGGCTGTCAAACCTGGGCGTTAACAGAGAAGCAAAGGCAAACAATCCGGGTATGTCAACGCAAAATGGAACGGAAGATCCTTCAAGTTTCCTTGAGGGACAGATTACGAAACGAGGAGATAAGAAGAAGAACTGCCATGAAAGATGCCGTGACAACAGCTGACAGGCTAAAATGGAAGTGGGGAGGCCACGTGGCCAGAATGAAAGACGATCGATGGACGCACAAACTAACGGTATGGGACCCCAGGACAGGAAGAAGGAACGTGGGTAGACAGAGGACCCACTGGGATGACTCAATCGTAAGGAAGACAGGCAAACACTGGACGAGGATAGCAAGGGAGAGACAAGAATGGAGACGTATGGAACTATAAGAAGGGAAGAGAAGGAGAGCTTCAACAATGAAAGATCCTGGTAGACAGCACACCTATGACATGAAAGATACACTTCTGCAACCTGTAACAAGCCAAACAACGCACGTAAAGCGAAGTGAAATGTAGTGTTAGTGAAGTGAACTATAGTGAACTGTAGCAAGTGGAGTAAAAACTTGTACACAACTCCTTAGGACTAGCTCGCCTAACGAGTTTAAACCAGAGCACGTCCCTGTTCGCAGGAGGCCTTTGTCCTTGTGGGATTATCTAGGCTATATTTATTTATTTATTTATTTATTTATTTATTTATTTATTTATTTATTTATTTGGCCACGTGCTTGTCGCTCGAAAAGTCGCTTGTTTGGTTGCCTCCAGAGTGCACACTGACCTTGCTGCGATGTTTTGAATTAATTAGTTAATTACTTTCTCATGTAGGATTTATACTTATTTATACTTTATACTTATATTTATAATTCATTAGTGTCCGTTATTTATTTATACAGTGTTAGTGTAAGTTTAAGCTTAGGTTCGTGTGAATTAGATTAAGGTTAGCTTTGAGGTTGAAAAGCTTATTGTCGAAGGGGTTGAGCAAGTGACAGCTGAAAACTGGGCGAAGGTGGTGTCGCATGTGGAAAGAGTATTAAGCGAAGCGCGGGAACGTGAAGGTGTTATCGACACAGCTGTGGACGACCTCACAATTTCCCCCGGCGATTCCCCTTCCACCAGTGCAGGATCCAGTTACGGAGAGGAGCGGGATGATGATGATGATGATGATGATGATGATGATGATATGGATGGGATAGAGCCTCTTCCCAGTGATTAGATTCTGTCTTCTAAAGGGTGAGTTAATAGCCTATACAATGAACGTATATTTTTTAATACATTTATATGTTTCTTGTGCCTTGAAACTTATTCTACAGGAGATATAAATTGTTAAATAACACGGAAACAATCACGTGTTGTCGTTTCGCTTTGAACATTTTTGCTTTATGATAGTAGGCTATTCGTAATAATGCTATTGCTATTGGCAACTCAAACTAACACTTGGGGCGCTGCGGTCGGTCTGGATAAGTAGGGTTTAAAATACTCAATAACACGCGTTTGATATGGAACACTTTTTATTTTTCGGTTATAATTAGTAAATGTGGTCTCTAAAGTAATGACAGTGTTATTTTTAATAGTGTATATGTATAACTGTGCGATACACGTGATCTAATTTGTGTGTTCCACTGGATTTTTGGTGTCATTTGCATATTATCAAGCATCAGTTTTTATGGTTGATGTAGATCAGCTGATTCAAATTTACACAGGGCTACACTTCGGACATTATTTCGGTACTATTATGCGCAATATAATGTAAATGTCGATCATGAGTCAACGCCGAGGACATTCAAATAGAGAAATACGGTACATAAACAAATAAATAACACACCGAAGCTGTGCTACTTTTATCATTCCGAGACTAGCATCCACGCAAACCAGACGCCACTGTTCCAAGCTCCGACTTATATCGTGAATTGATGTCAAACTGATGATCCGCCAGCCATTCCGCCAAGCCTACACCTCGTAATCGCTAAGTTCTTCGATATTCGAGCTATTCCACTACGAGTCATGTAGGCCTAATTTGCCTCCCCGTGGGCACTGTAGAATGAGTGATTCCGCTACCATTCAAATATTCAACACCAAACCCACCTTTTAACCATCCAAATCAAGCAATTCCTATCGCCCCCCGAGTTTTAATACAAGTTAAACTCATCCCTTCTCCCTACCAAGCAGCCAATAATTAATTATTTAATTAATTATTCAAGTAACTTCAATCTTACCAGCGCGCCCATCGTAACAGCTGTTTTTAAACTGAATCACCTTCGCTGGCTTTACGTCGCAGGTCTTCTGTCTGTCTACCTCGACAAGTGTTAGATCCTTCCCGGGGTGGAAAGGTATTATTATTAGGTATTAGGTATCATCACATTTCGTCTATTGCTATTTGCATCTTTTGGAAAGTGATGAAAACGTATATCCGCAGCCCTCTTATACATCGACTTACAGCCGTAAACTGAGCAATACACTTTGCTTTTACTCATTTTTCACTCTATCAATGAGTAAAACTTATTACTTATGTATAAAGACACGAACAATTTACCACGATCTGTTTACCAATACAAGAAACCATATACAAACAGTCACCACGTGACAAATGTACCCTACTTGGTAAGTTTCTCATTTTTACCGCTAGATGTCATATCAGATAGCTGGAGTTGCCAATTCATTACAATATTTTAGTCCTCTCCTCAATTTGATGGGCTATTATTTCATTTTACAGTGTGCACCGAACAGTTTTAAGCATTGCTTTGTTGACTATTTTTGAAATCCATCTGAGTAAAAATGTAATAACGATGCTAATGATATTATGAGCATGATGAAAAGAGGGGGAGGGTGGAGGCTAGCATACGTGGCAACACTGCCTTTAGTTCAACGGTTCTCCGCCGAACTGTCAGATTCCAACTCTGGAAAATACACCTATAATTTGTGTGCTCCACTGGATTTTATGTGTCAATTGCATATTATCAAGCATCGGTTGTCTGCTGGTATTTGTTTTTGTGCAGTTCGAGTCATGGCGCTGTTACGTTTAAACGCTATATTTGAGTTTGCTCACTGTACCATAGACTCTAGAAATTATTTGCTGCTTGGAAGGGCGAAGGGATGAGTTTAACTTGTATTAAAACTCGGGGTAGACAGGAATTGCTTGATTTGGATGGTAGGTATTAACCCTGCGAAGTCAAATTAGGCCTATATGACTCGAAGTGGAATGGCTCGGATATCGCAGATCGAGGTGATGGCGGTTGGTAGGGTTATTGGAAATGAACTAGGGAGCGAGGAAGGATACCTGACTGATGAAGCTTGGCTGTCCTCGGCTGGTGTGAGCTTGGCTGTCTTGGTACGGCTTGGCTCGGCGAGACTGTGCTTGGCTGTCTAGGTGCGGCTTGGCTCGGCGTAAGTGAACAACCCGTCCTGTCGTCAGTGAGTGTAGTGGTGAGTGGTCCAACCCGCTCTTGTTGCCCGTATTTATTTGGTATCGTCACCTTTCGGCTATTGCTATTTGCATCTTTTGGAAAGTGATGAAAACGTATATCCGCCGCCCTCTTATACATCGACTTACAGCCGTAAACTGAGCAATATACTTTGCTTTTACTCATTTTGCACTCTTATCAACGAGTAAAACTTATAACTTATGTAAAAACACGAAGAATTTACCACGATCTGCTTACCCATACAAGAAACCATTATACAAACAGTCACCACGTGACAAATGTACCCTACTTGGTAAGTTTCTCATTTTTACCGCTAGATGTCATATCAGATAGCTGGAGTTGCCAATACCAGACCCAAAACAACTGTGAACATGGGCTCGCCCATTAGCGCACAGAACATTGCTTGTTAGCCCTTTATAAGGTAATAGAAACAGAGAATACAATTTGTTGGGATCAGTTTTTGTTTTTTGGAGACCACCTTTTGGTGTACTGGCTAGCAAATTGCTGTCCATTCTTGGCTGTCACCGCGGAGTCCCGGGTACGATTCCCAACAAATGTAATTCTGGTCTGAGAGCTGGAACAGGGTACACTCAGCCTCGTGATGCAAACCGAGGAATATGTGGGTTGGATTCCTACCTTAGCCGTCCTGGAAGTGGTTCTTCTGTGGATTCGCACTTCTACTCCAGGCAAATGCCGGGATGGTACCTAACGTAAGGCCACGGCCGCTTCCTACGCAAATCCTTCCTCAATAACAAATATAAACACTAGTAGAGACATCACAGTGTCACAGGTTATCAGATAAATTACACAGACACACAAATACACGGGGCTACATGGCCACGATGTCACAAAGCCCCTACAACAATCATCATCAACAACAACAACAACAACAACAACTCTTGCTGTCACCCATGATGTCCAGATTCGTTTCACGGCTCAATCAAGACATTTAGTTCTGGTCTCAGGGTTAGAACCGGGTACTCTATGCCTCGTGAGGTAAGACTGTGAAGAGGTGAGTTTTATTCGACTCAATTTTAAAAAAGAAAACATAATTGCCGACAAAACAACAACACAGGTTATCAGATTTTGTGTTTTCACGTACTTCGGTATTCGAAAGATTCTTTAAAAGGCCGTATACCCTGAAACATATTTTCTTGCCTCGCTGTTCGACTGCCACTCGGCTTGCTACGGAACATTCTTATGAGTTCAAAACTTCCGCTCACAGCACTAACTTCCATAAGCTCCACTACTGAATTGATACAGCCATGCTGTCACTGTTATCTTTCCCAGCGAAACTAAATATTTCAACACCTAACCATTCTTCGCTCTAATTATCCCTTCAGTTCAAGAGCAGATGATATCTCCCGAACGGCTGGTCGTATCGTCATGGGGTTTGCACAGTCAGCTTCAGAATGTTTAGCTCTGTAACATAGGTTCATCTAAATAATTGGATAATTAATGATCTTCGTGCGCGGAGAGAAATAGAGATTTCATACGGCACAGCGAGCCCAGATTGCGTAGTTAACTAGGCAACGCCGCGCTATGCAATTGGCTGGCGCGGGTGAGCGCGTGAATCTGGCTCCTCCCTCATGTTCACAGTTGTTTTGGGCCTGGTATAGGAAGTGAAGCTTCGATCTTTTCGCGTTCCTCTATAGACGGCAGCACATATGGTCGACTAGGGCGCTAGCTGCGAGTCGTGCACGCATGTATTTTGACTGGAGTAGGTATACACCACTGCTGCCAACATACATAGATTGACACTAATGGTCCAGTATTCTAAAAAAAAAAAGCAAAAATATGATGTTGTTGGGTTTATATAACAATGAGAATGCATGCATTAGTACATGTACGCTTTTAAATCAAAGACGAAATGTCATTAAACGTTTACAGCTCTTCCTAGTGCATCGTCGACTAATTGCCAGTTACGTACTATCCCACGACATAGTTGGCTATCATTTATGATTTGTTGATGCTTTTTTGCCAAGCCGTTAGTTTATCATTTATATACATTTTGCTTTATAATAAGTGTTATTCTTCTTGCGATATATGTTACTTTTCGTTTTCGCTGAAAAATAACATAAAAGCAACATAAGAAGCGATGTGGTTTTTATTGCGCTGCTCTTTGGTGCAGTAAGAAATGTATTTCGATGCACAGTTTCCTGCCGATCCGATGCTGGTAGGTAAGTCATGAACAACTATTTTCGCTGATAAATTCTTTCATTTGGGTATACGGGAGATAAAAAAAACTTGTATTAGGTAATGAATTACACTACCCATATCTACTATTATAATAATATAATTGTACCCCACCCAATCATTGGGCAAATTCGAGTTGACTGACTGAAGAGGCAAAGAGTTACAACTGATAGTGACGAGTATATGTTAGCCATATAAAAATGTGTGTGGCTACTGCAACTCAGAGAAATGAGTTACAGGCCAGTAGAACGTTTTCAGTTAGGTTTATGTATTTTTTTTTATATTCAAGCTAAATTTGTAGTAGGCCCTAGTGTGTTATAGACATAGCAATTAATATCTTGTAGCTCCTACACATGTCTATATTTGTGCAATTTTTCTTTTCAGATGCAGGGAGTAGGCCTAGTAGGCTAGTTGTTCTGTGGAAGGGATGATGTGTTCGGGAAATCTGTGTGTGACATGATTACGCATCGAATATGCAGTGTTAATTTTGCCAAATGGTTCATCAGAAGGCACTTAAATACAATTTACCTGACTTCTGATGCAGTACCTACTATGTATTGTTGCTGAAGGTAAGTTAAAATGTGTCCTGTCATGTAATAATGTGCTATGTATTGAAATATAACATTAACGTGCAACTAAAAGAAAAAAAAACTTTGTGTTGCAGGGACCTCTGATGATTCAGGCATGAGAATTGAGGACACCGAAGGTGATGGAAGCTTTATACCGTTGGGGTCAGCAGAGAACAAAAATTGAACAAAGGAGAATTGCATCCTCTAGAGTCTAGACAGTCTAAACTTCTGTGGACATTGTCCTATATAAAATACTTAATTTTGACCAATTGAAAATGAGTTCCACCTTTCTCGGTCCGTGAGTGTATTTATATGTGGGGTGTGAGTGACGATGGTGATTGTTGTTTTAAGGGGCATAACATCGAGGTCATCTGCTCCGATGAGGAGTGTGTCTTCCTGTGCATCATATTTTTGTTTTAATTGTGTCAACCTTGCCCTTCTGATTGCATAGTTCTTGACTTGACACCTATCTGCCATGTGTGTTCATTTGTAAGGAAATTCATTTGCAGTATTTTAATGCAGTATTGTTCGAATGGGTGTGAACCATACTGGTTAATGTGACAATGTTGTTTAATATTGAGCTTGGTACATACAGGGTTTGTCCTGAAAGTAGTGGGACTGAGTCAATTTAAAAAAAAATATTGACAGAAATGATACATCTGCTCAATATTCTTCAAAGTAGGACCCTTCTGCATCCACACACCGCTGTCAGCGAAATTTTCAACCCTCGCATGCTTTCTGGAAGGCAGCAACCGGAATGCTGTCGAGCTCTCTCCTCATGGTTGTTGCAACACTTCCACGGAGCCGTGACGATGCCCTTTTACGGTGGTTTTGGGGTGGGAGAAGAGGATAAAGTCTGCTGGGGAAATGTCGGGACTGTAGGGTTGCGATGTTACGTTGGGCCAGGTACGCCAGCACGTGGATGGCTGTGTGGCATGGCACATTGTCGTGATGGAGCCGCCAGGAGTTAGCGATCGCTGGTCAGACACGGACGACGCGTTTTCTCAGCCGTTTAAGAACCTCCATGAAAAAACCTTACTCTGCGGTCATTGTCCAAAAAATTCTTTACACTTGCCACATTCTCATCCGTTGTGGTGCTCGAAGGTCGTCCTGAATGTGCACCGTCTTCAACTTCCTCTATCCCCTCCCGAAACAGCTTGTATCAGTAAAAAAAAAACTCAATCTGCCCATGGCGTTATCACCGCAAGCTGTCTTGATCATATCATAAGTCTTTTTCCCGGTTTTGCCGAGCATAATACAAAATTTTATGGCGTAGTGCGCTGTTTCAACAGAATAACTATGATGCAGCGCGACGGTTGCACTTGCAAAGGTTATGGACACGAGCGATTTACAATCCACCTCAACTGGGAACCAACTGTGTGGCTGACTCCCAGCCTTCCTAACATCCCCCTCCACCAACCCCAGGTGGAGAAACCGCGGGCAGTCTATCCGTCTGCGGGGGGAAAATCCAGTCGGACTACTTTCAGGACAGACTCTGTACTTTTATTGGTAGGCCTACCAGTGAAGGTCACGAGAATCTATGAAAACCATTTCTTAATGAAATTAGCCCTTAATAACTTTTATAATGATTCAAAATTGATCTGGAAATGATGTAGTCACTCCTCCGCTGTCTATAACCCGCTCGCCTTCCTAAATTATATCACGACTTATATAGTAAAATTTCAGCTGTGTTTGCTATTATCCGCATGAATTATGCACAAGTACAGCATTGCCAAACCCACGCATACGGTACTAATTGTATAGGCTTCTTTGCTCTTTCTTTTGTGTGCTATAAAATTTGGTTTTGTAAAGATCACATTTCCCTGGACCAATAATTATGACAATGGTTGCAGCCTAAAGTTTCGTCAACAGTACCTCGCTAGTTTGCCACGGCAAAGGCTTCACCTAAACCCGACTATTCTGACCTTCGTTTTGTCCACACCAATAATTACAATGGTTACAGCCTAACACGTCAAATCCAGTGATTGTTTGACAATGGCTACAGCCCAGGTCAGTTTTTATGATTTTGCTTGCCTACCATGATACCAGTTTCTGCCTTGAGAAAGGATAATCTTATCAACATTTATCACATTTTAAGGTGTCCAGAGGAAGACTCAGCCTTGTCAGCTATTGGCAGATCGATGGAAACTTGTTTAAGAACACAAAACTAAACAGTGTAGCTCCAGCCTCCCAGACTGGCTGTGGCTTCATGGACAGCGACTATAGTTGGACCAGATTTTCGTGCGTCTGTAACAGAACTACTATCGACTAGGTTTTCAGCTGATATGATAATGTGCCACATATTGCAGCTACACTTCGACCCTACAACCTTGTGCACAGAAGACAAGAATATTACCGCTCAGTTACTGCGTATCTGACAATGCTCTTCTTTTCTATTCCTTCCAGAATGGCTGGTCACGTCTTCTTGCCGTACAAGGATTTACAGCCCAACAAAATTATTGTTAGGTTGAATTTCCTGTGTAGAGGCAGAAAGGAAAATGAACTCAAAGTATATTACACAGTAGGAGTGCATAACTGCCTGCAAACATGGATTCTGACAGTTACTAGGCTATATTGAAGGTTCATTGTGTCTCACAATTTGTTAGAGGTATGTTTTGTCAATACACACACTGTACAAGTCATGTTATAACAAGGGGGTGGACAGCATAGTAGAAAACATCATTAATTGTGAATGCAAGTGGAACGCGACACTTGCAGCAGACATGAATGTGGCTTTTACATACCTTGTGTCCTCATTTCATCTTCTGGGCGATATTACGTATTGAAATTACGAACCCTGGTCACTACTGAACCTCATATATGTGCTCAAATTCGTAATTATGTGTTTTATTTCTTGCTATTCTAAAAACTGGGCACCATATTTCGACAGCCCTTTCATCTCGTTCAACTGTCAACAAGGTGCACTCTATCGGGACGCAGCGAGGAGCACACATTGCTGCCAACATGTGAGATACAAAATCACTGTTGATCAAAAAAAAAAATATTCATCTGGACGTGTTAGTCTGTAACCATTGTCAAAACTCAATTGATCTGGGCGCATTAGGCTGTGCTGTGCGCAGCTGGCGGGGCACGGTTGACAGAAAACCATTGATCTGGGCGCGTTAGGCTGTAACCATTGTAAAAACCACAGTTGTGTGGGAAAAAATTATTTCAGCGGAGATATTGCGTAGTAAATACACAGCAGATAAAATTTAAAAAGACACTCATTTCAGCCGAAAGAAAGAAAAAAAAAACGTATTTATCACAGAAAAGAAAAATATTGCTCACATTTATCACGGAACAGGAAAATAAGTTTAATTATGAAAGCAAAAAAAAAACACTCATTTCAGTGGGAAAAAATCATTACAGAACGAAATTTTGCACAAACTAGCGTAATTAGAGCGGTGGAAAAAAGTAGCTGAAAAGCACACTCATCTGCAGTGAAGCGAAGATCGCCCACCTCGAGAAAAAATACGTACAATAAGTACTGCAGGTATCACACATCCAAAGTTGCATTTTATAGATTTAATGGACGTAGACGATTATAAACACAACGAAGCATTAAGCTCTGTTGAAATTCATTGTGATTCTATAGAAAACTATAATTTACAGACTAAAAATCAGATTTTGAATTCAAAATTTAAATGTATCTACATCAATGCACGAAGTGTTCGGAATAAGTTCGAGGATATTATGCTCCTTATTGACGAGATTTTAGAAATAGATTTAATAGTCATAAGAGAAAATTGGTTGTCAGACAAAGAAACACACTATTATAACATTCCAAGCTTTGAATCACACCATGTAACACGAGACGGGGCTGGAGGAGGTCTGTCAATTTATGTATCTAGAAAATGGGCAACCAAGGTTATTAACACCATTAATAGTTATCACAGTATACTTCAAATTGAAATATTTCAGAAACACAGAAGATACAGTGTAATTTCTCACTATAACCCAAGGGAGACTAATGCAAACGAATTTATGCTTGACCTTGAACGCATACTTTGCAATACTAACCCAAACACACTATTCATCGGAGACGATAATATAGATTTTCTAAAAGACAGCATTATTCACAGGGCCTATTCGTCTTTACTGAATTGCTTTAGTTTTTATCCATGCAATACAAAACTGCCAACAAGAATAACGCCTACTTCTTCAACTTTAATTGACCATATACATTCTAACTTTGTCAATGATAACTTCTATTTGTATAATGTTATGAGTGACCTTAGTGATCATAATATTTTAATTCTAGAAATTACATCACAACCAGAAGTGAGTACGCAATTCAATAATCGTTCAAATATACAAACATTTACGAAAATAAGTTATGCCAAACTGAACAATTTCTTTTCAAAAAATAAATTGCCAAATCTATCTACTGATGTCAACGAATCATATAATCAGCTTTGTGATTTCATCAGTGATGGACTTAGGACAGCTAGTATAAATATTAAGCAAAAACCACAGGTAAAAGGCACACATAATCCATGGGCAACACATGAGTTTCTGGAAGCGGTAAAAAGAAAAAATAATTTGTATGCAAAAACTAAAACTAAAAACCCTTCAACTGAAACCATTAAAGAGTACACACAATGTAGTAGGGATGTGACTAGAATGAAAAGAGCGCTGAAAAAGTTATACCACAACAATTTAATTATGGAAGGGAATACGATGAAAGGAATGTGGAAGGCAGTAAGTCAAATACTTGGCAAAACCTCATAATACACGAAACATTGTAGAAATTGAATATGAAAACGTACGATACACCTCTGGCCAAGATATATGTAGAGCATTTAACATGTATTTCATAAATGTTGTAGAAAACTTGGTTAGATATTACTCCAATGAAACCAAATTCGCCTTCGAACCAGACGATTTGTAACTCACTATACATAAAACCAACAAATGTGACGGAGGTTAAACAAATCATTCAAAACCTTGCGAACAAAAAGAATTACACAGACGATGGAATAAATAACATACTCCTTAAGAGATGTGCCAATCATCTGGCTCCATTGCTTGCTGATATAATTAACTTGTCACTGCAAACAGGAGTAATACCAGATAAATGTAAATTAGCAAGAGTGGTGCCAATATTTAAAAAAGGTGATGTATCTAATCCCAGTAATTACAGACCGTTGTGTATATTATCCTCACTTGTAAAAGTACTGGAAATAGTAATCAAAAACAAGTCCTGAATTTCCTAACAAAAGACAATTTCTTCTTCAAATATCAGTATGGCTTCCTTCCCAAACATAGCACTGATTCAGTAGCATTTGACGTAGTGTCACTTATACATAAAGCATTAGACACCAATAAAATAGCAGCAGGACTATTCATAGATCTTGCTAAGGCATTTGACACAGTTAACCATATCTTGTTGCTAAGTAAATTATCAAATGCAGGAATTAGAGGAATAGCCTTTGAGAGGTTTAAAAACTACCTGTCTAACAGGAAGCAGTATGTTAATATTAATAAAACTAAAGGGTCCATCTCTGATGTTAAATACGGTGTCCCACAAGGGTCAGTGCTTGGACCATTGCTGTTCCTGATATTTATTAATGATATAGGTTATTTAGAGTTTACTGGTAAAATATTTCTATTTGCAGATGATATATTTCTACTTTACGAGAGTGCATGTGAACAAAGAATTATGGAGAATATGCAAAAGGATTTAAATATACTAACAACATGGCTTTCAAAAAATAATTTAAACATAAGCGCCTCAAAAACAAAATACATGCTATTTCATAAACCAGCTTACAGTTCAAACACTTCCAGCATAGTTAAAATTGGCAATGCGCCCATCGAACGGGTTAAACAATACACATATTAAGTTGGAATGATCATGTCACAAATGTGAAAAAGAAAATTGTGAGTGTAATTGGTGTTCTAAAAAGGTTAAGGGATTATGGAATAAGCAATCAACATTTAAGGAGCATATATGCCTCTCTTATTCATTCTCACCTTATGTACATGAACATAATATGGGGTAAATGTACACAGGAATCAATAAATGAGCTCGAAGTACTCCAAAAAAGAGTAATTAAAATCATGTATGGTTACTATTTTAGGAAACCGACTGTACAAGTATTTCAGGAGACAAACATATTGCCATTACGAAGCCAGCTCAACTACTCTGAAGCTTTATTTATGTTCAGATATAAACATGGTCTTATTAGTATTAATACTGAACTTCAATGCAGGAAAGACATTCATACCCATAACACAAGATCAGCAAACCAATTATACGTGGAGTCAACAAACACAACTAGATATGGTATTAAAAGTATTTCCTATTCAGCCAGCACAACATATAATAACTTACCTCCTAAACTGAGACAAATTGTAAACTTAAACAAATTCAAAAAGGAAGCATGCAGGTACTTCCTGAAACAATATGTTGAAGAATATAGATGAACTCATAAGCACTGAATAAATCTTCCTACCACCTTAGTATATTCTAATATTAAGTTAGTTACTAAGCCATATTTGTAAAGGGCGGTCCCCCCTTGAGCTATCAGCTCACTGGGACTTTCTGTACCCTATAAATAAATAAATAGTACCACTTTTATACTTTCATGGCGGAAGGTCCTTTTAGTGGGTGGGTGGATATAGGCCTAGTTCCGAAGTTATTTTAACGTTAACTGATGTACTCTGGCTTCTTGGGGATAATTAGTCTTGAAGAGATGTTCCGCTATGTAGCCCGTAAAATGGGCCTTCTTCTTTCAGAAGATTGGAATACTGTATCGCACATTTCTCCACTCCTGTTCAATGTTTTGAGTGTGCACTGAAAGTTGTGGAACGTTGGCAGCCTGCATGGTGAGGATATTTTTGTTGAAGACTTCGCCGCTTCTCTGGGTAGTAACAAATTCCAACTTGTGGTTAACTCGCAGATGTACAAAACCATCATTTTCAAGTGCATTGTACGCAGCCCAGCAGTCCGAAATAAAATTATCGAACCCGGTAATATCCACTGCCAAATTATTTGGAAGAGTGTCTCTGTGTTCCTTTGGGCGATAGGGACGATAAAAACTTCTTTTTGTTTCACGTTCCACGGCACCAAAAACCCACTGTCCTTCTATTGCGCGTCCCATATTATATTTTCTTTTCCCAAATTTTGCCTCGTCAATTTCGACTATTATTCCGGGGCCTCCAATTGGTGACCTGTTTTGGAATAACCAATGCTCACAGACTTCTCGGCAGAAGGATGACCAGTCTACAATACTATTGGCAGATATTTGCAGTTTGGTACGCATTGTTTGCTGTCGTGGATTTGGGAGGATGCACCACAGAACACAGATATTTACTATGTCGCGTACAGGCAACTGAGCTTTGGAAAAAAGTACTTTCGGTGGCTCTTTTCTTGAAATTGCAAAACCTTTTGGGACGTCTGGGAAGTCTCTTGTTGCATGTTACAGCAACGTTATGTTTTATCCAGCGAACTTCGACTTCGCGCTGGCATTTCGGGCATGTTAGTGTTTTCGCTATTACATTGTGTTGTTGCAATAGCTGCAGCAACCTCTTTGGATCATCGTAGAACTGCCGATTGAAATTGCAGATTGTTAGGAGGCAATTTCCACAATCCATGATCAATAACAAATTCAATTGGGCGCACTATCTATGAATTGAGTGGTGCGCACGATTGATGCGCACTAGCGACCGAATTGGACGCTTCTTTGTTTTTCATAGTACCGTAAGCGCAAGGTTGACAATACTGTCATGATACTGTTTTGATAAAGATCGATGAGAACAATGGTGCTGACAGCTGTAATTTTAGCTATAAAAGCCGTGTACATATTTGGGATGGCTGGGTGGGTCACAGACATCGGAGGAGGGAAAATCTACTAAAACATCGCTCCCTGATTTATTTCCCAGAGTTTCATAAGGTATTTTGGTTAATTCATGTATTGTAGAGAATTTTATCGCGCGTTCTACCTTCATTCACCGCTACCCTAGATTCATGATTTCCGAAGCGTAACCAAATTAACTTGGTTTAAAATATATTTACCATCAATACATTTGTAACGGAAGTTTGAAACATTATCAAGTCTCTTGTCTTGACCCACTGCATGCCATTTCAGAAACACAGGGAGGAATAGGAAGATGAGATGTGTGGAGGGATATCTCCAATCTGATGATTAGTATAGTATGCACTTGTGTAAAAGACTACAATCAAGCCCTTTCTTTTCCACTGCTTTGAGCGACAGGCCTACAAGTGAGAGAAGCACTATATTAATATTGCATCGTCTTGTAAAATTTGTATATTGTATGTGTTCATTATCTTGTTTTATATGTACAATGGAATGCCATACTGTACACTGTATAATTTGTAAATTATATGTAGGCCTATTAGCCTAAAAAAATAATGTATTCATATATCTTCATTTTATCTGTTTATTTCCTTCAAACCTTCCTCATTCATCTTATTTTAAAAATAAGTTGTTTAAGCTTTGTATATTGGGACTTTCAAAGCAATCGCGGGAGAAATAGAATTAAAAAAGAAACACCCGCGGGAAAAATAAATTAATTATAGAATGTGATTTACATAACTACGTGACCTAGGCAACTTTAAAAATAAAATATGGAAACTTCTCTCAAATACTTCCAAAAGCAACTATCTAACCTCAAAATGTAGCATACATTAGTAATTTAAATGCCGCGCCATTTTGCGGTGCGTTTCACCCGTCGCCAGAGTGCAGTAAGGCATAACAGCTGAGGATCGAAAATAGAAAGTGATAACTATTGGCCTTATGGGAGCTTCACTTCCTAGTATTCTTCTTCCATGGTGCCAGTTTCAACTTCGTGCGATTATCCGGTCACCGCCATTTAGAGTGTGGTGTTTGTGGATGCCGGTTCATCTAATATTCAGGTTGCACATTTGTCACAACTGTTGCGGTAAGTACTTGTGAAATGTTATTGCTCAAATGTCTTCCTACTCCACATGCAATGTTCTTTATATCCACGATGTCATATTTCTGAAATATTGACTGAATAAGCTGCTATATAGGACAATTGTTCAAAAGTAATGTGTCCCCAATAAGGCCATGGGTGGCCTTGTTAGGGGCATCGCGACTTTAGGATGCATTAAAACATTTAACTATATCAGGACTTCTTTCTCATCCATAACTTGCTTTATTAATGCTATAAGGCATATTTACATTAAAAATGCATAATAAATTACGTTCTTTTTTGTTTAATTGCAGTTATGGCTCCCGTACAATCAAAACTTAAGAGAGCCCCATGGACAGGCGAACAATTGCAATCAGCTATATCAGCTGTCCACGGCGGAATGTCAGTAAAAGGGGCGGCATCATCATTTAATATCCCTAGAAGAACATTACACAACCATTTGCTGTCCGGTAATACTGAGAGAAAAATGGGGCGACCTTCCGTGTTAACTGCAGAACAAGAGGAAATGTTATGTGTAAGGCTATATCGACTAGCAGACGTTGGCATGCATATTACTGGTAATGTTTTGAAACGAAGCGCGTACTCGTTCTGCAACGAAAATAACATTAAAAATCCGTTTAACTCGTTGACCTGCAAAGCTGGGCGTCGATGGTTGGATTTGTTTCTAAAGTGACATCCGGAGGTGGCCAAACGTAGGACACAGCACCTCAACCCTGGAAGAGCTTCGAAAATAAATAAATTCATTGTTGACGATTATTTTACGAAATTGAAAGGAGTCATGATTGAAACTGATGTAGCAGATAAGCCACACTTAATTTATAACATCGATGAAAAGGGATGTCGGTGACATTACACCATCAGCAGCACGTGTTTGCTCGCAAGGGTGAAAAGCGTGTTCACATTGTAGCACCTGAGCATGCCGAAAACGTAACAATTGTTACATGTGGTAATGCAGTGGGGAATTTCGTGCCACCAATGATCCTATTCAAAGGACAAAGACTGAAACCTGAGTGGGAAGACAACCTGCCTCCAGGGAGAAAGTTTGTAATGACACCCAAAGGAAGCATGAACTGTGAAACGTTTTCTCAATGGATAGATCATTTTGCTATGTACAAATCTGCCGGTGACAGAGCGCTGCTCATTGTTGATGGTGCTTCTTCGCATCTAGACGTGAGCATTGTTTCGGCAGCGGACAAGCATAACCTCACACTTTTCTGTTTGCCAAGCAACACGACTCATGAACTACAGCCGCTGGACAAGACAGTGTTCAAGTCATTCGAGACATTTTGGGATGATGAAGTCCTAAAATTTTGGATGACTCATCCGGATCGACAAATAAATCGAAACATATTCGGAAAAATATTTTCCAAAGTATGGCTAAGATCTATGACTCCAGAAAATTTAATATCCGGGTTCAAAGCAACGGGGATATACCCTTATAATCCAGATATTATTCCCGAAGTGGCCTTTGCGCCCACTTCCCTGACTAACATTGAGATGGCAGATGGTAATCTGGATCCTGTCAACAGCTCAGGCAACCCACTACCTGACGAATCGCTTCATTCAGAATTAGAAGATGACCTTACAGTACCTTCACTGACAAGTGTTACTTCTCAGTCGGTTCATCCTGTTTCACAAGTTCCACATCACGAGCAACATCAACTAATTCCGTTCATGTAAGTGAAATCCATGACCACACACCAAACTCTCCTTTCCAAAGTAACTCCTCGTCAAGCCGATCCCTAACGGACATACTGTCAACACCTAAGAGGAAAGTAAAGAAAACCCTGCGGCGCCAACCCATCAATTCACGGGCTCAAAAAATTGTGAAGGCTCTATTTGAAGATAGACAGTCAGCAGCGAAGCCAAAACCTGCGAGGAAAAGGACGGCTCAGAAGGCACAAAATAAAGAAAGAAGTCATTATATCAACGATTTGTCTCGGCCTAGCAGCAGTGTAATTCAGCAACGCAAGCAACATACTGAACCCGCTGAGCTATGGTTCATGTGATAGTTTTAATGACAGAACATTTATGATGGGATGTTGTACCTTTGAACACACCCAGGAAGCCACGTGGAGCTGAGAGCTCACGCGATACTCTTTGAAGTAGCGTTGGATCGCACTTTTGACTTTGGTGAAAACTGCTAATTATTTATCTGAGATCTTATTAATTAATTTTATTCTTTCACAAGACTCCATTTCGTCATGCTGCATTATTAAAACATTTTTGAGAATGCTATTTTAGCTTAAGGTAAGGTAATACCCTTGCAGATACGCAAATAGGAACGTAAGTAGTCGCTCAACGACTTCGGTTTGACGACCTACTTCCTTCAGACACCCAGTGCCTTGCACTACGTCTGGAGAATCCGCCCTGTGTAGGCGTGGAATCATATCCGTCTTGTACGACGTAGGAAAGATCCGCTGTTTAGCGAGGAAATTACAATTAGTTGCCATCGAGCACGAATAAACAACGATACAAGTTATAAGTAAGAATTATAGCGAGTTATTTGCACTACGTCTGGAGAATACGCCCAGTATAGGCGTGTAATAGCATTTGTCCTGCAAGACATAGAAGAATATCCGCTTGTTAGCGTTGAATTGGTTATCAGGTGCCATCGTGCACTGGCATATTGTAAAATACTGGTATTTATGCACAGCGAGCCACCGAAACATATTGAAGATAATTATTGGCAAGTATTAGTGAATTATATAATTTTACCGGAATACCACATTTTAGTACCCACGTGTTTGTGGAGGGCCAGATGCCTTGTGGAAAATATACAGGTAAATATGTTGCAACTACTTCAAATAAGTGTGATTATAATTGTGTAACATATTTGGATTGCCAGAGTGAAGTTTTTATTTCCAAAACGACGTACATTTTACCGATGCTGCATGATAGAAAAGTAGCGTCATTAGCACGTGCAGAACCATAGAGCAGTGCTATCTCACGTATCTATTCACATCCACGAAATTAAGGCTGTGTTGTCAATTACTATTAAAGCCTACAATACTTACGACGAACATTACATTTTTGGAAAGTGAAAGAATGAATTTCATAATTTATTTCACCGTCAACGTGACCAGACTATTCCACACCATGCTTGAATCAGTCATCATGGGCTAATACCATCCTGGTATGAGGGTGATGTTTCTACGAGAACTAGCATGATGGTGAAGCTTGCAGAACCGAGGACGAGAAAGAAGGAATCCAAGATGCCATTTCCAGGCATATCCAGCCTATCCACGGAGTTGTCGACAGGAACGAATCGAACCCTAATCTTTGGAGGAGTCCAGATGGGAATCCTGATGAGGATAATACCGTTCCAGAGATCCAGAGAGGAATTTGTACAACCCTGGTTATTGAATAGAGGGCTGAGTGATAGCTTCTCCATGTCGTGAGTTTTTGGACATCCCTTCTCTTTTTCTAGTTCTGGTGGTATATTAGATTTAATGTAGTTTGTGAATCAACCACACTCTGTGTCAGCCATTTTTCTAGGTAGGGATTGTATCTAGTTTAATTTAATGTCATTTATTTCAGTAGAGTGAGACACCCTTGGGTCTAACATTTTGGTTAACCCTGGTGCAGCTTGATGAACGTCGTAGAACGTCAAAGCCTCTCTTTTGCTAAATGTGACCGTAGTCATTCGAGGCTATTTTGTCCAACCCTGTTTGGGGTGATTTTTCAAGTATTTGCTGACTTTAGTTATGACAATCAGATGTCATGGTTATTTCTTTAACTGCATTCTTTGCAGCCAGTTTTGATACACCCCTGACTTTCGTTAGAACAGTCGTATCAGTTAGGCAATCGACTGTAATTGCCAGTTTTGTAAATGCATTATATTTTCATTTTGAATAAGCTCAGAAGCTATTCTTGGTCAAGTTTGAACCTAACGATTAGAAGGAATGTTTCGTTGCCTAGCATCGAACTCGGTTCCCAACGTATCATTAAGCAGATCCTTGTATGGAATTTGCGCCACAATTATCATTTTGCTTGTGTCATGTAAGACACGTTTTTATTTGATGTTGTACTAGCAACTAGTGAATTGTATTTTTAGAGCAAAGAGCTCCAGTAATTGTAAGATTACTATCATTTAGACGTCTTTGGTAGAAAGACGGAATTATATTATTCTATTCAGATTTATTGCGTGTTTTTTACACGGACTCTTTAAAGGTTCATAACCCATGGTAAGGTTTTTTATGAACAGGCCAGATGTATAGTTTTATATTGATTAAATCGCCGGCCTTGAATAATGTGTGTTTTGTGTCGACCGAACGCAGGAATGTGGTAGCCTGCTGGTGACATAAACTGGTTTTGTAATCCAGTGACCTTGAGAGCACGCTTCATTTGTTTTCGAGACAGGACTACTTTGACAAGAGACAGAATGCTTGCTGTATTCGCTCTTTCTTTCATTGCAACTTAGCTTATGTAACCCAGTTTTCAACCCTGTCTCAGATCACATGTTTTATAGATTGCTTTTTGTTAGTTGAGCGCACTTCTTGCGTGTACCGTTTCGACGTGTACAAATTAGGTCAGGTTTTCTATAGTGAGTTGCAGGCGACCCTGTTAAATGCAGGAATTTATTGTATGAAGGTACTTGTGATTACCTTGTCCGGGAGGGTTCCCGTTGACTAGATGTTATTGGAAGGTAACTGTTGTGGACAGGCCTATCCCAGAGTTATTGAATGCGAGCTTTGCGCCGCTGGTAACCCGTGTTATTGTGTGTCCGAGTTGTTATTGCACGTTGATCTTATTCCGACTGTTGAGTCGAGGCTTTTTGGTGGAGAATGATCTCAGTGTAGACACTCCGTGCCCGAGCTATTGTCAGTATTATTCGCCATAAACCAACGATAAACCTAAACCGACATCTTAATAATAAAACGCATAATTTTGGTAAAACAAAAGCTAACTAATGAATTCTTTCTATCTAACTTTGTTCTGTTGCATTTTGGAACTGCTGACATAGTCGTGCAGTTGAAGGTAATTTCCTTGTGTGGAAATGACTAGGACAGTTGACACTTTTGTAGCGACCTGAAGCATGCGCGAATCTAGAGTTCGTAGCTTGTGGAGCTCAGGCCATGCGATGTCAGACGTGGTCTCAACTACGCATTCGTCACCGTAATTACACACATTAGATGACTATGGCTTACAAAGAGTAAACCAAGGTGTAGGCAGGAATTTAATAAAGATTTGTGTCTATTTCATTACTTATTTATGATGTACTAGTGTGTAAATCCTACATGTTACCTTATTGTGTGCTGATAGCACGTAGTTATTAAGAATAATTAAATGTTTTTCATGGCTGTACACTTAGATTTGTTGTAATTGTTTTCTGTTACGGACGTTATCGCCGTAAATTTTGTTATTAACTGTTAGGACTTAGCTAGATGATTATCGTTAAATGTAAATGTGGAAATGGTATCATCCTAACTTAGATTTGTTTTGCTACCCTGTTAAATGTAAATTCTGATATTAGCTTAATCTTGTAACTTGAACTAGGGACTTGCGTCGTACCATTTTCCTAGTGTTGCTGTTGTTGCTTTATTATTGTGAGTTAGATCTTTCGCGAGGGTTTTCCGTAACTTGTCAGGTAGGGACCTGCTCTTTATTTTCTTTTGTTTATTAGTTTGCGGACTAGCCGATTATAACCCTCCAAACTAGGCTAGGGGCTTGTGAATTTTAATAAATTTTCACGGTGTTTTACTTAAGTCTGGATGTTTAATTTCTCAGTCTAGTTTTTAAGGTGAACCTTTCCTTAGGCAGTCTATGACCATCGTCACCATGTACCACGATCCCCGTGGACTACAGTGTCTCGTGCCGCTTAGCCTATTAGGAAGTTCACCTGATCCTCACGGTAATTTTATTCGACTTATGGGATGTTAGGAAAGTCATCGTGGTTGTTGACTCGACTAACGGTCTCAATACCTCTTCTAATACCTGGTACTGCTTCCTTTGTCAACAAGATCGTGTTGCTGACATGCCTCTGTGTGTGAGTTGTCAGAAGTATGTGCACGAGGAATGTGTTGGTTTAACAAAATCAGACAAAGATACTTTTTATTGCCCGAAATGTGTGTGATTTCAATCCAAAGTGCCTGTGTCTGTTTATTTCTCAATATGTTATGTTGACCGATTTACTTTATATTCTATTTCATTGCACTGGAGACATTAAACTATGTTTAGAAGTGTATTTGCTCTCTTAGTTATGGAAATAAAATGGGGTGGCCTTATTTGAATCACTAGCTCCAAATAAGGCCACAATGAAACCAATTCAAATATGTGCTCCTCTTCCTGCATGACGCGTAACATTATATAGTATGATAGCATGAAATTAAACACAAATGTATAAACTAATTTATGTAAAATTATTACAGTCTTATTATGTACACAGCAGTACATAAAAATTCTGAAAGCTTAATGTGGCCTTATTTGGGACACCTACCTTGTTCATTTAGCCAACTTGTCTGCAATTGAATTGTGACCGAACCTTGGTTTGTTAACATGAGCTTGCTGCCGTAGGCAGACACTCCATGAGTACGGTAGCCTTATAATAACGATTTCAGATATAGGTCATGCGAGGTTAACAGGATATTACGAAATTATGTTAACACGGTGTATGATAAACCGAACAACTGTTTGACAATATCCTCTGGTTCATAACATGTTTTTATTGGTAATCACAACTGCCTTCTTATTGGGAGCAAACGGCTTGGTGAATCATCGGATCCCGTGTGATCTCCAAAGTTTAGCAACCTTGTGCGTGGCCAGAACTTGGATGAGTGACCGGCTCTTGGGAACCACGTGCTGTTGACGAGGGAAGAGAAAAAGGAAAGAAAGAAAATGGCCACCATACCGCAAATAAACTCCGGTTCAAGATTGCCTCTTCCGGAGGTGTAAACCAGCCTAAGGACTGAAAACACTTCTTCTATCTCGTTGGGTCTTCAGTTAGCTGTTGTTTGGCAAAATTCATGGGTCAAGAGCAGAACTTTACTTTGACATTATATTTCCTGTTAGGTCATCATTAGTCTGTCACAAATCTTATCAAGTTAAATGTCAGCATGTGCTGCGTAGCATGTAGGCTATACTCCAGCCCAGAGACATACATATTTTTGGTTTTTCTTTTAATGTTCACCAAAGCATCAGTACCTGGCTTTCCAAAATTCTGCTATTCGTTGCTGCAATTTATGTAATAGGGTCATGCGTCAATGAAAGTGTCTGTACAGAAGTCAGGCTCCATCATCAATGTTGCATGAGTCTTACTGTCTCTTGGGAGAAGATTTGGAAGTATAATGTAATTCATGCTTGTTTTTTGAATTACCATACAGCCAGTACCAACATCAAGCCATTTTGGTGTTTTAAACGTTAGACCTATTCTTGGGTATATTTGGGTCACTGATGCCAAATATGCCATCAGTTTTACCCTATAAGCTCTAGTCTTTTAGATATGATAATAATTATCGTTATTTATATTATCCCATTTTCAGTTAGACTTATGGCGAACATAATAAACATAAAACAAAACGCAGAGGCCATTTTTAGTTTCTAAAGCATCTGAAGGAGGTATAAAACAACACTCTAACATTACAGTTAGGCTGCAATAACACGTAGTCTTCAAAATAATCAATATTTATCACATATGAGCGGAACGGTTATTCGACACATCGGAAGCATCTTTTGTGGGACTTTCTTGAATGACATTTTTTGGGACAGTCTCTTTGCAAGTTCCAACAGTAACCGGCCACCATGCGCACATCCCATCTTCCCTGGTACCGGCCATTTATTGTTTTAATTTCCTGGTGAAATATTTCACCTTGCTCTTCGCTAGTATCACCCAGATTTTCAGGAAAACGGTCCAAGTGTAAGTAAGCTAATGTAGCTTGTTGCTTATAATACCGTACAGCCTATATTTCTCAAACTGTTAAGCATTCTGTTTACTAGCTTAACATATTTCCCATCATTATGGTGTTTCATTTTTGTGGGTGTCTAGAAAGTTTCTGACGAGGACAAATCACGTCCATGCATTTCGCGCAACTTCATTCATGGAATCTATGTATACAGGGCCGTTTATGAGCTGCCTTACTTGAGGGCCATCAAGTATTCCACCTTATAGTTTTTCTGTACTTAACACGGCAATTTTCGTCCTATATACAAAAAACATGGTCCATTTTTGTCAAGAGCCTTCACTGGCCGGTTCATCAAGCCTAGCTTGATATACAGTGTATGCAAGATTTTGTTTCGCTCGACAAAATTACACAATGAGTTGTCTGAAAATAATTATTATCGAGTTACATGAGTTTTACAAAAGAAGTTTGAATAGTACCGGTAGCCTAAAAGAGGTTATACGTTTTGACACCCAATTTCCTATACCAAAAAGTAGAGCTGGTGGAGAAAAACTGTTAACCAACCGTATTTGGTTTTAGCACACCACATATAAGTTACATTATGGGGTTAGAAGCCATTTTTTCAGTGTTGCCTGAGTAAACAAATGTTTGGTGCTTTTCAGTCGGTCAACACAAATTACCCAAAAGAGTTGGGTTTTACCCTAATCCTGAAAAAGAAATACATGAGATTAATAAATACACTAGGATGACCAGTTTCGATCGCCAAGCGATCATCATCAAATCCATTACCGGTACACTTAGGCTATAAAATCTATGTTGGAAAATACGGGTGAAGATATTTACAATATGTAGCCTGCACTTATTTAGTTGCAGTATTGCAGTAATGGTATATGTTAGTTGTAATCTATATGATGTTTGGTGGTGATAGAACTCCGGAATTTGTCTGTATGGAGTGACTCTATGGTTGTCGTGAATGGTTAATTTTGATTGTACGGTATATTATAGGCTACTTATCTGATTTGGGTGTCTTCCGTACTACAGCAACGAGCAGTTTCAACTTCACTCGGGCAGTTGTAACAGGCGACTGAACGAGGATGTTATCTTGGTGAGCTGGTTACCCTCCCCTCCGCCCTGCATTCCTATGTACTTCACCCGTATTTTCAAACATAGATTTTATAGCCTAAGTGTAATGGATCTGATGATGATCGCTTGACGATCGAAACTGGCCATCCTAGTGTATTTATTAATCTCATGTAATTTTTTTCAGGATTAGGGTAAAACCCAAATCTTTTGGGTAAATTCGTGTTGACCGACTGAAAAGCACCAAACTTTTGTTTTGACATGTAAGTTAGTCAAAATCCGCCCAAACATCTGAAGTCTCAAACAGAAAGTTTTTTTTTGGTTGGGGGGGGGGGGGGGGCTGTGTAATCTGTGTTTCTATGATGACTGCAGTAGCGTAGCTTCCCCGGGACTTGAAATAACAAGCTATCCCGGCATTTGCCTGGAATTAGTGTGAAAAAAGGGGGGAAACTACATACAGGATAACCGCCCTCACCGCTGGGATTCCAACCAGACAGGAAATTTCTTTTTGGTCTGATTATAACTGATAGTGAGAAGAGGTGGGTTCGACTTCCCCTTCAGTCATCCATGGATAGGTTTTCTTTTGTATCCCACTTTTTCTCCAGGCAAATGCCGGGACAACTACTACAGTTTGCTTGCTTAAAAAGAGACTCTGTTGCACCTAAGAGAAGCGTGGTCATCAGCCTCGTGTACTTGGGCGAGTATGGAATCTGTCCGATCCGTTGAGGTGTTTATTGTGCTATTGAGTGTACACGTGATTGGGCTATGATTGAGAGAAAAAAAAGTGGCTGTGGCATTAGGTACCACTTCTAGGGTTAGTGAATGCACTATTTTTACTCGGGATATGATTGGGAAGGGAGTGACCGTGGCTTTAGGTACCATTTCTAGGATGACTGAGGTGAGAAATCCATCCAATGTCTTCCTATTTACCGTAACCTCATGAAGCCCAGTATAACCATTTCCAACCGTCACAACGGAATTAGATTTCTTGGAAGAGTCTAAAATCCATTCCATGACTTGTGGTTTCGAAGTCTCAATGTGTACCCCTAGACCAAGAAAGTGGCTCACTCAAAAGAACAATTTGCTAAAGATAAATGATTATACATAATTGCTGTAAATATATGAATTTTGCATAGGCCTACTCACTGTTATCCACTCTTGGGATTTTGTGTGCAATTTCTTCCACAAAACCCCTCAACGTTTTCTGAATACCTCCTTCCGTTAAGAAATTGTAGTCGCCATAACACTGGGAAGAATTAAGCTCATGATAAAAACCTGTGTTGTTTCACAATACTACCTGAAAGATTTGCCCATGCGTTCCTCCACCACAGAATAATAAAGTAGATTTTCATGAACACGTTAAAAGTAGGCTTCCCGTTCAAAATAAAACCCCTCAAACAAACAACGTGGCACCACAGCCCATGAATGGCCAAGGCCTACCAAGTGACCACTCCCAGCCAATTGGCCTGCAGATTGTGGGGCGACGCGTGGTCAGGGCGTCGGTTTCCCTCGGCCGTTAATCTTGGTTTTCGTGACCAAGCCGCTGCCTCATTGTCAGACAGCTACTCAATTGTCCTCACGAGGCTGAGTGCACCCCGTTCCAGCCCTTTCGTCAGTTTCTAAAATCCCTGAAAGAGCCTGTAAAAGAACCAGGGGCCTTCGGGTGAGAGCAGGCACGCTACACCATCACCACTGGGCCCGTCCCTTTCAAAATAGACTGGCTGCGTGGCGCAGCGGTAACGTTCTCACCTGCTGTGTCCGAGGTTGCAGGATCGAATCGTGGCGCAGTCAGTTGGCATTTGAGGGATCGCAAATGCGAGGGAGTAGTGTCAGTAGATTTACTGGCACATTAAATAACCGCTTTGGGGGGTAAAATTCCGGCACGCTGGCGTCTCTAAAAGACACAGTAGTTAAAAAGGACGAAAATCGATGCCATTATTATACCTTTCAAAATGTACTGATTATATTCGTACTGACGCTGACGCAACAATTAAGCTCATTGTGTTTTAATTCATCCGCTAATTTGATATGCAGTATGTTACAAACTGAATTGAAAGCACACAATACTACCACTTTAATAATAATCTTAATTCGGTTTGGAAACTAGGGACATCTTGTTCATAAGCCTCGTGTATTGTGGTATGTGTAAGATTTGTCTGAGAGCCAATACGTCACTGGGCGAAGGTCATAGCACAAGTCCATGCGTTTCCTGCCAGTTTTGATGTATCCACCGCGATGTGACGGCAGCCCCCCACAGCAGAGCTGTATTGCATGTTGCAGGTTTACTCACGCAAGGCGGCGAGTACTCCGCTGCTCACGGGGGAGTTGCTCGGCTGGAACAGCCTGTAATGTGTGTAAGCGCTCCGCCACGTCGACATGTAATCGCCATAGCTCTGGTTCATGGTTCCAAGTGTTTATTTAACATTCTACCATAACGGATCTCTCAGTATATTCTATGCTGTTACCCCCTCCATATTATTGGCTTACGATTTTTTTAACAGCATACAAAAATATCCTCTTTGTTATTGGAATGGTCTTATCGTACAATTATGTCCAGCCCCGGGGCGAATTGGTTAGCGTGCTAGGATTTTGCACGAAGAGTCTAGGGTTAATTCCTCTGGCTAGGAATCTGGGTGTATGTGATGTCTTCATCATTAGGCCTACTTCTTCCTCATTAGGACGCGCAGGTCGCCCACGGGTGTCAACTATAAAGACCTGCACTCGGTCTCCCAGGAGGCCACATGATATTATTTTTATCATACCATTGTTACAACACACTTGAGGAGGCAAGCAGAGAAATAT
Organism: Meconema thalassinum; assembly: GCA_946902985.2. Lineage (NCBI taxonomy): Eukaryota > Metazoa > Arthropoda > Insecta > Orthoptera > Tettigoniidae > Meconema > Meconema thalassinum. Next base: position 431,920,062 of record OX336389.2, read on the forward strand.
CGCCCTTACAACCTGGTGGTGTTAGATGGGTGGCATATCATTGAGGATTTGAAGAGGCTGATGGACCTCCCGGTAAATAAATACTTTTATTTTCAATATTAGTTGTCAACCGACAGGTTTCTTATACGACAAACGCAGTACGATCACTTTTTAAAATATCTGGCATGCTATGTATTGAGCCATTGTTCACCAGGTTAACAAACACTTTTACCCAGACAGTGAGTGCTTTGCTGCGCTGTCTCAGTCAACTTCTGGGGTTGATGATTTGGAAGGGTGGGTGAGTAGTAGCAGAGATACCTATTCCAGGAAATCAAACGAGTTCAAATTTGCAGTTCTTCCAAAACGTGCATTCATTCATTCATTCATTCATTCATTCATTCATTAATTTACTTTATTTGCAAATGGAGGTAGTTTCCTGGTGGCAAATTGTACAATTACAGAAAATTGCCAACAATAATATCAAACACATTTAATAAATAGGCTATAGACATTAGACAAGTCGCGATTAGGAAACTATAGTAATTACACCGGAGTATTTACATAAAATTTCAGTCTTCTCTTAAGCACATCAATATGTTGGGGGAAAGACTCTAAGACTGAGGCAGGTAATGAGTTACAATTATCAATACCTCGATTAATGAAAGTATATTTCCCATAATTTGTACGCTGTGGTCGGACCTTGACTTTATGTGGATGATCAGCCCTGCTTCCCAGAGTTTGCTTAGTTCTCCCCATGCTGGCCGATTAGTGTAAGTGTTAAATATAGCGTATAGTCTGGATTTCGTCCTTCTATCTTCCAGAGATTCCCACCCTAGTTGTTCTATCATTCGAGTTACTCTACTTCTGGGATTAAAATCGTTTAGCACAAATATACTGAGAAGTAGCTATTATTTTGAACTTACGTATACATAAATATTCTGCGACACAGCTCTGGTGTGTCAGTAAGTATTATATTTCCGCATCCAAACGGTCTGGGTTGAATTTCCGGCTACACCTGGGTGAATTTCTATCCTGGTATGAGCCGAGCGTCTTCCAGGCACCGTTCATGGGGAGCATTCTCCCCTCACCCCTGTGGAGATTTCAGGATTTAAAAACGAGCAAGGTAATGCGACTACCTCACCAGCGTCCAATCCTCTGGGCCCTATCGAATGGTTATTATTATTACAGTGAGAGCCTTCCCAAAAGGACGGGGCCTTTACTTACATGAACTTCAGAGTAGTTGATGGAAATGCTGTCCTTCATTTTCTAAACACACTTTGCTCCAACGTAGGAAGTTTGGTACACTCGCTGCAATTCATCCTCATTGATATTTCGTATCAGTGCAGTTTTTTGTTGTTCTCGAGAGCCTCGCGAGTACGCGCACGACTACGTCACGGGATTTTCTGAATTTACGAATCTTTTCAGTGTGGTTTGTTTGGAGATTCTTGTTGTTGGGGTTCGTGCCATCAATCAAAGTAGATTTCTTTATGTCCTTACTGATCTGTTAGGTGGCACAGTCCAGTCCCCATTCAGCTACACACGCTCTTTAGCTGATACTGGTAATAAGAAACTTTCTTTCCTCTTCAGAAGCAGTAATTTATCAGCCAACTCCATATGCAAGGTATTAGCAACTGCAGTATGGGTTTGTTTGTGTTCCGACACCAGAAAATTCCTACACGAAGATGTAATTATGCTGTATTCTTTCTGATTCTTGACAACCATACCACAGTGGGTCCTTTACAATGAACTTGAGGTAGTTCCTTGTGTAGATGAATTGGTCTGGAATCGCAATCATACAACCTTCCGTTTCTGGACAGATCTGTTCAGAAGTGAACCAGTGATTTGGTGCAGTTATATCGACATTTGCTTGGTTTATCTCACTTGGATGTCTTCCATGTAGAGGCTTTGTTTTCCAGGTTTCCAACTTTTGTAGGGCAGTTGGTAATTGGTATTGATTTGTCCGCCTCACTGATGGCTCCGGGCAGTGTAGCCTATCGTGCTTTTGCGTAGAAATAGGCTACTCCCGAAGGCTGCGTACATATGGCTTCATCTTGTTGCCGATGTCGACAAACCCAAGCTTCTGGGTAAAGTCATTCGTTCCACGTAAAATTTCGGGTGATGCTTCCCTTCTGTTGTTTTTATTGTTGTTTAATTCGAGAGGCTTGGACACCGTGGTCATTTAGCCTATGTACTTAGGCATGTTAGGAATATGTCTGCTAACCTGTGTTATTGTGATGACTGTATTAGTGTATGCATTTGTATTTCAGGTGAGGATGGGGAAGGAGGTGGCTGTGGCCTTAAGTTAGGAACCATCCCGGCATTCACCTGGAACATAAATAGGAAACCACTTATAGAAGGCTCAGGTAGGAATTGACCTACCTCTTCAATGTTTTGCATCACGAGTCAGACCAGAATTAAATTTCTTGGCGGAGTCGGGAATCGAACCCGTACCTCCGGGCGACAGCCAAGAATGCTAGCCGCTACAACACGAGGTGGCCTTCACTTCTTTTGTGAACATCGTTCTATTATTTATCAAGAGTTTCGATGCCTGCTGTACTCTCTCTAATTATGCCAAAGGCGTATCACTAGGGTCTTGCCGTTCTACTTTACAAAGCTTTGACGCCACTTCATTGTTGCCTTATCAACAATAAAAATCAAATAAGAAATTATTTTTCAGTCGGCCTACACTTAACTATGCCCGCATATATTGGATGGGTTATCAATATAATTGGGCGGGATCTCAGTATAATAGGGCGGGTTCCCATATAATAGGGTAGGTTCCCATGTAATTGGGTGGGCTCCCAATATAATTGGGTGGATTCCCATATAATTGGGTGGGTTCCCATATAATTGAGAGGGTTCTCAATATAATTGGGCGGGCTCCCAATACAATTGTGTGGGTTCCCATATAATTGGGCGGGCTCCCAATATAATTGTGCGGGTTCCCATATAATCGGGTAGGTTCTCAATATAATTGGGCGGGCTCCCAATATAATTGTGTGGGTTCCCATATAATTGGGTGGGTTCTTAATATAATTGGGCGGGCTCCCAATATAATTGTGTGGTTTCCCATATAATTGGGTGGGTTCTTAATATAATTGGGTGGATTCCCATATAATTGGGTGGAATCCCAATATAATAGGGCGAGCTCCCAATATAATTGGGTGGAATCCCAATATAATTGGGTTCCCAATGTAATTGGGTGGGTTCTCAATATAATAGGGCGGGCTCCCAATATAATTGGGTGGATTCCCATATAATTGGGTGGAATCCCATATAATTGGGTGGGCTCCCAATATAATTGGATGGGTTCTCAATATAATTGGTGGGTGGGTTCCCGTATATTTGGGCGGGCTCCGAATGCAATTGGGTAACGGAATAAAATAATAGGTTAAAAGAAGTCTGACTTGTTACAAAGTTTAACCAAAAACTTCTGTAACTAAATACTGTAATTGTAAATACTGCTGTACTTAGTGTTATATGCGCATCAGCCAAAAATAAGATAAGCCTCTCAACAAGTTCTGATGATGTTCGCTTGACGAACGAAACTAGTAATCCAATATACCCCCATTTGTGTGAAATGTGTTTCATTAAGTGTATAAATATTCGTTTTTTCGTAGTCAGTTTACCCTCCAGGTAGGCTTTTCCCACGGACTCAGCAAGGGATCCCACCTGCCTCTACGGGCAATGTCCTGGAGCTTGACATCGAGACGGGGGATACAACTGGGGAGGTGAGACTAGCGCTTCGCCCAGGCGCCCTCGCCTGCAAAGCGAACAGGGGGCCACATGAGGGATGGGACGGAATGGTAAGAATGGGAGGGATAGACAAGGAAGAGGGAAGGAGACGGCCGTGGCCTGACGGTAGGTACTGTACCCGAATAAACATGAAGATGCACTTGTCGAATCCGAAGATCAGCTGTATTGCCGAATCTTCCAAGTCTCCGGCTAGAAAAACCTGTAAATCCCACCGAAAAGTACAACATGAGGATACATGAGGGAAATCGATTGTGTTGTGGACTATCTACATGGGCAAACAACTCAAATCTACTTTGGAGAGTGAGAAACTTACGGTTCTCGGGGGTAAAGGGATATGGGAAAGGGGTTCCTGATACAGTGCCTGAATCCATTTCCACAACACAATCTCTCTACATAACTGAGATAAATCACGACTCACGATTTATAAAAAACGAACGAATTAAATTTATTAAATCTAAGAAAATAATACAATTAAAATAATAATAATAATCTCCATCAATGAATAAAATAATCGTGGATAAAGAACTCGCTTGTCGCTAACACAAATACTTGAAACATGTCCCACTTAACATGTCAATCCACAGCTGCGTTTAAAATAAACAGCTAACTCCTGTTTCAGAGTTTAAAAATAAAATAATAATATTTTTTTCAAATATTATTCTCACTCCAACTCATTAACATAACCACTTTTAATCTATACACATAAAATCCGATTTAATAAAATCCTTTAATACTTAGTTACACCTCGATTCAGAAATATCGTCAACCGATCAGCTGTTTACTGACGTCCTATCAAATATTTACAATATCCATATATTTACATTATCCTTCGTTGCTATATTACAGAACACTTTCTGAAACCTTCTCTCCTGCCTCCCAATGTTACATTCATTCGTAGAATGAATTGTCATAATTACATATCATACTTTTAATAAAGTATAGTGTCTTCATTCCACTATTACTATTCTGTTACAAAATATTATTCGTACAGCACATCTAAAAACACTTTCTACTCTCACCTAACATTATTCCAATGTTATTATCCTTAGGTTACTTATTCTGTCTTTATCATATTTATTTATCATAAATATTAATTATTATTTATATTTCTTCATTAATTATTCTTAACGTTTATTTATCTTACCATTATTAATGTTTGTTTATATTATCATTATTAATGTTTGTTTATATTACCATCGTCAAAATTATAGAGTTTTATTTCAAGGCAGAGCTTATATGGCCATGCCATTAAGTCAAGCGCATACGTAAATACGTCATAATCTTGCTAATAGGTTAATAAAAATGAACAATCCAATCGTTAAAAACACCTCACCGACTTATTCCGCCAACACTCCACTATCATTCCTTCAATAAGTCAACTGAAATACAAATACCTTGATCTTATACTCTTCTCGCGACTATACTGCTCTAGAAATCCATCACATTCTTCCATAATACGACAACCTCGCGTATTAGATCCTCATATTATCATAATAAATGTACACGCGTTTCCTTCTCCTCACAACAAATATATAACATGTCACTATAAACTTGACATCAGAACTCTCACATCAGTTCTCCACTCCAATAATACTTTAATAAATTCTTCACAATATATTCATTTACTTCGTTGTTTAATACATTTCATCAATTTTGATTTTATATTTTAATGCATGAACTTTCCTTGGTTTACTATCGTAGTTACTATGTTTATAACAATAGTTCTTAATATTTAATAAAAAATACTGTAACGTTTTTAAGGTTCGTAAAAATAGGTCAGGCTAATAATGCACTAATACTTTATTTACACTAATGTTATGTACACTAGTTAACACTAAATCAAATTATTTACACAAATTAACACTAAAACAAATTAGGGCCACTTACTCGCACACACGCACAGACAGTCTCACTTTATACAGCTACAGTCATTATTTATTTACAATGTTCTCTGCAAGTACCTCTTACAATCACTATTTATCTTTCACAGTCACTGTACAGTCACTATTTATCTTTCACAGTCACGGTCTACGTTATTTATTTCCACTGGTTCCTCGGCACGGCTTACACCGTCAGCGCGGGCTCATACAGGACTCCGAACTCACACTGACTCCTGCTCGTCGCACATCACTGGTATATAAACAGTCGAGCTCCTGGTCTAGAATGTTCTGGGCGTCGCTACCTCCAGTAGCATCGAGTAAGTCCTCGTGGTTGGTTTCCAGAACTCTTTGGCTCCGCCCAGTACTTGTTCGGGACCTTCTTGTCGCACCCAGTAGTTTCCAGAAGCAGAACAGTCTGGAAGGTTTGCGTCAATAGTCTACCTGATTCGTAGCGCTATTGTATTTGCGGTGGCCTTCGGAGGGGCTACCCTAAATAGCCTTGGCCTAATTGGCTGCCCAGCGCTCTCCATACATCCCGCCCACTTGACATGAGGAGAAAGGGGTGGCGGCCGACGGCAACTGCACGAATCGTTACACTGCCCCCTCCTTAACACTGTTCCGTCTCGGAGCAGACACTTCCAACAGGGTGACGGTAGGAACAGCTCGGTCCTTCACGGCATCGTGAGTTGACGAAGAAGTAACAGTCCACCGTTTTCCGAGGCACCACGTCTATTCGGGGCCAGCAGCATACCAGAATCTCAAACCCTGTGCGTCGAAAGACTTCCTCTAGCATGCTTCTTACAATCCTCCAGTCCAACCCATCTAATCCACAGTCCAACTTGGGTACAGCTAATTTGGATATGCTTCGCTCCAGTAGGTGCTCCCGCATAGCAAGTAGACTATCCCAGATGGCACGATAGGAGGGCTTCAGATGGGAAAGTTCTTTCGTCACCAGATAGAACAGCGATCGCTCGTTCCTGGTTAAGCACAACACGTCCCCGACACGAGGCTCTTGGCGCTGTAGCTCTTCAATCCCGCCGTATTTCCGCCGGAACACCTGGGCATTCCCTGGCTCATCCTCAGGTCCTTAGCCACACAGGGAGCCAAGGCATACTCACTGGCGGTTTGGAATAAATCCTGTCGAATCTCGGTAGTAACGCCATAAAGAACTTTTCGGCCAATACCATATTGAGCCATGAACTCTTCGAAGGATCGTTCTGCTTCTGGCAATCGACAGATACGGGCGTGTTGTACGTGCCCCTCGTCATGGTTGTCGCCCAGGAACGGTGCCAGCCGATTGAAATGGACTACTTGGGGTTTGCTATTCGGTCTCCGCCTGATATGATAGACGACGTCGTTGATCCTCTTCAGTACCTCATATGGTCCGTTCCAGGAGCATTGTAGCTTCGGAGAGAACCCTCGCCGCCTTTTTGGGTCGAAAAGCCAGACTATATCTCCTGCTTGGTATCCTCCTGATTCGGCTCTTAGGTCGTAACGCTCCTTCATCCGGTCGCTGACATTCTGGATGTTTGCGCGAACTCGGTCGTGAATGTCATCCATCCTTCGACGAAGGTCGGAGATGTAGTCTTCGCCAACAACGTCATCCTTAGGTTTGCAGCCGAACGTCAGGTCACACGGCAACCGCAGCTCTCTGCCAAACAGCACATTAGCTGGTTCGATTCTTCTAGGCGCTGATCTAGATGTCCTGTTCTTCCCGTTAGTTTCATATCTGAGTAGTTACGTTCTAATTTCTTCATACTTTTAAATTTTGTAGTGGTTACTCCAGATATTCTCTCCTTCCTCATACATCGTGTTCCTTGCGCATGTACTTAATCTTCCATAACAACCTCGTTATCAGAAAAATCCATCATCCTCTCAACTTCAGAATTTTTGACATACGGTAGTGGAAATTATATAGGTATAATAATTTCACTATGATATTCTCGCAGTCAATGATTGTAGAATCACACTAGTTATGTCGCGTGATATCGCTGCTGCCTTTGTTAGTTATGTTCGTCTCAACTCTGTAGCGTACTTTACGATGCTGCGCACAATGTTAGTGTATCACCACTAAAGATTGTTCTCTTCAAAAATACCATCACGAAATAATGTTGTTACTGCCTCGATAGCTTGTAATTTCACTTCACAATGTAGAACTATATTTGCCGCTGTATATGCTCTTATCTCGAACACAATTTTTAACTTTCACTTTTGTTCACATTTTTCAACTATAGTCACTTGTAGCCTGTCTCACTGTTACTTCATTGGAAGTCCGAACGTATATCGCTTTGGCCTGCACTCCCGTCGCGAACTCGGTTTGTGTCTCCAAGTTACGGACAAATATAACCGGGCTCTGGGTTTGAATAGAATTTCACGTCTTCACACCAGGACGATTCAAGTTCAAAGAAGCCTCGATCGCTCCGATATCTCCCATTCCTGGACTATCAATTCAGCGCCATTTCTAAATTCGCGGGAAACCATGGCGGTACATTATAAAATGATCCCAATCTTCGTACTGCGTATTCCATCTTCTTCTCAAAAATAGTGGAAATATTCATCATTGCTTACTACACATTTTCATTTTTAATAACGTCGAATAAATGAGCTTGCACTAAATCACTTCGTTCATGAGGAGTTGTCTTTTCAATAAGCTCACCTCCAATTGGTTACTACCCTCCTTGCGATAACCAATCACGTAATTTATAGCTTGCGATTACAAGTCAGTGTTCACGCTATATTGACGACACGTGTCAAGGTCACCTCTAGATGCCTCCTTCTCAAATCTATTGCTCTTTCGCGACCAAATTTCTTCTCTCTGTTGCCAACCACGTGACGTCGACTCACACAATCTCAGAAACGAGTTCCCTGCATATTTCCAGACATCAGATTAAAATAATGAGATTTTATCCGATCGACATTAAAATTTGGGGTCAGTAGCATCCCGGCATTTGCCCGAATACGAAGTGGGAAACCAAGGAAAACCACTTCGAGGATGGCCGAGGTGGGAATCGAACCCCCTCTTCTCATGTGGAACACCCGAGGCTGAGTAAACCCCGTTCCAGTCCTCATAACACATTCCAAATTTCGTGGCAGAGCCGGGAACCGAACCTCGGACCCCAGGGTGGCAGCTAAGAATGCTGACCACTATGCAACGGAGGCGACATGTGTATAAATAATTCATGTATTTATTTCAGGCACTAGGTGATTAAATTAATTGTTACTCCCCACCGAATCTAATTGGGTGCATTCGTGTTGACCGACTGAAAAGCGATTTTATTAATACACATTTCTGTTCACTTATAAGTTCTTTAGCTGTCTGCATCTGTATTGCTTTTAGTTTATTTAGAATGATTATAATACATGAAAGATTGTGGCGTCTAAATCGCATTGCGATAGTACAGGAAATATACCGGCTGATTCAGCAGACCCTTCCAACATCGTTTACTGCAACCCAACTGTAGAGTGACCAGCTTGAAAAGAATGTTGCAACGCGCAAGCGCACCAAAGTAGGGGAGAGTGTTTCTAGCTCCCTTGCCACTCAACTGCTGGTCTTTCTTCTGCGCATGTGCGTCAGGTAGAGGAAGTGTCTCTCACACTTTCTCGCTGATACTTGCTTCGTTGTCCTAGTCGGTGGACCTTCCGAAGTCGTGTATGGAGAGGGAAGCTCTTCAGCAGCTACGTAATGCGAGCCCCTCCTCCAACAGTCTTTTCTACCTGGTAACTCTATAACATGCGACATAGTTTAAAGGTGGCTATTCCCCAGCAGGTGTACTCTATGCTACTAATGTCCAGTGAGCACATTTTGTACACGATTCTGAACCCCACCGACAGGTTATATCGTCCGTTCACAAAACATGACGCCTTGAAATCATGTAGCGACGTCCTTCTACCATGTATACCCGAGGGCATTAGGCTGACGGTTACGAACCTGGCACACTGGAGAGAAAGCGGTCATCTTTATAGCTCAGAGGAGGGTTGGACGCAGACTCTCTGAGGGGAAACAACGAAGAGAAATACCCAAAGACTACGTATAGTAGCGAGATGAATTAACAGGATTAAAGTGTACTAATCCTGGGAGTATGAAAGGAATTATTTCTGGAATAAACGAAGAAATACTGTGCATTTTACTGGGAGTTTTAACACAGATTCTCAGCCCAGTCTTGAAAGTTGGAGCAAATGACAGGAATACTAATTGCCTTTTTCAGGAGGCGGGGCAGACTGGCGCCGAAGAAAATATCTGTCGCTCAAGTGGGACTTTTTTCAAGCGTCCTTTGAAGGGGGAATGCACACATGTGCCACATGGACCCACTTGAAGAGAAATGGATTGACAGAGAGAGGGGGAAGATAGAGGAATAAATCGATGATTAGTCGTGATTGAATCACTTCAGAAGAATGAGAGTAGTACCATAGAAAATGGAATTTAAATTGGGTAATTTACGAGATATTAATCGTCACAATTGGAGCAGGTGGACCAATTATGGCGGATGAGCACAATTTGAGGCACTCAGCGGGGAATAACAGATACCGGCGTGGGTAGGCCACCGGAGGAATAAATTAATAATAATTAATTGGACGATCAGATCTGCAGCGGAGGTACAGATTTGGAACTTACTCATCAAACTACACAAGTTGAGATCATCACCAGGCCAAATAACCCATTATTATGGGAAATAGAGCTGCTGAGGAATGTTGGAACTAAATTTTGAACCAGATTCGATATAAGCCTGAAGAGACAGGGAACGCCAGCTTCTTGAATTCAGTCCGAAGACAACCGCGGGGCGAAGCTATGCTCCAGCGGGGTACCAAGTTGACGCGCGCAAACAATAGACTTTGTTAGAGAAATGGAACGTGTGACATTTGACTATCTTAATTTCACAAGTGAGATGTACGATGGACAACGGAGTTAGAACTACTATTCACATGTATTGTGACAGGACAGGTAAAGGGACGTGGTACAATACTTTGAACGTTACGCGGTCAGTTATGAAGGCGCAATTGATAACCACGATCAAAAGACAATTAAACCAGTGGTAAAAGATTGAAGTAAGCAAACGCTGGGTCGCGAGTGCAACTTGTTATGCAAAGGAAGGTTGGAACTACCGCGATACGCCGAGTCGGAGTTGTTTGACGCGCGCGCGGCGTTGCGTAATAATAATAATAATAATCACGGACGATAGTTCACGCACAAATGTCTAAGGACGAATGATTGGTATAAATATGGAAGTGCATGGTGAACGTGTAGGGGAAATTATGGACAGTCACATGAGGCTGAACATTATAAGGAGTTCTAGGAGCAATAATTACTTGGATAGATGGACGCAGAACGTATAGTCAGGTGTGAACATGCATCTAGGATGAACTGTAATAAGTTACGCTAGACTAGAATACAAGATCACGAAGGTATTGCCGTATTCGTATTGGTTCGAGATTCACATGCGGATTGCTAGAGACTGCTATTTTACGAGGGTCAGGATTCGATCGAGGACAGGAACTCGACGCGACGGAGCCTGTAACAATGAAATTTCGCAGTGTGGATAGCCCAATGAGACAAAGTGTAAATAAAATCGAGTGTTTATGTGGTTCTATGTATGTTTTCAAGTGTATAAATATCAAAGATAAATGTTGTGTAGTGCAGAGAGTGAAGCAAAAGCTTCCCATTAATGTATCAGTGCAAGGTGGAATCAGTTTTAGAGGATCCACGTGAAATGTGTTTTATGGAAATAATTATTATTTGCTAAGACGCAAAAATGGTGGGTGAGACGGCGTACCATTGGATCCGACCACCGAGAATATGAGTAAGTACGGAACCATGATTTTTATGTAGTATTTCAGCTCACCATGCGCCAAGGTAAAATTAAATAATGTGCCAGTGTAAAAGTGAATTAATGAAGGGATGATTTGCATTCCTTATTGTGTTAAAGAATTTGCAAGTAAAGTAAAGAATGGTTAACTTATGTCTAGTAATGAACAAAGTCATGTATATTATAAAATTGAAAGATAATTTACAAGGTGATTGGATGGTCAAAGTCAAGAATGAACGAGAATGTTCAGAACGGTAACGTTAGATAAAGTTACTTTGTGTCAAGTCGGATTAATGATAAGTGCATGTCAGTGATGAATGTAAAGGTATATGAATCAGCGCATCTTGTGAACATGTTAAATGTAACGCCTGCAATAATTAAAGTATGTGGAAGGAAAAGGGGCCGTAATGAATAAACTGTCAGTTCTAGTGAAGCTAAATGGAGTTTACTGTGCTTAAAGGATGATCAATTAATGTAAGGATGTTTGAATAATAGGGCGACAGTGTATGAGAACTAATTAAAGAGGTCATTAGGAACGGAAGAATTTAACAGAGAATTAAAAATGCCGCTGTATACAAGCAATGCAAAGACAGATGATAGATGTTTCTGCATTAAAATGTGAGGAACAGTTCGTTAGTGTGCGAGTCAGGATATCAGGTGTGCATAAGCATCGAATATATTTCTCGTATAGCCGTGGGCATACGAATGATCTGCGAGGATTTGCCGAGAGCATCCTATGTATGGTATTGGAGCGGTTGGGACGTGTAAGGTTGGTAAGCCTACCCCAAACTTGCATTGGTTGTATGTATTACCTCAGGGAGTGTGATATTAGTGTGTGGAGGGAAAACGATGGACACCCTACCTCATATAAACGTCAGCCACCGATAATTCCCCGAACTTCACGACTAATCGAATCTCATTCCTCTAACCAGATGAGTAGGCCTAAATGCGCCGCGGAGGCCAATTATTGAACTTAAATGCTAGGAAATTAAATACATCTAAATCCTTCCGTTCGAAATAAACACAGTCAAAGCCGACTGCTCATGAAACTATGTCAAGGGGTAACCTTGTTAATTGTATACGCTGATGTAGTGGTAGGGGAAGGTCGCCCTAAGTATTAGAAAAGGAAATCAATGAATGAAGGGAGAAGATAGATGTGTCGGCCATGTTAAAAAAAAAGGTGGAGCCAAGAGCGGCTATTGTGAAGTGAGTCGAAGGGTCAGTTTGACATGAACCGTTTCTTGAGAGAGTGGTAATTAAATATATAAAATTGTATGCCTTGAAGGAGTTGGAAATTGGATGTTATTGAAATGAAAATCCACTGTCTGTGCCTTGAGAAGTAATATTCTCGAATTGTTTTCGAAGATATCTTAAAATTTGGCCCAGTTAGAATTTGATAATAATAATAGCTCTGCACAACCCAGTATGCGAACAGATTAAAGGAATAACCCCACGTCAGATGGCATTCCGTGTAGACGGGCAGGAAATTTAATGACACAAGAGTAACATAAGAGTAATGACTTGATATGACCGGATCGAATGGCGCACGGCGTAGCTGATACTTGTGTGATGTAACGGATTAGCATGGTACTCATATATTGCATTTAAGAAAAGGGAAGGAAGGACGACGAAGCATACCAGTTGTATGTATTGGATCAGGTGTACGATGTACTTTTCTTCTGCAATAAACCAAGGCCCATATTCGTGGCAGTATTAAAGGTGCCGGGACGTCCTCATAAGACCGGGAAGCGCTTAGTTGAAAGGCTTATGGTCCACGCGTGGCGAGGGCTAATCCACGGTCTTTAATAGTTGAAGACCCACCTCATTCAATAACATACATCTTATCTAGGTTGGCAACACCTAACATAAACACATCGCTATGACTCCACACAGCACATATAGACAGGGGTGAGAAGGCAGGGAAAAACTAGTCGTTAAGATAACAATCACCGCAGTCGACCGCACCGTGAGTTACAGTGAGTACGAAAACTGCGAGTAGCTCTAGTAAGGAAGACAATCAGATAAGTAGTTAGCCTATAATATTATAGTTTAACCATAGCTGATTTTTACAACCATATAATTTTTCCAAAGTACAAACTCTGGATATCTAGCACCATTTAGCATTTCACCTAACATCATATATACTGCATTTAGCATACACCGATAGTTGCAGTACCAATACTGCAACTAAATAATTGTACATATTGTAAATATTTTCACCTGTATTTCAAACATAGATTTTATAGCCTAAGTGTAATGGATCTGATGATGATCGCTTGACGATCGAAACTGGTCATCCTAGTGTATTTATTAATCTCATGTAATTTATTTCAGGATTAGGGCATAACCCATCTCTTTTGGGTACATTCGTGTTGACCTACTGAAAAGCACTAAACTCTTGTTTTCTAAGGCAACACTGAAAATATGGCTTCAAACACCACAATTATTTATATGTAAATGTACCTTCTGTCTTGTTTTGCCATGATTTAGAATAAAAATTCAGTTAGTAGACGGGAGTGTGTTTTTGTTGTAGATTTGTCACCTAGCAGATATCAAATCCTGAATAAGTGTTTGTATCGTGGGATGAACGGTACAGCCCCGATAAGACCGTTGAGCTAGCGGGATGCGAACACATGTTCTCCATCAACGCATGAGTACACATGTAACTATGTTAATGTGTCGTGTCGCGTGACCGGGTGGAACGAAGGGGGGAATCAATGCATAAAACTAGATAACAGTGCAGGAATTAATGTCTTAACTCCGAACCGGATGGCGTATGCACTTTACTTCCGTCGTATTACCAATATGTTCCCAGCAGTGTAGCATAGCGGAGGAGGTTAGGCGTTAGCCTAGCAATCGACGGAATGTGTCATCGGTGGTTCGAGTCCTGCATTGTTCAAATATTTTTGCATCGGTATGTTGTTTGAATACGTTAACACAGGCCCACGTTTGCCACATTCAAATAGTAGAACAATGCTGTTAATCACTGGTTAGGGTCTGAATGTAATCTCTGCTATCACGTTTTCCACAGACGAATACGTTGACATGCTTCTCATTTATGGGGAAGAAAGGCAAAACGCGTGGGCGGCACTACGTCTGTACCAGGAACGGTATCCCGACAGGCGACATCTGGCTGCTACCACATTACGCTGTGTTCAAAGACGCCTAAAGACAACGGGCGAGATTGCCAACCAGCCACCAGTCCGTAATAGGCCCGTTACATCGGATGAAACAGAAGAGACCATTCTGGAGGCATTCGTAATAATGCACACCAGCCAGCCGTTCGTCTGGCGAATACTGCATGAACATAAATTTCACCCATACCATCTTGAGCTACACCAAGAGCTCCATGGGCGGGATGTCGAAGCTCGAATGGAGTTCTGTCGGTGGTTATTAGGCAGGCTGGACAACGATGCAGCATTTATATCGCACATGTTGTTCGTGGACGAATCGCGCTTCCACAATAATGGGAACGTCAATCGCCACAAAATGCGTGCGCGGCACTACGTCTCTACCAGGAACGGTATCCCGACAGGCAATACCCGGCTGCTACGACATTCCGCCGTGTTAAAAGACGCCTAAGGACAACGTTTGGAGTCCGGACGATCCTCACTGGGTGCGACAGATTGCCCATCAAGTACGATGGGGAGTGAATGTTTGGTGTGTCGTCTTAGGGGATCGCCTGATTGGACCTTATATCTTTGAGGGCTATTGGACGGGCCCACGCTACCTGCACTTTCTGCGGCAGGAACTCCCACTGCTGCTGGAGGATGTGCCCTTGAACGATCGTTCGATGATGTGGTTGCAACAAGATGGCGCTCTGCCATATTCGACTTTACCCGTTCATAACCATTTGAACGAGGAACTGCATGGGAAATTAATAGGATGATAAGGCCCTGTTTCTTGGCCTACCAGATCACTGGATTTAACGCCGTTAGACTACTTCTTGTGGGGGCATTTGAATAACTTCGCTTACACTCAAGGGCCGGAAAACCTCGACCAGCTCCGGCAACTCATCACGGACGCCTGCCGAGCAATTACACCTGGAATGCTTCTGCGCACAAGACGACCTATTAGACACTGGGCCCGAATGTGCATAAACCCAAACGGTCATCATATCGATTAAACATTGTCAGGTCAGTTGTGTTCTTATTATGTCCGGTCCACTAACTAATCGGCCCTTCTTAGGACCACAAACCATGCCCGACGAGTGTGAGGGGCAAGCGGGGCTGTAGCACCGGGGCCCGGATTAGCTGAGTGGCCCGAGGCGGTAAGAGATCTTGAGTGGACAACATTATATTCAATGTTAAAACTATTATGACATTTTCCGATATGACTCTGTTCGATGTAAATACAGGCAAAGAATATTAGGCTATCCAAAATATTACAAAGCAAACATATAATTAATTTGATAAATTAATAATCATTCTGATTTTCCTTCCGGGGAAATGGCAAAGTCGTCAGTTGTCCATTTAATTTTCTTTTAGTTGGTTTACCCTCCAGGTTGGCTTTTTCCCTCGGACTCAGCGAGGGGTCCCACCATTACCGCCGCCAGGGCAGTGTCCTTGAGCTTGAAACATCTGGGCGGGGGATACAACTGGGGAGGTGTGAGCAGCACCTCGCCCAAGCGGCCTTACCTGCAAAGTGAACAGGGGCATCATGAGGGAAGGGAAGGGAGTGGAAGATTGGGAGGGATAGGCAAGGAAGAGGGAAGGAGGCGGCCGTGGCCTTACGGTAGGTAACATCCCGGCATTTCCCCGGAGACGAAGTGGGTAACCACGGGAAACCACTTCGAGGATGGCTGAGGTGGGAATCGAACCCCCTCTACTCATTTGGACTACCCGAGGCTGAGTAGACCCCGTTTCAGTCCTCATACCACTTCTAAAATTTCGTGGCAGAGCCAGGAATCGAACCTCAGACCTCCGGGGTGGGAGCTAATCACGCTGACCACTACACCACGGAGGCGACTATTTCATTTATAACGTTCCAAAGTTCAAGAGTCCGTTATGCTTGCAATTCATTCGGAGATTTTTTTAAATTTTTTTTTTTAGCGTATGGCTTTTGTTTCCGGGAGTGTTCGAGGACATGTTCGGCTCGCCAGTTTTTGTAGCTGCTTCGAGACGGACACCCAATGGGTGAGCTACAAGTACCGTTGGGGAGGAAAGTTGGAATGGAAGGTCGAGGAGTGGGAAGGTAGCGGCTGTGGCCTATAGTTAGGGACCAACCCCGGCATTTGCCTGGAAGGAAGATGGGAAACCACAGAAGACCATCTTCAAGGTTGCCGGCGGGGGGATTCGAACCTCCTCGCCTCCTGGATGTGAGCGACTGCCAGCAGTCATGCCGTAACGACCACGGCTAACTCACCCGGTATTCTGAGAATATAATGACTTTTTACTTCATACAATTGTGAAAGGAGTATGAGTTAACCTTGTGGTGCCTGAACACGCTCAGATACAATGAAAATGGAATTTTTAATGCACAGTGATCACAATCTTGAAGTAAAGAAAACTACTAATGAGAGACAAGAAAGGAGAGTGGTTGAATAAGCTGAATACCGTAATTCCAAAATTATGTTCCAGGTTGAATAACAATGGAGGGGCCCGGTCATCGCTCTGTACGGCCCTGCCACAAACACATTCTTTCACACTCCATTTGCATGAAAGCGGGTATTAAACACATAGTTCAAAATTATAGCATCTTCGTAACGGACTCAAACCTCCCTCCTCACACACAAGCCCTCTTCGCCGCGCCTTTAGCAACTACGCTACGGTTTCTTGCGGCACACTGTGCAGCTTATAGCGTGTATTGGGTTTACTGCGGTCCCAATATCAATTTAGAGTTCGCCGGCGTGTCAAGTTTATATGATCTTGAAGGCACACGCATGCCTTCCAGTGTTTGATAGGAACATACAAAATATTACGGCATCCTATCATGGCGAGGCGGTAAATATCAAGATATCCGGTTGTGTTGTCTGAGCATACCGGCAGGGCAGATGTTTTCAGGACGGAATTAATATTGCGGGTTGCATAAAACTACACGGGAAGGGGCTGCTGAATCACCCGGTATTGGCTACATACAATATCTAACATTTTAATACGAATTTCAAGGATGTTACGTATCAACTCTTCACGCATCTAAGTGAAAATGTCAACAACAACAACAACAACAAAACAGAAGGAAACAAGAAGTTCCGCGACGAACTAAAGAGGCTATTTTTCTTAAAATTTAAGATTCATGCCAATGATTAATCTATATGGATCTATCTAGAATAATGACGAAATTAAGTTTGTAATATCGAAATTTCTAATTAGCTTGAAATACTGTATACCTGGCATAATGTAGCCTATTAGAGAACTACAGTTGGCAGCCCTGGTGACTGAATATATTCTTAGTTCCATCTCTTAAGGTACAGAATACAAAATTTGGTTGAAGTCCAATGGATAGCATGGACGTTACATGCAGTTAAACATTGGATCTAACAGCGCGCGTAAAATCATGTTGGCAACAATGTCATACATATATTGGTCAGAAATAATCTGAAATAATATGATCTATTGTTGTGTCAATTTTGAATGAAATCTATTAGTTAGTATAGAAGTTACATGCATTTTAAAATTGGACCTATCAGCAGGCTTAGAATCATGTTGGCAGCACTGGCCTAGGCCTATATTAGTTACTCCAAATTAATCTAGACTGCCAGGTATTATACGGGTGCAAAGTTTAGAGCTATTGGCTTGCATACTTTCTGATATATTGATATTAGGATAACAAAAATAGAGACAGTGTTTGTTGACAGTTGGCAGCCCTGGTTACTCTTAAGAATCGGCATAATCGTATCTGTTGTGGTACACATAGCACACACGAAATTTGGTTGAAATCCAAATGATAGTATAGAAGTTACATGTATTTTTAAGTTGGACCTCTCAGCAGGCTTAGAATCATGTTGGTAGCACTGTCGTATATAAGTTACTCCAAATTAATATAGAATGTCAGGTACTATACGTGTGCATAGTTTAAAGCTGTCGGCTTGCATACTTTCTGATATATGGGTATTTGGATAAAAAAATTGAGAGCATTTATTAACAGTTGGCAGCCCTGGTGGCTCTTAAGAATACGCTCAGTCATATCTGTTTATGTACACATAGCACATACGAAATTTGGTTGAAATCCAATTGATAGTGTAGAAGTTATATGCATTTAAAATTTGGACATATCAGCAGGCTTATAATCATTTTGGCAACACTGCCTCCTGGAAATTAAACTGCAATATTATTATCTATACGTGTGCCAATTTTGAAATAGCTCCCATTCATACCTTCCAAGATATCCAACATGGAGCTCAAATTTCAATTGCAATTTTTCAGCAGTTGGTAGCACTGACATCATTTTCAAATATGGCCTTGAGATATTCAGGTATAGATCTTTACTCCTACCAAATTTTGTTTCGATTGCTGCAGCCGTTTAGGAGTTGATAGGGGGGACACACACACAGCCAGACAGACAGACAGACAGACAGAAGGACAGACAGACAGACAGACACACATTTGCCCGATCTCATAAGTCTACTTTTTCCTCATTTTTGCAAAATGTGAAAAGTAGGCTAAAAATTAACAGGGATCGAAGTCAGGTAATTTTCTTACACTTACTGACTTAAATCTGTAATGAATCCAGAGCCAGTCAGCTGGATCTTTGGAACAGCAAGCCGTAGGTTCCCTTCCAGCTGCAGTCGAGATCGATGCTTGGTATTGATGAATGCCATTGCGGAAAATGTTGACTCGCACAAGTAACAAGTTGATGCAAAGGGTAATAGCAAGTCAACTGCCTTTCTTGTTAAATTGGAATATTCATTCCGAATCTGCATAGAAAAGTTTTCAAGAGACTTCGATTTAAAATCATTTCGCAATGTTCTGTCAAGTAACAAGTTGATGCAAAGGGTAATAAATTGCAAGTCAACTGCCTTTCTTTTAAATTGGGATATTCATTCCGAATCTGCATAGAATTTTTTTCAAGAGACTTCGATTTAAAATCATTTCGCAACGTTCTGTCACTTGAGAGTTCTATTAGCTTCTTCTGTTATACTGATGAGGGGCGTTATGGCGCAGTAATCAAACTGCTTGCCTCTTAACAAGGCGGACCGGCCTCGATTCCCGGTTAATGCATGTTATATATATTAGTTCGTTTACCCTCCAGGTTGTCTTTTCCCTCGGACTCAGCAAGGAATCCCACCATTACCGACGCCAGGGCAGTGTCATGGAGCTTGAAACACCTGGACGGGGAATACAACTGTGGAGGTGGGACGAGCACCTCGCCCAGATGGCCTCACCTGCAAAGCGAACAGGGCCTCGTGAGGGATGAGAAGGGAGGGGAACATTGGGAGGGATAGGCAGGGAAGAGGGAAGGAAGTGGCCGTGGCCTTAAGGTAGGTACTGTCCCCGATTAAGATATCATGAAGATGCACTTGCCGAAGCCGAAGATCAGCTGGATAGTAGAATCTTCAAGTCCCCGGCTAGAAAAACCAGTAAATCCTACCAAAAAGTTGGCCTACTACATGATGGGAACATACAGCTATCGACTGTGTTATGGGCTATTCCACTGGGAAAAACACTCAAGCTAATAAGGATAGTGAAAAACTCGGGTTGTAATGGGATAGAAAAAGAGCTGCCATAAACCTGAATCCGTTTCCATAACACAATCTTACTATAACTAGTATAAATCATGACGATGCCTCATAAAAAGAACGAAATTAAATTTATTAAAATTAATACGAAATACAAATAAAACTAACTAAAACACTCCTATAATAGATTTAAAATAAAGCCAAACTATCACGGCTATCTTGCAAAATTAAAATTATGTCAGTACTCGATATTCATAAAACAGCTAACATTAAATAAAATTCCTACCTGCTGATTCGGCGTTTCCAAGAAAAAATAAATAATTAATAATAATAATAATAATAATTAAAATACCTGCAGTTCGGTTTATCATATTCTTAACATCACTTTCTATAACTTTATACAATTATACTCCGTTACTATCAATTCCTATTTTTGATACATATATACATCGACTCACGAACCATCGCCGCCGATCAGC
Source organism: Meconema thalassinum (assembly GCA_946902985.2). NCBI lineage: Eukaryota > Metazoa > Arthropoda > Insecta > Orthoptera > Tettigoniidae > Meconema > Meconema thalassinum. The sequence continues at coordinate 431,940,574 of OX336389.2, forward strand.
TGTTTACTATCGTGACTATAAGTATTTACATTAATATTTACTTTTCTTACATTTCCACTTCAAATTCACCTCGTAAAGTGCTTTTCCAATACTTTCTATTCATCATATCACTTCGCCAAATGATTAAACATAATTTTCTGGTTTAACTACACTTTCAACAAAGTATTTTTTTAAAACATTTAAAATGTTACCTCTACGTCATTTAAGAATAATATTCAAAATGTCAAATAATTATCAATTACTGTCGTCGATATCTTTCCAGGGCTTTCTTTACAAATCCTGGCAGATATGGCCGTGCAATAAAGCCAAGCTCATGCGTTAAAATGACATAAATCATAATAATTATTCAATAATATATAACCCCTGGCACTACAGCCTATGAAGGGCCTAGGCCTACCAATCGACCGCTGCCCAGCCATTGTTCAATTGGATTAACAAATAAACATTACATCCACCTCGCTATTTTCTGCCGCCAACACCCTCTTTATCATGCTTCCATACGTCATTCAAAAATACTAATATAATAAACCTCACTAATTTCTTACACAAACAATCCAAATAGCATTACGCCTTTCAACAATACTTCTATATCACGTAGATGAGTCTTATTATCGTCGCTGACTCCTTCTTACCACAATTCTGCACGGTATTACCTTCTTCATTACAAACACTACTTGTATAACATCAATAATTAATTCGTCTCCAAGACTTTCTCTTATTTCTCCAGTTCTTATAACCATTCATAAAACAATTGACTTCGTTTCCTCGTGCTTCAAATACTCCTTCAATATTGACTATGTCAATGCATGATCTCTGTTGGTTTACTTTTGTAACTACTATGTTTATAACATTATTCATTAATATTTAATAATAATAAATCCTTTACATCTTACAGTTAATTCATTATTGCTATAAAACAATATGTAAGTGTCAACAACATTCACATCTGTTGTAAAAAGATGTAATAGTATTATCGGTGCTCATCATATCAAGATTTTAGAATTTCAGAATGTCATCTAATCTGATATAGTTGTAATGTCTATTCCTTGAATTGAATGTTTAAATAAAGACTTGACTAGTCTTAGAAAAACAACAAGCTTTTCCTGTAACTTTCAATAGATTCAAATTAATATAAAAATGAATATTCTTCCAGTCCTGTCTATAGTTATTTCAACAATAACTCAAATGTTCATACATCGCAAATGTTCTTGCATAGATCGTCGGAAATATCATAAAAATACAATCATTATATCTACAGTATGTTCTATTCGATATCTTTTCAGTCTTCTCATAAAATAATCTTCTTCCTATATATGTTTCTTCTTAACATAAAGTTCCCAACGTAATTATTTCCAAACGAAATAATTTAAATAATTTACGAAAGAATTCTTAAATTTAAAATCGAAAATTCGAAAAACTCTCCTCCAACTCCAAAATCCAAATTCGAAAATGACTAACATTAAAATAAAGTTTACGAAAATTCCAACGTTAATTGAAAATCCTAACAATGAATTAAATTAAAAAACATGGTGAAATGGTTAACTCCAAAATAGTTTCAAACTGCAAAAATCTACAGATAATAAATTTTCTTCTACCTTTCGCCGAATTTAGATGATCTTTAGGTATAGAGAATATCAGAATGTACAGCTTTCTCTTTGCAGATGAATATTTTTCATCCAATCTCGTCCGGCCCTTCGAACTGCCTCCTTGAGTTTCAGACTTCATTTCTGGCTCTGGACTCGAACTGAAGTTCTCTTCATGCATTGAACTGGGATCGCCCCAGTTCCATCAACTTCTTTTCTTCCAAGCGCGGTTCTAGAAGTTCTCTTCTTCTCTTCTTAAAATTCGTCATATCTTAGTAGATTTGCCTCAATTTCTCCATAATTTTGAATATTTACTTTGGTTATTCCAAGCATTCTCTCCTCCTTCATACATTGTGTTCCTTCCGCATGTTTACACCTCCACAACTACCTTGCTGATGTTAATAAATCTTCCTCTCAACTTCGTAAGGTTTGACATGGTGAAGATCATTTTAACGAAATAATTTCACTGGCTTTATCTTCCTTGCAGACAATGTATTAGAATTTGACAAATCACGTCGCTTATTACTGTTGCGTGATGTTTCTATAATATTTGGAAATCGTCAAATATCCTAGTTATAATAAATGGTTTTATTGTAACAACCAAGTCCTCAAGTAACCTTCATAGAATTTTACCTTGTAGATGATTGGCATACAATAATGCTTGAAGTAAATGCCTTTAATATTACCAGATATTTATATCACTGCCAGAGTTCTAAATCACTGCTGTTGTAACAAATTTCTTATTAAAAAGTTATGAGTTCATTTTATTTCTCAATAGTCAATCTTTCCAATAATGTCTATAACAAAGACCGCACTATGTTATTTAACGTAGAAGTCCAAACGAACAAATACTTTGACCGACACTACAGTCGCGTTCTCGGTTAACATTCTTAAGTTTCGAAGACCCCACTTTGGTCTCGAACTGACACACGTCTTTCACCCTCGACGTTCAAACATATAACAAGCCTCGTCTCATCTCGTATTTCTCCCACCTTAAGTCCAAATTAGGCGTCATTTTGCAATCCACGGGAATTCTTGGCGCTCCATTACAAAATTAATTACGTTCATTGTACTACGTATTCAATCTCACATGTGAAAATACGTAGAAATTCCTCCTTAAATTCTGCAATTTTCGATGTACCAAATTGTCGATTAATAGTTCTAGATGCAATTATATCGCATAAACAATTACACCATGAGGAGATTTTTCTTAAATAAACCCTTCTCTGATTGGTCATATCCATCCACGTGGCAATCCACTCCTACTTCTTTGGCGCGTGACGCTATGTGAGTTTCGCGTGAGTCGGCGCGTTGCTTAGAGACTGGCCTAGCATCTTCCTCTTCCCTTTCACTCTTTATTTCTGTGTCGGTGAGCCAGCTCTCTTGTCAAAGCGGGACAACTTCTCCTCGCCGCTCTATCGCGTGATTCCCTGGTTTCACAGACCAAACCAGTTTATCACATAAATCCAAGAGTCATTTATACATGTTAAAAATTAACTTACAAGTGAAATGATAGAATCTTCCAATATCGATCTCAAAATTCGGGGTCAGTACTTTACCCGAAAATACCTACCATCAGCTTGTTGGAATCCCTCGATGATAACTGGATCGTAGGACCTGAAAACCCCGGTTACAAAACCCCCAGATTCTACCAACAAGTGACGAGGAAAATGGGATACAGGAATTCCTAACTGAGACTACGTTAAGAAAAACCGTGGTAAACGACCAAAAAGGAGCTCAAAAGCACGAGAATTACGAAAAGACGTAACCTCTGGTGTGGAAAACACCGAAATACACACCACTAGCCTTCTTAACGTGTTCTCTTATCATTTCTATAAAACATCACACTGCGAAGATTTAAAATGAACTAAAATGATTTATTCAAGAAAACGAAGAATATAGTGGAAGTCACTATATTTAAGACAAAGGCGAAGTGCCTAGCTTCAATCTGAAGTATAAACTATATTTGAGTATAAATGCCAGTCCCCAGTCACCACTGGAAATGACTGCTTTTCACCATGATTTAAACATGAACAATCTTTTATGATCCAACAGCAATGTTGAAAAACCGATGAAATAGGGGTTTTGGAAATTCCACATTTATAGGACTTACTTGCCTATACAAAAATGTATACCCTTAATGAAAATATAAATATTATAATACATATTTACATTTATGGTGTAACACTTTTCTGAGTGTTACTTGCAAGTTTCAGAACTGACACTTTCCATTAGTGTCCTATTCGATTTGTGTTTCTTATAATACTGTATTTTATCAAATTAATCTGGCCAAGAAATTAAGCTAAGTCGATTTTCTATTAACAGACACCTATAATAAACTATCATCACCAAATCAAAAATAGGGATGATTATAAAACCTGATAGGCATCGCAATGAGTCCAGGATGTGAAATCCTACAAAGTAGATGTAATTATCCATGCATGAAAAGCATGATTCTTCGCAACAAAATATTCACATGGAATATTCTGAAATTTCACTGCCCTAGGCAATAATTACACTTGGTTTCAAAAATCCATCTGAGTGGATTGTAATTCATTTCACAACACGGAATATTTCTCTGAATATCCTTTCGACAAATAACGACAGTAGCCTCTATATGGCCCCATTATCACATATTATGCTGCACGGAGCATACATATAGCCATTAAACATTGCATTACTTTAAATCAATGCCTTAAATAATCACCTTCCTTGGTGAACGAAGAATTCTATAACTAGGCTTAATTAACAGCTCAAATTCACATTACAAATAGTGTTGCTAGAATTATACAGATTTCGTTACATTTTAATTGTCAATATTTAACCTTTGTTTTATTTAATATTACATTATGCATAGTGATCAAAATGCGTTGCTTATAATAGTTTTAATTATAATCACAAATCTGGCGATAGATCTGCCTCCACATAAATCTAATCTGGGATTCAAGTTAATAAATAGGATGAATGTTTATCAGTGTCTTCATTAATCAAAACTGTATAGATATAACGTGTATATTATCCATCTACTAAGGATCTCAATAATATCTAACGAAGCGTAGCTATCGTGTTTCAAAATCTCAAAATGTCACTGAAGAAATAAATTGGATCAAGCCAAATGTCGGAATAAATCTACTCAAAAGGATTCAAGAACGACGAATAGTGTCCTACAACACCGGTCTGGGTAATCACGACAATTAGCACTCCAATTGATCGGTTAGAAACACTATAGGCGTCTATCTGCCAAAAGAACAGAATAGAAATTCCTAACAAAAGCAAAAGAATCCACCTTCTCCACTCACAATATCTTTAACAAGCTTTCAACAAAATTTAAATAATCAATCTAAATGTTGAAATCCAACTTTCGAGTGTAGAACAGTTCTTGGAGTTGAACCATAATTGTAGCTCAAATTTGAGTCTACCAAAATTGAATAATGTCTTAAATAGACATATTACGAGTGTTCATTCACTATCAAAAACACGTGGAATGAATAATCTTGACCTACTGGTTCCTCTTCTCTACATTAAATAAATTCCCAATTAAATAACTTGAATTTACAATTACTAGAATTTCAAACAACAATGCATTTAATAAAAATAGGTGCATCCTTTACTAGGATTAGAACCCTGTCTAGAATAGAATCAGTCTTGACAAGATTATCAAGCCTAAACTCTACTCTTAGACATGCTACTAAAACCCTACAAAATGTGACAACATGACAATTTTAGAATGCTAATAATTTACTACGATTAATGGGACTTTTTCTGTACCTTTGATGATTCTTGTAACTCACAGAAGAACAATGACATGCCCTTCATAACAATTCCTTCCTTACATTTGGCAATGGTATAGATCCTCCAGGGTAATGAGAAATGAACCCCGGAATACCAGACATCTCTCTCCTGGCTCCAGCTGGTCCTCAGGATATCTCCCGTCCTGGTTGAATTGTCAGCTACCACACCACGGAAAGTTCCTTTCATCACAGGTGATTGTCCGTCTAATCGTAGCGAAACGATCTCCACTTCGGCTTGAGTTAACAGTTCAATAGCCCCGCGGTAGTGTGTCATTGCGTAACACAACGCACTTAGCATCGAACAGCTGTGCTGGCAGACACTCAAAACGCGTGAAGCTAAGCCGATTGCAGCGAGAATGTTCGCAACTCAGCCCGAACAGCAACACTCATGTTTCCTGCGTTTAACCAGCCATGGTTAAATTAATATAACACATTATAATCCTTCCTCCCGACATCCGGTTAATAAACGTGGTCGAAATGTCATAAGAGCAGATTTCAATATCTGTAAATATCAATAAAGTAACAATGTCCATGCAATTGTATGATAAGTCACTTCACAAATGTTATTATTCACTGTCTCAACTGGACACAAAATATGTGCTTACAGTTTCAAGTTCCGACACGGTGAACTGTGCTTGCATTTGGAATTAGTCTTCAAGCTTGTAATAGCCATGTATTGTGTTCATGAGAACAGCACATTACTTGCTTAAAAAGAACAGTCATCAGTTCTGACATACTGTATTGCTCATTCGTCCGCAATAGTTTATGCGTAAAATAACTGAAGTGCCGTTCGTCACTGGAATCTTCAAAACGTACAAGGATTGTACATATTATATGAAACGGACTTTTCACTCACAACTCGCGTGATATTAGTATTATCACCGGTCCAAATCTGGATGTGGCTCTTAGAGCGACAAACTGCGTTCTGCTTTCACTCCCCAGCAGACACTTTTACGAGCCACAGCTATCTCGATCGCTGCACTACCTGGACTTACAATTTACAACCTTGATGTACAGTTATCATATTTCTATGTTCCTTTGGTTTCAATTACATGAGAATACTTCATAATCCGTTTCCTGCTATTATGACGGACATGTCATTATGCTTCAAAACATATATAATGCTTTTATTCCTGTTTTATATGCATAATTAATCTCTTGGCGGCGGTCGATATAATCAATGTCATTGACCATCCAGCCGTGACGTCAGCTCTGCGAACGCATGCGCTCAGGCTTGCTCGGCGTAACCAACCTCAAGTATCCCTGGGCCGTGAAACATCTGTTTAAGAATCGCCCTCTGGGTTTCCAACTAAGTTACATATTGTGCTAGAATAAAAGGTATTCTGCTCATGAGAATGAGGGTACAGTACTGCCCCCGTAAATTGAATTCTACTGAGACCACGGTGGCTGTATTGGCATATGTGAATAAAGTTATGGCCGTCATAGTTGTGACGTGTATATTCATGACGTAGGCGTGGATGACGCAACGCTCGAGCAAGTAGGCTGGCTGAGCTTAGATTCTTGCTGACGTCACGATTTTGTTCGAGAAGGATCTTAGATTTACGACGCAGTCGCAGGGAAGCAAGTAAACGTGCTGAGGAAGAAGTTACGCTATTGGAGGAGGGGCTCGAACCAATGAATGATAGCTTGAAGGGAGACGGAGATTACTGAAACTACCATATTTAATAACTTTTGGCATGCAGAATTGTGGAAAACTATTTTCAGTTATGGCATTGATTTGGAATTTTGAAGAAATTAATTATATGTTTTTGAAATCTGAAAATCCGTCAAGAATAGCCAAAGTTGGAACTTCGAGTAATGATGGAAGAAGAAGCTATGGTAGGGATGGATACGCCCCTTCAAAGTTGATAAAAGGCCTTGCACAGCAGAGAGGAGTGTCTCACTTCGTGGTTTTATTCTGACTTGATAGTCTGACTTCGTGTTCTGATAGAACAAGCATATCGTCATAAGCAAGCGTGGCAGAGCCCACCGCATCGAACAGTATTGGGTATCCAGCAGTGCAATTTTTACTGTTACTAAAACTAGGCGAAGTTGGAGCGCACACATAAACGATTCTACAAGTTTATCTATCAAGAATTAGCTACTGCATTTATACTAATTCAATAGTGCATTACAATATTGAGGCGTGTGCGAAAGTTGAACATTTTCATTATAATACTTCAGAAGATATTCGCATTTAAAGACTGCAGAGAAAAGTGTTTTTCTCGAATCCTGAGAAGCACTTTTACTACCACATTCTACGCTACGGCAGACACGTGTATTGCAACCGTGATACTGAAGATTACATTTGGTGATACAACGCTACATTCTACAATGGAACTATACAATCTGGCAGTACTTTCGACTAACATTATAATGGAAGTGGAGATGGAAGACTAAAACTTTAATGCAATTGGGACATACATCAGTAGTGTGAAGTAGCAACATGGAGCTTCGATAATCGTCATTCTACAAAGACGAGCATGTAGTGAACATTCAGCTACACTCAAGCATCGTAATCCATCGCTGAATTACATCAAATGGCAGTGGAAATAAATTCATACTCCACAATTATGAACATTTCTGCGGAAATATTTGCAATGAACTTCATGGCTGATTTCTACAAGAACTTCAGGGAACTTTCAAGAGGGGCATGGGTTTTTCCCAGCACACAAAGAAGAGTTTTGCCAGAAGGATGTCTATCGTCTACACGGAGCAGTGCGATTTCCGGAGGAGGAAGCTGTTCTATTCTCCGAGGGCGCAGGTTCCAGGTTCGAGGTCGGTGCACATCTATCCTGTGGTGAATTGGAACCAGCAGCAGTCTTCTTTGAAATTTTCTTCTAGAACTTCAATCCAACAGATAAGGTAGCCGTGAACGTTTCTTGATTTATTTGAGCCTTTTTAGTGAGATCTGAGCAACTATCTTTACCATATTTTCTGTCATATATTTGATTGCCCCATATTCTTTTGCTAGATGTTTCTGTACTCTGTACACTTTGCAGCTTTATGCCATTTTCTTCGATTTATTGAGACATTATTATGTCATTTGCATATTTAAACATTTTGGATCAGTTTATACTGAAGTTAAATATTCTTTCGAGAATTTGAATTTTTCTTGTAGTCACGATTTGAAGGTAAAGTTAACGATTTTCTATGGCAAGTTTGAATTCAGACAGCGTGTCGTTTTATTAAAGTAATTCTTTCCAGTAAATTACTTTGACCAATTTTCTGTCATCCTCAAGAAAGAAGAATGATTAAAAGATTTTAGAGCGTTAAAATCTACTACTTTATCGACGATCTTGGAAATACTAGTCGTTTTTATGAACATGATTGAAACACAGACATTTTTAGTCAATTCTGAAATACCTTTGCATTATAGACAATTTTATGAAATATGAACTTTGAATACGATTTATTCAGTACACTATAGTAATGAACATTTGATAGGAGATTTTCTCAATTCTAGATTGAAACAATAATGTTTGCATTTTCTAGTCTATTTGCATTCTATTCGACTATTTCTGCAGTTAAATGAATTTTGCTTGAATATAGTATTTTTATACTGCGATAATTGTGATGAGATTAATTCATTTTGATAGACCAGGGAGGCGTGTCTAATCGTATTTGCTATTAAATTTATTTGTGACTGGCAAATTTTTACTTCATATCGCTTCATGAATGAAACCCACGAAGGTTAAATATAATAACAGTTTTCGATACAATTGATGAATATAAGAATTTTTAAAGAGGAACTATGGATGTATAATCGTTAGTTCAGTGGACGTGTAAAAGTCGCTGATGAATAATGCCCTTTAATAAGTGAAGGAGGTTCCCACAATAATATTGATGATGATGATGAATTTATAAGTGGAGGTTTTTTGTGTGTATTGTGGAAGATTTTGATGCCATATATAATGAGATATATGATGAATTATGGGCCAATGTTGTGCGTTTGTGCGAGGTATGTTTCCGCTGAGTTGTATTGTTCAGGTCCATTGAAAATTATTCATGTGAAGTTACTGTTAAAATTAACAAGAGTGATAAATTGATTGAATTATAGATTTTGAATGGAGGTTACCGTCACAAATAATAATTATTAAATCTTATTAAACCTGAATCTGAAATTTAAATATAAGTAACCTTCATCGGTCGATTATATTACCACGATTTAAGAAAATATATCAACCAGATAAACGTGTGGTTAATGTATTTCAAATATAAATAAAATATAAATAATGTAAATAACTATGTAAATATCTATAATAATAATTTGAAACAAACGGGATTAATAGAGGCGTGTAAAAATTTTTCAATTGTCGTTTGACTAAGTTATGAACAATCTAAATGTTATAAATAATTATTGAACACCATGATATAACATTATGCGTTTTGCTATTAACATTTAAACAACGCTAGTTCGATAATTGGAATAAACATTTAAATAAGATTTGAGATTAACAGAGTAATCCATTGCAATGTGAACGGAACTTGTATAAATTTTGCGTGATAATATTTGAGTTGAGATGTGAGCATTTAAATTGTTTTGAATGAGAGCTAGACTCTGCGTTGGCCAGCATATGGTGACACTGGTTAGGCAGCTGCGTCCAGTCGACGAAGCAAGCATGCAACACTGCTTAGTGTGTATTGCAGGTGGCCAGATAACTGAATGGTGGAGGTCAAGGTCAACTACTTAGTGGCCTTGCGGTTATTAATAAATGTGTGTCAATGAACTAAATTATGAAGTTCATGAACAAGGAAACAAATGCTATATGTCTCGTCCCAGCTCCCTTATCCATTCCAATGTGCATTGTTGTTATTATTACGTTCTTTTGAGCTAGAGAAAGCTGAATTTTTGTATGTGAAGTCTACAGTCCTACAGGAGGACATGGTTGCATTGACAATGGCTTCAGACAGCCATAACTATTTCGTTGTTAAATTTTGTTAAAATATTTGTTTTCTTTATGTGAAATAAATTATTGTGCAGTTTAAATTTTCAGGTCTCCGACTTGGTTCATTTTAAATATCGTGGTGGAGGTTATTGTGAGGGCATACTATTAAGTGATCCAGTTGAAAGCCCAGACCCGAGATTAAATTGAATAGGTAAGTAAAAGGTAAGTATGAACCCCCGTATATTTTGGTGTGTTCCACAATAATTTCATGTTAACTACTGTGCTCTAATCTCGGTAGTATCTGTCAGTGCCATTTTCATTGATTTAGCTGTGCCGGTGCAATCGATTATTGGCAATCCGATTGAGGGGGCGGATTTCTGACAGCCTACTATCCGGATTATCGGGGACAGTAGGATTGGCGCAATCAACGTGTGGGGCTCGAATAACATTGGATTACCAAGTTATCGATGTCAATGGGATTGTGAAGACTCAAATAAAGAGGTTGATTCTTTGTTAGATGTCTTGGCCAATTGTAGAATTTGAGAGTGTGATTATATAGGGATTAAATGTTGTGTTGTATTAGGAAAATTACACTCAGAAAAGATCAGATCTTATAGAACCTGAGAGAGGTTAAATAGGCTGGAAACTTAGAAAAATCGCCTATGATCTGGAGTCTTATTTTATTTGACCGGCTTATGACATGTTTAGTCATATTAAAGATAAAATTAAACTATTTGGATTGTAAATGTAAATTATTTATGTTAGGATATTTAAAATGAACCAAAGAAATTTGAACATGTGCTTGAGTTTATTTCAACATAGGGTGTTTATGAAGTTAGTGATAAGCTAATTATAAGTTAGATTTAAGACAGAAAATTGCTCAAACTTTATATATGGTGAAAGGCGTTGCTCAGATGTTGTTATCTTGCTCTATTTGATGTATGTCCCTAACGCAGTCTATTATTGAAATATTATTGAGATGGCAGTTGAGAGTATGAGAAAGATGTTGGAGGAGATGTCCAACAGTTTGAAAGCTAGCATGAATGAAAGTGTGAGGGAGATGGTAGCTAGGAATGCTAGTCGAATGCAGGAGATGATGAAGGAGAATTTGAAGGATCTCCAGACCAGTTCTGCAAATTTGGAAAATAACATGTCGCGTTTACAGACCAGTACACAGGAGGTCCAGAATGCCGTGACTGACATTCACAAGGATGTCTCAGATGTTAAAGTAGATTTATCCAATGTCCATAAAGATGTTTCAGATGTAAAAATTGATGTTTCCAATGTACAGGGAAAAGTTGATTCAGTCCAGAAAGACCTTACTTTGTTAAATCTTGATGTTGCTAATGTCCGGGGTGATATTTCATGTGCTAGAGCAGAAGTAATCGTTGTTAGGAATGATGTTGCTACTGTACAAGACAAGGTAGAAGAAGTTCAAAGAGAGATTAGAAATGTTCGAACCGATGTGTCAAACGTTCAAGTAGACATAAATAATATTCAGTCTGATGTTAATGATATGCAAAGCGATATCAATAAGGTGCAAATAGAAGTTAATACAGTTTTTGTAGACATTGCCAAAGTTCAAACTGATGTTAATAAGGTTAGAGAAGAAATTGAAACTTCAAAAACGCTTTGTACTCGTAACATTAGTGCTTTAACAACTAGATTGGTTGACGAGTCTGTTAGGACAACAGCTTCACTAGCTGGATTAAAACATGATGTAGAGGTCATGAGGACCCAAGTCTTAGATCATAATCGTTTACTTAAGGAAGACATTGAAGTAGATATTGCTGAAATGTTAACTGCAAATGTAACGGTTTGGAAAGATGAATGGAACAAGTCAAGTGGGGAACATGTCAATCAGATTCAGGAGCGAATTGAACGAAAACTAGCCAGTACACAAGTAGATATAAATAATGAGGTAGTTCAAATTAGAAAGGATTTGAGTATAAGGATGGATTCGCTATCCGAAAAGCAGGTAGAGGATAGAACTCAAATGGGCCAGGACGTGCAAGCATTAAAACCGCGTTAGAGGAACAAATTCATAAGGTTGTCTCTGATGTCAATGAAACTACGAGCAAACTTCAGAACTTAAACCTAGGAGAAGCTAGCATGTTGGAAACGTATAAAGAAGAGTTGATTAGGAAAGTCATCACGGAAATCACAGATAAGGATCCAGAAGGGTTGACTTTTGAAGATAATAGGAATTACGTGAGAAGATGTAACCTCGCTACTGAAGAGAGAGATATTAGTCCTGAGGAACGTATATTCAGATTCCGGGAAGAAGAAGAAGAGGATAGGAATATTGAACCTGAATGGAAATATCGTGATAGTGGGAAGAATTACATGGATTCATATCCAAGAAATGTGACAGTCATCCGAAACTTTGAGGACAAGCCTCAGAAATTTAGTAATACAGATAGTCTAACACCGATAGAGTATATCAGAAACCTGAAAGACTATTTTATTGAAGCCCATATTCCTAGAGAAAGAGAAATGAGAATCGTAGAAAGATTTCTAGCTGGAGGACCTATTGAGTGGTTCAGAGCATTTCGGTACACTTTTAGTAATTTCGATGAATTTGCAGAGGCACTGATAAAACGATTCTGGTCAATAGAAGCACAAAATTCATTAAGAGCTGAGGTATACTCGAGGAAGTATTCGGGTACTCTTCCAACACGGTACGCTGATTTCTTCACGAGCCAGTTATCGCGCTTAAGATTTTTACAACCCCCATTGTCTACAGAGCAGTTAATAGATGCTATTTCACGTATGCTACCTGTTGAGGTAAGAAGGCTTATTATATCGTCAAATATAAGGGATTTGACCAGTATGGACGAACTATTGAGAAGGCTTGATTACACGAGTCCGGTGCCAAATTTGGTTCAAAAAGGTCAGAGGCACGAATTCAAAGACATTAATACAGTCTACATGGATCAAGTTCAGCAAACTGATACGCCTGCTGAAGAGAAAACTGAAAATGTAGGTCCTCACAGGAACAATTATTTTCGCAACAACAGATCACAAGGTTACCGTCCATATCAGCAAAGACGAGGCTGGAATAACAATAGAGGGAACTATAATAACGGAAGATGATGATGATAATTGTTGTTTTAAAGGGCCTAACATCTAGGTTATCGGCCCCTGAAATAATAACGGAAGAGGCAGATATTATAATAACAATGGGTACAATAGGAACTACAACAGAAATAACCAGTACCAGAATCGGAATCAGAATTCTCAAGGTCAGGTTATGACACCGGACAAGTATCAAGAGAGAGAGAAAGAAAGTCAGCAGTATTTGAAGGAATTACGAGAGAAGGAAGCTGAAAACCAGAAGAAAAGACAGGATTTAGTGATCGATCCTGGTCCTTCTACAAGCCAGCAGGGGAACTTTGAAAATGGTAACACAGAAAAAAAAACGCCGATTTCTCAACGAAAGTGAGAAACAATGAATACATTGCCACACCACACATAATTACTATCAGTGAAATTTACGAAGTAACTGATGAGGATTTATTAGAAGAGAGAGGAATCGTCAAAGAGGAAAGACCATGTGCCTTACCTATTATTTCTGTACTGATAGATGGCCAACAGTACAAAGCTCTTATGGATACCGGCGCAATTATTTCTATCATTTCTGATGAATGCTATCAAAGTCTATTAAAGGGAGAAAACATGACAGTTTTACCTGCTTCTACCGTCAAAGTGAGAGGAATTTTCCAAGACAAGGCAGTGAAATGCAAGATCCAAGTGTTGTTGAACTTTGAAATTAATGGAAGGAATTATGAACAAATCTTTATTGTGGTGAACAAGATCCATTTCGACATTGTGCTAGGAATCGATTTTATATCGAAAGTTGGAGCCATTATTGATATGAAGAATAGGATTATTAGCTTTAATGATGGGTACATGATCACAGAAGAGATCGAAGAACAGGACGTGAAAAACAGTCTGGAGATAGACCTTAGGGAAGAGACTTTAAATACCATTATCAATGAAGTGGAGAATCTAACAGAAATACCCAGTAGAAAAACTGAAGGATTTGAAGAAATTCAGGGGGAATTTGAGGATTTGATAAAGGAATTCCAAGATATATTTGATGAAAAGCCTGGATTGATTAAAGACTATAAGTATAAGATAAGGCTGACGTGAGTAAGAAAATCTATCCCAAGTTTGGAATAGTATTTATGGGTCCGTTCAGAATTACGAATGCTTATGGAAACTACTGTTATGAACTCTATGATGATGAGAATGATGTCGTATATGGCAAGTTCAATGCTGGAAACTTGAAGAAATATTATCCAAGAGTATGCCAATAATAATTCAATTTCGTGTTCAAGTGAATTCAGATATTTGTAACAGAGTTTAAAAACAATTTGCAACTGTTTTTAAAACGTGGTGAAGGGAGAATGCCCCCGTAAATTGAATTATACTGAGACCACGGTGGCTGTATTGGCATATGTGAATAAAGTTATGGCCGTCATAGATGTGACTTGTATATTCATGACGTAGGCGTGGATGACGCAACGCTCGAGCAAGTAGGCTGGCTGAGCTTAGATTCTTGCTGACGTCACGATTTTGTTCGAGAAGGATCTTAGATTTACGACGCAGTCGCAGGGAAGCAAGTAAACGTGCTGAGGAAGAAGTTACGCTATTGGAGGAGAGGCTCGAACCAATGAATGATAGCTTGAAGGGAGACGGAGATTACTGAAACTACCATATTTAATAACTTTTGGCATGCAGAATTGTGGAAAACTATTTTCAGTTATGGCATTGATTTGGAATTTTGAAGAAATTAATTATATGTTTTTGAAATCTGAAAATCCGTCAAGAATAGCCAAAGTTGGAACTTCGAGTAATGATGGAAGAAGAAGCTATGGTAGGGATGGATACGCCCCTTCAAAGTTGATAAAAGGCCTTGCACAGCAGAGAGGAGTGTCTCACTTCGTGGTTTTATTCTGACTTGATAGTCTGACTTCGTGTTCTGATAGAACAAGCATATCGTCATAAGCAAGCGTGGCAGAGCCCACCGCATCGAACAGTATTGGGTATCCAGCAGTGCAATTTTTACTGTTACTAAAACTAGGCGAAGTTGGAGCGCACACATAAACGATTCTACAAGTTTATCTATCAAGAATTAGCTACTGCATTTATACTAATTCAATAATGCATTACAATATTGAGGCGTGTGCGAAAGTTGAACATTTTCATTATAATACTTCAGAAGATATTCGCATTTAAAGACTGCAGAGAAAAGTGTGTTTCCCGAATCCTGAGAAGCACTTTTACTACCACATTCTACGCTACGGCAGACACGTGTATTGCAACCGTGATACTGAAGATTACATTTGGTGATACAACGCTACATTCTACAATGGAACTATACAATCTGGCAGTACTTTCGACTAACATTATAATGGAAGTGGAGATGGAAGACTAAAACTTTAATGCAATTGGGACATACATCAGTAGTGTGAAGTAGCAACATGGAGCTTCGATAATCGTCATTCTACAAAGACGAGCATGTAGTGAACATTCAGCTACACTCATGCATCGTAATCCATCGCTGAATTACATCAAATGGCAGTGGAAATAAATTCATACTCCACAATTATGAACATTTCTGCGGAAATATTTGCAATGAACTTCATGGCTGATTTCTACAAGAACTTCAGGGAACTTTCAAGAGGGGCAAGGGTTTTTCCCAGCACACAAAGAAGAGTTTTGCCAGAAGGATGTCTATCGTCTACACGGAGCAGTGCGATTTCCGGAGGAGGAAGCTGTTCTATTCTCCGAGGGCGCAGGTTCCAGGTTCGAGGTCGGTGCACATCTATCCTGTGGTGAATTGGAACCAGCAGCAGTCTTCTTTGAAATTTTCTTCTAGAACTTCAATCCAACAGATAAGGTAGCCGTGAACGTTTCTTGATTTATTTGAGCCTTTTTAGTGAGATCTGAGCAACTATCTTTACCATATTTTCTGTCATATATTTGATTGCCCCATATTCTTTTGCTAGATGTTTCTGTACTCTGTACACTTTGCAGCTTTATGCCATTTTCTTCGATTTATTGAGACATTATTATGTCATTTGCATATTTAAACATTTTGGATCAGTTTATACTGAAGTTAAATATTCTTTCGAGAATTTGAATTTTTCTTGTAGTCACGATTTGACTGTAAAGTTAACGATTTTCTATGGCAAGTTTGAATTCAGACAGCGTGTCGTTTTATTAAAGTAATTCTTTCCAGTAAATTACTTTGACCAATTTTCTGTCATCCTCAAGAAAGAAGAATGATTAAAAGATTTTAGAGCGTTAAAATCTACTACTTTATCGACGATCTTGGAAATACTAGTCGTTTTTATGAACATGATTGAAACACAGACATTTTTAGTCAATTCTGAAATACCATTGCATTATAGACAATTTTATGAAATATGAACTTTGAATACGATTTATTCAGTACACTATAGTAATGAACATTTGATAGGAGATTTTCTCAATTCTAGATTGAAACAATAATGTTTGCATTTTCTAGTCTATTTGCATTCTATTCGACTATTTCTGCAGTTAAATGAATTTTGCTTGAATATAGTATTTTTATACTGCGATAATTGTGATGAGATTAATTCATTTTGATAGACCAGGGAGGCGTGTCTAATCGTATTTGCTATTACATTTATTTGTGACAGGCAAATTTTTACTTCATATCGCTTCATGAATGAAACCCACGAAGGTTAAATATAATAACAGTTTTCGATACAATTGATGAATATAAGAATTTTTAAAGAGGAACTATGGATGTATAATCGTTAGTTCAGTGGACGTGTAAAAGTCGCTGATGAATAATGCCCTTTAATAAGTAAAGGAGGTTCCCACAATAATATTGATGATGATGATGAATTTATAAGTGGAGGTTTTTTGTGTGTATTGTGGAAGATTTTGATGCCATATATAATGAGATATATGATGAATTATGGGCCAATGTTGTGCGTTTGTGCGAGGTATGTTTCCGCTGAGTTGTATTGTTCAGGTCCATTGAAAATTATTCATGTGAAGTTACTGTTAAAATTAACAAGAGTGATAAATTGATTGAATTATAGATTTTGAATGGAGGTTACCGTCACAAATAATAATTATTAAATCTTATTAAACCTGAATCTAAAATTTAAATATAAGTAACCTTCATCGGTCGATTATATTACCACGATTTAAGAAAATATATCAACCGGATAAACGTGTGGTTAATGTATTTCAAATATAAATAAAATATAAATAATGTAAATAACTATGTAAATATCTATAATAATAATTTGAAACAAACGGGATTAATAGAGGCGTGTAAAAATTTTTCAATTTTCGTTTGACTAAGTTATGAACAATCTAAATGTTATAAATAATTATTGAACACCATGATATAACATTATGCGTTTTGCTATTAACATTTAAACAACGCTAGTTCGATAATTGGAATAAACATTTAAATAAGATTTGAGATTAACAGAGTAATCCATTGCAATGTGAACGGAACTTGTATAAATTTTTCGTGATAATATTTGAGTTGAGATGTGAGCATTTAAATTGTTTTGAATGAGAGCTAGACTCTGCGTTGGCCAGCATATGGTGACACTGGTTAGGCAGCTGCGTCCATTTGACGAAGCAAGCATGCAACACTGCTTAGGGTGTATTGCAGGTGGCCAGATAACTGAATGGTGGAGGTCAAGGTCAACTACTTAGCGGCCTTGCGGTTATTAATAAATGTGTGTCAATGAACTAAATTATGAAGTTCATGAACAAGGAAACAAATGCTATATGTCTCGTCCCAGCTCCCTTATCCATTCCAATGTGCATTGTTGTTATTATTACGTTCTTTTGAGCTAGAGAAAGCTGAATTTTTGTATGTGAAGTCTACAGTCCTACAGGAGGACATGGTTGCATTGACAATGGCTTCAGACAGCCATAACTATTTCGTTGTTAAATTTTGTTAAAATATTTGTTTTCTTTATGTGAAATAAATTATTGTGCAGTTTAAATTTTCTGGTCTCCGACTTGGTTCATTTTAAATATCGTGGTGGAGGTTATTGTGAGGGCATACTATTAAGTGATCCAGTTGAAAACCCAGACCCGAGATTAAATTGAATAGGTAAGTAAAAGGTAAGTATGAACCCCCGTATATTTTGGTGTGTTCCACAATAATTTCATGTTAACTACTGTGCTCTAATCTCGGTAGTATCTGTCAGTGCCATTTTCATTGATGTAGCTGTGCCGGTGCAATCGATTATTGGCAATCCGATTGAGGGGGCGGATTTCTGACAGCCTACTATCCGGATTATCGGGGACAGTACCATCTCGGCATTTGCCTGGAGACGAAGTGGGAAACCACTGAAAACCACTTCGAGGATGGCTGAGCTGGGAATCGAACCCCCTCTACTCATTAGGACCATCCGAGGCTGAGTAGACCCCATTCCAGTCCTCATACCACTTTTCAAATTTCGTGGCAGAGCAGGGAATCGAACCTCGGACCTCCGTGGTGGCAGCTAAACACGCTGACCACTACACCACGGAGGTGACCATGTTATATTTTCGAAGTGAAATGTTACGCTATGGAGGTCCCGTGGACCATGTTCACGTAAAAGTACAAGCTCCCTTCCTTAACTTCTTACCGTTGACAAATGGGCTTTTACGTTCGTATCAAGCAGACTACAAATCCAGTCATACTCGGCTGAAGGTTCTGGAAAATTATACTCGAATTATTGACGAAGGTTTCCGTGCTACGTCAGTTACACTAACTTCCCTCCACGAATTAACCAGGCAAGAAAACGGCTCACAGTTACGTTTCTCAGCCGTGCACGTTAACTCGTGCATCACGACCGTGAAGGGGAGCTGCAGTAATTTCGGAGATCGGAGGTTCAAATCCCGGCGCTGACAGCGGCTATCCAGTTTTTTTCACACTCTCACAGGTAAATGTCGGGATAGTACCATATTTCAATTCAATTCAGGGGCACCCTTGGGTAGGCTTTGGCTGGGGAAAACTCTACCTAAGGGAAGATGATAAAAGAGAGAAAAAAAGGGGAGGTGGGTTTCGGAGTGAAGAACAAGTTTGGATAGATAGGACGGGAGTCCAGCATAAATTATAAATCTAACTTGAAGTAAACACTCAAAGACGACTTCCACGGTAAAACAGCTGTTAGACAACTAAAGTGGGTAGGGAACTGGACACAGCTAACGGGAAATACTGATGGAACTTGGGCTATTTGCAAGCAAGCGGTGATAGCACTTTCCCTCCCAAGCCTATATTTTACTACTATGGGGAAGGGTAGTAGTCTGGCAGAACAAGGTGTGTTAAGGAACACAGATTTAAAGTTTCTCCTTTCAAAGGAGTTAGGTTTAACCAAATGTTTAGTAAGACTGAAATAATTTGAATTCGCCGTATAATTTTAGTTCTTGGAACTGTAGGATTATCAGCGAATAACCGAGTACTCCCAGGAAGAGTAGCCATGAAGCAGTTATAATGCTTTTGGGAATAATTTTGTTGTTTTTTTGAAAATTTTGGTAAGAACACCAATGGTTGCATTTAAGAAAAGCTAAGCTTTTACCCAGCAAAATGCCGACTAAAAGTTTAGACCAGAAGAAAAACTTAAATTTTGAAAACAAACCATAAGTTAGAGCGAAAATCTCAACAAGCAGGCAGATTGCGGACCTAGCTGTACTTACCTCAATGGCTCGTTAGAATTAGCTATGGCATCTAAGAGAGGCTTTAAAAATGTTGTTACTAGAAGTTTTTGTTCAAATGCAACAAGTAGCAAAACTTTTATTACTTGGGTATTTAATTTATTTAAAGAAAGCTTAAGCTTATGGGAAGAGTCAGGGATGATAAGGACCTGCTTAATCGTTGTTCTACAAAAAGATATAAGACGAAAAATCGAACCTTTTTATTTGACAAAGTGTAAAGTTATAAGAATTTAACAAGTATAAAATGTACAACCTAATCTTAATCTTTTGAAATCACAGACCTCTAGAGAAGTAAAGTTTACACTTAGCAATAAACAGCTTGAAAATGTATAACTTTTTATAAGCACAAAAATCTGCATAAGATTTTAAAAGTGGTGCTTAAGATTAACAAATTTAACGTTTATAACAACTATTATAAGACAATTAACGCTTTAATAATTAGATCAGGTACAATGTAGTTACTTTTAGAATCCCTTCATGGAAATCAAAAAGGCTATGAACAAATAATAAGTTTGATATTATAACAAAAAAGAAAGAGAAATTAAGAAGAAGTTTTTATAACTTCTTATATTTAAACAGGGATCACGAGGAAAAAATAGGGCAAGTTACCCTTTCGTGAAACCTGGAGAGAAAAGTTAGATAACTCACTTGTGAGTAGAAATAATTGAATTCCCTAGTTAGAAGGGAGAAACAATATGGTTTAAAATGTGTGCTAGACACGAATTTATACAGAGTTAAGCTGTGAAAAACGGAACATTTGTAGGAGGGCACTTGCTACCAAGTGACACCTCGTTGAAAGAGACCTAAATTTATAATTTAATTATATTATGTTAGTAAGGTATTTGAGAGGAGGAAAATAGGAGGTTTAGGAAAATGTCTTGGCCAAATTTATTGTTCTCGTTCGAACGCGACGCGGATGGTGGTTAAACGGGCACTATTTTGCACTATAGTCTGTTAAAAATTCACTATTGCAGCACGGAAAGTTCATAAGGAGAAAAGTTATTGCAATTATGTAAATCACTAGTTGAATTTTAGCTTGAGAGAGTTTATTGCGTTGTAGCGTTTATAGGTTGTAGTTGAATGCGGCGGAAAATTTCCCACGAAGGAAGACAAATTATGTGTTTTAGCAGATGATATTAAGAAAAATCCTCAGCTAGGAAAAGTATTCCCATATTTAGGTGGAAAATACTGTACCCAATTGTCACCATGTGGAACATGTGTCCGTATCCCAGCTAACTCACGGTCTTTCGAGGTATGGGACGTTCATGCCCACCATACGACCACATGTTCAGGATTTAAGTCTATCAGGTAACTACTCTACGTGAAAGAAACAACATATTCCTAAATAAAACATTTACTGATATAAAGTTATGGCTATACAACAAAATAAAAACAAAAGATAATTTACATTTAATTCCCACAATGAAAATCAAGGTTATTTTGTGAGTCTCTTCTTAATTAGTGCTACACTGCACTCAAATCTATTTCTAGCATCCTATCATTGATACTTTCAGACATCTACGAGTCTCCATAGTGTTCATCATGTGACACAGTTTAACAAACTGGAGTATCACAACACAAAAGTCACAATATCACTTTAAATTATATTAATTCTGTAATAATAAAACATTAATCCGTTTCTCACGGGCATTTACTTTCATTAACATAAATTCATTATCTTATGCCTTAATTAACAAATGTTGTTGTGTCGTGTGAATCATCTTCCTCCTTCCCATCAATATGAAACGCTAAAAGTGGTACGTTTTCCCTTCCAAAATACACATGGATAGAAATGTTTATAGTTTCACCATACGACGATTTTCTGGGTCTGGTCGAAATTATTATCGTTACAAACGTGTCATGTTATTAGAAATCATCTACCCGTCTGCATAAATTAGTGTGAACTGGGCAAAAATGCACTTTAAAAGGATGCCTACATTTATTTGGTTCAGCGTTCCTCCTCAGAGAATAACTGGGCCAAATATTATCCGATCACAACGATCAAACAATGTATGTGTGTTGAAACACATCATTTAATTCATTTGGCATTATCACAACAATCATATCTTAATTACATTTCGAAATATCGAGATTCTTCAGTGTCCCACTATGCTCCTAAATTAAAGGGACTGGGTCTCCAAACCTCCCCTACCAAGCAGGCAATAAAATTAGTTCCAGCTGGCCGAGCAAGATGGCTGCCGTCCTTCGTGACATATATATCACCCCCCTCTTGCTGCTAGCAAGGTCATCTTTGTTTACAATTGCAGTACAATGGAGTTACGTTGAGTGTTGTCTCAAGTAATTGAGTCATTCTGATTATTTATCACCTATATTTATAGTGTAATGGGCTCAACTCGGCTCCTTAATTAACATTCATGGCTGGGGATGGATCCTGTAATAGCCTTGCCGTTCTATGGTGAATACAAGTGGCTTTGGGCGCGCATCATAATGAGAATACAAGATTCCTCATCAGCAGCTGCCTACAATATAATAATAATAAGGAAATCTGCGTTTCCTATACGACGAACATGAATCTCCTCTCAGGGCAGATCATTTAATACATGTGCTCACGGGTCTCGAAGAACATCCCTCGTGGCAATTATTCCTGCAAGCGATGGATACAGACGAGTTCCGTTCCAATCCGCTGCGAATAATAAAAGTATGCACAACGGCGATACTAACTCGTAGATTAGCCAACATTTCACCTAACGTGCAAGCTATGTTAGAATGGTCCCCGCAACTTTATTGACGTAAATAACTGGATTCTACGTTACTTCGCTCGCTCTATGCGGCTTCAAACAATACTTCTCATAGATGACTCAATTATCGAGGCAATCACGTCCTCTCTGCGATTACTCTTAAGCCAAAGCTTTAATTAGCTCCTAAAAACAAGTATACATTTACTGGCTTACAATACATTAATGGTTCTCAAATACAATCCTAAGAATTGACCATATCAAATATTCATTCAACACTTCACTGACACTGAAAAACTCTCGTATCTCGCTATATTTCACGTTACATTCTTACTGTTTACCAAAATACAGTATCTTTATATTAGACATGACACACTTTGAACGTTATTTAGGCCAGAAATGCCTATTACCTTACTTTACTGTTACCGACTCCAGATTACTATTAGTATTATTATCATTTAACGTTACCGTTACATTCATCACTATCTTAGGCCTGAAAGGCCCTAAACAAATCACCTTCCAAGCAATATTTTACCAAAAATACGAGTGGTGAAAGCTCGTACATAAGCGACTGTTACATCTTAGTCTTAAAGTGATGTTTCGTTGTATGGTGAACTATCTAGTTAGAATAACATTGTAAATTTGTACTCACTTTTCATTTTCGCTGGATTATTCCAGCACACCAGCCACGGACCTACCATGACGCTTGATTTAAGCCATCATGCTATATCTCACATACCACACGGTATCATATTTTTCACACACGATAATCATACTTTTATCAGTGTCTTTTCTCACTTTAACACGATACATATTATTCACAATACACATAAACACTTTTGAAATCACTATAATAAAACTTATATACACTTTTTGCACTATTTCACAGGTTGATCCTTAATCGGACTCCTCCTAACGCCTGACCTCAGAGATGCGATGAAGCTACGACAACCGCTGGTCTCCGTGAAAGTCTATCTGCGTGTACGTGCGTTCGATTCTCGTTCCCTTCAATACTGTTCATTTCACCGTCATGATTACTTGTGATGCCTCTCGGCTCCCATAACTGTAATGATCCTGACGATACTGCGTCATTTATAAGTATGACAATACCCCCTGGTATTCAGTGTCCAAAACCATCCTAAATTATTGCTACGCTGTAGCGAACTACACTTGCGTATAATAATGGATAAATATCTGCTGTAGATTAAATCTTACACGATTCTCGATTACTATTAAGAAGCTATATGATGCGCTTCCATTGTTCTTCATATATACTCGATCGTCGATACTCTAACATTTCGCGCACTACTGGCAGCGTTTTAGTTTACGTGTAGACTGCAGATGAACTGAAGAGCAACTGCTTGGTCTGCTCTGCTTCCCCTATATAAAGGTTTCTCGTAAAATGTAGTCCACAGGACACACGAGAGCGACTCCTTTCTTGAAATAATGCATTTCCATTCAAAATGATGTATACACCTCGTTTATCTAGATGTGGAAGTCCCATAATCACTCGCGTGCAAGCGATCGTTTCGGCCAATTAATTACAATTAATTGCCTTATTCCATAGCGTCATGACGCCACCATGGTGAATCCCCTCTTGCTGGTCACCAAATCACTCCTCTCGAGCGTAAGCTCGGTGTTAACAGGCTTATTTAGAGATATAGGCTTTAATTTAGGTGTGAGACCACTCCTAAATTATCTCTCCTAGAATATATTCACCTGGGTGTACATTTTATTCTATTTCGATGCTCCAATTGGCTGCAATCAATTAATTTCCGTGGACAATCATCCCCACTCCGGTCTCAAGTGTTGTCCATTGGGGAATCCCAGGGTCATTAATTTCGAGCTGTCCCAGCAGTCCAGACGAAATGAGTTCCTTCGGCGCCACGAATCTCCTCCCATCCGCTGGCTGCGATTAGTCAAATGTCAAGCTGGCTTGCCTTCATGCTACTATGCTTCGAAGACGTACTTATGACTGCATTTTCTAACAATTATTCCCTTAAACAGCTATGATATTCACATTCTAGCCGTGAAATCATGCTATATGATTATATGTCATTATACATCTCATTGCTCTTCGGGTTCCCTGTAGCTGTTCCCCCTCCGAGATCAATGGTTCGACTCTAGGCAGAATCATGGGCCTGGTCTTCTCTGATAAGACCTGAGTTCGATGCCAGTCTGCCGTGTCCGATTGAGCACATGTTTCCCTCGCTAAGCTCGGAAAATTCATTTCACAAGTGAATTTTTCGGGCCTTCAGATGGCATTGACTCATGCTGTATTTACTTTAAGCGGTCAGTGCTCTCGGCAATGAGATGTCTCGTTCCCCAATTCCACTCTGTCTGCCGTCTCGTGTTCTCTTGTTTTGTTCCCTTAGTCGTTCATTCATTTCTTGGAGTTCTGCAGCAGCCTCGCACAACTGGTCGTAAAATTCTTTTAGTCGACAGCTGCATTCACCCCCCGTTTCCCCAGGGTCTGCGAGCCGGTCGCCTCGCTCTCTTCCTTCCTGGGCCTGCAAGCTTTTCTCAGGAGTCTCTGCGTGCATACATAATGACTCCCCGTCCATTTGGGTGTACATGGCTTGCTCCTCTCTTGTTTCATAATCCTCTGGCGGACTATATAACTTTAAATTCGCTGCATTTACAACAACTTCTCTACCCGTTTCTTCGTCTCTGATTCGGTATGCATTGTTTTGCAAGTCCCTTATAATCAGGTAGGGTCCGTGATAGCTATGTTGAATTATTTTTATATTTCCTGCTCTCTGGATCTGAACTAGCTGTTTTTTTAATAAGACGTACTCCCCCACGAGTAGTGGTCTATGGTAGCGTTTTCTCCTATTTCTCCGCTGCCGTCTGTCTGCTTGTTTCTTGAGATACTCGAATGTTCTCTGGATCCTCAATTCACGTCCAGGCTGTGCATCTACAGGTGTCCGAATGACATTATTCCATGGACTCTCTGGTCTTCTATCAAGATGTAGGCTCACTGGCACTTCTCCTGTCGCTTCATGCACGGTATTGTTGATACAATACACAATAATCTCTAGTACATCGATCCATTTCCTGTTTTCCGTAGAGCAGTATATCTTCATGTACTTTTGCAGTTCCCTCATCACTCTCTCAGCGGAATTCGACTCCGGGTGTCGAACTGTGGACAAAATCTGTCTTATACCCTGATTTTCCAACTCCCTGCGAAATTCTACGCTGGTAAAACAGCTCCCATGATCAGATAATATGTTCTCCGGCTGCCCTAGTATAGGAATGATTCTTTCCTTCAGCCTCTTAAGTACCTGTTTTGTACTGGTTTTCTGAATTGGACAGAGGACTACCATTTTAGAAAACACGTCTAGTGCAACTAGAATGTGTCTATTTCCTCTTCTAGCTCTCGGAAGCGGCCCAAAATTGTCCAATGCCAGAAGCTGACAAGGCTTCTCTGGTAAGAGTGGTATAGGTTTTTGCCTCATTAAATACGAGTTAGGCTTTACTCGTTGGCAAGTATCACATGTCCTGATTGTATTCCTGACTTTATCTCTAAGTTTTGGCCAAATAAATGCTTCTTTATGCAGGGCAACAGTTTTGTCTACGCCAGGGTGGCCAAAAGCTCTGTGCGCTAACCATACTAGCCTTCTCTGCAATGCTGGTGGTATAACGATCCTGGGTCGAGTGTGGTCTGTGTCGCTCCATTTATGTAGCATCTGGTTAAACCATAGATACTCCGTTGATAGTGCTTCGGCTTCAACATACATCGGGGTTTCTCTGACAAGCTTTCCCTCGAAGTAATTAATCATCAACCGTATCCAGGGATCTTCACGTTGAAAAACGGTGATGTTCCTTAGATCATCTAAGGTCTTCTGGTCTCTATCTTCTATATCGATAGGTAGAGCTTCCTCTTCATCAACTGTCGGGTATCTGCTTAGCAAGTCAGGTATAATATTGTCCTTCCCCGGGCAATACTCGATTTCCACTTGAAATTGCTGTATATACAAGGACCACCTCGTCAGTCTTTGACTCGACAAGTCAGTTTTCAACAGGAATGTTAGGGCTTTATGGTCCGTTCTTAATATAATTCTGAAACCATAAATTAGCTTTCTCCAATACTGTAAGGCATACAGTATTGCGAGTAATTCGATCTCCGTGACCGTATAATTATTTTCATTAGGTTTCAACCTTTTGCTTATGAATGCAATATAAGTTTTCTCCTCTGGCCTGTCCACATTCTCCTGATATAGCATCGCTCCAATGCCTATAAATGATGCGTCAGTCTGGATAATAAATTTCTGAGTGTAGTCTGGATATCCCAATTAAACATAATCTAAAAGCATCTGTTTAGATTTCACGAAGGCTTCCTCGCATTTTTCCGTCCAACGCCACCTTCCTCCTTTCTTCAGTAAATCTTGGAGTGGTGCTACGGTCTCGGTGTACTTCGGGCAATGGCTTGAAAAGAATCCAATAACGCCTAGATATTGCCTGACGTTCTTTACCTTCGTTGGTCTCGGGAAATGTTTAATGACTTCCAATTTTCCCGGATTAGGCCTAACTCCTTGTGCATCTATTACATGGCCTAGGAATTTAACTTCTCTCTGACCAAAGTTAGATTTCTTTATATTGACCTTAAAGTTAGCCTGACTTAGGTCATTCAACAGCTTGCGTAGGTCTCTGATGTGTTCTTTGACCGTTTCAGATGTCAGTAGTATATCATCTACATAGCATATGGTTGTTGCTTTTACTTCTTCGGACAGGTTCCGATCAAGCGCTCGTATCAACGCTGAACCTGCTGTTTTCAGACCAAATGGTAGGCGTACGTAAGAATATGTATGCTGGTCGAATAAAAACCCAGTTAATAAGCTTGTTTTCTCCTCCAGAGCAAGATGGTGAAAACTTTCTGTCAGGTCAAGATTTGAGAAAACAGTCTTTCCTTTGAACCTCCTGAGGACCTCCTTGATGGGCGGCACTTGGTCAAACTCTGGTATGACCTTGGAATTCAAATTCCGTAGGTCCAGGCATATCCTTACACTTCCGTCCTGTTTAGGTACAACTACCAGTGGGCTGACATAAGGTGTGGCCGTCTTCACAATGACGCCTGCCTCTAGCATCTCCTGTATTGCTTCCTTGACCTTTAAATAATGTTTCTCGGCTACAGGATACGGCTTCTGTCTGAATGGTGTCCAGTCACTGACTTGGAACGCATATTGGAAATTCTTGATCCGGCCAGGTCTCGAATCGAAGACTCCTTTGTATTCAAATAGCAGTTCCCTTAGCATTTGCTTATGCTCTGGACCAATTTTAGCTTCCTCTATCTTTTCCTCCAGGCATTCTTCAAATGTTGGTTCGAGGTCCTTTTCAATGTCTGCGGCCAGTGTTGCCAACTCTCCCTCGATGTCTTCTGTTGTCAACACTGCATCCCCAGTCATATCTCCGTATGTATGCCATACGTACTCTTCTGGTCTCGTTTCATTGTGCTTTAATGAGAGCTCTAAATCTTCCTTTCCCTCACATGCGCGAAACATAACAATGTCTTGTGAGAGATCTATTATGACCTTATATTCTCTTATGAAATCCATGCCGACAATAATGTTAAAAGGCAGCTTATTCACAAGTAGGAAGCTCTGTGAGAATGTAGAATTCCCTATCTGCAAATCTAAATATACTTGGTATTTGCATATCATAACTTTATCTGGTATCACACCTTTTATCTTCACGCTTGAAATGGGTATTTTCAATACGTGGATTTTACTTTGGATTTCATTATATAATGCCTGGGTTATCAAACATACCGTTGAACCTGTATCTATGAGACTTCTTATCTTCATGGCTGCGATGTTTACAATAATAATGGGTAGTTTCCTTCTCACATTGACCGTCCCTTCATCTAGGTTTTCAATAAGTTCCTCAGGTTTGGCAATCCAGTTAACCACATTCACTGTATTCCATCCTGCATTTATCTCTATTTGGTCATTTAATTTTGGTGTTTTTTTTTCATTGCTCCATTCTTTGTGGAGTTCTTCTGTCTGTCTTCGTACTGCTGAAGTTCCAGACTCTTGGCACCGTCATCATTTTTATAGATGTCCGGTGACCTCCTATTCTTAATCGCTTCATCCCAATGAACTTGCGATTGTCTATGGTCGTCTCCACGCTCTTCCATGTATTTTAAAGATGCGTGATAGCGTTCTTCCGCTTCTTCATCGAACCCGCGACTCTGTTCTTGGGATCTCCATCCTTGGTTGTTCCCATTTCGGCCGTAATTCCTTCTGTTATCAGGCTGCTGGTCTCTTGTGCCGCGCTGATTCCAGGCTTTCCTTCCTCGGTATCCACGGTTCGATCCTCCTCGATATGCTGGCCTCCAATTCTGGTTTTCCCGTCCTTCACGTTGCCACTCTGATTTCTCCATTTCGGTGCTCGTAGACTTACTTTTAGTCTGCACCTTAGTCGATTCAGTCGGTGTAGTCGTCATGTTGACTTGTTCCATGTTCCGACTTTGCCTTGTGTGCTGCGCTGTGGTGAGATCGAGTTGTCTCAGCACCTCCTCCATATCGATCGCTGTCTTGTCGTTTGCTGAAATTAATAGACGTTGTACTTCATACGGTAGCTGCTTGGCTATCGCTATACACAGATCTGACTCTCTAATTCCTTCATCAAGTTCGCGGAAACGGCACAATAGAGCCACAAAATACTCTGCGTACTTCGTCTGGTTATTAGTACTATAACGCCTGGAGTACAAGTCCAATCTGAGGTTCTGTTGTATACTTGCGTTCCAGTACCTGCTTAAAAATGCCTGGCGAAATTCGTCAACGGTGTCGAACGTGTACCGAAAACTCCTAAACCATAAGGCACACTCGCCTTCAGTCAGTTTTTCAATAGCTCTCAATCTTCGCTCTGGCGGTACCTTCGCGTCATTCAAGTACTCGGAAACCTCTTTAAGCCAGTATTTGGGTGTCATGTTAGAATTACTCCCAGAATATATCCTCGGTTTCTCGTCACTAGCCCTCACAACAGTGACTATTTGATTTTGAACAGCATTTTCATGCGGTGTGGACATAGCAATTGGTATACCAGGCGTGGTATACGGGCTGTCACTTGGCATGGCTGCATTCTTTGGAGTGGGCTGTATTTCTATATCTGCCCATTTATTTCTCCTATTCTCATCTATACTTCCTTCGATAGATCTAGGATTCCGCAACATGGATTCCTCCTGTGCGATCATTCTAGTTTCTATTTGGCTGTGCCTATTTTCTGCCCTTTCTAAACGAGCTAATACTTCTCGTTCTATTTTTCTAAGCGATCTCGGTTTTTCTCTGCCATAGAAAATACTTTTTCCTTGTCATCCTTAAGGTTTTCTTTCATGTGGGTAATTTCCCCCGCTAGACTTTCTCTTACCTCGGCAAGAGTTTTATCGCTGGCTTCAGTCTTCAAGCCTTCTCGAAGTTCTAATTCTTCTCGTAAGCCTGTAACTTCTTTTTGTATGTGACCAAGCATATGAGAGATTTCAGTCCTTATCTTCGTCATTTCTCCCTGGTCCTCATCCTGTCTTTTATGAATGACTGCTAGGTCGTTCTGAGTTTGTTCTAACTCTTTTTGAACCTTTCCGACCTGCCTTTTCATATTTGACATTATTTCCTTATTCTCTTGATCAGAAGTTTTTATTTCATTGATCTCCTTGCATTGATCAAGGATATTCTGATCCTGCTTCCTTAAGGCTTCGTCTACCGCCTTTGCGTAGCCTGCCATCCTCTTATTCCATTTTCCGTCGCTGTCTTCGAGCCACGGTCTGAGTGAACGTATTAAATTGCTCCTGCTGACGTTTAGTATTCGCTTCATTCTGACTTTGAATGTCTTTAAGCTCCATGGACATACTGCTTAAGCTATCATTAATCTCACGCTGTGACTCTCTGCACGCTTGCAGATTATTCTCTAGTTTTAGCTCTATTGACTCAAAGCGTTTATCGTTATCAGCTTGCATCTCTGAGACCACGATAACAATATTCTTAGTTACTTCTTGCTTAATGGACTCTTTAACGTCATCCATTTTTTTACTGACCTCTAACTGATTAGCCTCTAATCTAGTGTTCATTTCCGTTTGATTAGCCAACATCTGGCTTACCTCAGTTTGATTGGTCTCTAATTGAGTATTTACTGTGGCCAATCTACCTGCTATTTCATCTTGAAATGCTTTAGCCTCTTCCTTACTCTTAGCATTAGTATCATCAAAATGTTCTCTTAACTCCGCGATACACCTGAGTACCTCCTCAGTTCCAGCCATCCTGTATTTCTTAATTTGAGATTCAGGTAGGCCGCAGCTGAGCATGCTGGCGCGTTTTATTGGAAAAAAGGATTCCGATCTCGCGACAACAACACAACATATTACACAGTTCTGTAACCACCTATGGAATGGGTTTAGACCCTCGTACCCGTCTGACAACAGTGTCTAATGTCTGAGTATCATCTAGAAAGACTCACAATCGCTCAAACACAGTTTGAGGAAAAAATATTATTATGGTTTTCCCCATGAAAACCATGCTATTATTATGGGGTTGTCTGAATCCCATAAGCCTTCCACGTCTCTGGGCGCCATGATAATGTAATGGTGTAGACACACTTTCTGGTGGTGGTTATCCGTGGCCAGGTTGCGCAATGCCAAGATCGCTCATATTGCACTGATGCAGGCGGTTTCATAATGAATTAATACCGTCCCACGTTGCTCGGGCCATGATAATGTAAAGGGATGCCATGCTGGTGGTTATATGGTAATTAAGAGAGAAGTTACATTTAAGCATGTCTTATGGAGGATTATCAACATTTATTTTGACGTGAAGGCTTATTAACAAATGGGACGCGGCCTTTTCCTAATATATCCTAATTTCTCTGCTGTACTTGCTTCTAGCATTAATATCTTGGCCGACTTTTAGTAGTACCTGTGACTCAATCCTAGTACGGTGACATCTCCTACATGTACCCAATTGTCATCATGTGGAACATGTGTTCGTATCCCAGCTAACTCACGGTCTTTCGAGGTATGGGACGTTCATGCCCACCATACGACCACATGTTCAGGATTTGAGTCTATCAGGTAACTACTCTACATGAAAGAAACAACATATTACTAAATAAAACATTTACTGATATAAAGTCATGGCTATACAACAAAATACAAACAAAAGATAATTTACATTTAATTCCCACAATGAAAATCAAGGTTATTTTGTGAGTCTCTTCTTAATTAGTGCTACACTGCACTCAAATCTATTTCTAGCATCCTATCATTGATACTTTCAGACATCTACGAGTCTCCATAGTGTTCATCATGTGACACAGTTTAACAAACTGGGGTATCACAACACAAAAGTCACAATATCACTTTAAATGATATTAATTCTGTAATAATAAAACATTAATCCGTTTCTCACGGGCATTTATTTTCATTAACATAAATTCATTATCTTATGCCTTAATTAACAAATGTTGTTGTGTCGTGTGAATCATCTTCCTCCTTCC
Source organism: Meconema thalassinum (assembly GCA_946902985.2). Taxonomy (NCBI): domain Eukaryota; kingdom Metazoa; phylum Arthropoda; class Insecta; order Orthoptera; family Tettigoniidae; genus Meconema; species Meconema thalassinum. The sequence goes on from OX336389.2 coordinate 431,972,748, forward strand.
CATCAATATGAAACGCTAAAAGTGGTACGTTTTCCCTTCCAAAATACACATGGATAGAAATGTTTATAGTTTCACCATACGACGATTTTCTGGGTCTGGTCGAAATTATTATCGTTACAAACATGTCATGTTCTTAGAAATCATCTACCCGTCTGCATAAATTAGTGTGAACTGGGCAAAAATGCACTTTAAAAGGATGCCTACATTTATTTGGTTCAGCGTTCCTCCTCAGAGAATAACTGGGCCAAATATTATCCGATCACAACGATCAAACAATGTATGTGTGTTGAAACACATCATTTAATTCAATTGGCATTATCACAACAATCATATCTTAATTACATTTCGAAATATCGAGATTCTTCAGTGTCCCACTATGCTTCTAAAATAAAGGGACTGGGTCTCCAAACCTCCCCTTCCAAGCAGGCAATAAAATTAGTTCCAGCTGGCCGAGCAAGATGGCTGCCGTCCTTCGTGGCATACATATCACCCCCCTCTTGCTGCTAGCAAGGTCATCTTTGTTTACAATTGCAGTACAATGGAGTTACGTTGAGTGTTGTCTCAAGTAATTGAGTCATTCTGATTATTTATCACCTATATTTATAGTGTAATGAGCTCAACTCGGCTCCTTAATTAACATTCATGGCTGGGGATGGATCCTGTAATAGCCTTGCCGTTCTATGGTGAATACAAGTGGCTTTGGGCGCGCATCATAATGAGTATACAAGATTCCTCATCAGCAGCTGCCTACAACTGTGGCATCATAAGGAAATCTGCGTTTCCTATACGACGAACATGAATCTCCTCTCAGGGCAGATCATTTAATACATGTGCTCACGGGTCTCGATGAACATCCCTCGTGGCAATTATTCCTGCAAGCGATGGATATAGACGAGGTCCGTTCCAATCCGCTGCGAATAATAAAAGTATGCACAACGGCGATACTAACTCGTAGATTAGCCAACATTTTACCTAACGTGCAAGCTATGTTAGAATGGTCCCCGCAACTTTATTGACGTAAATCACTGGATTCTACGTTACTTCGCTCGCTCTATGCGGCTTCAAACAATACTTCTCATAGATGACTCAATTATTGAGGCAATCACGTCCTCTCTGCGATTACTCTTAAGCCAAAGCTTTAATTAGCTCCTAAAACAATTATACATTTACTGGCTTACAATACATTAATGGTTCTCAAATACAATCCTAAGAATTGACCATATCAAATATTCATTCAACACTTCACTGACACTGAAAAACTCTCGTATCTCGCTATATTTCACGTTACTATCTTACTGTTTACCAAAATACAGTATCTTTATATTAGACATGACACACTTTGAACGTTATTTAGGCCAGAAATGCCTATTACCTTACTTTACTGTTACCGACTCCAGATTACTATTAGTATTATTATCATTTAACGTTACCGTTACATTCATCACTATCTTAGGCCTGAATGGCCCTAAACAAATCACCTTCCAAGCAATATTTTACCAAAAATACGAGTGGTGAAAGCTCGTACATAAGTGACTGTTACATCTTAGTCTTAAAGTGATGTTTCGTTGTATGGTGAACTATCTAGTTAGAATAACATTGTAAATTTGTACTCACTTTTCATTTTCGCTGGATTATTCCAGCACACCAGCCACGGACCTACCATGACGCTTGATTTAAGCCATCATTCTATATCTCACATACCACACGGTATCACATTTTTCACACACGATAATCATACTTTTATCAGTGGCTTTTCTCACTTTAACACGATACATATTATTCACAATACACATAAACACTTTTGAAATCACTATAATAAAACTTATATACACTTTTTGCACTATTTCACAGGTTGATCCTTAATCGGACTCCTCCTAACGCCTGACCTCAGAGATGCGATGAAGCTACGACAACCGCTGGTCTCCGTGAAAGTCTATCTGCGTGTACGTGCGTTCGATTCTCGTTCCCTTCAATACTGTTCATTTCACCGTCATGATTACTTGTGATGCCTCTCGGCTCCCATAACTGTAATGATCCTGACGATACTGCGTCATTTATAAGTATGACAATACCCCCTGGTATTCAGTGTCCAAAACCATCCTAAATTATTGCTACGCTGTAGCGAACTACACTTGCGTATAATAATGGATAAATATCTGCTGTAGATTAAATCTTACACGATTCTCGATTACTATTAAGAAGCTATATGATGCGCTTCCATTGTTCTTCATATATACTCGATCGTCGATACTCTAACATTTCGCGCACTACTGGCAGCGTTTTAGTTTACGTGTAGACTGCAGATGAACTGAAGAGCAACTGCTTGGTCTGCTCTGCTTCCCCTATATAAAGGTTTCTCGTAAAATGTAGTCCACAGGACACACGAGAGCGACTCCTTTCTTGAAATAATGCATTTCCATTCAAAATGATGTATACACCTCGTTTATCTAGATGTGGAAGTCCCATAATCACTCGCGTGCAAGCGATCGTTTCGGCCAATTAATTACAATTAATTGCCTTATTCCATAGCGTCATGACGCCACCATGGTGAATTCCCTCTTGCTGGTCACCAAATCACTCCTCTCGAGCGTAAGCTCGGTGTTAACAGGCTTATTTAGAGATATAGGCTTTAATTTAGGTGTGAGACCACTCCTAAATTATCTCTCCTAGAATATATTCACCTGGGTGTACATTTTATTCCATTTCGATGCTCCAATTGGCTGCAATCAATTAATTTCCCTGGACAATCATCCCCACTCCGGTCTCAAGTGTTGTCCATTGGGGAATCCCAGGGTCATTAATTTCGAGCTGTCCCAGCAGTCCAGACGAAATGAGTTCCTTCGGCGCCACGAATCTCCTCCCATCCGCTGGCTGCGATTAGTCAAATGTCAAGCTGGCTTGCCTTCATGCTACTATGCTTCGAAAACGTACATAAGACTGCATTTTCTAACAATTATTCCCTTAAACAGCTATGATATTCACATTCTAGCCGTGAAATCATGCTATATTATTATATGTCATTATGCATCTCATTGCTCTTCGGGTTCCCTGTAGCTGTTCCCCCTCCGAGATCAATGGTTCGACTCTAGGCAGAATCATGGGCCTGGTCTTCTCTGATAAGACCTGAGCTCGATGCCAGTCTGCCGTGTCCGATTGGGCACAATACTTGACGGTTTTACTTGCAGAAAGATTGCTTGGCATGGAAAATTCCAAAGCGATGAAGACTGTTGAATTGGGCAAGAAAAGTCCCTCGGCGGAAAGCTAAGTTTTATAGACAGTGGGTATTTTGAAAATATCCCTCGGTGTGAGATAGTATCTCAGATAATTTGTACAAGAAGTACTGTTTCATTTTAGAGAGTTAGCTGAGGTAGCCATAACTTGATCAGGAAGATCTTTTGAACGCAGTTATTTCTGAACATTTAGCGATTCCACACACTGTCTATAAAATTGGATTAAAAAGCTATAAGATATTTAAAACCCGTTAAAATATGGTGAAGACCATTGAAGTTTGTACTTAGCTCATTTTGAAGAAAGGCGATGGTCTGGGTGACGGTTGATTTACACTTCAAAAATGGCGTTTGATTTGAAAGAAGTGTCTCTAAAATAGAGGAGACGAGCTCGGGAAGAGCTTCAACTGTATGTTTAGACATCGAACACAGAAGTGAGAGCCGCTCGAAGAAGCGTGGAGGAATGAGAGAGGGAAGGGGGTGGGGGAAAGGGACAAAGGAGCATACATAAAGATTACAAACTTAACGAAAATTAAATCTCTTCTTAGATGTTAATTTTCTTGATGAAGTGGTCTTCAAGGAGTTGCTAGCAGACGCCAATGACGAAGCCTGGTGGATGGGAATGGTGAAGAAGTCCTCTTGAGCATGGATATGTTAGCTGGCGATAACGACGACATCTGGTGGCTTGATTGGTAAGGAAGTCGTCTTGAGAGTGGAGATATTGAGGAACTTCAGAGGTTAGCTGCTAGATGCCGCTAGGTTGATCATGGAAGATATATATCTAGAACAGACTTACAAACGAAGTAAGCATGGTGCGCAAACAAACTAAAACATAAGGAATCACTGTTGGTGTTTGCGAAAAAGGAAGGAATGAATTAAAGCAAACAGCAGCGAAAGCTAACTCTATCCTACCGTGTATTCCAAGGAATACACCAACCCTGACCCTAAAATTAAAGCTGCACACACTACTACAGTCACTAAAGGTACACAGGTTATGATACAAATTGAACATACACCCAGGTACACGGGGCTGATGTCCAAGATGTTCCAAGCCCTTAAAATGAATTAACAACACATATTACTGGAATAAGATTGGCAGCACGGGATATGATTGAATTTGATTTCCCCTAGGAAACTCCCCGTCCACGTTCTCGACTATCAAATTCCCTCCCTACCGTAACCTTGTGCCATAGTGGTGAAAATGTATTTTTCGCTCTAGGCCAGACATGTCAAATGTGTGCCCGCCTCTGTGTGTTTGTCCGCGGTAGTACTGCCATGCCTGCTATGAACTCGGCAACTTCCCCTCTCCAGCTTGCAGCTGAGGCTCGGAGGGAGGGTGTAACAGGATACAAATAAACTTAAACGTGTGGGCTGGCAAGAGTAGGGAAGCTAACAAACGTAGCGCTGCAGTCTGTTCAGCAGTGAATTGTGCAGGGGCGGTTTTAGCATCACGTGCCCCTCAATTAAAATCCTTAAATCCTTATAATTATAATTTATATTTCTTTGATAATGGATCATAGTTTGTATTGATAGAATCTCCGTCACTGGCACTTGGTTTGCACTTTTCTATCGGTAGGAGCACATGGCAGCAAGACACTGGACGCATTTCAAACCTGCCACTGCTGTGTTGCCACAGGTTTTCCTTGTCTGGCTATTTAACATCATCCCATGATCTTCAGCGCGTTGAGGTGACAGAAGAGTTATGGGGAATTCCTTAGCCTTTCGAAACAACAAAGCTGTGACCGCGAGACGTCCGTGACTACCCACAAAGAGGAGAGATGGGGGTATTAACGTTTAGTGGTAGAGGGTTTTAAAGTCAATTGACAGCAATGTCCCCATTTTCTAAATTTAGTCACTAAGATAGTATACTGAACTTCCAGCTCATTATGGCATATTTAATTACTGTACGATGTAAGGAGAAAAATCAGCATGTAGGCTATAGGCCTAATAGGCCTACATAGATTGAATGAGAAATGTAGCGTTAGTGCAGTTGCATCTTGTTTAGAAGGCTAACTGGAGACGTGTTCTCTTTATCTAGAGGAATTCTGAAACTGGATTGAAGACAACCCAGCGTCCATGTTTGTTTTGCTTTGAAAGTTTTGTCGCATGCAAGATTGAGCTATGTTTGTATACCCGTTTGGTGGCCTTTCCTTCGTTTACAGTGTATGATTGGCCTTACCGGTGGTACATAGTAGTTGTCATTAGAAACGTGTTTTAGGAGGTGAAAAGTAAATTATCCATAATGCGTGCCATCTTTTTATTTTACCAAGATTAAAATATACGCCGTGTTTCATACAAGTAACCCATGGGGCAATAGTAAGCAATTCCCTCACGATGGTATCCTCATCTTGACGTGATGTGCGGGCTTGAGAGTTCAAATGATCCTGCGAGCTATGCCAGCAGGAGCGTAAGCTCCTGGTAGGGCCACCCATGCCGGACAGGTCAAAGGTGATGGGCCAGACTAAGAGGGATACCCTGGTCCTCCAGGTTGGAGGTTGGGCGTAGGGTTAACAACCCTACCCTGTAAAAATCTCAATGTTACGGATACCTTATGGTGTATTCTTCGAATACACGGTACCTGAGATATAATTTTTATTGCTCCTTGCATGTTCATTTCTTCCTTTCTCTTTGTCAAACACCAACAGTGATCTTTTGTTTTCTCCTTGATAGGCAAATCTCTTATGTCTTCATAAGTCTGTTCTAGATATATAACTTCTGTGACCCACCTAGCGTCATCTCGCAGCGAATCTCTGAAGCTCCTCAATTCTTCCTGGTGCTAGAGGACTTACTTATCCATTTGGCCACCAGATCCTGTTACCATCGCCAGCTATTTTCTCCTTGAGCAAGAGGACTACGTCTACTGTTTCACTCACCATGCTGCGCTAGTATCGCCTGTTATCAACTCTTTGAAGACCCGCTCAGCATGAGAAGATCATTTTTGTTGTTGTTGTAACATTGTCAATGCTTATATGTTCTCCTTTTGTCTCCTACCCCCCACTCTTTTCCCCTTCCTTGGTCCCTCCGTGCTCCGTTGAGCAGGTCTCACTTCTCAGTCGGCAGTTGACTCGATCAGTTAAAGCTCCTCTCGAGCTAGCCTCCTCAAACCAAGAGGCACACTCTCTTCTACGCCATGTTGGCAAGGTAGTTGTCATCAAAGGAAACTTCGCCTTCAACATGAAATCAAGATAAGTACCATTTTAAAGGTTTTAACCTCATCTTCATCAATTTTATCTACATGCTTTTATTGATTATTTTATAGACAGCGTGAGATTACTTGTGGGGCGGTAATCATTCTTCGCGGGATTTTCCATGTGGGGCTTTTGTCTAATCAAGCCAATCTTGGTGAAAAGCAGCATTTCTTATGCTTGCAAAATGAGAAATCCTCTCACTACGTGGGATATTATCTAATACCCGCTGTCTATAAATTATAAAGCTAGTTCCTCCGCTGGATTAACTTTGACTCCATTCTTCTATAAAGATCGTTCTGGAACTTTCCAGATCTGGTACTCTATCTGCGAGGCTTGCCGTCAGGTATTTTTCACTCACTTGTGAAAATACTAGTTAAAATGAGGAATCTTCCTTAAATTACTGCAATAGCTAACTTTCGTCCACCGTTGGGATGTTCTATGGCGCATTTAACTGTAATCCACCATTTTCTCCAGCAATAGACTCTCGCCTACCTAGTGCAACCAGTTCTTTTCAGCATTGAAAAAACTTTCTTTCTCATGAACTTTCGAGTTTCTACAGTGAACTTTGCATCAATCTTTACAGACTATAGTGATAATCAGTGCTTGTTCCACTTTTCTACCGCGTCGCGATCGTCCGTTTATATTAAATACGGCCATGAACATTTTTTCCTCCATCCCTATTTCTCTTTCCTAAACCTCTTACTAACAATCTGTAATAAACTTTAAATTTAGGTCTGTTTCAATAAGGTGTCCCTCACGAAGTGCCCTTCCAACTTTGCTAGTTTAACATTAATTAAATTCTGTATAATTACGTGTGTGACACACGATTCAAATTCACATTGTTCCTTTCCTATAATCAGGGAAAACAATTCCTTAAACTCTTGAGCGAGTCATGTTCAGGTTTCACGAAATGGAAACTGTCCCATTTGGCTAGTGATTCCTGCTCAAACTTGGGAAGTCTAGAACCTTCCTTTTCACTTTCTTCAGGTTTCACAGTAAGTGACCTGCCCTCTTTTGTATAATTCTCATATAGTAATTCTGTATAAATATAAGAAGTTGTAGGAACTTCTATCTTATTTTTCATGGTTTTATTATTGTTATTTTCGAAGTTGTCACTTTCTCTAGAACATTCTCTCAAGAATTTCTTAAGGTGCACTCTTTGTACTCCAATTCACGTTCAAACTTTAATTACTTCATTGTTTATTTGTTTAAATCTTATAAAGATTTTAGAAACATGTAAGGTTTGAAACCTTGTAAATTGTCAGTTGCCTGGAGCAAACATTTAATGTTGAGAGGTCTGCGACCCCATTTGTTAAAAAGTTCAAATGAACTATGTTTGTCAAAATTATATTACATAATTGTTAATTTCCTCAAACTTCTTTGAATTGTAAAATAAATGAAGCGTATCCTTTCGCTTTTTCATTTACGAATACAAAGTTTAGGCAAAATCCTATCTTCCTTGACTCTCCTCACTCAATGACATTAAAATCATTAATAGGGCTTTCACCATTTGTTGCATTTGAGCAAGAACTCTTAATTTTCACCTCACTAAAGTTCTTTTTAGCTTTAATAGCTAATTCTAATTGGCCAGTAAGGCAAGTAAAGCTCGCTAAGCCAGCTACCTGCTTGTGGAGACCCTCTCCGAAAACTTATGGTCAGTTTTCTAAAAGATAAGTGTTTCCTTTTGTCTAAACTTTCAGCCGGCTCCTCGCTGAGTAAAAGCTTAGCCCTTTTCCAATGCAACCATTGGTTCATTTACCAAGATTACTCCATAAGGCATAATCTTTTATCATTTTCCTTCTTAGAGACACTGGGTCGCCCTTACAGGAACTCCATAATTTTGGAAATTAGAAATACCAAACCTGAGTTAAATCATTGGCATTCTTCGAATTATTTTGTAAAACCTAATTTCTTTGAGAAGACATACAGTAAATTTGTTACTATCAGTCTTGCCAGACCATCACCCTTCCCTATAGTAGTTTCATACATGCTTGGGAGGAAATACACTAAAGCCTCTCTCTTGCAAATCGCCCAAGTCCCGGCTGCGGTTCCCGTTAGCTTCGACCAAGTTCGTACCTACTTTAGGTATCAAAGAGTTAATTTTCAGTGGCAACTGCATCTAAAGGTATTTAAAGCTAAACTTATTAATTTTGTGGGGCTCTCCTCCTATTTTCTATCCTTTTTTTCCAATCCAAAACCTACTTCCTTTTTTTAATCATCTTCCCTTGGTGGGTGGGTTATTCCTCAGCCAATAAACTACCCAAAATTTGGTGCCGAAACCCGGGAGAGCCCATTTTTTATTTTTTATTAAAAAAAAGTGTCATTTGACAATACTTTGCATATTACTAATATCTGCTTTGAATTTTTCAGCTATAATTACATCATGCAAAGCCTGTGAACGAGAAAGAGGCCGCTCCTGTCTCCTTTGGTGTGTCCCGTTCTTTCTACTCATTCGCTGCTGCCAGCTTGACAGCATTTACAAGGTTCCACAGTTTCGTGAGTTACATTTTCATCTACCTTTTTTAATATGGCTCCCACTGATAAGGATAAGGATGAAAAACTTACTTCTAAACGAGCATCCTATAAAGGGCAAATTACCCGATTCAGAAGGTACATAAAAGAATTAGATCCCTCAGATGCGCAATTAGACTTGTTGAAACATCGTGTAAAGGATTTTGAACGTTCATATGAAAACTACTGTAACATTCAAACTGAAATAGAAACTTGCATGCTCAATCAAACAGAAGATCGTGTCGAAGTAGAAAACCTATATTACGAAGGCATAGGTTCTGCTTTCAAAATAATACGCCAACTCGAAGAGGAGCAGAAAAAGGACGCTTCTGTTCTTGGTTCCCTTCACGAACCACAAACTTCCTTCCGTGAGGGCACTCACAAGCCCAAACCAACTTTACCTAAAATTGATTTACCCCATTTCTCTGGAGATGAATCCACTTGGGATTCTTTCTATGAATTATTTTGCTCCCTTGTTCATGACAATGAAGACATTCAAGTCATTTACAAGTTTCATTACTTGAGATCTATCCTCCGAGGTCAAGCTTTGCAGTTGGTCGAAGCACTTCCTCTGCGTGCCGAAAACTACCCCATTGCCTTTAACTTATTAAAGGAAAGATATGGAAATTTACGTTTACGTATTCAACGCCATATGAAAGCTCTATTTAACCTACCTGCGTCACAGCACAATGACGTCACTAGTTTGCGTACTTAAGTTGAAACTACCCAACTCCACGTTAAAGCTTTGTCCCAATTAGATCAACCTACTGAACATTGGGATACTTTCCTAATACATTTAGTAGTCTCTAAAGTTGATGCTGCTACCCTCAAAGCTTGGGAAATTGAACTTTCTAAAGAAGACGACTACACTTACGAGCATTTAGTTACTTTCATAAACGCTAGATGCCAACTTTTAACCGCTCTAGCTAATCAAAGTGAACCTTCATCTCCTAGTTCCAAATTCGAATTAATGTCCATCAAACCCAAAAGTGAACGCTCAGCGTCCAATACCCAAAAACCCGGGTCCAGCTCATCCAAATTTAAATCAAACACTACTGGTTACCCAACTAGGTCTAGTGAACGTCGTGTTGCTAGCTCTATTGTTTTAAACACGCAAAGCGAACCTCGCAAAAGTTTAAACGAACCTGTAAAGTGCATACTTTGTAAAGATACCCATGCCCTATACCTCTGCAAATCTTTTAAAGAAATGTCAGTCGACGACAGACGAAAATTAGTCGCTCAAAACAAACATTGTTTCAATTGCCTAGCGCCCACGCATTCTGCTTCTAACTGTAAGTCCACAAGACTTTGCTACCATTGTGAAAAGGCTCATCATACTTTGCTACATCGTCATGATCAGGCAAGGTCATCGACAACATCTACTTCTCCGAAAAATGATAGTACTAACAGTTCTAATGCTTCATCGTATATTCAAAATGCCAAGTCCATTCGCAGTGCTCAAGTATTGTTGTCTACTGTCCAAATCGAAGTTCAGGATAACTTTGGCAACTGGGTCCGTGCACGCGGTCTTCTAGACTCAGCGGCAACTCATGATTTTGTGTCTAATTTCTTGATTAGAAAACTAGGTCTACCTGTAAACCCCACTTCTATCAACGTGTCAGGCATCAACAGCTCAAAATCGCAAGCTTTACAATTCTCAAAGCTAACTATACGAGATACTTGTCATAGAAACAACTTTCTTAAACTTAATTGTCTAATTCTCAATAGCATTGGAGAAGACACTCCAAGTCACTCTGTGGATATTTCAGGGTTAAACATTCCCTCGCATTTAAGGCTAGCTGATCCTTTTTTCAATATGCAAATCCCTATTGACATACTCTTTAGTGCCAATGTTTTCTGGAATTGCCTACGTAAACAGGTTCGTAAGTTATCCTCAAACGTGGTCGCCAGAGACACTAATTTTGGATGGATCGTCACCGGTCAACTTCCCCATTATTCTCCTCAACCCGCATCGCAATGTTACTTCTCCAATACTGACCTAGAACAGTTCTGGAGGCTTGAAAATATTGATTCTCCTAATGTAACCTCTTCAGAAAATGAATTCTGTGAGCAACTTTTTTTAAACACCACCACTCGTTCTTCTGATGGCCGGTTCGTCGTTCAAATGCCAAGATTAAATAATACTCCTAAACTTATCAACTCTCAGCCTAAAGCTCGAAAAGCTCTCTTCGCTATCGAGAGCAAATTCAAGAAGGAACCTCTTGTTAAACAACAGTACACTGATTTCATGGATGAGTATGAAAGCTTAGATCATATGGAAGTTGTTAACAAATCTGATGATGAATTGCACCCCCCTATTGAAACGGTTTATTTAAATCATCATCCCGTGTGGAAAAACCCTCTTGTAAAAGATAAAATTCGAGTTGTTTTCAATGGTTCATCACCCGACGTTAATGGCAACAGCCTTAACGACACTCTTTATTCTGGTCCTGCTATTCAATCAGATTTATCTGCTATACTCTTAAACTTTCGATTATTTCCCATAGCTGTCATAGCCGACATAAAACAGATGTACCGTCAAGTGTTAATTCAACCAGAACAACGAGATCTTCAAAGAATCTTGTGGCGTGATGAAACCAGTAAGCCCATTAAGGTATTTCGCTTGAAAACGGTTACTTATGGCTTAAAACCCTCTGCTTTCCTTGCTATCCGATCCCTACACTTGCTAGTCTCTCAAGATGGTCATTTATTTAACCCCAAAGCCTCTGAAGCACTAACTACGTCATTCTATGTTGACGATTATTTGCAATCCTTCCCCTCTTTGGAGGAAGCTTCTTTTGTATCTTTAGAATTTCAGGCATTACTAAGGAATGGAGGTTTCCCACTCCATAAGTGGAACTCCAACTCCCCTGAGTTTCTCGCTCAGTTTCCCATCGAAGACGTAGATCCTTCTTCTGTCGAAATTTGTGGAAACTCCGAACCTATAAAAACTCTAGGAGTTCACTGGTGCACTAGCACTGACACTCTTATCTATGAAGTTTCGCTTGCAGAAGAGCTTCCTAATACAAAAAGACAAATTCTCTCTGAAATTGCAAAAATTTTTGATCCACTTCAATTCCTTGCCCCGGTTATCGTCATAGCCAAACTCTTCATGCAAGAGCTGTGGTCGCTTAAATGTGAATGGGATGACACTGTCCCTCTTTCTTTTCTTAATCGTTGGCTCTCGTTTCGCAGCAATTTGCTGGATCTTTCCCTTATTGAAATTCCCAGGAATTTAATCAGCTCTCATTCTAATGCATCTTTTTCCCTTCATGTGTTCGCGGACAGTTCCGAAAAAGCTTATGGTTGCTGTGCATATTTAATTCATCACGATTCACTCTATGGATTTCCAGTTTCCAACCTTGTTTGTGCCAAATCGAAGGTCGCTCCTCTTAAAACTATCACTTTGCCTAGGCTCGAACTGTGCGCTGCACTCATGGCTGCAGAACTTGTCAAGAAATTACGGGAAGTATTAAAAGTCGAATTCTCGCAAATCTATCTCTGGAGCGATTCCATGATCGCCCTTTCTTGGATCGCCAAGAACCCCTCTCACTGGCAAACTTTCGTTGCAAACAGGGTTTCCAAAATTCAAACTCTTTCTTCTGGATGTCAATGGAGGCATGTTCCCAGTGCGGATAATCCAGCCGATATTATCTCTCGTGGTTGTTTACCCTCTCAATTGGCAGCTTCCCAATTGTACTGGCATGGGCCCTCGTGGCTAATCGAAGAATCTTCTTCATGGCCTTCTAAACCCCCAGCTACAAACTCCAACTTGCCTGACGCTAAAGTACCTCTATCCATTGCTTCGTGTCTTGTTTCCAACGCTTCTCATCCTTTGTTGTCCCGCTATTCTTCTTTTCATAAATTACTACGAATTGTCGCCTATCTCCTTAGATGGAAATATCTTGTGATTGACCAACCTCTTCTCCCTAAACCACACCTTACCAATCATGAATTGAATCTCGCTACCGTTAAGGTTTTACAACTGACACAGCAAGAAGCCTTTTCTTCTGAATTGTCATTGCTTTCTTCTAAAAGAGATCTTCCCAAATCCAGCCGTCTCCGTGCTTTAGCCCCGTTTCTTGATGACCATGGGTTACTCAGGGTAGGTGGAAGGCTCTCGCAATCTTTACTCTCTGAGGACAAAAAGCATCCCGTTATTTTGCCTTCCAAACATCACGTAACTTCCTTAATTATACGTGACTTTCATTACCGTCATCTTCATGTTGGTACACGTACTCTGCTTTGCCTCTTAAGGGAAAAGTACTGGATTATAAATGGAATTCATGAAGTTTCTTCTGTAATTCACAAGTGCATTCCTTGTTTCAAAGCGAAACCTAAAATCAATACTCAATTAATGAGCGATCTGCCCTCTTTTCGCTCTTCTCCTATACGCCCATTTGCTTTAACTGGCGTGGACTATATGGGTCCGCTCCAATATCAACGAAACTCTCCTGAAGCTAAACGCAAATTGTTCGGTAAGCTTTATGTTTCTCTCTTTGTTTGCATGGTTACCGGCGCAATCCACTTGGAACTAGTAACGAATGCTTCTACTTCTTATTTTTTATCAGCTGTCTCTCGCTTCACCGCTAGGCGTGGTGTTCCTTCAGAGATGTTCTCTGATAACGCTTCCACCTTTCAGGGCGCAGCTTCCCTGTGGAAAAAAGCTCTCACTTCCTCTCCTGTCATGGAACAAATCTCTAATTTTTCCTACTCAAAGGGTTTCAAATGGCGCTTTATACATCCTTACGCTCCTCATCATGGTGGTAGGTGGGAATCTTGCGTAAAGCTCACTAAACGTCATTTAAGAAAAGTCTTAGGTAATCGAATTCTGACTTACGAAGAATTCAATTCACTGTCTGTTCTGATTGAAGGTGTTGTTAACTCTCGCCCTTTAACTCCGCTTTCCAATGACCCCGATGACCTACTTCCACTCACCCCTGGTCACTTCCTTATCGGCACTTCTCTTTCTGCCCCTCCTCCTCTTCCCAATTTTTACAGGGATTTTACTCTACCTATTGTTTGGCGTAAACTTGAAGCCCTCCGTAATTCTTTTTGGAAGAGATGGAACTTGGAATATTTAACTTCCTTGCAACGGAGGCAGAAGTGGTTTCTTTCCAGTCCCGACATTAAAGTGGGGGACTTGGTCTTGGTTAGGGATGTTTCTCCCCCTCTAGTCTGGACTTCCGGTAGAGTGACCAAGTGCTATCCTGGAAGAGATGGGAGAGTCAGGGTGGTCAGAGTCTTGACCATTAACGGTTCGATTACAAGACCCCTGTCTTTGATCGCTCCTCTTCCATTAAATGTGTAACTGCTTATTTGCTCTCTGTTGGTGTTTCTCCCCCCCCCCCCCCCCCCCCAGTATGGTGTATTCTTCGAATACACGGTACCTGAGATATAATTTTTATTGCTCCTTGCATGTTAATTTCTTCCTTTCTCTTTGTCAAACACCAACAGTGATCTTTTGTTTTCTCCTTGATAGGCAAATCTCTTATGTCTTCATAAGTCTGTTCTAGATATATAACTTCTGTGACCCACCTAGCGTCATCTCGCAGCGAATCTCTGAAGCTCCTCAATTCTTCCTGGTGCTAGAGGACTTACTTATCCATTTGGCCACCAGATCCTGTTACCATCGCCAGCTATTTTCTCCTTGAGCAAGAGGACTACGTCTACTGTTTCACTCACCATGCTGCGCTAGTATCGCCTGTTATCAACTCTTTGAAGACCCGCTCAGCATGAGAAGATCATTTTTGTTGTTGTTGTAACATTGTCAATGCTTATATGTTCTCCTTTTGTCTCCTACCCCCCACTCTTTTCCCCTTCCTTGGTCCCTCCGTGCTCCGTTGAGCAGGTCTCACTTCTCAGTCGGCAGTTGACTCGATCAGTTAAAGCTCCTCTCGAGCTAGCCTCCTCAAACCAAGAGGCACACTCTCTTCTACGCCATGTTGGCAAGGTAGTTGTCATCAAAGGAAACTTCGCCTTCAACATGAAATCAAGATAAGTACCATTTTAAAGGTTTTAACCTCATCTTCATCAATTTTATCTACATGCTTTTATTGATTATTTTATAGACAGCGTGAGATTACTTGTGGGGCGGTAATCATTCTTCGCGGGATTTTCCATGTGGGGCTTTTGTCTAATCAAGCCAATCTTGGTGAAAAGCAGCATTTCTTATGCTTGCAAAATGAGAAATCCTCTCACTACGTGGGATATTATCTAATACCCGCTGTCTATAAATTATAAAGCTAGTTCCTCCGCTGGATTAACTTTGACTCCATTCTTCTATAAAGATCGTTCTGGAACTTTCCAGATCTGGTACTCTATCTGCGAGGCTTGCCGTCAGGTATTTTTCACTCACTTGTGAAAATACTAGTTAAAATGAGGAATCTTCCTTAAATTACTGCAATAGCTAACTTTCGTCCACCGTTGGGATGTTCTATGGCGCATTTAACTGTAATCCACCATTTTCTCCAGCAATAGACTCTCGCCTACCTAGTGCAACCAGTTCTTTTCAGCATTGAAAAAACTTTCTTTCTCATGAACTTTCGAGTTTCTACAGTGAACTTTGCATCAATCTTTACAGACTATAGTGATAATCAGTGCTTGTTCCACTTTTCTACCGCGTCGCGATCGTCCGTTTATATTAAATACGGCCATGAACATTTTTTCCTCCATCCCTATTTCTCTTTCCTAAACCTCTTACTAACAATCTGTAATAAACTTTAAATTTAGGTCTGTTTCAATAAGGTGTCCCTCACGAAGTGCCCTTCCAACTTTGCTAGTTTAACATTAATTAAATTCTGTATAATTACGTGTGTGACACACGATTCAAATTCACATTGTTCCTTTCCTATAATCAGGGAAAACAATTCCTTAAACTCTTGAGCGAGTCATGTTCAGGTTTCACGAAATGGAAACTGTCCCATTTGGCTAGTGATTCCTGCTCAAACTTGGGAAGTCTAGAACCTTCCTTTTCACTTTCTTCAGGTTTCACAGTAAGTGACCTGCCCTCTTTTGTATAATTCTCATATAGTAATTCTGTATAAATATAAGAAGTTGTAGGAACTTCTATCTTATTTTTCATGGTTTTATTATTGTTATTTTCGAAGTTGTCACTTTCTCTAGAACATTCTCTCAAGAATTTCTTAAGGTGCACTCTTTGTACTCCAATTCACGTTCAAACTTTAATTACTTCATTGTTTATTTGTTTAAATCTTATAAAGATTTTAGAAACATGTAAGGTTTGAAACCTTGTAAATTGTCAGTTGCCTGGAGCAAACATTTAATGTTGAGAGGTCTGCGACCCCATTTGTTAAAAAGTTCAAATGAACTATGTTTGTCAAAATTATATTACATAATTGTTAATTTCCTCAAACTTCTTTGAATTGTAAAATAAATGAAGCGTATCCTTTCGCTTTTTCATTTACGAATACAAAGTTTAGCCAAATTCCTATCTTCCTTGACTCTCCTCACTCAATGACATTAAAATCATTAATAGGGCTTTCACCATTTGTTGCATTTGAGCAAGAACTCTTAATTTTCACCTCACTAAAGTTCTTTTTAGCTTTAATAGCTAATTCTAATTGGCCAGTAAGGCAAGTAAAGCTCGCTAAGCCAGCTACCTGCTTGTGGAGACCCTCTCCGAAAACTTATGGTCAGTTTTCTAAAAGATAAGTGTTTCCTTTTGTCTAAACTTTTAGCCGGCTCCTCGCTGAGTAAAAGCTTAGCCCTTTTCCAATGCAACCATTGGTTCATTTACCAAGATTACTCCATAAGGCATAATCTTTTATCATTTTCCTTCTTAGAGACACTGGGTCGCCCTTACAGGAACTCCATAATTTTGGAAATTAGAAATACCAAACCTGAGTTAAATCATTGGCATTCTTCGAATTATTTTGTAAAACCTAATTTCTTTGAGAAGACATACAGTAAATTTGTTACTATCAGTCTTGCCAGACCATCACCCTTCCCTATAGTAGTTTCATACATGCTTGGGAGGAAATACACTAAAGCCTCTCTCTTGCAAATCGCCCAAGTCCCGGCTGCGGTTCCCGTTAGCTTCGACCAAGTTCGTACCTACTTTAGGTATCAGAGAGTTAATTTTCAGTGGCAACTGCATCTAAAGGTATTTAAAGCTAAACTTATTAATTTTGTGGGGCTCTCCTCCTATTTTCTATCCTTTTTTTCCAATCCAAAACCTACTTCCTTTTTTTAATCATCTTCCCTTGGTGGGTGGGTTATTCCTCAGCCAATAAACTACCCACCTTACAAGTGCCTCGGAATGCTGATCACCCGATGACGAACCGGCAAAGGAAACGGCTAATGAAAAGGAAAGCGGATATTATGTTAGTGACATGGAATGTGAAAACCCTAAGGAGACCTGGGAAATTGAGAGAGATTAGAGAAGAAATGGGAAAATACCGAGTGGAAATAGCTGCACTACAAGAAATACGACGGAAAGGCCAAGGAATGATTGCGTCAGGGGAACATATACTGATGTACAGTGGAGGAAACACCGGTTATGGTGGTACAGGCTTTCTTACACAAAAGTCTGCTAAGTCAAGTGTAATAAACTTTAATGCTATAAATGAAAGGATGTTCTCAGTGCGACTACGAGCAAAGTTTTATAACATCACCATGTTCTGTGTCTATGTCCCCACAGAAGAGGCAGAAGAAGAAGAAGAGAAGGATAGCTTCTACATTAAGTTGGAGGAGGAGGTCAACAAAGTACAAAGACATGATGTGAAAATAATCCTTGGGGACCTAAATGCCAAAGTCGGGAAGGAAGAGGTGTTCAGAGATATAATAGGAAAGGAAAGTTTACACGAAGGGAGTAATGACAATGGATTGCGGTTGATAGACTTTGCCATTGGGAAAGAAATGGTGGTGAAACGTACTTGGCACCCAAGGAATGATGTCAAGAAAGAGACCTGGGTGTCTCCGGACGGAGTTACAAGGAATCAAATAGATCATGTGATTATTGACAAACTACATTCATCAGATGTTATGGAAGTAAGTAGATGTAGAGGAGCAGATGGGGACACAGATCATTACTTGGTAAGAATCAAGTATAGACAAAAAATAGATTCAGCGAGGAAACAAAAAAGTGAAAGGAGGATGAAGCATAATATCGGAAGGCTTCAAAGCAACAAGGAAGTACAAGATGAGTATATATTGAAAGTGGGAGAAAACATGGAAAACAATAAGGACCTCTGGGAAGAAGGTAATGTGGAAACTAAATGGGAGTTACTGAGAAACACCATCAGTGAAGTTGCAGAGGAAACGCTGGGGAGAGCCGAATTCAAGAGAAATATACAATGGTTCGATGAAGAATGCTCGGAGGCAATCCATGAAAGAAACGAAGCAAGGCAAAGAATGTTGCAACGGAGAACAAGACAGACAGTGGAGGAATATAGAGAGAAAAGGAAAAGGGCAAGCAAGTTAAGCAGGGTTAAGAAAAGGCAGTATGAAAGAGAAAGAATAGAACACTTAGATAAAATGAGGAAGAGTAGGGAGATTCGGAGATTTTATGAAAGAGCAAGAGATTTGAGGAAAGGGTTTCAACCAAGAGCAGTCTTTTATGAGGACAAAGAAGGAAATTTTATAGGAGATAAGAACAAGATGCTACAGAGATGGCAGGAATATTTCACAGAGCTACTCAATGGACGAGGTGAAGAGGAAACCGCGATTGGAGAAGAAGCGGAACATGTAGGGATTGATGAGCAAGACGAAGTTGAAACACCGTATTTAGAGGAAGTTAGAGATACAATCAAGGAATTAAAGAACAACAAAGCCGCCGGAGAAGACGGAATAGAAGCGGAGTTGCTAAAATTCGGTGGAGAGGTAGTGGTAAAAGCAATACATGAACTAATAAAGGAAGTTTGGACGAAAGAAGAAATGCCAAGGGATTGGACTGTAGGAATAATATGCCCTGTGTATAAGAAAGGGGATAAATCAGTATGCGGCAATTATCGTGGGATTACTCTGTTGGACGTAACATTCAAGGTGTTCAGTAAGATTTTAGCCTCTCGACTGGAGCGTTGTGTAGAGAAAATATTGGAGGACTATCAAGCTGGATTTAGACGGAATCGCTCTACAATGGACCAGATATTTGTAGTGAATCATATACTGGAGAAGTTTTATGAACATGATAAGCAGCTGGATCAGCTGTATATAGATTTTAGGCAGGCATATGACAGTTTGGATAGAAAGGAGATTTTTAAAATTATGAAAGAGTTTAAGATCCCGATAAAATTGGTCAAGCTGACAGAAATGACTATGGAAACCACAATCTGTAAGGTTAGATTAGAACAACAGATGTCCGAAGAATTCATTGTAGAAAGGGGGTTGAAACAAGGATATGTAATTTCTACATTATATGTTTTGTTAAGGGACTAATTCACCGAATTAGTGTTAACAATTACTTATTTAACTACTTATTTCACTACACAGCTATACAACAGACATATTCAAACATTGAACAACGAACAACTACTGCCACAGACTTTTGTCCAAAGTCCAAATACCACAAGATGGCCCTCCAGCCAGCGGCCGCCATTTAGGTCCAAAAACGACATAGTAGACTCTTTTAATCAGTTCCATAACATCCTCCCACCTTTTTATCATACTATGATTAAAACCACTGTACTTCAAATATTACAGATCAAGGAAAATTTACAAATTGAGGCGGGATGGAATTCGTATCTTCCTCCCACACCTTGTCGAACTCAAATGTGGAACACCAGGGGGCGAGATAGGAACATCAGGGCTCGATACAGGTGCACCAGGGCTCGATACAGGAACACCAGAGCTCGAAACAGGAACACCAGGGCTCGAAACAGGAACACCAGGGTCTTTATCCAAGACCTCTTCTTCACACTGCCACTCAGTAAACGGAGTTGCTTCTAGAGGATAGACGTTCTGCACAGGACGCTTCAGCTCTCCACTTGTAGTCTTCACCTTGACCACTCTGACGACATTGTCCTTTCCGGGATGTACTGAAACCACCCTTCCTAAAGGCCAGTCCATTCTACGTGCACTGTCACTTCCAAGGATCACTACTTCTCCCACCTTCAATTCTCGATGTGAGTTTGCTTTGCCTTTTCCCGGTTTAAGTTGCCCTAGGTACTCTAGTCTGAATCTTTTTCGCAATTCTGCCCTCAAATGCCTGCATGTGCCTGAATCTTTTTCCATCTGATCAATGTGATCAATATCGGTTACTCCCACCCTCGGAATGTCCTGAAGAAACATTGCAGGTGTCAACGCTACCAAATCATCACTATCTTCAGACAAACAAGTCAAAGGCCGAGAATTGATGACTGCCTCTGCATCCAACAGAACCGTTAATTTTTCCTCATAGTCTAGCGAGGAACGACCTAGTACTCGTCGCAACAACTTCTTCAGCATTTGAACAATACGCTCCCAAAACCCACCCCACCATGCAGCAGTGGGAGGATTGAATTTCCAACAATTCTCATGCACGTAGCCTCAACATTTATTTTGGTCCAGTCAACTTCACTGAAAGCATTTTCTGCTCCCACAAAATATGTCCCATTATCACTGTAAATGATGTTTGGTCTCCCTCTTCGAGCGACGAATCGCCTCAATGCTTGCAGAAACCCTGGAGTAGATAGTGTCCTAACGAGTTCAAAATGCACAGCTCTGAAGACCGCACACGTGAATAGCACCACCCAGACCTTTTCACCTCCTCGGAGGTATAACAGGCCAGCCAGATCAATTCCTACAATTTCAAAGACAGAAGCGTCTCTAATCCGATCCTCTGGTAAAGGTGCAACTTCGATGGTAATTCCCTTCGCTTGGTGTCTTCTGCACCTGACACAGCTCGAAATCACCTTTCTTATTGTCCTTCTACCATTAACAATCCAAAACCGTTCTCGCAAAGTGGAGAGACAAACTTGTACTCCAGCATGAGACATTTCTAGATGTTTCTCCATGATCATCATGTGAACTAGCTGGTGTTTAGCTGGAAGCAGAATTGGAGTGAGGAATAATTCATCGTCCGGTCTCCTTATTAACCTTGTTTTTACTCGAAGTAATCCTCTTTCATCTTCAAACACGTTCAGATTTTTGAAGGACTGCTCCTTTTCGGCGAGCATCTCTTGCGTAACTATCTTCAACAGTCTCCTTTCAGCTACTTGCAATTCTTCGACTTGGAGTTCCTTTGAAATACGTTTTTTCCCTTCTTTTGCTGTGTTGTGGATGAATCGTAGAATCCAGGCTGTCATCCTGACAACTTTTGAGTACTTGGAAAAGTATTTCAGATACCACTTTCCTTCTGGTTCCACAGAAACTAGTACAGTTGAAATTCCTTTCCTTTTCTCTTCATTTACCCTTTTTTCATCAGGCAAGGCATTGTCGAGAGGCCATTCCGGACTAGGAGATCTCAACCAATGAGGGCCCTCCCATCATTTCGGCGTCAAGAGTTTGGAAGCAGAACAACCCCTAGAAGGTAGGTCAGCCGGGTTATTCACTCCACGTACATGATTCCAGCTATCAGGGTCAGACAACTGTTTAATTTCCTTCACCCGATTTGCTACAAGAGTTCCCCAGACTTCCTTCCTCTTGATCCAGCAGAGAGCTGTAGTAGAGTCTGTCCAATAATATGTTGAAAGCTCTGCTATTCCTAAACTTGCCTTTATGGAAAATGCAAGGCGAGCTCCAATTGAACAAGCTAGGAGTTCCAACCGCGAAATAGTCATTTTTTCAGCGGGGCTACACGAGACTTTGCCTGAAGAAGCGTTATATTTGTGTCCTTTCCATCTTCTGAACGAAGAAACACAACCGCAGCATATGCTACTCCACTTGCGTCGCAGAACGTATGATGGCTCCAAGATTCCTGTGTCTTGCAGCGTGCCATTTGTCTGGGAAATTTAATATCAGGCAATACCTCAAGTTCTTGATGCCAAATTTCAAACTTCATCCTCATGTCATCCTCCATTTCTTCATTCCAGCTCATTTTCTTCCGCCAACTTTCCTGCAACAGCAACTTCGGTACTAGAGAGACAGCACATGTGAATCCTATAGGATCAAAGATTCTCTGAGCAGCCGCCAATACATTTCTTCCAGTGATCTTGTCGTCCATCTTCGACATGTCAATTTTCTCACATGAAAGAACATCTTCTGTCTTGTTCCATCGAAGTCCTAATACCGAGGTTACCTCAGGAACTGATGAGTCGCTCTCGGGAGAATTTAGACTTGTGTACTCCCAGTTACGTAGATCAAAACGTGCTTTGGCCAGCAATGCGGTAGATTCTTCTATAAACGTACTCAATTCTTCCTCATTATCCAAAGAGGTGATACAATTGTCTACATAGAAGGAATTTCTCAGACTTTTTGCTGTCTCTTGGTAGTCTACGCTCTCTTTGAAGGTCAAGAACTGCTTCCAGCAGAAATGGGCTGCAATTCAGACCAAATACGACTCGGCAATGTCGAAAAACCTTCAATTCACTATCCTGTGAATCCTTCCACCACAAGAAATCACGGTCAGTTTCCTGAACCGATATCTGCAGGAAAGCCTTCTTAATATCGGAAATCACTCCTATCCTATTTTTTCGAAACATCAATAGAAGCGTGGAGATTTGTTGTAGCAAATTAGGACCCTTTTCGAGACACTCATTTAAAGAAGTATCGTTCGATTTGCTGGATCCATCAAACACGGGTCTCACATTGGTGGTAGAATTTTCTTTGAAGATTCCCCGGTGTGGTAAATAATAGCACAGGTCTTCCTTTTGTCCTTCTGGAACCTCTTCAATTATGCCCTCATTTATCCACTCGTGAAACACATTTCCATATTCCTCAAACTTTCCTTCTTTGGTCAGTCTATTTGAAACGGAGATCAATCTCTTCTCCGCTATCTCCTTGTTGTTCCGCAAATACTGTCGGCTCTCCAACCTAGGTAATGCAATTTCATATCGGCTATCCGCATTAACCTTTACAGTCTCTTGGAAGTAATGACGTGCAGCTTCTTCCATCTCTTCTCTCGACTTGTTTTCCATGGGGTCAGATATGCCTATAGTCTCCAAGTTCCAAAGGTCGGTTATAGAGGCAGATTGAATGAACAGGGTAGTTGAATACAAAGCCAGGGAACTACCCTCTTCGTCTTTCAATTTACCAGTCACAGTCCAGCCAAGCGTTGTCCTTACAGCAACTAATCCTGATTCAAGCTTATGGGTTTCATTCAGCAAAAGACTCCTCGCAACATCAGCTCCTAGCAGGACTTCCACGTCGGATGGATTTGTTCCCACATCAGACAGCCATATCCTTTTTGCTTTCATTTCCTTCATCCACGGTCCGAACTTCAGCCTTGGAATCTTCCCACAGATTACCTTCTGATCAATCAATTGCAACGTGGTATTAAAGGAACCATCACAGCTGCTTACATTCACATCATCCAGGTGATGGTCTTCTTCACGGGTCTCAGCACCCCCAAACAACTTGTGGATCATCATCTCGGTCTTCAAAGGTTTATATCCCATTTCCTCAGCAGTCTTCCGTAAAATGTAGGATCTTTGTGATCCACTGTCTATTAGTGCTCGGACCATCTTCTCCTTTCCTTTATGTGTCAGTTTGATGCACAGCGTCTGTAGAAACACATCTTTTGTGGCACTCTGAATGTTCATGGAGATATTGCTCTGCCTTTCCCTATCATCCTGTATTTTAGATTCAGGTTTCTCCTCGACCTTCTTTGTACTCAGTACCACAACGTGAGGACTAGTGCACAGTGGGCAACGAAGATGTGCCTTGCAATCTTTCATTCTGTGTCCTACCTTAAGACAAGCAAAACAACAGTTTTCTTTGGCCAGCTTGTTGCGCCTTTCCTCCAAACTCATTTGTTGAGCAAGGTGGCATTCCTTGCTCTTGTGGAATTTGCTACAAAACACACACTTTCTCTTCTTGCCTTCAAACTTGGCCGAAAACAAAGAATTCGCCGTTGGTAAATGTGTGTCGACATTTTTTCCTCCCACTCTCTCTTGTCTTTTCGTATCGGACAGACCAAAACCTGCCCGAGCAAAGGTTATCCTCTCTTCTCCCTCCACTTCACGTTTGAGGAAATTTAGAAGAGCCTCTAGCCTACCTTTCTGTTCACCAATCAACTCATCATTCGCTGATTGATTTCTGAGCCATGTCCTTAAAACATCTTCAGGTAAGCATGATTCCACGAGAGGGAACAACATGGACCCATACTTATCCCTTGTCACACCTATAGATTCTAGAGCTCTTAACTTGCTCTCTAATGTGTCATACAGTAGGCCTACAGCTATTCCCAATTTGTCATTGTTGTGCGACACATTCTGAATGACTAACCCAATAAGCTCCCTAACGTAGTACTCCGTCAGGAGATCTTCACGACCGAACCGATTCTTCATGCACTCTATAACCTTTGGATAGTTTTCAGCGGTAGCCGGAAAACTGTTCAGAAGTTCTCTGGCACGACTGTCAGGTTTGGTGCACTGAATCAGATATTGAAATTTATCTTCTGATTCTATGTCACTATCTTCATGGATTCTCTTAAACATGCTCCAGAATCCTAACCAATCTTTAACGTCCCCTCCAAACTTGGCTAGTTACAACCTAGGAAGTTTCAAGTTTCTTTTAGCTGCAGATGAAGCTTCAGAAATGTGTTCTCTAACCACACCAACATTCTCATTAGAGCAAATATTCGTCATCTTTAACCTTACTTCATCTAAATTATCTCTATAAGTCTCAACTGCCCCGTACTCACGGCTGTAGACATCATCCTCTTCTTCTAATGCTAGTTCCAGTATTTTTTCATCCAAAGGAGCAAGTTCAGCACTTAACCTCTCCAATTTCATCAGCATCTTCTGTGTCGATTCCAGGTCAACTATTTCGCTGGTTAAATGACGCATTACCTCATTATACGTCTTTGTGTAGGACGCTCGAATTGGCTTACGTTGTTTCACAAGCTTTTCCATTGTCGTGTAGGCTAGGCTATACCAAGATTTTCACACACAAAGAAATCTTACGTTTCTTGCCGTAACTTCTCGTAATTTACGTATTAAATCACGTTGGGGTCACCATATGTTTTGTTAAGGGACTAATTCACCGAATTAGTGTTAACCATTACTTATTTAACTTTTTATTTCACTACACAACTATACAACAGACATATTCAAACATAGAACAACGAACAACTACTGCCACAGTCTTTTGTCACAAAGTCCAAACACCACAAGATGGCCTTCCAGCCAGCGGCCGCCATTTAGGGTCCAAAAACGACATAGTAGACTCTTTTAATCAGTTCCATAACACCACAATCTGTAAGGTTAGATTAGAACAACAGATGTCGGAAGAATTCATTGTAGAAAGGGGTTGAAACAAGGATATGTAATTTCTACATTACTCTTTAATGTAGCTCTAGAAAAAATAATTCAACAATTGCCAATCAATCCAGGAGGGAGCATATTTAACAGACAAGTGAAGGTGATAGCATATGCGGATGATGTAGCATTAATTGCAAGGAACAGTAAAGCATTAGAAGAGAGCTATATCATGTTGGAAGAAAAGGATTGGAAGTGAATACAAGTAAAACTAAGTATATGAAGATGGGAGACTCCAGAGAGGCAAGAAGAAGAGAGCCGTATATTAAATTAAATGGGAAAGAATATCAAAGATTAGAAGAATTCAAACATTTGGGCTCAATAAGAACTGAGGATAACAGAACATCAGTGGAAATACAAGAAAGAATTAAAAGTGGAAGTAGATGCTATTACGCTCTGCAAAGCATGTTTAAATCGAGAAATGTTAGTAGGAATACTAAAGTAAAAATTTACATTACAATACTAAGACCTGTGGTTATATATGGATCGGAAGGTTGGGTTCTCAATAGAAGAGAAGAAGACTGGCTGCGAAGATGGGAAAGGAAGATCTTGAGGAAAATATACGGGCCAGTGAGAGAGCAGGAAGGTTGGAGAATAAGGACAAATGTGGAACGACAGGAACTCTTCAGACAGGCAGATATTGTGGTCAAAATTAAGCATGGGAGGATAAGATGGGCAGGACACGTTCAGAGAATGCCAGAATCACGTAGTGTCAAAAAGGTGTTTACGCAAAGACCGGATGGAAGGAGGAGAAGAGGAAGAACTAGGAGACGGTGGATAGATGATGTGGAAGACGACCTTAGGAGTCTGGGAATCAGGAACTGGAGAAGGAAGGCGGAAGATAGAGATGAATGGAGGCAGGTGATAAAGGAGGCCAAGGTTCTTCAGGGACTGTAGCGCCGACCAGTAAGTAAGTAAGTAAGTAATAGTAAGCAATTAATTTCACCTTATTTAAAATTATCTGTATGTATCACACTGTAACATACATAGGCTACCGGTATAATATATTATACACTGCAGTGGTAACTCCTGATTTTTATAATGTGTAGGACGTAGACTAATAGGATAGGCTACTTATTAACTTAAGATAATTATTATAGCTGGGCTAAATTGAGATATTAGAGTCGGTCTAATATTAATTATTCAGTCACACAGCACTTTTACAAACACATTACACAACACAATACAATACAGTCATATACCACTCCAAAGATCTGCAAACGCTGAAAAAAGACTATCTGTTCTTACCGCGCGAAATCGTAACCAATAAGCCCGTAGTGTTGGTTTAAATTCAACCAATAGTGAGACTTGAGGATCTCAGTGGACGTCCTCAGAGCGCCATTCAACAGACCAAACCTGCCCCTTCCCGCGCAAGGACTATACATTC
This sequence comes from Meconema thalassinum, assembly GCA_946902985.2. Lineage (NCBI taxonomy): Eukaryota > Metazoa > Arthropoda > Insecta > Orthoptera > Tettigoniidae > Meconema > Meconema thalassinum. The sequence goes on from OX336389.2 coordinate 431,999,419, forward strand.
CTAAAGCTATAAACACATGCTTTGAGGATGCATGGCTTCCTTCCTCAGCTTTTTACTCCAGGCGGTTAATGTCACACTTCACCCATCTAGGAGTGAAATGTAGAACTAGTTACAAGTACTGACAGTACGACAGAGCTTACCGAGAGGGCGTGTAAAGTAGCCCCAAAGACTATTTTATTAAACAATATATATATTTAAACAGTTAGGCCTACAACTGAGAGCTGACTGTAGGATGATCCTCACGTCCTACATGGAGGAATCGCCACTGATACACTGCTGTGCAAAACTTAAGGACGAGATAGATGAAGCCACATAGCACATCAACGCCTCGGTTGAAATGACTGAGAGTGAGGTAACATGGTCGCCCACACGTGCATAGAATCGGGCGTGCTCCGTTGACACCCGCACATCGGCGGCACCTTTTGCGATGGTGCCAAGAGCATCAGGTCTGGACCAACGAGGAGTGGGGTCGTGTGCTCTTCTCAGATGAGAGCAAATTCAGTCTGCGTAGTGATTCGAGACGTACCCTCATCTGGCGAGAGGAGGGAACACGAAATGCACCCAGGAACATTGTCGAACATGACCATTTCGGTGGCCCAAGTGTTATGGTGTGGAGAGGCATCTCTGTATAAAAGTGTTCTGTTCGTCACATCGAATATTTCTTTCAGTTGCCTTCCGTACCAGGGGCTGTTCTAGGCGTAGTGTCACCGTGTCATGGCACTGCTCTCTAAGAGAAAAGGAATTGGTCATAGTCCTACGTTTAATACCGGTATCTAATTAGTTTCAAATCACTTAGTAGCTTAAATATTCCGTCCGTAGGGTATGATCCTTGATTCCATCTTCGCCCCAGTGATATCTTGTGCCGCGGTCTATGCGGCACGGTTAACGCATGCCCAGTCAATTTTACGATCTATTTCGTAGCCTCTCCTATCACAGGATATGAGGAAATATGCTGGGCTCTGTGTCGGATACAGTTTGGTTCAAGGTAGTACAGAAAGTGAAGTGCAGTGTCATCTATCGGTCATTATGAGGTACTGGGTCAGCGCTATGCCTCTCACAAAGGGAGGAAGAGAAGAGGGTGTGAACCAATGGCCTGATTGGCTGGAAGTAATTTGACACTCATTGGTTATTGGTGGAGGGGTTCGCTGACACAAACTGACAACTAATCGCTCCCACACAAAGAATATTAATTCCAGATTTCTCTAAAAGAGGGCTCTGCATCCAACACGGAAATATAAACTTGCCCAAATAAATAGTGAAAATAATATGTATTTATTAATTCCTTATCTGGTAAAGTGAATAACTAAGTGGCTACGCGGGCTAAAGCGCTGCGTTAGGTCAAGGGGCCAAGCTCTCTGCTGACTCGGTAGACGCGTGGGTTCGAGCCCCACCGTCGGCTGTCCTTGAAATGGCTTTCCGTGGTTTCCCATTTTCAACACCAGGCAAATGCTGGGACAGTACCTGCTGACAGGCCACGGCCACTTCCTTCCACATCCTTGCCCAGTTTCAATCATCTTCATCCATTCCATCTCTCATCCCGACGCGCAGGTCGCCCACGGGCGTCGACTAGAAAGACCTGCACTCGGCCTCTCAGGAGGCTACACGACGAAAAAAATGAATAAAATAGGGAAAAAAACGTACGATCATGACTACGGTACATATTAAGACTTCACGGATTAATCTCGGTAGCTAAAAATTTATGATTGATAAACCATCTGCACCTGTCAGGCCTGGGTGAAATCGCGCGAATTTCCGTATGTAGGCTTTCTTCAGTTCCTGTTAACGGTTCGTGGTTATTTTTAGTGAGTGACAAGGTGTTAAAGAGTCAAACATGGAGTTTGTTATTCGTGAGTGATTGCTTGAGTGCTTAAGAAGGTTCTTTTATATATTTTCTTATTGTAGGCCTATGTATTATTATCAGTAAGTCCCAATGTGAAATGTTAACTATCAAGAATAGTGTATATATACGTCGAAAATCAAACCCGTGGTGAGAAATGAGCAAGTAGACTGCTCTGCTATCATGTTATGTAAATACCAATATTTTCATATTTCTTTACTTGGCACTACCCCTTGTGTGGGCCTGGGGCCACCCCTGGGTGAATCAACAGCCCCTAATAATATTATTTTATGCAGCCCAACTAACGTGTGTTATTGGGATGATCGATATTCCTCTGCTTGCAACCCATACGGTACTAGGCTAATACACTGCAGGCATATCCCGGAAACTATACTGAACACTATTATTTTTTACACCAAGTGACTACAGACCGTTCGAATAATGTACCTGCAGTCAATTATTGTAGTGCAACATATCTGAGTTAAGATGTGCCAAGTGGCTTGGTACCGTAAACATGAAATTATGGTCTATAATTACTATATAGTGACGTAGAGAGCGTTTTAAACGGCGAACTGGAAAAACCAAGAACTCTAAGAGGTTCTCAATACAAATCTCCACCAAAGCCAGGGCGCAGCAAATGTTGATAATCGCTGGATTGCCAATTAATGTACCGGAGGAACGAAAGTTCAAATCCCCCATATGAAGCACAGGGGAGAATGGAAATAACATCTTCATAGAAGCGAAAAATGAAACTATACAAATGTAGGTGCAAATGGCAACGCTGTTGCGCTAACCAATACGGTAATGCTGAGGAGGCATGTGCAATTGTGGTCTAAACCACAACTTGTTGAATGTTGCATTCCTCTATAGATAAATATAGCCTTGAACGAATTTTGAATCAGACTATTGGTCTCAATCCCTCACATAGCAGTAGCACACTGTCCAACAACAATGAAGTTAAATTTTGTTTTATTAAAAATGTGTATAGCCTGAAGTAAAAACAAAAACTTTTTTTCCGCCCTTTGATTTGGCGCACCGTGTGGAACCAGAGGTTGCAAGGGCCTAGAGCCTGGCTCTGGTTGCAGCAAAGAGTAACTTACCATAGTTAAGCATGCGTGCAGGCGGCCAGCATCTATCAGAGACCACGAATCCAGAGACGTTCTCCTCACTTGCTAACTGAACAATTCATTCGACTCCTCGAAATGTGATGATTCTTTTTGGGGGCTTGAGACTTTTTGGTCAACAGACCCGTATTGAACTTTTCTGATAACCCGTATTCCTGTGATGACTACAAAAGTGTGTGTGACTGTATAAGGGACAGGGTTGGGGTAGGCGCTCCGGGACTTGAAAAAAGGTACAATCCGGACATTTGCCTGGAGGGAGTGAGGAAAAACCACACTCAGGATAGCCGCTGTCAGCGCTGGGATTCGAACCTGCGATCTCCGGACTTGCTGCAGCTGCCCTCACGGCCGTGATGCATGATTTGAGCACGGCTACGCTGTGGGGTCTCAGCATGTTAACTGGCACCAATGTTGATAAGACTTCTATTACACAAGTTCACTTCTGCGGACAAGCACTTATATACAATTTGAACCGCAGGAGCCTTGACGAAAATTACAGCAAAGTTAGGGCCGGGTTCACCATGGTTCGTCAACATGTTAACAAACCAATTAAGGTCGTTGACAGACGATTACCGAAATGTCGTGGTTCACCAAACTATAACAATCCACCAGCTTCCCTAACAAGCTGTCAAATCTAATTGCTCTGTCAACATGGAATTAATGACTTGACGGTCAATTCACGTGGCATTCAAATCCAAAATGGCGTGCGGCGAAAGCCGGAGCGGGCGTGCATTAATCTTTATTCTGAACGATGACGATGTTTTTGAAGACTTGCTAGATTTTCTTCGACCACTAACTTATAAATAACGAAGGAATTACTTTAATGAATGCGACGACACATAATTTATCACGAGATTTCGGTTGCCGAAACCTTCTGTGTTGAATGTTCTACAGATGACAGAACCTAACCTGGATTTCCCATCTGTTAAGAAAGATAGCCTAGGCTTATGTACCTTTTCTTCTTTACGTGTAATATCGTGTGATGCGTTACGGTATAGCACATATAGTTAATTTAATAAAAGACTACGTAGGCGTCACAACATCAGTCCTCTTATTTCTTTTTACGTGCAATATCGTGTGCTGCATTGTGGTATAGCACATGTAGATAATTTAATAAAAGACTACCTAGACGTTACAGCAACAGTTCTCTCTTTTACGTGTCATATCGTGTGATGCATTACTGTATAGCACATCGTAGTTAATTTAATAAAAGAATACCTAAACGTTACAGCATCAGTCCTCTTATTTTCATCGATTTCACGATACGTATCCACTAGAATTCCACCTCACGATACGTATCCACTAAGATTCCACCAAGTGGATAAGTACGTTTCATTCGTCCAAAGTAAAATTGGGCCCACGGCTTTTTTCCCCATCTCTATTCGTCAACCATGTTTGTTTTATTCAAGGAACAAGTAACTTTTAAGCTTTATTTTGTTCACGGCCTACTTGATTATACCAAAGAATATACAAATCTTTCAGTGAGTTTTGTGCAGCCCTTCAATAACAAATCATTTGCTAATGGTAATCGGTGAATGTGCTAGTGTAACGCCAACGAGCTTAATTCCAATGTTAAAATTTACAACGCATTTACTGACGGCCTGTTAACGCTGCGTTGGTGAACCCGGCCCTCATTGTGTTATCAAAGGATTAGGTACCCTATTTTAAAAAATCATATATAAAAAACGCTAAGGTGAATGTTTCACAAAACTCAAGCTTTTAAACCAGAGGTAGTTAAAGGTGCGGTTTGTGCTAAAATCTCAATAGTACAGGGAAAATCTTGCATTTCTTGAAAAGTAATTGGAAATATATTTATTCGTTCATAAAGTGCGTTTAAACGAATAAACAAGACGATAGTCCCTGCCAGAACTGTGTCGCGTCGAACGCGTGTAAAGGTTGATCCACAATGCGCAGTCGGTAGTTGGTAGTTGGCAGTCGGTAGCTGCAGTCAGAAGTTGGTAGTTGACAATAGAGCTGGGCAAATTTGCTCTAGTTCCGATCGGTACCGTAAGTTGCCGCATGGCCAGTATCGTCCCCCACCAAGCGCACTCAAGGCAAGGTCTCTCCACTGAATGAGAATCTTAAGTCTCGATAATACCGGTACTGAGGGGAACCTTCATTCTCTATAATACCGGAACTTCTTTTTTCTCGGCGTTATCGACAGTATCTATTTGAAGGAAAAAGCAAACTCACTCAAGCTGCTGCACGTGTGAAGTCAAAGCCCTCTGTTACTCTGGAATGTGAACCATTCCTCATTCTTACATTTGACAAATTTAAAGCAGTATGAAGTGATCCACTTACGAGGAAGACCCTATTGTATTGAGTTCGTTATATTTTTACCATGACTTCTCTCACTAAAGATATGGTAAGAGAGAAATTAGCAGATGGAAGTCTGTTGAAATTTAATTATGTTTACAAACTGACTATAACCTCTACTGTAAATCTAAGTTGGCAACAAAGTGATCAAAAATGTATTTAACTTTTATAAGTTGGCAATTGTTTTTAAACCAGAAGGAGATGTACAGCTAATGGCGAATGTATTGTGTAAGATATTGTCTGTGAAATCTGAAGCCATCAGCCATAAAAATTGTATCTATATCGAATGTAGGGAAGTTTTTAATAACTCATAAACATGTGTTATGCTGTAGAGTCAAAAGGCGCCTTTTGATGATACGTGCTGTTTAATTTGATAAATAAAAGGACGTCATATATATTGAAAACGACTTGATCATTCATCCCTGCTCGGTGCATAAAAATTACAACAGGTTATCGGCTCAGGTACCGCTCATACGTCAGACACGCCGAGCATTACGGGAAACAATTTGGACGTCGAGAAAAAGTTAGCCGAGTCAGTCGTCGTCGTCGTCGTCGTCGTCCAAAACAAAAGTCAGAAGTCGTCAGGTCAGTCCAGTCAGCCGAGAAAGTCCACGTCAGTCATCGCAGACAAAGTCAGCCCCGTCGAAGAGGACGTCTACCACATCGTCAGCCCGAGAAACGTCAGCTAAGTCAATCTAACCTCAAAATGTCAGTCAAGTAGCCTATACATGAGTCAGAGTAAATTGATAAAACAATTTGAAAATAAATAGTAAAATCTTGTGAGATCAAACTTTTGTAAATTTGTCATATTTTTGAAACTTAATTTTGCTTTTTAAGTCAAGTCATGGATACAGTAAAGGTTCATTTAGAAACTTTGACAGAAGATTTGCATGGAACTGTCAATTATGATTCTTGGCGTTTCAAAATTAATTTATCTATGAGAACAAAAGAATGTTTTGATATTGCAACAGGTTTGACTGTCAAACCATCAGGTACAAACTCCGATCCTGTACGTAATTGGATAAAGAAAGATGTAGAAGCTCAAGCGCTTATAGGTTTAAATGTCAGTAGTAATATAGCGAAAAAGTTAGTCAAATGCCAAACTATAAAACAAATGTTAGATAAGCTAGAACATTTTTATGGTAAAAAATCTGATATTACTGTTGAGGGTTTGCAAAGGAAATTTTTGGTTATGTTTTTGACAGCCAAAAATCAGCTGTTGAGATTTGCTTGGAGATTCAACAGATAGCCGAAGACCTGTCATCAGATGACGACAGGGTGAAAGACAGTCTGATCATGACACGAATGCTGAGTATGCTACCACATAAGCTGCACCATTTCAGGACAGCCTGGGACAATGTGACAGGAGCCGACAAAACTATTGAAACACTCATCGAAAGATTGAGGCTGGAAGAGGATCGACTCAATGAAGGTAAAAAGGAAAGTGGAGCAACTGCAGTCGACGCACTCATCGCAAAGAAGAAGAAAACTGGAAATCAGTCTACTCACAACAATAGCAACAGACAAGGTGGATGCGCGCTAGTCAGCTGCTTTAAGTGTGGACAGAAAGGACATGTGAAGAAACACTGCAAAAACAAACCCTGCGCCAAATATCTTGCTTATTGTAAAGAAAACTACCCTTGCCATGTGTGTGGACAGAAAGGTCACTTCACAACAGACTGTACCAAGAAGGATGACAACAAAAATGGAAATGAAAGGTCAGAACGGAGTGAACAGAAGAGCACGAATCGCCCATACCGCGCACTAGCGTCAGTGGGACTGTCAACTGCAGAGCTGAACAGTCTCTGATCGAAATGTAACACACGAAATCACTGGTACCAGGACTGTGGAGCTACACAACATATGACATCACACTGGAACTGGTTCGTCAAATTGATTGAGTTGGAAACTCCATCTCCTATTGTCATCGGAGATGCGATTGTACTAGAGGGCGTTGGTATCGGCAACGTTCAACTTGAGGCGTTCAACGGAACAGAATTGTACAAGGTCATCCTGGAGGATGTGCTTTACGTGCCTACGCTCAACTACAATTTGATATCTGTCAGTCAGATACTCGACAGAGGTTATGTCCAAACTGCAAACAAAGATAAGTCAATATTTGAAACGTCTGATCATCGTGAAATTGTGGCCATGGCAGTCAGAGAAGGTAACCTGTACAGAATGATGCTACGCCAGGAGAAGTCTGAAGCTTGTTTGGTAGCCACCTCGATCGTAACCTGGCACGAGAGGCTCGCACACCAAAACCTGAAGTATGTGAAGGATGCTTTGGACAGGAATGGCATTCCATACGTTGATGATTGGAACGAGAGAATCTGCGAAGGATGCACCTACGGGAAACAACATCGGGTATCTCACCCACTGAACGAGAAGGTTACTACCCAACCATTGGATCTGGTCCATGTAGATATTGAAGAGATGGCGACACCATCGCTAGGAGGAGCAAAATACTTCTTGCTTTTCAAGGATGATTTTTCACATTTCCGAACAGTATATTTCTTGACGACGAAGGACGAAGCCGCAGCCAAACTAGATGTTTTAATGAAGCTGGTGGATAACCAATTCGGAAGAAAGGTGAAAATTCCACGATCAGATAATTGAACCGAGATCAAGAATGCCAACACACGTAAGCTGCTGGAGGAGCTAGGTGTCTTTCACACTTTTTCAACAGCTTACACCCCAGAACAAAACGGAAGAGTGGAACGTGAAATGAGAACAATTGTAGAGTCAGCAAGGACATGCACGAAACATGAAGGACAATTTGTGGGCAGAAGCAGTGAACTATTCTGTGTTCTCGATCAACCAGACTGGCACAAGTTCAGTGAAAGGAAAGAGTCCAGCCGACCTATGGTTTGGACGACAGGTCAACATGAACAAACTGAAACCCTTCGGATGCGACTGCTACGTTTTGACTCCCAACCACAAGAGAAGTAAGCTTGACAAGAAGTCTAGGAAAGGTATATTTGTTGGATACGACATAGACTCTCCATCCTACAGAGTCTGTCTGCCTGAAGAACGTGATGTTGTAAGTACAGACAACGTCGTGTTTAACGAAGGAGACAAAGATGAGCGAAACCTGACAAATGTTGAAATGGCCGTGAACGAGAACGAGTTGATTGAAGAAGATGAGTATGAAGACAGCACAGACCTGAGACAAGACAGAAACGAAGAAAGAGATGAAGCCAGAGAAGAAGATGAACAACCAAGAAGACCAGGACTAAGCAATCGTCAAAGTATTCAGCTACCTGCCAAACTATCAGACTACATCATGGGCTACCTCCAGGGAGGAAAGAGTGCCAACTTAGCCATGATAGGAGAAATCCAGGATATCTCTATTTCTAAAGCGTTGAAAGATGGCAAATGGCTGAAAGCCATGACAGAAGAATTTGAATCCTTACAGAAGATGAAAACTTGGAAATTAGTGAAATGCCCGGAATCAGTTCGACCCCTGACCTGCCGCTGGGTGTCACGAGAGAAGCCTGATGGGAGAATAAAAGCACGACTGGTAGCACGTGGCTTTGAGCAGGAAGAAAGAGTTGACTATTCAGAAACCTTTAGTCCAGTAGCAAACCATGCTTCAATTAGACTGATTCTCAGTCATGCCGCTACTGAGAAGATGAAACTTGTTCCCTTTGATGTGAAGACAGCCTTCTTGCACGGAGACTTGGAGGAGAACTTATACCTGTATCAACCTGAAGGATTTGAAGATGGTACTGACATAGTCTGCAAACTAATGAAAAGCATATACCGTATGAACTAAAGCAAGCACCAAGAAAGTGGAATGAGAAAATGTCAGATTTTCTTGAGAAGAAACTTGGACTAGTGAACACTGACGATGACCCCTGCATTTACTATAACGAGAAGAGAACTTTGATGATGGCTCTTTTCGTTGACGACGGGCTCATTGCTGGATATAATGAAGAAGAAATCTTTTAAGTCTTGGATGTCATAAATCGAGAATTTGAAATCACTTACCAACGATCAGTTCAGAAGCAATTCACGTACCTAGGCATGGAAGTCAGAATAGAGAATGAAGGAATTTTTGTGAACCAGCCTGGATACACCAGAAAGATCATCAATCGTTTTCGGTTCGACACTTGCAACCCAAGTTCAACACCCATGGAGAAAGTAATGTTGACAAACGAAGAAGATCGAATCAACGACAGACCAGCGCCAACTACAACTCCATATCGAGAAGCAGTGGGAAGTCTACACTACCTGGCACAATATCCCGACCGTATATCTGCTACGCAGTGAACTACTTGAGCCGCTTCAACGGCAAAGCCATGCAGAGCCACTGGAAAATGGTGAAGGAGGTATTTCAGTATTTGAAGGGAACTCCAGACTATGGAATTGTCTTCAATCGAGACGACAAACTTGTGGCATATACAGATTCAGACTACGGTGGGGACACCGTAACAGGGCGCTCAACAAGTGGTGTTCTGCTGTTGAGAGGAGGACCAATCATTTGGTACACACAGAAGCAGTGACTCGTTGCCACGTCAACAGCAGAAGCAGAATACCGAGCAGCTGTCTCATCGAGAGATAACATCAGCTGGATCAAGAGAATTGGACTGGAACTCGAAATTTTGAAGTCAGACAAACCAGTCACGCTGTTTGTTGACAACCAGTCAGAAATCCATATGCTGCACAATGCACACGAGGGGAAGACTACAAAAGGAAAGAAACATATAGAGATTCCACGCAAATTCATCCAGGAACACGTGGGGAAAACTGTTGCTCTCAAACATGTCGAGAGCTCCAAGCAACTTGCTTATATCCTGACAAAACCCCTCAATAGAAAATTGTTTGAATCGCTTCGTTGTAAAATAATTAAGGAGGAGTGTTGAAATTTAATTATGTTTACAACTGACTATAACCTCTACTGTAAATCTAAGTTGGCAACAATGTGATCAAAAATGTATTTTACTTTTACAAGTTGGCAATTGGTTTTAAACCAGAAGGAGATGTACAGCTAATGGCGAAATGTATTGTGTAAGATATTGTCTGTGAAATCTGAAGCCATCGGCCATCAAAATTGTTTCTATATCGAATGTAGGGATGTTTTTAATAACTCATAATCATGTGCTATGCTGTAGAGTCAAAAGGCGCCTTTTGATGATACTTGCTGTTTAATTTGATAAATAATAGGCCGTCATACATATTGAAAACGACTTGATCATTCATCCCTGCTCGGTGCATAAGAAATACAACAAAGTCTGAAGTTATTAGAAAAATCAGTTACTGATCGAATGAGTGCCTGCTGGACGAAATTTCACGTACGGTTATTATTATACAGTATAAAAATAAATAAAGTAGAATCAGATAGACTCTACGCGCACCCAAAGTACACAGGGCTACATGACCGCGTTGTCGCAGCCCCTAAACTAAGGAACCAACCTTTTATCTGTTTGATTGCAGAGATTTCACTGTCCGCTAGAATCGCTAGGTCGTCTGCGAAAGCTAAGCAAGTAACCTTAATGTCATATTTTGCTCGTCCAAGTTGAATGGGCTTCCATTGTTGGTGGCATTTCAGCTCCTTTTCCCATTCTCTGATTACTTTATCTAGGACGATATTGAAGAGGAGTGGTGACAGTCCATCTCCTTGATGAACACCAGTTTTAATTTCGAAGGGCTCTGATACTTCACCCATAAATTTCACTTTGGACTTTGTGGCTGAGAGTGTTTGCTTGATATGACTTAAAGTCTTTGGATCGAGTCCAGGCGCAGATCTAGAATTTGGCTTTGGGGGGTGGGGGTCACAGAATCGAAATTGTTCAGAAAAATGGTATCACTAACAACGCAATCACAAAATAACCAAACGTACAAAACCAGACCAATTTTTTGCAAGCTACATGGATAGAAACTTGATGCGTTTAGCGTACCAAATATATTTGTACAAATTGCAACGGCATGTTTTGCAACTTTTACATCGAGCTTCGAGAAAAGTATCAAGGTACGTTACAGTTTCGGCAAGTCGAGTTGGTACCGACCGACAAAGGGAGAAAGTCACAGCTTAAATTGCCAACCAAGCTTACAGTTTGGACGTCGGCAAAATTTTTTGGTGCGAAAAAAGCCCCAAATTCCTATCCGTGCATTGCTGCACATTCATTGTGACATCACTATAGACATCGATTCGGTAGTCACAAGGTTTTCTAAACAAAATAGACGAGTTGGTTTTGTTATATAAATAATCGTTTTATATAACAGGTATGAAGTTGTAAATATGTACAGTTGTAACAGAACACAATAATTGCAATAAAGGTATGTTCAGTATTGAATACAATTAAAAAAACTGTTTTTCAGTTAAAATTCGTTAAGTTTTATTTGTCTGGTTATTGTGTTTTCGTTTTTTGAGTTTGCAAACAAATTTGGTCTCCGCTGGGGGGGGGGGGTCATGACCCCTGTGACCCCCCCCCCCCCTTTGAATCCGTGCCTGGTCGAGGCCTTGCCCCTCCACGATGTTGAAGAGGGACTGTCGGTTGACAGAGTCGTACGCCTACTTGAAGTCAACAAATGTGCATGTGATTGGGCAGTTTCTAATTGCTTTATACTTCAGTGTTGTCTTCAAGTTGAAGAACTGCTCCACGCAGGAGCGCCCAGGTCGGAAACCCGGTTGGTTCGTATGTTCAAGCTGTTCTTGTGTTCTTTTAAGTAGACACGCGGAGTGAATCTTGTAGGAGACTTGAAGTAAAGAAATTACCTTTTTTATAGATTGGATGGATGAGGGTGCACTTCCAGTCTTCTGGTAATTTTTCTGTTAGCCAAATGGCTTTGATGATTTGAATGAATTCCTCCAGAGGGTTGTTCAGGAATTCAGCTATAATACCATCTTCTCCAGATGTTCTGTTATTTTTGAGTCTGAGAATGTGTGTGTTGATTTCCTCTTTGGTTTGTGGTTGTGATTCGGTGTATGTATATGAAGGCAATCTCGAGGGTGGTTCTGGGCAGTTTAGTAGCTCTCTGCAGTTCTTGATTGGTCAGTGCGAGTTCACCATTCTGTTTTCTAAAGCATAGGTTCTGTGGGGTATATTCTCTAATCTGTCCTGCGAATGTTCTATATAAATCACGTGTATTGAAGTCTCTGTAGTTATTTTCAATGGATTGCAATTGCTCCTTCATATGTCTCCTCTTCGTTTGTCTGATTGATATCGCGATCTTCTTTCTGATATCATAAATGTGCTGTTGCGTCTCAGGTGATTTTCACTTTATATTTCTGGAAGGCTCTCTTTCGTTCTTCCAGAGCATCCTCGCAAGCCGAATCCCACCACGGGTGTTTTGTGTTCCTCTTTCGGGGAATTAAGTTTTTGGCTTTCTCTATGATCTTAGTGCGGATGTTCCCAGGTGCCCGCCTGTTATCTTTCCCATTCTTCCTTCACACCTGTTTCCTGGATGCTTTTTATATCAAATTTCTGGGGGGGGGGGGTCCTTTTGCGATGGGTTGTTTTAAGGGTAAATTTCATTTTAATGCGCCCTAGATAATGGTCCGAGTCAATGTTTGCACCTCTGCGTACTTGTACATCATGGATTTCTTTCTGCGAGGAGTATGTGATGGCTACATGATCGATCTGATATTCACCAAGCGATAGTATGGGTGATCTCCAAGCATTTTGCTTTCGAGGGTGTTTCTTCACGGAAGTTAACATGATCCTCAGATTGTTTTGTTGACACAAATCAGATATTTCTGATTCCCTATATTACTCATAAAGTTACACAAAGACGCATATTGTGAAAATGGAGCACTCAGAGGAGAAATTCATTTTTTAAACATAACCCGGATATTTAAGAAAATAATACTGATAATTTATTATTTGTATGCCATTTCCCATAACATGCGTACTTAATTATGGTGTTTGAAGCCATTTTCAGTGTTGCCTTAGTAAACAAAAGTTTGATGCTTTTCAGTCGGACAACACGATTGTACCCAAATGAGATGGGTTAGTCCCTAATCCTAAAAGAAGTTACATGAGATTAATAAATACACTTGGATGAACAGTTTCGGTGGTCAAGTTATTATCATCAGATCCATTACTCTTACGCTATAAAATATATGGGTGAAAATATTCACAATATATACACTTTGTATGCATTTTGTAAATATTGTCAATTAAAATTACAGTACAGTAAGTATGTAGTTAGTTTTAGTTGTAAGTATGTAGTTAGTTTGTTTATTAGATATGTCATTGTTCTATTAGACTGTGGTGTGTGAGTGTGTCTGGTGGCAGTTACATTGTTTATTAGTTATAGTTCATTGTTTCATTAGACTGTGATGTGTGAGGGTGCATGTGAGTGTGCCTGGTGACAAACCGTTTTAGTGGTAGTATTTGTTGTTGGTTGAACTTTAGTATTTTTTCGTTAGTAGAATTTTGGTATTTAATTGTTAGTAGGTTAGTATTTTTGTTAGTAGTATTGCTTTTTACTTATTCTGAAAGGGAGTAGCAGCCTTTCAGAATATATCAATTCTTTACTAGTCTTATAGACGGTTAAGATATTGATAATACAAGCCAACCAATGGCTACACTGCGTTCTGCTGCATGGCTGAAAGCAACGGGAAACTACAGCCATAATGCTATTCCCGAGGATATGCACCTCTCTATGCATAATTACATGTGATGATGGCCTCCTCCCTTGTAAAATTTCAATCCGGAGGTAAACTAGTCCCCCGTTCGGATCTCCGGGTGGGGACTACTCGAGAGGGGGTTAACATCACAGAAGTGACAAAGAGGAAATCTGACATTCAACGAATCGGAGCGTGGAATGTTAGAAGTCTGATAGGAAGTGGAAGGTTAGAAAACTTAAAAATGGAAATGGATAGGTTGAGGTTGGATTTGGTTGGGATTAGTGAAATGCGCTGGCAGGAAGAACAGGACTTTTGGTCAGGAGACTATAGGGTCATTAGCACTAAATCAAACAATGGCCAAGCAGGGGTTGGTCTCATATTGAGTAGGAAACTTGGACAGCGGGTGGAATATTATGAGCCAAGTAGTGAACGGATTATTGTAGCAAAAATCAATACTAAACCTACGTGCACCACAGTGGTACAAGTCTATATGCCTACCAGTCAAGCAGATGATGAAGATGTTGAAAAGCTGTACGAAGAAATAGATGAAATTCTAAGGTATATCAAGGCTGATGAAAATGTCAAATTAATAGGGGATTGGAATGCTGTGGTAGGAAAAGGGAGAGAAGGGAAGATAGTAGGAGATTTCGGATTAGGTGAAGGAATGATCGACGAAGCAGGCTGATGGAATTCTGCACCGAGCATGAGTTGGTCATAGCTAACACGTCATTCAATAACCACAATAGAAGAATATACACATGGATGAGACCAGGAGATAAAGGGCGTTACCAAATCGACTTCATTATGGTCAAGCAGAGGTTTCGAAACCAGATTTTGGATTGTAAAACATATCCTGGAGCTGACATAAACTCTGACCACAATCTGGTTGTTATGAAATGCAGATTTAAGTTGAAGAAACTGAAGAAAAATCAAAAGCCAAAAAGGTGGGCAAAAGACAGACTGAAAGTAAAGGAGGTAAGCGAAGAATGAAATAACAAAATCCGCAGAAGGAAACATTGGTAGGAATGAAAGAATAGGTAGAAAACCATGGATCACTCAGGATATACTAGAATTGATGGATGAAAGGCGGAAACACAAGAATGTAAGAGATGAAAAGGGGAAAGCAGAATACAGACGTCTGAGAAATGAGGTTAACAAGAAGTGCAAGGAAGCGAAAGAAGAATGGTTGAAAGAGAAATGTGCAGGTATAAAAAATTGTCTGAAATTAGGAAAAGTAGACACAGCTTATCGAAGGATTAAGAATACTTTTGGGGAAAAGAAGACTAAGTGCTGTAATATTAAGGACACAAATGGAAAGCCTCTAACAGATAGGGAAGAAAAGGTTGAGAGATTGAACGCTTACATAGAGTGTTTGTATAAGGGAAAGGAGATTGAGAATCATGTAATTGAAAGGGAGGAGGAAATTGATGAGGATGCAAAAGGAGATTTAATATTGAGATCAGAATTTGACAGAGCATTGGATGACTTACGCAGGAACAAAGCACCAGGCATAGATGATATGCCGATTGAGTTGCTACGCTGCATAGGAGATGAAGGTCTGATCAGGTTATTTCACTTGGTGTGTAGGATTTATGAGAAAGGTGAGGTACCCCCTGATTTCAAGAAGAATGTTATCATCCCTACACCGAAGAAAGTGGGAGCTGACAGATGTGAAGATTACCGTACAATCAGCTTGATTACTCATGCTTCAAAGATCCTGTCTAGAATAATTTACAAGAGGATTGAAAGCCAGATAGAAACGGAGTTGGGTGAAGACCAGTTTGGTTTCAGGAGAAATGTAGGAACAGGGGAAGCTGTACAAAGTCTTAGGTTGATTTTGTAAGGTAGAATAAGGAAAGATAAGAGAAAGTTCATGGCATTTGTAGACTTAGAAAAGGCTTTTGATAACGTTGATTGGACTAAATTGTTTGACATTTTGAAATCAATTGGCATAAAGTACAGGGATAGGAGGGTGATCTACAATCTATACAGAAACCAGACAGCAGTCATTCGAGCTGAAGGACATGAGAGAGAAGCTGGTATTCAGAAAGGTGTAAGGCAAGGCTGCAACTTATCACCCCTACTTTTCAATCTTTATATTGAACAAGCAATGAAGGAAATTGGAGAAAAATTTAAAGTGGGAGTGAAGATTCAAGGAGAAATAATTTCAACTCTGAGATTTGATGATGACATCGTCATCTTGGCCGACAAGCCTGAGGATTTGAATGAGTTTCTGAATGGTATGGACTCCGTCTTACGGAAATAATTCATGATGAAAATTAAGAAATGTAAAACAAAAATACTGGAATGCAGCCAAAATAAATCAGAAACCTCTATGGACATCAAATTGGCAGGTGAAAAGCTGAAGGAAGTAGGAGACTTCTGTTACTTAGGAAGCAAAATAACCAGTGATGGACGAAGCAAAGAGGATATAAAAAGTAGCTTGGCTCAGGCAAGGAAAGCATTTCTACAAAAAAAGGAATTTGTTGACAACGAATATAGATTTAGGTACTAGGAAGTCATTTTTGAAAGCCTTTGCCTGGAGCGTGGCGCTCTATGGAAGTGAAACTTGGACTATTGGTGCAGCAGAAAAGAGGAGAAATGAAGCATTTGAGATGTGGTGTTACAGGATAATGATGAAGAGCAGATGGGTAGATAGGGTTACAAACGAAGAGGTATTAAGATGAGTGGGAGAGGAGAGATGTTTCTGGCGACTGCTAATGAAGAGAAGAGATAGGTTAGTAGGACACATACTAGGACACCCAGAAATAGCAAGCTTAGTTATGGAAGGAAGGGTCGAGGACAAGAACTGTAGGGGTAGACCAAGGTTAGAATATGTTAAACGGATTGCCTCGGATGTAGGGTGTGGTAGCTATGTACAGATGAAACGATTAGCTCAGGGCAGGGAGGCATGGAGATCTGCATCAAACCAGTCAAAAGACTGAAGACTCAGACAACAGAATTAATTTTCAAATCGTAATCATCTACTCCAGACCAATATAAACAGATTACGTTCTTGGCCATATTCACACGATGAAGTAGGATGGTCGATTACACGAGGGAAGAATTTTCACAAATTAAGGGTGATTATTCTGCAAACTGTAACAAGCCAAACAACGCACAAGGTAAACGACATCAAATAGGCACATACAAAGACACGACAACTGCCTCCCCCCCCCCCCCCTCCCGCCTCCCTTCTAGAGAAGAAGATGTAAAGCGAAGTGAAATGTAGTGTAGTGAAGTGAAGTGTAGCAAGTGGAGTAAAACCTTGTACACAACTCCTTAGGAATTGCTCGCCTAACGAGTTTAAACAATAGCACGTCCCTGCTCGCAGGAGGCTTTTGTCCTTATGGGATTATCTAGGCTATATTTAATATTTTGTATATCATTATTTATTTCCTCACGTGTGCACCATCAGTTAAATGCTTTGTTTACATCATACAAATAGCTTGTGTTGTCACTGTGGCTGTTGTACCCAACCCCTTCAATTATAAATATGCTAAAGAATGACATGAAAATGAAAATGAATTTAGGAATTCGGAAACTTTAGGCAAAATACTCTACATCATTTTCCATCATATCGTTTACAACCAATTTAACCATTCAAATCGTTTTCTTTCACATTATTATTTGGATTATTATTATCATTCTTATCTTTATTTTTATTATTAATATTATTCAACTAAGGAGCGTGATTGAACCTATATCACAGATGAATTACAATTAGCTTTCTTCTCATACCATAACCTCTTCATTCTCTCACAATGATTTTTCTTCCTTTCTGCTGTCCATGCAGTGGTGGCTCTCATCCGACGGTTTGCAGCAAAACGGTGTTTGTTCACCAACGATCTGAATCTAAGCCTGGCCCTTACAATTATTATTATTATCATTATTATTATTGAGGAGAGTGATGGCGCAATGGCTTAGCTGCTCGTCGTTCACCCAGACGGCTGGTGATCGAATCGCGGTGACAGCAGGGTGAAATTTTCACCCGAAAAATCACACGGCGTCAGGAAGAACATCCGGTCTTAAATCCTCGGCTGAAACCAAAATGAGACAGGTTGGCTCCGGCGACCCCACTTAATTAGGATAAGTCGAAAGGGCTGTTGTTGTTATACTGTATAGGAAATCAAATTCTGCTTTGTATCCACAGTGTGAAGCACATACTGTATATATATTTTGAAATGATCAACGACCTATATAATGATACTTGCCACTTGCAGTTGAGAGTAGTTCATGTTTTCATTTAATACATTTTGTACTCCTTTCGTAAACTATTTTATAACGAGTGGTCCCTAAAGTGAGAAAAACCCTCAAATATCGGCGTCGCGGAAAAGTAGCCTACCAAAAGAAAGTCTCACATGCATGGCTCATGAACTATTAGCCCTACTGACTAGGAATTTGCTTTAACTTTAAATAATACTTTCAATCTTATTATCCATCTTGTAACTCGTTCTTCGTGGCAACTATTGTCCAGAAATTGGATAGGCTACTCTTGTAAAATATGTTGCTTATAATGTTTCAGCTAATTTCATCTACTAAAAACTTTGATTTTGTGCTTGACAGCAATCCCAGCTTGTGGCATGCCGTATATTAATCATGGCAGTACAAATACCTCACTGATTAGTCTATTAATGCCAAAGATATGACAGTTTGAGTGACAAAGAGTACGATGGCAGTTCACTGAGATCTCCTCATAACCACGGGAACGTCACTTGGTCCGATACTCCGCAGTCTCCTGCGATATTTTCTATTCTCTTCTGTTCACAAGATAATGTTTATCGCTTCCCATAATGCAACGGCGTGCAACGTGTGAGAACGTGCCTAGGGATGCGATTGAAATGGCGGTGGCTCAAGCATATTTCAAAACTATCATAACTAAAGAAAAAATGAACCTTATTCTTGAATGTGAACATTTTTTTTTTCGTATGCTCGACGACTAGAGAATATTTTTCGAACTGATAGGAGCATTTTAGATAAAGAGAATCAAGTATCCAACACAAAATTTCTCACTCTGTATGTTTGTGACATTTTCTCCCCGACTATAGGAGTCTCCGTGGCAGAATTGGTTACGCGTTGGACTCATGAATGAAAGGACTGAAGTTCAATACTTGGTAGGGGAAGTAATTTAAAATTTGGTTTCGTTTGTTTGTGTCGACCGCTTTACAAATATCTTACTACAAAAATGATACGAAAGAACATATTATAGTTGCATCACAGAGGCACTAATAATATAGCGAGTGCATGAATTTTCAGGTTCGATTACGAGAAAGTAACATAGTGCTTGAATGTGGCATTACACGAAACAATCTTAATATGTACTGTACTCGAATTTTATTGTTGAAGAAATGCATTTGTGATGGCGCTGGAAATGAAGTCTCTTTTGTGATATATTTGATGTGTATAAACTTGCTCAGAGGGGAAAACGAGTTACTCTGTTAGCAAATGAAAAGCCGGACCAATCACAAAATTCAAAACGGGAGAGTCTAGGCGTATTGATGGAAACTGGTTAACAGAGAAACACCGCACCAGTAGGAGTGAGTCGCGTGTCGCGGCGACGCTATGAGAAAGGGGTAGATAGACTAACCCGCACGACTTGGCGTGAGGTCAAAAAGTGGAGTGAGTAGGTCGCGCGTCAAAGGAGTCACTTGACCAGTGGAACCATAAATCATTAAGGAAATTTAGATGGATTATGAAGCTGTTCATTGCTAATTAGCAATTATTTCAGAAGAGATTTTATTGGCTTGAAAGATGCAATAATTAAGACCAGAAATTATCTGCGTTTTAATTTTTGTATGAGAAAGATCAGAGAAGCAGAAATTGGATATTTCTGTGAGGCCGCCAAAACTTCGCACTGTTTTGAAAAGGACACTATCTTAGAAGTGAAGGAGGGGGAAGACAGACAGAAGTCGGGGCTATTATTTTGTGTCGCGTGAACTGAACGGACGTATTAATCGGAGTGACCGGGAGTGTGGGAAAAATACATTTCGGTAAGCGGGAAGTGAATGTATAATCTGGGCGAAGTGAAGGCTCACGACCGCGCTCATATAATATGAGGACTTAAAATTTGATAGTTTGAATTGAAAAGTGGACATTGAAAATTTCGAGGTGACAGCCATTCGACTATCGCAATTTTATTGAAGTTAAGTGAATAATTCGAACATTAAGAGAAACATCATAATATCGAACTACGCAATTCTTATTACAAGATATTGTTGCAATTAATTTGTATTATTGCAAGTCGGGCAATTGCGAACACTATAGTCAGCGGAGTTATTCAAAAGAACGACAGTAAATTGAAAGTCACGAAAGACATTCTACGAGGAATATTTTATAACATTGAATATTCCTAAATATTTTACGATGAATATCGAAGTGGAATTGGGAGAGATGCTTCAGAACTTTTCTAAGGTAGAAGATATGGCGTACAAATACATGGAGGGAACGTAATATGCAAGATGCTGAAGCTATTTGAAGTTGACTAACATGAAACGGAGAAGACGATGGTGATCGTAAGCAGTTTAGAAATTCGTCAGATATAAATATTACAATGATTTTATAAGAAATACTACAATGAAGATCGACAATATTATTTCAACACGAAGTTGTCAGGCGTTCCATTCTGAGAAGATGAAGGAATGTTGAAGATTGGCATCGAACCAAGGGATGGATCCAGAACGAGGTGATTGTGTTCCAAAAGGTGATCCAGTCGAGGACAGTCGTGGTGTTCAACACGAAGTTGTCAGGCGAATTCCCAAGTACGAGAGAGGCGATCCAGGACCACAGAGGAATGGTAATGCTATTCCAGCATTATTCCTATTCAACCGAGATCAAGATGGACCTCATCTAGACAGCTTTAGGTCAGCACCAGGTAGAAGAAATCCAATAAGTATTATTTTCGTAGATTGAAGGCATTTTTGAATATATCTGAAGTAACATTTTCGATATCGGGCTGTAGGATTTTTATTAGTGATCATTTCGAGTACCTATGTTAGATATTTTCTTCGAATTTTATTTTAATTAAATTTCATTTTTGAATTGGAGTCTTTTAGTAATATTGGAATGAAGTCATGTAGAATTTTATTTTGGAGATCGATGACCGTATTTTTGGATATTTAGGATTTGCGATTTTATTGTGGCATTTGGATTTTTGTGACATGCGATTTCGATTTTTCGTATTATTAGAAGCGATGATCTTTTCTTGATCATTTTATTTTAGGCGAATTTCGAGAGTTAATACAAATTTAAGCGGAAGAAGGATTTTTGAAATACACACATCAAAAAAAGTTTTGCATCACCTCGGTTCCCAGATCTCCGGCATATAGACGTTGACTGTGTATATTGTATCAAAGATACAGTCCCTTTGACTGTTCATAGATGTCACTAAAACTGCTCAAAGATGTAAACAACCATGCATGAGCAGGGCCTATTAGACGGAGGGGGTACGACAGCCGATCAGTTCCAGTCATTCCACCAGGACGAAGGTACGCTGCTCATGTTGTCTGTAGTTCTACCATGCCTAGAAGGTCAATACCGCAGTTCGATCGCGTCCGCATTGTTACTTTGTGTCAAGAAGGGCTCTCAACAAGGGCAGTTTCCAGGCGTCTCAGAGTGAACCAAAGCGATGTTGTTCGGACATGGAGGAGGTACAGAGATACAGGAACTGTCGATGACAGACCTCGCTCAGGCCGCCCAAGGGCTACTACTGTAGTGGATGACCGCTACTTACGGATTGCCGCTCGGAGGAACCCTGACAGCAATGCCACCATGTTGAATAATGCGTTTCGTTCAGCCACAGGACGTCGTGTTTCAACTCAAACTGTGCGCAATAGGCTGCATGATGCGCAACTTCACTCCCGACGTCCATGGCGAGGTCCAGCTTTGCAACCCCGACACCATGCAGCGCGGTACAGATGGGCCCAACAACATGCTGAATGGACCCCACAGAATTGGCATCACGTTCTCTTCACCGATGAGTGTCGCATATGCCTTCAACCAGACAATCGTCGGAGACGTGTTTGGAGGCACCCTGGTCAGGCTGAACGTCTTAGACACACTGTCCAGCGAGTGCAGCAAGGTGGTGGTTCCCTGATGTTTTGGGGTGGCATTATGTGGGGCCGACGTACGCCACTGGTGGTCATGGAAGGCTCCGAAACGGCTTTACGATACCTGAATGACATCCTCCGACCCATAGTGCACCCATATCGGCAGAATATTTGAGAGGCATTTGTCTTCATGGACGACAATTCTCGACCTCATCGTGCACATCTTGTGAATGCGTTCCTTCAAGATAACGACATCGCTCGACTACAGTGGCCAGCATGTTCGCCAGACATGAACCCTATCGAACATGCCTGGGATATGTTGAAAAGGGCTGTTTATGGACGTCTTGACCCACCAACCACTCTGAGAGATTTACGCCGAATTGTCGTTGAGGAGTGGGACAATTTGGACCAACAGTGTCTTGATGAACTTGTGGATAGTATGCCACGACGAATACAGGCATGCATGAATGCAAGAGGACGTGCTACTGGGTATTAGAGGTAGTGGTGTGTACTGCAATCTGGACCACAAATGCTGAAAGTCTAGCTGTATGATGGTACAACATGCAATGTGTGGGTCTCATGAGCAATAAAACGAGCTGAAATGTTGTTTGTGTTGATCTCTATTCCCTTTGTATTTAAAGGTTCCGGAACTCTTGGAACCGAGGTGATGCAAAACTTTTTTTGATGTGTGTATAATTCTGTTTTCGAATATAAAGAAAAGAAATGGTATTAAGAAGTACTTGCAGTAATATTGTGGAGAACCTTATTGTTGGTTTGGAAAGGTTTCTACATGGATTTAAATATTTTTGTAACGATGAGAAAGAAACCGTATTTACTATCATTTTTAATATTATTTTGAATTGCATTGTGGAAGAGATTTAAGATCAGTAATTAATTAAATATTTATGTGAGCATAATTAAATACTGAAGGCTGAGAATTTACGTAAAGTTATTGCGTTTGTTGAAGAGTTGAAACGCAGTTTGTATTCTACGATATTGTGAAGCTGAGGGATGGTATTCCAGCTTGTTGTTGCAAAGGTTTGCATTTTTGAGTGAATGTGGCAATGTGCGTGTTTGACTTTATTCCACGATAAGAAAGTAGTTGATATGTGTTGATTGTCTGCGTTATATAGTCATCGACGTGTGTACAGTACACAGTGTAGAGAATTTTACGTTTTGGAAGAGACGGTCTCTTGTTATAAAAGGTTATACAGGTTGATAACTGTTATCACCTGTTTTTGTTGTATTATCGATCCATGCTCAGATCTGTATTACTGGTGGCTCATTAATATCAGAGCTAGTTTAAAGCAATGTCAATTAATATTTTAAATAGAACAGATTTTATTATTTTCAGTAGTATTTTTATTTCGAGAGAAAGCACTTAAGTGGAGATCCCAAGGTCTTTGACTGGTCGTGACACAATAGATGAGGGGTGATAGTTTCCCCACGCACCGCTTTGAATGATCAGGTGACCATGCGGTGTGCGCCCTGTGTCAGTACAAGAGGCCAGCCATTCGAGTATATTCTTTCGCTGGTTAAACACATGTGTGCGCGGAAACGATGTTCCTATTACATTCGGAAAGCGTGTGTTTGCACTATAAAATTAAGCATCATTTGCTGGTGATATGCTGGTACTTGAAATAATTTCTTTACCAGTTACAAGTAAAGTAAAATCAATGTTATTCTACAACTGGCTGATGTTGTTGTTTGAGTCTTCAGTCTTTTGACTGGTTTGATGCAGCTCTCCATGCCTCCCTGTCCTGAGCTGATCGTTTCATCTCTACATAGCTACCACACCCTACATCTGAGGAAATTTGTTTAACATATTCTAACCTTGGTCTACCCCTACAGTTCTTGTCCTCGACCCTTCCTTCCATAACTAAGCCTGCTATTCCTGGGTGTCTTAGTATGTGTCCTACCAACCTATCTCTTCTCTTCATTAGCAGTCGCCAGAAACGTCTCTCCTCTCCCACTCGTCTTAATACCACTTTGTTTGTAACCCTATCTACCCATCTGATCTTCATCATTCTCCTGTAACACCACATTTCAAATGCTTCTATTCTCCTCTTTTCTGCTGCACCAATAGTCCAAGTTTCACTTCCATAGAGCGCCACGCTCCAGACAAAGGCTTTCAAAAATGACTTCCTAGTACCTAAATCTATATTTGATGTCAGCAGATTCCTTTTTTGTAGAAATGCTTTCCTTGCCTGAGCCAACCTACTTTTTATATCCTCTTTGCTTCGTCCATCACTGGTTATTCTGCTTCCTAAGTAACAGAAGTCTCCTACTTCCTTCAGCTCTTCACCTGTCAATTTGATCTCCATAGAGGTTTCTGATTTATTTCGGCTGCATTCCAGTATTTTTGTTTTACATTTATTAATTTTCATCATGAATTCTTTCTGCAAGACGGAGTCCATAACATTCAAAAACTCATTCAAATCCTCAGGCTTGTCGGCCAAGATGACGATGTCATTAGCAAATCTCAGAGTTGAAATTATTTCTCCTTGAATCTTCACTCCCACTTTAAATTTTTCTCTAATGTCCTTCATTGCTTGTTCAATGTAAAGATTGAAAAGTAGGGGTGATAAGTTGCAGCCTTGCCTTACACCTTTCTGAATACCAGCTTCTCTCTCATGTCCTTCAGCTCGAATGACTGCTGTCTGGTTTCTGTATAGATTGTAGATCACCCTCCTATCCCTGTACTTTATGCCAATTGATTTCAAAATGTCAAACAATTTAGTCCAATCAACGTTATCAAAAGCCTTTTCTAAGTCTACAAATGCCATGAACTTTCTCTTATCTTTCCTTATTCTACCTTACAAAATCAACCTAAGACTTTGTACAGCTTCCCCTGTTCCTACATTTCTCCTGAAACCAAACTGGTCTTCACCCAACTCCGTTTCTATCTGGCTTTCAATCCTCTTGTAAATTATTCTAGACAGGATCTTTGAAGCATGAGTAATCAAGCTGATTGTACGGTAATCTTCACATCTGTCAGCTCCCACTTTCTTCGGTGTAGGGATGATAACATTCTTCTTGAAATCAGGGGGTACCTCACCTTTCTCATAAATCCTACACACCAAGTGAAATAACCTGATCAGACCTTCATCTCCTATGCAGCGTAGCAACTCAATCGGTATATCATCTATGCCTGGTGCTTTGTTCCTGCTTAAGTCTTCCAAAGCTCTATCAAATTCTGATCTCAATATTAAATCTCCTTTCGTATCCTCATCAATTTCCTCCTCCCTTTCCATTACATGATTCTCAATCTCCTTTCCCTTATACAAACTCTCTACGTAAGCTTTCCATCTCTCAACCTTTTCTTCCCTATCTGTTAGAGGCTTTCCATTTGTGTCCTTAATATTACAGCACTTAGTCTTCTTTTCCCAAAAAGTATTCTTAATCCTTCGATAAGCTGTGTCTACTTTTCCTAATTTCAGACAATTTTCTATACCTGCACATTTCTCTTTCAACCATTCTTCTTTCGCTTCCTTGCACTTCTTGTTAACCTCATTTCTCAGACGTCTGTATTCTGCTTTCCCCTTCTCATCTCTTACATTCTTGTGTTTCCGCCTTTCATCCATCAATTCTAGTATATCCTGAGTGATTCACGGTTTTCTACCTATTCTTTCTTTTCTACCAATGTTTTCTTCTGGGGATTTTGTTATTTCATTCTTCAAAACTGCCCATTCGTCTGCAATTGAAGTTTGTGTAGGGTTTTTCATTAGTACTTCCTTTATACTCTTCTTGAATCTTTCGTTTACATCCGTCTCTTTCAGTCTGTCTATTGCCCACCTTTTTGGCGTTTGACTTTTCTTCAGTTTCTTCAACTTTAATCTGCATTTCATTACAACTAGATTGTGGTCAGAGTTGATGTCAGCACCAGGATATGCTTTACAATCCAAAATCTGGTTTCGAAACCTCTGCTTGACCATAATGAAGTCGATTTGGTAACGCCCTGTATCTCCTAGTCTCATCCATGTGTATATTCTTCTATTGTGGTTATTGAATAAGGTGTTAGCTATGACCAACTCATGCTCGGTGCAGAATTCTACCAGCCTGCTTCCTCGATCATTCCTTTCACCTAATCCGAAATCTCCTACTATCTTCCCTTCTCTCCCTTTTCCTACCACAGCATTCCAATCTCCCATTACTATAACATTTTCATCACCCTTGATATATCTCAGAATTTCGTCTATTTCTTCGTAGACCTTTTCAACATCCTCATCATCAGCTTGACTGGTAGGCATATAGACTTGTACCACTGTGGTGCAGGTAGGTTTAGTATTGATTTTTGCTACAATAATCCGTTCACTATATTGTTCATAATATTCCACCCGCTGTCCAAGTTTCCTACTCAATATGAGACCAACCCCTGCTTGGCCATTGTTTGATTTAGTGCTAATGACCCTATAGTCTCCTGACCAAAAGTCCTGTTCTTCCTGCCAGCGCATTTCACTAATCCCAACCAAATCCAACCTCAACCTGTCCATTTCCCTTTCTAAGTTTTCTAACCTTCCACTTCCTAGCAGACTTCTAACATTCCACGCTCCGATCCGTAGAATGTCAGATTTCCTCGTTGTCACTTCTGTGATGTTAACCCCCTCTCGAGTAGTCCCCACCCGGAGATCCGAACGGGGGACTAGTTTACCTCCGGATTGAAATTTTACAAGGGAGGAGGCCATCATCACATGTAATTATGCATAGAGAGGTGCATATCCTCGGGAATAGCATACGGCTGTAGTTTCCCGTTGCTTTCAGCCGTGCAGCAGGACGCAGTGTAGCCATTATTTGGCTTATATTATCAATATCTTAACCGTCTATAAGACGAGCAAAGAATTGATTTATTCTGAAAGGCTGCTACTCCCTTTCAGAATAAGTAAAAAGCAATTCTACTAACAAAAATTCTAACCTTCTACCGTACTAACAATTAAATACCAAAATTCTACTAACGAAAAAATACTAAAGTTCCACCAACAACAAATACTACCACTAAAACAGTCTGTCACCAGGCACACTCACATGCACCCTCACACATCACAGTCTACTGAAACAATGGACTAGAACTAATAAAACAATGCAACTGCTACCGGACACACTCACACACCACAGTCTAATAGAACAATGACATATATCTAATAGACAAACTAACTACCTACTTACAACTAAAACTAACTACATACGTACTGTACTGTTATTTGAATTGACAATATTTACAAAATGCAATTTAGATAGAAAATACTTACAAAATGTAATTTAGATTCAAAATAGTCACAAAATGCAATTGAGAATTAAAATACTTACAATATACCCACCCTACACAATATGTCTACCCCTTATTATTCCCGTTTTCAACGGGGTCCAGGACGAGATGCGAGCCTATGTGGCGGGTGGTTTTTACTGCCGGATGCCCTCCTCACAAGAGGAGTTAATGACAGATGAAATGAATGAAGTTCCGGGAAGTGTGATATTTATTTATTGTTCATCTGCTTATTTGGGTTGTCTTTGTATTTTCTTTCTGCGTAACTGCGTCGTGGAAATATTTTACCTCGTGGTAATGGCGCAACACTTTGGGCTTCGACCGGATAATGGGTTGATGGCCCCCACTGTTTAATATCTGAATTGTTTATCAATTTTCTTCTTCGGAAGCTAGTTTTTCATAGTGGGAAATCTTTCTTGTTTTTGGGCGAGGGTTTTCCTTGTTGCGCAACCGTAGGCGTCCTTTAAAAAACAGAAATCTTGATTCGGCGCTTTCATCGCCAAACTACATCCAAGCCAGGGCTTCACGTAAACTGCCACAATGAATAAACAACCATCTTGTAAGGCTTGTTTGTCCTTAGCGCTCATTTTAAACTGGGACTGCAGTAAACAAATTTTTAAGGAGTAAATAGCTCATGCCATCCATCGTGCTTGATACATTGCACCAGGTCTGATTTTTATTTTGTTTTTAATGTCACCACTAAGAAAAACAATAGCGAGCTCCGATAATCATCTCGTACAGTAGATTTTGCCCGCGCATTGTTAAAAAACTTCACCAATTCAATAATATTTGCCTCAGAGAGATGTTGTTGGACAAAATCAGTGCACGGTTTGATGGAACTAGGATTAATATTCTTCCAGTTGTCTCTAAACTTTTTGTGACTGATATACTGTAACCAATGATTGAACTATTATTCAGTGGACTCACTCACAGCACCATATCGGACTGGAAATATTCACCGTGGAATGCAGTACAGTAGACATTGATATGCAACTTCTTGCAGCTCGCAACACAAGGCAGACCTTGTCGCATTATGACACCAGGCACACAGATAGACAATGTTGAACTCTTTCGATACAATAGTTGTACCACATTCAACAGAATAAGGTCCACATTTAATTCAATTGCTAGCAAGTGCATTCATGAATAATGAACAGTATTGCAATTACATCACGAATTCCATTTTTATAAAATACTCGGAACATTTCTTAAACAGTGGCGTACACCTAATTTTACTTAGGGGGTGTATGAATTCATCCTTTATGCTACTTGCAATAAAGAACGGGAACATGGAAACACTTATACAGACTTTCTTACAATTCAAGACGATGGCTTTAACTATTAACAGGGAAACGTAATGGCAGGGATGAGTCCAGGATCTGAGGGACTGAATTCACGATAGATCAGGCGTCACGACGATGAAGACGTTACAAGAGTTCGTTAAGCGTCGATCTTGCAAAATTAAGAATGGAACCATGATAAACCACATCGTGTGAAAACACATGGGAAACACATTCACCGTCAATCAGGGCATGCTTTCAGACCACACCTGTCTGAAATTATATGGCAAGTCAATACCATGAAATAATTATGTTCTTTCTTCCAGGTGACTGAAATATTTCGAATGAATTTCCAAACTAAAGAGCAAATTATAAATGTATTATATTAAGGGCAATTTCACACACATATATTGCGATATTTAATAATTTTGTTTTATGGTTGAATTCCCGTATTTAATTAACTTATTCTAAACTTAGTTTCATTCTTCCTCATGGCAGATTTTACCATGAAGGCGATTGCAAGCGGAACAGTTAACTTTTTGCAGAGCTAATTATTGAAGCTTGATAATTAATTTATGGCACGGTAATTATAATCACGATTCATGATCTGTGATCCTAAACCCTACTGTAATTAATTCAGATTGTATAAGAATACGAAGCCTATAATGATCGTTAACATTAAGAAATTTGGCCAGTCTTATGATTGCCGTTTAACAACATGTATAAGGGTTTAAGGATTACTTGACATCATGCCAAACGGAATTTGGAAATGCACTTTTAATAAAAGCACAATTAATAATGAGTTGTAGACACTTTATAGTGGTCTCTGAGTGGCAACTGTTGGAAATGAGATATTCCATTCCAACTTATTAATAGATTAATTATTGATGAATTTCTTCGATGATATAAATGTTTGTGATGATGCCAGTATGTATAGGGGTCTATGCAGTCCTAGGTCCAATAGTATTAGTATGTGCTTTATATTAGTAATTATATTTAATATTTCCAATAGTGGGAAACAGTGCTATGACATTTATATTTTTGCTGTCCAATTAATCGTCATTTTGTTCACTGTTGTCAGAGTTAAATGATCTGGTCAATTTAGAATTGATAAATTATGCAGATCACATGCAATTCTACAGTATTCTAAGTTTTTTAAATGCAACTGTTACATCATCGCAATCTGAATAATTTAATTAATCCCATAAGGATATGTTGAATCCAATTTGTTATTTGAGTGATTAGAATTCCATTGAAACCAATTTTTGAGTGGCTACGATAGATCAATGCTACTTTGAGCCGAGATGTTTTCCATAAGGAAACTTGAAGTTATTGTGGTAATATAATAATAATAATAATAATAATAATTTATTTCCTATAATTAATTTAATCCAATTAATTCATTGACAGTCATCAATGACAATCCAATGTATGTAAATATTAGGAATTTGTGAAATTTGTGTGTGAATTATTAATTCAGTTTGTTTAATGGGAAGGAAAAATGTTTAGTTTTTTTTCCTAAAAGCTGAAACTGATAGTGAAGTGTATTTTTTAAATTGATATTCAGCTAAACATCGAACTCTCTAACTTTGATAAATTTATTTTGTGGGAACTTCCCATTTAAATGAAATAGGGCAGCTCAACGGCACAGATGGACATTATGGAAACTTGTATCCCAACCTAATGATTTGCCTTGAGTGATAGGAGTGTTTATATCTTTCTTTTGTCCGTCTGCTCTAAAATAAATTTAGGATGTTGATTTTAACCATTTCAAATTATTCCTGTAGTTTTAAACTTCTCCCGAATCAGTGATACCTTTTTCTTTATTTTCTTGTTTGTGAAGTATTTGTCCTGTTGAACCTTGCATGCCTATCCCTTTAAACGACCCGAGATATTCGATCTCCTGCCTGCCCGTGCTAGTTGTTATGATTTTTTTTTATTGGACAAATATTTCCAGGACTTAATTTTTTTATATCGCCTGTGTCCCTTCTTCGGTTTTACGTTGAAATCGCCGGGCCAACGTGACGTCGGGGAAACGGGCACAGTACATAGTTGTGGAGTCGTGTGTAAATATGTAAATATTGTTATTATTATTAATTGAGGTACTGAGAGCACAAGCAGACTAACCCACATTTTTTGTGCATTTTAGTTATCGACATTAACTGATAACATTATACGATATGATGCAATGCCTGTTGATCTGTCCGATTATCTGAAGGTTTGTCCAAGTTAGCAACGTTAACATTACTGCTGCACGCAACCACCGATAGATACCACTGAGAGCAGGGGTGCTCTGTGCTCTCCGTCTACATTCACTTTAATTATTAAGAGTTTTTATTAATATTATATGTAAAGTGTCATTTCTGAATGTTTGAATTGAATACTCATTGTAATAAATAATGAATCAACTGGACACACTTTTTATTATTTGAACGTTAACTCTAAGAAACACAATTTACAATCCATCTTTTGGTCTGCTACGTAGTGGTGGTGGGGGTTATAGTTACTCTATCTCCCAACCATTAGGTGGTACTCGAGAGATTCTTATCTCTTAAAGTGGTACACACACAACAAAGTTTGGGAAACATTGCTTTAAAGAATACTTTCAACCTTATTATCCACCTTGTAACTGGCAACTATTGTCCAAAAATTGGGTAGGCTACTCTTCTAAAATATGTTGCTTAAAATGTTTCAGCTAATTTCATCGACTAAAAACTCTGATTTTGTGCTTGACAGTAATCCCAGTTTGTGGCATGCCGTATATGAATCATGACAGTACAAATACCTCACTGATGATTAGTCTATAAATGCCAAAGATATGACAGTTTGAGTGACAAGAGTACGATGGCAGTTCACTGAGAACTTCTCATAACCACGGGAACGTCACTTGGTCCAATACTCCACAGTCTCATTCGATATTTTCTATTCTCTTCTGTTCACAAGATAATGTTTATCGCTACCCATAATGCAACGGCGTGCAACGTGTGAAAACATGCCTAGGGGTGCGATTGAAATGGCGAAATATCACCACTTTTTAGAATATATGTCACACCATCCCATGCTATTCTTATGAGCCTAACACAATGTTTTGAGCACAAGAGAAGGGTTACCTTGTAGCTTCACTTCCTGTCCGTTAGGGCCTCTCCTTATTACTCCTTGGTACTGTACCCGTAAAAATCGAGAAGTTGCTTGCTGGGAATCCAATGCACAGCTGGATCGTAGAATATGAAGGTTTCCGGCTAGATAAACCGTTAGTATCCCACCAACAAGGTCTTCGGAATTATACACAGTAGGCTACGATAGTGTTATGGATATAAAAACAAAATAAAATACACTTGGGTAGAGTACAAACTTATCTTAAATCTCGGGGCTATGTAGGATAAAAATGAACCTAGTTTAGGCTGTCCCATAACACTATCTCTGCTTATAGATTAAAATAAGTCACTCGAGACGAATTTACAAAACGAAATAAATTTATTAACAAAAATATCCTATAAAACGTTCCCTATAATAATAATAATAATAATAATAATAATAAATTAATTCATTAATTAATGAACACATCTATCCACTCATCCATTCACATCGATTCACACGTTTCCATACATGTACTGCCTGCCACGGTGGGTGAGTGGTTAACGTGTCGGATTACCAACCCCAAGCTTGCAGGTTCACCCCTGGCCGTGGTAAGTGATTTTTGAAAGGCGACAAAAATCACGTCATGGATGTCATACGTTGTTGGCATGTTAAAGAACCCATTTGAATTTAGGCCGTGTTCAATGGAAAAATTAATCTCGGGATTTTCCGCCAACACAAAGTTCCTCCATTCTCTACTAGAAAGCGCTATAGTGTCAAGGAGCTTAGATGTCTAACCTCCTCGACTTTCATAGCGTTCAAAGGAACGACGAAATTCGACATGCAAGCTGCCCTCTGGGTGCCAATTAACAAAGCTTGCACCCGGCACCCGAGGCCATACGATACTATTATTATTATTATTATTATTATTATTATATACATGTACTGGTAATATTTTGAGTCGTTTCTGTCATTTGCAGAACTGTAAAATGTTTATTAACAAAGTTATAAAGAGCCTAACATTCTTGATAAATATCTGAAATAGTTGCTCGTGTCGAGACAAACACCTGACCACTGTCTCATTCATTGACACGTTTCATTCATACTCCAGTGAACACCTGCACTCCCTTATACAACCGGGCTTGGCGGCAACAAGCTGTCTACTCGCTTCACATCTGCACTCAAGTTCCCGTTTTATTAAATAACACGGCAGAACAGTAACCTTGCCGGTCTTCAAACAGATCACGTTCTCTTTTCATTTAAACATGACAAAAATGCATTATATTTCTGTTGTCTTGCTATCAAACACTTTCATTCAATACCATACTAAATATTTACAGTACTATCGCCATGTGCACCTGACTTAGTTCATTTACTCTAGCTTCCATAATACACACACTCTCCTTTCCAAAAACGTTCACTACTAACCTTTCTAAAAACATTAAACGCACAATATAATATCAATATTATTAAATATAAACACAACCTTATCTGAATAATAATTAAATGTTTATGTACAATGTTTATCAACGTCTATCACACTAGGTTTACCTGTGTTCGATACTTAGACTTGATATTATTAGCTTCTAGCTATGTTTGGAGTTTTATTCTCTAGTTTCTTATCAACATCACAAAACACTGTACCATTAGTGTCATTATTAGGATTATAGTCATCTCCGGTTCTAATATGATCGATCAACAAAGATAAATTCATACGAATAGTTGATAGTTGCAAGTTTAATAAAGTTTTAAATAAAGGTTTAAATAACAAAGATCAATGCCGTTTCCCAAAATTGTTCCGCCTACTCTTCTCAATCTCTTCCTCAAAATCATGGATCTATACAAATATAAGAGTTCTCAATAACTCCACTAAAATACAACAATGCTATAACTCTCCACACAACAGTACTACAATGCAATAATACGGCAAAAACCTTCGTATTTCATATATATCATCGCAGACTCTACTACAACATTATACGGAACGAACCCCTCAGATATTCAACAAACATACATTACAACAATATTGTAATTGTTACCAACAATGCTCCTGTAGTACTTGCATTAACATCAACTAGCATTTCTTAGCGTTGTCTATCCAACTGCTTGACTTTTAACAACAATGTCAGTTCTAATGACTTAACTTTCGTTCTCAAAACGATCATAAAATTTACTTGTGCAAGATATCCGTAGGTTTACTAAAATTGTTACTTTGTCATCAATTCCACGCTTCTATACATTAAATGTATTTTTATTAAATTTTAATAAAAATACATACTTTTGTCTCACCATACTGATCTGAGCTTCAAAGTTACATGGTTGCAATACTATGTTCACAAATAACAAAGCAATACATTTGTGTATAAATAACTACAAATGTTATTTAAGTGTCTTATAAAAATCAATCGCGACTGGAATAGATTCTATCTAAATTTCCTGCTATCGGATAAATTATCTTCCAAGAAGATATGCCTCAAATAATGTTACATTTACTGGAAGTCAAAGCTTTCCTTCAAATAAATGGTTGTATCAACTCCTGAATGTATCTCCATTCTATACAAAGAATGACCATGAGTACATAACTTTACTTCATAATTATGTAGAATATTTCTTGCTAGATCTACGAAATGTTCATAGTAATGGGTGATATTTCACAATATACCACACGTAGATCTCGTCCCCCTATATTAATATTATTCTTAAAGAAAGATGCCCAATTCATTTTACTCAAAATGAATTTACTAGACATCTAAGACAAACTGTCTGAAATCCTATCTCAAAAATCGAAAACGTCGAATATTAATTTCTTAAAATTTTCCAAAGTGGAAAATAAATTCTTAAACAAATAAACTTCAGTTCAGAAACTGAATCGGTGAACTTTCATGTATGGTTGACTAGAGATAATCATCCTACAAGGTCTTGTAGAATAAATCTTATTAAACTTCGAAGTGAAAATACATAAATGAAATATGGAGAAAAGTTGCTCACAAAATGCCATCACAATAATCTAACTACAAAATAATGCTGGACCCTTTCTACCTGGTCTGAAGATTTCTGAAGTTCATGTCAGGTATTGAAAAATACCTAGATGTTCCGTCTTCAGAGAATACATCGTTGGAACCATCTCCGTCCACACCAGTGAAGGAACTGCGACCTCGGATAAGGAAGGAATTTCCTCACCAGAAAACACTTGTCTCCACCGGACATCGAACTGATTCCTCTCGTACATGGATTCCAAGATTCAGTCGGTTGCTGGGCCTAGTCCCTAGCATCTTCTCTCTTCTTGATGATGACTCTTCAGTCGCCGACTCCATTCGAAGTTCCCACATTATTATCGAGCAATAGTGACGATATAGTTTCATGGTTACAAATAAAATTTGTAAGATGTAAATCGAATCACTTTCGTGGTTATTAATGTTCATGTAGATGGTGAATGAAATATAATTATTGCTCGAAGTCAGAAGTACAATTACATAAAAATGCATTAATGTACCGGATGGTAATGGGTGATGCTTCATCTATACTTGACTATGTAGACATTCTAGTTGTTTTACATTGTCCTGTAGTTACTAACGTTGCTCCATGTTGTCTAATCACAACTCTGCATTTACATATCCCAATCGCATAAAGTTTTTAGTCCATCATCTCAAACATCTTCAATATGTTGAATGATAATTCTTCTCGATACATATTAGTAGCCATTATAGTGTTGAATTAATGAAAAGTCTTAATGTTCATATATAACACTTTGCTACTCACTCTGTCTCTGTAACATGGGCTTGTATACGCTGCAATCTTGTCGCACCAAAAGTGTTTCTCTCAACTGAGATACGCAACTTTTTCCCGCAGATATATAATGTCTGAAAACTGCCTAATGCGAATTCGTAACTTCAAATCATCATAAACTGATACAATATGTATATCAGTATATTCTCTATACACTTTCGTTTAATTAAAGTTGAAAAATAATTCACCACAGACTAATAATGCCTCCAATCAACTTCACGTAGATTTACTAGCGGGGCTTCTCCTATAACTTGGCCTGCATCGGCACTGTACCCTCGAGTGGTCTGAACACCGCACTCGGACAATCTCCTCGGAAATGAACTCTCCCGGAATGCACGTCTTAACTCTTCGACGTCTGTAGGAATGAGAACGCTCTGTCAGAGCTCCGCTTCGTCAGCTCGTATAAACTCGGCGCCATTTTTCGCTTCCACGAAAATCAAAGTTCGTACTTGCATATAGCTTAATACAGTGTACTTCTTCCTTCAGTCTACTTTTAAAGTACTAGAAATATCCTCTCATAATACCATTCCAATTACTAAAAAGTACTTCTTGGGGCTTAAATGCAGTAGTTAATCACATTAACTAGGTAATATCCATATCTGCTTCCATAAACTCTCTTCTCATTGGCTGTGGACATATATCCAATGATACATTTTATAACAATAAGTTGGTTATAATCCACGGTAAAATCTTCTTGCTAGGCACTTTTCAACCTTCTAGATCAATCTCTAGCGTCCCAAACCACGTAACGTCGCTCTCCCTTGCCTGAGCATGCCATCTAAACGCGTTTGAGCCGCGCTCCCAGCATTCATATATCAACGTAAAATTTTACAATTGGACTCGAAAAATATTCTCATTTTAATCATAAAATATTCAAATTTCGGGTGCAGTACCAATACGTTGTTCCACGCAGAATACACAAGTACTCCGTTCGCCGGCGTCACGCGTGTGGGTCGAAATGTTGACGTGTGGAGCATATTATTGCACAAACAGGTCTCCCACCCGCCAAAAGGAATGTAATTTCACAAGTAAATGCACTTAATTTGCCATTTATTGTGTTAAGTTTTCATCCTTACTGTTCTAGTATCATTCGTTAAATGTTCAAATAATGGCTTATGTGCCCACGAATATAAGTATTTTGATTGTTAGGAATTAATTACGGATATTATCCTTCGTTCGTTACTGGAAATAGTTTTTCCTCGTCAATTAATGAACGGTATTAACCTAAAGACCCCAATCTATATTTTACGTAGTATGAGCTCTAGATTTATTGATCTTGGGTGTTAAAAGATTGATATGCCATTATTTGAATATTTTGGCATGTTAATCTCAAACCTTAGCCCAGGCCTTGTTTATTTTGTTACCCAAACTGAACTAGCATATTCTTTTAAAATATCGTGCAATAAAAACAATAACGCCAATCTTTTAAATGTATTTAATTTATTTAATACACATTCGTGGATATAATGGCAGGCTTACCGGTATCTTAGTAATTGCTTGCTTATTATTTGGTATAAGTTAAGAGTAGGCTACTGTGGTGGGTGTCTGGTTACCTGAAATCCCACAATAATTACAAGTTATAAGAACTGCATACGGTACCGGCATAATACATTATTTCCCAAGTACTATACTATATTTTAGTTCGGTGTATTTCACTACTTTATGTAGTAAAATTAAACGTTTACGGCAGTTTTCATGTTTTTCGAGTGCGACAAAAAGTATTGTGACTGCCGTACATTTCACGCTAGCCAGCAAAGAACAAACGTTCCTTGATTTCCATGGACAATATCGTACAACTTCGTACAATACGTGCCCACTATTCTTTTACTGGCAATCATAGTTAAATCCCATTAATAAATAAGTCTAGGGTAGGCTCCATTTAACGCTGGAGCCGAGCTAGAATGGGGGCGTGGTCAGAGCTTCAACTCTCCGCATGTTATAGCGCTGACAGGGCGTCTTCTTATTACTCCTTGATTGGTACAGTGACCACGTTGGAGTGTATTTCAATTGTTCAGCACGGAAGCCACTACGAAAAGCGTGGAGGAGCAATTGCAAGGTTAGTTGCTTTTATTTCTATTGTTTCCGGATGACATTGTTGACTGTACAATGTTGAAGAGAATGAATATGTCTCATACTTTCTAATCTCGCTTGAAAATATCGTTTGTCTTTTGCCAAATGTATATTCTTTGACTTTTAGTTCTTTTTCCTTTGTCTGAATCCTGTGTCTTGTTCAATACATCTTAGTCAACAAGTGTTCGTGTATTTTAATCCGTTCATCCCGTGTACAACTGATACAATAGAATCCCATGCATAGCACAAGTAGTTTCAATAGGTTATGAGCCCAGACATAACGGTGTTCTGTGATCATTTTCTTCAGTGAACTTTAAAGTGAGAAGGCAAAATGAGTGAACATGCTTCGAGTCCTTGTGCCTATGGGTTTTCGAAATTGAGTGGTCGGGAGGATTATTCGAACTGGCCTTTTGGGATGTCAAATTATCTCAAAAAGCATGGATTGTGGGCCAGTGTCCGAGGCACAGATGTGTCGGAGGACATGATCGGCGTAACGTGAGAGCGCTGGTGGATATATGTCTCATGGTGGCTGTTCACAATGATCCCCATGTTCGAGACTGTGCAAAATCTAAAGATACCTGGCATGCCCTTGAAAAGGCTTTTGGAGATAAAGGAAAGTGGAGGTATATCACGCTGATGCAAAATCTGTGCTCGCTCAAGTTATCAGATTTCGATTCCATGGACAAGTATATTGGTGAGTTTATGTCAGTTACACATAAGATAGCAGCTGTTGATGAGCCTGTCGCTGATAAGTTTGTTGCTGCTATGATACTTCGAGGTCTTCCTGATGAATACGATAACTTAGTTATGACCGTAACCTCAACATCGGAGGAACTACAGTTGGACCGCATCAAGTCTATTTAGTTGGACGAAAGCTTTCGTCGAAGTCATGGTG
This sequence comes from Meconema thalassinum, assembly GCA_946902985.2. Lineage (NCBI taxonomy): Eukaryota > Metazoa > Arthropoda > Insecta > Orthoptera > Tettigoniidae > Meconema > Meconema thalassinum. Next base: position 432,037,682 of record OX336389.2, read on the forward strand.
AGAAGTCAGCTGATGGGGCAGCACTGTACAGCAACACCAAGAAGGAAGTCAGGTATGTCAAGAAACCAAAGAGCTCTAACGAGAAAGTAGTTGACAAGAGTCACTGGAAGTTTTGGATTTGTGGTGAAAAGGGTCACGGCAGAGATACTTGTCCACAGAAGAAAAAGGTTCAAAGTGCACCGAAATGTCCAAAATCCAATAAAAGTCTGTTTTGTGCTTTAACTGCTTGCGTACCAAAGAATTGTTTCGTCATTGATTCTGGTTGTAGTGCTCACATGTCTCCTAATGGTAAACTTATGTCAAAATATAAATGCAATGATGATCCTGGTATAAACTTTGTAATTGGTAATAATGATAAGTTGTCTGTACAAGGAGTTGGTGACATTGCGCTGAATGTAAGCGACAGTATTAATAATCTGTCAGACGTGATGCATATTCCAGGACTGAGTGTCAACTCGCTGTCGGTAAGTCAGATGATTAATAGGGGTGTTGTTGTTGTGTTCAACAAAAATGGATTGGAAATCTTGGATTCAAATAATTGCTCAGTGAATGGTAGCGTGCTAGCTACGGGTTCAGTTTTGAATGGTCTGTATTATCTGAATGTTAACCAAGATATGTCTGCCCTTGTTGGTGATGTGTCTGATTGCAATTTGTGGCATCAACAGTTGGGCCACGTTGGACAAAAGAAGTTACAGGTCTTAAGTCAAATGTCCGATGTTGTAAAATTTAAGGAAATACCAAAGGAATTGTGTGAACCATGTGTTCTCGGGAAGAAGCAAAGGCAGTCATTTCCACAGATAAGTCACTCGAGGAGTGAAAGGTTTCTGGACTTGGTGCACTCTGTTCTGTGTGGGCCGCTCCCTGAGACCTGGAATGGTGTTAAATACATGATGACAATAATTGGCGATTTTTTCAGGAAGATTTTTGTTTACATTTTGAAACAAACATCTGAAACCAAGGAGAAAGTCAAGGATTTTGTTGCATATTGTGATGCTCAGAAAGGTAAGACACCAAAGATTTTTAGATCTGATAATGGTAAGGAATTTGTCAATTCTGACCTTAACAAATATTTCAAGGAAAAAGGGATTGTGCAACAGAAAACTGTAAGGTATACAGCTGAACAAAACGGCGTAGCTGAACGTCACAATCGTACTATTATGGAAAGGGGTAGATGCATGTTGTTTACAGCAGGATGTTCTGAAAAACTATGGGCAGAAGCAGCCAATACGGCAGTGTATATTTTGAACAGGAGTCCTCATAGTAAAGTTGATAAAGCCATACCAGAGGAATTGTGGAGAGGTAAAGCTGTAAGTCATGAGAATATGAAAATATTCTGTTGCGATGCTTATGCCAATGTTTCAAAACAGGTGCGTACTGGCAAATTGGAACCCAGAAACAAATGTTTTGTGTTTGTTGGGTATGATGGGGAAAAGAAAGGTCGCCGTCTGTTTGATCCCAGTAAACCTAAAGATATTTTTGTAGAGCACGGTGTTAAATTTGTAGAAGATAAATTCATGAAGTGTGCTGAGAAATATGTTGAAATGAGTGATGTAATGTATTGTCCTCTGCATGACATTGTAAATAATGATGAAAACAGACTTGGACAGGAAAACAACCTGCCAGCATTGAAGTTTCAGTTGCTGGTCAGTTTAGTGACAACATTGATGTTCCAGGTATTGCTCAAGTTATTGAAGATATTGTTGTAATTCATGATGATGAAAATGATGAGATTGACCAGTTTGGTGTTCCAGAAAATGCAGGTAGGAGGTACCTTTTAAGGGAGAGACGTCCAAAACAATTTTCTGATTATGAGGTGTATTTTCCTGAAAGTGGTGGTTATGTGGAACCAAGTACTGTGTCTGAAGCACTTAACGGTAAGGATGGCATGCAATGGAAAAAGGCGATAGAGGAAGAACTCAAGTCATTTCATGATAATGATGCATGGACATTAGTTGAGAAACCTGATGGAACAAATATTGTAAGATGCAAATGGGTGTTTTAAAGTGAAACGTAATACTGAAGGTAATGTGTCTAAATTTAAAGCACGCGTGGTGGCTAAAAGTTGTTCTCAACGGTACGCGATTGATTATCTGGAATCTTTTGTACCTGTAGTGCGGTATTGTACATTGAGATTATTCTTTGCTCTTGCTGTAAATATGGATCTGGAATTTCATCACCTTGATGTATCAACAGTTTTTTTTGAATGGCGTTCTTAAAATTGACATTTATATGAACCCTCCAGAAGGCTATGAGTGTGACAGTTCCAAAGTTTGTAAGCTTCGAAAAGTTGTTTATGGTTTGAAGCAAGCATCTCGCACTTGGTATGAGAGGGTTCATGAAATTCTTACTGAAATCGGTTATAAGAAGTTTCTCTATGAACTATGTGTATATTACTGTAAGGATTCATTATCTTTTGTTGTTATTGCCCTCTATGTTGATGATTTTTTTGTATTGTTAATAATCATGCCCAAGTGGAGAAACTGAAGTCTGTGTTGCATTCTCATTTTAAGATCTAAGATTTGGGACAAGTCTCTAAATGTCTGGGGATGAGATTTCAAAGAAGCAAAGATTGTATTAGATTGGATCAGAAGTGTTATCTGTTAAATGTGTTGGATAGGTTCAACATGTCAGATTGTACTCATGTGAAAACTCCAATGGAAACAGGATTGTTGTTGGAGAAATCCACACCCTGTGACAAATCCTATCCCTATTAACAGGCTATTGGTGCTTTGTTATACCTTTCCATTTGTACCAGGGTAGATATTGCATATGTAACCAATTATTTGAGTCTGTTCAATAATTGCAATGGTAAGAAATATTGGAGTTGTGTCTAGAGAGTGTTCAGATACTTGAAGGGTACAGTGGATGTTGGTATCATGTATAAAAATCAGAATGTGATGTCAAGGGTTTTGTTGGTGCTTCTTTTGGAAATAATTTAACTGACAGGAAATCTGTGAGTGGTTATGTATTTAAATATGCAGAAGGCCCAATAAGTTGGGAAAATAAGAAACAGCCAGTTGTGGCACTGTCTGTCTAGCACTGAAGGTCTGAAGCAGGATACATAGGTCTGACTTTAGCATGTAAGTAAGGTCTGTTCCTTAGAGGTTTTTACTTTGAGTTGTGTAAGAAAGGAGGTCCAATTCAGTTGTGTAATGACCGTCAAAGTGCTCAGAGGTTGGCTGAGAATGAAGGTTTCCATCGGAGAACAAAGCACATAGATGTGCGCTATCATTTCATTAGGGACATCTTAAAGAAATGCAAAGTACAGTTGCCCTACATGCCTACTGCTGAAATGATTGCTGATGTATTGACAAAAGGTCTGCCAATTTATGGTCATGTGAAATGTGTTACTGGCATTGGTTTGTCCTAAAGTGCAGCATAATGCAGCATTGCTTGATTAAGGGAGAGTATTGAAGAGAGTGAATATTTCTCATACTTTCTAATCTCGCATGTAGATATCGTTTGTCTTTTGTGAAATGTATATTCTTTGACTTAATGTTATTTTGCCTTTGTCTGTATCCTGTGTCTTGTTCAATACATCTTAGTCAACAAGTGTTCGTGTATTTTAATCCGTTCATCCCGTGTACAATTGATACAATAGAAACCCATGCATAGCACAAGTAGTTTCAATGTACAATAACGTGTTCATATTCAAAGACGTCCAGAGGTATCTCGAACGGTGAAGTTGTTCACAAAATGCAAGTTGTTTTCCATACGAAAACACAATGAAATACAAACAATAATTTATTTATTTATATATCGTGGAAGCGAGTAACGATCATTTTTAATGTTAGTTGTACAGCAATGATTTAACGGCCACCGAGTCGTGTTGTGAAATTGCTTCGCCTCTGAATGCCAATGCCCATGCTGACCATTACTGTCGTGTAGTCAATATTACGTTGAGGGATGGATATTGTTATTACAGAGATGTTTGCGTCCGATGGGGAAGCACCGAGAGAAGCGAAAGCGAGCACAGCTGCAGCAACAACTTCTCCAGAGGGTGTGCCAGAGACAAACGAATATGCCTTGATACGGAGCCGAGGAAAGAAGCGCCTTAGAAACGAAGAGAAATGGCTTCGTAACGTTAGGAAGAAACGGAGAGCTCTAAGTCAAGAGTATTCCAACCGTACGGGTAACCTTGTACCTCGAAAGGAATTGCCGACAATCAGCGAGTGTTCGTGCCGGTATGAGTGCCACCAAAACATAAACGAAGAACGGCAGGAACAAGTGTTCAAGGAGTTTTATAATTTAGGCAGCCATGATCTGCAGTCGGCTTTCTTGTTTACCATGATTAAAGTTGTTTTAGCCGTATCTGCTGGAAGAATTGATAGGGTACTCAAGAATAAAGGGGAAAAAGCACCCCCTCCTCGTGATGGTAGAGGTAAAGGTGAACCTGGTAATAACATAAATCCACAAAATGTTAATGTAGTAAAACGTTTCATAGAATAATTTCCGGCTTGTGAAAGCCATTATGAGTATCATAAAAATAGCGGTAGAAAGTATTTAGGACCAGATTTAAATGTATAAATTTTGTATTCACTGTACTGTGGAGAGGATCAAATGCCAGTTTCTCATTTAATTTTCCGCATTTTTTTACGAGAACTTCAATTTGTCATTTCATCCAACAGTGTCCGACTCTTGTCGAAAATGTGATGCATTGCAGGTAACAATAACAGCTCCAGATAATGATAACGAGAAAACTGAGTTAATAACAGAACGAGAATCCCATCATCAAAAAGCTGAGTATGCACGGGCAGGTTTATGGAGTGATTCTTTGCTTAGCAAATCAGATTGTAATGTTACAGTGATAACATTTCATTTGATGAAAACTTTGCCTACACCGGTCATCTCAACTGGAGTTTGCTATTACAAACGTCAGTTGTGGACATATTGCTTTGGCATCCACAATATGCAAAATTATGATACATACATGTGTCTTTGGAATGAATCCATTGCGTCGAGAGGGCCACAAGAAATTGGTTCTTGTTTGCTCTATTTCATACGCAATTTTGTCAAGACCGAAAAACAAATTATGTAGGCTACTGTGATCAGTGTGGAGGACAGAATAGAAACATAAAAGTTGCTGTACTGTGCCAATACATTGTAAGCAGCTCAGAGTTCTCTGTAAAGGAAATAGCGGATACTCGTACCTGCCGTGTGATCAGGATTTTGGCTTGGTTAAGAAAGGAAAAAAATATGTTTATAATATTTACCTTCCTGAACACTGGAACGATGTTGTAGTAAGTGCCAAAAGAAAGGAATTCATTCAAGGTAATCAATATGAATGCGGAATGTTTCTTTTCAACAAAACAACTCGAAAGAAACATCACTAATAGAAAAAATTATTCTGGAAATTGTAAAGTGCAATGGTTGAGCATACAATGGCAGCAGTTTGAAGCAACCAACATATTCAAAATATGGTATAAATACTCGAACCAAAGCCAAGAGCCATTTCAGGAAATGGATGTGGCCAAAAGAACATCCACATGCATCAGCAATCTAGAACTGCTTTTTCCTCATGGAAATATAATTACAGAGGCAAAGAAGAAGGATCTGCGCAGTTTGATTCAATATGTACCCTCACTTCATCATGATTTCTATAAAAAGTTAAAAACGTCTTCCAATGATGTAGAAACATTGCCTGTCCTGGATGTTGTGGATGATTTTAATTGCAAAATAGTGCTTAAAAGTATAGAAAACAATGTAAAATGTTACATGTACTATGTAAAATGTATAATATTGTCACATGCATCCTATGATGGACTTTGTGCAATGAACAGCATGAATAATCAGTGCACTAACGGACTATTCATTGAGAATGTAGAACTACTCGAAGCGAAAATGGACTAAACCACAAAAGAAAAGAAGGATATTAATCTACTATAAAATAACTTTTGTATTTTTTCTATAAAATTATCGATGGCCTTTCGCTATTGCAGTTAGCATATTGAACTCGATACGAGTCTCTTTAAACCTGATTAATCCCTATTCCATAAATTTCCTATAATATTCGGTATATAATTGAGGCACTGAGAGCACAAGTGGACTAACCCCAGGGAAGTCAATATGGAGGAAACAGGCCTCATAATAAGGGCTCAAAAAGAATGTTTTTCTATGCTGCATTGCAGCATTGCAACATGCTTACGATTTAACAGTGGTTCAATATGCTAACTGCAATAGCGAAAGGCCATCGATAATTTTATTTCGAGTTTCGATTACTCTTTCGATTTTTGATTATAGTTAGATTAGATAGACATTATTATTATGAACATTATTATTATTATTTTAATTTGAAAGCGTGATTTAATTTTTAATTGTAAATTGTCTTCATTTAATAAATCAAACATACGTGCTTACGTGATCCTGATGTTACATAGAAATTTGGAGTTAAAATTTGCAGTTAATTAGGGAGATATATTGTGCTATAGTGGAGATAGGACCTATTGGCCCACACATGCTACCCAATCCCCGAGTGTTTGAAAGGGTTTCTCGCTCTCCATTTTATTTGAATTCCCAACCAACCCCGTAGTTTAGTCCTAGAGCACAATGAAGAGTAGCCACACCCCTCCTGATTTGTTTGCCAGTAGTTTCTTCGTAGTTTTTCTAGCCGGGGAATACAAGTTGCTGCAATCCATCTCCATCTTCGGATTCTGGCAGATATCTCACTTGATACGGGTACAGTACACTAAAACTATAATTTTCTTTTGCTGAAATTTTACGACCAAATAATACCGACTGACGATAAAAATCTCCTTCGATATGTTATTAGGATGATATGCTCAATATAGTCTGTTAATATGATACCGTTGAAGTTGAGTGGATTCTTCCAATTCGCAGACTTCAGTCAACGGAATGAACAATTTCCATTGAATCCTTACACAACAAGCCTCAGTGTCTTCAGGCAGCGCCACATTGCCCAAGCGAGAATGCCGTGAATTATTGTTATCGAGCCCACATTACCGGTAATACCAGTTCCGGAACCAGCATTTCTGTTCTTCTTTCTCGTCCAACGAGACCGATCGGAACTCAAGAGCTTTTTGCCCGGCTCTAGTTGACAACCTAGTCATTGACAATGCGCAGTCTTAACGACTGCTATGAGTAAAATGCAGTAAAATGCTTTAATTCGATAACCTCAAAACTTGGAATATGGATGACTTTGAGATGTGGGGATTACAGTGGCGGCTGGCGGATAATTGTTCTGGGTGTTGCACTGTTTAAATTAGGGTGGTACATGGACACCCGCAGGATTTTTTCTAGTGGGGGGGGGGCATGTATTATATTAATTTCATTACCTACATGTCACTAGGTGATATTGAGACGTACACACCCCAGGCAATTTTCGTTTCATTTCTTACTTGCTTCGTGGCATTCATTATTTGGCTCCTCTTAAACCGTTGGGTACATGGTCTTTATGGCATGAGTGGGAGGAATATTTTCTTTTAGTTCAGAGTTTTTGTCCATAGAAGTTCGCTTTTTCTTTGTGAATCATCGTCATAATGTTCATTGTTTAAAAACAGGTAAAAAGTAGTTGTACCACCGTGTACCGACAAAAATAAAAATCAAGCAGTTCATTAAAATGGTAATGTTAATCCAATTCGCCAATTTTTTAAATAACTGAAGATATTCTCAAATAACCCCAAATTACTACGTTAAATAAAACTGTGGAATTATCCCTACATCTAAATCAGTTAATCATCAGTAACTTCAATTTATGAAATTAACTGGTGTGACAATGAACAATCGAAATATTCTCGGGATTTCAGGGGGGGGGGGGCACGGCCCCTCCTTGCAACCCCCCTCCCCTTCCAGCGGTTGTCCATGAGGTGATAAGTTAAAAGACTGCTTGATATCGGAGAAAACTATATTCAATTGCGCGGTAAAACGTATGTACCTCATTCATAACGAATGCCGCAGTTTAGAGACATCACATTTATTTATTGATGTATTTATTTATGTATTTATTTATGTATTTATTTATTTATTTATTTATTTACAGGGTACAGAAAGTCCCAGTGAGCTGGTACCTCAAGGTGGGACTGTCCTTTACACATATGGCTTAGTAACTTACACTAGAATATATTAAGGTGGTAGGATCATTTATTCAGTGCTTATGAGTTCATATAAATTCTTCAACATATTGTTTCAGCTTCAGGAAGTACCTGCGTGCTTCCTTTTCGAATTTGTTTAAGTTTACAATTTGTCTCAGTTTAGGAGGTAAGTTGTCATAAAATGTGCTGGCTGAATAGGAAATACTTTTAATACCATATCTAGTTGTGTTTGTTGACTCCATGTATAACTGGTTTGCTGATCTTGTGTTATGGGTATGAATGTCTTTCCTGCATTGAAATTCAGTATTAAGACTAATAAGACCTCGTTTATATCTGAACATAAATAAAGCTTCAGAGTATTTGAGCTGGCTTCGTAATAGCAATATGTTTATCTCCTGAAATACTTGTACAGTTGGTTCCCTAATATCGTATCCATACATGATTTTAATTGCTCTTTTTTGGAGTACTTCGAGCTCATTAATTGATTTCTGTGTACATTTACCCCATATTATGTTCATGTACATAAGGTGAGAATGAATAAGAGAGGCATATATGCTCCTTAAATGTTGATTGCTTATTCCATAATCCCTTTATCTTTTTAGAACACCAATTACACTCACAATTTTCTTTTTCACATTTGTGACATGTTCATTCCAACTTAGGTTCTTGTCCAAAGTTAGGCCTAAATATGTATATTGTTTCACCCGTTCGATGGGCACATTGCCAATTTTAAATATGTTGGAAGTGTTTGAACTGTAGGCTGGTTTATGAAATAGCATGTATTTTGTTTTTGAGAGGCTTATGATTAAATTATTTTTTGAAAGCCATGTTGTTAGTATATTTAGATCCTTTTGCATATTCTCCATAATCCTTTGTTCACATGCGCTCTCGTAAAGTAGAAATATATCATCTGCAAATAGAAATATTTTACCAGTAAACTCTAAATAACCTATATCATTAATAAATATCAGGAACAGCAATGGTCCAAGCAATGGTCCCTTGTGGGACACCGCATTTAACATCAGAAATGGACCCTCTAGTTTTATTAATATTAACATACTGCGTCCTAATGTCAGTAATTGAGGTCCGTATTGACTAACTATATAATAGAAAGAAAATAAAGGGATTCTGCCTTTTCAATACTTATATTGAACCTACTCACAGGTACATGTTTCGAAGGAAAAACTCCTTCTTCCTCAGCCTGTACATAAAAATAACAAAGATAAATTACTTCTTATTATTTATTTCACAAATCTTTATTCATGTAACGTATGTTCTTATAAAGGTAATTTATCTTTGTTATTTTTATGTACAGGCTGAGGAATAAGGAGTTTTACCTTCGAAACATGGACCTGTGAGTAGGTTCAATATAAGTATTGAAAAGGCAGAATCCCTTTATTTTCTTTATAATATATACTGCTTCCTGTTAGACAGGTAGTTTTAAAACCACTCAAAGGCTATTCCTCTAATTCCTGCCTCTGATAATTTACTCACAACAAGGTAAGGTTATCAGTTTCAAACGCCTTAGCAAGATCTATAAATAGTCCTGCTGCTATTTTATTGTTGTCTAATGCTTTATGTATAAGTGACACCACGTCAAATTTTCATCGGATTAAATGGAATATAAGTTAGTCAACATGAAAGCCTTCAAGAGAACAAAACAACGTAAGTTATAAACGAGGGCGAGAACTGCGAGTGTCACAAGTACGCGCAACATTGCAAGACATGGTTTCGGCAGTTGACGAAGCATCTCGGATATCTCCGTCCGCGCCTGCGTCTCGGCTTCCTTGTTGCAGTCAGCGGGCAACGGCCAGCCGAGTTAACTATTGGGATAGGGCTTACCCGGTCTAGCATCTCTGCCAAACACTTCACTATTGAGATCTGGTCGGTGCTTGGGCCTGGCAATGACCAAACGGACGAGCGCTCCTAGACGGCTGGCGCGCTTCGCGTTCTTAGTCAGTTCACAGAGACTTACTATAAGATCTCCTGAATTGTTAAAGAACAGAATTATGAATTCCTATACATATAAAAGGAAACACACAACTTTTATTACTACAAATATTATTGCGGTATTAATTGTTTTTCATGAATTAATCTGGTCGTTGTGCAACACTGCAACCTTATTACCGGCCGCCACTGAGGGATTATTTCGTTTATTAACTGGTACCGTGCATTTAAGATTAAAAGGGTACGGGTTGCGAAGGTATTTCACTTATATAATCTTTGCACACGACACTGAACAACGTGACGTCGGTTTCTGACCTGCTCTGATTGGCTGTTATATTGCTGCTGTCAGGTAGTTGGCAGTCGAAGATGAAATTCTCGACTGCCGACTGCAACTGCATGTTGTGTATGGTGCCTATAGTATTCACAGAGAGGACCCCGACTGCCAACTACCAACAGCCTTACAGTGGTTGAACACATGCGTGTTTTCTCGCACAGGCCCTCTAGTATATTATAAACCTTAATAAGTAGGAGAATGTTTAAGCTTCAGGTGAAGATTTCAATGGACATGAGAGAAAATTCCTTGTAAATTCATTCATTCGAGACGGTTTTGACTTGCAGCGTAGTCTGCTCGCATCTGCTTGCGAACAAGTCCCCTCCGTGGTCCCCAGTAGCGTAGCCAGGATCGACATATGGGGGGGTGTCATAGTTACTCGACGCCAAATTCTACACGCATTTCGTCGCTCGTTAAACGTGCACCATGGTCGCGATGGCAGCTGCAGTAAGTACAGATATCATAGGTTCGAATCCCGGTGCTGACAGCGGTTATCCAGAGTGTGGTTTTTCCACACTCCCTGCAGGAAATTGCCGGCATAGTGCCTTACTTCAAGTCCCAGAGCGTCTACCCCATCCTTGGTCCTTGATACATTTACACACATTACTACAGTCATCACAGCAATACAGGTTGCCAGAGCTTTTCGAGTAATACAATATGCACAAAAGTCAACACAGAAAAACAGTTCTTAAAAAAAAAAAAAAAAAAACTGAAGTGGTAAATCTAGAACATTCCCGTTCCCCTGTCAGGAACAAAATAAACTTGAATCTGTCTGTGCTACCAACATGAAGACTGCTTATCTCTTAACAAGAGAAAACATTTATAGAAGTCTCAACTCAACAAAAGTGGGCATGTCCTCTCACGATGTATCATGTTGATTTTATGAGTTATACAATGGGCTACTCATTTTTATGTATGTATTATAAATTCAGGGTTTTCAACGAGATCCTGTGCTTTATATTGCAGTTAACCCTGGACGCCTAGAAAATCATTTTCGAAGATTTTTGTCACCTACTACGCCCTTTCCACCTTACAAATGCTACATGCAGCCGGAAAAAGGTTTAGTTGCTTACACTACACACGCGACAAATTTCACTCGTAACTGGGAGACAAACTTAATTCGGGGAATTTATTGTTGGACATACTGTATACTGTTCTAACGTTATATGAAGCAATTTGGCTGACGGTGATCTCATGCTCAAGAAGTTAATAGCGATCCCACAAATAGCGTTAATGTACCAATAGAATTTTCTAAGTCCTTATTAAAAAGCGTTATTTTTAATTAAAACTAGATTCGTTTTCATATAATTCTCTCCCGATAAGAAAAGAAAAAAAGCTAATATTGTCCCGCTAGGTGGGATTCAAAATTATTTGGAGCTAGCCTCATTTTGAAATAAGCTATATTTCGCGGGGAAAAGTTATATAGGCAAACCTGGCAGGACAGAGTTGCATGACTACAGTCTAAAATACACAGTCACGAAGCTCGCTGCGTTACAAAATTGTAACCTCTTGGTAGATGGAGCCACACTAGCGCTCGCAACGGCCAGCAAGCTGGCAACTGCCGTGAGCGCGTCTTCCGCGGAACTGATGATTTCACTTTTGTAGGGGTTTTATGAATTTTAACTCACCTGAGTGATTATTTAAATTGTAAACATATGTCAAGTTAAATCGCAATGTTGATATACTCTACACTTTTAATTCATAGGAACATAAAACATTCTCTGTATTTATTAGTTCTGTCCTCTACAAGTATCCCTAGGTACAGTTGTATTACGTATTTAACGAGTCTTACGTAGAATGAAAAGCCCATATAAATTAATGTATTTGTTTCACTGAAAGTCGCGGGCATCTCGACATACTGCAGTATAGAACAGAGTCCCCTATTCTTGGATGTAACGTGTAATCTCGAGAACCACTGGATGGATTTTGATGCGGTTTTCACCATTCTGTTAAGGATTTCTCGAGGAAGATTTCTGCAGAAAAACTTTCATTCGTGACTCCAGGAAGCCAAGCAGTAACGATTTCAGAGAATCAAGTCGAAGGAAAACCTGCCATCCGTGAGCCTTCGAAGCTTACGCTGGGTAAACCGTTAAAAATATCTATATATGCCAACTATGAGTGTAAGAATTGGTCAGCATGAAAGGTTCTACAAAAAGGTCCGCGACAGCATACCTCTATCTTTAATACATCGTCCACTATACGTGATTATACGTTTTCATTTCTTCCTACAGTCTCCATTTAGTGGAAATATAAATTACTAGCTTCGGAGCGAGTTTACGAGGTAGCGAGCGAGTTTATCACCTCAGCTTCGGCCAGCATCAACTTTCGAGTCGTGTAGAGTTAAGACTTCAGAGAAGAGTATATGTGATTGGAGTATCGCTGTTCACCTCGGCTTTTCTGAATTGCGTCTGGGACCTGCCGTCCGTGCGCCTTTCAAGCTTACACTGGGTAAACCGTTAAAGATACCGGGCGAAGCCGGAGCGGGTTACTAGTAGCCTAAGAGTATAATCGTAAATATCTATGCTATATCAAATACTTGACCATATCAAAAGCTAGTTCTTCCGTAAAATTGAGTAACATTATAATTAATTAGAAAAATACCGGTGTGATTTGTGCAATGAAAGGTATAGAAAGATCTTAAGGTCTTAATGGCTCAATTGCAAGTAGCCTACTTCGTATTTTTTCTGTGATTTTGAAACCTTTCATTCCTGAATTTGACAATATAATACAATTTCAATTTCACAAATAAGTTCAGCAATATCAATATTGCGTACCGTATCTTCACAGCAATCATGTGGGAGACCAGGTATTTCATAAGAGAATTAACAAACAGTGTACCACATCTAAGTTTTTGAGCATTATCCTGACGACATAATGTGGGCTTACTTCAAATTGATTCGAGAATACGTTTAGCCTATAGTATTGTACCCATGTGAGTAATTTCCATGGAAAATATGCTTCTGCCTCCAGCCAGCATGAGTTCTCAGGCGTGTACCGTCCACCCACTAAGCAGTTGCATATTTTGATCTGAGACTAAAAGGTATCAACTCTACAATAATAAAGCACAACTCTATTCTAAAGACTTTAATTCAGCTCTAAATCATGGCTTTAAACACATAAAAACACAATCCCAACAATATAACACAAAATTTACTCCTACAATCCCCTAATATTCACACTTTATCCCTGCAAATCCAAATGATTATTCATTCAATTACCATGAAATTGACATCAAAATTCCATCTCAAGTGCGCTGATGCACATGTAAATTACACATAAACAGTATTTATGATCTTATGTCACCTGTTGTGACCTCTTTCATTTCACAAGCTTAATTGTTTACTCTCAATACATCTTAATTTACATTATGCGTACCCTTGTGTTTTGTATCTCTTTTCCCACCAAAATGCTTTACCATGCATTAGCCAATTTATGGGTTGCACATCAAATTTACTTGCAACTCCACAATGATATGTAAACGTACCCCGTTCTGCAGTTACCTTCTGCAGCCCCCCCCCCCCTTTTCTACAGTTCCACCGTATGCCGTTGTGATTTCAATTTTAAAATTCCGTTACCGCTGTGTCGGATTGTATATTATGGTACCCTTGCATGGGCGTAGCCTATGGCATCTGGTGCCGAACTTCAGAGCTAAGTAATACTGTCAGTATATAAAAATGTAACTTCCAACAACTCATACGTTTGCCAAGTATTACGTTATAAGAACGATCCTTAATTAACTATGTGTTTCAAACCACACACATTCATTATACAATACAACAATGACTCTTTTCATTACAAACAGGGTCTCAAAGTCTGTCCCTTCTAAATGTCAACCTTCAATGGTCGTTTAAAACTCTCCCCCTGGGAGCTACTTGTATACAATGGGATTGAGGTGGGCGGAAACGAAACACTCGTTCCGTCCTCTACTAGCTCCGTCTCACTTTCCCTTCTCTCTTTACCTCCAAGCAGTAACTTGTCACTTTAAATACAATAGTGCAGTCTCAATGACCCATATATCCCATATGATTTAAACTGAATGGTATGCAATTTAGGTTATGGGCGAGTTTAAACATTTATTCCTAAACTTAGGATATTAATAACTGGCCTCAATAGGTCCATTTCATTATATGAAGGAACGAGATTCATCAATCACTGGTCGAACTGGCTAGCCGGTATCTTGTTAAATGTCACGGTCAGGCACAACCTGCCGTCAATAAAATTCGCTTCTCAGGAGCTGAATTATTTCAATAACAAGTTCTCGGTCGCGATCAGGTGTCATGCGGAGGTTTCCATTGTTGTCCTCCCATACACCACAGGATTCAAACACGGAACATTCCATATCCATCCTCAGAGTTAGGGTGCATCACTAAATACACTCTGGCAAATAATAAAATATCTCTGTATGCCCTAGGCTATACGAGATTTCACACGTCGATAGACTACCTGGCTCCCTGACCAAAATGCTATGATCCCGTCCTTTAATTTGTAAGACAAATCTATCAATTACTCTACAAGCTTATTCACAAGCTGCAAATTCAATTCACTGTTAAACTCTTCCATTCCCTAGATTCTTGCATTTTTATTCCCATTACCAACTATATACTCCAACCACGCATTTCTTCCAGTAATGCCTGCCATTATTTTGCAAAACTTAGCAAGGCATTCTTACACTGATAACACACATTTTATATAACTTATGCCTTACAAGACACACGGCACTTTTCCTTTCCATATTGAAGCTGTTGCCTCCTTTTTCACACAACACTTTATAGCACTTGTTACAGTATTAATTTTACAGATATTTAACAGATCATCACTACACTCACACGCTCACTATTTTACATTTCTTACTGGTTGACTTTTCCTGGCAAGATATCAGAAATGCAGACGTTGAAGAACTCCTCCCCGCTGCTATCCGTATCCTGATTGAAAGTCTCGATCCCCTGCCTAAGGATTCCTATCGATTCCCCAAACTGTCTATCAATCTTTATCCTTCGATAAACTTCCTGATATTGCATAAATATGCTTGCATATCGTCCTGAGCGTTTATTATAATGGTATTCTTATGAAATTTCACCAATCGCATAATAAATTTTATCTCTGTGCAGTCCATCATCCTATGATCTGTATAACCAATAGTTTACATACTGCGCTCAACCATTGTACATTGAACTCGTACAAATTATCACTATCAATAGTCCTACTTTGCATATCACACGGTACCTTTCCTACGTGCACAATAACAATCGTTCGTAATGCCTACTATACAAATATGGTGCGACTGTCCTTAATAAATGGTATTAATAAATGTCTTACTACACGGCTCTTCATGTTGAAGTCCGAGCATCCCTTCTCGACTTCGGTAACGCGTACTTCGCACTAGACTGCGGTTCACTGATTACATTACCCGTTATTACTTCATGACTTAATGCATGATTATATGTAGCTGCACTTAGAATGTTAAAGTCTGCGCGTTTCTTCTCTGAGCTATGGTGACGTGCTCCCTGCGCTAAAGTATGGTTCGACTGACCCCTCTGTCCTGGGTCCACCCCCTTATATCCGTTTGGAGAGAAAATGTGGACAGAGAATTTCCCTGCAGCGTCATATTCTGTCACAGTATGATTCTGGTCTTGAAATAACGTTTATATGGTTCCTTTTTCCCCGCTGGTCACAGATCTGTATGCGTGCTCGAGGATCGATCGGCCAATTAATGGATATTGATTGCCATTGCCATGGCGTGGGCACGCCGCGTCACCTAAAAACCCCCGGCGACCTAGTCATATCTCGCCGCTAACACCGAGATTACTGTGTCACTGCGCGTTCCATTAACTCTGCCTCGATTTCAATGTTTAATGGCTTGATAATTAGCCTCCCGGCTACACATTCACATGGGTGCAAACCTCATGTCACTGCGTTGCTCCAGTCACGAGTAATCATTAAATTACGCTGGCATCTTCTCCCACCACCAGCATCTCTATTCTGAAACGGGGAATAACTTGCCGATAAATTAGCCTCCTGACCTGCTCCAGACGACTTAAGTAGGTCGCATTGAGTGGCACGGCTCCATGAATCTCCTCCCTTTTCTAGAGTCATTAGACAAACGTAAAGCGCTCCAACTTCTGTGCTCAAGTCCAGAATTGTATACTCCATACAGCCCCTAAATGCAGTATTCTGCTATCATTCCCTGCATTATATTAATAAATAATGTCAGCATTAGTTCATATCACAACAGTGATTTAATATGTATTTTCTCTAGGGGTTTTTATAACTTGAACTCCCTCAGAAGATCTCGTGTTCGTTCCTTGGTGGAACCTCTATTCTGAGCTCAACTATCTCTGAGATCCACGTTCGACACCAGTCAGCCTAACCCCGTTGGGTTCATATTCCCCTTGCAAAACTTATAGAAGTCAATTGCAACTGACCTTCTGTGAGTCACCGGCTGACTGTCCCAACCGTCTGTATTTACAATAAGCGGTCCTTCACCTCGTCTGCCTGCGAATGGGCCTGTCTGCTTCCCCCTTCCACTCTGAGTTCAGCCTTTAGACGTGCATTCTCTCGGCGGAGGGTTCCATTCAATGCTTCAACCTCCCTAGCGGCTTCGACCATGTCTTTGTAAAGCAGTCGCAGACACTGGCATTCTGGCTGTCCGCTCCCTACTCTGGGCAAGCTGCTCGTTTCTCTTTCCGTCCCGCTGCGTGAGCCTTCAAGCCTGACTGCCTGGCCGACTTTGCTGTCCACGTCCACTTGGGTGTGTGCTGCTATTACTTCTTCTTGTTCATCAAATTCCTCTGGTGAATAATAAATTTTGAGGTTGGTCGCATTCATAACGACCTCGTTTCCCGTTTCTAAATGCCTTATTCTATATGCATTATTCTGTAGGTCTCTTATCACCTGTGTAGCATCTGATTGTACCATACATAATCTGTTGATAATGCCTCTGCCTCTCTGTATATTGCAGTTCCCCTTGCTAAGCGTCCCTCGAAGTAATCAATCATCATTTTCAACCACGGATCTTCACGTTGTAGGTCGGTAAGATTCTTCAAGTCATCTAAGGTCTTCTGATCTCGATTTTCAATATGGACAGCTAGAGTTTCCTCTTCTCTTGGATATCGGCTTAACATGTCCGGTATTACGTTCTCTTTCCCTGGACAGTATTCTATTTCCACATTGAACTGTTGAATATACAGGGACCATCTTTTCAACCTCTGGCTTGACAAATCCGTCTTTAACAAAAATGTTAAAGCTTTATGGTCTGTTCTGAGGACGATTTGAAAGCCATAGATGAGTTTGCGCCAGTACTGCAATGCGTACAGAATTGTGAGCAACTCTATCTCTGTGATCGTGTAATTTTTCTCATGGGCCTTCAACCTCCTACTTATAAAGGCAATAAAAACTTTCTTCTCGGGCTTATCAACATTTTCTTGGAACAGCATCGCTCCTATCCCAACGAGTGATGCATCCGTCTGTATTATGAACTTCTGGGTATAATCAGGATATCCCAGCTTCACATATTCCAAAAGCATTTGCTTTGACCTCACGAATGCTTCTTGACATTGCTCCGTCCAATTCCACCTGCCGCCTTTCTTCAATAGATCCTGCAGGGGTGCCACAGTTGTAGTATAGTTTGGGCAGTGGTTAGAAAAGAATCCAATTACTCCCAAATACTGTCGGACGTGCTTTACTTTCGTGGGTCGAGGAAAATTTCGAATTACCTCTAATTTCTCTGGATTTGGCTTAACTCTATTTTCATCAATAACGTGCCCTATGAATTTAACTTCCCTCTGACAGAAGTGCGATTTCTTGATATTAACCTTAAAATTAGCTTCTCGAAGGTTATCCAGCAACTTCTTCAGGTCTCTCATGTGCTCCTCCAGAGATTCTGATGTGAGTAGAATGTTGTCTACGTATCTGATGGTACTCTCTTTAACATCATCTGATAGATTGCGATCTAACGCTCTTATCAAAGCTGAACCAGCTGTTTTCAAACCAAAAGGTAATCTTAAAAACGTATATGTATGTTGATCAAACATAAATCCTGTCAACAGACTAGTTTTCTTCTCCAATTCAAGATGGTGAAAGCTCGAAGTGATATCTAAATTTGTAAATATGGTCTTCCATTAAATTTTCTGCGGATTTCTTTAATAGGTGGCACTTGGTCGAATTCCGGTATTACCTTCATATTTAAATGCCTCAGATCCAGGCATACTCTGACAGTCCCGTCTGTCTTAGGTACGATTACCAATGGGCTTACATAAGGCGTAGGTGTTTTCTCAATAACACCGGCCTCCAACATCTCCTCAATTGCTTCTTTGACCTTAGCATAGTGCTTTTCGGCTATAGGGTAGGGTTTCTGCCTAAATGGTGTCCAGTCGCTAACTTGGAAAGCATAAGTGAAGTTCTTTATACGACCAGGTCTCGAGTCGAAGACTTCCTTCTGTTCCAATAATAATTTCTTTAAATTTTCTTTATCTCTTGGACCAATTTTTGCTTCTTCTAGGTTTCCGAAATATGTTCTTCCAGTTCGGGCTCCAGATCTTTCTCCATGTCTGCGGCTAGTGTTTTCAGTTCATCTTCTAACTGCTCGATAGCTAACACTTCTTCCTCAGCCATGTATCTGTATGTATGCCATACTTGTTCATCTGTCCCTGGTTCATTCTGTTTGAGTGAGACCTCTAAGCCTTCGGCTTCCTCGTTCACTTACTTACTTACTTACTTACTTAATCCGGTCCTCTTGTACCTTAAGGTGTCGAGGATACGAGAGATCTCCATCTTATTCTGTCTCCGGCAATGACAACTGCCGCTCTCACTGTTAGTCCTCTCTCCTGCAGTGCCTCCCTTATTCCATCCATCCATACCTTCCGTGGTCTTCCTCGAGCTCTCTCCCCCTCCACTCTCACCTCCTTTATTAGCCTCGGCAAACGATCTATTGACATGCGATGAAGATGACCAAACCATCTTAATTGATGTTCTTGGATGGTTTTCTCTAGTGGTTTGATATTCAGTGTTCTCCGAATGGTTGTATTTCGGATCCTGTCCCTCCTGGTTTTGTCCTCTACTTTCCGGAGATATCGCATCTCTACCGCCTGGATTCTACTTTTCGTTCGTTCCGTTAGTGCCCAGGATTCACAGCCATAAGTCAATACAGGAGCAAATGTGGATTTGTAAACCGCCAACTTTGTGTTCTTGGAGATTTCCCTCTTGTTCAGGAACTTTCCTTGGATGGCATTAAACAATCTCCCGGCTTTTCCTATTCTATCCGCAATTTCCTCCTCCATTTTTCCATTCGAACTTATTGTTGAACCAAGATACGTGAACTTTGTAACCTGTTCCAGTAGTTTTCCATCTGCCGTAATGCTGTGCCTCTCCTCATTTCTATTGATTACCATAGTCTTTGTCTTTTCAACGTTCACCTCCATTCCTCTCTTCCTTAACTCTTCCACCCATATATTGATATTGTGCTGTAGATTTTGTTCGTTGGAGGCAACTACTATCAAGTCATCTGCATATGCAAGATTAGTTAATCTCACTGGTCTCATGAGGTAATTTCCAATCACCATATTCTTAACTTTATCTTGACATGTCTTCATAATTCTATCGAGGTACACTATGAAAAGTAGAGGACTTAGGTTACATCCTTGCCGGACTCCTTGTTTTGTGATGAATTCTGCTGATCTCACATTCCCTGTCCGCACGTAGTTCCGACGGTTCCTGTAGAGACTTTTAATGGATCTTGCAAGTGTTTCGCTGACTCCACACTCCTTTAGGGCTTTCCATATTTCCATTCTTGGAACTCTGTCAAACGCCTGCTTCAGGTCAATAAATGTTGCATGAAGGGTCTTATTCTTCTCCAGAAGTTTTTCACTAACCATCCTGACAATGAAGACGAGATCTTGCGTGCTTCTATTTGGGCGGAAGCCACACTGGGCTTCTTCCAAATCCCCCTCTACCACTTTTCTTAATCTGGACTCTAGAATCCTTGAGTAGACTTTCCCTGGCACTGATAACAATGAAATACCACGGTGATTACCACATTCTCGATTGTCTCCTTTCTTGAAGATGGGTATAATAACTGCTACCTCCCAATCTCTGGGAACATTCTTTTCTCTCCAGGCATCCTTCATTATCTGGAATAGGAACTCTTCTGCTTTTTTCCCTAAATTCTTTATCATTTCCGGCGCAATTCCATCATGTCCTTGTGCCTTTCCATTCTTGAGTTGTTTTATGGCCACCTGCATTTCCCCTATCCTTAAGTCTTCTGTGTCTTCTTGTGTTTCTTCCGTCATTATCTCTTCTCTTTCCTCACTTTCCTTTGGGCCGTCTTTATTCCCGTTCAATAGATCATGGAAGTACTCTTTCCATCTCTCCAGTATTTCATCCTCTTTTGTTATGATTTTCCCATCCTTATCCTTTATAAATTTAAGAGGACATTCCTTCTCCTTTCTCATGTTCTTCAGTGCCTTATAGAACAGCTTTTGATTTTCCTTGGAGTTTTTCTCCATTTTTTGTCCAAATTCTTCCCAGGCTTGTCTTTTTGCTATTTTCACTAGTTCTTTCACTTTCTTTCTTTGGTCCTTATAACTTTCATAGTCATCATTGTCTTTGGTTCTCAAGTAGTTTTGCCATTTATCCTTTTTCTTCTTTACTTCTTCCTTAATGTCATCATTCCACCAATGTGTCCTCTTCTTATACTCCCCCACCTTTGTTGTTCCGCATACTTTACTTGTCACTTCTAGAAGTATCTTCTTAAACGTGTTCCATTTTTCTTCCATATCCATCTCATTTATCCTCTCTTCTATCTTCCTACATTCCTCCTCTACTGTCTGTGTAAACTGGTCCTGTGCCTCTTTGCTCTCTCGTAACTTGTAAACCTTAATCTTTACTTGTTTATTCTCCTTGGGTTGTTTCCTCTGTTCCTTTACATCAGACTCCATTGTAGTGATCAAGATGAAAATGATCACTTCCTATCTCATAGCCTCTATAAGCTCGGCAATCTGTCACTTTCTGTAATTGATTTGACCTGATCAACACATAATCTATGATGGATCGTTCATTTTTATTATGTTCCTCTCTCGTGTACATATGTATCATCTTATGTGGGAACATGGTGTTCACTACGACAAGGTTATTGGCAACGCAGAAATCAACAATTCTCTCACCATTGTTGTTAACCACGTTTTCACCATGTCGGCCAACAACTCCGCCGCTCTTCTCTGGCTGGTTCCCGACTCTGCCATTTAGATCTCCTAGCACAATGATTTCTCCTCTAGTTTCATCTACCACACTCTGGAGCTCTTCCTGGAACCTATCTTTATCCTCCTTCCTCGCATCATCATTCACTCCATAAACTATGATTAATGACGTCAGCTGAAGATCCTGAAGGAAGAAAATCATTGTCTCAGGGAATAGACCGACAGTAAGAATTCTGTCCGTATGGAACTTCCATTCCTGAATCTTATTGCTATAGCTCTTGTGGACCAATAGTGCTACTCCTGCTTTTGCCCTCAGTCTACTGTTCACTCCACTATAGATGAATACATGATTGTTCACTAATCTATCCACCCCTTGACCTTCCTTCTTAGTCTCCGTTAATGCCAGTACTACAAGTCTTGCTCTTTCAAATTCTGCAACGAGCTCGCTTTCCTTTCCCGTGAATGATCGTATGTTCCATGTTCCGAATCTCATAAGCCTTTTTCCTCGCCAGTTTGTCATTGGATTCAGCAGTCCGGTATATCTCTCGTTTTGACTTTTCATATAATACATTTCGGGCATGTGAGTTATGGGCCCACAGTGCCCTAGGGCAGTGAGGGGGCTGCCCTCTTTAGGCGTCTGCCCTCGCCTTGCTGTAACTTCAGGACTGATGGTCTTCTCATTCCCTACTCCCTGAGACAAAGATTTTCTTCCTTCAGGATCTTCAGCTAATGGTCTGTCATTTAGTCTGGCCCCTCACCCTCGACATTACCGGCTTGGGTGAACCTGCCAGGAGCCGAGGCTCCCGCCGGCATCGCTCTCGGGATCACTGAGGCACGCAAGCCTCCCCACCACGTCAAGGTACCAGACCCTGGGGGAGGTTCCTCGTTCACACGGAACATAACTCTGTCCTGTGATAGGTCTATTACCACTCTGTATTCCCTTATAAACTCTGCCCCAATAATAAGGTTAAACGGCAATTTGTTTACTAGTAGAAAACTCTGTGAAAAAATAGAGCCTCCTTTCTGTAAATCTAGGAATACCTGATATTTGCATATCATCGTTTTGTCAGGAATGACACCTTTTATTTTGACACTTGAGATAGGTATTTTCAAAACATTTTCTCTCTGCGCTATCTCATTATACAAAGCTTGTGTCATAAGACACACCGTTGAACCCGTGTCTAACAGACTTCTTATCTTCAACCCTGCCACTCTTACTAATATAATGGGCAATTCTCTTTTGACCATGACCTGTGATCCTCCTGTACCATCGATTAACTCTTCCGGTTTGGCTATCCAATTGATGATGTTGACCGCCTTCCATCCATCATTCCCAAATTCTTCTAATTTTGGAGGTTTTTTTCTACAGCGCCCGTCCCCTTAGAGTTTCTTCTCTCCTGTTCACTGCGCTGTAACTCCAAACTTTTGGCTCCGTCTCCATATTTGTCTGGTGACGTCCTATTTTGCATAGCTTCTTGCCAGCGGACTTGCTGCTTCTGGGGTTCTTCTCCCCTTTCATTGAGGTATTGCAATGAAGCGTGATAACGTTCCTCTACCTCGTCATCAAAGTTACGCCTTCTTTCCTGGGGTCTCCAATTCCGATCGTTGCCTTCTTGGCCATTGTTACCTCCATTATTTTGATACGGTCTACCCCTGGTATTCTGTTGATTCCAAGAATTTCGGCCTCCTCTTCCTCTACCAGCATTCCCTTTATACTTCGCTTGCCATCTTCTGGGTTCGTGTTCCCATTGACGTCCGTTGGAATCTAACGTTTCAGTGCTAGTAGCTTTATTATTTTTCGGAGCTTGGTACTGGTCAGTCTGCGTGTTGGTCACGTGTACCTGTTCCACGGTTCGATTCTGACGCATAGTATTGGATGTTGTGAGGTCCAGTTGCCTAAGAACTGCCTCCAATTCCATTGCGGTTTTTGCATTTGCCGAAATCAGCAGCCTTTGGATTTCATAAGGAAGCTGCTTGGCAATAGCAATACATAGCTCCAGCTCGCTAGGTTTTTGGTCAAGTTCTTTAAACCGACACATCTGAGATATGAAGAATTCTGCGTACTTCGTTGGATTTTTGGTGCTGTATCTTTTCGAATACAAATCCAATCGTAAATTCTGTTGGGTCATTGGGTCCCAGTATCGCTTCAAAAAAGCTTCCCGAAACTCCTCGACAGTATCGAAGGTATAACGGAAACTGCGAAACCATAACGCACATTCTGCCTCCGTTAGTTTCTCTATGGCTCGTAGCCTGCGCTCTTGTGGTATCCGCGCATCGTTTAAATATTCAGACACTTCTTTCAACCAATACTTCGGTGTCATATTACAATGGCTACCTGAAAATTTTCTTGGTTTCTCTTCGCTTGCTCTAATTACATTTATAACTTGGGTGTGCATAGCATTTTCATGCGGCGTAGAAGCTGCAACCGGTGCACCTGGCGTCATATAAGTACTTTCGCCTGGGCCTGTAGCATTCCTTATTATAGGTTGGGTTTCTAAATCTGCCCACCTGGTTTTCCTCATATCTTCCACGCTGCCTTCACTTGACTTAGGATCTTTCATTAGGGTTTCCTCCTGTGCTATTATCCTAGTCTCCATTTGATTGTGGCGCATCTCTGCTCTTTCCAATCGAGTAATTACCTCTTTTTCTATTCTGCTAAGCCTATCCCTATTTTCTTCTGCCACTTGAAATATTTTCTTCTTATCTTCCTTCAGGCTTGGCTTGATATGGGAGATTTCATCCTCTACATCTTCCTTTATTTGAGCAAGGGTCTTGTCGCTTGCCTCTGTCTTTTGGCCTACTCTCACTTCGAGTTCTTCTCTCAACCCTTTAATTTCCTCTTGGATATGTCCATTGACCTTTGATATTTCACTTCGGGCCTTAACGATTTCCCCTCTGTTTTCCTCTTGTCTTTTGTTAACGATAACAACGTCGCTTTGAATTTGGTCCAGTTCTTGATGAACTTTGCTCATCTGACCTTTTATGTTGCCTACCAGCTCTTTACTTTCGTTAGCGATAGCCTTAATCTCACCTATTTCCTGACATTGATCTAATATGTTCTGATCCTGCTTCTTTAGATCCCCGTTAATCGCTCTAGCATAACCTTTCAGCTTTTCGTCCCATTTACTGTCGTTTTCTTCTAATATCTGATCTACCGTTCTAGTAAATTCTGAAAACTGTTTCGCTTGGCGTTCGAGATTCGCCTCATTTTGGATTTGAATATCCTTAATGTCATTAGACAGCGCATCTAACCTACTGTTCGTTTCATCCTGCGCGTGCTTACATGCCTGTAAATTACTTTCAAGTTTGGCTTCTATCGCCTCGAAACGCTTATCGGTCTTAACCTGCATTTCTGATATAATGCTTACAACGGTTTCTGTTACCTCGGTCTTAATTGTTTCTTGCATTTGACCTAGCTTATCATTTATTTCTTCCTGATTCTTATTCATTGCAACCTGATTTGCATTAATTGCCAACTGATTAGCATCTAAACGGTTATTCAATTC
The DNA here is from genome assembly GCA_946902985.2 of Meconema thalassinum. Taxonomy (NCBI): domain Eukaryota; kingdom Metazoa; phylum Arthropoda; class Insecta; order Orthoptera; family Tettigoniidae; genus Meconema; species Meconema thalassinum. The sequence goes on from OX336389.2 coordinate 432,062,703, forward strand.
AACCTGATTCTTATTCATTGCAACCTGATTTGCATTAATTGCCTCCTGATTGGCATCTAAACGCTTGTTTATTTCATCCTGGAAAGCCTTGGCTTCCAGCTTATTCTGTTCATTATCAGCGTCAAAATGCTGTTTTAACTCTGCAATCCCCTGCAAAATTCCCTCCGTACCAGCCATTCTTACAACAATACACTTTGAGATATAGGCAGGCTTCCTGGATACATGTGTGGATTCGTTTTGAAGAGAGATACAAGACACTGTACACATATTTTAAGATTGTACTAAAACTTGGATTTTTGGATAAATTGTGCATTGGGTGCGTAGCGCTCATTCCCTTGGGTAATTCTCTTCTCAATAGAGAGATCCTGCGTTACTTCAAAAGCCTACTGAACTCAAAAATCAATCAAACACAGTTTGAGGCAAAAAATATGGTTTTCCCCATGAAATGCCATAAAAATCTATGGGGTTTCCCTAAATCCCATAAGCTCCACAAACCTGGGCGCCATGATAAATAAGAGAGAACACATGCCATGTTTTGCCCCACTCGCGGGCGACATGACAAATAAAATACGCACCTGCGCCTATGGTGACCTGTATTTTAAACTGGCCCACATATCAGCGCCAGGATAAATATAATACGAGGGTTGGCCTCGCCAAGATAAATATACAGTAGTAGGTGGTCTTACCATGTTTTATAAATGAAGGTCAGGTCATGCAATGCCAAGATATACATATTGCACTAATTAGGCGATTCCACGATAGAATAACACCGCCCCATGTTACCTGGATCATGGTAAGTATAAGGTGTTTATCAAAATTTATATTGTTTGTATCGGAGCTTAGCTAAGGTTAGGTGCGTTCATTGCCCTAATTCATTTTATTCGTTAATTTAATAGAGCAGTTTACACTAGATCTTGACCGACTTAAGTTGTACCTATAGCTCAAATTACTGTACAGGACATCAATTTCCATGTACCCATGTGAGTAATTTCCATGGAAAATATGCTTCTGCCTCCAGCCAGCATCAGTTCTCAGGCGTGTACCGTCCACCCACTAAGCAGTTGCATATTTTGATCTGAGACTAAAAGGTATCAACTCTACAATAATAAAGCACAACTCTATTCTAAAGACTTTAATTCAGCTCTAAATCATGGCTTCAAACACATAAAAACACAATCCCAACAATATAACACAAAATTTACTCCTACAATCCCCTAATATTCACACTTTATCCCTGCAAATCCAAATGATTATTCATTCAATTACCATGAAATTGACATCAAAATTCCATCTCAAGTGCCCTGATGCACATGTAAATTACACATAAACTGTATTTATGATCTTATGTCACCTGTTGTGACCTCTTTCATTTCACAAGCTTAATTGTTTACTCTCAATACATCTTAATTTACATTATGCGTACCCTTGTGTTTTGTATCTCTTTTCCCACCAAAATGCTTTACCATGCATTAGCCAATTTATGGGTTGCACATCAAATTTACTTGCAACTCCACAATGATATGTAAACGTACCCCGTTCTGCAGTTACCTTCTGCAGCCCCCCCCCCCCCTTTCTACAGTTCCACCGTATGCCGTTGTGATTTCAATTTTAAAATTCCGTTACCGCTGTGTCGGATTGTATATTATGCTACCCTGCATGGGCGTAGCCTATGGCATCTGGTGCCGAACTTCAGAGCAAAGTAATACTGTCAGTATAAAAAATGTAACTTCCAACAACTCATAAGTTTGCCAAGTATTACGTTATAAGAACGATCCTTAATTAACAATGTGTTTCAAGCCACACACATTCCTTATACAATACAACAATGACTCTTTTCATTACAAACAGGGTCTGAAAGTCTGTCCCTTCTAAATGTCAACCTTCAATGGTCGTTTAAAACTCTCCCCCTGGGAGCTACTTGTATACAATGGGATTGAGGCGGGCGGTAACGAAACACCCGTTCCGTCCTCTACTAGCTCCGTCTCACTTTCCCTTCTCTCTTTACCTCCAAGCAGTAACTTGTCACTTTAAATACAATAGTGCAGTCTCAATGACCCATATATCCCATATGATTTAAACTGAATGGTATGCAATTTAGGTTATGGGCGAGTTTAAACATTTATTCCTAACCTTAGGATATTAATAACTGGCCTCAATAGGTCCATTTCATTATATGAAGGAACGAGATTCATCAATCACTGGTCGAACTGGCTAGCCGGTATCTTAATAAATGGCACGGTCAGGCACAACCTGCCGTCAATAAAATTCGCTTCTCAGGAGCTGAATTATTTCAATAACAAGTTCTCGGTCGCGATCAGGTGTCATGCGGAGGTTTCCATTGTTGTCCTCCCATACACCACAGGATTCGAACCCGGAACATTCCATATCCATCCTCAGAGTTAGGGTACATCACTAAATACACTCTGGCAAATAATAAAATATCTCTGTATGCCCTAGGCTATACGAGATTTCACACGTCGATAGACTACCTGGCTCCCTGACCAAAATGCTATGATCCCGTCCTTTAATTAGTAAGACAAATCTATCAATTACTCTGCAAGCTTATTCACAAGCTGCAAATTCAATTCACTGTTAAACTCTTCCATTCCCTAGATTCTTGCATTTTTATTCCCATTATCAACTATATACTCTGATATTCAATTGCTTTTCTTAGCCCTTCATGTATCATATTACTGCTTGGATAGATAAATATTCCAATTATCATATATATATTTTGCTTACAACCATTTTTCCATGATGTGTATTCCTTTATTCTTATTCTTATTATTATTACTGACATGAATTATAATAACCCGACACAACGTAACCATTTTATATAACCGAACATCCGTGTTCGTTACGTTAAGTTTTTATATAACTGCATTGCCATTTTACAATAGTGGTTACGATTTATCCACTCAATAATGCACAAACATCTCAACGTTACTGAAATCAACACAACAATACTAATTTGAGGCTCTACCTCCTAAAATTGACTCTTATTGGCATATTCTATAAATTTTGAAATCACTCAACATACAGTGGACTATAACTGCTACAAAATCAAGGTTTTTGGGTACTTACATCGGCTAGTCTGGTGGCTCCAACCACGCATTTCTTCCAGTAATGCCTGCCATTATTTTGCAAAACTTAGCAAGGCATTCTTACACTGATAACACACATTTTATATAACTTTTGCCTTACAAGACACACGGCACTTTTCCTTTCCATATTGAAGCTGTTGCCTCCTTTTTCACACAACACTTTATAGCACTTGTTACAGTATTAATTTTACAGATATTTTACAGATCATCACTACACTCACACGCTCACTATTTTACATTTCTTACTGGTTGACTTTTCCTGGCAAGATATCAGAAATGCAGACGTTGAAGAACTCCTCCCCGCAGCTATCCGTATCCTGATTGATAGTCTCGATCCCCTGCCTAAGGATTCCTATCGATTCCCCAAACTGTCTATCAATCTTTATCCTTCGATAAACTTCCTGATATTGCATAAATATGCTTGCATATCGTCCTGAGCGTTAATTATATTGGTATTCTTATGAAATTTCACCAATCGCATAATAAATGTTATCTCTGCGCAGTCCATCATCCTATGATCTGTATAACCAATAGTTTACATACTGCGCTCAACCATTGTACATTGTACTCGTACAAATTATCACTATCAATAGTCCTACTTTGCATATCACACGGTACCTTTCCTACGTGCACAATAACAATCGCTCGTAATGCCTACTATACAAATATGGTGCGACTGTCCTTAATAAATGGTATTAATAAATGTCTTACTGCACGGCTCTTCATGTTGAAGTCCGAGCATTCCTTCTCGACTTCGGTAACGCGCACTTCGCACTAGACTGCGGTTCACTGATTACATTACCCGTTATTACTTCATGACTTAATGCATGATTATATGTAGCTGCACTTAGAATGTTAAAGTCTGCGCGTTTCTTCTCTGAGCTATGGTGGCGTGCTCCCTGCGCTAAAGTATGGTTCGACTGACCCCTCTGTCCTGGGTCCACCCCCTTATATCCGTTTGGAGAGAAAAAGTAGACCGAGAATTTCCCTGCAGCGTCATATTCTGTCACAGTATGATTCTGGTCTTGAAATAACGTTTATATGGTTCCTTTTTCCCCACTGGTCACAGATCTGTATGCGTGCTCGAGGATCGATCGGCCAATTAATTAATATTAATTGCCTTTGCCATGGCGTGGGCACGCCGCGTCACCTAAAAAACCCCAGCGACCTAGTCATATCTCGCCGCTAACACCGAGATTACTGTGTCACTGCGCGTTCCATTAAATCTGCCTCGATTTCAATGTTTAATGGCTTGATAATTAGCCTCCCGGCTACACATTCACATGGGTGCAAACCTCATGTCACTGCGTTGCTCCAATCACGAGTAATCATTAAATTACGCTGGCATCTTCTCCCTCCACCAGCATCTCTATTCTGAAACGGGGAATAACTTGCCAATAAATTAGCCTCCTGACCTGCTTCAGACGACTTAAGTAGGTCACATTGTGTGGCACGGCTCCATGAATCTCCTCCCGTTTCTAGAGTCATTAGACAAACGTCAAGCGCTCCAACTTCTGTGCTCAAGTCCAGAATTGTATACTCCATACAGCCCCTAAATGCAGTATTCTGCTATCATTCCCTGCATTATATTAATAAATAATGTCAGCATTAGTTCATATCACACCAGTGATTTAATATGTATTTTCTCTAGGGGTTCGTTCCTTGGTGGAACCTCTATTCTGAGCTCAACTATCTCTGAGATCCACGTTTGACACCAGTCAGCCTAACCCCGTTCGGTTCAGTATTGTACAAAATAGTTTACAATTTTATTCATTAAATCAGCTCTGACTATTTGAAAGCCATTTTCTACACCTGAAAATTAAAATATCGGCAAGTGTTTGAGATGACATCATTTGCGTTTACTTATGTCTAAATTTTCAAAATGAATTGATATTATTTATATTTGAATTGCAACCAATGGCCATAGCAGGGCATTTCAATTTAACGCCCGTAGGCTCCCTAATTTCAATTATTTCCAACTTTGGCTATCAGACACCACTGTCACTGACACCCAGCGGCGAACGTTGGAAATCGATAGAGCGTCTCGAACCAAATAGTCTGGCTGCGTGGCTCAGGGTAATGTTCTCGCTTGCTAGGCCGAAGGTTGCAGGATCAAATCCTGGCGCAGTCAGCAGGCATTTGAGGGTGCGCAAATGCGAGGGAGCCGTGTCAGTAGATTTACTGGCACGTTAAAGTTCCCCTTCGGGGCAAAATTCCGGCACCCCGGCTTCTCTAAAAGCCACAGTTGTTAAAAGGGACGTAAAACCAATAACATTATTATAACTAACCAAATAGCGTACAAATTGTGGCTACACACTACCATTGTAGTGGTAGGTTCCTTTACATGCCATACATCTATGACTTGGATCCGTCGGCTTCACGTCCCCTTCAAAGGAAGGCATACTGAAGGATTCTAACGCTCTTAACAATCCGACGAATTCGGCCGGGCTTGAACCCGTGATGTTGGGCATCGCAGTTCAACATGCTACCGACTAAGAAGCTATGCATAGATATCCTACTGAGACATGCTTCTGATTTATAACCGAATGGCTGCGTGGCTCAACGGTAACCTTCTCGCCTGCTGTGCCCAAGGTTGCAGGATTATAATCCTGGCGCAGTCAGCTGGCATTTAATGGTGCGTAAATGCAAGGGAACCGTGTATGTAGATTTACTGGCACGTTAAAGATCCTCTTCGGGGCAAAACTCCGGCACCCCGGCGTCTCTTCAAGCCGCAGTAGTTAAAAGGGACGTAAAACCAATAACATTATTATTGATTTATAACCAGTTAAAGACCTAGTTCCGTTGTTGGTTTGAAAAGCTTTATAATACTAGCCTAAAATCCATAGCTCAAGTCTTACCTTTCAGGGTCCCTTGGAAACTCGGGTGTCTTCTTGTTATTTGAACAGTCTATAGACTATTAATGTAATGACTTCCCTGGTGGTCAACACCAATACACCCAATTAGATTAGGCGAGGAGTAACAATTAACTTTCCTGTGTAATTCATAATACAATAATTATGTATACACTTTTTATACACTTAATAAAATGTTTCTCATACAACCCCCCCCCCCTCCCTTTATGCGAGAAGTGATTTATTAGGTGTATAAACAATTCATGTATTTTTATTTCAGGCACTAGGAGATAAATTGCCACTCCCCGCCCAATCTAATTGGGTACCGTACACTCGTGTTGAGCGACTAAAAGGCGATCATGTAGGTTATTTAGCAACACTGACATATGGCTTTTAATATTTGATCTGTTTATTGCACTGCACTTCGTCTCTTGTAAAACACATGTTAAATTATAGATATAACGGTTACACAATGCTCACATACAGAAAAAACAGCAACAATAACATACACCAACACAGTGCAGTCGGCACATGCTTGCTGGCTGCGTGAGAGCATTGTTGTCGCAAGGTAGAAAAATATGAGCCAAGCTTCGCGATCTGTAGTGTACCCGGATCACGTACACGTCCATGATATAGTGACGTCATGATATAGAGACGAAGAGACGTTAGTCTATGTTTGCAACGAAGCGGCTGATTTTGAATCGCGCGCTGAAAGACTTCGAGCAGTGAGTGAGGTATGACGCGGAGCCTATGACGTGGCCCACGTGAATGTATGATTTTTTAGAATTTCCTCAAGACGATGGATTTGAACTTTGAAAAGTAGCACAGTTTTCTGGCTATTGAATTTGGAGAAGATGGAGCTATCAAGCAAGGAAATCCGTTCAGTAGAAGCTGAGATACGGATTAGAATGTTCTAGAAGTTTTGACCGCTGCGGGTATATAAAGAGCGAGCAACTTCATGGAGACATGTACTTTCGCCAAGCAACTGCTTGTGTGAACATCGCCACTGCACCGTGAATAGAGTATGTATACTGTCGTTATTGTCTACGGGAGAACTTAGTCGCTGGACGTGCTGTCCATGGACTTAGTCTATCTTCAGAGAACTGAGCACTTGTGTTTTCACGATTTTGCATGTCTTAGTAAATGTTAGACGACAATCTGGTCCCATCTGTTCTACAGATAGTGGTGGAGAATATCCAAAATACCAGTCACAGGATATCAACAAATAGTTTAGCCTACAGGCATATCATGTTACTTGCTATGAGACTATTAGGCATTCTTCAGATACCAGATGGACATTGCAATAATCGTTGATTTCACGCTGCTAAAAGGTGTTCCTGAAATAGCAAGTCAAGTCAAGTGAAACCGCAATATTTGAACTTGGAACTTTTCATCATGTTGAACTTTACGAAAGTAATCGAATTGTATCAGGACTTGAAACATTTCATCATGTCGAACTTTAGGGAGTATAGAGGGAGTGTTTGTGAACGCGCTGTTATAACCGCTGACATTTGCCGTTAAAACCGTACGAGGATAGGTGTGAAATGGAAGGAAACGAGGATGCTATGGAATCGCAGTTGACCATGGGAGATCGCTATGGTAGTGGCGAACGCCGAGAACACGCATTACCATCACATCAAGAATGAAGTAAGCTAAATTCTACATGTATTACTTACTAGTCTAATGTAGTGTTTGAGAATTCCTTTTTAACATTCATGATAGAAAATCAACACCATCATCGTTATGTCAACGTCATTTATATTTGTCCAGGGTGACAAATGGAGCAATATTGGAGTCCGACAATTTAATATACTACCTATGCTATACTGTCAGAGCAACAGTTATATTCATGTCTTTCGACATGAAGCAGTCTAATTTATTTCAAGAAATAGGAATATTTTTTCTATAGCTCTTATTAGGGGCTTGAGAAAAACTTGGGTTATTTTAAATTCTTAATCATTTAATAATAATAAATTACAGTGAAATAAATAAATATTCTAATAATCAATGTGAGAATACACCGTTAAATTATTAATTTAATTAAAATATTTTGGAAGGTGATAGCACCATATTTAATTTTGAATTTAATTTACATTGTTAATAATTATTGAAGTTATTGAATTAATAATCATGAAGTGAGAAAGTTATAAATAATTTGTGATGAGGATTTAAACATTTTGTTTAATTATTTATATTTAAGTTAGTGGATAAACTAGGGTCATAATAATAATTATAACGTTGTAAGAATAGCAACAATGACTAAATAATATAATATAATTTTATTTATTTAAATATTTGTGGAATAGAAGTTTATATTTATGAACAGGTTAAAAGGATAAAATAGTTTGTGTGAACAAAGTGGAATGGCAATGATTTTGAGTTTAGAAGATTTTTCCAAAACACCAAGTAAAAATAAGGAAGGAAGAATACAGCGGCAGGTATTTAAAATGTAACAACTAGGTTGAAATTATGCAAAATGGAGGCAGGGAGAAGTTGACCAGGAATAACAACATCTTTTTAATGACAATATTAAACCTGAGAGTACACAGTAATTTGTATGACAGAATATTACAACGCCTATAAAAAAATAGTATTGTGGAAAAAAATAGTTAAAATCACATATGGTGATTATAGTTGAAAATAGTATGCGACTAGGATTGTCGACATTTGTATTTGTGTGGAGGCCAAGGATCATCCATGAGGACGTTAGTTCCTGTACACAGGTGTGTGTGTGTGTGTTATTGAAGTGGTTGATGAGAGCATGTGTAGCTCAGAGTTGTTAAAGAAGGGTAAGGCAAGTGGGCCGCCCCATATTCTCGTCAAATTCCAGATTCTGTAGGATTGAGTATTTAATTTTCACCGGGATCAATCTAGATTTCCGATTTTGTGCCTAAATAAAAGAATAAAATATGATTAAATTTGATGAACCTGACCGAGAAAAACATTGAAAAAATAAATAGTTGCTAATGCAATACTTAACATAAATAGCTGAAAATATTTATGTTATGTGCTTGGAATAATAATGATAATAACATTTGAGACAGTCAATTAATCTAATGCCAATCTTCATAAACTAAGTGTGAGAGAAGACCTGTTATAAATAAATTAAAAGGAAATTTGCAACAAATAATAATAATAATAATAAATTCTGTTATTAATATTTTGACTTTGAAATATTGTGAATATTAACTGAGTGTGAGAAAAATAATTGTTTGAGGAGAAAGTGAACTAATTAGATAATAGTAGATTACAACAATTTCTATTATTAATAACAATTCATGCTTATTCAATATAACATCTTTTGGGATGAGTATAATTTAATTTATTGGGTATGTGAGACCAACGGAAAACGAGAAAATAGAAAAATATTTATTTTTCATATTATTATTAAAGATGAAACTTTATAAACAATTTGTTCTCAGGAATACAATTCACAAGATGCAACAATATTAACATTCGACAATCAAGTTAGCCGAATATTGATATTATGTTGATGAAATACTACAATGAATTCGGTGAAATAATTTTCCATTATTTGGAAAACATAATCGGCAAGTCAAAGTGACATTATTTCAAAATATTCAACGATTACGTGAACAATCTTCTGAAAGTTGAAACGGCAAGTATACATAGGGGGATCACTTGAACTCTTCATCGAATCGTGATCGCCTGAAGTGGTGTAAATATGAGTTGTTGTTTTTTATGATACCAGAATGGACTATTAATTTTCGGGGTATTATCAATCGAAGATTAGGGGTGTTTGTTTAGTTGTAGGGTATGTTGATTTTATGTGCGATTGTTTTTGTTCATTTTGATGGTTTTTACCAAATTTTCAACCTTTTAATTATAAATAAACTGAGATATTTTAAGAAGTTGTGCTATTTTCGATTAATTTCTCTCCCTACCTTACTTGCATGTTGCCGATATCAGGGATGCCAGATTTTGACCTAGTATTCACCCTGATAGACCCTGAGATAGATTTGTCTCGTGCTGAACTGATTTCGGTAATTTGCGAAATGTGGTCGTTGGATTTCGGTCCAAACGGGCACAGTAGGTAGACTGTGACTATACGTTGTCAAGAAGACGTGTGTAGCCTCAAATGGGGACCCGGGCCAAGAAGCGACAACAGTACATCACCAAGTAGCCGGCGCGGTGGTGAAGCAGACACAAATCACAACAATGCCGATTTTTCAATGGGGGGGGGGGGGGGTTACTGGGGGTCAGACTCCCCCCCCCCCCCCCTTGCCAACGCCACTGGTGATCCCCTATTAGAAGTTCGTACTACGGCCTCCTCTACCTAGGTAAGTTACATCTGCATCCTTGAATACTGAATCTAACTATCGCCTCCTACATTAGTGTCCAAAAGTGAAGCATAAGTTACGAATAAGCAGGGCAACAGGAAATAGACCGCAAATCGCACGGCATATGCACCTACCAACCTTACGTGTTCGCTCTGTATATGAAAGGAGTATTCCCTGCTTTGACTAGCGGCGTAACCGCAAGGTAAACACAGCCAGTGCCTGCACCCCATAAGTAGGTAATATAGGCCGAAGCTGGGACAGGGGCTAATGGGCAAGATGGCCGCCGCGCGCAACCAGCCCTATGTTATTGTTATGGAGGGGTCCGTCATAGCTGGGCCAGGGGCTAATGGGCAATATGGCCGCCACGCCCTGAGACCGTCCATGACGTCACAGGGAGAGGTCGGCTGTGTAGTTGCCAAATGGAATATTTATTATTATTATTAGGTAATTATTAATTGATCATGTATAATCAAGACCAGCCTTATCTTATCCACCTCTTGGTGTAGTGGCTAGCATTCTTGGCGGTCATTCCTGAGGTTCGAATCCCGGCTCTGCCAAGAAATTTAATTTCTGGTCTCAGGAGTGGAACGGGGTACACTCAGCCTTGTGAGGCAAAACTGATAAGAGCTGGCTTTCGATTCATACCTCAACCATTCTGCCTAACCCAACTTCACCTAACCTAACCTCACCTCACCTCACCTAACCTAACCTAACCTAACCTAACTTCACCTAACCTAACCTAACCTAACCTAACTTCAAAGTCAGAGCAAACATCAGAGCAAATGTGAGAGCACACATAATAAACTAAGTTATAACCTAACCTAACATAACCTAACTTCAAAGTGTGAGAAAATATGAAAGCAAAAAGTGTAAGCAAAAAGTGGGAGCAAAAAGTGGGGCAAAAAGGTGAGGAGCAAAATGTGGGAGCAAAAAAGTAAGAGCAAATGGGAGAGCACAAATAATAAACTTAGTTATAACCTAACCTAACCTAACCCACAGAAACCTCATTTAAAGAAATTAGATTTTACATTTTAACATTTTACATTTTAACATTTTTAGATTTAATGATTTTTTCATTTTACATTTTTTAGATTTTACATTTTTATTTTATTTTTGTATTTTAGTTTTTTTTTTTTAGATTTTACATTTTAAATTTAAGATTTTTAGATTTTACATTTTTCATTTTCCGAAAAGAGTAAACTACAAGGTCACATACCTAACCTCACTAAACCTAACTTTACCAAACCTAACTTACGCTAATCCAAAGGCTGATGCACATACACAAAGTATATAAGGGCACATGCAACTATCCTTATGCTAGTCTTATAGGCTACTGTACAATATGATCACTACCCCAACCGGGGTATTTTTTTCTTCATTTTGTTGTTTTCTCATTTGTTAATTTTCCAATTTCCCATTTTCAGTTTTTTTAAATGACAGTTTTAAGTTTTTCAATTTCATAATATGGAGACATGGATTTTGCATTTTGTTGTTTACACCTTTGCCAATTTTCCAATTTCCCATTTTCGTTTTTTTAAATGTCAGTTTTAAGTTTTTCAATTTCATAATATGGAAACATGGATTTTGCATTTTGTTGTTTACACATTTATTAATTTCACAATTTCCCATTTACAGTTTTTAAAATGTCAGTTTAAAGTTTTTCAATATCATGATATAGAAACATGGATTTTCCAATTTGTTGTCATACATGTTCATTTTGCATTAGGAGTGGAGAGAGGTGGGTAGTAATTAAAAATGTACAAGCAGTGTCCATACAATATTTTTTATTTTAACTACATGTACACTATTTACACATAATACATTTTATATATATTCTTTTTTGTTATAAATTGTACAGTTGTTTTTATTTTGTTTTCTATTTATTTTTTGATTATGAATACAATTTTTTTATTTTTGTAGTGTTATTGTTTTATTTCCTAAATTGTTTTATGTATTTGCTAGTTGCAGGCAGAAGATTTTGAAATTCATAACTTAACTCTTTAAGCATGGTCAATGATTGAGTAATGACCATAGGCATGTGTACCTATACCATCAGCATTAATCACTCTTTTATCATCACCAGGACACAAAGCAATTTTGTTTAGTCTTATAGATGATATGTCATGTTGTTTAGAAGCGAAAATGTTCATTGGTATTCTTTTTACATTGAAAGCTTATACAATTTTTGACAACACCTTTGCTAATACCTTTAATCTTCTTGATTTCTTTACCATTTATGTCTAAAGCGTACATTTTAGCTCTAAGTCCAACAAATGCTTTTATAATTTGTCCACAAGCCTCGTCTTTAAATTTCCCCAACGTTTTCTTGTTTGATGTAGAGTAACATATGTGATTAGTAGGATAATCTGATGTGTCCAGGTGTTCTAGGAAATCCAACTTGTCTTGATATACATCTGGGGTGTTAACCAAATAAATGAACGAGTCGGTATCCATATACATGAGTTTAAGATTGTTCATTACATAATAGGGTAGCAGGACATCATAGTGGTGGGAATACATTAGAGTTTTTGAAATATCCAGTATACACATTCCAATATATATAGGCTTATTGAATACAATGTTACGTTTAGCCGTGTGGAAAGCTGCTAGGTTAGGACCATAAATTGTTCTGTCGATGAATGTTGGTTTAGCTATTAGCTTTTCTACCTTTTTGCTGTCAGTCACAAGACGTATGTCTATTCTTTTACGGATATTTTCCATTGTTTCCCAAAAATGGCATTGTTGAATATTTTGTACAGATTTTTCTCAAAATCATTTTTGGCTTGTTTTCGAAGGTTGTTATTAAAATCAACGTATGCCTTTAACCAAGGTCTTTGCTTAAACTTAACACACGATGAATTTTTATCAATTTTATTCCATGATCTAAAGCCTGTTTTAATGCCATGTAGTGAACAACATATCGCCTTCGATTTCCAAGATGAGGAATTAGTTTTTTCAGAGACGAATCCTTAGGTTGTGTACACTCTGGTAGGAAAGGTAAATCGTTGTGTAGATCATGAAGGTCAAATGGGTAATCAACATCAACGTCTAGAATGTATCCCATTGGATCGTCTTTCTTTAGTTTTTCTAGATCAACAGTATCTGGAGTAACCCACTGAAATCCACCATAAGGAAGGGAGTGGCACATAGCCCACCCGTATTGGTTGTTGGCATCATCATAGGTAATAAACTGCGATGGTTTCTCAGAATCATAGGTTTCCATGTATTTATTGTTAGCTTCAGCATACCGATGAGACACCTGGCATATGCCTCCACGTATTCCAGACTCGATTAGAAGAATCTGATCGTAATCCTGTAGCAATTCCAGTTCAATGCCTGTGTAAAGGAGCATTGCCTCGAAACTTAAACCAGGCGAAGTTAAAAAGTGTGCAGCATCCACTCGGTGTGTTTCTAGTGTTTTGCTTCTAAACGTTTCAAAGCTGTCTGCAAGAAGGAGTACATCTGATGTTAGGTAGAGGTCACTATATTCCCCTAGAGTTTTAATGTTGAACTGATTCCAGACATTTTTGGCATGTTCATAGTCTTCTTGACTAACATCTTCTCGACTTAATTTGTTAAAGAATGCCTTTTTTGGAGGTAAACACGTTTCACTTAACTTTTCCCATGAGTCAATGTAGTCATAACAAAATACCCCTTTACGAGTCATGAGCATTGCATTTTCTTTTCCAAAGTACTTGTCTGTTTCAGGGTATGATGTTAAGTTGGAAACTAAGTTTTCCGAACTACTCGGCATTAACCGAAACGTGTCCACAAATCGAAGCTTAACATTTCCTACATATTTGGTAAAGGAAATGTACTTTTCTTTGGAGTTAGCGATAACATCCACTCTCTCAGTAGTACATCCCAATTGCTTTACAATAATATTTGCGTCGTAGCCACTCATATTATGTAGAAACACAGGAACGGGGTTACGTGTTTTACACCTCAAATTACAGTTATTGTGAGCACTTCCACGGTACTCCCCTGTAATGTGGCAGTGGTCTCGAACTTTCCAGTCCTCTTTGGTAAATGGTTTTTGACACAAATAACAGGTTTCAGAACATTGGAACTCTGATTCTTGATCCTGTGTTAAGGCCTTTGGAACATTTAAGCTGAAAATTCGATCAATTTCATTAGCTATTGAGATCAAACAGTCCATAAACTTTTCTGCAGCGTCAGGTCCACGATAAATAACAGGTTGACTTGGAAGGTTTGTCTTTATGTGTTCCACAGCAGGTGAGGGTTTAACGTATATACCAAAGCTCATAGGAACATGACTCTGGTATGGCACTGTATAACTTGCTTCAGGATTGGGTAAACATGTTTGATATGGTAAGAGTATACTTTCAAAATCTGCATAGATAACGTAAGGTATTCTCAGCATTTATTCAACATTTAAGAATTTGACAATGGGGTTTTTAATAGGCATTTCAACCCTAGCAATGTCATGCTGGACACACAAAGCTCTATGTTCTTTCAATTTTTCCATTCCTTGTTGACCATATCGATTATCGAAGTGAGTAAAACACCGTTTACACGTATATATCTTATGTCCATGGTGAGTAATCTGATGTCCTACTAGTTTATCAAAATCTTTGATAAAGACGTAGTGGTTCTGGCCGGATGATGAACTTAGCAGAAGGAGATCACGATGGTCTAGCAGCTCTTGATCCACAACCAGTCCAAATACATTTATGAATGAAATTTATTGCAGCCAAATAGCCATTGTTACATTCCTAAATATACATTACATTCATAATTATGCAATAATACCAAAATAATTTTAATGTCAAGATATTGTCATTAAGTTTCTTTGCTGTATTCTGTCACTGTTTTAGTTCTCTTCTTGCACGTTTCTATGTGATAACGTTCACAGCTCTCACCACATAGTGTACACTTGCAGTCTTCTTTTACTTCATGGTAGCGTGCCGTGGCACAGAGTTTGTGATGGAACCCATGTACGGCCATTCTTGTTAGCACATGTCGTAGCTCCTGGTTTGGTTCCGTCCATTTCCTCTCCATCATGGCGTCAGTTGTGTAGAATTCCGGCCATATTTCTTCGCACTTCTTTCTTCTTTCCTTCAGAATCTCCGTGCTTTGTCGTGTGGATGGTAATAAATGCCTATGCCTTATGTCCTCGATGTGATATGTTTCCTTTGTAAGTACGTATACCAATCTTGATTGTGTGTTCATCGGGAGACATAGAGCTCTCTTCAGGTATCTTGCTTTGACTTTCTCTATGGTTCTTAAATCTGCTAGTGATAGCGCTTCCCAGACTAGTTCAATCCCATATGTTATTATCGGGCTTATGGCTGCGTGGAATATTTTCATTGCTGATTCTAGTGAGAGTTTGTGGAGATCCTTTATTCCATATGTGGCTCTAATAGCCGCTGTCGCTTTTTCTTTGATATGGATTCTGAATGATCTACCTGTCGTTTGAAGTGTGATACCTAAGTATTTATATGCGTGTACTACTTCAAGGTGTCTGCCTTTGAATTTTATTCTTTCATTTTCTGCTACTCTTCCGCCTTTTCTGAAGGTTACTTGCATTGTCTTGCTCTCATTTATTTGCAAGGAGTTTTCTTCCGCCCATGTCTCAAGGTTGTTGACAGTCTGTTGAAGACTCGTTAGGCTGGTTGAACCTAAAACCATGTCATCTGCGTACATGTGCAGTGAAGTTTCTTTGTTGTGTTCTATTATTTGTATTATGTCAGATGTCAATATGTTGAAAAGAATGGGGCTGATTGGGTCCCCTTGCATGACTCCGTTTGTCTGTACTATGTCCTTTGAGACTGATATTCCATCGCTTATGTTGACTACGTTGAAGGTCAGTATGTTCCTTAATAGAACAGTGATGCTGTGTTCGTTTCCAATCATATGTGCCAGTTTCTTTAGCAGTTTCTCTCTGCTCACGAGATCGAAAGCCTTTCTGTAGTCGATGAAAACTGTGAAGTATTTCCCCTTCGGATGTCTTAATGCCTGTTCTATCTCTTCTAGTAAATTTCTGATCGCCTGGGTGGTGTTCCGTTGTCGTCTGAAACCGTACTGCTGTTCTGGTATCAGGTGGTCTGTCTCTTTCACCAATCTGTCCGTTATGAGTTTTGAGAATATTTTGAGGTCATTATTTTCCAGGGCGATGCCTCTGTAGGAGTTGGGGTCTGCTGTGTCTCCTTTTCCTTTATATATTACTTTTATGGTAGATCTTCTCCATGCTTCTGGAATTTGTCCCCTTTCCAAGCATTTGTTGAACAATTCTGTCCAAGCCTCTGTGAGCCAATTCTCCGTGGCTTTGATTTGTTCGTTGTAGATCCCATCAGGGCCCGCTGCTTTGTTGTTTTTCGTCTTGATAATTGCGTTTTTAACTTCCTCTTTGGTTAAGATGATGTTCTCAGCTCTGGTTCCAGTGCTTGTGCTTGGGATGGTTTCTGGCGTCGTTCGCTGAACGTTGAGAATGTCAGAGAAGTGGTTTTCCCATGTGTCCATTTGAATTGTTGCGTTAAAGGTACTTCTTTTGTTGGAAAGGGCGATAAATGGATTCTTAATTGCTTCTTCTGCTATGCGCGCTGCTTCTTTTTCTGTGTGTTGGTTTTTCTTTTCTATCAGCATTTTCTTGTATATTTTCCTTTCTGTTGAGTATTCTTCGAGAGCTTCTCTTTGATTGCTGTCTCTAGCTCTATGTAGTGCTTGCAAGGTTGTTCTACGTTGTATGTAACATTCTACGTCGAACCACGGCTTAGCCTTTCTTTCCTTGTGTGGTATTGCTGCGGATTTAATGATTTCCTTGATTGCAGTGACTGCCTCGTCCAGGTTGTTTTCACTTATTATGACCCTGGTTTTGGTTATTTCAGTACTCAGATTGTGGATAGCCTCTGTGTCAATTTTCCTCGTGAGTTTTTGCATTCGGGTGCTTGTTTGAGTTTGTGCACCTGTTTGTCTTAAAGTTAGATGTGTTCTGATTGGTATGTGTTTTCTGAGCGGGGTGTCCGCTGAAGTCCATAGTGCTTCTTGTTTCCCTGGTGTTAAGTCTCTTCCTTTTGTGAAGATTAAATCTATTGCACTTTTGCCGTTGTGTGCGAAGTATGTCATGAGATCTCGTTTGTTCACCAGCTTATAACCCTCCACTTCCATCAGTTCCAGTATTGCTTCGCTCTTTCGTCCTGGTTTATCCAGTCTGCAGTTTAAGTCTCCTGCAATTATTACATTTTGCTCTTTCTCGACATATGTAATGATTTTAACTAGCACTTCCGTCGCGTCTTCCAGTGTGGCTTGAGGTTGTATGTATAAGCCTGCGATTGTGATGTGTTTTGTTGTGATGATGACAATGTTTTCTTCTTTGTAAATGTTCTTTACTTTGCCAATGTGGTTATTGTATAGGCATGTAACGCCTCCAAAGGGTCTTCCTTTTTCTTTCTGTTGTGCTAGTGCGTGTGTATTGTAATAGCCGGGTATATCCAATGGTTTTGTGAGGAATGTTTCTGTTAAAATGATTATATCTTCGTTAAATATTGCTCGTTGTGTTGAGAGCCGTGTGACGTTTGTCAGTCCTTCTACATTCCATAGCAAGGCTGTTAACTTGGTATCATTGTCTGTACTGGGTCTTTCCGTGGTGTTCGAGGAGTATACTTTCTGTTTGCCTTTGAAGTTATTGCCTTCGAAATCGAAAAGTTCTGTATATTACTCTGTCTGGCCAGAGATTCGCCTGCATAACTGACTCCCTTTCCCCTATGGGCACACCGATTTTAAAGGCCTTGTTTGTGCCGCGAGAGGGGAGTTGTTCACAGCTGATTATCGTGTTGATTCCGTTTTGGGTGAGGTGATCTTTGATATCCTCTTCGGTTGTGTCGGGGTCTAGTCTCCCTACGAAGATCCAGGCTGATTGTGGTGCTGCTCTTAGTTTGCCTACTGCAGAACCTCCCATGCCGAGTTGTGGGGGTCTTCTTGGGATGACGCCTTGTCTTCTCGTCTCTTCTTGTGTTGTGGTGTCATGATTGGTGTTTCTGTTGGGTAATCCTGGCCATTCTTTGTTTGATAATGACCTGGCTTGGTATTGGTGGTTATCCTTATTTGGTGTTTCTGGTGTGATGGTTAGTGAGTTTGATGGTTGTTCTGTTTCTGTTGTTGCGGTGTTGTCCTGGCTTCTATGGTGGTCTTGTTTCCCTTTTTTTGCTAGTATTTCTGCCTGTTGCAGCTGTGTCTCTAGGATGAGCGTCATTTTTTTCATGAGGGTTTCTGATATCTCTTCGAGTTTTTCCTTGATATCTTCACAGGATTGCTTATTTTCTATGGCTATCTCCTTTACCTCATGGTTTATTTCTTGACTGTTTGGTGTCGATGGGGGAAGACCGTGCGATTGCAGGCGTGTTCGACAGGTCTCACACATCCATAAAAGCGATCTCTTTTTTGAGTGTAGGGCGTTGAATTCTGTTGTTGTCATAGGTGTGCATTCCTTGTGGAACCAGCTGTTGCAGCCTCCATCACAGCATACTGCGGTTTCTTCTTTCGAGATTTCCGATTCGCATTTCGTGCATAGGCCAGGTTTGTTTTGCCTATGATCCATTGTGGGTTGCCGTGGGTTGCTATGGCGTTGATATGTAGGCGTTTTGTTGGCCTGTGTTTTGAGAAATGTTCTATTTTGTGCTCCTTTGCTCTATATTATATTGTAGTCGCTCTCTGGCCAACCTGCTGTATTATGTATGCAACCTCCTGTTGCCTGGGAATGACTATTTGAACTTGGGTCACGGGTTTGTACCTTATGATGTTTGTGATTTATCAGTGAATGTTTGCTTGTATTTATAACAGGGAGATGTTTGCAGTCCGTAATGAGTTACTGCAAATGTTTTCTAGCATTTGTAGCAGGAAGGCGTTTGCATTCCGTTATGGGTTGTCGTACACGACTCACTTTGTGTAAATGTATCGTCTGTTGTAAGGCATTTAGCGAGGGATTGTTCTTCAAATATGCGGTTTGTAAATTGTTGTGTTTTGACCCACCTAACCTCACTAATACATTCAGTATTTTTAGTGCCGGATTGCTTCTTAATTACCTTTAGTACTGTTGTTTCCTTATTGTCCTCAGCAGAAGTAGCCTCTCTTAGCTACGTAGCACCCTTTTGAATTGTGTAAAACTTCGGTTTACCTTTTAAACGTTCGAAAATCTTGGAGCCAAAGGACGGCACGTTGTCAGATATGAGATTCACTGTATACATTTATGGATATGCCGTTGGCTTTCTCAAATTTGGGAATGTCAGCTAATGACGTAGGAAACGATATCACTGAAAAATCTTACTTGTTTTCCAGGGCCTTGTATTTACTAACGAGTTCAGCTTTCGTTTTAACCAGTTTTGCTAAAATGGCATACATAAAACACTTTTCATCCTTTAAGTTTTGAGGATTAACGCAGGCTTTTCTTGCTTTTATAGCTGCAGGTAATGGAATTGTACTTATTTATTTTCAATCGTACTCCTTCCACTGCTAAGAAAGCCCAATTACTGCCTTTTAGCTCAGACTCCTCCATTTCCGTAGTTAAATTTGTAAATTGTGTTTCCAAGGAACTACTTAAGTCCGTTCCCAAAAATAGGGCCTGATTTCGTGTTTTAAAAGCACGATCTGTAATTTCATTGGTAGATGTATGAATGAATCTACATTCAGCCACAAGATTAACTTTTATCAACTTGTGCATTGCTAGTTCTTTCTGCATAGCTTGTATTATTTGCTGTTTGGACTCTTTAAGGTATGAATTTAAATCCTTGCACGTATCGCAACGAATGAAATAGGATTTAAGACGACCTTCAAAAGATGTCTCATATTCAATAAGTCCATTTTTGTCAGGGACCAATGACAGTAGGTAATGTTTTGTAGGCTCTGCTTTTTGTCTTTTAGCTGCCGACACAACATTACAACATTCTTCATGACGACGTCCATTGTACACATTGTTGAATGTACTACCACAGGTCTTGCACTCATGAAATTCACCACACGATACTTCATGTCGCTTCCTATGATAGTCCCGAAGAAAAGTTTTTCCTCACTCTTTACACATTTAGCTAGGAATGGGTTCTTCTATTATGAATGTTGATTTCTGCAAACAGCTGCTTACTGCGTATCACAGGGCTAGAGGTTGGTCGGTGAGACGGTCTTTCACGATGTGAACACCATGAGAGGTAGTAGTCAACTGGTGATATTCTTGTTAAGGGTCCTCTAATATACCCCTAGTCTAGACCAACAGCTCTTTACAGCGTATGACAAGGCTGTAGACTGGACAGTGAGACGGTCTTTCGCGATGTGAACACTGTAACAAGTAGTAGTCAACTGATTATATACTTGCTAAGGGTTCTCTAATATACAATAGTCACGACCAGCAGCTACTTACTGTGTAGTACAAGGCTGTACATTAGTTGTTTTGTCAATCATTCACGATGTGGTCACTGTGAGTGGTGGTAGTCAACTAATGATATTCTTGCTAAGGGTCCTCTAATATACCCCTAGTTAAGGGTAACAGCTGCTCACTGCTTATGACAAAGCTAAAGACTGGTTGTTTCAACGGTCTTTCACAATGTAAACACTGCGACAGGTAGTAGTCAACTGAAAATATTCTTCAACTCAAACAATTGTTATTTCAATTCCTGCTTCCGCGCGAAGCGCGGGAGCAAGCGGGCCATCGGCTAGACTAGTAGCCCTTAGGCCTTAGGAATTTAATTATTGAAATTTATTTTCTTATTGTTGGTGTACGTCATGACGTACGTATGGGTTGTATAAGGATGGCGCAGAGGTCACCCCAACCAACAAAGCGGCCCACCAGGGAGGGCCCCCCATCACACCGCACCCCTCTCGGGCCGGCATCCTGCTAGTCCCCCATTTATTTGTCACAGCAATGTACATTCATAGTGATAATTTTTTTTTTACAATGGTTAAACAAGGGTAAACAGTTTACAATTTTGACACAATATTGGATGGTGGTTTTAGTTCTTTTCTTTGGTATAATGTTTTCTGTCATTGCAGAGTAGTGTCTTTCTTATTACACTTATTACATTATTATGGCACATATTCACTTCACTGGTTGTTGTGTGACTGACGGTGGTTTTCACTATTTTCTGGAGACGGAGCATTTCAGTGGGCATAAAGAAAGAAAAGAAAATGTAAATATATACATATATATATATATATATATATATATATATATATAGCAAATTGGTACGGAGATGTGGCAATACAGTTGTAGGATGTAAGTTTGGGCAGGCTGTACGCCTATGGCTCACTGAGCTTCCAAATGACCGAAAAGTCGCCAACCCAAAGTGTGTGTTTTTATATTTTAACAAAAAGGGGAGGTTGATATTGATAGATAGTGGGCTGGGGGCGGGGTATTAGTTTAGTAGGGTACATTCAAGGAAGTTAGGTGATTGGCGGTGGGAATAGGTGTGAATTTGCTGGGGTGCGGTTGTCGTCGAGGATGGCTTGGGCAAGGGGTGAGATGGTGAGGACTTCTATGAGAAAAGGTAAGTTATCTATACTAGCTTTGGTTAAATATTTGAGGCGAAGTTTATGGATAGTTGCAAGGATAGGCAGAAAGGAATACAGGGCTGTGAAATCTGCTGAAGGTGTGTCGTAGGGGAGGTGATGGGCTAGGCGAAGGGCATGTCTGTCTAGTTTACAAAGATTAAAATAAAGAGGGGGGGTCTGCGGTGATCCAGGATATCGAAGCGTAGAGAAGGACAGGGCGAATGAAAGTCTGGTAGATCTGTAAGATTTGGGGGGCTTTGAGGCCCCAGGTGTGGCCTTTAAGTTTCCGGGTGGCTGCTAGCCGGTGATAGGCACGGCGGTAGATGTTTTGGAGGTGGTGATTCCATTTAAAATTATTTTGAAAGGTGATGCCTAGGTAGGTTATGATGTTTGTTTCAATAAGGGGAAGGGAGTGAAGGGTGAGTTGGATTTTGTTGCGTGGTCGGCAAATGCGGGCTTTTCGACGGAAGACGATGAATTGGGTTTTACGAGGGTTTAAAGGTAATGTGGGAAACGTTAAACCAGTCTTGAAGTCTATCTAGGTAAGCTTGTAGGAGTCTGGTAAGGCGGGGGGCTGTAGGTGCTAGGCCGAGTATTGCTAAATCGTCTGCAAACTGGTAGAGGCGTAAGAGAGTGGGAGGGTGGGGTATGTCGTGTGTGAAGAGGAGATAGAGAAGGGGTGAAAGGGGCGATCCCTGTGGGACGCCGGCTCTGAGAGGGAAAACATAGGAATGTGCATTGCGCAAACGGATGTAGGCGGTGCGATAGTGTAGAAAGTTGTAGATGAGTCGAATAATAGAAGGGGGAGGGAGAAATGACGGAGTTTGAACATAAGAACTGGTAAATATACTGTATCGAAGGCTTTTTCAATGTCAAGGCATATGAGAGCGGCTGTGTGTCGAGGTTTTAGGTAAGCGTTAATTGAGGAAGTGAGGTGAAAGAGGTGATCCTGGGTTGATCGTCGTTTGAGAAAACCGGCTTGGGACTCTGGGATGAGGTGTAGGGTTTCCAGATAGGTGGACATACGGCGGGCAAGGATAAGTTCAAATATTTTGGAGAGTACAGGGAGTAGGCTGATGGGTCGGTAAGAGTGTAGGTCGGAGGGGGGTTTGTTAGGTTTTAAGAATAGCTGGATAGAGGCTTTGCACCAGTGGGCTGGGTAAAAGCCGGTATATAACATGGTACTGTATATGAGACAAAGAATATGGAGAAAGGGGAGGGGGGCTTCTTGAACATGTCTGTATGTAAGCGTGTCGGTCCCTGGTGAGGTTGTTTTACGTCGGTGTAGGATACGGCTGATTTCCTTTGGAGTGATAGGGTGGTTTAGAGGGTGATCGTATTGAATTTGGGGAAAGTGGTCGAATGAGGGGAGGAGGTCGGGAGTGTGGGTTGGGTTGTTTAATCGATGGATAAGTAGATCATTTGGATTACAGAATTTAGGATTTTGGACGGGGGAAAAGACAGAGTGGAAATGGGTAGCAAACATGTTGGCTTTTTCTTGAAATGAAGTTGGCACTATGTTATCTGATCGTATAGGATATGTAGGGGAAGGAGGTTGGGTATTCGTCAGTCGTCGGAACGTAGGCCAAAATTTGGAGGCATCGGGGGTATCGGAGAGTCGCGTACAGGTATTAGTCCAGTATTTGCGTTTTATAGCATTTATACAGTATATGATTTGGCATGGCGATGGTGAAGTCGATGTTGGTGTAGGCCAGCCGGGTCACGAGTGCGGATATATGTACGGTAAGAGTCATGGGAGAGACGGAGGAGTTTCAAGGCTTTTGGAGGTAATGGCAGTTTAGTTGGATGGCGGGAATGGCGAGGGATATAAAGGCGATCGGCAGTCAGGAGGGCAGATTCTGCTTCTACTATAAGGATTTGGAGATTGGGAAGGGAGGTTGGTGGTGTGGTTGTTTCTAGGAGTGAGGTGATGGTGTTTCGGTAGGCGTTTCAGTTGGTTTTCTTATATTGACGGGCGGGAGGGGGGCGATTTGAGTCTGTTGAACGGGGAAATATGTTTGGTATGGATATGAGTGCAGGAAGATGGTCGCTTCCGTTATGAGGTAGGAGTTTGACTTCAGGGTTGGCACAGAGGGTGGTAGGCATGAGGATGACATCCGGGGTTGAATTTGTGTGGGGAATGGTGTGCGCTGGGAAGGGAACCAGCACTCCTCGGGTCTGACGTAGCAAATTTTGAAAATTGTTATTATCTGTTACATTGTATGAATTTATATTATCTGCGGCTAGTATGTAATTGGTGAAGGTACGATCGATATGTTGTAAAAAATCTATAGGAGGAGGGGTTCGAGGTGATAAATAAAGAGTGACTATGGTAAAAGTTTTGGATGGCGCGAAAATTTCCAGAATGAGATATTCTGAAAAGTTGCGTGGCCAATTATAGAAATGCTGTTTGACTGTTAACTTATGGTGTACTCCAACTGCTACACCTCCCCGAGCCGCACCAGACGGCCTATCTGCACGATAGATAGTGAACGGGGGCAAGTGCAGCTGTTGGATAGGGTTGAGAAAAGTTTCATTTAGAATAAAAATTTCCGTGGAGTGCTGATTGATGGCAAACTCAAAGGTGACCCGGTTGGCACGCAGAGAACGGATGTTGTCATAGTAAATTTGTAAAGTCATCTTAGCTTATAGGTGGAGCACTGGCAAGGGGGAAGAATGCATAGTGCATTCTATTCCCTGCATAAGCAATATCTACATGGGTATGGAACACCAACCGGGCTGCCATTTGAATGTGTTGGGTGATGAGGGGACGGTGGAATGGGAGACAGTTTTGCAATACCATGGACATGAACCTAATAATATTTTCTGTACTAGGGGAGGGGAGGGTAGAAGATGGAGCAGGGGTGGGGAGGTCTTGGGAGATCACTGGGATAACGGTTTCTGGTTCGGCAGGAGTTGGGGGAGGTCTGTTTTTGCACTTGTAGCTGAAGGCTGGATGGGGGAGGGTACAATTTATACATTTTGGGTTTGCACGGTTATTACACAAAGATGTTGGGTGGTCCAAACTGCATATGCCACATACCTGGGGTTGCACACAAGGTGCTCCTGGAGCATGATCATAGCGTTGGCATTTCTCGCACCTCATCCTTTGAGGGCCTGAAGCGCGGGAAGGCTCAACGCGGTGACGCCTAGCATATATTAATGCTCAGTCTCTCAGAAGTGCATCCAGAGTGGCAGTGTCCCGGCTTAGGATTCTGACGAGCGTCGTGGGTCCCGCGTTGTTTTTAATGCGGATGGCTCTGAAGATGGTATGTCCTTGTTGGGTTAGTTGCTGGACCACTTCATCATCAGTGTACAGCTGGTCGACTCCGTAGATCACCACTGATAGTAGGGGGGTGGGGCGGGAGGGGGGCATAGGGGCGGGAAGGTTGAAGGTTGGATAAATTGGTGGCCTGCGTGCGAGGTCCAAATTGGGCTAGTCCTATTGTGTGCACCAGATGGTGGTAGAATGGCTGCGCTGTTTTGATATTATAGCCCTCTTTAGTTTTCTGGAGTTCAAGTTGGTATGATTGGAGGTCGGGGGTGAAGGAAGATATGATCGTGTATAAGGAACGAGGGTTTGCCTTAGCAAGATCCAGATTGGTTAGTTTGATAATATAAAATTGGGCCGGTGGAATGGGGCAAGGTGTCACCTGGCTTCTTTGGCGTACTTGCGGGTGCAAGGCTGGATTTTTAGCCATCTCAGCGAAACTGCGAAGGTTGCCTGGCATGTATGTAGGTACTGCTGGTTGTGGGAATAGTGGAAGGTCTGTATTTGAAGATCGAGCAGTCGTGGGCAAGAATTCAATGCCACTCGGTGTACCTGTGTCTGGTGTAGTTGACGTGGATCCTGAAGATCTGGATTCATTGCCACATACGCGCTTCCGTTGATGGTCAGGGCTGATGGAATCTTCTGGTCTTCGTGCACATTTGATTTGGGTCTGCTCCATTTGATTCAGTTCTGGAGGGTCGAAGATACTCGCACGCCTTCCACTTATAGGCGGCGGAGGTGATTCGCCCGACATCACAGATGATAATAATAAGTCACTGAACTGAACTGACACAAGACCTTCCTCGTTGATGTTTGTTGGTAACTGACGTAGCACTTTGAGCACAGATTTGAGCAGAGTTTCCGGCACTTAAGAAGTAGACAGTGAGTGAAAAAAAAAATATTCTTAAACCATACTCAAGGTTATCAGGTACTTACTGCATATCAAAAGGCTGTACACTCATGTGTTACAGTCTTTTTTTGCTAAAGGCCCTCTATATTCCCTACACAAGGTATACATGTTAGTTCTAGCCACTTAGTGGTTAATTGTATAATAAACTTAAATACACAGCATATATGAGCACGTTTTCACTCAGTAAAACTTTACCAAATAGTCAAATGCGACACGCAAAGTATGTTGCCGCTATCTAGCGGAGACTATGAGAACTACTTGAACGACCAGCATACTACCTAGCGCTCCATTTCAACACTCGCTCACTGAACGACCAGCATGCTATCTAGCGGTCGATAGCAATACTCACTCAACTACCAGCCTGCTACCTATCGGTCAATATAACAACTCACTCAACTACCAGCATGCTACATGGCTTTTTTGTCAGTTTTTTGTTGGCTTTTGTATTAGCTCTTACATATTTGCTCTTGCTTGTTGGGGCTTATTTGGTCTTGTAAAGTATGTCAGTCCTTTTTATGGCTGCATAATGCTTACAGCCATGTTTGTAAGCAGCAACAACAACAACAACAACACACAAAATTCAAAAAAATCGAAAGTACTCTAAGGTTTATCAATGACTCTCAACTCTTACACTTACCTCTATCCCATGCCTAGTCAAAAAAGTAGTGTATTTTTCAAATTTTTCAAAAAAATATTTGGAAAGTAGGCTATATCATTAAACTAAAAATCCTGAAAAGACATATGTTAACTCCAACACCTACTTCTATACCACTCTCAGTCCAAAAATAGTGTATTTTTCAAATTTTCCAAAACATATTTCCAAAATGGGTTATATTTCCAAAATTAGAAAGTTTACAAAAATTTTTGTTTGACCACCGTACCAAGTCCCAGGTCTCTAGGACAAAAAATAAATTTTTAAAATGGGTTTTATTTCCAAAATTAGGAATTTTACAAACACATTTGTCTGACGTAAATCAATGGTCCTTACCCCCTCTACCCCCATACTAAGTTTCATGTCTCTAGGACAAAACAAAATTAATTTTGAAAATAGGTCACTATTTTGGAAACTAGGAATTCTACAAAAAAAAGTTTGTTTGACATAAATGAAAGGTCCCTACGCCCTCTACCTGTAAACCAAGTTCCAGGTCTGTATGACAAAAATGAAGAAAGTTCAATTGGGAAAGTAGGCGATTTTTCATAAAACCAAACATTCTAAAAAGTGTTCTATGGGCTTAAAACAATGACCCTATGTCCTTTATTTTTTATAATAAAACGTTTTTATTTTTAACATTTTTTTGAAAAAAGTTCAATTTTGAAATTTTTATATTTTGGAAACTAAAGAGTTTACAAAAAAATGTTGTTTGACATAAATGAATGGCCCTGACCCCATCTACCACCAAAATAAATTTCAAATCGCTAGGACAAAAAATAACAGTAGTGGAGTAAGGCCGATTCTAACGTACCCGGTGGCGCTCGGCTACGCTGATTTTGTGGATATCTTTGCGAACCCATGATCGAGAGAGCGTCAGCCTGAATAATTTGATATGTTGCATGTCAAATTCCGATCATGGGTTCGCGAGATATGAATAAGCAAAACGTGTGTACTAACTTTTTGAGCACCTTGTGAGTTAGAATCGGCCTTACTCCACTACTGTTATTTTTTGTCCTAGCGATTTGAAATTTATTTTGGTGGTAGATGGGGTCAGGGCCATTCATTTATATCAAACAACATTTTTTTGTAAACTCTTTAGTTTCCAAAATATAAAAATTTCAAAATTGAACTTTTTTCCAAAAAATGTTAAAAATAAAAACGTTTTATTATAAAAAATATAGGATATAGGGGTCATTGTTTTAAGCCCATAGAACACTTTTTAGAATGTTTGGTTTTATGAAAAATCGCCTACTTTCCCAATTGAACTTTCTTCATTTTTGTCATACAGACCTGGAACTTGGTTTACAGGTAGAGGACGTAGGGACCTTTCATTTATGTCAAACAAACTTTTTTTTGTAAAATTCCTAGTTTCCAAAATAGTGACCTATTTTCAAAATTAATTTTGTTTTGTCCTAGAGACATGAAACTTAGTATGGAGGTAGAGGGGGTAAAGACCATTGATTTACGTCAGACAAACTTGTATGTAAAATTACTAATTTTGGAAATATAGCCCATTTTCAAAATTTTATTTTTGTTGTCCTAGGGACGTGAGACTTAGTATGGGGGTAGAGGGGGTTAAGACCATTGATTTACGTCAGACAAACTTGTATGTAAAATTCCTAATTTTGGAAATATAGCCCATTTTCAAAATTTTATTTTTGTTGTCCTAGAGACCTGGGACTTGGTACGGTGGTAGAGGGAGCCAAGGCCATTCATTTATGTCAAACAAACATTTTTGTAAACTTTTTAATTTTGGAAATATAACCCATTTTGGAAATATGTTTTGGAAAATTTGAAAAATACACTATTTTTGGACTGAGAGTGGTATAGACGTAGTGTTGGAGTTAACATATGTCTTTTCGGGATTTTTAGTTTAATGATATAGCCTACTTTCCAAATATTTTTTTGAAAAATACACTACTTTTTTGACTAGGCATGGGATAGAGGTAAGTGTAAGAGTTGAGAGTCGTTGATAAACCTTAAGAGTACTTTCGATTTTTTTTTGGAATTTTGTGTGTTGTTGTTGTTGCTGCTGCTTACAAACATGGCTGTAAGCATTATGCAGCCATAAAAAGGACTGACATACTTTCCAAGACCAAATAAGCCCCAACAAGCAAGAGCAAATATGTAAGAGCTAATACAAAAGCCAACACAAGCCAACAAAAAACTGACAAAAAAAAGCCATGTAGCATGCTGATAGTTGAGTGAGTTGTTATATTGACCGATAGGTAGCAGGCTGGTAGTTGAGTGAGTATTGCTATCGACCGCTAGATAGCATGCTGGTCGTTCAGTGAGCGAGTGTTGAAATGGAGCGCTAGGTAGTATGCTGGTCGTTCAAGTAGTTCTCATAGTCTCCGCTAGATAGCGGCAACATACTTTGCATGTCGCATTTGACTATTTGGTAAAGTTTTACTGAGTGAAAACGTGCTCATATATGCTGTGTATTTAAATTTATTATACAATTAACCACTAAGTGGCTAGAACTAACATGTATACCTTGTGTAGGGAATATAGAGGGCCTTTAGCAAAAAAGACTGTCTAACACATGAGTGTACAGCCTTTTGATATGCAGTAAGTACCTGATAACCTTGAGTATGGTGTAAGAACATTTTCAGTTGACTACTACCTGTCGCAGTGTTTACATTGTGAAAGACCGTTGAAACAACCAGTCTTTAGCTTTGTCATAAGCAGTGAGCAGCTGTTACCCTTAACTAGGGGTATATTAGAGGACCCTTAGCAAGAATATCATCAGTTGACTACCACCACTCACAGTGACCACATCGTGAAAGATTGACAAAACAACTATTGTACAGCCTTGTACTACACAGTAAGTATCTGTTGGTCTTGACTATTGTATATTAGAGAACCCTTAGCAAGTATATAATCAGTTGACTACTACTTGTTACAGTGTTCGCATCGTGAAAGACCGTCTCACTGTCCAGTCTACAGCCTTGTCATACGCTGTAAAGAGCTGTTGGTCTAGACTAGGGGTATATTAGAGGGCCCTTAACAAGAATATCACCAGTTGACTACTACCTCTCATGGTGTTCACATCGTGAAAGACCGTCTCACCGACCAACCTCTAGCCCTGTGATACGCAGTAAGCAGCTGTTTGCAGAATTCAACATTCATAATGGAAGAACCCATTCCTAGCTATATGTGTAAAGAGTGTGGAAAAACTTTTCTTCGGGACTATCATAGGAAGCGACATGAAGTATCGTGTGGTGAATTTCATGAGTGCAAGACCTGTGGTAGTAAAACAAGTCGATAAAAGTTAATCTTGTGGCTGAATGTAGATTCATTCATACATCTACCAATGAAATTACAGATCGTGCTTTTAAAACACGAAATCAGGCCCTATTTTTGGGAACGGCCTTAAGTAGTTTCTTGGAAACACAATTTACAAAGTTAACTACGGAAATGGAGGAATCGGAGCTAAAAGGCAGTAATTGGGCTTTGTTAGCAGTGGAAGGAGTACGATTGAAAATAAATAAGTACAATCCTTTGGGTGGTAGCACATATATTCCATTACCAGCAGCTATAAAAGCAAGAAAGGCCTGCGTTAATCCTCAAACCTTAAAGGATGAAAAGTGTTTTTGTATGCCATTTTAGCAAAACTGGTTAAAACGAAAGCTGAACTCGTTAGTAAATACAAGGCCCTGGAAAACAAGTAAGATTTTTCAGTGATATCGTTTCCTACGTCATTAGATGACATTCCCAAATTTGAGAAAGCCAACGACATATCCATAAATGTATTTGGACTGGAAAAAGACAATAAATTGTTTCCTCTAAAGGTTGTGGATCAAGTGCTGCTAGACCATCGTGACCTCCTTCTGGTAAGTTCCTCATCCGGCCAGAACCACTACGTCTTTATCAAAGATTTTGATAAACTAGTAGGACATCAGATTACTCACCATGGACATAAGATATATACGTGTAAACGGTGTTTTACTCACTTCGATAATCGATATGCTCAGCAAGGAATGGAAAAATTGAAAGAACATAGAGCTTTGTGTGTCCAGCATGACATTGCTAGGGTTGAAATGCCTATTAAAAACCCCATTGTCAAATTCATAAATGTTGAAAAAAATGCTGAGAATACCTTACGTTATCTATGCAGATTTTGAAAGTATACTCTTACCATATCAAACATGTTTACCCAATCCTGAAGCAAGTTATAGAGTACCATACCAGAGTCATGTTCCTATGAGCTTTGGTATATACGTTAAACCCTCACCTGCTGTGGAACACATAAAGACAAACCTTCCAAGTCAACCTGTTATTTATCGTGGACCTGACGCTGCAGAAAAGTTTATGGACTGTTTGATCTCAATAGCTAATGAAATTGATCGACTTTACAGCTTAAATGTTCCAAAGGCCTTAACTCAGGATCAAGAATCAGAGTTCCAATGTTCTGAAACCTGTTATTTGTGTCAAAAACCATTTACCAAAGAGGACTGGAAAGTTCGAGACCACTGCCACATTACAGGGGAGTACCGTGGAAGTGCTCACGATAACTGTAATTTGAGGTGTAAAACACGTAACCCCGTTCCTGTGTTTCTACATAATATGAGTGGCTACGACGCAAATTTTATTGTAAAGCAATTGGGATGTACTACTGAGAGAGTGGATGTTATCGCTAACTCCAAAGAAAAGTACATTTCCTTTACCAAATATGTAGGAAATGTTAAGCTTCGATTTGTGGACACGTTTCGGTTAATGCCGAGTAGTTGGGAAAACTTAGTTTCCAACTTAACATCATACCCTGAAACAGACAAGTACTTTGGAAAAGAAAATGCAATGCTCATGACTCGTAAAGGGGTATTTTGTTATGACTACATTGACTCATGGGAAAAGTTAAGTGAAACGTGTTTACCTCCAAAAGAGGCATTCTTTAACAAATTAAGTCAAGAAGATGTTAGTCAAGAAGACTATGAACATGCCAAAAATGTCTGGAATCAGTTCAACATTAAAACTCTAGGGGAATATAGTGACCTCTACCTAGTATCAGATGTACTCCTTCTTGCAGACAGCTTTGAAACGTTTAGAAACAAAACACTAGAAACACACCGAGTGAATGCTGCACACTTTTTTACTTCGCCTGGTTTAAGTTTCGAGGCAATGCTCCTTTACACAGGCATTGAACTGGAATTGCTACAGGATTACGATCAGATTCTTCTAATCGAGTCTGGAATACGTGGAGGCATATGCCAGGTGTCTCATCGGCAGTGGCGTAGCGTGAACTTTTGAGCTGGGGACGCCAAAGTTTTAAACGACAGTTAAACTAAGGAACAAATCAAAAAGCTAATATGAAAGACACTGTCACATACCTCATACAGTCTTGTACGTCAGCTCCATTCGTCTTTTCTTATTTTCTGCGAAAATGTCTATGATGTGTTCAAGAAATGCGGGGTCTGATGAAAGCTCACCTTATTTTTTTTTTTCAATTACCAATGAATTTAAACACGAATAGCGACAATTGCTCATAGAATTTCTAAGGTAGGTTTTAATTCTTTTCAGCGTGCTCATGCTGCGTTCACTACTAGCTGTAGTAGTTGGAATATTCAGTACGAAGCGTAGTAGTTTAATTACTTCCTGATAGATGGAGTCAAGACCGTTCGTAACAAAATATTTTAAAAGATCTTTCAGAGCTAATTGCTTTGTCTGATCTGCATAAACAATGTGAAGTTCATTTACTAATTAGTTAACATTAAAGAATGGGAACTGTTTTATCAAAAAATATAATTTGCTCTAGGGGAATGTTGCGGTGTATTCTTTAAACTTCATTTTCTTGTACTAACTCTATGAAATTTAGATGAGTACGATCTTCAAATCTACTTTTCATTTGAGCTGTTAGTGAATCTACTATTTCAAAAGACAGCCCTCTCAACGTGTTCTTTTGATTGCCATCATAAATTACGTTTTCATTCAACTGGGTGTATTTTTGAACGCATATGTCAGTGAGATCTTCATTTCTTAAGTTGTCTATGCTTTTGACGACAGCCTCTATCTCATTATGGCAAGTTACAATACTCACTGTCGATGACTGTAACAATTTGAAAATATGTTCAGTGTAAATGAAACAAGCTTCGAATACACATAGCAAATATACAAAAGTTGGGTCATCCATATGTCTTTTGAGACCAATGGCGCAGTTCACAGAATCGTCGTCCCATTCACTATTTTTCATCATCAATAATTTCATCAAAAATACATTACAATTCTTGGAAATGTTTAATAATGGTGAAAACTGCCCTCGAATGAAAATTCCATCTCGTATTGCTTGCTCGTGGAAGCTTAAATCCTCTTTTGGTCAACAAAACTATCCTTTTAGAAGATTTGCTGAAAAAACGGTGAAAAGCAGTCAAGGTATAGACAAACAAACGAACCTATTTTATTGTTTGTGAGCCATACAGAAGTACCAAATTTAATTGGTGGGCGTAACAATGGACGAAAAGAGCATATGGGCAAAACTGTTTCATTAGCTTTTGAACTCCTCCTTATCTGCCTGCCATTACAGCTGCGCCATCGTATGTCTGGCTTACGCCTTTTTTTCCATTTACTTCCCTGTCAAGTAAAACTTTGTGCACGACTTCTGACAATCCCGCAGCTGTTTTATTCTTGGACGCGTCATAGAATCCGACGATTCTCTCCTCTATTCTATCACCCACACAATGTCTAAATAGTATGCTCATCTGGCTCTTACATGACACGTCTAATGTCTCATCCGCTTGTATGGATAGAAAGGGGGCTTCATTTATTTCTGATTTGATTTTTTCATTTAATGCAATTGTTTTAACTTCTATCAAGTCATTTTGAATGTCTGGAGATGTTCCTTTTAATAATGATGATGACTGTAAATGGTCTCTAACTATCGATTCATTTTCAGCGAGCAGATTCAACAATTGCAAATAATTACCCTTGTTAATAGAACTTTCATCTTCTGTACGCCCACGGAAGGCTAGTTCTTGTGTACTGAGAAATACTACAGATTGAATGAGTCGTCGCGCATACTGCCTGTTTGAAGACACGATCTCATTATGTTTTACTGCTTGTAGTCGAGCAGCTTCAGAAAATAAATGCTCAATGCGAGTTTTACCTAGCAGATGATATGCTTCACAATGTAACAAATGGTGTTTTGAAGACTGCTGTTTTACAGCATTGTTAATTGAATTATTCAGGTCCGAAATTCCTTCTGTGCACCATTCATTATCTTTCGCCCCAAACATAAGGCAAACGTAACAAAACATTTTGTTTATTTCAACACACCCAGTTAGCCAGGAAAACCTGTCATACCAAGAAAACTGAAAACTCCGTGTGCGATTTTTACCAGCTTCTTTAATTGATAAATTTGGCTTTGGTCTTTTTGTTTTTAATTCACATCGCTGTTCATATGATAAAGTGCTCAAAGGAGTTGCCTTTAGAAAATTAATAACATTAGTGTCAGGTGAACTTACTTCAGTCATATTGGCAGCATTAAACACACTCAAGCACAATTAAAATTAACTACACTTCTACAGTTCGAACTAGTACTAGCGCAGCGATTGGGCTATTGAGTTAATAGAACAGTGATCATCTGATCATACGAAGTTTACGCCAGCCAAACGCCAGCGTACGGAAGCACTTCCCTTCCGAGAAGCAAGAATGAACTCGCTCATTCGCTGCAACATGGCCTGGCCAGGGTGGTACATCGCTCTTGACGCCAAGAAGTTCTGGCGTACAAGGAAACAAAGCACAGCAGTGGACCGCGGCTGGGCTAAGACTAGTTATATGGTAGGTGCGGAAATAAAATAACTAAGCGCCATGTAATATGCTAACGCCGCATTTATATAAAATAAAAACGATGTTATATTTTACTCTTTGATGAATACACATTCTAATTTTTAAATCAGGGAACGCCCGGCGTATCGGCGTATTATAGCGCTACGCCTCTGCTCATCGGTATGCTGAAGCTAACAATAAATACATGGAAAACCTATGATTCTGAGAAACCATCGCAGTTTATTACCTATGATGATGCCAACAACCAATACGGGTGGGCTATGTGCCACTCCCTTCCTTATGGTGGATTTCAGTGGGTTACTCCAGATACTGTTGATCTAGAAAAACTAAAGAAAGACGATCCTGTGGGATACATTCTAGACGTTGATGTTGATTACCCATTTGACCTTCATGATCTACACAACGATTTACCTTTCCTACCAGAGTGTACACAACCTAAGGATTCGTCTCTGAAAAAACTAATTCCTCATCTTGGAAATCAAAGGCGATATGTTGTTCACTACATGGCATTAAAACAGGCTTTAGATCATGGAATAAAATTGATAAAAATTCATCGTGTGTTAAAGTTTAAGCAAAGACCTTGGTTAAAGGCATACGTTGATTTTAATAACAACCTTCGAAAACAAGCCAAAAATGATTTTGAGAAAAATCTGTACAAATTATTCAACAATGCCATTTTTGGGAAGACAATGGAAAATATATGTAAAAGAATAGACATACCGTCTTGTGACTGACAGCAAAAAGGTAGAAAAGCTAATAGCTAAACCAACATTCATCGACAGAACAATTTATGGTCCTAACCTAGCTGCTTTCCACATGGTTAAACGTAACATTGTATTCAATAAGCCTATATATATTGGAATGTGTATACTGGATATTTCAAAAACTCTAATGTATTCCCACCACTATGATGTCCTGCTACCCTATTATGTAATGAACAATCTTAAACTCATGTATATGGATACCGACTCGTTCATTTATTTGGTTAACACCCCAGATGTATATCAAGACAAGTTGGATTTCCTAGAACACCTGGACACATCAGATTATCCTACTAATCACATATGTTACTCTACATCAAACAAGAAAACGTTGGGGAAATTTAAAGACGAGGCTTGTGGACAAATTATAAAAGCATTTGTTGGACTTAGAGCTAAAATGTACGCTTTAGACATAAATGGTAAAGAAATCAAAAAGATTAAAGGTATTAGCAAAGGTGTTGTCAAAAATTGTATAAGCTTTCAATGTAAAAAGAATACCAATGAACATTTTCGCTTCTAAACAACATGACATATCATCTATAAGACTAAACAAAATTGCTTTGTGTCCTGGTGATGATAAAAGAGTGATTAATGCTGATGGTATAGGTACACATGCCTATGGTCATTACTCAATCATTGACCATGCTTAAAGAGTTAAGTTATGAATTTCAAAATCTTCTGCCTGCAACTAGCAAATACATAAAACAATTTAGGAAATAAAACAATAACACTACAAAAATAAAAAAAATTGTATTCATAATCAAAAAAATAAATAGAAAACAAAATAAAAACAACTGTACAATTTATAACAAAAAAGAATATATATAAAATGTATTATGTGTAAATAGTGTACATGTATTTAAAATAAAAAATATTGTATGGACACTGCTTGTACATTTTTAATAACTACCCACCTCTCTGCACTCCTAATGCAAAATGAACATGTAAAACACAAATTGGAAAATCCATGTTTCCATATTGACAGAATAGAAAAAACATTAAACTGAAATTTTAAAAACTGTAAATGGGAATTTTGTAAATTGACAAATGTATAACAACAAATTGGAAAATCCATGTTTCTATATCATGATATTGAAAAACTTTAAACTGTCATTTTAAAATCTGTAAATGGGAAATTGTGAAATTAATAAATGTGTAAACAACAAAATGCAAAATCCATGTTTCCATATTATGAAATTGAAAAACTTAACACTGACATTAAAAAAAACTGAAAATGGGAAATTGGAAAATTAACAAATGAGAAAACAACAAAATGAAAATAAAAATACCCCGGTTGGGGTAGTGATCATGTTGTACAGTAGCCTATAAGACTAGCATAAGGATATTTGCATGTGCCCTTATATACTTTGTGTATGTGCATTAGCCTTTGGATTAGCGTAAGTTAGGTTTGGTAAAGTTAGGTTTAGTGAGGTTAGGTATGTGACCTTGTAGTTTACTCTTTTCGGAAAATGAAAAATGTAAAATCTAAAAATCTTAAATTTAAAATGTAAAAAAAAACTAAAATCTAAAATACAAAAAAAATGTAAAATGTATAATCTAGAAAATGTAAAATGAAAAAATCATTAAATCTAAAATGTTAAATCTAATTTCTTTAAATGAGGTTTCTGTGGGTTAGGTTAGGTTAGGTTATAACTAAGTTTATTATTTGTGCTCTCCCATTTGCTCTTACTTTTTGCTCCCACATTTTGCTCCTCACTTTTTGCTCCCACTTTTTTCTCACACAGTTTTGCTCCCAATTTTTGCTTTCATATTTCCTCACACTTTGAAGTTAGGTTATGTTAGGTTAGGTTAGGTTGGGTTATAACTAAGTTTATTATTTGTGCTCTCACATTTGCTCTGACTTTTTTGCTCACAATTTTTGCTCTCATTTTTTTTTTTTTTTTTGCTCGCACTTTTAAGTTAGGTTAGGTTATAACTTAGTTTATTATGTGTGCTCTGATGTTTGCTCTGACTTTTAAGTTAGGTTAGGTTATAACTAAGTTTATTATTTGTGCTTTCACATTTGCTCTCATATTTGCTCTCACTTTGAAGTTAGGTTAGGTTAGGTTAGGTGAAGTTAGGTTAGGTGAGGTTAGGTTAGGTTAGGTTAGGTGAGGTGAGGTTAGGTGAAGTTGGGTTAGGCAGAATGGTTGAGGTATGAATCAAAAGCCAGCTCTTATCAGTTTTGCCTCACAAGGCTGAGTGTACCCCGTTCCACTCCTGAGACCAGAAATTAAATTTCTTGGCAGAGCCGGGATTCGAACCTCAGGAATGACCGCCAAGAATGCTAGCCACTACACCAAGAGGTGGATAATATAAGGCTGGTCTTGATTATACATGATCAATTAATAATTACCTAATAATAATAATAAATATTCCATTCGGCAACTACACAGTCGACCTCTCCCTGTGACGTCATTGACAGTCTCAGGGCGTGGCGGCCATATTGCCCATTAGCCCCTGGCCCAGCTATGACGGACCCCTCCATAACAATAACATAGGGCTGGTTGCGCGTGGCGGCCATCTTGCCCATTAGCCCCTGTCCCAGCTTCGGCCTATATTACCTACTCCCATATTCCCTCAGTCGTGTTTACCCTGTTATAGTGTACGGACTGTAACCTCGTGGTGAACGTGACATGGCACAACGTCACCATTTGAACCCCGTTTTTCAGGGTGGAATACTCGGCTGCCTCGAATCAGGCCACACACATACCGAAGTCACCGTATCCTTGAATGTGCCACAAAGTGTCATTTCGTCATTTGTAGGCTTTGGGGACTATTTCGAGACACAGGAGATCTTAGTCGTAGGCCAGTACCAGGTCGACCAAGAGTAACCACCCCATAGCATGACCAATATCTAGCTTTAAGGCTAAATGTTCCGTTTTGTAGTTTGTAATTCTGACACCACGTAGTCGCATCAAAGTGTGTCAATTTCTTTTTTCAGTTTTCTCTTGAACGGAAGCTCATATTTGCGATCTGAAAACCACTATGTATACTAGAGTACAATTGAATTCACACTAATTCGATGCATTTTCCAAAATGTGAAAAACAAAAAAGTTACTAACAGTTAAGGGCCGACCACAGCGAACGAATTATGGTAAATATTCTTTTGTAAACCGTGCCATTGATAACTGGAACTCTCTGCCTGCCGCAGTCTTAGAGCCTTTCCCCAAACAAATAGGTGTGTTTAAGAGAAGACTGGCTATTTGTGTAAATACTCCAGTTTAATTGTTATTGAATTGTTATGTATAATTATTTATTTATGTGTATCCAATTTGCCACCGGGAGACACACCTCCAATTGCAAATAAATGAATGAGTATCAAACACCACCAGCAATGCTGCCGAAAATGATGTCTTTGTTGCAAAATTCACGGGAGGTAAGCAGATCAATCGAGGGAAACTAGGTTCCTTCACGCATAGAACCGAAGCTGCCGGGCTGGACTTTCAGTTGGGCCATCCTGGCACTATAAAACAATGAAATAAGTTTTGGAAAAAAAAACCTGCTGATCAGTTTGGAAGTTGGCGACCCCAATGGATTTCTGAGCTGAGTCCAGTTTTCCTCCTCTTTATCCATTACCTCTGGGGCACAACCGCTCCTCTTTTACTTTTCTATCTGCCTTTCATGCCTCTCCCTCCAACTCCCTCAATCCACATTCTTGAGGGCGTTTTTATTCCTTTCTTTGCCTTATTGTCCTTTTGTCATCTATTTCTTTTCCTAGTCTATTAGTGTGTAGTTAGTTTTACTTAGGCCTATAGATTATATTTTATTTTCATCTTAACCATTAGGGGCCGATAACTTACATGTTAAACCCCCCCTTAAAACAACAACAATCATCATCATTATTATTATTATTATCATCATCATGATCTTTATTTGAATTACAGTTATGCTGCGTGGAGCCTGGTAAGCATTGACATGTGCGGCTCCGTTTAAACTCAAGTTGCAGAATCAACCAAACAAGAAATCTGACAACACTGCATAGCTCTTATCAGCAAGTCTTACTAGTTCAGCAAGCTAGTGTATGTTTGCAGACTGGAGCTAGCGAAAGCATTAAAGCGTGTGTGTGTGTCTCTCTCTCTTTATAAAATCCATTATTTATTATAATATTATTATAACTTAGCAGTCATGACAGAGGTCCAGGTTCGATTTCAGCGCTCTACCAAGACATTTTATCTCCGGTCTAAGGGCTGGAACAGGGTACACTGAGTCTTGACAGGTAAAACTTTTGGGTCAATTCATGGGCCATGCCAAAGGGTTGGCCTTCCTGACTTCTTCAACAACAACTCATACAAATGTTTACTATTAGCCTAACTTACTGGTTAGTTACCTATACACACATTAATCCATAATTACATAATAATAATAATCCATACACATGTCCATTAAAGCATGGTTTCACAAAACTCATATGCTTTACAGGTGTTTAGTACCTCTTCCCACTGTAACATGACTATTTTCTTGTTTTAGGCGTCAAATAACCTATCAAGGTAAAAGCATATGTCATCATGTATTTTTTCAACTATCACACCTTATTTTAGGGTTCTTCGTTTGCAAGATATAGATTTTTTTCAATTTGGGGGGTAGGTTTTACCCTCCTACTATTTCTCATGAAAAAACAAAAAATCCCAGATTCAATTATCATTTTTACACGTTTAACACCTCCCCCCCCCCCGCCTGTAAAATCACTATTTTCTGTTTTAGGGGTGAAATGATCTATCCAGGTAAAAGCCTATGTCATGACCAATTTTTGAAACCATCACACCTAATTTTACGGATCTTAGTTTCCAAGATATCAATTTTTCAATTTGGGGGGTAGTTTTCACCCCCCTGCTATTTTTCATCAAAAACAAAAGATCTTAGGTTCATTATCATTTTTAAGCGTTTAACACGTTTTCTTTCCCATAACATGACTTATTGTTTTAGGGGTGAAATGACCAATCGAGGTAAAAGCCTATTTTTTAAAAGCTATCATGCCTAATTTTAGGGTTCTTAGTTTCAAAGATATTGATTTTTAATTTGGGGGGGGGGTTAGTTTCACCCCCGAAGGGGGGCGTCGCCCCAAGTGCTAGGACCCCTCATACAAGACCCTTGCTTGATTGGTTTTGCGAGATATTAACAGAAGTGTAGTTAGGCCTTTTGACAAAAATGAATCATACATTTAAAAAAAACGGGGCGTCACCCCAAGGTCTAGAATACTGCCTATGGCAAAATCCCATCAGGGGTTCAGAAAATATTAACAAAACTGTAGTTAGGCCCTTTTGACAAAAGCCGTCTGTGTGCATACATTCACAAATGATTATTTACCCCTGGGTAAGGGTAGTTTTTATTTTGGGGTGCATATACCCCGTCCATAGAAAAGGGGAGTTCACCACGAGTCCTACGACACCCCATATGTTTAAATCTGATTATTGGTTAGCGAGATACTAAAAAGCGGATGACCTATTAGTTATTTTGGTTCTTAATAAATATTTAAAAAAACTCCTCTATAAATCATTTATAAAGCCTGCTCTCTTACAAAAGCCTACTTCAAGTGTGCATGCATAAAAAAAAGAAACATTTCACCCCCAGGTAAGGGTAGTTTTTATTTGGGGGTGCATATGTTACAGGGAAAGTCGATTCTCCAGTAAGAGTTGACTCTCCCTAGGTAAAGTCGACTCTTACTAATCTTTTCAGTAAAAGTTGATTAAAAGCGGTAAGTGTTCAATTTCGATCAACATTTACTAGTCAGAGTTGACTACACCTAGGGAAAGTATACTCTCACTGTCTTGAGATAGTAACAGTTGACTATTCCCAAGGAAACGGTACTAGCTAATAAAGAACAAATAGGAAGGTAAAACCAATACATTAAGAGAGAGAAATGTTTAAGAGAAACTAATAAAAATGAAAAGCCTTTAAAATACATAAATATTTATCATTTATTACAGTAAGGTAAAGATTTGTGACACTTTGAGTTGCAAAGTACACTTTTCTTCTTGCACATGCACTTCATGGATTCGCATTTAGTGTTGCAAGAAGATTTGAAAAACCTTGTCAGCTTCTAAGTGATTGTGAAGTTGCAACAGTCCTCACAGCTATTATTTTATCCATAGGAACTTCATTTTCTTGGATAATGTTCGTAGGACATTTACTGAATTGAGACCTGAAAGAATGTAATCATTGAAATCTGAACAATTTAATACTATGGGCAGTGAGAGATATCTTTTATTTTAGCTTTGAAAACTTACGTTGAGAAAAGCTGCTTTAGAATCCCATTTCACGATCCAATTCGATAAAATCCCATCATTGACAACCTCCATTACCACACCAAGGATAGATCGAGCATCTCCTCTACCACGGTCAACATCAGGGACTGGAACTCGAACTGATGCTCCTTTTTCTACTGGCGGATGAATGTGATCTGAGGGGTTTTCATGCGTTTCGCTTGTTCTAGAGAGTAGAAAGCTTCATTTCTGTCTCTTGATGCCCTCAGTCGACTTGTCCAGGTCAGTGAGGAGATAATCACTATCATCTACGAGCTTTTCACCACTTGATACATATTGGTTCGTTTCATTTTCATCGGGATTGACATGCCCGTTACTTCCAATTTCGTTTTCTTGTTGCTGAATATGATCAATTGCGCATTGAAGATCCTCTTCTGTTTCTAAATTTGCCAGTACCTCAGTTGGTAGTTTCGAACTAGATAAGCCGTGACTCGGTGGGCAACCGATCATTGCTTTATACAGGGGTCGTTTTATCACACTATGCAAGGCACTGTTTTTCACGAGTTGAATAAACTTTAAGCCTTCACTCCATTTTGATGTTTTGTGGTCTTGCATCCAGGTGGTTATAATATTCTCTATGTCCTGGTTGGCTCTTTGGACGCTACCTTGACTGACTATGTCGTGGTTTGCCGTGCACCATTTTGAAGTTCGGCCATGTATTAACCAGACTGTCAATAATTTTACTAAGAAATTCTCTCCCATTGTCTGATTGTAAAATACAAGGAGCGCCTAACAAAGTAAAAATATCAACGATATTATTACACACTTCGTCTGCAGTCTTTGATTTCAGTGGTATTAGCACAACAAACTTTGTTAAATGGTCCTGGTACACCATTATAAATTTGAGTCTTCATCAGGTTGCGACTGAAAGTCAATCAAGACCACTTGACAGCGTGAATTCATTTCCTTGAATAATAAAGGCTTTACTACCAGTCCTTTCCTTTTATGTTTCAATTTTTGATCTCAAGGTTCGCACAAGCTTAAAAATAGTAAAATGTCCATTGTAATAACATTTTGAAATTTCCCTTTCAATTGCTGAATCATACGATCTCTTCCTTCGTGTCCAGTGGATAGGCTATGTGCACTTCATTAAAAACTCCAAACAACTCTTCATCAAAAACATATGCCTTATGCTGTCTTGGTCTGTGACAAGGTGTATTAGTTTTGTAATACCCTTTACTTCAATAATGTCATATCGTCTTAAAAACCTGATATCGTTACTTTCTTTTTTAATTGCAGTTTTAGATTTTTCACTTTTTTAATGCAGCTATCATATTTCAATTTGGTTAATGTCAGTGAATTTACCTTGGAAGACGAACGTTCCTGCTGCAGTTTTTCACGAAAAAGTTCTGCCGTGGTGTCTGACATAATTATTACACACTTAAACTAATTATTTAAATGTAAATGAATCTTCTGTCACTTTTGCACAACAATAAAGAGCTGAGTAACGACGAATGGCAACTGCCTGTTGTGTGGCGGGGTAATAAAACAAAGAACTGTTCAGATCGATAACGGTCGGTCCAATAATGGAAGTACGAGTCAAAACAATGGCAATATTTTAATAATCATAACAAAGGTTTGGCGCGTGCGGTTACATTTTCAGAATCGACTTTCCCTTTAACACATATACCCCGTCCATAAAAAAAGGGGAGTTCACCACGAGTCCTACGACACTCCATTAGTTTAAATCCGATTATTGGTTAGCGAGATACTAAAAAGCGGATGACCTATTAGTTTTTTGGTTCTTTAATTATTTTTAATAACTAATCTATAAATAATCATTAAAAAAAGGCCCGACTACTTACAAACGACGATACAAAAAAAAACATAATACATGTCATTATCACTTTTATTAATAACCCCAAAATGTCAAAACAACATGTTTACCCCAAATTGCGTTTCCAAATTCCACCCAATTTGAAAAATAACCTCACCATCAAATAGAGCGGAAAAAATACCATCTAAATGATCCCTCACTCAACCCTACACCTTCCTCCCCCCCCCCCCCACCTAACCTTTTCCCAACATAGTCATGCGTATTCAAGCACACATGCGACTTGCAAGAGAACTGTAAAAAACGTGCATAGGTTTTTCAGCTAGCGACTTCAAATTTATTGTGCGGGTAGAGGGAGTAAATAGCAACCATTCATCACAAACAAACTTTTTTCGTCAAGTTCACCGTTTCCAAAATAGACAACATTTTTCAAAATTCATTTTTTCTCCTCCTACACCCTTGAAACTTGCTGCCCACCTAGAGGGCATACCCACCTTTCATTAACGTCAAACTTTTTTTTTCCAAAATTCACCATTTCCAAAATAGTGCCAATCCAAAAATTTTCATTTTTTTAAATACCACCACACATTCTTAGCCAAGAGAACGTCATTCCAAGGCCAACAATACCTCGTTCGTTAAAATCCGATCATGCGTTCGGGAGATATCGGCAAAGTTTATATGAAAGTAGGGGAGGGAGCAGCTCTCTCAATACCACACTACTATCAGGACCCTTCGATATATTGTAACGTAGTTTTTGTATTAGCTTTACAATTGCTGACTGGTTTATTTTGAAAAGGGGAGTCCCTGATTCACCGTTAAGGTCCAACACACAGCTATTGGATTTATTGAACACACTACCGTAAAAGACATTTAATTCATTAGCAATGGCCTGTTTCTCAGTAATTAATTTACCATCACCGGACATTACCATTGACAAATTATTTCAATTTCCCTTTCTTCTCCTAACATAACAGTAATTTTTTTTCCACCCATCGCCTCCCAAACCAAGTAAACTTTGCATATACCGTAATTGTCATGAGCAGCCCTCTTTTTTTAAGACGAGCT
This sequence comes from Meconema thalassinum, assembly GCA_946902985.2. Lineage (NCBI taxonomy): Eukaryota > Metazoa > Arthropoda > Insecta > Orthoptera > Tettigoniidae > Meconema > Meconema thalassinum. The sequence goes on from OX336389.2 coordinate 432,106,931, forward strand.
CTCTTGATAAGGACTTAAATTTCAACATATACTTGTCGCAATCATGTCTTTTATTGTATAATTTCCTAATTTTCCGTTTTAGACTCCTGATTTCTCGTGTGTAATACTCAGGATCTGGGTTTTGTTTCAGTAATTGAAATGGGACAAATTTATCAATAGCGCTATTTAAAATTTTCAAAAAGTTAATCCACAGGATATTAATGTCATTTCCTTCCGATGCCCATCCTACGAATAGCTCATTCAAATACCCCTGAAATTTGCCCTGATCCGCCCTGCGATACTGGAATATGATCTTTTTTGCTACATCAGAGCCTAATTTTACAATGTCACCGTATCTAATATTTAATTCAACCCTAGAACAGTCACTAATTCCTGGTACTTTCAGACAGTTAATATACAGCTCTACAGGCCTTATGAGATAAACATCTAAGGATTATTGTCTCTAGTAGGGAACTAGCTGGGAACATTTTGCAATTGGGGGCTGCAAGGAAGAACGCACCTTGTCACAAGCATTAGTTTGGTCTACAGTTAGCTGTTTGTCATCACCTTGTCCGCTGGTAGTGGAAAAGTACTGTTTGCAGTCTTTATGAATCCCAATCCAATATTTCAGGAAACCAATTTTCCATTTTCACAATCGCAACGCCTTACCTCTCCACACAACGCATTGTTTTCATTTGAAGTCGAACGTGTTTCTCTGGAAAAAGTTGACACTGTATAGTTTGTGATCTTGTACTCCTACACTTATGTATTAGAAGTAAAAAACAAAGTACTCCCGTTGCGCGACAGCCCATGAAGAGCCTAGGCCTATCAAGCAACCGCTGCGCTGTTCAGCCATGTAGCCTGCAGATTGCGGGGCGACGTTTAGTCATCCAACTTTGTAACGTGTTTTTCGAGGGGATTTTACGCCACTGGCATAAGTCAGTAGGAAGCCATTCTATATTTATTTACGCGGCAAATTGTTCAACCAAGAGAAGTTTTCAGGTAACTTATTATTATTATTATTAACTTATTATTATTATTATTAAGGTATTTCTTTGGAGCATTTTTTATAAAATTATAAGTAATCAGATAGGTTTTCTATGTTATAGAAAACACTATCGAGCAAATTATTACGAACAACATTATCGTAAGAATTTTACGGAGTTTTGTCAGTTAGGGTATTTTGAGAGAGATGAGTCACGGGGAATTCGGCTACAGGCTTAATCTTGTCGAGTAGCATGACGCAAGCTGGGTTGCTGCTTCATGAAAAGGCGAAATGGCCTGGACCGGTAATCGACATCATCGCCGCGCCGAGTGTAATGACCCGGAGGAGGGGAAGATCGCGTGGTGGGTCAGCCAATCAGAGGAGACCGCGCGACTGGAAGACGGCTCCGTAGAGGGGATGCGACGAGTGCATATATGGTTTGCGAGCCGTGGAGGCAAGGCGACTATCTTTGTAAAACTTAACCAGTGTGGTTGTACGTGTGGTTGGTTCCGATATTCGGACCATAAGTTATCATATCTACAAGTATCTCATCAACTAACGAAGAAGATGACGACGACGACCAGGAGGCTGTGGGAAGCTCTCTACAACATCCAGTACGAGGGAAATGCTACGGCAATTTCCAGTGGTAAGCGCGAATGACTCAGAACTACGCAATCTCTCGTCTCTTTGTTTAATATTCAGTATTTCAGTAACTTCATAGCTTGGGAATAAGAGTAAAATCAGTAATTTATCCGAATCCGTTTTCACGTAATTTTCTAGCGGTAATATTCAAATCCCAACGCTCCAATTTAAATTCAAACTTATTATTATTATTAATTTTGCAATACTTGTTTTATATAATAAATTCATTTCTTTTAACCATGCAATCTTTGCTTTCAGTAGGTAGCATTAGATATAGACCAATTCCTTCTCCTGATACAATTGTTTGTTTGGGTAATGATCAAATCATACCACGATCTGAGTGAAAAGATTCTTGAAGGTGTTCTACCAGAGCTAGGGGTTGTTAAATATAAATTTAGATTTCAACATAGCGTTGAGGTCTTGGCGTCCATTAAAACAACATATCTTAGTCAGAGTAAATATTTCAAAGTGCAAGACAGAGCTAGTAAGAAACCATTACATTTGTCACGCGACAGTGAGGCCTATAGTAGAAAGATTACATTTGTACGCTCAACGTGGAGCAAGGAAAACAGATTACAACTTGTACAGGTAGAATCTATGTGAAATCATAACTGCTCAGTGCATTCCAGATTCTCTAATGCAAGCGTAAAGAAATATGTAATTTCAAATATAATCTAGGGAAGAATTTTTTTTTTTACGGGTGTGCAGAGGTGTTTTTCTTTTCTTTAGGGCCTGGCTTCCTTTATTTGATACTTAGTCGCAAGTTCCCCCGGGATTTAGTGGAACGCCCTTGAATCGGTTTTGGTGGTGGCTCCATTTTTCAACAAAAGCGAAAAAATAACTCCACGTGACGACTGTAATGCTCTCCACCAGTCGGTCCTATATGTAGGCCTAAGTTACATGTATCTATTCTACCAGAAATACTGTCCAATAAATAAAGTGCCGAAAATAGAACACCTAACGAACATTAAAAAATAATACTGTTACAGGTAAAATAAATTAAACAAAAAGTAATTAAAGAGATCGAACTAAACACATGAAGTCGTAATTAGGAACTGATAAAATATCAAAGGATCGCTCATAAATATCCAGATCTTGACAATAATTCAGAACTAACCAGCACAGTCAATCGCAACATTGGACTAGATGCTCGGGAATCCCATATCGCTCTCTCAAATCACTCGAGATCCGCTCACCCCAACCTTGTTCTACTGCCACGCCTTTCGTTGCAAGTACAGTGACACTTTTATTCACAAGCTTTCCAATGTGATCCCGACGATTTTATTCAACCGATTTAGGTTTTCAATACGGCTTTGGAATCAGTGAGTAACTCAACTTTTGTATTACCCGTTCTTTTTCGAATTTTAATCCGATATTTGAAAAACAAACATCAACTTTTCTGTTTTTGAAATTACAAAGCAAGCAATGAATTCATCTCAATTCTGCTACTAGACAGAGTACATAGCAGTTTACAGATCGCAGATCGGAGTTCCCGTTCGATTAAAAAAAAAAAATCAGCTTCACTTGTGCTGCCACCTGTTGAAATATTTTCTTACCAAAGTGTCGGGACATTTAGCCTTAACCGCCCAACGAAATCGGAGTGCACCTGCAAGACAATTGTAGGCGGAGCTTGCAGCCGTCTCAGGGGTTGAAGTTTCCCGGTAAACCGTATACCGAGGCTCGCAAGACGTCCAGCGGTATGCGTCCCGCCCACTCCAGCACAGAGACGGGTCCGTTTACTGTGGAGCCGTTAACGTCGAAACTATACCATGAATGAATGGAGGCATGTGTGTGCTCTTCACATATGATTCCCACATCAGTTTGCAGAAAGATTCTCGTCGCACATTAATCTGGAGAGAACCGGGTAGCCGATACAACCACAGGAACATCGTGGAACGGGACCAGTATGGTGGTTGTGGTGGTGGCGGCATCATGTTGAATGGCCGTACGGACCCGCACATCTGCATGGGTGGTCCGAAGAACACTATAAACGCTCGGCGATAGAGGGATGAGGTACTGAGACCACATGTTCGACTCTTCAGAGGTACGGTTGGTCCAGACTCTCTCTTAATGGACGATAATGCCCAACCGCACCGCGCTGCTCTGGTGGATGAATTTCTGGCTGGGGAAGACATTCATCGTATGGACTGGCCAGTGAGGTCTGCGGATCTGAATCCTATAAAACATGCCTGGGATGCATTCGGGAGGCGATTGCATCCCGTCAGCCTCCACCAAGGACCCTCCAAGACCTTTGCATTGCCCTTTCGGAGGAATGGGATCGACTGCCAGTAGAGCTCTTGAACCATCTGATAGAGAGCATGCCATGTCACTGCGAAGTATGTGTGGCCGTTATGGGTAACCATACACCCTATTAACAGCATATTTTGTTGTGGAAGACTTTGCCAAGCATTTTTGGACAAGTTGTGATTCAGCTTCCTTTTGTTCAGCAATCCGTCCGACATTCCTATCAGGCGGTATGGCCTCGATTAGTGATTATGCTTAACTTTTGGACACTAGTGTAGGTCTACCTCTGCTTCTCTTACCCTCTAGAGCCGACCTTATTAAGCTCTTAGGCAATACATGAAAATTCCAAATAATTTCCCTTAAAACCCGATTTTCCATAGATTTACTCGAGATTATCGCTAAACCACATTACTATAATATAAAATAAGCTGTGTTTATGATTTGAGTACCAAGGGAAAATATGCTGAACAATAATAATGCCATTGGTTTCTAGTCTCTTAACTATTATGGCTTTTAGGGACATCGGGGTGCTGGAAATTTGCCCCGAAGTACCCGGAACCACTAAATCTACTACGAAACTAAGCAAAATAAAACACCGTATTCATGACCGAAGACCGTTCGAAAAAATAAAAATAAAATACAAATCAGCGGAGCGATGAATGGAGTTATCCCCGTTCGCACATCTATCGGCGGTCTACGGAATCTCACCCAGGCGAGAATGGAAAAAGATCTTGATACGTACTGTAAATATCATAGTTTATCCGTATATTTTACGGAAACCCCCTAGAAGTTCGCACATATGGTTTATCCCAAGCAACCATTCCATCCCAGCTTTCCCCCTATACTTTACTATTTCTGACCGAATTTAATCCACCCCTGCCGCTTTATGAACATATAATTTATTTACCACCCTCTCTATTTCAATCATGATCATGTTTCCCCCCGTCATCGTTCTCTAGCATAATCTCAAATTTGTCAGATAAATTTCCACTTACATTAAGCAAGTTTTCTATGTATTCTTGTCATCACTCCATTGCTTCTTTGGCACCTACAAGTTTTCCAGAAATCATCAAAACACTGCTCATTTTTCTCCATGTCTTAGATTCTTTATAAAATCATAAATAACGTAAAATAAAAGTTAATTTCCAATATTTGTAAAATTCAAACCTATCAAAATAAGTCAATACCAATAGAAATAGAAAAAGGTGAAAATCAAGTCCTAATCAAATTCAAACTTGACAGTTCAAAATCACACCAAAACCAACCGTGTAAACTTTCTTGGTCCCTTCATACATTCCATGATATTCAATTGTGGAGATGACTCAATTATACATATACAATGGAAGGCAGTAGCGTAGCCAAGATTTTAGTTTGGAGGGGGCCCCATTAGGTCCACATCTATGATTGCAGGAGTTCATATACTTTAGCCTATTTTCATGTGTGTGCGTACGTTTGTTTGCCCCCCACCTACTCTAAATCAAATCTAAAGGACCGGAGCGATTTCAATGAAACTCGGTAAACATATACTACTACCTCGTCCAACCTCGACCGTGCCTTTCAAATTTTGATACGTTTCACCAATTCAACATGCGGGCCATGCGAAATATTTCACTGATATTCTATTATTTCCTGAATGGTAACATATCACCCTGAAATTTTGTACAGTGTTAAAGGGTACTACTACAAGTTTACCTATGTGACTTTACAAAACCTGTTAAGTACAAACCGAACATGGCGGCCAAGCGAAGTTGAAACATTTTAATGGATATTTCACGCGATTTAACCATACGAGCGCAGTGGAACTTGAAACAGTAAATGTTTATACAAATTCTAATCTACTGACACCTAATTTAGTTCAATTATTTACATAACTTCAAGATGGCGGCTGAGGGAATTTTAAAATTAAGTTTTTATTTCGTGTGTACTAATCATGCGATCGAAGTGGAGGTTTGAATAATGAACCTACGCAATAATTTTCATCTAATGGTACATAACTGTATGGCCTCCATATATACAAATCCAACAAGGCAACCATCTGAAATATTTAGACGGTTCTCAATATCTACGAATCTATTGCAGCAATTAAACTGATATTTTGTATGCTGTTAGAGGCTATTGATATAAGTTCACATATTGGACTTTCAATAACCTGGTGAGCACAATACCAACATGGCGGCCAAGCGAATTTAAAGCATTTAAATGGAATCGACTCACGATTTAATTATCTGAGCGCAGTGAGACTTGGTACGGTAAATGTTCATACAAAAGCTACTGGAATCTAATTCAATTGTTTCACAACCCCAAGATGGCGGTCGTGAGAAATTTTAAAATTGAGTTTTTATTTCATGTATCCTAATCATGCGATCGAAGTGAAAGTTTGGTTACTTTTTTTTTACCTTCTGAGAGGCCGATTGCAGGTCTTTCTAGTCTAGTTCCGTGGGCGACCTGCGCATCGGGATGAGAGATGGAATGATGAATTAAACTGGGCAAGGATGTGGAAGGAACCTCCCCAGCATTTTCCTGGTGTTGAATATGGGAATCCATTTCAAGGGGCTTGTACCAATCCGTCTATGGAGTCAGCCGAGAGCTTGGCCCCAAGGCCTAACGATGCGCCTTAGTGAGCGTAGCTACCACTGTCGGTTGTTTGAATAAACTTACGCAATAATCTTCATCTAATGGTGCTAACTTTATGGCCTACATACAGAACAATCCAACATGGCGTTCCTTTTCATAGGCGGGAGAATTTTTTAATAAAGAAGACCAATACGATATATGAAAATAGGCTATATAGTTCTTCACGGAAGTACTTGTTCTGATTGTAAGTACCTTAGGGTTCACTTTTAGCTTCGGACAAAAATCTTCGGTATGTTCATGTCTGTCTGAATTCCACCCTTCGTTACTTTGTTTTGAGGCAGATCAAAGCTGTGTCAGTGTCTATATGTGTCTCTATCGCTCAGATTTTCAATTATCAGAATACTACTATTATGGCATATTCACACGTTTCAGTTCAGAATGTTCTTTACATTAATACCGCACTATGTCTTGGTGTTTTTAAATAGTTTATTTACCACAAATATTTTTTGTCAATTGAATGAATATGTCCAAAACAAAACACATCAGGAGTAGATAACAGGAAGAAGGGACACTCATAAAGGCATCAAACAAAGAAGGCAGGTTGCAAAACATTTAGGTCTATTATTGTTAGTGTAATTTATACCGTGCTGTTTAAAGGTAAGCACAACGGTCGCCGTGAACCTCATTGTTGTTTATTATTATTATTCAGAGGAAACTGTAACAACCTTAAAATAATAATAATAAATAAATAAATAAATACGAACCTTTTAAAAAGATCGAATAACTTTACATTTTATCAGTGAGCAATGCGTGCTGTGCTTATATAATGGAATGGGGCCTCAATTTTCTACACCTAAATTAAAAACTTTTCATAACTTACCGAACATGTATCCAGTTTTGCCTTCTTTACGACAAAGCGGTCGATCTTCTGAACACTCGCTAATGTGACAAAATGAAGAAAGAAAAGAGCAACTATCAAATAACTCCCGACTCTTCCCAAATACAAACTGTATCTCTCCTCTCGCACAGACGCACAACCACCGTATATCACGACAGTGGCAACAATCAACCACTCTGCGCCAGTATTGTAGAGTGGGACATTCAAACACTGCTATTCCCAGGAAATGGAAATTAAAAGCTGAAAAGAGAGTATAAGCTGACAAGCTGGCCCCCTCCAGATAGGTCTCTTGCTAATTGGCAATCTCCTAATTTCTTGGTAGACTTTTGTCATCATCACCTGTGAATAAAGTTGTGCATTAGGGTCCCCAGAAAAACAGGAGAGCACCAATAAGTGGACTGTAAATAAGATTAAGACATGTCTTGTACTAGAACAATTACTGCCATTACGGACTGTACACACACATACATCAACAACAACTCGGCGCCAAACACGCCCAAGTTCTCTCGTCTCCCGTCGAGCGCTGCAGAGCGAGCAATCGAAATGGCTGTCGAGTGATCGAGACGGCTGTACTCAACATACCGGCCGCCAAGAAATACTTACTTTCTTAACACTACAAATAACATAACAAACGAATTGCATCGAATCAATCACTGCACTATAGTCCAACATGTCTGTTTGAACAAGAAGTCTATATACAATAAAATGTTACACTGAAACAAAAGAAACAAAACTGAAGTGCTATGGTACATTAATTACACTGCACTTGCTTCAGGCAGAGGACACAATTTCACAATAGGTCGTTTGAACAATCCCTTGGTAGTGCGTATGGTTGCCACACGAACCAGTCCGTCATCTCCAGGATGAACTTGATCGATCACTGCAATCTTCCAGTGCAGAGGAGGTAGGTTGTCTTCCTTCACAATGACAAGCGTCCCAGGCTTCACACTTGGGGAAGAACTGGACCATTTAGCCCTCTGCTGCAGGTGGTGTAGATACTCATTGGACCACCTGGACCAGAATATCTGAAGTTGTTGCTGCAGAATCTCCCATCTGGACAACAAGCTAAGCTTCACATTACTTAGATCTGGCTGAGGTAAACTTGATAAGGCAGTGCCGATAAGGAAATGGCCAGGAGTGAGAACTTCAATATCATTAGGATCGGAGGAGAGAGGAAGGAGTGGTCTGGAGTTCAGACAAGCTTCTATTTGACAGGTTAAAGTAGTTAATTCCTCAAAGGTAGGACATAACGTACCCATAACACGTCTGAGGTGATGCTTGAAAGATTTAACACCTGCTTCCCACAGGCCTCCAAAGTGAGGTGCTCTTGGAGGTATGAAGCTCCACTCGATGCCTTCTCTGCTGGTGAAATTCTGTACCTCAGTTCTCGTTTCTTCTGAGTCGAGAAGTTCTTGAAGTTCCTTCTTGGCTCCCACGAAGTTAGTGCCATGATCACTGTAGATAGTTTGGCAACGTCCACGACGTGATACAAATCTACTCAATGCTGCCATGAAAGCTCGTGTCGTAAGGCTGCTAACAACTTCGAGATGTACAGCTTTGGTAGCTAGGCATACAAATAGTGCTACGTAACATTTATCTCTTGTCTTTGACCTGAGAGAACCAGTTTTTACAAAAAATGGCCCTGCATAGTCTATCCCACAGTTTAAAAAGGGTCGAACTAATTCAACGCGAACACGTGGTAGTTGGCCCATTAATTGAGTTGAAGATTTTGCTCTTAGTCGGAAACATGTCAAGCAATTATGAATTATCCGTCTGACTGTCGTTCTACCATTCACAATCCAGTATTTCTGCCTAAGGGAGGCCAGAAGAAGTTGACAGCCAGCATGCAAGAGACGACTGTGTTCATGTTCAATTATCAATCTGGTGATGTGATGATGAGGTGGCAAGATCACAGGATGTTTTTGCTCATATGGCAGATTAGACCGTTCTAACCGTCCACCAACTCGTAGCAGCCCGTTGAGGTCTAAACCAGGATGTAGACTTCTCAAGTGACTCTTACAATGAACTTCTTGGTCTGATTCCAGCTGTTTGATTTCCATGTGGTATGCTAACTCCTGAGCCTGCCTAATGCATGTTGTCAGAGCATTCTGCAATTCCTTTAAAGAAAGAGGTCCAGTAGCTCGCTCTGTCTTCAATTTTGAACAATTATGTACAAATCTAAAGATGTATGCTACAACTCGTTGCAATCTCGATAAGCTAGAGAATCTTGTGACGAGTCCATCCTCGGGAGTAGTCATTAAGTAACATACAGGCTTAATCTTCTGCTCTGGTGGTTCCTGCTGCTCTGGGAGATTGTTTAATGTAGGCCAGTGTTTAGAATCTTCACCCAACCAAGCTGGTCCATTCCACCATAACTTATTATCCTTAAGATCCTTAGGATGTACACCTCGTGATATCAGATCAGCGGGGTTAAACTGTGAAGAAACGTGTCGCCAAGTAGCACCTTCTGTAATTTCCTGTATTTCAGCTACTCGGTTGGCTACAAAGGTCTTCCATCTTGATGATGGTGCCGAAAGCCATGCCAATACAATAGTAGAGTCTGTCCACAAGAATATGTTCGCAAATGTAAGATTCAAGGACTTGACTACCCTTTGCAATAATTGAGATAATAGCAATGCTCCACATAATTCCAGTCGTGGAAGAGATAATTTCTTCAATGGTGCTACCCTGGACTTGGAGCAAAGAAGTCTTACAGAAGTGGTTCCATCCTTGTTTGTGGAATGTACATACAAGCACCCTCCAAACGCAGCTTCCGATGAATCACAGAACCCATGAAGCTGTACAGTTACTGAGCGGTCACCTAGAATTCTGCGATCAATGTAGATTTCATCAATCCATGGGAGCTGATTATAGAGTGATGTCCAAGTTGCAGCCAATTCTTCTGATAAAGGCTGGTCCCAAGATAGCCGTTCTTGCCATAACTTCTGAAGAAATATCTTGCATAAAATTACTATAGGACTGATGAGGCCTAGAGGGTCAAAAATGCTGGAAACAATGGATAGAACTAGGCGTTTTGTGAAACCATGTGGATAGGGTTTTGGCTTGAAACTGCTAATAACTTGAAACTGGTCAGCAGCTGGGTGCCATACCAATCCTAACGTTTTAACTTCACCCTTGTCCAGCTGTAGTGGTAACTGAGCCTCCCTTAGCTCCGGTGAGACATTCTCTAGAATACCTGGGTGATTGCTGCACCACTTACGTAGTGAGAATCCACCCTTCTGTAGTATGTTTATCAACTCTTGTTGCACTTGAAGAGCCTCTTCGACGGTCGCACATCCCGAGATACAATCGTCAACATAGAAATCTTCCATCAATGATTTCTGAGCTTTCGGAAAGGCATGAGCTTCCTCACTGGCCAGTTGTTGAATGCATCTAATAGCTAAGAATGGTGCACATGACATGCCATACGTAACAGTCTTCAATTGATACTCCTTGGCAGGATCTGTCAATTTCTCTCTCCATATTATCCTTTGATATCTACAGTCTTGGGGATGTACCAGAATCTGACGGTACATTTTAGCTATGTCCGCAGTGAAAGCAATGGCATGACTTCTGAATCTTAAGATAATAGAGTAGAGATCTTGCTGGATGGTTGGGCCGACGAGTAGAAGGTCATTCAATGATACTCCGTTGCTGGATGCTGCAGAACAATCAAATACTACTCTAGTCTTAGTGGTCGAGCTGCTTGCCTTAACCACTGCATGATGTGGCATATAGTAGCAACGTGCTGTGGTATCTTCAGCAATATCCATATGACCCAAATCTTCGTACTCTTGAAGAAATCGACTATATTCTTCCTTCAGTCCTTGATGTTTGGTCAACTTCCTTTCCAACTGATGAAACCTCTTTGTTGCCATCTGCTTGGAGTCTCCTAGATTTTCTGGGGTTTCTTTGAAGGGAAGACGCACTACAAATCTGCCAGAAGAGTTGCGCGAGACGTGCCGTTTGAAGTGAGCTTCACAGTCCCTTTCTTCCTTAGTTCTTGGAGTATGGTGTAGCTCTTCGATTTCCCAGAACCTCTGTAGCTGCTGTTGGATGCAGCCTGCAGATTGTACAAAGTAAGATACTGGAATCTGTATATTTACCTGCAAGTACCCAACCTAACTCTGTTTCTTGCAGAATAGGATAATCTTTAGTCCTAGCTAGATTTCCTGCGAGCTGAATGTATGGGCATACCTCTGACCCAATTAACAAGTCTATGTGACCCGGTTCGTTGAACTTCGGATCAGCAAATGGCAGATTTTTGGGTAAGTTCCACTCCTTGCTATCAATGTATTCGCCAGGAAGATCTTCAGTAAGCTTAGGTAGAACTAAGCACTCGACTGAGGTCACGAAATCATTTATACGCGAGCCTATTTGCACCAAAACACTATGCTTGGTTTCTGACGTCGTATTCCCAATACCCTGGATCGGTTTACGATCATGAGATCTGCGCAGCCTTAATCGCTGAACACAGGATTCTGAAATAAAGCAAGATTGCGAGCCACTGTCTAAAAGGGCTCTACAAGTCTGCCAGATCCCTTGAGCATCCTTGACCTTCACCAAGGCTGTGGACAACAATATGGACTGACGTGGTTCTATCTTGAGAGTACAGTAACTACTCGCACCATGCTGCACCTGAGTCACGTTCCGATTAGGGACGTTTTCCGACTTATCTACGTTTGACAAATGCTGGGACACATCAATATGCAGTAACGTGTGATGCTTCTTCCTGCATGTTTGGCAGTTACCAGCCTTGCACTGGGCGACTCTGTGTTGAGCATGTAGACAGTTGAAACAGAGATTATTACGCTTGACAAAATCTCTACGTTCTAGAGTAGGAACTTGCTTAAAATCTCTACATCTAGCCAAAGCATGTGGAGCGTTGCAGTACACACAGTTTACAGTTGTAGTAACATACGTCTGATGAGCATGTGGCGTTGTCTTACGATTGGAGGGTTCTTTACCTTTAGTGTCTGAGCTGCTTGAAGGCTTGAGGAGGTTGCTTGAGTTCACTATGTCTAAAGCCTTGCATTTACCTTCTAAGAACTTGATAAGATCTTCAAGAGTAGGAAGAATTTCAGAGTCTACAGTATCTTCAAATTCTTTCCTAATGGACACGTGCACTTTCTCCAAAATCAACTGCGAAACCAGTAGGTCTTCCAATGGCACTGCTAGATTTAGGGCCTTAATAGCATTTAGGTTACTCAAAGTTTGGTTAATTAGTGCCCGAAGCTCATTAACAGAATCTTTGTGAGCAACCGGCAAGTTTAATAAGTAACCTAAGTGTGCCGTAGTAATCAGTCTTATGTTATCATAACGACTGCGAATAGTTTGCAGAGCAACTTCAAAATTACTGCTAGAAACTGGGATATTAGCTATTAACTTATGAGCTTCACCTTTGAGTGTAGACAGCAAGTAGTGAAATTTTTGAATATTGTCCAACTGGTCATTATTGACAACTAGGCTATCAAAGGTGTCCATATAATGCTTGAAACCGGTCACATTACCATCATAGCTGGGAAGTTGTAGTGTCGGTAATCTAATAGCATTCCGTGTACTAGAATGTGAGTGAGGTGGAGTAATACTACCATCAGCCTTGTGATCATTATCACGATTGATCTCGATATTCATTGCAGCTTCGAGATCAAAGTATGCTGATTCAAAGGTTTCTCTTTCAGCTGCATGCTTTTCAATACCCTCAAATAGTTCTAACTGCGTTTGAGCACCTTCAAATTTATCTCTAATGTTAGGCAATTCTTTCAGTCTAACAATTACTAATTGAATTTCTGACTCACGCTGGAATTCAGTAATATACTTTGACATTCGTGTTAAACTTGATTTGGCAACGGCTCGTTGCTGTACGAGTTGCTTCCTGGTTTGTTCTTCCATTGCTGCAGACGCGTTACGAGTACAAAAGGTTCGAAAAGGGTGAAAACAAGGAAGGCTAGCTTATAGAATAATTAACTAAGAATGTGATCCTTAGTACTTGAGCATAACGGGCGCAAGGAGACAGAATAAACCAATAGGATCAAGGTTGGGAGCATAATCTAAGGTGCCAGTCTAAGAATGTTTCAACTTACTTGTTATGCAGAGATAAATCTTGGATCCGCCACTGTCATCCATGATGAGCTGAATAATACACTGTCTATGTTCTGCATGACCACACAAACTGGAGCTATAAGACCGGCAGCTGAACACGTGCCGTGGTATGTGTTGTAGGTTATGTTACGTATGTAACATGTAAAACACACGAGTTGCATTTCTAGACGTTCGTTAAGAGTTGTGTTCCAACGATTAGTGTTTTACACGTCCGAAGTATGCACGATGTCGTCTCATACTTGGAAGAATCCATTTCGCCACGAGGTGACCATGTGCTTTGTCCGCGTTCTGTTATATCGTACAGAGAACATGTCTTTCCAACGCGAATATCCGGTACGCGAGGACCATGAATAAAGTTGTGCATTAGGGTCCCCAGAAAAACAGGAGAGCACCAATAAGTGGACTGTAAATAAGATTAAGACATGTCTTGTACTAGAACAATTACTGCCATTACGGACTGTACACACACATACATCAACAACAACTCGGCGCCAAACACGCCCAAGTTCTCTCGTCTCCCGTCGAGCGCTGCAGAGCGAGCAATCGAAATGGCTGTCGAGTGATCGAGACGGCTGTACTCAACAACCTGGTTGTATTCCCAGTACTGAGGCACCTACTGTTCTTTTCGTTGTAGGTTCTAAATTTGTTTGAGCCATAAGAAATTATCTGGATTTATTGGGGGGGGCTGCCCCCCCCCCCCAACCCCCTCTGGCTACGCCACTGATGGAAGGCCTAATACCCTCAGGGTTTACCACAGTACGGTTTGTAGAAAGTGAAACACCAAGAACAAGAGATGTGACCACATTGCACTTTATACCACAGATGAGGGATATGACAATACATTACTGATTAGGACAGTCCGGTACATGCACGTTAACGGTCGATCTTCAGTGTGGCGTCGCGCCACCACGTGCTGCACTCAGAGCCGCTAGACGTTGCGGCATGGAATCGTGCAGCGTAAATACGCTGCTGGGCAATACTGTCCCACGCTGTTTGTAGGCGCGTCCACAAAGCATCAACAGTGGCGGCAGGTGGAACGAACAAGTTGCCGACCGACCATAGCCCAGACATGTTCGATGGGCGACATGTAAGGCGAACGGGCAGGCCAGGGAAGCAGAGGTATCAGTCATTCTGCGAAGAAGGCTTGCACATTCCTCGCCACATGCGGCGGGCATTGTCCAAGCTGAAATATGGCCTGTGGAACTACCTGCAAGTGCTGCGGGCTGTAAAACTTCCTTGATGTAGCGGTCACTGTTCAGATTGCCCGCAAGACGTACAAGGCGCGATCGCCTGTTATAGGCAATTGCACCCCGAACCATTACACTAGGTGTTTGTCCGCTCAACAATACAGTCTGCCTGATTGCGTTCTCCACGACGGCGGCATCGAATGGGTATGCAGCTATCACTGTAGGACAGTTTGAAGCGGGACTCGTCCGAAAACACTACAATTCGCCACTCAGCCTGCCAATGTCTGCATGCACGTGCCCATTGTAGTCTGAGGCGTCGGTGGTTCCCAGTCAATGGAAGCAGACGCAGTGGCAAGCGTGCTACCAGTCCAGTCCTCGCGAGACGGCGCCGCACCGTCGACGCAGATATGTCCACCCCCGTTGCAGTGCTCCAACGTCGAGCCAACACCGAGGACTACGCTGTTCTGTCCGATACGGCCATGCGAAGAAGATGGCGGTCGTCTCGCGCTGTGGTCACATTGCGTCGTCCTGTACCCTGTCGTCGCTGCGTACGGCCCTCCTCTCTCCACTGGATCCACATACGCCTTACTGTACGAGCCGCAATGTCCCAGTACGACAGACCCGCCTCCCGGACCCCAAGCATTCTGCCCGGTTCAACTGCACTCACATGCTGATAGTCCACCCTGTGATGTAGGCCAGGCATCGTTGCACTTGCTTACACGTTTCCACTTGCATACCTGCCAACTTTTGAAAAGGGCTATCAGTAAAACTCACGCGCGACAAAAAAAATAACGATTTTCGACATACCCCGGCTTGACGAAAATAATAATACTTCTGGGCTACAAAATACAATAATTCATGCTTTAAACAAGATACTTCAATGAAATCATATCTACTTACATGATTTGTAGATGAACATAACAATCAAGAAGAAGTCCATGTTAATCAGCAGCAGGCGTGGTGAATATTGGTTTGGAGCAGACATAACAGGACTTCCTTGATAGATTAAGCTGATATACGATAATTGAAAAAGGCTTTAAACAATAAAACTTGTTTAACGTAACACAGGCAAGAAATAATATAATACACACTGCAAATCACATGCTAGTTCGACTTTTAAGTCATGGTTGTGGCCTTTTTAGCTTCCTGCAAACAGTCTTGAGAAAATGTTTTGTCATAACAGGGACCAGAACTCCTGGTCTTCAAAATAGAAATAGACTCCAGAGATTCATTGGACATGGATGACCTGAACTGTGTTCTATTTTTCTTCACAAGGCTAAAAAAAACGTTCACATTCTGCATTGCTATGGGGTATGGTGAGAATAGAGAGCAATACTCTAGAAATTCGGTTATACTTAAGAAGTCCATCGGCTCCACGAATTCTTGATATTCGTGCCCAACTGGAATCACTTTCAGCATCTTGATGTGCAGCGAAAGTGTCATCTACCTGAAGAGCTGTGCACTGCCTCTGAAGCTCATTCACCACCTCATCTGTAGTTTCATTCTCTTCCTTGCATAACATGATAGGAAACTTTTCCAAGAAAGAACGAATGGAAGATAACTGTGCATCTTCAATTTTGTCTAACCTAGCAACTTGAGCATTCTTTAACACGTCATCCTTGAGTGGAAACTTGTTGATGATGTAGTCACAGGCAGTATAAAAGTAGTTTCTCACTGATGAAAAGAAAAGGGATTTATCTGTATCCGGTCCGTTCTGAAGGCCTTAACAACTTCAGATGATGCATCTTTTGCCATTTTATTTACAATACATGTCGTTTTCGTGCGACCACAACTATATTTCTTTGCAACTTCTGATGTGGGAAACATCTTCTTAAATAAAGCATCAGCATGATCAGCCGCACTTAAGGGCACATTGTGTTCCACCAAAAAGGAAGTAAACAGACACTCGGCCCTAATTACGTCACTGTCAACGTTTCCAGACTTAGCAAAAAAGGTGTTGATTTTCTTGCTATCTTCCTTCGATTTAACATAACTAATGTGTTTACCGCACTTCACATGATTACTTAAATCGTTTTTTCCACCATGTGCAATATTAATATCACACCCACATACCGTGCAAAAGGCAAATTTTTCTCCCTTTCTTGATTTTAGTATGCACGGAAAATCAACCGAGTATGATTCCTTAAATGTCTGGAAGTACTGTTTCTTGTTGGATTTGTTCATTCTCGATATCTACTAAAACATCGAAAGGAACCTGGATCACTGAACGTCACATAAAATTATAACATAAAACACTTAAGACTGCCAACACTTCATTAAAACATGTCAAGACACACAAAGCCATTAAATGAAAACGACGCCAACCTCGTGAAGAAAGAATATGCACATGGTAGAAAAACACACACACACACGTGGAACGAATGTAATTAGTCCAAGGAATACAGGAAACTACGAAGTTATAGCACAAAAACTCGAACGCTTCATTAAAATATGCCATAACCTTAAGAGACGAAAACATTCAAGGAACGCCAACTTCGCGAACAATGAACAACTAACGTGGTCAAAGAATATGGTTTAAATCGCAACGAGCGAACGGAGCGGAACAAAGAATATGCGAAGCAGAGCCTGTCGACACATGGAAGAACGGTTATCCCGGCTTCAAATTCAATTACAAATGACGACACAACCATCACACGGTTAAAAGTACGAATCATATCAAAGAACGAGCTATCGACTATCGTGGACTTGCCTTCGACCCACGCAAACAATCGATTGAACGGAAGTGGGCGGTATTATCGAATGTAAATTATCGTTTCAAATTTTTGTCCGCAAAATCGTAAAATGACACCGTTCATCCGTAAAACCGTAAAATGCTGCAATTTCCGTAAATTTTACGGATAAACCGTAAAAGTTGGCAGGTATGCACTTGGTATGCCGGCCCCACGCCGACAGAGCTGTGCGGAACACTAACCTGTCCGGTCCCACGACAGGGGGCACTGGTGGGCCAATGTGCGATTTTAATCACTTAGTATGATACCGCAGGCCTACACAATCCCTGTTCTGGGAGTGTCTCCGACCATTTCTTGGGTGTTTCACTTTCTACAAACAGTACTGTACATCATAAAGTTCTCATATAGACCATGCTAAGATTCTATAAATTGAACATCCTCCATTTATGAAACTAAGCACCTCAAACCAATATCATGACTATACAACATCCATTCTATATTCTCAGTACTCTGTTTTTGACAGATTTCAAGTTAAACTTCCTATACAAGACTGGATTTGTTTAATTAATAAACCAAGGGTTTGTTCCAAACTGTGGAAGAATAAACGTATAATTATTCATATCAACTATGAGGATTTCATATATTTTCTTATTTTTAGCAGATTCGTTTCATATTTTGCCATAATTTTCTGCATGTAAATCTGGTCTCCAGTTATAACATACCCCATAATTATAGCTCTCAGATTTTATGAAGGACAAACCAAATATCATTGGCTTGCAAGTGAAATACATCATATTGAAAAATATGTTAACGTAAGCCTTGAACATCAGTATCTACAGCTTATATTCTTGTAAACATGTAATGTGTTTGACTTTTAGGCCAACAATATTGCACAGTCAGGGAAAAGGATAGGAAATGCCAATTCTGAGAAATGAATTCATATTCCTTTAGCTAAATCAGCAATTGAGATGCAACAACAGTAGCAAGGTTGAAGACGAGATGTGGAATCTCTGACAACTTTTAAATATCATGTTAATACAAACTCTGAATGTTTCACAAATAAAGTAGCAGTTTGGTTTTATCCAGATTGCTAGGCTACCTGCCTGCTTGGGAACAGACAGATTTTTCTCATTGGATGATCCATCACTTCCACACACGTTGAAATAAGCATGTTTGGAGAGGAGCAAAAGCCTGGCAATTTCCAGAACAAAATGAAGAGAAAAAAACATTGCAATAAGCCTGACCTAGTCCCTGAGATGTGCTTTTGAAAGAATCACCAGCTAAACTGTTGCATCACACATAGGAAGGTCGAGAGGGAGCGTTCAAAGTTGGGATTCTGAAAAAAAAAATCAAAGAAAACCTGGGACATATGGAAGCTTTTTAAACATACCATACTCATATTTATTTTGATTTAGGTAATCTCCTAAGAATGGTAGTAACAAGATATGGCTGCAAATTTAAGTATAACTTACTAAATTCTATACAATAAGAAGGCCAAACATAGTCTGGTAAGTGAATTGATTCTGATTCAGACTCATCACATATTTATATACTATAATCCTTGTCTCTTCTTGAAACATGAATGACTCATTCATTAAGACTATATACACAATAATCCTTATCTCTTTCTCTGAGATAAGTATGACTCCATTTTCTCTTTCAGTACTTCTATACTGTACATACATTTTTCTTTTAAATTTTTAAAACTTAAAATACTCTACTTGACACATACTGTAAACTACTACTCTGAGAATCACTGGACATGATAAATCGAGCACAGATGAGAATAGTCCTTCATGCAACATTCATACCCTTTCACGCACTGAAGCTATACGACAAAAAATAATTATAATGGCAAGGCACACTGAACTATTACATAGCCACAATGGACAATGGCCAAATTTTGCGATTAAGAATTGAAAGAAAATTATTTCTAGGCAGAATAGATATACCAGCTATTTGGTTTTTATATACACGTGCAGATAAACTCTGCTAAAAATATTTCTTGACCAGATATTTTTACCATTATCTTTAAAGCAATTACAGCTAGTCAGCTCAGTCTATAAGTGAAAGGGGATTGTAAGCACTGAGGCACAGAAAAGAAAAATCATGTCATAACTACACTCTCCACTATGATTGAATAAAAATTCTTTAAAAATAAAACGAGGTAACAAACATTACAGGAAAACAACAATAACAAACATTGAATTCATTAGTATCTTTCCCTTAGCATCTTTCCCACTGCACAAGATTTCGTGCACTAATCTTTTTAACATGATGTAAGCCGAACACTATTCAGCTGTTCCCCTGAAAAAACAAAAAACACATTTTTTTTTACCAGGCTCTCCATCTCTTTACAATTTGATGATTAGGGAAGGGACAAGAGGGGCAAATAACATAAGTATAGCCCCCAAGTAAACAGTATACTGTACATAAATAACTTTAACCTGAGTGATACACAGGGTAGAGTCCATTCTTCCCTCAATTAATGACTACTTAAGCCACACAAAATATATACTGTATATATATATATTTATTTTAGTATCTTTCATTAGTATCTTTCCCTTGGCATCTTTCCCACTGCACAAAATTTCGTGCACTAATCTTTTTAATATGATGTAAGCCATATATATTTTGTGTGAGTCTATTGTCTACTTAGCCAGGCAAGTTACTCTTAATTTCTATTTTTCCCTTCCTAGCTTAATAATGTTGCCAATTTCGCTATTTTTTATACATTTTTTAAATTCTGAAGAATGAAGTTACAATTGTCTTTTTCTTTCTTTCTTTCTTTCTTTCAACAAAGAATGAAGTTAATAGTGAAACAATGGTTTTTGTGATTATAAGTGAAGTACTGCCCCCGTAAAATTAATTATAAGGGATGAAAATGGGAATAATACATTTTTTGTAGAAGCCCATGATAAAATTTAACCAAGGAATATGATGGCTGGAACTTGGCAGAAACCAGTCGTGAGGCGACGTTGAGCAGGAGGGAAATTCCATCACGTGATTGTATTGCGCAATGGAAGTTTCCAGAAGCTTAGAATCGACCTAGCAACAGCGAATATTCCCAGGAATTGTTTAAATATTGTTATAAATTATCCCATTGGATATGAGCTTACAGCCAATAGGAAGAAGTTTTAGAGAAGACTGGAGTTCCAGCAACTAATTTTTAATGGATATTTAATTCATTTAAGCCCCTAGAGAGAGAATTTATATAATGGAAAAGAGAAGAATATGATAATAAAATATTGGAAATATTTTATAAGTCAATAGCAGGTCGCTATTGGAAGGAATAAGCGATTCGCTACAGCCCGCGCGAATTTGAGAGGGAACTCAAAAAGGCAGCCAGAATCGGTAGACTTGGAGGGAAGATGCCAAGCATCGAGTCTCTTGATTATCTGAATGTCCGAGAGGTGAGACGTGTGTTACTGGAAGAGAGAGGAGTTCCGAGTGTTTCACCGAGCTTGTAGAAGGTGACTCGTGGAGACAAGGCCTAAGCGAGGGTAGAGTTAGGAGATTACCGCGCCTTGAAACTAAGTGAAGTTGCGATGAACTTATATGCCGCAATCACTTCGGTCTGATCGGCTTCAGAGACATTATTTCAACTACAAATTGTAGCTTGTTATCAGATATTGTGTATTACGAACTTTCAGAAGTTTGAGAAAAATATTTCAGCAATTATAAGCATTATTGTGAAACGCGAGAAGTGTTTCTTTCCAGCGCGATAAGACACTTTTGTTCGAGCGACTACAGCGCATGCACCAGCCACAAGTGAGTACGGGTGTATGTTAGCATTGCTTTTGTGGAACTGTATTACAACACATAGGATGGAGATGTATTCCATAGTGAAGAACATTATTCAGTCTACTATTATGAAGATTATTATGGACTAAATTAATATGTGCGCCAGGAGTATAGGCAGATAGAAGCAATATAGTCAACGATGGAGCTTCGTTAGAGGAGACTGTTCATGAATGTCTACTTAATGAGCGATCATGAGACTTGATGTACAACTCTATTCTAGTGCATTCTTGTCAAACATGAGCTCAACATTAACATCAGCGACTACAGAACGAGGTTCATATTCCATCTACATGAATGTTCGTTATGCGAGTGAGGTCCAAGACTTTCTTTTCAAATGCCTTTCGAAGTGGAAAGCAGAACTTTCGACGCTACTCGCTGTTATGAGACTGTGCTGTGACGGAGAAAGAAGAAACATCAAGATTATCAAGAGGTCCAGGGTTATCCCGGTCACAAGGAAGATGATGATTGGAGGCCCGCAGTTCAATCCCGGTCGGAGCTTGCTGTTTTCCAGTAGGGGAATTCGTTCCTTTTCCTGAGGTCACGAGTTCTTGGAGAAGAGCTAGGATCCAGCCCAGATCTTTGGGAGAGGTAACATCCGAGTATTTTCTAATACTCTATCTTGATCTTCTAGACTTCGAGACCATGTATAGCCTTTTTATTCTTCGAAATTTATTGTAGTGATAGTCTTGCGACGCTTTTAGCTTAGTTTGTTAGGAATCCAGTTTCTGAACTGAGATTATTTTACTTGTTCGAGGAACAAGCTTTTGTCATTTCCTTTAAGGAACAGTAATTTATTTCAGACGTTTATGAATTCATTCTGGATTCAGGTGATCAAGACATTTTCGTCTATGTTACCCATTAAATGAATTTTTATTAGTTTAATTTGGGCATTTTATCCGTCGAGAAGAAACGGCAAGAGAAGAAGATCTTGGTAGTGATATATTGTGAAATATCATGACATCTTGTGGAAAAAAAAAACATTTAACGTGGACACGATTATTATCGTCAGAACTCATAGACATTCGTTCAGAATGGAGATAATTCGAATATGACTAGGTGTATGTTTTATTGAAGAAAGCTATGAACTTTCAGTCATTTAATTATTCGAAGCTAGAATCTTCTTGGAAGATTTATTATCATCCGACGTTAGGGTAGTTATTGTTTGATATCCTCGTCGTGATCGATTCTTGTTGGACTGACACACACATATTTAATGTTGTGATTAAATATTTACGAGGAGTAATGTCATGTCACGTTGTAGACATAATATTCCTTCTTCGATTAAAGTCGAACCCAGATGTGTGAAGATGAGATGCAGTATTTTTATTAAATGTATGCACGACAGTTTATATTTATCAGAGTAACGTTTCAAGAGTAATAAGTGAGGAGGTTAGTATCGTAAAGTCCAAAGGTCGTTAAGATGTATAAATTAATGGTTTAACAATTGTTATTGTTCATGAGACCAGCGATTGTTGTGACAACGCTGAGGAATTATGCCCTTTTTAAGGAATGCCAGTTGAAAGAAGTGAAGGTGATAACCCTTTGATAGTGGTTTTTATGTATGTATTTCCGTATGTAGTTGGCATACGAGGGTATTGCGAGGGTGTTTTCCGCATTTTATAGTACAGTCATTGCGTGGGCATGACTAGGTTGGGCAAGGCATAAGGTGTGAGTAGAGAGTACTCTCTATTTGTATACACGACTTTGGATTAGAGAGAACATGAAGGGTCACGGTTGAAATTGAAACGGGAAATGCTGTTATGTGATACTCTTATCAAGATTATTAAACCCGAGTATGTAACGACATATGTTTCACCTCGAGTGGTCGAATGTATTTAAACCTATTTTGACACCAGATCAGAGAGGAGAGACTGGTGGTGGTTATTTCTGGAGATGTAGAAGATTATAAGGATCTCAGTTAGTGTGTTTGACATAACTGTTAGATCAGAGCTCAGGCTCAAAGTGTATGTGGACGCTACTAATTTGAAAAGACTATAGCTGTTGCTATAAGCGTCATTGTAAATTCATTTAACGTTAACTTTCATTATTTACCAATCGAGTGTATAGTATGTTAGGTGTAGGAAGTTTATGGATTGTTTTAACGTAGTGGTTCGAGTGTGAATGAGTATGTGACTGGATGTGGTTTGTTTCTTGTTCAGTGTGAATGAAATGAACTCCATTGGGGCGTCACAATGCGAGAGTATGAATGGAAGTGTGTATAGAAGTTCTATGTTAATAGCGTGTAGAATGTGTGTACAGTTCACGTATTTGTCGGACGTGAATCTGTTTTATTTTAACACAGCTTTCATTGTTATGGAGAGGTGCATTTGTGAGCCAGGCGGGAATAGCGAGGGCTTCTTTAAAACTCGTGTCCAGCCAAGGCCACGGCTAGGTAGCACAAATGGAGAGAGTTGTTGCGAACCGCAAGACTTGAACCTTTTTAAACCAGCTAGCACTGGGAATGTAACGGAGAATGTTATGTCATCAGACGCGTGGCGAGGGTCGCGCGCTCTTAGCGCCCAGATATTCATTGGAACGCGCCAGAGGAATGTAAATACACAGGGGTGTGTAACTGTTGTACAGCTTGATGTGTTGACACAAACTATCCCAAATTTTATTATAGTGTTCATAGAACGCAGTTCTGTCAGTGGCGTGAGTGTACAGATGAGAGAATGGGAGTGTGTTTTTATTTTATTGTATGAATGTTTAGCCATAGTTTACATCTTTTTGTTATTAAATCGTTAAGTTTTATTAGAAGCCGCGTCGTCATGATTTATTTTAGATATAAGGAGATGCAACTGTGAAACCCATTATAGGTCTAGAGGCTGAACTCGAGATCCCCGAGAATAAGGTAGGTGTTCTACTGAGAGCTGAGTGCATTTTTCATTTCATTTCACAGTTGTGTCGTAATTTCCGCCACGTATATTCGCGAGGGTCTAATTGGAAGTAGATCCTTGACTAGTATTTTGCGCCGGAGCAGTCAGGGTCTACGAATCCAGCTGTTGCTTCGGATATCCGATATCTAGCCTCTAGAATATACGGGGACAGTACCAGTAACATAATATGCATAAAAACACACAATTTATTAAAATTCTGCAGCTGAGCAATTATTGTCACAAAAGAATATCACTGGGGATCACAATAACTCATGTCAAACCTGTAAGACAGAAAGATTTCCTCCCTTTCTTACAAGTAAAATGCTAATTCACTGCTTAAAGTCAATCAACATCTTACAACCCTAAAACATCATCCTTCAATGCCAATGGCATCAAGTTTAAGAAGCAAAGAATGATAAAAGAAGTTAATACCTGTTTAGGTTATCTATTTCATTAACATGTACAATAGAATCACTGGAACTTTGTTACAAGAGCACACTGCCAAATCTCATTCAATACCTTGCCAAGTGGTCTTCCTGGTTCCAAAAAATAATTTTAAACAATGACTCTACCCTCTTATCTCAGGCACTATTCAAATGCAAACTATAATCACTATAGTCTACATGATATCTAAAATAGAATGCTTTTGTGGCAGCAAACTATGATTTACACAACACAATGAACAAACATTCAAGTGGAAAATGCACAATGAAGAGTAACTGCTTTAATTCACGCAATTCCAATATATACTATGACACTATTACAAGATACACTGAGCCATTAAACTCAGCGGTAAATAATTTGGAACAGCTTTCCCCACAGTAAATGGAAATTGAAAATGATTCCTGCACTCAATTTCGATGATCCTTCATATATACAGTAAGCAAGTTGTCAGCTGGGATGTGCAATCTGCCACAAAATCAACCTTCCATTGCATTATATATCAATTAGTTTCAATAGTTATAGCACCTGCTTAGTCTGTGCATCATATTACCCCATAACTAAATTCACAGCCAGTGTTGCACAGAATACGGCACGATGCTCTAACATTACAACTTGTATAGAAAATTTAAAAATCATGAGCATGGAAAGAAACTGCTTCTATTCATCATTATCAATTCCAGAAATGAAACTTTTCACCAGTTTTGCCACTTTAAGAAAATGGAAAGCTTCCTAGTATTATGAGTATTCAATTTCAGAAACATACTAGAGTGACACATACCAGAAAATTTTTCATTATCTCTTTTGCAGATGTTAATTTAGCTACCACTCAATTTTTAAGATTTGTTGCAAAATCTAGCACTTCTAGGATGAAATTAACCTGGCACCCACTGGATAAAAAATATTTACTAGAACAGTGTTTTATCAAGATGGTAGATCATAAAGCATTTTTTAAAATATATCCAATTGGCAAATGGGCACAGAATTGGCAAGATTAACTTAGAAATGAGGCGTCGACACCTCTGATACCTTGTACCTTTTCTTTGTGTGATATCGAGCTTATTAACCGAATTTGTGGGCAAGGGAAGAAAAGTTACTCTCACAATGATTAACAAGAATCATTCTTACCGCACAATCACAATTTAAGAGGTAGATTGCGGCTAACACCACACCGGGGACAGCACAATTTATTGGCAACTGTCAACCCAAAACTAAACAGAGCTGGTGATCATGTTTCTAGCTTGTAGGTAGATCACAGTAGAAGCAAGCAATACTTCTAAGAGATTGCTAGAAATGTACCCTGCCAACGTCTAAAACACACTCACACCAGTTGATGAGAAACATTCCCAATGGTCTTGAGTTGCTGATTATCCTTGGGATTTCTCTTACAATACTATAAATAATTTTATATTTTATTATATTTTGAATCATTTAAAATAATTACTGCTGGAGTTCATTTCTATGCATTAATATTTTTACTATGACCCACCCCGGTGGCAGTATTTAGGTCTATGGTGAATTAATTAATTAATCAATTAATGTTATTGGTTTTACATCCTTTTAACTACTGCAGCTTTTAGAGACGCCGGGGTGCCGGAATTTTGCCCCATAGGGGATATTTACCGGGCCAGCGGCTCCCTTGCATTTGCGCACCCTCAAATGCCAACTGACTGCGCCAGGATCCGATCCAGCAACCATCGGCACAGCAGGCAACAACGTTACCGCTGCGCCATGCAGCCAAACAACCTATGGTGAATTACAATATGGAATTCATATAAGATGCCAAAAGGCTTAATAGTCATGAGAAATTTCTTCTATGGTCATTGGTGAACATGTCTAAGAGTTCATATATTTTAAATGTGAAATTTACGTGTATGTTTTAAATACTTGGTGTGACATCATTTTAGCAACCTCAGATGAGAGGAAATTGAATAAAGATTCCATCCCCAGGTGTGGTTATTTTCACACTAACGTCAACAGTTTTGAAGGTACCGGCTCAGAACAATGTTCCACAGATTGATGGCTAAGTCACGACAATCAGGCAGCAAGAGTTCCACATAGGGCGATTGTTCCTTTGGAATTTTGCCCTGAAGAGTGCATTTTTATAGTCCTTTATAAGCCTTATACCTCATGGACTTTCTGAATAAAAAAATGCCATATCCAGAAACAGCCACAGAGTCCATAGCTGCTAAACATCTAAAGTCAACATTAAGTAATTTTAACTAGAGGTAAAATTATCTATTTGGTTGCCGGGCTACATGGATACCAATTTCTGTAGATAGTAGCACTACCTTGAATGTGACTACACAAGGTTAACACATACTGCTTCCGTACGAAAATGTGGTCCAAACCTCTACAAGCAAGTGCTTTCTACCCAGTAAAAGAATGAAAATATTTCTTTTTTAAGTCAGTGAGCGCCAGTTAAATATTAGGCCAACTGTACAGGAGTAAAATTTGGCACATGGATGTTTTTATACAAGTGTAACAATATAATTCTTAAGTCAAAAGTTTTAGTGTCACCCTAATTAGTACCCAGAGGGGTAAGTTGAAAGTTGTGCATTAAGGAGCAGACAGGATAGGATTTACTTCTCTCAGGGTGACATTACAAAAAGAGTAGAATTTTGACAATAAGGGATAATGTTCAACTCACAACCATTCTTATACATACTGAAATATTCCCATCAACGCTGTCAAGTATCCAGAACACAAACTGATATGAGAGTGACTAGAATCATGGAGGAAACAAGACGATTGGAACAATGGCCAAAAAAAAAACCTAATAGAGAAAAATATCAGCCTTGTAAGTCATTACTGTACAATTAAGTAGCAAAAAGAGTCAATTTCCAAGTAACAGTGATAATACAGTAGAACCAATGTTAACCAAAGCAGAGGAGGGGTGTGTTTCGGATAATAATTGAAATGTAATTCTTAGAGGTTAAGAATAGGTTTTTGAAGGTTTAGCTGAGAGTAAATGAAGACAATAGGCTACACATACAGTACAATACTGTACACCCAAGCTATTCAACTGTATTTACAAAAAAAAAAAAAAAAAAAGTTTCACAACGCATGTACTTCTAACTTAGGTACCGATACAATAAGCCCTACACATTTATTTTTGAATAAGTCTTATGTTTTCTTTTGTCTTATTTTTTCCCAAGGTTTGGAGAGAGCAAAGTAATCTAAGTTGGCAAGTGCAGAGTCAAGGTCAGACACCATGCATTTTGTTACTCATCCCCTTTGTCTACAAGGGTTCGTGGGTGATGCCCTGATGGTGGGAACTTTCCTCACTCGCTTTATATTTCATACAAAGGGATTCTGTTTGTTTGAAGCACCCATTACAGTACGACATAACAAATTATGTTCCTTTAATTCTTTTTTGTAATTTAACCGAACATCTTTTTTCAATCACTTTGGTTAAAAGTGTTTTAGATAACAAAGGTTATAATAATAATAATAATATCCAAAGTACAGTATTATAAAATATAAAAATATGCTAAAATATTTGCTCATTTCTAATATTATTTTGTTTGGTTTAGTTATCTCTTCATGGAAAGTCAGTTGTGGAAATGAGCAGAGACTATTTAAAAAAAAAGCTTAAATGTGCTAATATTTTAGTGTAAATAATACCTAAATTTAAACAATTATTTTGTGTGTTGATTCAAAGATGATCGATGATCTTATTTTCTGCATTTAAACCATGTCCAACCCATTATACTTTCCTCTATTTTTTGAAGTTGAAAACCAGGGGGGGGGAGGTGATATTAGAGGAGAGTAAATATGGTTTTCCAAGGAATAATCACAATGTTGCAAGAAGGATATCTGGGATGACAGAACAGGCAGAATGTGAAAACAGTTAAAATAAAAAAGGATGGTGTGCTTACTGCAGAGATGGGAAAACCTGCTAATCATGCTGTCAATGCAAGAAGTTTAAGTCTTGAATGCCCCACATTTCAGTGTTGTGAAAATTTGATGTGACTATTGATAATGGGGATTTGAAGCATTTTGCAATCATAAATTCTGGGGTTTGACCTTATAATATAATGTCATGTATGAATTTGAAGTGTTTGCAGAACTGCAAGGTGAAAGGTTAGGTAACTGGAAATCACAATTGGTTTGTGACAACGATGCACTTATGATGTTGCTAGGACAGGAGAACAAAGAAAATGATAAGGAATACTCACCATTTTGACAGAATATGGCAAGAGCAATTATTTCAGGTTCAGTAAATGACTGCACTTTAAATTTGATGCTATCATTCACAATTAACACTGATGTGAAACACTGAAAATGAAGGGTTTGAATATTGGCACGTGGCACTCCCAGTCCTTGATAACTACTGCTGACAATGTGTGATGCCAAGGAAAACCAGCCGAGACTAGCAGCCAAGGAATCCACTGTCCTGTCTTGATTCAAAAAATTCATAAAGAATTATTAAAAAATAATAATAATAATAAAAACTTATGCAAGACCATTAATCTTACTTGTCATATTTCTCTTCCATTAGGGGCATGGTGGCGAAGCGGTCAAGCTGTTGGCCTCTCAACAAGGCAGACCAGATTCGATTTCCGGTCAATGCACATGAAATTTTCAACGTGGAATGCTATGTCCTGCGATTCGGATTCCACAAAAAAAAAAGGAGGTCCCGTGGCTCATGATTGCGAGAGTAACGGTCACGTAAAACTACAACTTACTTCCTTTCTCTTCCATTAGAATACCAGATCTAGAATGAAGGAGGTGCAGGATGTATTTCTGGTTCCAATGCCTGACTGTGGGTCGTGTATCTTTCCTAAACCAATACAATTGCTTCTGTAAGGGGATTCTGTTAATCTTAAGTTAATATGGATCCCATTACATTCATAACCAATATGGTTAAGTTTGTATGTATATACCCCTTATAATTCCAGTTTTCATTGGGGTTGGGGATGGGATAAAGTCTAGGTGGTGGATGGTTTTTATGGTCGGATGCCCTTCCTGACACCAACCTCGTGAGATGAGTTAAGTTTATAGAATCTTATTTCCTTAACCAATACACCATGGGCAAAGAATAAAGATGACCACTGAATGAAGATGGGTCCTCCTATCACAGATTTGCTTGAATGTGTGTGTGATGATTGTAGACATGGTTGTGAAACCACTCAACAGCAGATTAGTTCCTCGTTGCCTATTTGGTATTCACAGAAAATTTGCATCACGCAACAAAATTCCAAAGTTAAAACTGTAAATAGGCAAATATCTGCAAGTTGGTTTTGACAGACGATCCAATATGCTAGTACAAGAAGACATACGGATAAGTAGAGAAGAAAGAACTCTTAGTTTTACATGACCGCTAAGCTTGTGATCATAAGCCATGAAATCTATTCGATTACCTCTTCTTTTTAAGGACTAAACCACTGGAAGTGACATTTCACTTCAAAAATCGTACCTGCATTAATCAGAAATCGAACTTGATTGTTGCTTTAAGCAGCAGAATATCTTGTTCCAACATTGGAACACTTCAGCACAAGATATAACAAGCAACATAGTCGAGACCTATACGTTTCACACATGCTTATTCAGTAATTCCCACATGTAATACATCAAAGTAAATATGTAAAAAAAAAAACACTCCTTTGTAAACTGACGCAAGTTTTTTTTTTAAGTCGTGAAAGATTATATTTCTATAACGGAGCATGTGCATGTGCAGTAGTGCACTATGGTCAAGAAATATACCTACATCCATTTTTGTTGTTGTTAATTCATGTAAGGGGCTTGGGATATCTTGGTCATCAGCCCCATGTAGTTGGGTGTGTGTTGAACTTGTCTGATAACCAGTATTGCTGTGATGGCTATAGTATTGTGTGTAACTGTATCAGGGACTTGAAGTGGGGTATTTCCAGACATTTGCCAGGAGGGAATGTGAAAAAACTTGGGGGAGAAACCACATGCAGGATAGCCCTGTCAGCACCGGGATTCGAACCTGCAATCTCCGGACTTGCTGCAGCTGCCTGTGAGCCCGTGGTGCACAATTTAACAAGCACGGCTATGCAGCGGGACACATTTCTTTTTGAAGAGGGGTTAGAGTTCCCAACTAGCAATTTTGCACTGTGGGCAAGGTGTGGGCGCACTTGCTGGGACAATACCGCACCTTGGTTGCTAGTCTCAGCTGTTCCTCATTGCAACGCAACACACACTACCAGATGTGGTGGCCAACCTTCAAATACTACATATGAACTCAAGTTTAAAGTTCATCATCTTCTAAACATGAAATGATGTCCCGCAATAGGTTCTACCAAAACAGACAGGTCAAGTTCATGAGTTTCTTTTTAGAATACAAATGTGTCAGCATATTGAAAAAAAGAAAAGGGATCCATGAGACCCAACCCAGTTCCTCATCAAAAGTTCTGTAACCCATGCACTGGCAGGTCACCTATTGAATTTCAAACGGGATCAGTCTACTGAAGTAGATTTCCATGTTCCTAACTAATCAATGTTTTTCTTTCCCTTCTATCATTAACAATTCACCCATGGTATCAAAGTTAACATCAAATTACATACCAAGCGAGTCGACTGATTTCTTTTTCCAAATTTGCACTTATTGGTCCATAAAATGAGTATATACTGTACTTATTCTGCAATAAAATTCCTTTCCCAATACTGAAAGTGGATTATTTCCATAACAGAACTTCCTGTTAAGAAAAAATCATACAACACAACCTCCATTAGGATGCTGGATCGAGATGGATATAGCACAATTTTTCACATTTGCACTTATTGGTCCATGGTCCATAAAATGAACACATTTCTTTTACAATAAAATTCCTTTACCAATGCTAAAATAGAGATAAAGTTATTTCCATATGAATTTAATATTAAAAAAACAACACAAAAAAGGATTGAAATGGATTTAGCATAAGCATGTAACATACGGAATGAGGTGGGTGGGGGAGGGGAGGCAATACATTATACAGTATAACATAATAGTGCAAAATCATAAAATTCAGATAAACCAATATCCATGAGAGAAGTAATGAAAGACATTTGGGACTGGCATGATTCCAGTGGCAAAGCTCGCGCATACACACACATTAAAAGGACTGGGTCTAACAATTCTAATTTTACTATCGAGGACCAATGAACAAATACAGTTTGGTCTTAGCTGAACTCATCATGCAGTAGTGAAGATAACATTTGGGAACCCCATATTCCATATCCACTTATCTCACAAGTGTCCACTGCAGCATAGCTGCACAGGCACATTACTGCTTCATTAAAAAATATAGACTGAAATGTGAAAATTCAACTTCTGCAGCTATAAATATCTTTTGTACTTAAAATATATTTGAAGAGTATATTAGGTGCGATTTTTAAATAGACTCCAGGGCACAAAGCAACACTTTGTTTCCCTCATTCCCAACTATAAATCTTTTTCGAGAGTTGGGAATCCCTCTTCAGCAAAAACTTTAGTCTTCTTTCTTTTTCTTCTTTTTAAAAGTATTTTTCACTGCTAGTCGGGCGATAACTTATCACAACGATCGTCTAGTCATCACACACTAACTCTTTTCTTCGGTTTCACTGTCGAGTTCGATGAAACGTTAGCGCACTTATGGGTTTTACATTTAACACATATAAATACTTCTGGTATGTTTGTTTTTTTAATTTTTGCACATGATAGGTGGATCCACGTTAGACACTTGCTACACTCGATCATGGCACGTCCAGCGAATGGTTTTGAACAATAGCAGGTGACTAAATCGTAGGAGTCATCCTCTGAAAAAGAAAAAAAAAAGTTTATTTAAAAAACAGAGCAAAATTTAGATAGTACAAGTAAACACATCAAATGTATTATGAAAGCTATAATTCCACATGATGGATGTTTTCCTTCGTGTGTGAAGGAACTTGTTATCTCTGGTAATGCTTCAATACTAAGCACGCTAAGATAGCCAATACAAAGTGAGGCAATTCAAACCTGGCATGTGGCCAAGTACACCTACACATGAAGTTTAAGATAGGAAGGTACTCAGAAATGGATTGCTTCAGCAGGAGCCCAATGCTGCACTCGATATGAGACATTATGCGTTGGTTACAACCAGGAAGATTTTATATTACAAATTTTAGGTTTCTACCACAGTAATATTTCTGATGTCTTACAAACGTTTTGTTGAGGTCTACTCTTGCAACATAGTTGATCTGTATTCTGCCTACAAATTACACATTGCTACCTCATTGTCATTCAGTTTTGATGATTATACATTACACTGAAGTACATTCAAAACAACTGGCAGTAGGTACTGATGCATTTAGATACATCTTGCAGGGTTGTACAAAATGAGCTCCTCCAGAAAGGTGAGCATTAAAAAACACAGATCAAGTGTTCCAATTTCTAAGCCCAAGACACAGGGTGACTATGAAATGCAGTCTTCAAAGACCTGGGCATAATTGACCACGTCAACACAAGCCAAAAGAAGATAGGAACTGTATCCTCACCATTCAATGAGGCAAGTATGTCTGTGGGTACTGCCTGTCTCTGGGAATAACCTTGAAAAGTTTCTGGGATAACACACTGTATATAACATTAAAGAATAATAAAGGTTATAGCAACTAGCACCCCCATTTGACATCTGTGTATGCTTCTACATCTCCGTAACTACTCACCCTACCATGAAACTTCCAATATTGCAATTCACTTCTACAATATTCCCCCGTCACAACCTGGTCTTCAAAGACTGCATTTTGCACTTTGTGAAGTGTTTCAAAAGCCATTGCATTGAATTTGAAGAGAGTGTTTGTGCAATAATTCACTATCTGACAAAGTCTGGAAAGCTTTGTCATGTTACATTACTCTAGTAGATCGAGTTATCAAATTTAAAGTGTCCCTTAAACAGCACACACAGCAGTGCGGCAATGAATGTCTGACACACTGCATTGCCTCTCTGTACACAGTTTAATAGAGACTATCGTCCCACTGTCCACAACGTGGATGGGACCCAGTTTTATTCAACAGGGTCATACGTTTTATGCAAGCTCCTGACTCTCACTTTGTTTCATGGGTTAATGACACAAAGTCACCCTTACGTCACTTGACTAGTATTAGGTACCCTACCCTAGAACCAACATTTACATAAAATGCAAAGATTTTAAAAACACACTATGACAATACAATTATAACTCCTCCATTGCGCTTCTACTTCATTGGGCTAAAAAAATAAAAAAAGTGTGAACAACACAACTCAAATCTTGTGCATACACTGTTCCTATTCCTCTTTCTAGATGAATGTTAGTAAGGCTCCAAATGCCCCTTCCCTTAGTCCAGAAACCCTTTAAGTTTTAAAAGCAGCATGTGTGCACATTTTTAAAACATGGAGGTGAAATACTAAATTTCTTTCACACTAAAAGAATATATAGAGTAAGTACAGTGAGAAAACAATCATTCACACAGTAAATCCCATGTCGGGCATCCTCGGTTCATGCAGCCACGCCACAAGTTGTTGGAACACGTTCATCTTCACACTGCCTAAGTTGGGCTGTAGTGGCAAAATATCATACTAGGGAGACAAACCATGCACAACAAGGGGAATAAATACTAATACAGAGTTGCAGGGCAATATAAGATGTCGACAACCACCGGGTAGTACAGTATGTTGCGATGTGACTAGCAGCATGCAAAAATATGCTGTAACAGTCGCATAAACTATCGCTGTTGCCAGTAGCATCATGAGCAGCTGTCAGGCTAAGGATGTGGGTTCGCTCATACTACTGGTGTAACTTTTTCAATATGCCTGTCATGGTAGCTTCCAGTGGCTACGACTATGATAACCCACCCTTCCTTGGCGGTGGTGAATATATTAAACATCTGGGTAATCTGAACTTGAATGCCATCGTATTGAGTGCAAGATTGGTCTATACTATTTCTAGTCAGTGGAGAGCTCCAAAAACATTGTTGAACAATAAGGCAAAGCCATAGTATGTCAGTCAGCGAGTAGGTTGATCTATCTCAATTCCATCTGTCAGGATATTGCTCTATACATATCAAAATTTATTTGTGGTCGCATTCCTGTGACATTATGGCATTATAGTCACATTTAAATTATTTTATACTGTATATGTATTTAAAAAGAGGCTGCTAGGAGAGCACAACTGCCATCAAAAACTTGAGCTAATCAGGAGAGTGCACCATTTGACAGTGTGAAAACTGGTGGAAAAACCATTCCTAAAATGAGATACCATATTTTGATTAGTTCTGAAAATCTAGTATTCATTAGCAACTGTTGGATTGAATATAGGGTAAAATAACAAATATCTAAATAAGTGATAGAAGTAATAGATACAAGGGTTGCATTTTGAGTTTTGGCAACGATGCTGCTGCTTTATGTTGCAACGGTGTTGGACTCTGCCATTGTTACCAAAAGTAGCAAACCTGTATCCCTTCCCTTATAGCACATGACCTCGTCTGTCCCTTCCCCATTTGTATGCAGTGGTGCCTGTTAGATGAGTAGTTGTGGGCAAGCGCTCGCGCAAGATGTCGCAATGTTTTTGAAGCAGGAGCAGAGAACGTGGATACAAATTCAGTGTGCTAGGGGTCGCATGGCTCGAGAGTGCCACCAAGTACTGCAAAAGGTGTGCGGTGCATCTGCGTTACCTTACAGAACGGTAGCAAGATGGGTTCCAGCCTTTCGAGATGGGCGTGAATGTGTGGAGGACATGCCTCGATGTGGTCACCCACCAGTAAGTGATGAAAATGTACAGGTGGTGCCCGAGTTTGTGGAGGCGGATCGGAACGTAACGCTCCAAAAATTAGCGCAAGATACAGGACTGGCGAATTCGACTGTCCTCCACATTCTGAAGGATTGCCTGAAAAAGAAAATTGCGTCAAAATAGGTTCTGCATGACTTAACCGACATGCAGAAATGGCTGCGATACGACACTTCTCGTACGCACTTGCAGCATTATGAGTGCAAAGGAGAGGACTTCTTACAGCGTATCATAACCATTGACGAGACGTGGGCCGAATCTTATGAGCCACAGTTGAAACGTCAATCGAATCAGTGGCGGCACCACGGATCACCACGAAAACAAACGGTTCGACAAACAAACCACGAACAATGTGAAGGTAATGTTGATTCTTGCCTATGATTGGGATGGTCCGATCATAAAACATACCGTTCCCCCAGGGCAAATCGTTAATGCGGCGTACTATTGTTAGTTTCTGCAAGACCATCTCCTAGCAGCTCTGAGAAGGAAACGGCATCACCACATCGATACTCCGCCCATCGTTCTGCATGACAATGCTAGGGCACACACAGCAGGTGTTGTGTCTGCATTGTTGAATCGCTGGTACTGGGAGGTGCTCTCATCGACTTATGTCCCTGCAACTTTGATCTCATCCCAAAGATGAAGGAGCCACTGCGCTGGAACCGCTACCCTACAATTGGAGATGTGGTGCAGGCTACCGAGCGCTCTCCTCGCACCACCGATAGATTGGGCAGTGCCAACGGAATCCAAGAGCTTCCGCGTCGCTGGGAACAGGTACGTAGTGCTGGTGACTACGTACGTAGTGCCTATGAAACTTCGAACCATGTAGGTGTGTTATTTATCAATTTATAACATAGTTGCCAAAACTAAAAATGCAACCTATGTATATTAAAGGGTAATAAGGTTTATTTAAAATGCTTGTTAATCATTATCAGAGGCCTGTAATTATGTTATGCTTGCAATCTTCTATGCAATAATATGTGGGACTGCTGACAATTCAACCCCAGTTGGTAGCCTCGTTCTGCGGTCTTGAACGCTACCATGGTTCCACCACGGAACTTGCACAATGGTACTGTTACACGTCCAGTATATGCAGTGGCATTGTTACTGGGGTATAATGCATTTTTGCTAGTGAGAAATGTAGGCTACACCACAGAAGGTACCTCGGCCTTAACAAGACGTGAACATTTATGTTTCTTTGACTGTATATTGCTCTAAGCAAACCTCAACAGCCCAGAAAATCAAACTACCTTCATTAGTAAATGTTTGATGTAAGTGATGAAATGAAACTGATGATATTCAAATGAAGTTTGCAAAGTTGAAAATGTTTGTTAAGCCTATAACGGTAAAAAAAAAAAAAGATATTACACACTATTTACATTCTTCATGCATTGCTTGTAAGTTATGAGCCATGCTATCTGTTAGTTTTGCCAATTAGACTGCTTCTGAAACATACAGACTTGCTTCGCTAAACTTTGGTTAGGATGACCCCTGAAAAATACATTAAATGAAAAGGGAGAAATTAAGAGGGGAATACAATCTTGTTTTATTGTTTTGTAGATGGACACTGTGGTTAACTATCCCATCCCAATTGTCATGTATATAAATCATGTTTGATTAATTATCTGGTTATTGTAGTACAGGGCAAGTCAATAACGTCCAACACAAGTAACTCCTGAACCATTGAAGATATCTATATCCTGTTTGCACTGCTGAATAGTAACAAGTGGCTCATATAATAACAGTGTTATCTCACGATATCAGAGATAATTAAGCCAGGAAGTTCATGCACTATTAAATGAATAAATATGCATGCAAAAATGCACTAATTATTGGTCAAATATGCATCACGTTTTAACAAATATCCACTATGAAATAACTACTGCAATTACGAACAGTCCGTATTCTTTAGTGTTTCTATTTTGAATATAAAGAAAATATGAACAGATGGATATATAACTACACCTTTTTTTTATAATATCTCAACTAAGAAGCAGTTCTAAATATTAGGAAATGTTATTTTATGGAACTTCAAGCGGTGTTGACCATCAATAATTATTTTATTACGTTAATTGTATAACCGATATACAATTTTAATAGCCATTGATTTTTTTGAAATGAAAATAATTTTACAATATTTACATAGTGAATGCTGAACAAAAATAATCGACATTAACTTGCAAAAGGACTGAAACGTACTACATTATAGTGTGATAAGACTCTCGGAGTCCGAATTGAAATATACGACTTTAAGAACATGAAGTAACAAAAAGCGCTTCAAAACAGGAAACAGAATATACACCCTTCTCAAGCACATGTATGCAGTTCAATAGGTAAAGGAGAAAAATCTGATGTATTGCGCCAAAATAACCAAAATATGATTTTGCATGAACTTCCGGGCCTTAGTGATAATGATACCACCTTTGTTTTTTGTTTTTCCTTTCCTTGAACAGAACTATTCTGAAAAAGTATGCTTTGGGGATGTTATGCAGCATCATATTTATTTGTTAGCCGACGTTTTGCACTACTCCTGGGGTAAGCTTTATCAAGGCAAAGAATCCGTTTATGGTGAACCAAACGCTTCACTCAATCAAATAATTCTCAAGGACAAGATATGACTCAGGCGAGACAAAGATAATAGTAGCCATGTAAATAACCTATGGAATATTGTAGAAAATGTGTTGGAGGTTTAACCCCATGTACAGAAAATGAAGGTTCAGTCTAGATAGTGTGATTGACTACATAAAACAAAAGAAGACATATAGCAAACAATGTGCTAATGAAATTAAATGAAAATCCACAGCCTGCTTCCAGTCTCCGACCGGGTCAGGAATGGAATGAATGAAACCCCCAGCTAGCGGCGAGGATATGGACTGTGCCGGCTGCCGAGGCCTGACGCACTCCTCTGGGGCAATGATTAAATGAATGACAGATGAAATGAAATGATAGTGGAGAGTGTTGCTGGAATGAAATGTTGACAGGGAAAACCGGAGTACCCGGAGAAAAACCTGTCTGCCTCCATTCTGTCCAGCACAGATATCACATGGAGTGACCGGGATTTGAACCACGGACCCAGCGGTGAGAGGCCGGCATGCTGCCGCCTAAGCCACGGAGGCAATGTGCTAATAATAATATATTTTAAAACTTAACTAATTTCTGTCACCAGTACGACAAAATTAATTGGTGAAATTATTTTGAAATAATCTGTTTTTGGAGAAAATTACTGTTAAAACTTGCAAATTTTCAGGAACAAGCATACCTCATTGAACTGCTCACAAGCTATAACTATTTACAGGCCTAAAAATTATAAGTTGATATGCTCAATATCTATAAAAGATATTCATTAGATTCTCTAAACATTCACATTGCTGTATTTGTCTCATCAGAACTGTTTGTTCTTATCACTTCCCTCAGTCTTTTAGGCATAGTATGAACCAGTACTTTATTTGTTTGTTTGTTTGTGCCTCAATAGTACTCCATTCTTCTACAATTTTGTCCCGTAACTGCTGTTTGCTCCTTATATAGTGCTTCTTCAACCTCCATTTCATTTCATCCCATAAATGCTCAATGGGGTTCATGCCAGGGGATTGGGGAGGAGTATGGAGCTGTTTATTGGTGCTGTACGACAACCAGAACTTGAAATTCCTTGCGGTGTGTTTGGGGTCATTATCTTGTTGAAATATGAATGACTCTCCCATGTTGAGTTCTGCAGCACTGGCATGTAGATTGTTCTTCAGAATGTTTAAATACTCCCGCCAGTCCATGATTCCATAAAAGAACACTAAGTTTCCCACTCCAGCAGCATTCGTACAGCCCCAAACTAGGAGACCTCACCCTCCATGCTTGACCGTAGTGTTCGTTGGGCTTTCGCCAAACCATTTGCCTACCATCCGAACCAAACACTGTAAACTTACATTCATCACTGAAAATCACCGAATTCCTGCGGTTTGTTGACAGGCTCCTTGGAGGAGTCCTTTTCGATCGGAGGGTGCCAATGTACCTGAAATCTAAAATTTATAAAACCATCATTAGACCAGTGGCACTGTATGGAACCGAATGTTGGCCACCCACAAGGAGACATGAAGAACAGCTGCAGGTGATGGAAAATAAGACGCTTTGCTAGCCAATAGGACTCACAAGACAGGACCAAATCAGAAATGAAGATGTTCGAATGGCATTTGGTGTGGCCCCAATCCCTGAGAAGATGAGAGAGAACCGTATGGCCACGTACTACGCAGAAGCGGTTCTTCCGTTGCGAGAAGAGTCTTAAATATCAGTCCTGAGGGCCGTATACCACGAGAGCGACCAAAGAAGTGCTGGCATGACACACTTCGGGAGGATATGCATGTGGCTTAAGTCACACCTGAAGAAGCACAAGACCGCATCAAGTAGAGAGGAAGTGCAGAACAGCAGGCCCTGCAATTCAGCGGGATAAATGCTAAGAAGAGAAAGAAGTTGACATGCTCCTTGGCGAATGTCAGTCTTTTCAGCTTGTGGACTTTGCTGACATAGGGCATTTTTCGGGACACTCTGCCATTGTATCCACATTCTTTAATGATATTATGCAGGGTTTGTGGTACCACCTGAACACCATAATCTTCTTTCACCATGGCCGCCAACCTAGGGGTACTCATCTTAGGGTCTTCTCTGACACGTCTCATAACTGCCCGCCTTTGTTGTGCATTCAGTTTCCTGGGTCGCCCGGTACGATATCTACTCTCCAGGGAGTTGGTGTCCTTATATCTTGCCAACACATATTGCACAGAAGAGGAGATTCTTTTCATTTCACATTGGACGCTATTTGTCTTATCGATTGTCCCTCCTTCCGTACTTGTACAATTAATTCCCTTATTGTTATAGGTATTTCCATCCCACTCACCCACAGTGAGTTTCCAGTGTCTGCACTCAACCAACGAGAACACAATATTATTTCTGTGCTTTAGCAACACCGGCAATGTAACGCCTCTGCTATACGACTGTGCTCTGTACGGAGACTACTTGGGTGCCCCTCCCGTTCACCTGTTGCATTGGACATGTGTTCAAAACCATGTCTATATGTAGGTAGCTCCACTGGTCGATGTAAATATACATAGGACTAGTCAGTCCAGCATCCCTGTCACATGCGATGCGTCATTGCGCTGTGGAGTCCGATATTACCCAAAATGGGACAAAGGACATTGGTGTCCGGAGACATTTTTCACTCACTGTACATCCTTATTGACCGTTTTTACGATTTTATTTTATACAAGATAAAAGACATTAAGAGTAACTAAGAAATATACAATCATGTACATCAAAGCCTATATTATGTGTACTCTGATGCATATGAATTTTCGAATGCATAGGAAAACAGATATTGTTTAAGGGGTCTTTGATAAATATTAAACAAACTTACCCCATAAGATTCCCATCATTCTGTCAATAGGACCATTAAGATCGTAATTAATGTGAAGTCAGTTTGCATCAAATATATGATGGTTCCCCATCAAACAGGGAGGTATTGAGTAATTCTGGGCAGTCTATGCGAGAGTTTACAATCTTGTAAGTTACGAATATCAAAATTGCCACAGCGGGATTTTATAGTTGGAAGCTTCAACTGAGTCATTACTCGAGATCAGTTATGGTTATTATCGAGTATGGAAAACAATAAGCATATATTCATAAAAATTAAGGTTTTGATTTCTCTTATCTGTCAATTTGTGATTTACTGAAGGAGCTCCAAATCGGTGTATAATATTCCAGTAAGGGCCTGACAAGGGTCAGATTCACAAGGATAAATATGTCAGAGTCTCAAAATTCTTTGGAGTAATGAGTAATACAACCTAATCCCTGCAATGCCTTGTTTTTAACACCTTCTATGTAATCATTAAAAATTAGTGTGTCAGAGAATGTTACTTCTAGGCCACAAATATTACTAGCAGCTTGGAAGTGGGGTAGACAATAGGAAGTGATAAGAAAATTCCATATCAATATTCAATTATTGCTAGTAGGTGTATTATCTGTAATTAATAAAAGCAAAGGACTTTAAGTACCATCTTAGCATCAACCCAAGTGTAAAAGACACTAGGAAAAACTC
Source organism: Meconema thalassinum (assembly GCA_946902985.2). Taxonomy (NCBI): domain Eukaryota; kingdom Metazoa; phylum Arthropoda; class Insecta; order Orthoptera; family Tettigoniidae; genus Meconema; species Meconema thalassinum. The sequence goes on from OX336389.2 coordinate 432,148,157, forward strand.
ATTCAAAATTGGCCACCTGAATCCACAGTGGTCTTGAGATTGTACTGCCCTATTTTGGCTTCCTATTCCTTTCCTAGCTTACAGACATTATGACTATGAATGTGTATGTTCAAGAATTTTAAAGCATTGTTTAGAGAAATTAAGCATGTCAACCCCGAGCTATTTGGAATATGCAATGAGATGAATTGTGATTTAGTCACTATGATTTATAATTTAAGTTACTGTAATACAACCACAGTACAATAAATAGTATAACAATAACAACAACACCTAACTTGTTGAGCCCAGAGGATCATGCATATCCAAGGATGACGGCCACCCAGCTTGTAGCTAACGGATTATGGAGTACGCATGGCCAGAGCAACAAACATGATGAACCACATTATAATGATGTGCTACTTCTCATATAAAGCAGCTACTGAAATGTCCTCACGAGACTGAGTAGGCCTACACCCTATTCCAGCCCTCATATCAGATTTGAAATTTTTATGGGAACCAGGAATCAATCCCATGGCTTCCTAGGTAAGAGGCACAGATGCTACCACTAAACCACAGGGCAAGCAATAATACGAATTTTGTGAAAAATTTTCTTGGCCTGCTGATGAACATAAGACATGCCAGATTGCCAGAATCATAGTCTGAAATGAGTATTAATGTACTAAGACATCTAATGATATGGGTCATCATAACAGTTTGCCAAAACAATCCTGAAATTCTTTCCCCTCTCCCAATATGTGAATCAGGAGGAATTTTATGTTTACACTGTTTCTTTCTTCCATACGTTGCTCTGGTTAATATTAAACTGTCTCCAATATCAGAACAGACCAATTCTGTTCATTCCTGCCTTCTTTGGCTCCAGATTATCACCATTCTAATTTAATAATAAAATTTAATTTAATCGAATTTAAAAAGCACTCAAAAGTTTGAGACCCAAATACATAAAAGAGCCATTAATAAAATATATGAGATGCCTATAACAATGCTGGAACCGAGAGCCAGTATGTAACAAATAATATAGAGTATTTGTTTTATGACTAACGAGATGGTCATAAGATTATTCCTACCGGCCAGTGGGCGAGCGAGTGTCAGAGCGGGAGCATGCCATGAATTGAGTGGTGGTGTTGCATAGCCAGTAATTTAAAAAGGACCCTACATATATAATAACTTTTGATTCATGTAATAAAATAATTATTATGAAGAGCGATTCCTTGAAACATATTTCATATTGCCCATATGTCACTGTCACCAGTACTTCAATTACTCAAAATGCAGAATGAGCATTTTTATTTTCTAAATAGCCAAGGAATAAAAGTTTTATGTCAAAAACAATCAGAAGGAAGCTGAATTTTGGCAAGTTGTTAGAGCACTATTAAAGGTATATTCACACAAGTCTCCTCTCCTCCCCCATACTCACCTGAACAGCACATTCACAATCAGAAATAGTCTTATATCTGCATAACTGAAGGTTGCCGAGATGCAAATTATTTTCGATTCAATCCTCACTTAACAAACTACGAAAGTAGCCTCATGTATTGTCAATACTTTAAAATAATGTTATTGATTTTACGTCCCTTTTAATTACTGTGGCTTTTAGCGACGTCAGGGTGCCATAATTTTGCTCCGAAGGGGATTCTTAACGTGCCAGTAGAGCTACTGACATGGTACCGTCGCATTTGCCGCTGACTGCGCCAGGATACGAACCTGCAACCTTGGGCCCAGCAAGTGAGAACGTTACCGCTGAGCCACGCAGCCGGTAGTCAATACTTTAATTGCAAACTTAAAACATTTGGGATATTTCTTCAACATTTTTACATTTATAGCCATTACTTCATAGAAAATGGCAGTATGAAAAAAAAAAAAAGTACTTGGACAAACAGTTTCATAAGCTTTAGAGTGATACGTATATGAACATGCTTGTTTCCATGATTTTGCCACAAAATGGGGCTGAGGAATCATCTCACTAACTCCAGAAGTAGACCGCTACTAGAAGAACATTTTGACAAAGTCCCTCAACCTTCCCCCATTTTCTTCCCCCCACCCTGCTTCAAATCATACGTTAGCAGACTTACATTTCAACAAACAATGATTGTAAAGTCTTGGATCTCTTTTACCTTCAAAACTTAAAAAATATGTTCAATAAAGTTGCTTCCCTTCAATTTTATCATAGCACATTTGTTCTTGATTTTTAAAATACTGAAACAAAAAATAAAAATAAATGTGTATTATTCTTAAACAGTATAAGTTTTAACGTAGAGACATTAGGGGCAGATGACCTCACTGTTTCGCCCCTTAAAAACAACAATAACTAACGTTGAGACTGACTGCTTAGCTCAGCGGTAACGTTCTCGTCTACTGAGCACAAGATAGCGAGTTCAAATCCTGACTCAATCAGTTGTCATTTGAGGGTGCTTATATGTGAGACCCAAGATCGCGGGTTCAAACCCGGTGTAAGCCATCGGATTTTTTAAGGGTGTTAAAATCCTTCAGTATGCCTTCCTTCGGAGGGAAAGTAAAGCCGACAGGCCCACGTCATAGATTTATGGCATGTAAAAGAACCTACCACTACAATCGGTAGTGTGTAGCTAAATTTGTAGGTTATTTGGTTAGAAAGTTCCAACGTTCGCCGCTAGGCGTCAGTGACAGTGGCATTTCTGGTAGCCAAAGTTGGAACTATTTGAAATTGAACTCGATGAGGAGCCTACGGGCGTTCAATTAAAATACCCTGCTATGGCCATTTGCTGCAATTCAAACATAATAAATGTGAGGGAGCCATGTCAGCAGATTTACTGGCACTTTGCAGATCCCATTCATGGTAAAATTCAGGCATGTTAAAAGACGCAGTAGTTAAAAGGGACGTAAAACTCATAACATTAATTAAGTTAACGTTGAGCCTGGACAAATAGTATGCAGAAATTAAAAACCTCCTTTTGACCTGCGTTGATAAATTAAAATATAGGCAGGCTTCATCCATTATTGTATTTCACAATGATATGGCAGGACCAAAATTCTGGGCAGTACTTGAACCACTACTTGACATATTTAATCACACATTATCTTTCTTTGTCAACCCCCCCCCCCCCCCCCCAAACAACCACAAAAGTATGTATGGCATATGGATGGTACTACTATATGAACACCAAATAATGATTATAATTACAGCATTTTGACCTCTATTCAGGTATAATCATTACATTAGTTAATAATACAGATGCAGCAGACTAATAGTGTACTACTATATGTACAATACCATGTTATACTAGATGTTTGATTCCTTTGATGTTTCATTTGAGGGACTTGGGCATAATAGTCGTTTAGCCACATGCACTTCGGTGTGTGTAGTATTTGTCTGATAACCTGTGCTATTTGATTCCTTTGTCTTGATCCTTACAGTAGCATAGCTTTGGATTAGAACTTGAAAAATTTATGATAGAAGGAAGAGGTCCATGAAGCTACTGTATAACACCGTGCGGTATATTCACATGATTCACCACATTTAGTTCAAGATTCTTATAAAATAATGTACTTCACTAGGTGCATTAATTGCCATTGTGCTTATTACACTTATTATTCTGCATGAGTCACAAGTAATTACTTAATATGCAGGGTTTTGTGGAACGATCCAGAGACTGATCTAACATGGTATTTTCCATCAGATATAAACCAAGTATGTGCAAGACAGGAAGGACACAAATCACCCAGAGGTTTAAGCATTGTAAGGAGAGACGAAAGCAAATTGAAAATCCACAGCCTGCTTCCAGTCAACCGACCGGGTCAGGGATGGATTGAATGAAGCCCCCATCTAGCAGCGAGGTTATGAACTGTGCCGACTGCTGAAGCCTGTCGCACTCCTCTGAGACGAAAGCAAATTACACTTCTCAATTAATTTAGTCAATTTTTATTTATGTAGTTACGACCATAGTGGTAGTGATGCTGTTTTAAGGGGGAGGAAGTTGAAGGCCATCTTCCCTGTTTGTATGTAGAGAAATGAAAGTCGACAGTTAATTACTTAATGGTAATGGTTTCTAATTTGTACCAGTCTTCACCTGAAATTATAATGAGTAAGAATTCTTTAATATTTGAAATGAAATGCATCTGTCTGACTCTCATAAACCATTAGTGATTTACATCTCCAAATTAATGGATTGCTATGCTCGGTGACAGCCCGTAGGTATCGGATGCGCAATAGCGCGGTCACATCTCAGCCAATCAGCAGCAGTCGCACTCAGTTGTTCATAGCTGTAAGAACCTTCAAGCGAGAAGCAGATGCAGGACTCCATTGAGCGATGTTGCCAAAGCGCAGGAGCGCTCAGCGCTTGCCTGTGGTGATATAGGTCTACGGAGTGTGAAAAGAATTGTTCGTGAAGCGAAGTTATCAGCACAGGCAAGTGGAAATGTGTACTTTAAATCGCCAGGTAAAAATCATATGGTACCGAAAAGAGTCGCTGGAATTGACGACTTTGATCAGGATGTTTTACGCCGTAAGTTATTTGAGTTTTCTGATAGACACGAGTTCCCTACAGTAAAGCAGTTAGTTCACGTCAGGCATGAATCCACTGGTTTTAACGGGAGCACCCGGTCTATGCAGAGAATGTTAAAACGAGCGGGTTTCAAGTATGTAAAGTGTAATGACAAGAGGAAATTTTTAGAGTCATGACAACTATTAGAATTTTAATAGTTGTTGTTGCTTATTTAGGGGCTGCGACAGTTAACCGTAGCCTACATACAGGTATATATAGTAAGAGCAGGGGTGTCCCGTGAGGTAGTTCCAGTGTGCCATGGCACCAACATCGTACCCTCTCAATAAGTTTGTATTGCATTTGAATTTCAAGGGAATGACTAGCAATCTTATTCTATATTCATTTGAACGAGTGTGCGCTCTCTGGCAGCGCTTTCTTGAAAGAGTGCACCAGATCTCACGGGCATCACCTCTGAAGATAAGACACAGTACTAAAGGCTTGTTTCACGTAGGTATGTGTTGTGTTGGACTGAGGTAGAGCCAGAGGCCGCATGATGCTACGCTTAAATTCCATCCACTCGAGTGCAGCATGTAACAGGGACAAGGCGAACTGCTTGAAGTAATTTACATTTCAACCACTGACAGCACAATACAGAGGACACAAATCCAGGTGATCGTGGACTGCATTAGGGAAGAAATTCCTTGATTTACTAGCTAAGCCCGCTCTTTGAGTTATCGAAATGAACTCTGAAAGAGCACAGTGATTGACTGTACTGTAAACAAATAGCAATAGCAACACACGTGGAGTCCAGTCGCTTCTGGGGCAAGCAAAGCCACAGCAATGTACCTGGCTGAGTATACTATGGGATGATGTTATGCAATGCAAACGTGCAGTTAAGATGGCTAGTCAAAGCAATGCAGTAAACTGGCACTCTCAATTTACAATTCTCTCTAATGAAGATAATAAATCTCGAAGAAGAGCCACTCTAACTGAAGCATATATCTCAGAGCACTTCTTCGAATTGCAACGGCAATATCGGATCACACCAAACAACTAGTCTTGTCAGAAAAAATATACAACCTCCTCGTCATCTGCCGTATAAAATTTCAGATCTAAGGACTCATTTGATTTGCTTATGGTAATCAATACTTATTAATTTAATTCTATATTTAACCAACAGTTTGTCTTGAACATGTTCCAGTTACTAGTCCACAGATAAATTTCCTGGCCAGTTGGTAGCAGTTTACCATACAGTTAACTAACTAATGTTGGCACCATTCAGTGTAAGGAGGAACATACTTTTCATGACAGGTCAGCATTCTGCCTAGAAAGAGATCCATGCCCTGGTAGCAAAAAATAATTCCAACACCTCCCAGCTCAAATGTTTCTCTCTTTAGACATTCAAGACCATTAATCTAGGTTTTGGGACACCAAAATAGCTATTTGGGTATTCATGAATGGCAGTTCTGCTACGACACGTCGACTTGGCAAGTCACTGATTTTCCAATTATCATCATCATCTTGCACAGTTTCCAGCCACTGGCCGGGTCTGTTTGGAACACAAGTCTCTCCAACGTCTTCTGTCTTCCCACCATCTCTCAGCCTCCACCCTTGCCCAGTCTTCTCCTCTCTTCTTCACGCTTTCTTCCACCTCCTTCAGCCACCTGTCTCTCGGTCTCTTTCCTTCCCACTTCGTCTCGTGTACCCTCCTGGGTATCCTCTTCTCCTCCATTCGTTTTACATGTCCATACCATCTAAGTCTAGATTTCTCTATACCATCCTGTAATGGTTCCTCCTTCATTAATTCTCTGGTCCTCTCATTTCTTATTCTGTCCATCTTTGTAGCTCCAATACTGCTTCTCAAGAACCTCATCTCACTGGCCTGTATTTTACTCTTCTCCCTTCCTTTCATAACCCAGGTCTCCGAGGCATACGTCAGGATAGGGACATAGAACGTCCGATATATGATCTTTCTGAGGGACATCCTTGCTCCATAACATGCTTCTCACACTCTTCCGGAATGCTTCTGCCTGCCTCCCCCGCTCATTTATTTCTGTATCGTTTCTTCCATTATCTTGTATCAGGCTTCCCAGATACTTGAAACTCTCCACTTTCTTCAGCTGTTCCCCACCAATTGTTATTCCCGTTGTGGTTCTTTCCTTCTTCCTTGTTGTGATCACCATCTCACTCTTATTTATGCTAAATTTCATCCCATATCCTTGAATTATTCCATCCCACACGTCCAACTGTTCCTGTACCTCCTCCTCCTTGTTTCCCCAAATCATCAGCAAACACCATTGCTTTCATCTTTCCTTCCCCAATTACTTGTGCCACTCGGGTCATTATGTCATCCATCACCACAATGAAATGTAACGGTGACAGTGCACTTCCTTGTTTCAGGCCGTTTCTCTGTTCCAACCAGTCCGATCTCCCTCCTCCCACTTTCACACAGCTCACGCTTCCCTTGTACATCTCCTTTATCCTCTTTATAGTCCATTTCTCTACTCCTCTATCCTCCAGGGACTTCCATACTTTGTTTCTGCATACACTGTCATATGCTTTCTCAATGTCCAGGAAGGCCATCAGTAGATCTGTTCCATACTAATAGTGCTGTTCTTGTAACTGCCTTACAGCAAAAATCAAATCCACTGTGGACCTTCCTGCTCTGAAGCCATGTTGTTCTTCCCTCATCCCTCCTTCTATCCTTGTCCTAATTCTCCTTTCCAAAACTTTCTCAAAGATCTTTGCACAATGACACATCAGTGTTATTCCCCAATAGTTTCTGCATTCTGTTCTACTACCTTTCTTGAAGATCGGGACAATTATTCCTTTCTTCCAGTCCTCTGGGGTCTTCCTTTCCTTCCATGCTGTGCTCATCACTCGGTACAACCATTGTATCCCCACCTCTCCTGCTGCTCTCACCATCTCCACACTCAACTCATCCACATCCGGTGCCTCCCCTCCTTTCATCTTTTTCACTGCATCTTCCACTTCTTTCCATGTCAAGTCCTTTTCTGTTTGCAGTTCATCTTCCTCTTCCCCGATTTCTTCCTCCTCACCATGGTTTCCATTGGGTTCAGAAGTTCTTCAAAATATTCTTTCCACATTTTCTTCAGTTCTTCCCTATTTTCTATCTCTTGTCCCCCTTTTGTTCACCATTCTAGCATAATCCGTAGGATCCTTCGGCCTCTTATTTTTTACCATCCCATACAGGACCTTTTTTGTACCTTCACTATCCTCTTTCATCATCTTTGTCCACTCTTCCATCCACTTTCTTCTCTCCTCAGCCACTACTCTCTTCGCCTCCTTTCTTTCCTGGTACTCTTCCCTTGTCTCTACCGTCCTATTTTGATACCACCTCCTAAAGGCTCTATTCTTTTCCCTTACTATATCTTTTATCTTCTCATTCCACCATGGTGTTTCCTTCCACCTCTTCTTACTACTTGTCCTCCCACATACTGCTTCTGCTGCACCTACTAGTGTCTCCTTAAATCTAGCCCATTCCTCTTCCACCCCTCTTTCTTCATCTGTTGGAATTCCTTCCTTTACCATTTTGAGTACTCGACCCTTCTTTCAGTTTCCATATCCTTATACGTCTTTCCTGGTTCTCAGTCCCTTTCTTCTCCTTACTCCCTCTCAGGTTCATTACCAGCAATCGATGGTCGCTATCCAGGTTCTCCGATGGTATAACCTTGATGCCCGTGGTGTTCTTATTTAGTTCTTTCTCATACAGTATATAGTCGACCACCGACTTCCTGGTCAAGTCATCACTGTACCATGTGATTGTGTGGCTCTCTCTTTTCTTGAACCAGGAGTTCCCAACTAGCAGGCTGTTCCTTTGCCAGAAGTCCAACAGTCTCTTTCCTTCCTCATTTCTTTTGCCCCAACCCTCTGGTCCTAGAACACTCTCACAACCTTGTCTTTCTCTTCCTACATGGGCATTCAGATCCACCATAAAAATCATATTTCCTCCTACCAGCTGCTTCTGCAATTCCTCTTCAAACTCCTCCTCCTCTTCAGAGGCGCAGCCTACTTGTGGAGCATACACTTGCACTACTTCTATGGTCTCACCCATCAGTGCTACTTTCACTTTTCCAATTAATTATGTTGTAATTAATTCACTACAACATTGGCTTCATAGCTATTGATACAGGCCAGCAAGGGATTAGCGTGCTATTCAACACTAGTACCCTTGTGTTTAGTTTAGCTCAACTTGACGTGAGTTGAGAGTCCAGTCTGCCCAGGTGGTTTGGAAGTAAAAGTGAAGACTGGGAGTAGCTCTAAAAAAGGAGGTTGGTTTGGATTCTGGCTGATGAGTTACAAGTTTCCTTGAAACACAACCCTTAGCCAATTTCTGTAAAAATGACACGTTGGGAGACTTCCATTGTTAGAGAACTGACTTAAAATATCACCAATTACATCTTGGCACGGGACCACCTAAAATGTTCACTAAACTAAGCTATTTCTCACCGATTATTATAACATTCCTGATCTCGTTGAAGAGAATATTTTGACATTAGGAATTTCTTTCACGATAAATGGGCAGGCTGATGGGATTTTCATTCATTTTTTTAGGGAAATCTGCAACAGTGGGATGTCAGTCCTGCATTAGAGAGAAAGTCTCTAAAGATTATTTGCTCGCACCAGTGAGGAACAGTGAGGTTTAGTCATATTATTTCTTATCATATATATTATTTCAGTAGTATAGATCCCTCCTGCGATGCTCACAAGCGACCGATTGTGACAAATGAGCATTCAAATGAAAGAGAATCGACATTAGCAATGACGAATTGCACTAATTTCGTAAATAACTATAATTTCTTTAAGAAATTACTTTGAAAAAATGTACGAAGTGTGCGAATTGCAAATACTGTTGCTGTAGGAAAATACGCCCCATAATTGCTGTCCACTTCACATTTTGGCCACGGTGACGCCCGTTTCATGTCATTTTAACATTCTGAGGTCTTTCCTATATCATTTTGCATGGCTTTCAGAAACAGTAAATCAAAGGAATGAGTACTCAAATGTATAATTTTATAAATGTCGAATAACTGGTGAGTGTTACAGCTAAGCTGTCAATCAATGGACTCGGCACACAAATGGCTTTAGCAGTGATGAAATGCATTCTAATTTCATAAATATCAATTTTTGTAAGAAGTGTGGGATTTGCAAATACTGTTGATGTAGGAAATATACAATGTCCTTGCTGTTCAGTTCACATTTTGCTGTAGGGACACTTGTTTCATGTCCAAACTATTAAACGTAAATTCATTTACAGGTTTGCTGTCAATCAATGGACTAGGCACACAAATTACATTAGCAGTGACAAATTGCTTTCTAATTTCATAACTGTATTTTTGTAAGAAGTGTGTGATTTGCAAATACTGATGCTCTAGCATGCTGCAATTATGAGTTGTCGTCTAAAACCTTAAAATTATCAACCTTTCTCCTTAAGTCTCTCATTATAAACCTATTGGGGAAAGTGTGGTTTATGAACATGCGAGATTTCTCGAACGGATCCGCTAGCGTAATTATAATTACATAATTGTTCCCGTGTGTAGTGAGATTGTTTATTGCTAGGTGATTTTAATTAAATTCTATATGGCTAAATCAGTAATAAAGTTCTGATACAAAACACGAAGCAATTTCAGAAAGGGTCTCAGTAGGACGGCATTGTTTACACCATTCTAAGTGACGTTGCGCATTCATTCTTATGATCAGTGCTTAGTCTAATGTTAGGCATACACATAGGCTAATTTATAACGAATCATTTGGGGACTTTACTCGTGCCTAAATAGAAACACATATCACTAGGTGAAAATACAAAGCCAAGATACACTGTGTCCTAAATTCTCTGGACACCCCCACTGAGCGTGCACTGTCTGACAGCAGGCTATGCATTCGAGGGTATATAGGAGCATGCGCAATGTGTCAACATCATAGCTGTGTTTCCTGTCAGAATGAGTCAACGGAGAGAACTGAGCGAATTCCAACGGGGCACAGTTGCAGGGGCTCACAACTTTAGGCAGAGAGACTTCACAGAAGTTACATTTGCCCAGATCTACTGTTGGTGAAGTTATTGTAAAGTGGAAGCATCATGAGGGAAGCACTGAACCCAATCATCGCTGTGGCAGGCCTAAGAAATTAACTGCTGGGGACAGCTGAACTCTAAAGCGTAGAGTACAAACTGATCGCCTACTATTCCAGATGACCTCCATTGCAGGCCAAGCACAGAGGTCAGTGACAGAACGATCAGTCAAAAGGACTTGCTTACCACGGTCGTGCTGCTGTCCATAAGCACTGATCACAAGAATGAATGTGCAATGCCACTTAGAATTGTGTAAACAATAACAGCATTAGTCTGTGGAAGAGTGGAAGAAGGTTTTTTGAGTGATGAGTCATTGTAAACGATGTGGCAGTCAGATGATCATGTGTGGATCTGCCAAATGGCAATAACCTGAGTCACCCTAGCATTCACCTCAAGCCACCAATGGTCTTCTTCAGAATTCAGTCAATACATAAACAGAAAAACACTGTCAATTTAACAAAGTTGAGAAAAACTCCAGAAGCTTAGCACAAAATACGCAAATTAAATTGCAAAGTAAATTTCTTCACATGACAGATGATACTTATCTAACATACTTAGTTTCTCCACAACCATGAACTAAACTTCTTCATATGAAGAGGAAAAACTTATGATGGGAAAACAAGATAAAACAAATAATAATAACAATAATAATAACATATGAACAGAATTTTCCCATCACTTCATTATTGTGTTGGAAGTCATTTTTCAGTAATCGAAATTTAATGATACAGTTGGACAACATGATAGTACCCAATTATAATGGGTGGTTCACTAATCCTGAAAAAAAAAAAAAAAAAAACTTACATGAGATTTTGAATCATATGGCTTCACGATTTGCCTGGCTAGCCGTGAACATTTGGACCATGTTATGCATAAAGGAACCAAGTGCCATTTTTACTGAAATTGAGTTATAAGTGCCAACTTGTGGAGAAAATATTGAACTACCTGCCCAGCAAATATGGTCTTCAAGCATGGAATAATTATTTTACATTTTAAGTTTTAAGAAAGTGCGTGTTCTCTATGGCAGATTGGAGAAAACGCATAACAGAACCAAGTGCCATGCAATCTTGATGATAATAATTGTTGATTTAAGGGGCCTAACATCTAGGTTATTGGCCCCACCATGCAATCTTAAAGTGAGGTTAAATCAGTGATTAAATGTTTTGCATAACGGAACCAAACACCTTGCATATGAGGTTTTTGTATTGCTTTTTTGAACTATTTTGCAATGAATAAGTTTTTTAAAAGTCGAATAATATTTTGTATGAAAGAGTAAAAGATTGTAAAAATAAGCCACCAAAAGTGAATAGAATGTGGATTTTCTGTGGTTGGTTCATAAGGACAGTTAATTTTGTATTCCACTACAGTTTCTCGTTCTATTGATTGGGCACAAAATGCATAATAATAATGACAATAATAATAGAAAACTATTTTGAATTTCGTGTGAAATTGTACTATTGCATTCAAGAAGAGAGTCATATCCACACGGGATGTAGGTGACCCGATTAGAATCCAGGCTGTGCTAAAGGATCGCTTTTCAGGCGCACTGAGCCGGTGTTTAAAAGCGATAGGGTGCCCAGACCCTTTCCAATCCTCCATCTGCCACAGCATCCGGCAGGTGCCCATTTTCCATCACAAGGCTAGGAGACCACGTACCAGACCAAACCAAGACTTTTTAATTTCTTGGCAGAGCCGGCAATCGAACCTGGGACCTCTATCAACGCTATCCACTGCACCATGAGGCAGTCTATATTTCATTAGAGAATGACAATCCACTATGCTGTGTATGTAAACATTCATAACAGAACCAAGTGTCTGGTTCCATTCCAATTATTGTCTATGGTAATTAATCAATAGAGCATAAAGGAATCAAGTGCCATTTTTTAGTATATTCAAGTAATTTAATAAGGCAAAATAAATATATGTATGAAATAAAGTAAAATATATCCCCCTTTATGTAATTGTGTTATTTTCAGATTCCACACGTGCAGTAAGAATTAAATATCGAAGGTTAACATTGAGCCTCAATATCTCAGTTCCAACTCGATGGTGGTTGGTTGCTTTATGCATAAGATGGTCCATTTATCATGTAGGAATTCATTTTTCAGTGTTGCCTTAGAAATCAAAATTTTCTGTTTTTCAGTCAGTCAACATGATTGTACCCGATTGTAATGGGCGTCTTTTCCCATCACTTTATGTTAAAATGAGGTCTAATAATGTAAAATTTGTTGATGTTCAACCTGAAGCACGTGCAATGCACTGCCAGAATTTGAGGCTGAATAATCAATATCAACCCAATACATTTCAGTGAAACAACAGTGCAATTCTATAAACCAAAGCTTGACACAGGTACAGTTGATGGTGGGCAAAGTGGCATACATGCACATTATCTTGGGGCATTTCTCTACAGTGCTTTCCATTCTCCAAATTTTTGTTGTAGCTAATATACCACCACCCTAAGCAGTAATATTCAAGGATACAGATTACATATCTGACCTGGTGGAAGGAGGATTCATGCTATAGGCACTTCAGTAATCCCTTCAACTACATAAAATGAGAAGAAGCCACCTACTGTTTATCACTACTACTTACCTGAAAAATGTATCCCATTCCAATTCCAATCCTGATTAGAGGCAAGATCAGCTGCAAGTGAAATAGTTTAACATGAATAATGAAAAAAAACACAAACAAGGCCATCACAAAGCACTTCGACACCGAAATGTAAGGGATGGCTGTATTCTCCTCGTCCTGAAACCATGCCGTGTGTTTTCTTCTCACTTTGTAAATCAAATAATTATAAAATATATGTGCATGTATCGATATGTATCTTAGGTTCTTACAAAATTGTGTTTGAATTTAATTTTTATGATGGAGAGCATAGAATTTGAATTGAACTAAATAATTCCATCATATTTCATATGCAGTTGAGGGTTTTGTTGTTAATTCATTTAAAGATTTTGCAAAATTGTGGTTATGTAGCCTGTGTGTGTAGAATCTGTCTGATAACCTGTGTTATTGTGTTGGCTCTATCAGCACGTGCATTTGTAATTGGGGCTAGGAGTGGGTAAGAAGGACCCATGGCCATAAGTTAGGTACCATCCCGGCATTTGCCAGGAGCACACTTGGGAATCCAAGGAAGACCATATCTAGGATGGTGTGGAGATCGAAGCCACCTCTTCCCAGTTCTGCCTTATGTGGCTGAGTGTACCTGTTCCAGACCTCAAAGCAGAATTAAATCTTGGTAGAATCAGGAATCCAACCCTCACATCTGGGGTGACAACCAAGAATGCTAGCCATTGCTCCATGAAGTGATTGAACTGTGTTTTCATGACTTAGAGATCTACTAAATTTGCATAGTCAGACAAGAGTTAGACCACCCTATTTGATACGCAGGCTAGAGAGGGAGGAAACAACGAACAAACTGCAGAACTGAAATTTGCAGGAACCAGAACCAGCTCAGTGAGAGTACCAATTAAGATCTGAAGACCTTGCCAGCCACAGATTGACAAGATCAATTCATACATTCAACAAAATAAAAATTAGTAATATTTCTTCACACACAAAAAATTGCCATGCCTAATTAACCCTCTAAGCACAAACGTCCTTTTGAAATCACATTTAGTTTTTATCTCAAAAACCCCAATGTCCTATCAAAAGAACGTCCAGTATTTGTGTGTTGTTATCAAAAATAATAATCATTTCATTTCAGAATTTCCTAACATAGTTAGTTAAGGACTTAATATTTTTGCAATAAACAGCCTCTATTATTTTCGAGGCTATAGTTTCGGTATATCAGTCCAATCAGCAGACATATCTATTGGCACACTTATCTTGGCGCCATCAACACAAGCAGTCTCGCTATACCTGTGCGCCAATCTTTGTCCTGTTGCTCTCTATCTTTAACTAGTTCACTTACTATTGTGAAAATGAGTCGATCTCCTGTGACTGAGAACACCATTCTTTTTTGAGACCTTGGAAACATATTTTGGTAATTTTGATTCTTATTATTATCATCATTATTTATAGTATTACTCTAATTGTGATATAAGTGTTATGCAAAAGTAAGTATTGAAATATAAAACCAAACAAATGTAACTAGAATGGTATGTTTGGGCCATTCATGTATGCAAATGAATCATTTTCACTATAGATTTATTTCAAGTTAGAAATCAATGACACTTTAAATACAGTATCATACTATTCAATAAATATGTCCATGATATATAAAGTATTTTTTGTTCTACATATATTGTATTGCTTAACTTTTGTATAGTTTTACATTTTATTACTATTCTTCAGTTCTGTCTGGCAAATGCTTTTTAATGGTCAAAAATGAACTAAGTAAAGTCTTTATGTACAGGCAGTCATATTAGTACAAAATTACAAAAACGAGATTCTGCCTGCAATAATAGGTGAACTGTGAGGGGTCAAACAGCTTGCAAAACTCGCAAAATGGGCTTGGCACTCAGTGGTAAGGAAACCGGAGCAGCACGTGGTGCTAAAAGAGTTAATGCATCTAGTAAATCAAGGCAAAATTTTCTTTTCTTACCACATTCTATAATATTATAAGATAATGATTCTACACTTCAGATTAAAAATTCACACACACACACACACACACACACAAACTGATTTTTCTCTTAAAATGTCAAGTTTTAACTGAGCTGGGTCTAGGTTATTTGATTTTCACTTTACATTTCACAACTGTTATCCTCAAAAGCAAGTTATGCAGGTGCATTCAAAGCAGTATTTTAAATCTATTTTAGGGCAATGGAATACATCCATAGAAATTAAATGTAAATTTAAATCAGACCATTCAAAGTGAGCAGCCACTGGTAATTCCTTGTGGCAACACTGAGTGGTCTGGGTTTATAGGAGCTGTGCCGAAGCCAGAGAGCTCCACAGGGAGAGAGAGCGCAAGTGAATGGGAAGAAGACAACACCAATCGCTGAGCAGAAGGCACTCAGGGAGAGGGCAAGTGAGGTGTCTGAGGCACATTTTGAGAAATAATTAATTATTTCTGTAGTTAAAAAGACACCTGCTATGTCAGCAAACATTTGTATAGCATTGAACATTTCTGTCATCAGATTAGGCAAAAAGACAATCCCGTCCTCTCCCTCTTCTGTGCTGACACCTGTTCATCCTTGGTCAAATCAGGTTAGCACTAACCATAGAAAGAATGAACACACAATCTCTCAAAAAGTTAGTTGAAGGGCAGAAAGGAGAAGAGTTGTTAAGCACATGTGCACACAGAGCCACAGAGAAGTATTCCTCAAACACTGTGTTGGAATGGCTTGCTTTAAGTAACTAAAGATTACACAATAGAATTACTAAATCTAGTGACACATATTTTAGACTGGTATACAATACAAAGCGATTAATTCTGTCTTCAGATTATTGGAAATGTGGGAATTTGGAACTGCAGAATAGAGGGAAGGGGAGCACGGAGGACTGGAGGTCATAGAGTCCTACAGGATCACACTTCTATCGGCATACTGCTGAAACCAACAACCAATTCAACTACAAAATGATCCTACTGCCATCCCCAGGTCAGATAGAATAGCAACAAAAAGATGCAATACAGTAGTTCCAACATCCATCAGCAACTTGAACAGAGAAAAACTGAATATAATAAACAGTATGGCCTTTCATAAGTAGGAGCCAACCAACATACAACACTACTATGTTGTCCTCAGGAACTGATTGCAAGCAAACATCTCAGAAATGGCATATTTAATGCACACACCTACAAAATAAAATAAAAGTAACCCATTAGAGAAGTGCCCCTATGATTAAGATCTAAGTTAAGATTTCTGTTCCCCATTGACAAACCTTGCTTATGCAATAATGAAAAAATAAATCAATTCTCTCATCAACTCTTCCCCATCAACCCAAATGTAGATTTAGCCTCCAGGAAGAGCAATTCATGCACACTTTGCCCCACAAATAAATGAATATAAATACCAAGGTCCTGAAAATGTTCCTAACTCTCTCTCTCCTGAAACCTCCAAATAAAATACTAAGACTTGGTAGAGAAGATTCAAACTAAACTGTAACAATGCATGGCATCACTACACATTGGGGAGAACACATTTAGCAGGACTTGGTAAATGGAGAAAGAAGTACTTACGAGAGGCACTTTCAGAAGGCTCAGGATCCTTCTGTTCACTATTGTTAGCGAGATCAGCTCTGCCACAGTCTTCTACACTATCAGGACTACCAGTCGTACTGCTATCCTGCTCGATAAGTTCCTGTAAAGCGTAAGTAGATCGTTATAACATCTCTACTTAGTATAAAACAAAGTCCCCGACTCTTGGATGTCACGGGTAAACTTGAGAACCTCTGGATGGATTTTGATGCGGTTTTCACCATTCTGTAAAGGATATATAGAGGATGATTTCTGTAGAAAATAATTTATTTATGATCAAAGGAAGCCGAGCAGTAACGATTTCAGTGAAAAAGTCGGAAAAAAAACCTGGCGTCCGAGCGCTTTGTAGGCTTACGCTGGGCAAACCGTTAAAAATATCTAAATACTACGAGTAAGAATTGTTCAGCATGAAAAGTTCTACAATCAAGTCCATGAGAGCATATCTCCATCTTCAATACAACGCCTACTATGTGTTTTAAGTTTTTATTTCATCCAACCATGTCCATTAAACTACTGAGCCGACAGTTTACGAGCTAGTAAGGGCGAGTCTATCACCCCTGTTACAGCCTAACTAGCAGGCGAACCTATTACCCCAGATACAGCCAGCAGCAAACCCTCGAGTCGTGTTGAGTTAAGACTTCAGAGGCTTTTCTTCATTTCGCCTGTGTACTTTTCGTTCCACAAAATACACAGTCAATTTAAAATTGGTCAACAAGAGTTTAGTGCTTTTCAGTCGGTCAGCACTAAACTCTTGTTTACTAAGGCAACACTGAAAATATGGCTTCAAACACCACAATGTTAAAATTGGTCGGAAGGGGGATTTGTATTTCATGCACCTCGCCATTCTTAAATTACGTCTGACAAGAATTCGTTATAATTAATAGTCCAGTCAGTGATTTTAAGCCATCACGCCGAGATGAAAAACTGATATAGGTCATAGTTCATCGACATCGGGAAAAAAAGTGCTTATCATGCAACAATGAAGCAGAGAAACAAATAATTTCTCGATTGTCACAAGAGGAAGAAAGACTTTGTCCTCTGCTCCTTCAAACCGTTGCTCAAGAAGAACACCATCTGAACCACGATCAGAAACAAGCTTATGACACCATCATATATAGCATCACTAAGAAGGAAGGTAAGATATTTTTCTTGATGCCCCTGGAGGCACAGTCAAAATGTTCTTGATTAATTTGTTGCTCGCCAAAGTGAGGCCTGGTGGTAATATTGCTCTTGCTGTCGCATCATCTGGAATTGCAGCCACTATTTCCGAAGGGGGAAGAACAGCACATGCAACATTTAAAATTCCTTTTAAAGTCAACAATAATGATGGAAGCATAAGCAATATTTCAAAACAAAGTAACACTGCCAGTTTAATCCAAAATTGTTCTTTAGTTGTATGGGATGAGGCTACAATGTCGCACAAAACTTCCGTTGAAGCTGTAGACAGGACCTTGCATGATCTAAGGAATCGGAACACACCTAAGGGTGGCTGCACAGTTCTTTCGCCGGAGATTTTCGTCAAATCTTACCAGGTGTTACCAGATGAACGAGAGCCGACGAAGTGAACGCTTCATTAAAAAGATCTTACATCTTGCCGGATATAACAAAAGTGGCACTCAAAACTAACATGAGCGTACTCTTATCTTCAGAAGATAATTTGTTACTTAAGAGTCGAAAATGGAGATTTTTCGGTCATTGAAGGGAAAATTACCCTCAGTCACGATTTCTGTGTTTTAGTAAGCAGCATTCAAGAATTGATTGATAGCGTTTATCCTCAAATCCATGACCTATCTAACAAGTCTCATTCATGGTTTAAAGAAAGAGCAATATTATCGCCAACAAACTAACAAATTGTGAAAATTATTGGCTTGGTGTTCTCCAAAATTCACTGCCCATTCTCAAGTATAGCTGTTCATTATCCTACATAATTTCCATCTGGCTAGCCACCACACAAGCTTATTTCAAAAGTGGGAGTGCCTATTATATTGCTACGTAATTTACGCCCACCAAAGTTATGCAATGGGACGCGATAGGTAGTGAAAACTTTGGAAAACTGTTTCATTGAAGCAACTATCTTAACTACCTGTGGTACAGGAGAATGGTCTTAGTACCCAGAAACACTATGATTACTTGAGATTTGCCTTATCATTTCAAACGAGTACAATTCCCAGTAAGAGTCTGTTTTGGCATGACTATAAACAAAGCACAGGGTCAGACACTTAGCGTGACTGCAGTTGATCTCAGTGCAGAATGTTTTTCTCATGGACAGCTTTACGTGGCTCTATCGCGTGTTACATCAAACCGAAATCTTTTCGTGTTCACTGCTGGAGGGAAAACTACTAATGTCGTATACAAGGAAATCTCATAAGAACTCCGTTAAAAGTAGCCCATCACCTTGCATTCATAACTGATCCCGGGCAAAGCCGGGTCGGGTTGCTAGTTATTTATAAAACAATGTATCAAAAGGAATAAAACAGATGTTAACTGGTCTATGGAGTAGAGGAAAACTGACAAATACTAGGTACATCCCAATTATAAGGTAATCTCCCAATCACTAGCAAAATAGGTAAAAAAGAAACCCTTTTAAGAATCATTTAATATTGTTAAGTCCTTTACTCAGGGTATAGTCTGATGTAGTAGGCTAAGAAACAGACTGCCCTTTTATGTTCCAGAATCTCCAGAATCCCCATTCATATAGTAGAGACTTTGTGTAGAAACAACTGGGAGTATATTGTATCCAGTAACATTTACCTTACACAACACAGAAAATCTAGGAGAATGACCTTCAGGACTCAAAAGTAAAATACATTGCCCAAAGGTATAGCCATGTAGGGCAGTAGAACCCTCACTTAAATGTTCAGCATCTGTATGAAAGTCACGGCAGGTCACAATTTCCTCCAATATTTAAAATTTTGACAGAACAAAAACCAGCTGAGCGATAAGGAGTGAATCCCTTTCTACGGAGGAACTGTACAAGTTTTTACCTTACCTCACAAATACTGAAAATGTGCAACGTTGGTTACTCGACAGGCATCAATCCTATAATTGAGTTCCTGCCACAAGCGTTGTGCGAAACCAAGGTCAATAGTAGCCATTGCAGCAGCGATTCTTTGCAGAAGTTCTAGAATGTTCTTTAGCAAATGTGAGACATAGTCACGATCTTTAACAAAACCCCCACAAGAAAAAGTAATGAGGTCAGATTGGATGACCTAGGGAGCCTAAGCATGTAAGCTAAGTCATCATCTGAAGAGTCTCTGAGCCAATGATTAGGAAGAGGAACATTCAGATAAAGACGTACGTGGGAATGAAAATGCAGCGGAGCTCCATCCCATTGGAAAATGTCACTATCTGCACTATCTTCCTTCAATTGTAGCATTAGCCAATTTTCAAAAGTGACAGTTCTCTCACTGAAGACAAACAGCACATAATTTTAACAGATAAAACTCTCTTATCATATTATGAATCAGATGCTCTGTGTAATACCTTGCACAAAGCACATGTTGAACCATTATAACAGACACTTTTATCAAATTGCAACAAGAAACAAAATCTGCTGGCACACTACAGACTTCTTACAGACAAATGCACAACCACATCAAAGCACCTAGTATGAAAGATACTCACAAATTTTCCCAGTTTGTTGACATACTTTCTCCTTTTCTCAAGCGTTTTGAATACAGTCTTCCCTGTTCTTGAAACCCTGGACGGAATGATGACTTACCCTATGTACTACCAGATAAGTGAAACTTATATCTGAACCATTTCAATTAATACTAGACTCCTGAAATAGCACATGTTACAAAATCTGTTTGTGGTGCTAAAGAATAATAATAATATTAACTTATTAGTTTTACGTCCTGTTAACAACTGCAGTTTTTAGGGACGCCTAGATGCCGGAATTTTGCCCCAGACGGGATCTTTAACATGCGAGTAAATATACTGACATGGCTCTCTCGCACTTGCACACCCTCAAATGCCAACTGGCTGCGTCAGGATTTGAACCTGCAACCTTGGGCACAGCAGGCGAGAATGTTACCGTAGAGCCAAGCAGCCAGTCTACCTCCTTGACTGACAGTTAATTTATACTAGGCAGATAGGCTCGCTGTTCTATCTCTTAAAACTACAATCATAAAAAAAGAGGCGAAGAACTGAGAAGGATGAAGGGATTATCCAACATCCTGATATTTTAGAGCCAGATTGTTTAGAGAGAAAAGTTAATAAAATATCAGACAGATAAATAGCAACCAGAAAGAAAACATAAATAAATTAAACGAGCATAATCCAGCAATAAAAATGACACCCATGATACAGCATATAATTTAAATTTTATTTGTGCCATTGCAAAGCATGTGAAATAACTGAGGAGCTGGCATCTTTAAGAAGCATCTATGGTACTATTGTCCAACATGCGAGGATTTGTTTCTCCAACTGAATGAAACATTGAAGGATCGATTATAATATTTTGAAATGCTTCCTTCATCTTTTTGAAGAAATAAATGTATTCATGAACATGAAACAGAAAGAAGTGGCAGAATTTGGGGACGAAAAGTAAATGTAGGATCTAGCAATACTCGCAGATTTAATGCAACATTTAAATATTTTTAGTATGAAATTATGAAGGTAAGGCATACTTTTAAATAAAGTGTATAGTTATATGTTAGCATTATAAAATAAAATTGAAATTATTTCGACAGCAATTAGAGAATGGCATATTCCCAGACTTTGCTTCAAGAAGCGAACTCTAGCAATTCAATGCCATATGATCAGTTTATTAGGTTGATTGACTTATTGAAGAAAGAGTTTGAAAATAGATTTAAAGACCTCTCTATGAGAGTGGAGAAAATTCATTTCTTTGAAAAATACATTTGCAGTTGACGCTGGTGATGCACCTGTGCAACTACAGGTCGAATTAATTTAGCTTTAATGTTGTTCCCAAAGGGAAAGGTGCGGGAAGGGAAATCTGAGTAACTTTTACAGGGAGCTTAGTAATGAAAATTTTCTGGCATTCTTAAAATTTCAGAGATAAAATTCTTGTGCACTTCTGGTAATATTGTACTTACATAATTATGTGAACAGATCTCTTTAAAAATGCAAGTCATAAAATCAAAATTAAGTTCCCGCATTAGTGCAGAACAGACTGGATATGGGCATAACACTTGGAGGACAGCAGTTGCAGAAAGTAGAATGCTTCAAGTACTTGGGAAGCATAATTGAAGAAAAGGGAGGTAATAGGATGGAAATGAAAGGGGAACGTGTGCAGATGGATTTTTCAAGAGTGTTAGGGGGATGATATGGAATAAAGATGAACCACAAAAATGTAAAGGAATCATCTACAAGACCTACTTTGTGCCAATTTTGACATATGGTTCAGAAACATGGATGATGAAGGAAAGGGACAAGAATAAAATACGAGCAGTGGAAATGAAGTTCCCGAGGAGTAGGGTAGGAGTGACAAGAATGGACAGAGTAAGGAATGAGAGAGTCAGAGAGATGGTAAGAGAGGAACCATAGCAAAATAGGCTACAATGGTATGGACATGTGAGGAGGATACGAGAGGAGAGGATACCGAAGAAGATGTTTGGAATGCAAATGAAGGGAAGGAGGCCAAGGGGAAGACCAAGGGACAGATGGACAAAAGGAGTAAAGAAGAGTGTGGAGGAAAGAGGAGTGTGCTGGGACACAGTGAAAGACGAGAGATGGTGGATGGACAGGAAACTATGGAGAGGCTTATGTTCCAAGCAGACCCGACCAGCGGTCGGAAACTGCTCAAGATGATGATGATGATGATGATGATTAGTGCAGTGTGACCACTGGTTACCTAAAATTATTTTCCCAGTGTTAAACTTAACCTTCTATTAACACACATACTTGTATAAGGATACGATTTATATTTATTTTCAAAAAATAAAACAAAATTTATGTACTGTAAATACTTTTTATTATTTATTATAGAATGTAAAATACATAACACATATAGTCTCTTATGACAACGTATATCTTTCACAAATTAAATAACTTCCACATTTCATTGATCACATTTAAAAATGATCACAATTATATACTGTAGTTATAATATTTAATCACAGATATTTAGGCGACTTCGAATACGTTTGAAGTTCTTATTTCTTCAAATTATTATTTTCATTTCCAGCTCATGTTGCTTTGCGCGTAATTCTTCCTGTTCTTTATTTAATGCCCTTAACACTCCATCCTTTCTCTTCTTCTTCTCCTTCTCTCGTACCGACTCAAGGGCACTATTTCTGTTTCCTGCCGTTTTCGTTCTTCGATAGCAATTATTCCCTTAGCTCTAGCCCCACAAGCATAACGAACCAATTCATCATCAATGTTTATGGCATCTTCCTCCACCTGCATACTGAATTCCATCCCATGCTCTTTTCATCACTATGAGAGTTTCCTTGTGACTGTGTTCCACTAACATTTCTTTGTTAATGATAAAAAAAAAAAACATCCACAAAAGCATTACCATGAGAAAATATGATCTTTATGATCTGCCATACATCTTTATATTCTTCCAAGTCCTTGAACTGTTTAGTATAAAAATGATCCAGGCAAGATTAACTCCTATCAGATTGTTCAAGCTCAGTCTTGTAGACACGGGATATAAAGCGACCGAACTGAAATATGGCTCGATCTGACAAAAGCGATGCTGGCTGGTGATCCTTGCTTTGTGAATTTTTCCTGTCATGTGGCTAGTGATGGCTCTCTTGCACATGTTGCTCAAAGCTATCTTTATTGCTCACGTTACAAAAAGCATGTTTTGCATTCTTGGGAACTTCTTCTAACCAAGGCTGAAAATCTGGGTACTTTGACAGTTACAGCTATTTCGGATTGAACTTCGATGATCCCTCCATGATCTTCAAAAAATACTAAATACAAAAGTGTTTATTGTTGATGAGTCAAGTTTAGGTTATGTAAATCATTGCCGTTGCAGTATTTGTTTTATTACTTATTATATCCAAAGAAATTACTCATTATATCCAAAGAAATTCCATTTACCTGTATGTCTCTTCGCTCATCGCTTCTTATTAAAAAATGCTTTGAAAGTCTGAAAATCATTTAGGGCCGTTTTCACCAACTCTTTACTATTGATTAGTTAGTTACTATTTAACTTAAGTACGAGAGGTAATGGCGATTATCGTCGATGCATTTCACGAGGCCATTCGGGTTCGTAATTACTTCAATAAGCTTTACGGCTCTCGTGCATGCGTGACTCTGTTTCATCTGGAGAAACATGGCGGACAGATCAAGAAGCGTCTAGAACTGATCGTTGTTTGTGATGCTTCCTTGAGATTTTCTGGAGCATATACATAGCTTAATAGAACCTGCTCTCCCTGATGTCTTCGTAGTGTAAGTAATTGCGATGCTGACTCTGAATTTATTATGCAGCGCTGGAAGGAGTTCGAATCCCACTTTGGATATGCTATTTTAAATTTATTTCCATACTCTTCTTTCTTGGTATTAAAACTTAGCAGTGAAACCCCCATTTAACATTCGCCCTGGGACCTCCAGATTTGAGCCTTAAATCGAGGTTAACTTTAAATGGGGGTTTTGTGAATAAAGCAATGTAATGCCCTTTTATGATGAATTAAACATTTTAGACTACTATATTGGCTATTATATATACAAATTACTCTTAATACAAAGTATTTTACATCACTGTTAAATAAAAAGTTTTCAAAACATGATCACTATCTTCTACTGTGGTACTGTACATTATATTTTTACCAAAAAATCAGACTGCCTCATAATGCAATTTCTAGGCCATTAAATATTAAACTATAATCCATTAAAAATAAAATTGTACATTAACACGAAGGAAAAAAAACATAACATAGGCTAAATCACTAAGAGAAGTCAGTCTTCATATGTTGTTGCCTCAGCTCTGGGCAGTAAGGACCACACCAATCTGGAAGGATGTAAGGAGGATTTAATTAGACATTTAGGCCTATAATGCTTGTATTCTAATAGTTGAAAACACCATAAAAATACAGAATTTTATTTTCAAAACCTTACCAGTTAAGTTTTGAAGTAATCCTTTATTGTAGTCTGCTTGCTTTTGCATGTTCTTCGGAGAAAGAGAAGTTCTCTCTCCATTTGCCCCAGTCTCAGCAGATTTGTGTCATCCAAGTTGAATGATGACATGTACCGCTTCACAACTTCAAAGGAAGCAACAGCTTCACCAAAAGATGGTGTGGGAAGTGGTAGTTCCTCATCTTCTTCGCCAACATCTTCTGCTTCCTTCTCTGCAGCAGCATCGCATAAATCCTCCACAGACTGTGTTCCTGCTGTTGCTACATCCTCATCGCATTGAATGAAATCTTCAAACACTATCGGCTCATCGTGAACAAGTAGATTCCAGTCCTCGCCACATAACTCATCTTCATTCTCTTCTTCAAGCGTTTGTGTTTTTGGAGAAAATCCAGCTTTCCTGAAGCAGTTGGCTACAGTTTGAGGAGTAACTGCATTCCAGGCAGCACAGAGGAGGTGAATGGCCTGTAGAACATTAATCTTCAACTCAGCATTTCTATCGATTGCTGCAATCGCTTTGTGGACCAGAGACTTCCTGTATTTCCTTTTCATGGAGTAAATTACCCCAAGATCCAGGGGTTGTAGCCTGCTGGTGCAATTGACTGGCAGGAACACAACTTTAATGTTTGCCAAAAATGTTGTATCTGGAGGATGACTGGGACATCGGTCAATAAAAAGAAGGATTTTCCTGTTGGCTGCTTTCATTTTTACATCCAGCTGCTGGAGAAAGTTTGTGAAAATAGCACACGTCATCCAGGCATTGGTGTTGCTGGTATAGGTGCATGGCAATGTATTAATGCCCTTAAAGCAGCGTGGCTTGGCAAATTTTCCTATTACGAGGGGCTTCAATTTCTCGCTTCCATCTGCATTGACACAAAGCAGCACTGATAGCCTCTCCTTACTCTTCTTACCACCATGACAAGAATTGCCTTTCACATGGAAGGTTCGATCAGGCAACAGATTATAAAATAGAGCTGTCTCATCAGCATTGAAGATGTTCTTCATGTCATAGCCTTCCAAAAGCTTTGGAAGATTTTCTTCTTTCCATAACTCTACTGTTTCTTCGTCAACGCTTTTGCATTCCCCACTAATTGTCTTGAAACTAATGCCATGCCTTTGTTTGAAGCGATGAAGCCAGCCATTAGAACAAACAAAGTCATCAATGCCTAGCCTCAAAGCAATTACACCAGCCTTCTCCCTTAGAATCGGCCCATCTATCGGAACATTTTTTGACCTCACCTGTTGAAACCATTCAATGAGGATTTTCTCCAATTCTTCATGCTTGCCGGCCTTTATATTCTTTCTTTTTTTTATTTGGCTCCGAGAAGCACACTCTGTTGCCATAATCTTCTCCTTTGACAACATAATAGTGCTCAAAGATGATGGCACCATCCCCAAACGTTTTGCCATTTCTATTCTTCTAACATTAGGGCTTGCCTCCACTTGCCGAATAATGTCTTGTTTTTCACTAATAGTGAGCTTAATCCTCTTTGTTGCCATTTCTACGAAATTCACCACTAGTCAAAACTATCACAGCACACAACGAATACACACAAAGATAATTTGGAAAAATATTTAAATTATAAGCTAAAATTTAAGCTGGATGCTCTTATAACTACACCAACCAAACAAAAAGAGAAAGTTGTAATTCTATGCGTCACAATTCCAGGAAATAAGTTCCTTTTTGTATTAAATTAATGGGTATAAATAGGACGTAAGGAATCGAGCAAAGATTTAAATAAGAAGCTAAAAAATTATATGGTTATACAAGTCTTACTACGCACAAATCTCCAAACAATAGAATCGAGGAACTTAGAAGTGCATACAGCAGGCTAGCCACATCGGCGGGACGATACACGGCCAAACATACGAGATAGCTTGCCGTCAAAAAATCACTTTGTCATTTCGTTCCGATAACTCCGAATTAGAAAAAATGTGGTGAATCAGGTAGGTGTATTCCGGCTTCCCGCCATACAGCCAGCCAGGGAGCACCTACGTCACTGGGCAGGCATCTAGTCTCCGCGCGCGGCAGTCCCTGTGTAATCATTGTCTGTTTATGAGCGGTATTGTTATTGTTTATAGTGTACGAAACGTATTTAGTGGAGAAGTTAAGGTACCAGGTCATACTTTATTTAATTTCCGCATTATTTTACTTGCGTTTATGGTGAAATGAGTAAAAATAAATCTAATTTTTCCGTTGCACAATGCAATAATATTGCCTACAAGACTCAAAACGTAGTTTACCATCGTTTCCCCCCAAAACCTGAAATTTCAACGTAAGTGGGTATCGCGTTGCAAGCGAGCGGACTTCATAAATGTGCTCAATGCACGAATATGTTCAGTAGATTTCCTTCCCGAGGACTACGAGCGGGATTGGAAAAATGAATTATTGGGTCTGCCCTTAAGGAAGATACTGAAATCAGACGCTGTTCCATCTCAAAAAATACCCAACTGGCATGGATATAAAATTGAATGTCCTGTAGCAGGGGCCAGCAATATAGGAGATAAGGTTCGATATAATTTATTATTGATGCTAAACACAGTCTTCTTTACAGTCTTCGTTACCGTACTTCTATATTTTCCTTTTTTATGAGGCCTACATCATTGGGCACGTTTGAGAGTTTTAAAATGGCATTACTTTTTATAATTAATCTACGAATTGAAGTTAAGGTGGTAGTGCAACTTCACGTTTGTGCAGTAGGAGTAGTGTCTTGACATTCCTTTACCCTATTGTTCTGTAGAGACGGGGAAATACAGTATATTAGGTGCGGATCTGTTGTAATGAACTTTCAGATGTAACTAGCGTTAGCGTTAGAGCATTGAGGAAAATCACCTTTAAATAAGAGCGTTACTGATGAAAGTTGTCAATTCATGAGTATATATCTTGCATGAACTGTTGTTCTAAAGTTCTTTCTCTCTATAGGTTGTAACAGATCGGGAACTCCGCTGTGACAAGATCAGTGCGGAAGAGGGTTCTTACAACATTGTATTCGTCATCCCCAAAGAAAAGAAAACTCGATAAGGACACCAACACAGACGTAATCACCGACCCTGTCCTATTAATGAAAGAGCAAGAAATTAGAGAATTATTGAAAGAAATAGAGTTCTTAAAGAGGAAAAATTCTGCCCTGGTGAAGAAGAATGCTATCCTGGTCCAGAAGAATGCTGCTTTCAAGAAAGTTAAACTTAAAGGACATGTGGTATCCTATAGAAGATCACATTGGAGCATAAAGCAAGTGATAGACAAAGAAGTAAAAGGTATTTTGTTGCAATGCTTTACATCTGGTCAAATTCGCGGTTTACTGAGAATGAAAAAACGCGTTAGATGGGGGTCCTAGAGACATCGCGAATGCTCTCACTTTAAGAGCTCTTTCTCGAGGAAAAGGAAGTACCCATTGCCTTGCCGCTCAACTCTCCAAAAATGGGCAAGACAGTTCAAGTGTAGACCGGGCATTTTAACCGAAGTTCTTAGTTTAATTAAAGCTAGGTCAGAAACTTTCAAACCTTTCGAAGCACTGGCTGTTCTAAGTTTCGATGAAATGAACATCGACGGTCGCGTGAGTTACGATTCGTCTGATGATGTGATACTTGGGCCTCATAAGAACGTTCAGGTGGCGCTGATTCGCAGCTTATTTTCGCCATGGAAACAACCTGTGTACTATGACTTTGATGTCACGATGACAAGCACACTGTTACAATCCATAATCCGGGAGGTAGAAGGAGCTGGAGTGCGTGTTGTGGCTGTCACTTGTGATATGGGGGGTAAAAATGGGAAGGTGTGGAAAGAACTGGGGGTATCCTCTAGCAAGACGTATTTCTACAACCCAGTAGACAGTAATAAGAAAGTGTGGGATTTTTGTGACGTCCCTCACTTGTTAAAACTTCTTCGAAATCACTTCCTAGATAAAGGAATTACTCTACCCGACGGAACAACTGTCACGAAAAAATTGATAGAAGATCTCCTGGAACATCAGAGGTGATCTAACAATCACACACCATATTTCTCAAGCCTACCTGACTGTTAGTGGACGTGCTCGACAAAATGTAAGAATGGCTGCACAGCTCTTTTCGCGGCGCACTGCCCAAGCTGTGAAGTACATTCTAAACCAAGATCAGGAAGGAATTATTATTGAATTAATTAACGATGTATTTGATGTACTAAATTCTAGATTCCCCAAGGATGAGAAGGCTCCCCTTAGAAGTGGTTATGGACTGAATCACATAAGCCAGGAGAACACCTTAAGAAGGTTCCTAGACATTTGTTCAGGCATGCGTCTAGGGAAGAGAAGCGGCCTTCTCCCATTTCAGAAAGGGTTCTTAATATCAATAAACTCTCTTTTTGGACTTTTTCTAGATCTCAAAAGCATTGGTGTGACCTATATTTTGACCTCCAGACTAAACCAAGATTGCCTCGAAAATTTATTTTCTCGTCTTCGCGGCCTTGGTGTATTCTATAACAACCCTACACTTTTCGAAGTAAAGAACCGAATGCGCCTCCTAGACCTAATATTAACAGGGAATGCGAACGAGATACCATTGCCCGGTGGTGTCTCTGTTGCTGAGGATGCAAGTCAAACTGGTTGCTCTTCTGACTGCATAGTAGAAGAAACAACAGAAGAATTCGAGAAGTTCCTCTTAAGTGAACTGTGCATCTCAGTGATAGGCACCTCATCCCTTGTAGTTCGTGAGTATTCAAGCGATGGAAGTGAAGAACAGTTGCTTCAAGATATCAACCTCGACCATGGCAATTCAACATGTCGCAATGAGGATGTGACTCACGATGCCTTAAAATACATTTCAGGTTTTATTGCTTTCAAATGCAAAAACATTGACAGTTCTTTAGGAAATGTAGCTGAAACATGTCCTATTGTTGAAAAGCTAACTGCTGAACACGACTGGATCACTATCATTTCTAAAGGAGGGCTCACTTCTCTAACACCAGAATGGATGATTGCAATAACGCAGTTTGGAGGAATTTTCGCTTCCTTCCAAGGGCAACAATATTCTAAGTCCAACAAGGTGATGGAAACCCTAACATCTATCATACCGACTAAATTCCCTGAAATCAACAGGAAAATTATTGCCTTCTATTTGCAAACAAGGACTTTTATTCGTATAAGGCACTTGAACAAAACGTCGAAGCTGGAGATAATGAAGGAAAATGCAGCAAGGAAGAACCTGTTCTGGATGACATCATCTTCAGGACTGAAGGTTTAGACGTTCAGCCACGTTATAACGTAAGTTGTTAGTCCTTTTTGATTAACGTCTGTTTAGTAAAAGTTTGGAATGAAACGAATTGATTGCATAAATATTAGCCCAGTACTGTTTGTACGAGAAGCATGGAAAATGTAAACATTATTCACAGTCCAACAATTAAGATAATTACATGACATACGGTAAAACAGTAAGTTACATGATAAAAGAAATGATTTAGGTCAGACTTTTCAATACACTAAAATTGGTACAGTTACATGGACAATTAGGCCTACAATTGATTCATTTGAAAGGCTTGGACATCGTGGTCATTTAGCCCCGTGTACTAAGGTGTTTGCAGAATTTGTCTGATAATCTGTTTTATTGTGGTGTCTGATATAGTCCGTATATTTGTAATTCAGGTGAGGATTGGGAAGGATGTGGCCGCGGCCTGAAGTAGACGTGAGAAACCACGGAAAGCCATTTCCGATATGGCTGAGGTGGGAGCCGATCCCTCCTCTTCACAGTTTTGCCTCACGAGGCTCAGTGTACCCCGTTGCAGCCCACATACATGAATTACATTTCTTGTCAGAGCTGGGAATCGAACCCGGACCTCCAGAGTGACAGCTAAGAATGCTAGCCGCTTCACCAGGAGGTCTATGATATAAAATAATTACGAAACACAAGGGTACGGAATATCTCTGATTAACTTTTGTTGAGGTGTACATATTGAAAGGGTAAAAGAAGCGCATTTATAGTATTATTATAATATTGTTTAGTTAAAATGATAATGATGTGTGGCTTCTGTAGAGCCCTGGTGTAGGACTCCCAAGCTGACAGCCGTAGGCGGCCAGTGCGTTACATATTGAACATGCATAATTAAAGTTTACTGCAAGGCTGGCAGCAAATATAACGTAGTTTATTGCCACTTAAGCTGCCTGATTGTTATTCAATGTCTTTCTATCGAAAGCAAAATATTTAAAATACAATACTGTCTATCGGTGTTGTCCTTTAATGCGGACAGAAGTAAAATAAGAGTGAAACAGTATTCATATTTCTGTGGGTAACTCAATGATAGAGAGCGTTCTGCCTGCCTGACTGCGTCACGGTGCGCTGACCAATGACAGCGCATACCCCGGAATGGCTTACCTATTGAGTATTCGAAGTACCTTGGTGGTGAATATTCTATTCGATTACGTTTTTAAAAGCCATCGACAGGGATCGATATAATTTTCATGAAATAGTCAACTGGAATCGCGATAATAAATGCGTCCGAGCCCGCTTGCGGTACGCCTGCAGTGATTGGTCAGCTTCTCAAGGTTGCTGTGTGACGGCCAATAACAGAGCGTCTTATCGCGGATGTTTGGCAGTAGGCCTACACCGTTCTGACGGGCGCTGAGTATCAAGCAAGCAGGTCCACGCGTAGACTAACCGCAACTACGGGACGATACACTGCCAAATGTACGTCCGTCTTGCCGTTAAAAAATCGCTGTCATTTCGTTCCGATAACTCTGAATTGAAAAAATATGGGGGATTTATTGTTCGATTAAGTTTTTAAAAGCCAGCGAAAGGGATTTATATATTTTTCATTAACTATTCCTTCCTTGTTCCTTTAACTCGACTCACGATAATAAATGCGCCCGAGCCCGCTTGCGGTACGCCTGCAGTGATTGGTCAGCTTCTCAAGGTTGCTGCATGACTTGCCTATAACAGAGCATCTTCTCGCTGATGTTCGGAAATACAGCTGGAACACGCATACACATTCATACATTTCCTCGGGCATTTAAGACTTCGAGCAGGAAACGCGTGGGTATCTACTGGCTCGCCGTTGTTCAGCAATAACTTGACATTTTTTTTAAAGTGTGTTCCCATTCACAACAAATTGTCGCACAGCTTAAGTTAGTGATTTGTTTATCTTTCGTCATCGTAGAGGGAGTGACGTCATACTCTTCACGTAGGAAGGGAGAAAATACAAACGTTAAATCGACACAGATTTTATTCCAGGGGTCCAAGAATTCGAGCCTAAAATGGAGGTTAAACGTTAAAATGAAGCCTGATATACATTGCGTCTTATGGGATAATAGCCGGGACCTACGGAAATGTACGTTAATTGCGGGCAAACGTTATTTCGAGAAACGCTAAATCGGGAGTTCACTGTAATGTGTGTAATCTTTTATAATGTCATTGTCATAAACATATTTTATATGGATGAAAGTTCGCGTGAAACTCTGAAACAAACCGCTATTGTTAGATGTGCGAGGCACAGTTCAGCTGTTTCCCGCCACATTAACGATGCCTTAGAGAGTTGAGTGGCCAGATTTGGCCATTTAAAGTAATTCCTTGTTAGTGGTAAGTTAACGGGTGTTTCTGGTTGGTGAAATGCTTGTGCAAAGTTAAATAACCTGTAATGAAGAATTAGGAGGTAATTGACGTTGGTGAAAATGGCGCTTACATACACAAGTCGACAGTACAGGAAGGATGCCTGGGACATAAGTGAACTCGATTCAGAATTTGCACCACCACAACTATACCTTAATCCATATAAGTTCAGAGTCATATGACAACACGCCAGAGCCACGGAGGGAAGAGCTCTTACCTCTTACTGACGTGAAGTTAAAGCTAGTTTACAATTGATATGGTGTCTGTAATATTTCAACCAAAGGTAGTGTGCTCGTATAGGTAAGAGCTCTTCTTCGCGGCTATGGCATGTTGTAATTAACTCTCAACTTATATGGAATAAGGTATAAACACCAGTCATTTGTTTTACTCGCGAAGCTAATTTTTCTGACTTTGGATACCCTGAAAGGCGAATATCCGAAAAGAAGAAATGGCAGAACAGTCAAATTACGATACTTAAGCTTTAATCTTAGCGGTAATCAATCTGAGACATTTCAACACTGTCACTTCAAGCGAAGGCCCAGAACTCTCATAATTGGTAAGTTTATACAATGTTACAGAATAGTGCTCACTTTTTTTCAATTTGTTTGTATTGTGTGTCTGGTTATTGCTTGTATTGTCGAATAGCCACATGAGAGGTTGGTGATTGAAGAAGGGTGCACCTGGGTGTGTTAAGGTGAGAGGGGGAGAATAATGTGGCAAGCGGTTCGTTTAGGAATCTGCCATTTGGCCCAACCGCAATTTAATTTGAGCACCCCTGTAAAAAGGGATCACTGCCACAGGGTTGCCTGAGGTTTGTGACCAATGTTATGCACTTTGTGAGAAGATTCTGTAAGTGAAAGATGCCTTTAAGCCAATAATAAGTGACGAGAGCCGTTGTACTGGTCAGCGATGGGTGAAGTCTTCGTTATGTGGCTAAAGCCATTGGAGCTTCATATGGAACACTATGTGCCACCTACAGCAGAAGACCTGGATCTGGCCGTAGTAGGTTAACATCAGCACGAGATGACAAATTCCGACACCCTTCGAGTATTGAGTGACTGCCATACAACTGCATTTCAAGCCAGGAATCAACTTCAAATAGTGAGAAATGTGAATGTCAGTGAAAGGACAATCAGACAAAGGTTGAATGAAGCCAAACTGTCTTCAAGAAGACCTGTAACAGGGCCACAGTGGTGCCACAGAGTAGCACAAACTCCAGTGTGCAAGGCAGCATCAACTCTAGGCTGCTGAACAGTGGGGATCTGAACTCTTTACAGATGAGAGCAGTTTCTGCTTATGGTCCCCAGAAGGGTGTAAATGGGTATGTAGGAGAACAGGGGAGTGATATTTACCCATTCCATAGTCTACCAGGACACCTTTCTAGGGAGCATCAGTTTTGGTGTGGTGATGCGTCAGTCCTCAGGAATGCACTAAGCTCGTCAGTAACTGCATTAACCGCGACAGGGGACTCGATGCACAGCAGTAAATAGAGGATATTCTGGTAAGCCATGTGCACCGTTTGTAAGAGAAAATTTCAGGCTTATGCACGATAATGCCCAACCGCATGTTGCAAATCAAGTGGATGTGCTTATCCGGGAAGTTGGAATTCGAAAACTGGACAGACCAGCACAGCCCCAACTTGGATAAAATTGAACATGTGTGAGATATGCTAGCACGAAGTATTCAACGTCTTGATTTTAGCACCTTGGAACGGTTTAGAGATGGTCAGTGTGAAGAGCAACAGAGTCCTCAAATATCAATCTCCTGCTCAGTTTTCCCCGAAGTCTTCAAGTTGTACTGAAGCTAGGGGAGGAAACGCCTGCTATTGGTGGATTTTAATATGTGTGCAGCAGTGCATTATAAAAGGTTAAAATTTCTATTGAAATTGGTAACATTCAGAAATTTTGTTTAAAAAATTTTAAAATATGAAATTAATATTTCTGTTGTTTATCTCAAACAAACATTTTGAGTACCATAACATAAATAAACAATATATTTTACTAACAAAGTTGAATTTGTAAAAAAAATACTTTGCATCTAAATATAATTTTAATCAAGTGATCAAGTAAGTACTTTTTGTACAAAAAGTGTGTTAATTGATTGTATAAATAAAACATGTAACATTTATTTTGGGTTAGGGTGATGAAATATTTGTTATGCCCCATCCAATCTTATTGGGCACAATTGTGTTGACTTACAGAATGGCATTCTGTTAATGGAACAAGTGTTCAACTTGTTTTCCGGTCAGTATAGAATAACCCTTCCAATTTCACCTCTATCCTCACTAACTAATCCCAGTCCAAGAAATTACATCCATGCCAACACTTAGTTGGGATAAAGATAAACACAAATCAATCATTCTTGGAGCCAAATCCAGTTACTTTACTTATTGTATTAGAATGCCAACCAAAAGGGGAAATTTAAATATCAACAGCATTCAAGGTTACATAAATGCAGACATGTGAGCAATTTTGAAATAATACAGGGTAAAAAATGCAAACATGACCTTACCTCTTTTTTGTGCGCTCCATACTTTTCATACTCCAAAATGAAGGTGCAAAACAAATAGAAGTCCTCAGCAGTTCGAGGCCTTTTTGATGAGGACGCCAGGGCCTGCAACAAGTTGTACATAGCATTATTAGTGATACACTTTTAACAAAGTAAATAAATTAATAATATCAGCCGATCATATTTTTACAATTAAAATAGAGCATTAGTCAAACAGACAACACTTCAGCTTTTCATCCTTGGTTGCGGAGTTCCAGAGCAGATATCAATAAATGAATAACAACATCTTTAGAATAGCATGTGAGGGCATCAGGATCATGGAAGTGCTAGGCTGCTTCAAAATAAGCATAGTATAGGAACGTCTATCACCACATTTTCCGCTTCAGTGAACCTTGACACATGTCCTATAGACCTATCAGAAATTCCAATCACCACAAATTACAATTACATGGAAGTGTAAATAGGATAAAGGGAGGCAGTTCCATTGCAATGCAGATGACAAACACAGCCGTCTTCATGTGCCAATTGACAAAAAGACAATAGCTTGGCGAGTCCCCAAGTTATGCTTACTTTAATGAAACCTTGTAGGTCCTGAGAAGGTTGCCCAATCGATCCAAATGATCATGTATGTTCCTATAGATAGTTTTACTACTGAGTAAGTTACATAAACACTACAATTCCCTGTTGCCAGACACTATCTTCAGGAAGATGCAAAACCAATCAGCAGCCTCACATGCAGTTTTGCCATACAACCTGGCAACAAGCTACATATATTCTGTCATAGACTTACTGAAAAACGAAAGGTGGAGCAGAGGGAAGCAAAACACACCCACTCTAAAGTGCTGTTATGTGACAGAGGAATATCTGAAAAGATTTCACATTTGCAGAATCTTAAACCAAGAAACTGTAGGAGAGGAGCAATTCAGTTGTCTCATATTTCCCCAATCTATCTAATCAGACTAATAAAAGTAACAATAATAATAATAATAATAATAATAATAATAATAATTGTAAAATCCCTTCAACTATGCAATTTTAGAGAAGTGCCAGAACTTTTCCAGAATGGAAGAATTTGTGAAAGTGTCAGTATACTGACACAGATCTTTTGAATTAGGCACCCTCAAATTCCAACCAACAGTGCTAGGATAATGTTCTGCAGTCTTGGCCACAATAGGAGAGAAACCTACCAATTGCACACTAACATTTCTCTGTTATATAGACCGATTAGCATTTCTATCTAGCACGAGTCCAGATAGGAATCCGAAACGAGAATATACTGAAGTCAGTGAAGCCTCTGCTCGCTGTTGCAGACATTCTAAATCCCCATCTTTACCCAATCAGAAATGAAACTTGAAGTATTTACTTGAGCATGAATATACTATTAGGGGCAGATTACCTAGCTGTTCAGGCCCGTAAAACAACCATAACTAATATATAGGTCAAGTAAAGATCGCAATACACATTTAGTTTCCAAGGGTTATTGTAAATATCAATTTCTGGGTATGTTTCCCCCAACCAAAACCCCCTATTCCCAGGAGTTATCCGTATGCTTGCTAGATAAACATTTAGTGTCTTTCGTGATGTCGTCATCAGTGGAGGGGAATTTTATACTGAAATGTATCGCGATCAATACTAGTAGAGACGTAATCTCTTTACTGATATTCACTAAGCCAACGTACCAAACCAAATAATCGCTATAACAACACACCTGCAACTCGCTGACAAAATGGTACATCATTGGGCGCGCTGGAGCTATCAATCACACGACACAGCAGCTGACAAAAGTTCCATGTGTATAGTTATCGTTAGGCTCGTCATTTCACAACTCCAGGAAAATGCTTACTAAGGTATGATGTAAGATGTCCCAAGACAATAAGATCATAACTTGAACAGTTGGCTAAAACGATCCATGGAAAGAAATCAGAAACCCCTATTCACGTAAAATTGGCAGGGCGGAAAGCTAAAGGAAGTAAGAGGCCTTTGCTAAATTTAGGAAGTAAAGTAACTAGTGATGAACGAAGCTAAGAGGATATCAAAAGTAGGTTCGCTCAGACAAGGAAAGCATCTCTACACAGAAGAAATCTGTTGACATCAAATATCGAGTTAGGTATTAGAAAGTCATTTTTGAAAGCCATTGTCTGGAGTGTGGCACTCTATGGAAGTGAAACTTGGACTGTTGGCGCAGCAGAAAAGAGAATAGAATTATTTGAAATGTGGTGCTACAGGAGAATGATGATCAGAGGGATTTATAGAGTAACTAATGAAAAGGTATTAAGACGGGCCATACTATGTCGCTTTAAATGTGGCGCGCTAATGAGAGCACTTTGGTAGTCCAAGGGGTTGCAAGCTTCAATACGTACTTCCACGGCATCCTATTTTGGGGTATTCGAGGAGGCCATATTCGCTTACAAGGTATTCTCTGCATCACAATTGGTCTTCGGACGACTGAGCAATAGCAGAAATATGAGTGTTATTCTCTTTTTGAGGACAACGTTAACACACCGTGAAAAAAAAAACTGCAATGTTCTATTATTATGCTTGAAATGGCCTTCTCTACGAACTGCTGGTGTTCATAAATGAGGTGAAGAAGCATGTGCTATGATTTGCTATCTTCTTTTCTGCTCGTAATAAAATAAAGCAGCAATACCCCCCCTCCACCCAAGTATTAACTAAACCAACAAGTTATATGAGAAATGTGGCTCAAATTAGTCAATACATTTTCAATTATTAATATTATTATTGCTACTACAATTTGCACAATTTCCTAATAGTACATACCTTTAAGATAAAACCAATTAAAAGCAAAACAATACGAATTTCAGACAAAACTTATTGTTGGACCGCATCAAGCCTGGTTCAAATTGAATGTTGTGACATTGCAGTGATATGGCAATGTATCACGAGTTAATTAGCCGATTTGAGAAGCTTCAGTGCAATAATTGATAAACATTGTTGATCGTGACAATTACAGCACCAATATTACCGTTTCCCACCTTTGGACAAGAATAACCACAGACTGGCTGCATGGCTCAGCGGTAACATTCTCGCTTGCTGGGTCCAAGATTGCAGGTTTGTATCCTGGCGCAGTCAGCTGCCATTTGAGGGGGCGCAAATGTGAGGGAGCTGTGTCGGTAGATTTACTGGCATATTAAAGGTCCCCTTCGGGGCAAAATTCCGGCACCCCGGCGTGTCTAAAAGCCAGAGTAGTTAAAAGGAACGTAAAACCAAGAACATTATTATCGTAAGGTTTATTGCTGTGAATTCTCATGCCGCATATTTCTGTGGACACTACGGCTAGTCTACAATAGTTATTCTCGCTCCTAAGTCGGATCATAATGGCTTTTTCTCCCGAAAAACGCAGCAAGGGCAGAGGCATTAGTGGAGGATGGGTGTAGTATGCACTATGTGGCAAACTTTAACAGGGTGTCTACTGGAAGAATGAAGAAAAAATTAGTTACTTATTAGCTACCTCTTATTTTACAATGTCTCTGCAATCTACTAGACTACAAGCATAGGAGATTATCGTGCGCACAGCCCTGATTTAATTCCCATTTCTGCCATCGAGAATTTCAGCCGTGGAATGAGGAGAGGCAACTGATAAAGTGTAAACAAAGGATTACTCTGGCAAATAACATCTCATTCATTCACGAGTATGCAACAGTGCATTAGCAAGGAGCTGGCAAGCAGTGACATAAGCCAACAAATACTGCACAGGCTGAATATTGATCATGGACCTGCATTTCTTAATCAATAAAAAATAGGAAAATAAAATGTTATTACTCATCTTCCAACATTTACAGTGTGTAAATCTGGAGCAAAGTTTCAATCACAACAGACCTAGTTTATGTTCAATAAGTAATAACTAGTAAGAAAAGTCCACTTTGATCAAATGAAGTTTTCATTGGGGCAGATAAAAATGAAAACACACTGCAAGAAAACATTAACACAATAAATAGAATTTCACTGGATTATTTGAGTTCAGGTATTGTGTCCAACATCATTTTTATACGAGTTGAACCATTGAACTTATATGCCAAAATATCTCTGTTAGCTACTGTCCTCGACACATGATAATTACTAAAACATGACCGTAATAAGGCGGGGGAGGAAAAAAAAGGAATAAACTAGTAGTTCCGTGAAGAACTACTGTATATAGCATATTTTCATATATCCTACTTATGTTAATTGCCCCTAGCAACATACAAAATTTCTGTTTGATTGCCGTAATAGATATTGAGAACCGTCTTAATATTTTGCTTGGTCGCCATGTTGGATTTTTTATATGTAGGCCTTAAGAGTTATGCTAAGGCCTAAGAGTTTCCGAAAACCTTAACATCATTGTGAAGGTGTATTTTTCAAACTTCAATCACATGATTAGGACATAATAAAAATAAAAACTTAATTTTAAAATTTCGCACAGCTGCCATCTTGTGGTTATAAAAACAATTGAAATAAATTAGATGCCAGTGGATTAAAATTTGTTTAGACATATACCGTACCAAGCTTCACTGCGCTTGGTTGGTTAAATCGCGAGATAAGTCCATTTAAATACTTACATTTCGTGTCACCGCCATGCTGGATTTGTGCTCACCAGGTTGTTGAAAGTCCCATAGATGAACCTATGTGTATAGCCTCTATCAACATACAAAATTTGAGTGTGATTGCTGTCATAGATTAATAGATGTTGAGAACCGTCTAAATATTTCGGATGGTCGCCATGTTGGATTTTTATGTATGTAGGCTATAGAGTTATGCACTATTAGATGACGATTATTGCGGAGGTTCATTATTAGATTAGATAATTACAAAAACATGACCGTAATAAGGCGGGGGAGGAAAAAAAAGGAATAAACTAGTAGTTCCGTAAAGAAATATATAGCATATTTTCATATATCCTACTTATGTTAACTGCCTATGTATACAGATATACGGTATTTGCCTACATAAAAAAGGACTTGTGATCATACATGGTTAACCTCGCGATTATAAGCTGCAAGACGTTGACTTCGATCGGATGATTAGGACACGAGAAATAAAAACTTTTTAAAATTTCGCACAGCCACATCTTGAGGTTATGTAAACAATTGACCTTAATTAGATGTCAGTGCATTACAATGTGTATAAACATTTGCTGTACAGGTACCAAGTTTCACTGCGTTCGGGTGGTTCAATCGCGAGAAAAGTCCATTTAAATGTTTTAACTTCGCTTGGCTGCCATGTTCGTTTTGTACTTAATTAACAGGTTTTCGAAAGTCACATAGGTGAAGTTTAGTAGTGCCCTTTATCACGGTACAAAATGTCAGGGTGATACCTGTCATAGTTTCGGAGATATAAAACGCCGGTGAAATATTTCGCACAGCCGCCATGTTGGAGCTGGAGACTTGAATATTAAAAGAGTATTTTTCCTGAGTATGTGATATATCACTCGAGCAGTTTCAGAGGCACACGTATGTTTTCACGACTAAAAATATATCAAATCAAAAATTTCTGGGACACGTATCCCTTGAAATGTATCAAAGAGTTTTACCATGACGAATAGAATACATAGTGTTATCACTGACAGTTCAAGCGCGCCCCGCAGTTGGCTAGTGCTAGCGGCGCAGATCCCCAACGCTACACAGTCAGCTGTTCAAATATGGGATACGCGCTGGGCTACGTAAACCTCTTTACGAAGGTTGCGGTTACGCCGATTACAACAAATTGTTTGTTTAGACTTATGAATAATAAGTTACCGAGAAAAAGTTTTTATTAATATTCTCAGTCCCCATGTACAACTATCTTAAAACCTTATGACACTTTTATAACACTAATCTACTATATGATGATGAAATATTGTAGTACGGTCCCATGTAGGTGCCTAACAATGGAAAATAAAAGATGATTATACACAAATTTAAAAATTAAGCCAGTGATGCACACTTCAAGGAAAGAGCGCTAAAAGAGCGGGAAATTTTGAGTAAGGTCCTAAAGGTCCTCACTTCTGTTTTGATTTTATACACTTCACACATTACTTCACAGACCTCGGAGATGATTTCGGAGACCTCTGTTCGCATCTTTAAAAGCGTGTTTTGCCACCTCTTGTACCAATGACGGCATTCAACCTTTCAGGGATGCTCCAGAATAATACTGTAATGTCCTGT
Source organism: Meconema thalassinum (assembly GCA_946902985.2). Lineage (NCBI taxonomy): Eukaryota > Metazoa > Arthropoda > Insecta > Orthoptera > Tettigoniidae > Meconema > Meconema thalassinum. The sequence goes on from OX336389.2 coordinate 432,189,119, forward strand.
TGAGGAATCATCTCCCATTCTTCCAGGAGGACATTCCGTAGGTCCTGTAGGGTCTCTGGATAGCACTGACGGGCTCTTCTCCCCAGCCAGTTCCAAACGTGCTCAAGAGGATTCAAATCAGGGCTTCGAGCAGGCCAAGCCATAGCATGAATCCCTGCTTCACCCAAGAACTTTCGTAACATGTGGGCGTGCATTGTCTTGCATTAGTGTGAAATCATCACCAATAAATGGAGCGAAAGGCACAACACGCACCAGAAGGATTTCCTCCTCATACCGATGTGCAGTGAGGCTCCCATTCTCCACGAAGACCAAATCCGTCCTTGCAGCCATACTGATTCCTGCTCACACCATCACACAACCACCCTGAAATGGCGTCCTGGATGAGAATGTGCAAGGGGAATACCTTTCCTCTGGCCTTCTACAGACCCTCTCTCTTCCGTCAGGTGATCGGAGGCTAAACCGCGACTCATCGGCGAACTACACTTGTTCCCATTGTTATACTGTCCAGCCATGATGTTCCCTTGCAAAACATAGTCGAGCTGTGCGATGTTTTCTGGTAGATTCTGGGTCTGTAACTGGTCTTCTGGATTGAAGATTGGCTTCTTCCAATCTTCTTCGGACGGTTCTCTCACTAGCATCGACCCCTCGAACTTGGTGGAGTAGATTTCGTGCTTCAATGGCGGTGGAGTGACGGTCATGAAGCACTTGAAGTTGTAAGAAGCGGACATCTCTTTTCGATTTTGTTCTTCCCGGGCCTGATCCTGGTCTCCTTGCAAAGCCTCCAGTTTGCCTGTACCTTCGTACGGTTCTGGAAATCGTAGAAGCTGTAATCCTTAACACTTCTGCAATATAATGCATGCTGCGACCATCTTCCACCAAAGCAACAACTTTTGCAGCTTGTTCCGGAAAGGGCATGTTTGCTCCAGAAAGCCAATTACGACAATCACAGAAAGATCCCACAAACGCATGTGATTGAAAAGGGAACAATTGAAAGTACAACACTGAGCGCTAAGAGCGGGAACACATTATTGGGTTACATCCAGTGATGTGTTTTCCAGGTTGCGCGGCAAAAATCAATTGAGGCTAGTGCAATCAACAATCAACACTTCATTGTTTGCTTGCAAAGCAACACCAATAACATACCCCGTCTAAAACAAAAATAGGTTAAAGTGCTTCACTTTGATTAAATAGATAAATTACACAATAATTTCACATCATTTATTGGGTGTTGCGTTTTTCGTGCCGGTCAGTGTATTATTAAGACGAATTATATATTTTTTCGTTTTAAGTAAGGATGGCACGAAGTAGAACACGTAACCATGGAAGGCTGCCTTCATTCCTTATCCTACTGGGCGCATTCGTGATTTTAACACAGTGGATAGATATTTCGGTAAATTTTGAAAACATGTGAGGTACTATTCCTGGTTTTAATTTTCACTTCACGCGAGGAAGTTCCACGTTCTCACAGTTCACTACGAAACAGTCCACCTTTATAATAATTAAATCTTCCGAAAAACGCACATTACAGATTCTACTTTTGATCGACAATTGCTTACCTTTCCGCGGAATAACTCTCGCCCATTTCGCAAACAGATTTGTTTCTTTTGGTGGTGTGAAAACATATCTACCATCAGATTTTCTTCCGTAACCCGATTTACATCCAGGAACGAAACAATACGACATTTTCCCGAAACAGCAGAAAATTTAGTTGTTTGCACTCACAAAGCACTGCACAGACATTCGTAAACTATTACAAAGCAACAAATTCCCTCGCATAATATGACTCCTCGCGCACCTCATGGGCTACTTGTCACACGTGCTTATGGTTCGGTGCGACTTTCGCGCCAAACACTGGCTGGACCATGAACTACAATGCTTAAGGAGCGGAGTGATGCCACTGTTTATTTCTATTAGTCATGGTTTTACGTTTGCAACTCGAGAGGTTTAAGATTTTCTTTTTCAAACCCTATTTTTCTCCCGTTAGAAACTGAATTTCATGAAACCTTGCCTATACACTTAAACAACCTCGGTGAGAAAATGTTCCCTAGATGCGGCAATGAGATCGTAATCTTTGCCTTTTATATGTAGAAATGTTTAACTTTGCCTCGATATTAATTTATGGATACGGCCCTGTTCCGTGCGAGTAGTTATCACAATGCCTATGTATATAGATATACGGTATTTGCTTATATAAAAATAAAAGACTTGTGATCTTACATGGTTAACCTCGCGATTATAAGGTACAAGACGTCCTTCCTACGAGGATTCCGAACCTCTGGACACGACTTCTCACGGCCCCTCTGCTATGTGAGACTTGTCGTTACAGGCAGAGTATTGGCAACTCAAACTAACACTTGGGGCGCTGCGGTCGGTCTGGATAAGTAGGGTAAAAATACTCAATAACACGCGTTTGATATGGAACACTTTTTATTTTTCGGTTATAATCAGTAAATGTGGTCCCTAAAATAATGACAGTGTTATTTTCAATTGTATATATGTTTAACTGTGCGATACACGTGATCTAATTTGTGTGTTCCACTGGATTTTATGTGTCAATTGCATATTATCTAGCATCGGTTGTCTACTGGTATTTATTTTGTGCAGTTCGAGTCATGACGCTGTTACGTTTAAAAGCTATATTTGAGTTTGCTCACTGTACCATAGACTAGAAATTATTTGCTGCTTGGTAGGGATGAGTTTAACTTGTATTAAAACTCGGGGTGGACAGGAATTGCTTGATTTGGATGGTAGGTATTAACCCTGCGAAGTCAAATTAGACCTATAAGACTCGTAGTGGAATGACTCTGATATAGCAGAGCTAGGTGATGGCGGTTGGTAGGGTTATTGGAAATGAACTAGGGAGCGGGGAAGGATACCTGCCAGATGAAGCTTGACTGTCCTCTGCTGGTGTAGGCTTGGCTGTCTTGGTACGGCTTGGCTCGGCGAGACTGTGCTTGGCTGTCTATGGTAGGTGCGGCTTGGCTCGGCGTAAGTGGACAACCCGTCCTGTCGTCAGTGAGGTTAGTGGTGAGTGGTCCTACCCGCTCTTGTTGTCCGTATTTATTTGGTATCGTCACCTTTCGGCTATTGCTATTTGCATCTTTTGGAAAGTGATGAAAACGTATATCCTCAGCCCTCTTATACATCGACTTACAGCCGTAAACTGAGCAATATACTTTGCTTTTACTCATTTTGCACTCATCAACGAGTAAAATTTATTACTTATGTACAAACACGAAGCATTTACCACCATCTGCTTACCAATACAAGAAACCATATACAGTCACCTCGTGACAAATGTACCCTACTTGGTAAGTTTCTCATTTTTACCGCTAGATGTCATATCAGATAGCTGGAGTTGCCAATTGTACTAGTGGGATCCGCTAACATACGAGCGTGAGACTGGCCAGCTTAGCGAGCGCGAGTTTAAAATGATTCAACCCGCCTTCGGAAAATTTTCGTTAAGTTATCCGTTTGTCAAATTAGTTACATTTTCGTTACTTTCGTTATCCGTTTGTAAAATTCGTTACTTTTTCGTTACTTTCGTTACCGGTAGACACGCTGGTTAAGTACGTCTTGTTATAACGTGTACAGGACTGTTAAAAGGTTACAGAGAGGGCAATATCTACACCAGGAGGCCCGGTTCTGGTCGTAGGAGAAGCACTACCGTGCGCGATGATCGCTTCCTCGAAATGAAAGTTCTTCGTGATCGACACACAACATCTGTGGAGGCCAGAAATCGCTTGCAGCAAGTACGGGGCATGAACATCAGTGAAAGGACCGTAAGAAGGAGGTTGTATGAAGTGGATTTACAGTCCAAGAGAACCACCGCAGGACCTCTCCATAGACGTGTGCACCGTGCCGCTCGGATGCAATTCGCCAACGTCCATCGAAACTGGACTGTAGGGCAGAGGAGCTCAGTGCTGTTTACGGATGAATCCCGATTCTGTTTGAGGGCACCGGATGGGAGGGAGAGAGTATGGAGAAGGCCCGGGGAACGTTAATCACCCTGTACCTTCTCTGGAAGGACACCATTCAATGGCGGGCCTGTGATAGTCTGGGCCGGGATTACCACGGATACGCGCACGGAGCTTGTGTTCGTTGACAATGGGATCTTGACAGCCCACCGGTACATCAAGGACACTTTAGTACACCACGTCGTGCCTTTTTCACCTGTCATTGGAGAGAACTTTATCCTGATACATGACTACGCTTGCCCACACGATGCCGTCTGTGTAACTGAGTACCTGAATAAACAAAAGTTTGGTGCTTTTCAGTCGGTCAACACACTGTATTAGTGTGCGCCTTTGTCATTCAAATAAGGATTGGGAAAAAGGCAGCCGTGGCCTTGGCCACATTCGCGTTGACCTACTGAAAAGCACCAAACTTTTGTTTACTAAGGCAACACTGAAAAATGTCTTCAAACCCCATAATGAGTACCTGAATGAAGTTTGAATTGAGAGCATGGTGTGGCCTGCTGTAGTCCCGACCTAAACCCGTTAGAGCATGTCTGGGATATGCTTGGGAGACGTGCTAGGAGTCGTTCCCCTGACTTCGAGCTTCGCTCTAGGAAGAATGGGAGCTCATACCACAAGAGAACATTCGAGATTGCATCCTGAGCATGCCTGATCGAATCACAGTTGTAACTGGGGCTAAAGGTGGTAATACCAGTTATTGAGCCGATGGAAATGTTGTGCAAACAAGGAAAAACGGACAACAGTCCAGCCGTCGAGTGTCCGGCTCTGACATTATTTCTCATGAGGGAGAGAGACAGAGTTGCCGGTTCTGAACCGCGAAATATAAAACAGCGTAGACTACATAATATATTTCACATGTTTTTAAATGAATTCTGACGAATCGCTGACCATATTACTAACATATTAGTAATATACTTACACACAGTTAATTGGTAAGTGTGCACACACAAGACAATGAAACAACAAACCTGCACTAACACTCAGAGCAAGTGGACTACAGAAGAAAGCCTTGGCAACATCGAGCTAAATTTAAAGACCTGCTTGCCGGTAAAACCGCTGATTGGTACAGGTGACAACATTCCACATGGTAGTATGAGACTTTGCCAACATAGGCGGAATTCCACTGCGATCGAAGAATTTAGGTTTTGTTACCGAAAAATGTCGGAACAACAAAATGATGCATAAAATTACAACTGGGGTGTGGAACTTCCATGTTACATAATGAAGACGCTAGAGAAGAATTACAACGATGGCTAGTTTCAAGGTTCTATTAACAGCCGTAAGTTGGCTATATTGTTCTCTTTGCCCCTCTTCTCCCACCATCGCCAAACGTCAGAGCCGGACACTCGGCGGCTGGACTGTAAGTCGTAAGGTAATCATTCGTAATCGTATAGTGTAACGGGTCGGAGGATAGTACGATGGATTCCAGATTTCGACATTTCCAAATTAGAGTTTGTGCACTGTTGTGATAAATAATTTGTATCAATTATTGTGCTATTTAGGGTAATTAACTTATGATTCATTGTCATGTTGTTGTAATGTCATAATATTTGATTAATACAAGATTTGAAGCAGTCCAACATTGAGTTTTGTCTCAAATTCGCAGTGTTTTGCTTCTTGTGCCGGTGAGTGTATCAAGTTCAAACTTTGTTTTGTCCTATGGCTAATAACTTCAAATAGTTATCTAAATTCGTTTGACGAAACTAATATTTGTAAGCCAGGCCTACTGTTTAAACTCTGAACTTAATTTCCGATTTGTTATTTAACTTCCACTCCAGGCAAATGCCGGGATGGTTCCTAACTAAGGCCACGGCCGCCTCTTTCCTAATCCTCATCTGAATTACAAAGGCGCACACTAATACAGCCATCACAATAACACAGGTAATCAGACAAATTACACAGACACACATACGCGGGGCTACATTACCATGATGTCGCAAAGCCCCTAAATCAATCAACAACTATCGATGTACCGGTATTTCAGATTGAGATTAGCCAGTTTGTCATTCATTTAATCATTGCCCCAGAGGAGTGCGTCAGGCCTCGGCAGCCGGCACAGTTCATATCCTCGCCGCTGGATGGGGGCTCCATTCATTCCATTCCTGACCCGGTCAGAGACTGGAAGCAGGCTGTGGATTTTTTCATTAGCCAGTTTGAACTATACCATTAGCTTAGTGACAATAGTGTTGCTGTCAATTCTGAATAGAAGTGTAAAGCGAGCAGTTTGTTGTGCACGCGTGGGCCTACTCGGCCCATCCAGTGCGGTGGGCTACGGTGGGCTTTATGAGCCCAGCGCTATGGGTCAGAACGCAGCCGCGTTAGATGAAAACGACACTGGACGGCATGTGCGTCAAAAGTCCATGGGCTCGGAGTGCGGTGCGGTAGGCAACGCTGCAGCACTCTGCTTGGAATCAAGCTGTCTGCGGCGTCAACATACTGGCCCTAAACCAGCAGTTATGGCCTGGAGAGCAATTTCCTATGACAGCAGGAACCCTACCGTTATCCCAAGAATATCCACAGGGCATTTCTACGTCAGAGTGGTGATTGGACCTGTTGTGCTGCCATTCATTCGCAGCATTCAAGGGGGATTTTCCAATTGGATAATGCTTGTCTTCATACCGCTGCTGTCACCCAAGGTTCCCTACAGTGTGTCGACCAGTTGCTTTTGTTAAAGCTATTCGCGAAGATACGACAGTAGTTAACACATTTCCCGCTTGGATTTGAACTATTTATCTAGCTGACCTACATCTCGATTCTACTGTCACTCGAATATAAATAATCAATTTACTTGCATAATATAAAAGCTACTTTTATCACTTAGGCCTGCATTGTTACAGTGCACACATCTAGTCAGCCTTTTGACTGTTTAATAGGAGGTGGGTCCGGGAGGTGACAACAAACCACTCGCTACTTCGCTGCATCAACTTTCGTTCCTGGATCCGATTTGGCGGAGCAACGGTGGGGTAAGCGGTCCCAGTGCCCGGAAGGAATCTCCTCTTTCAGTTTTTCCTGTAAATTCAATTCAGATTTTCCTACGAATACAAAGACATATCCATCCAAAACATTAAAGTAGAAGTTAATCTGAACTTTGTAAATGGATTCTAATATTCGTTACAGAATACATCGAATGGGTATGATGAATTCATGAAGAAAAAACCTTTCTTCATATGTTTTGAATTCAACAGATATGTAATTTTCAGCCATTACAGTGACGAAGACAACATAGGCAATTGAGACGAGTCCCAAAACCAAAAAAGTAAGAAATGAGCTGCTATAAATCAAAAGCAAGTAAAATGGCTGAAAACCAATAAATCATGATGATAATTGTTGTTTTAAGGGGCCTAACATCTAGGTTATCGGCCCCTAATGGTCTGGGTGATAGCGAAAATGTCAATGAAGTGGAAACCAGAACGAAAATTAAGTGAGAAGGAAAATACTTACAAAACGGAACTCAGACGGAAACGACGCACAAAATGGAGAGCGGTGATACTTTCAAAAGGGAAGTTAGAAGGAAAAATACGCACAAAATGTAGATTAAGTTCAAAATACGTACAAAATGCAATGTTCAATCGATATACTTACAAAATGCAAGTGAAATTCAAAATACTTACAAAATGCAAATGATATTGAAAAGACGTACAAATTACAAGTGAGGTTCAAAATACTTACAAAATGCAATTGAAATTGAAAATACACAATGCAATTCAGATTGAAAAACTCGCATTTCAGATCCAAAATACTCACAAAGTGCAATTGATATTCAAAATACTTACAAAATGCAATCGAAATTGATCCCACCGCCGGTACAGCCACCTTGAAGAAGGCAATTTGTTATTGCCGGGTGTTTTGGGGGCTTGCGAGCTCAAATGATCTGCAGAGCTATGCCAGCAGGAGCTTAAGCTCCTGGTAGGGTCACCCAAGCTGGACAGGTCTAAAGTGATGAGCCAGAATAAGAGCGGTACCCTGGTCCTCCAGGTTGGCGGTTGGGCGTGAGGCTAACAACCCCACACTGTAAAACCTCAAAAGTTACGAAACTCTCAACGAAGCCTCGGAATTTGGACGGAATTAACGATGATGAACCTGGAAAATGTTTAGGGACAAGGAAATAGGATATGACTTTGACAATGGCAACATGGAACGTACGAACGATGTTGCAGATAGGAAAAATGGCAGAAGTAGCTGAGGAAGTTTTGAAGTATGGAATGGATATAGTAGCGCTACAGGAAGTGAGATGGAGGGGAAACTGTAGGATTGACAAGAAGGACTATACAATGTTATACAGTGGTCCTGAAGTAAGAACTGGTCAGTGTGGAACAGGCTTTGTCATTAGTTCAAAGATAAAAAGAAGTCTTCTTGGATTTGAGCCTCTAGGAGATAGAATGTGTAAAATGAGACTAAAGGGACGATTCAGGAATCTGACACATATCAGCGTATGCACCTACAGCAGACGATAGTGAAGAGAAGAAAAATGCATTCTATGACCAGTTGGAAAAGGAATGTACTATGATACCAAAATATGATGTGATAATACTTCTTGGGGACTTCAATGCCAAAATAGGTAGAGAGGACTTCTTGCAGTATGTAGCAGGGAAACATTCTTTACATACTAATACTAGTGAAAATGGGAAGCTTCTATGCCAATTTGCAGAAAGTAATAGAATGGTAATCAAAAGTACTTATTTTAAACATAAGGACATACACAAATGAACCTGGAAAATGCCAGACACCGGAGTGGTAAACCAAATTGACCATGTCTTGATTTCAAGAAGACATGCATCTTCAATGATTGACGTCAGATCTGGAAGGGAGGGGATTCGGATCATTTTTTGGTGAAAGCTCTGTTTAGAGAACGAATTGCGATTGTAGAATGTGACAGAGGAATTAAGAGGATACAGTGGGACGTGGAAAAGTTTCGGCAAACACAAATTGTTAAGCAATATGAGGACACACTGAACAAGAAGTTGGAAGAGAGATTCAAGAATATGAATGAGGATGACACTGTAGAGAGGAGATGGACTGGAATAAAGCATTGGAAGAGACTGTGAAAGAAACTATTGGGGAGAAGAAGAGGAACAGGAATGAAGAATGGTTTGATGATGAATGTAGGAAATATATAGAGCAGAAGAATGCAGACAGATTGATTATGATTCAAAGAGAGACAAGATGGATTTGTGAAAGATATAAAGAAAGAAGAACAGCATATAGAGTTCTGAAAAGGAAGAAGAGAATGTATCTAAGAAGACAAATGGAAAAAATTGAAGAAATGAACAGCCAGAATGAAAGAAAGAAATTGTACCAAGCAACGAAACGAATGACAAAGGAATTTCAACCATGGGATAACTTGTGTAAGGATAAAGATGGAAAAGTGATTGAAGAGGAAGAGAGAGTTCTTGAAAGATGGGCGGAGGACTTTAAAGATACGTTAAATATAGAACGTAAGGACGAGATGAATGAGAGACAGGTCTACATGAATGTAGAGCCTCAGGTCACTAAACCATCCTGAGATGAAGTTATGAAGGCAGTGAAGCGTCAACGAAATGGAAGAGCACCAGGAGAGGATCAGATCATAGCGGAGGTAATAAAGAATGGAGGACAAGGGATAGTTAGGAACCTACATGAACTGATTGGGGAGATATGGGAAAGAGAGATAATAATATGGTGTTGATCTGCATTCGCTATTCATTGATTTCCAACAGGCGTTTGATAGCATTGATAGAACGAAGATGTTGAACGCCCTAGAAGCATGTGGAGTGCCAAAGAAGTTGATCAGTCTAGTAGCAATGACAATGGAAGGATCGCAGGCCAAGGTTTATGTAGGAGGCAAAACTAGCAGAAATTTTGAGGTGAATACCGGAGTGAGGCAAGGAGATTCATTGTCTGCAGTGTTATTCAACTTGACACTGAATGAAGTTATGAAAGAACTGGGATTGGGAGGGACGATAATAAGCAAGTCAAGCAGGCTTATGCACATGCGGATGACATTGTGTTAATGGCACGGAACTGGGAATCTCTTAAAGAAATGTTCAAGATTCTGGAGGAGAAGAGTGGAAAGATGGGAATGAGAATTAATGAAAGGAAAACGAAATATATGAAAATGTCAGCGGGAAAAGATAGAAGAGCAAGAGAAAATGTAGAAATTGGTCAGTATAAGTTTGAGAATGTAAAATGCTTCAGTTACCTTGGTACTATACTAAATTGTGAGAATTCAGTATTAGAGGAGATTCATAAACGGATCATGAATGGAAACAGGGCTTACTATGCTAACACTAAGCTCTTAAAATCAAAACTGTTAAGTAGGAACTTGAAAGTTAAACTCTACAAGACCCTTATTAGACCAGTGGTGACCTATGGATCTGAGACGTGGACAATGTCAACAAATGATGAGAATGATCTCAACATTTTTGAAAGGAAAGTTTCAAGAAAGATATATGGCCCGGTAAAGGAGGATGAAGGGTGGCGAATCAGGACAAACAAAGAAATTGAAGAGATAATCAAAGGTGAAGATATTGTGAAATTTATTAAGTCCCGACGTCTGGATTGGCTTGGTCATGTAGAGAGGATGAATGAAGAAAGAACACCAAGGAAGATATTACATGGAACTATGGAAGGGAAGAGGAGACATGGACGACCGCGCAAAAGATGGCTACAAGACTTAGGAGAAGACCTGAGAACTATGAGGGTTGGAAGATGGTCGGAGAAAACTCATAGAAGGGACGAATGGCGAGGAATCGTGAGAGAGGCCAAAGCCTACCCCAGGCTGTAGCGCCGAGGAAGTAAGTAAGTAATCGAAATTGAAAATGCTTACAAAATGTATGGTAGATTCAAATTACTCAATTGGATGGACAATACTTACAAAATGCAATTTAGATTGAAAATACTTACAAAATGTAATTTAGATTCAAAATACCCACAAAATGCAATTGAGAATCAAAATACTTGCAAAATGCTCACCCTACAAAATGCAATTTAGATTGAAAATACAAAATGCAATTGAAATTCAAAATACTCACATAAGACCCAGCCACTATATTGAAAGACTTACTAAAAAGCAAATTTGTCAGTTCTTACAAAATGCAATTGAGGTTGAAAACACTCTCAAAATGCAATTTAGATCGAAAAAACCTACAAAATGCAACGGAGATTGAAAACACCTACAAAATGGAGGGGGGAAAATGAATTTAGATACACGGGGAGCCAATTAACAAAAACAGTGCAGGAATTTTAAAGAGAAAGGGAAATATAATGAAAAGAAAACAAGAGGTCTGACCCCTCGAATAAGGAGGGATCAGGAAAGATGAGACAAGGGCCAATTAAGGCGGGAAAGGAAAAGACTCCCTAGGCCTCGGATATCCTAATACCGTCGGGGTTGGAAGAGAACAAGAGTTGACCAAGTGAGATCGACAGGAAAGAAGACAGAGAGGAGCCCGGCACAAGTAAGTGGAAGCAATGCCGGACTCAGCTGGGGCCCCGTGGTCGCCAACCCACGTTCCACTAGTTGTGAGTCCCTGGGGGGACCAATAAATCAAATGCGCTAAAAATCATTCCACATAGGCATTTTTTAAATTAAAACCATCATTGAATTAGGGGTGTCACGGAAATGCCCGTTGGTCTAGTCCACGGGCCAGCACTGGTAAATAAGATCAGTCTCTCGCCCTGGGAAAAAAGCTTGTTTTCAATAATCTCAACGCCTCAGGTTTTGACAGGAGTGATCCACACAGGATACGAACAAATAGTTGGTACAGTGAATATACCATAGATACGGCTCTCAATATCTACGAATCTATTACAGCAATCAAACTGAAATTTTGTATGTCAATAGAGACTATTAACATAAGTTCACCCATGGGACTTTCAATAACCTGGTGGGTACAAAACTAGCATGGCGGCGACGCGATATTCAAATGGATTTTTCTCGCGATGTTTCATCTCAGCGCTGTGAAGTTTGGTATGGTATATCTTCATACAAGTCTTAATATACTGACGTCTAATTTACAGGAATTTTATGAGAAATTAAAAATGACGGCTGTGCAATATTTTTAAAATCTCGTGTACATTTCTCGTGGCGTGGCCTAGCTTCCTTGACTACTTGCTGGCTGTAGAGTAGAAGAGACATCCGCCGTCTAGACTGAAGTAAGAAGTGACTTGGGGCAGATCCCTGGTGTGGTTTCCAAAGTAGACGGATGGACGTCTGTAGAAGGAATGAGACGACGAGAGTTTATTAATTTTTAATTTCGGAGCGACCCCGAAAGTGATAGCACATTCAAAGGATGTGGAAGGACATGAGTGGTTATTATTGTTATACCAAACTTCAGGTCAAGGCCTGAGGAAAATATCCATCCGTGCATTTCCTCTCACTGTCTTAGTTCCCTCTTGTTGTTACCGCGATGGCGCGCAGCTGATATGAGTATTCCAAACTATAGTAAAGCCATCATTACTTCCGACTTGACGTTTCAGTGTTACCCTAGAGTTATCTAACGGTCAGAAGGAAAATCACTTGAACTAAACAATCACAAGCAGCCATTCAAATAGATATATCACGACAAATTGAGTTTAGTTCGCGATGTCGCGATTTAGAGAACGAAACTCCAGCCTAGCACTGAAACGTCAAGTCGGAAGTAATGATGGCTTTACATACCTTAACGACAAGCGACTTTATATCGTGCGGACCTTTCACTTCACCACAAAGGTTCAGGGTGGTATCTGATACTGTTGCGGAGATATAGAATGCCAGTGAAATACACTGAAGAAAATGGAAATTGCAACACCCAGAAGGAGTGGTGCTACATTGCTGCAATTGAACATGCAGGACGAGTGTTCAGTTGTTATTCGATGATTACACTTTCAGGTCCCTCTGACCGCAAGTTTGGACAACAATCAATACAGGATGTGCCCACCACGAGCTGCAATATATTGATGAATTCGTCGAGGCATGGAGTCAATAAGGCCCTGGATTGCTTCCTGAGGAATTGTGGCCCATGCTTGCTGCACTGCATGGGTCAGTTGTTCCCGAGTTGTGGGTGGCTGCGGACGGTTGCCCAGTTGTCGACCCATCATGTCCCACACATGCTCAATGGGACTGAGGTCCGGGGATCAGGCGGGCCATTCTAAGGTTGTGATGTCGTGGAGAGCTTCTCTGGAGATGCGTGCAGTGTGAATCCGGGCATTGTCCTGCTGAAACATCCCATTAGCAATGTTCGCCACCATAGGGACAACCACTGGATTGAGTACCCTATCAACGTACTGTCGAGCAGTCATAGTGCCCTCAACAAGCACTAATTGTGATTTCACATTAAAGCCAAGAGCTCCCCAGATCATAATGCTTGGTGTTGGCCCTGTGTGCCTCTCGACAATAAGGTCTGGGCGGCCCCTCTCCGGTACGTCGGCGCACACGATTTCGGCGATCACTGCAGGCAAGACAGAAGCGAGATTCATCACTGAAGACGACCCTATGCCATTCGTCGGCCCACGTCGATCGTTCTCGACACCAGGCCAGCCTTGCACGTCGCTGTTGTGGGGTCAATGGAACACCTTCTGCAGGGACACGGGATCGTAAGCCAGCTGCACGCAGGCGATTACCAACTGTTTGTTGTGTAACGTGGGGTGCCACAGCTGCTCGAATTTGCGCTGATGTTGCATGGGGTTCCATCCAGGCCATCCGAGTGATGCGGCGATCCTCTCTCACAGTTGTCTGTCGCGCTGGGCCTGTGCCAGGTCTACAAGTGTGGGTACCTTCATTTGACCACTGCTGCCATACACGTTGTACCATAGATGCCTTTCGGCCAACACGTGCAGCGACAGTCCTTAGCGATAATCCAGCCTCACACAGTCCAATTATCCGAGCCCTCTCAAACGGCGACGTTGTTGATAGCGTGCTGTTCTCTGTCGCCGAGTCATGTTAGACGGGGAACACCTCACTACACAGACTGCAAGTCAACTACGCTACACCAGAGTCCGTATACTGGAGTTGATTCCTCCACGACCAATCACGTGGGGAGACCTGTAGCAACAATCCAATGGATCTGAAACGTTGATCGTTTACATACCTGCATGGCATCGTTCCATATCTTGAAAATCAACACAATCGACCAATGCCTTCATGGTGTTGCAATTTCCATTTTCTTCAGTGTATTTTGCGCGGCCGCCAGGTTGGATTGGTGAAACGTCTTAAAATTTACAAACATTCTTATAAACTCATATTTTGACACTATAAACATACTGGTGTGGGTTGCAACCAGTTCTTCTGTCGCTCAAAGTATTCTGTACTGTAGCCATTTTCTAGAACGATAACCTTCCCCCTCTTCAGGTTATTCTGCTTAGTCTTTCATGTCTTCCAAGTATGCACTTACCGAGTTTCATCGAAATCGCTTTGGCCGTTAGATTTTATTAGGGGGAGAAGACGCACACACACTGCCAAAAGCTGATCTCAGAAGCTTTTTTTTTTTTATCATAAATGAAAATAGGCTGAAAATGCTGTGAACTAATATCTCCATTTACTCTAGAGAAATATAAATCATGGGATTCAAACAATCAAGTTTCATTAAAAGAAAATATTATCATTGCTAATAATAATAGAAAATTCAGAAGTGCATATGAAAATAACCTGTAACAAATTGTGGTTTAGTTCAGTTTAATGTTTAAGGCCTCATAAGTTACGAGAGAATTGGAAACAGGAACACTGAGAAGAATAACCAGTATAGTAATATTATAATAAATTCCATGGACAATGGAGCATCATTATGAAGGCCTCTAACACCAGGTAATTCATAATTCACATGAAGACGTTCATTCTCTCTTTTACTGATACACAATGACCAATACTTATTTAACTGAAATCTACTTTTGAACCATTTTACATGACAGATCATGAAACTAAACAAATGAGCTACAGCACTGAACAGCTTCAATTTCAAAAATGAAAGCCTTTCCTTGAATACATATACTTGGAAGACATGAAAGACTAAGCAGAATAACCTGAAGAGGGGGAAGGTTATCGTTCTAGAAAATGGCTACAGTACAGAATACTTTGAGCGACAGAAGAACTGGTTGCAACCCACACCAGTATGTTTATAGTGTCAAAATATGAGTTTATAAGAATGTTTGTAAATTAGCATGATTACATCACAAGTTAACTGCACAATTAATAAGAGCAGGGAAGGGGGTGATGTTTAACTTTAAATGTAAAGAAATGAAATATCTTAGGTGAATTGAAGCATTTCGGGACTACTATACATCTTCAAATGTGGTTAGTCCTGCAAGAAAGTGTGCAAAACATTTCACAGCACACAAACCACAGCTAATAATTGCCTATTTTCACAATTACCATACAGTCCTTTCAAATTCTTAAAGCAATTATGTCTGTTGCTTTTTGGAAATGGCGATCGTTTTTTCTGACAGTCCAGCCAGCACTCAACCATAGCCTACAGGTGTGTGCGTAGAAATCGGGGTAAGAGAAACTGCTGGAACGCCAAGGACCGTTATTGCACTGTTGTAAGATGCCTGCTAGCTGATCAAAATCAACTTAATGTGATAGCTAATGAAAACTTGTGCACTCGGCAAAAATATCCTTCTAGAGGGTGATGTTCATACATAGTGGTAGCAACTATCATCTGAACTGATTAGCTAATCATTGGGACGTCCTTGAGAATTTCTGAAACAACTTTTGTGTCATGAATAATGAAAGGTTCAGAAAGAATGCTCCTTTCTATTTGGAAACTCCAACTCCAGTCCCCTTAAAAGAACAAGGACAATCACAACCAGAATCTATCAATTAAAGTTATTTACATCATCAGCATTTTAGTACCATAGCATGGCTTTTCAAAAGAAAATAGTGATTTCAGAACGCAAATCTATGAAAAGCAATACTGTGCATTTCCAAGTCTAAGAAGTAAAAATGTGGACTGCACAGCATTTGATACGTGGTATTACAGGAGAATGATGAAGATCAGATGGGTAGATAGAAAAACAAACAAAGAGATGTTAAGACTAGTGGGCGAGGAGAGATGTTTCTGGCGGTTTCATGAAGAGAAGATATAGGTCGGTAGGACACATACTAAGACCCAGGAATATCCAACTTAGTTATGGTCGGGGATAAGAACTGTAGGGGCAGATCAAGGTTACAATATGTAAAACAGATTGCCTCAGATATACGATGTGGTAGCTATGTAGAGATGAGATGATTAGCTCACGACAGGAAGTCGTGGAGCGCTGCATCAAAGCAGTCAAGAGACTGAAGATTCAAACAACAGCGTTACGCACTTCATGAAAAGATTCGTCTAATCATTTAAATTAGCCACTGGCTGCGCGAGCGAAGCGAGCCAGCGGCGTGTGGGCCAGGTACGCGGTGCGTCTAAGCGTTCCTTAGCCTGGTGTATCACTTCAAAAGGGGGTTAAAATTAAATTTGTAAGATTGATTTGGTGTTATAAAATTTAGGTTAAAAAATAGAGGTGCCTACCGGGGCAGCCATCGTTCACGGCCCCTGGCGTGGAATCAAGCTTGCGTAGGGTTTCAAGTTTGGAGAATTTAATATTTTAAATGTTAAGTGGAATCAAGTTATTAAGTTATTGTGCATTGAATAGAGGTGATATTAAGAAGCTGCAAATTGTATCTAATCCACTCTACCACCACATGCCCTCCCGGCCGTGGCGCGACATCAGCAGTTACTTCAGATTGATGATAGTAATAATAATAAGAATATGGTTTTGAAGTTATGACTTTACGCTTTAGGAAGGAAGACAGACCTCTAGAGGGTTGGCGTTTGATAGTATGAAATGGTAGAACCTGTAGTAGGTTAGTTTGATTTAAAGAAAAATTTGAAAATAATAATAAGCCTCGCTTTTGGGGATAATGGTGAATTTAAATGATTGCAATGAGGAGTAAGAGCTATGTATGAGTTTCTGGGCTATGATTGCCTGTGTTTGAACGTGTTGGCTGGGCGGGTAGCTGAGCTGGGCTGAGATTGGTTGTCGGGTTTAGGTCTATTTATAGTAATTCCGGATGGAAAATTTGGGTTTTTGGGTCGAAAAGTGTAGTTTAGTAATAATAATAATGTTATTGGTTTTACGTCCCTTTTAGTGTAGTTTAGAGGTGTAGCTATGTTGTAGAGTAAGTTTGGTTTGAATATATTACGATTTGGGTGAAAAAGTTAGTCGGACGTTGTATACCTGGCCTGTGATTGGCTATCAGAGTTCTGTAGTCTCTGAGCTGTTTTCGCTAGTTAATATGTAAATTTGTGTTTCTAAATGGAGTTGAAAGTGAGTAATTTAGCATGTTCAGAGTAGATAATTGATTTATAGATTTGGAACTGGTAGAGTAGGTGTCTGTGAACTGTATGAGGCCCGCCAGCACGCAGCGCGCCATCCCAGGTGAGCCTGTCCCCCAGGCAGGCGCGCCACGAGTCCACGGGTTCTGTGTTCGACTGTAGTGTCTGACTGTTTGGTTTTAGTTGAACTTGCAGATGGGGATATTATTGTTTAATGATCATTGTACTGGAGAATGCTGTTTTGGGCTATGGTTTACTGTGTTTGCAGTATTTGGGCTTGTAGAGTGTTCCCTGGCCTGCCAAATGCCATCCCAGGCGAATGGGTTCGGTCCCAATCGCCAGGCAGGCACCTAACGGTTACAGAGTCCTGTGATCGATGGTGGCTGTAGTCTCTATGGCAGTGTGATGGCTGCGAGTTGGGAGAGGAGCTGTAGAAGCTGTGTAAGGGCTGAATTTGTGTTTGTTGAAGGAGTAGGGACTGTGAGGGACATGAGTGTGAGTTTCAACTGCCGTCGCCTTATGGCTGTTTTGATGTACTTGCAACCGCCATAAGAGGCCGCATGCGCACCACCACAAATGACACACCGAGGTTTGTCTCTGGCTACCCTACAAGCGGTGTGATAATGACTATCTCCACACCGACTGCAACGAGCCTCGTGGGGGCATTTAGCAGCATTATGGGACAATCGCTGTCAGTTGAAAAATTGGAAAGTGAGTGTAGCGCGTGGTTTGGAAGGACGACGAGTCGCCCGTGTTTTTGGATGAGGGTTTTAATTTACTGAGTCAGTGGGAGGGAAATTGTCAGGTGTGACATCGTTCTCTGATGGAGGAGCGACTGCCTGTGAGGGAGATGGGTTTTGCATTGTTTCAGAGCCTTCGTGTTCTTGTATTGTTGGCTTTGAACTTTGTTTGATGTCAGTAGGCTTGGTTGCTATAGTATGACTGATTGGGCTGGTGAATTGTGTGCATTTGTGCTTGCGTTTAGGTCAGATATGAGCGAGGTGAGTTTGTGTCCATGTTTCGGCTATGTCTGGCTCTGTTTGTGAGTGTTCGTGAAAGAATTCTGTAGTTGTTGTTTGAGTATTTCAGAGTAGGCGGCAGTGGCGGGGGAACTGGTATTTTTGACAGCGTAGTCTCCTCTGTTTGTGAGCACTTGGTGCGAGTTCCTGTGGGTCTGTATGTAATGAGAGTAAATGGGGGAATGTAAGGATGGCTCCGGAGAACGCTTGTGACGGTGTTCAGGCGTATGTTTTTAGTGGGAATGATGACAAAGTGATGGTTGCGGAGTTCCTCAGTGCAAGTGATGTACTTAGCTATTGGGGAGAGCACGCTGACGATTGCTTCGCGAGTAGCTGGCAACTGTCTTTGGCCCGGTGGGCTTATGAAAATCAGAGTGCTCTTAGATGAGGTGCGTGTAGGAGAATCGTACCACAGCGTCTCCCCGTTGTTAAATTCAGGAAAGGTGCCATGGCACGGTGTAGGTGGCGGTGAAGAGTCCCTAAGGAACTCAGGGTGCGGTGACGGGGCCCTTGAACTATTGCTAGTATCAGAGATACCTGCCATTCCAGCAATTAGTTCCATGTAGGCCGTGTGTGTGAGTGAGAGTGATGAGTGAATGAGCAAGGTTTGAGAGTGGGAAGGGGTCAAATACCGTGGTAGACCCTTATGAATGAATTTGCCTCGTCCAAGAAGTTATTGCCAGTCGCACAAGGTTAAACAGTCGATCGGTTGTAGCCGTGACAATGTGCACGGTGACGTAAAAAGTTTAAATAATTGATTAGTGTTAATTAATCAATTATTTGGCTGCTGCAGGATTGGAGGGAGAGTTTAGCTTGGCAGTAACTAGGGGGAGATAGGATTTTCTTGACGTGGAAGGTGCGGTAGGTGGGCAGGCAACAATGGCTTGGTATCAATAATGGTTAATGTTTGGGAGGGGAGGGGATTGTTGAAATTGAATTGGGAATCGGAGAGGGTTACAGGCTGTCTGAAGTCTCAGTGGTAGCGATGTTGAAACGATGAGGAAGGTGGATCATCGATTTAGGCATCGGTTTGAACGGAGCTCGGAGCAGTGACGTCTGACCTGTTCAGAAGCTGGACTCTGAATCACCACAACCACCACGTGAAAAGATTCTGTATGTGAACGATGCCTTTAAACTGAGAGGTGGCGAGAACCGTTGCAGAGGTCAGTGATGGGTGAAGTCTTTGTTATGAGGCTAATGCTATTGGAGCTTCATATGGAAGTATCCAATGTGCTAGAGAATGCCACCTACAGCACATGACGTGGATCCGGCCGTAGGAAGTCAACATCGGCCCGAGGTGACCAATTCATCGTCTTCAAGTGTTGCGTGAGTGCCATACAACCACAGTGAAAAGGCAGTCAGACAAAGGGTGGATCAAGCCAATCTCTCTTCAAGAAGACATGAAGCATGGGTACAGCTTAAGTGACATCACAGAGTAGTGCGACTCAGCTTGCAAGGCAGCATCTACTCTGGACTGCTGAACAGTGGGGATCTGTACTTTTCATAGCTGAGGGCCGTTTCTGCCTAAGGTCCCGAGATGGGCATGAAAGGGACACCATGGGAGTGATATTCACCCATTAAACAGAGTCTACCTGACAGCTCCTGGAGGGGTTCAGTTATGAAGAGGAGAGATGCCAATTTTCAGGGACACACTGAGTGTGTTAATATCCGTATCAAGCGTTGTCGGAGATACCATGTACAGTACATTGCTACATTGACGAGATTCTGGAGGTGCTATCTGGACGAATTGTGATTGAAGACTTCAGACTTATGCATGAAAATGCCCGACCACATGTTGCAAATTTTGTGAAAGTGTTTCTCAGTGAAGTTGGAATTCGAACATTGGACTGGGCAGCATGCAGCCCCAACATGAATACAATTAAACATGTATGGGATATGCTAGTACAAAGCGTTCAATGTCATTATCTTAACAACCTGGAACAGTCTAGAGGGGCTCTGTGTGAAGAGCAACAGAATCCACAAATATCTTCTGCTTCTTGGCCCCGACGTCATGAAGATGTAATTGAAAGTAGGGGTGGAAACATCCGGCTTTAGCATGCTTTTTAGTATTTGTGAAAGCTCTGTGTCAGTATCAATTAATAGTAAACCAGCGCATTAAAATAAGAAACTTAAAATCAGACCTCGATCCCCTATGCAGCATATTTTGTCAATACATCATCCATGCCAGGTGCTGTGATCTTACTTAGGTCTTCCAGTGCAATATCAAATCTCCTTTTTCATTCTGATCAATTTCCCCTTTTCTTTTCACACTGTCATCCTCGATATCCTTACCCCTATGCAAACTCTCTATGTACAGTATATTTTTCATCTATCTACCATCGAAGTTCCAAATATTACATTATTAAACCTTCCTTTCCCCGATAGTTCTCTTAATCCCTCAATAAGCTGCATCCACCCTTTCTACATTCAAACAGTTTCCTAGAGCAGAGGTTCTCAAACTTTTTCTGTCCCCCCGCCCTATTCTCATTTCCTTTCTTAGCACTTCTCATAGGCTACTTCCCACAAAAAAAGATCACACAAGATCTACTGAGTATGCTACTGCCTAATTAGGAGTTCAACTACTAGTTACATTAATAATAACACAATTCATTATTCTTAGAGCACATCAAAGTACAACAACGTTTTGTAAAAAGAAAAAGTCATGCATATGTATTACTTTTGCTTATAAAAATAAAAACAACTGCTGCACGTGCAGTTATTGGAATTGAGCAAATTTTGTTTGTTTCACTAATCAGCTCTTTAGCTGTGACACCTGTGTTCAGTAATGCTATTCATATTTGAAAGCACCTGACTTATAAATGACAAGAGAAATAATATATACAATTTTCAACATTTCACTGTGAATTTGAAAAATGTTATGTTAAAACTCTTCATCCATGAAAAAGTAAAACAGGAGAATTAAAGTGTACATGGATCAGAATTCGGTAATTCTGAGACACTTACGGAGTTAGTTCGATGTGTGAGCTTGAATTTGAGATGAAAGTAAATCCAGTCTTGGTTGGATGTTTGAAACAGCAACCCGCAGATCCCCTTCCAGCTGCAGCCGAGACCGATGCTTCGTCTTGACGGATGCCATTGCGGAAATGTTGACTCACACATGTAAGTGAAGCGAAGGGTAATAACAGGTCCACTGCTTTACTTGATAAAATGGGATATTCGTTCCGAATCTGCACCCAAACATTTTCAAGAGACTTCGACTTAAATTCATTTCGAAGTATTCTGTCACTTGAGAGTTCCATTAGTTCCTTCTGTTCTGCCGTTGACAGGTGGGCTGTTACGTTAGTTTCAAACGGACTGCGAATCCAGTCATTCTCAGTTGAAGGTAGTGGAAATCTACCCTCGAATTTTTCACGAAGGTTTTGGAGGTGTTCTACGACGATTCCACTAATCTGACAAATATCTAACTCATTTTCTTCCAGGAATTCATTCAGACAATGAAACATCTCACAGTTACCTTTGTCCATCTGGGCTTTCCAAAATTCAAGTTTTCTCTTAAAAGCAAGCACTTTGTCGCTTAGAATGAAAATATTACTATTTCGTCCTTGAAGTGACACGTTAAGTTCATTCAGCTTTTCAAATACGTCAGCCAAGTAGCACAGTATTAGAAGCCATTTCTCATCCAGAAACAGGGTTGCGAGTGTAGGACCTCTATCCAATAGGAAAATACGAAGTTCATTCTTCAACTCCACATCGCGATGAAGGACTCGACCACGAGACAACCAACGTACCTCCGTGTGCTATAGAAGCGAATCCTGTGTAGATCCCATCTCCTCGCAAAGGATGGAAAATAGTCGACTGTTTAAAGCTCTTGCTTTCACAAAATTTACAACACTAATTACATCGTTCAGCACTTTATTGACTTCCGGTTGTAGTACTTTTGAAGCCAATGCCTCCCTGTGTATCATGCAATGCATGAATTTTACAGAATTAGTAACAGCACTCACTCTTGCTCTGAAACCCTTTTTAGTTCCAGTAAATGCCGACGCCCCATCAGTACATACACCAACACAATTTGTCCATGAGAGATTGTTGTCTATAAAAAAGGAATTCAAGAGAGAAAAATATCTTCACCTGTAGTTTGCCCTTCCAGAGCTTTACAAAATAAAAAATCCTCGTGCATTTCATTTTCATGACAGTAGCGTACAAAAACAAAAAGCTGGGCACTGGTTACGATATCAGTACTGTCGTCAAGTTGCAGGGCAAATTTTGGGCTATCATGAAGACGTGGTAGCAATTGATTTTTTATGTAAGAGGCTATTACATCAATACGCCGAATTACTGTATCATTTGAGAACGGTATCGACTTCAAACACTCGCCAAACTTTTCTCCATGCATGATCGTGCACATTTTTACGATTGCAGGAAGAAGTAATTTCTCACCAATAATATGTGGTGATTTGGATTTTGCAATTAAATAGGCTACCTCCAAGGACGCTCTTAGCGCTTTCTTAGGAACTGCTTTTCTAGGAATCTAACATTTCCTTTTAGTTGTTGCTCGTGGCGCTTACAAAATGCCAAAGGTTTACTTACACAGTCTGGATGTTTAGTCTGCAAATGTCTCTTAAGTTTTACAGGCTTCAAACTGTCGTTTGCTAAAATTTCCAAACAAAGAACGTATTGAGGTTGTTCCTGATTATTATTAGAAAGAATGCTGGTAAAGTCTAATGTCAGATAATCGTCTTGATATTTACGCACTTTCACTTTGTGTGTAGAATTAATAATCCTGATGGGAGCAGATTTACACGCGGAAGAACAATGGGCTTTGTTTAAATTTTAACCTTGTTCTTTTTCCGAAGGAGGGCAAACACAATCACTATCATGGGGTCTCCTTTTATCACTTCTAATAAGTCACTTATCCATGGGTAATGGCATCACTCGTATCAGTTTATTGTAAAGTTGGCTAACCACACACTAGAATTCACCTGTTCACTCACTGTCTTTGAACTGACTGGAAAGACCTAGCTGAATTTGAATCGGCAACGGCAGAAATAGAAGAATGCTTTCTTGGAATCCATTCTTGAAAGGAAGTGACGGTCACATTGTCAAGCGGATTATTGTCATCGAGTGTTTGGTAAGGAGATGTCACTGCGGGTGGCGAGTGAAAGGGAGCTGTGTGGGAAATGTTACTCGCCTCTTTTTCTTAGAATTCCTGCTGGCAGGATCTACTGGTCAGTTCTTGTGAAATAAGACAGCAAAGGTACGAGTTTATTATTCTTGAATGGTCTTGGGAGGTACCTACCTATGATAGGTTCATGAATATGAGGATAGTAATATTTGTTACAGAATATGAAATATAAATATTTCAATCAAAACCAGTGCCCCCTTTTATCACCCTATACTCCCCCCTATGGGGGGGGGGGGCACTTTGAGAACCCCTGTCCTAGAGCATACTTGCACATTTCTCTTTAAACATTTTCCTTTTCACTTCCTTGCATCTGCTGTTTACCTCATCTTTCAAACATCCATGCTCTGCTTGGCCTCCTTTCATCCCTTGCAGTCTAGTGCCTCCACTTGTTATCCATTAATTCTAGTATATCCCAAGTGATACAAGGTATTCTACTTACCCCTTCCTTTCCACCAATATTTTCCTATGCACACTTTTTTCATTCCTCAAAAGTGCCCATTTTCCAGCATTATAAGAGCATTCGATCATTCCTTTAATAGTCCTTCTCAGTTGTCTATTGCCTGCCATTTTGGCTTCTGACTTTTCTACAGTTTTAATCTGCACTTCCTAACTACCAGATTGGGGTCAGAGTTTATGTCTGCCCTAGGACATGTTTTGCAAACCAAAATATGGTTTCAGAATAGCTGCCTGACCACAATTAAGTCAATTTGGAATTCTCCTGTCTCTCCTGGTCTCATCCAAGTGTATATTCTTCTGTAGTGGTTGTTGAATACAGTGTTTGTTAACTATAACCAACTTGTGCTGGGTTCAGAATTCTATCCTTGATCGTTCCTTTCACCCAATTCTAGGGGCCGATAACCTAGATGTTAGGCCCCTTAAAACAACAATTATCATCATCACCCAATTCAAATTCGCATACTATCATTTCCTCTAAATTGCTATTAAACCAAATCCATAACTCTGAATTTTTAGACAACATTGTCTTGCTCTACCATTTTATATAAATTCATACTTCCTGGACAAGTACAACCCCTGTAATCTGTCACCTTTGGGACTGAGGGTATGGTCGGAACGCAAAAAAAGGTTGGATTATCAGAAAGTACAGAAAAATAATGATTTACATTAAAATGAACAATCTCTTAACTAAAAAAATGACTAGTATATTGTTGTCTACAGTAAAAACATTGCATTAAAGTAAACCGCACGAAAGCTGTTATTACATATTGAAAAAGAGCAATACTGTACAGTATGCTTTTCCAGTATTGTAAAAAATTACTTAGGAAGGAGGTCAGTGATAGATTTTTGTTTAGAAGATTAAATTCTAGACTTAGCTGCAGTGTCCCTCCATTTCTTGATCCACAGAAACCAATTAACAGTAAGCACTAAAAACTTCACAGTACAGTACGTACTGAACAAAACACTGACAACAACAGAAACGATACAAGAGATCACGGAGCACTAAAACGGACAAGCGATAACAACAAGTACCCGTAAACCACAATGGCGCAACGGGCAATGAGCCACCACCACACGTCGAGGCAAGGTCGGCTCTAGCACGGTCATATTCGCCTTCGAGATAGAGGAAAAAAATAAACAATTGGCCGATAACCTGTTATTAAGGTGTCTATTTGTAATTTTGGTGAGGATTGGGATGAAGGCGCTGGCCCCGTGGTGTTGGAGTAGCAAGTCTGCCTCTCGCCCGGAGGCCCGGGTTCGATTTCCGGCTCCGTCAGGGATTTTAGAAACTGACGTGAGGGCTGGAACGGGGTGCACTCAGCCTGGTGAGGACAATTGAGTAGCTGTCTGACAGTGAGGCAGCGCCCCGATCACGAAAACCAAGATGAATGGCCGAGGGGACCCGATGCACTGATCACGAGTCACCCCAATACCTGCAGGCCAAATGGGTGGGTAGCGGTCGCTTGGTAGGCCCTTCATGGGTTGTAGTGCCAGGGGTTATTTATTGGGATGAAGGTGGCCATGGCCTTAAATTAGGAACCATCCCAGCATGTGCCTGGAGTAAAAGTGGGAAAAGCACTTCCAGGTTGAGAGAGGTGAAATCAAACTCACCTTTTCTATGTTTTGCCTCACGAGGCTGATTGTACCCACCTTCCAGCCCTCCAACGAGAATTACATTTCTTGGTAGAGCCAGGAATCGAACCCGGACCTCTGGGATGACAGCCAAGAAAGTTTGCAGCTACACCATGAGGCTTCAAAGAGTAAATAACTTACTTTTTAGTGGTTGAAGTAAAGTGACACCACATATCATAGGCCTTTAACACGTGCAAATAAGTTACTTGCTAAACAGTAGGCTATTGTATGTGCATTTCACCCTAGCCAAGCAATTGCTGGGCATCAATCACTGAGACAATGGGGAGTCTACTGTATATATAAATCTCATATTCAGACTACAGAAGATAAGTAATATGAAATAACTCCTCCAGAACAAGAAGATTACATCTTCCACAGTGAGGAACCTCCCAATCGAAAGGACATTCGCGGCACGGGGTTCTGTGGCTAGCCGCGTGCCGAATAAGGCACTGGCGCCAGCAGTAGCGTAGCACCCAAAATTTTTAACGCATTTAGACTTTTTATCATATTTAATAATCACGGGATACAGTACTTCACCATAAATCTTAATTATCTGAACTAAGGTATCTAGACAGCTTTGTATGTAATAAATGCAATGCCAGCATTCGGGACTTCCCGTCATGCTCTTGTGTTATCGCTAAATGCTAGTCACGTGGCGGTGACTAATCACTCTCCGGCAGCACAGCGGGCAAACAAAGCTTCGTTCTATAGGGAAAGCCCTCACTGTACAAGGGAATATTAACTTCAGCATTCAAAAAGCTAATAAACTTTCAACTACTCACCTCATCGTCCTCAACAGCTACATCTTTTTTAATTTTTGGAGCTGAAATAAAAGAATACAATATATTACATTTTAATATTTTCACTGTATCTGTTATAATCTACTACATGTGAGACAAAGGGTGACAAATATTAAGACCAAAAATAAATTTAAAGATAACTTCCAATCAAACAAGACGTTAGGAGTCTAGCATCTAGACTGATCATCATAGCTACACTTGGGAAATCATTTCAATCACTCTAAACACTTGAGTTTATCTGCATGCTACTGAAGAGACAACTTCAGATGTCAAGAGTATGTCATACATACACTCTTGAGTACTGGTAGCACAGCTCTTCTGTATGTCCCAACAAAAAAGGGAAAAATACCCACCCATGCCTATTTTTTGGAAATAGGTGCCTTGACAGTCATCAGTGAATAAATCTAAAACTCCCAAGATATTATTAGCCAAACCAGATGGGAGGAACAGGGAAATGACAAGGACACTAGGCAAAATGGAAAATTAAACTCTATTATTATATAAGGTGCGTTCAAAAAGTAACGAGCCGGAGGCATAACTACAGAAACCAGTACCTGTATGTTAGAAGTATTGACCCTGGCTGTTGAGGCACTTGTCCCACTGTGAAACGAGGCGGTGAAAGGCTGTCTCATAAAATACCCTGGACTGCGATGTGAACCAGTTCCGCATGTACAGCTGGACGTTGACGTCCGAGGTGAATCATTGGCCCCGCAGAGCCCTTTTCAGGGGACCAAACATGGCGTAATCACAGGGAGAGAGGTCTGGACTGTATGGAGGGTGGCCGAGAAGCTCCCATTTGAATTTCTGCAGGAGTCCCGCGACTGTGTTGGCCGTATGAGGTCGTGCATTGTCGTAGAGCGTCCACGGCGGCTATGGCGTTCACTGTCACTCGGCGGTCCTGGGTAATGAGTGCATCAACCAGCTGGACGTTGTCATAGGTAATGCAGGGGGGTGCCCCAGATCGGGCATCATCGGCTAACGACACCCGTCCTTCCCTGAAGCACTTGTGCCACGCCTTGACCCTTGCAAGGGACCTGCAGTGTTTTTGTGACATCGAGTGATGAATGTCCGTTCCCCCTACTCCTTCCGCTGTCAGAAACCGAAAAACACCCCTTTGTTCTTCGTTTGACGACTCCATGTCACTGTTTGCAATGCGACTGGCAGCGTTGGACGATTGATGCTGCTGCTCGCTTTGTATTGTCACGTAACGTGCACGCGTGCCCTCTAGCGACGGGCTGTGACCTTCCACGCTCTGGTCGGAACCACACCTCATTACACACGCCACGATTAACCGATGTAGTCACCGGTTTGTGCATTCTAGCCTCCGGCTCGTTACTTTTTTGAACGCACCTTATACAACAGATGGATGGAGGAAACAAAAGAATAACAATGTTGTTGGTTTTACGTCCCTTTAAACAACTGTGGCTTTTGCCCTGAAAGAGATCTTTAACATGCCAGTAAATCTTCAGACACAATTCCCTTGCATTTGTGCACCCTCAAATGTAGACAATGCGCCAGGATTTGATCCTGCAACCTTGGGACCAGCAGACAAGAACGTTTCCACTGTGCCACAAGCCATTTGAAAACAAAAGAAAATTGTGGGTTAAGGAGTAAATGACATTCACAGGGTTTTCAAGATAAAGTAGGTTTAGGAATATCACTTCTTCAACAACAAAAAATTCAAAGGACTGGAAGAAAGAATGAGTAATGGGAAACCATAACAGATGCTATCAATGAATTTGCAACATTTTGGATGCTCTCCATAGAATCAGAAAGAAGCATTTTATGATGGTTACCGCACAGATCTAAAAAGCCTCCTAAAGGAAAAATTTCTGTTCTGTGTATGCAAAAAGGCTCTGGAAATTAAGATGTATAAAACTACGTGTTGGAAGCCATTTTTCAGTGTTGCCTTAAAAAGTGAAATTTAAATGCTTTTCAGCCGTTCAACACGATTGTAGACTAATTCTAATAATTAACTTCATGTAATTTCTTTCTGATTTAGGGAAGAACATCCAACACAAAAATCATACTGAAAACAATTTAAATTTCATATCTATAATTTTCAACAGGGTGATCTATTACTTTATTGACATATATATATTGAGAAGTTTGACTTCTTTGTCAAAATGCAAAATCAAGACAGTCATCTAACCAAGTGGGGACCAATGGTTTCGTCCAGACAGTCGTCTAACCAAGTAGCGACCAATGGTTTCATCCAGACACCCATTTTAGTTCACGAGTATTTTTCTTCCAGACAGTTGCCAAACCTTGCTACAGGGGATTGCGGTAAAGTGAAGTTGGCACCATTGCCTCTTTCAAGCATTATTAATTACAAATAACATGCAAAAGCCCAATAATTTCTTTTCTCACATAATTACGTTACGTGTGTCGTCTGTTTTTTTTATCAGACATGATGGCAACTACTCACGTCAATGTGTGCGCTTCGTTGTGAGCGTTCGGTTTCACATACCGAATATGCAGACGAACATGGCTGCGATTATTAAATAAACAATAAATTACGACACATTTACGCAATTTAGCACATATATCCGATGCAGTCGATGCAGAAGTGATCAAGGTTAGTAGTTACAATTGATGATGCACCCCCCCAAAGGATGAAATAAGGTATGAAAATGAACTATTGTCGAAATGAAAGCGAAAAGGAAGAGTGATAAGTCGTGCAAAACTGAAATTTGGTAGCAGTGTATGACATATGACTTAGTCATAACTTTTCTTAAGTAGATCAACTAACCAAAATACCTGTAAGTTACTTAATGGACAGGAAAGTATCTGGAGAAAATGTAGTAATAGATGTTTACTCCTCCGGCGTCTGTGACCCACTCAGCCATCCTAAATAGGATCACGACTTATATAGCCAAAATCACATCTGTGTCTGCCACTAGTACAAATCAATTATCGGTTGCGGTCGTGAGTATTCGGATCTCTTCGTTAGCCCCGCCGGTCCGTCATCAAAACAGTACTGACAACCTCGCCCT
Organism: Meconema thalassinum; assembly: GCA_946902985.2. Classification (NCBI taxonomy): domain Eukaryota; kingdom Metazoa; phylum Arthropoda; class Insecta; order Orthoptera; family Tettigoniidae; genus Meconema; species Meconema thalassinum. The sequence continues at coordinate 432,218,404 of OX336389.2, forward strand.
TACGGTAATATATAAAACAAAGAAACGGCCAGTTTCTTCTCTAGTGTGCAGCACTCAGTTCATTCGATAGTGTGCCGAATTGAATCATTTATCTACTATGGATTGTCAAAGTTGCCTGATAACAATCAGTAACTTCAATCGGCGGTTCTATGATGAACGTAAGAAGTTGCTGAAGCTATTGCAACAACACATTTCAGTACCAAAAACACTACCGTGCTCGAAATGCCATCGTGAAGTGGAAGTCAGGTGAATAAAACATAACCTATCTGTAACATGCAACAAGAGGATACCCGGGCATCAAGGCCGCACCCACACCCGACCATTCTAACCTTCGTTTTGTCCAATCCAACGGTTTTTCACAATGGTTACGGCCTAACACGTCCAGTTCAATGGTTTTCTGTCAACCGTGCCCCGCTAGCTGAGTGCAGCCAAGACCGCACCTACACCCGACCATTCTAACCTTTTTGTCCAATCCAATGGTTTTTCACAATGGTTACAGTCTAACGTGCCCAGATCAATGGTTTTGTGTCAACCGTGCCCCGCTTGCTGCGTGCGGCCAAGACCGCACCTATACCCGACCATTCTAACCTTTGTTTTGTCCAATCCAATGGTTTCTGACAATGGTTACAGCCTAACGCGTCCAGATCAATGGTTCTTGATTACGGTAAAGTGAAGTTGGAACCATTGCCTCATACAAGCATTATTTACAAATAATCTATACAAAAGTCCAATTATTTCTTTTTTTTTCTCACATAATTTCATCGTTACGCGTCTGGTGTATTTCTGTATAGGACATGTTGACAACTACTGACGTCAATGTGGGCGCCTCGTTGCGAGCACTCGCTGCGGCACCTTCACACTAAAAGACATCTGACATCTCCGGTTGTTAAATAAAACACACATTTACATGATTTAGCACATATATCGGGTACAGACAGTGTAAAAGTGATCAAGGTTGGAAGTTAAAATTGATCATGTCCTCCCAAAAGATAAAATGAGGTATAAAAATTATATATTGCTTAAAAGGAAGCAAAAAGAAAAAATGATATGTCGTGCATTAATGCTAAATTTTACTTCATACAGGAGATGTCTCACTAACTAATGTAGCTTTTCAGAGAAAATTTTATTTGGAAAGTTTTCTGACAAGAAATTGAACTATTTCAATTCTATGGTCTTGAGCCACCTTTAAGCAAGGTTTCTTACCCCGCGCGACTGTACCAGTGTCTGGGTTTTGATGCGAAGAATTCAGCGAGCCAACTTCCACAGCTTCAATGTTTTCTAAATTTCTTCCACGCAAGAGAGGTGCCATGGATAAAAGGATGGTAATCTGAAGGTGCAAGATCAGGACTGTATGCTGGATTTGGTAGCAGTTAGACTCCTCCCGAATCCTGAATTTTTGTGATGGTTGTTCGTGCAGTATGAGGTCTTGCATTGTCTTGTTGCAAGAGAACTCTTATTTTGGTTAATTAATGTTGGGAATCTCTGTCTCAAATTTTGATGAACTCGATCCAGTTGTTGAGAATAAATATCCGCGTTGACTGCACGCCCGTTTGGAACCAACTTCTAGTGAATCACTCCTTCAAAATTCCACCAATAGCACATCAACTTGGGGCTGAACCAATCCTTAGGCAGGTTGACGGGACTAAACTAATCTTTGCTATATGGTTTCCTGTGATGCACCAAGTTTTTTCGGATTTTCGTCCAAAACTCTGCGTGTAATCTCAAAATTCTTCTAGAATGTGGTGAATCTGTAGTGTTTTTTTTATCCAGTATTGAAACGTTGGTACCATCGTTGTGCCACACGCTCACTAACGACACCACCGGATGTGTTAGCCGTGGTCGTTATGGCAACACTGTAGGCAGTTGTTCACATCCGGGAGGCGAGGAGGTTCGAATCCCCCCTGCTAGCAACCTTGAAGATGGTCTTCTGTGGTTTCCCATCTTCCTTCCAAGCAAATGCCGGGGTTAGTCCCTAACTATAGGCCAGAGCCGCTACCTTCCAATTCCTCGCCCTTACATTCACACTTTCCTCCCCAGACAACAATCCACATGCGATGGTACTTGTAGCTTACCCCCATGGGTGTCCGCACAGCAGCAGCTGCAAACTCTGGCGAACTGAACATGTCCTCGGACACTCCTGGCACTAAAAGCCATACGCTAAAAAAGAACCATGCCGCAGCAGCTTTGTAATCTTGTTTCCAGTTGTCCTTTAGAAGGTCCCTAACCTCCAACTTTATAAGTTTCATTTGTGACGGTGTATCAGCAACTGACGACTGATACACTCTCGCAATATACACAATTCTAGTCATGTCCTCCTGTAAATAGCATTGGCAAACCAAAGAAAACCAATTCTATCTTATAAAACACCAAATTTAAAAAACGATATAACTTATGGGACATCCTAATACTTAGTCTACACCAAACAGATGCAGTAAGTAATATTTTAGCTGTCAAATTTGAGTCTATAAATAGTACTTGAAAGAAACAATGTTACCACTGAGGCTTACTGTGGGACAGAATACCGTAAGGACTTAGTGAGTGTTCAATTAAAGACAATTTGATGAAATTGTCAAACTTTGTTAATTAAAGAAATGCTTCCTGGGGAGTAAGCCTAACTGTGTTGGGAGAATGACTCATATAAAGAAATAAAATAAACCTGTCCTGAAAAGAAGAGTACACGGCCATTGGCTGCATTATTAAAATAGGAATATTAATAATTACGTGATTCGTGGCATGACGGTGCAGTATTGCCCTTACCAATTTGGACCAGGTTCCATTCGCAGTTAATGCATGGGAGATTTTCGGGATGAAATGTCACGTTCAGTGGTTTGGATTCCACATTAAAAGGAGGTCCCGTAGCTTATAATTTTGAGATTAATGGTAATTTAAAACTATAAGATTCCTTCCTTAATTTATTGCCAGCATTCTCTTCCAAAGCCGAAGAGAGACAAAACATTAATAGTGAAGAAGACAGGAACGTGACTCTTACAGTTCCACTTGGATTGCAAATGAGAATATATGATTTTCATACCTTTATCAGGGGTTCCAGGGGACAATTCCAATCGAAATTGCCGTTCGTTATGACTAGTGTACTGGAAATATGTGCTAAATTACGTAATTATGAGTTTCTTTCTCGTTCAATTTGAAATACATCAGCCATGTTGCTCACTCCAGGCTCACACGGAAGGCATTCATCAATTATCTGGGCGAGACATAGAAGAGATATGACGAGACGTGGTGCAACATTTATGTCACAGCAGTGTTCCCATAAGATATAAAATACACCACCACTAGGCAAAACCCATTCGTCTACATGGCTACGCTGTAACCATCGTCAAAAACCACATTATTATGCTGTAACTATTGTCAAAAACCATTGTCCAAAACGAAAGTTAGAATGGTCGGATTGAGGTGCGGCCTTGGCAGCGGGAAGCTAGCGGGGCACTGTTGATAAGAGAATCATTGATCTGGACACGTTAGGCTGTAACCATTGTCAAAACCATTGATTTGGAAGAGTTAGGCTATAACCATTGATCTGGACGCGTCAGGCTGTAACTATGTCGAAACCATTGGATTGGACAAAACGAAGGTTACAATAATTAGTACTGTATGCGTGGGGTTGGCAATACTGTACTTGTTCATAATTAGTGGCGATAATGGCCGTCGTGATATAATTTGGGAAGGCGGGCGAGTTATAGACAGCGGAGGAGTGAAGTACATCATTCCCAAATCAATTGAATCACTATAAAAAGTATTAACAGCAAATTTCCATAGTATAGAAAATGTTCCCCTACTTTCCTGTCTCCTTCACAGTTACTGCCAAAACCATTTATTGCGCCTAGGTTTGAGGGGTAACAATGAATGATCACTCCTTGATACCTCTTTCTTAACCCTTTGACTTTCAAGGTAACGATCTGTTGTTACACCCTGTTCGTGCCAAAACTGTCAGGGTAACGATCCATCGTTACCAGGGTAACGGCCTTTATTATTGATTATTTCAGTTATTTTTACCCTTGATAACATCAATTTTCTGGGAATATGGAGAAGGAATTTAAACTATGTTAACATTCAGTGGGAACCTCTGACAATCTGTATTTAAATTAATTCTTAGAGTATGAAACATGTGCTCCCAGAGTTTCGTGTGTTGTTTACATCATGGTTGGTAGCAAGTTTTCTTCAGTTTTCATTGGTAATTTTGAAAACTTGACATTTACCATGCTATCAAATAATATACACGTTATTTTAACATGAATAGTAGACTTGACAAAATAATTCCATTTCCCAAAATTACTTCAAAATTTTCAAAACTGAAATTTGTAATTTTTTACATTGTTCTTTCTTAACCTTGAAATCGTATGGCTCAGATACATCACTTATTTTCAGTAATAACACGTGATTTATACACTCTATATTTATAATATTTTATTTTAATATCTTTAATGGTCTCTCTTCCTTCTCATTTTAAAAGAAGTTGTGCACAGCTTGGTAAATATGGCTGACAGTTTTCACACATCCATCAGATGAGAACTTGAAAGTGAAAGGGTTAAGTACAAAAATTAGCCAAAATACCTGTAGTAATGTTCGGGAAAAATCTGGCGATGATGTAGTAATAGATATTTACTCCTCCGCTGTCAACAAGCCTCCCGCAATCCCAAATTCGATCACAACTTAAATAGAAGAATTTCCAGCTGGGTCCGCCATTTTGCGCCCGACTTAGCAGCAAGTACAGTATTGCCAGACCCACGCATTCGGTACTATTTCATATCCGGTATCGTAAAACTAAGAGCGCCATCAAGTTAATGTGAAAGTGCGCCAAGTTTCAGTGTTAAGTTAGACATGGATTGTGCGAGTTGTGAGTTAACGATCTCCAATTTCAATCAAGATCATCATAACACATCAAAAATTTTCGTCGAAACCATTGGATTTTGCCTAACCAATAATTGTTAGAGGGCCACGTTAGCCAATATAAACACCCCTGGTTTTTGTCACACACAGTGGGATAGTCACGCATCAATCTTTATCCAGGCCAATGGTTTGCCAATTGTTTCTTGTTCCACATAATTACAATGTTACATATGTCGTGTGGTATATATTGTATCGGAAATGTTGGCAACTAGTGATGTCAATGTGTGCACCCCGTTGTGAGCACTTTGGCGGCAGATTAACATGCTAAATATGTTGTTGAACATGGCTGCCGTAGTTAAATAAGCAATAAATAAAACACACATTTACGTAATTTAGCACATGCAGTATATCCAGTGCAGTCGGTGGCGAAGTGACCAAGATTATTGATTACAATTGATAATGTCCAGCCAGAATAGATAAAATAAGGTAAGAAAATCATATATTATCGATATGAAAGCGAAAAAGAAAAGTGAAACTTCATTCAGAATTAATGGATTTTGTTTGTATGTAATTTAAAATGTACAGTTACCAGCAGCTAGGTCTGCACATGCACATCCCCCTCTCCTTGCATACTACTGCAGCGTAAAACATTTGCCACACTAAGCGGCACTGCCTTAGACTAGTAATGTCTGACGGACATGCGTCAATGTTCTCAGCCAGGGATGTATTCGGCACGATCCCTGCAGCACCCTATGCCCCTCTCCTACCGCTGAGCTCTGAAGGTCAAGTTCGCAGTTAATCACCAGGATCTGTATGCATCGTTTAAACCTTTTAGTGTCATCCACGACTTCATGGATGGCACTATTTTGTGTCGAGGGGAATTTTGTAGTGTAATGTATCGTGATCTAGGCCTATATAACTCTCTACCTTACAGTAGAATAAATGTATTATTTAAAGTACTGGTAGGCCTACTAGGCTAGAATACCATCTACTTGTATTTCCAAATAATGTACCTGGTTTAAAATATAAATTTAATTCAGGGATCAAATAATAATATTAGGGCTACAAACGACAACATACAGACAGAAAGTGCTGTCCAATGCCAATGATTTTCTCAGTAGCGCTGCATGAAATATCACTCCCTCATAACTTTTCTAAAATACAAAAATTAACCAAAATACCTGTAGCTATGGTCAGGAAAAGAATCTGGAGATGATGTAGTAGGCCTAATAGTTGTTTAGGCTACTCCTCCGCTGTCTGTAATCCACCCACCGCCCCAAATAGGAGCACGACTTGTATAGATGAAATTAGATGAAATTCCAACAGTGTCCGCTATTTTCGCCATTAATAATGCACTAGTACAATATTGCAAACCCCGCATTTATGGTACTACTTTGTACATGCCCGGTACCGGGAAACAAAATAGCACCAAGTTCACTTGACAGTGCGCTGAGTTTGAACCAGTTCCCAATGGATTGTGCAAGCTGTCTGATTACTATAAATAACTTCAATCAGTGTTTTTACAATGACCACAAAGAGTTGCTGAAGCTGTCACAAAGACACCACAGTGAATGTGTGTTTCTTTATTATTTTCTTCCCCACTGTATTAATTTATGTTATTTCAATAATCATTTTCATCCAAACCAATACTGTTCTACATACAAAACAAACCTAAACTGGGGCTTATGCCCCAGATCATCTTTCTTGTGGTGCAATCAATGATTTTCGTCCAGACGGCCATCTAACCAAGAAGCAACTAATGATTTTGTCCAGGCAGTCGTCTACCAAGTAGCAACCAATGATTTCGTCCAGACAGTCGTCTAACCAAGTAGCGACCAATGGTTTAGTCCAGACAGTCGTCTAACCAAGTAGCGACCAATGGTTTCGTCCAGACAGCCATTTTTAGTTTATCAGTATTTTTCGTCCAGACAGTCGCCAAACCTCGCTACAGGAGATTGCGGTAAAGTGAAGTTGGCACCATTGCCTCATACAAGCATTTTTTACAAAAACAAATAGAAATACAAATAATACACAAAAGCCCAATTGGCCTATATCATTTTTAACATAATTAAGTTACGTGTACCGTCTGGTGAATTTTGTATCGGACATGTTGGCAAATACTGACGTTAATGTGTGCACCTCGTTGTGAGCGCTCGCTGTGGCATTTTTACATAGCCTACTAAATATGCAGTTGTTAAATAAACAATAAATAAAAACACATATTTATGTGATTTATCACACATGTCTGGTGCAGAAGTGATGAAGGTTAGTAGTTACAATTCATAATGTCTCCCCAAAAGATGAAATAAGGTATGAAAATTATATCAGTTATTGTCGAAAAGAAAGTGAAATCGAAAAGAGTGATATAATAAATAAAACTGTATTGCAGTCGAACGACCATAGAGTATAACAGTTTAGATTACATGTGCATGTAAATATCATTATTCTTTGCTGTATTCCTTCAGTGATTTTGTGCGCTTTTGGCACACAGTGAAATAAAGTTGTAGCAAATGCAATAGGTGCATAAGACACTAAATCTAAGAGCTGAAGTATTTGAACATACTGTGAGGGTTAGGAACAGAAATGTGAATCTGCATAACTAATAATACTGCCAATGTCCACAATTACCGGCACAGTATATCGTGATGACACAATGTATTCGTTTTCGACACCTAATTTATTTATAAATATACAAAAGTAGAGGGGTGTGTGTGTGTGTGTGTGTGTGTGTGTGTGTGTGTGCAACTGGTTAAGGGTTAAGAACTTGATTTTTCAAAACAATCTATTTTTTCCATGAATGAGTTTGGTCCACCCAACTTTTCCCTATCTGGTATGGATTAGGTGCCCTAGAATTACCTTTTATGAGACTGAGGTTCTGTCAATTGCTGTTTATGATGTGTTAGTGTTCAATGAAGGGAATAATGGCAGAACAGAGGTCTTGAGACGAGCAGGTTTAGAACCAGAAGTGCACCCACGAGACATTCAGTGACATAGACCAGAAGAGGATTTTGAAAGCTGGGAAAACTCTGCATCACAGCCATTCCATTGTTACGGACGGGACATCCTGAAGGATTAACTATTAAATATCAAGAAACCTTATATATATATTTTGAACTCAAATTGTGCTTGTATGCTGGCAGGTAGTGTCTACTAAATACTGATTGTAACCTGTATGCCACATTTTTTTTTTTTTTACCTGTCAAGAACTTTTAAAGGCCCGTTACGGACGGGACGAAAAAGAGACATAGGATAAAGTACATGAACTTCATGTAAAATTTTCTGTGAAACATAATGAAATTCAATTTTAAAGAATATGTGAATGATACATTTTGACCTTTATCTACAAAGTAATACTGTAGGTTTGAACTTTGGCATCTTTATAATAAGGGAAAATAAATAAATTAACACAAGGTACATGTTACGGACGGGACACCTAGGATAATGTATAAAAAACACATGCAAAAGGTACAATAATTATTATTTTTAATCATCAAAGTAAATTTAACAATACTTTAAAGTATTTGAGCTTAACTAAATGTCTCTGTGTGCCAATTAAGAATATTATTTCAAACTTAGAGAGTCTGTTAATTCAAATTACAACTCGATTGGCTTTTCAAACTTTTAAAATATTCTGTTTCCTGTCTCCTTAATTTCTGGACACTTTAATACTCCACATACTTCTGCAAATGGAACAATATACGATTTTGAGTGTTCTATCTTGAATAATTGTTCACTTTTTGTTCCACAAACAGTATTCATATATATAACCTCGACATTGTCATCTTCGGCGACACAGGTTTGAGTGATTCCCACGTATTTCTGCGTTCTTCCCTTTTTCACACTGACAAGTTCGATTAATATAAATTGGCCTGCCTTCACCTCATTCTTAGGCACAGGTTTAGCCAAGAGGTACCGATCCTCGTTCTCAGAATCTGAATATACTTCCGAGTACCTAACCCGCTCCCGCTGAGCCATACTACTTGACTGAGGAATGGTGTCAAATTCATTAAGTTCGCTGTCGGACTGGTTTGACTCTGCCACTTCATTGTCCTTCCACAGTTCAGAGAGCCTTAACTCTGAATTGACAGTTCGTCCAGCTACAATGCTTCTACCATAACAAGAAAAAGCCCGAAAGTAATGCTTTGACTGAATTTCCGGTATTGCCTGCACCAATGAACATCGAGATTCTAGCAGCAGCTCCTTAGACTCATTCATTTCTTGGCTATCAATGAACATGATCTTTATTTTATCAGATGTACAAACATCTTTGCAGCAGTTATAGAATTATTCAGCTGAGGACACATTTACCTGTCTGGTTATGACTTTTTCCGAGACCAGCCTCTTTACTGTTCCGCCCACTCCATCAACTGCGCCCTTCCCATGTGAAGCGGCGAAGAATGCCCATTCTCCAGTAACTCCATAGTCTCCATAAAAAAATGTTAAGTTAGAGTATACAGACTTTTAAATTGACCAGCACACCCATCGGAAAAAATGGTTACTTCTTCTACTTCACGCTCACTCTTCAGATCACTGATAATTTTTTTTTAAAAACACCACACTGAAAATTTGTTATGAGTTAAATCATTGCTGACTATAGCATAGCACTGATTACCATCAGGTACCTAAGCTACACAGGTAAATATTGTTACAAGGGTATTGCTCCAATGAGCGCTCTGTATCTCGTCTTGAGCGACGCAGGTATAATTTTCCGCAAAGTCTACTTGAAGCATGGATTTCCCCTTGCTCAAATGGTTCTTATTTTCTTCAAAATATTTACTTTGGACATTTTTCACAAAACAGTGAGTCTTGAATTTAAGCAACATATTTTGGAGCATTGTTATTGCCTCTTCAACCGTACCATTCACAGTGGTTAACATCGGACGATTATTTACTTCTCCCCACTGCTTCCATGAAACTTCCTTTGCCAGGTCACATTCATTTAAACATAAGCTTTCAACAGTTTTTTTTGGCATTTTTTACAACCTTCAGTCATACATTCTTCGTTTTTTATGTCACAGCAAATCTGAATCAGTAACTCCTTGCCCGTTGTTGGAAAAACGGTTCAAGTCTTCGACAAGGTTTCTGTAATGAAATTAAAGTTTGCATGGAGCTTACACACACAAACATTGTGTGGCATTTCTGAACTTAAAAGCACATGCTTAGGTCTGAGTTCATAAAATTTACTCTTTTTCAGAGAAATAGCAGGGTTTTCTTCTGTAAACAGACCGTAGGCTTCTTTCACTGTCATTACCATATGACGTTTTTGAACTTTTTCTTAGTTACCTGAATATTTACTTTTTACTGTTTTACAATCTCTCTTTCCAGGAGCCATACTACTATCATCTCTACAGTAAAAAGCATGGATTTTTTCCTCTGTTTCCTTAGAAACTGCAGTGATTTTTACTTTACTCACTTCATTAAGTAAGGCTTTATGTTGTGATTCAGATAACTGTGTAGTAGCATATACCAGTTTCTTTACAACAGCCAGTTTCTTTGATGGGCTTTTAGGTAAAACTTTTTTAACGCGGCTAAAAGCCTTTCCTAAGCTTTGAACGGAAGAAAATGATCCTAACACATTGTTTCCTTCTTTATTCAAACTCAGTTCCGACTTCTTTTTCTCTCGATATTTTCTTTTTCTCTCAGTTTCTTTTAAGCGTTTTAATTCTATTGCAATCTTACCTCTCTTCGTTGATCTACCTGCCATTATCTCTTTTTTCTTCTTAGCTCTTTCTTGTTTCTTTCTCTCTGCATCTTTCTTCAAATGGTTAGCGCATGCTTCTTGATTAAGCTTCAATTTATTTCTGTGTTTTTGAACACGCAGTCTGACTCTTTCTCTCTCCAAAGCCTCTTTCTCCACATTTGAATTCATCTAAAAAAAAACACATACATTTGATAAGTTTATAAGACAGGGAGGCATGGAGCGCTGCATCAAACCAGTCAAAAGACTGAAGACTCAAACAACAACAACAACAACTTTATACTGTATATCATGAAATAAAATGTATGTATTTTTGTCTGTTAGAAGTGTCTAGGCCTAGGCTACTTAACAAGACTGGTTGCAATAAATCAGTTTATCGTAAAGAGAAATACTTTGAAAGCTTTGCCAAATGACTTTCTGAAAAAGCGTTACGGACAGGACAAATTTCAAAATGCAATATAAATCTAAATAAAACTACAAAAAAAAAATATTTTGAGGTTAGATTCTGAGTACATTTTAAACACAGGATTATTTGTTTAAACATAAGTGTGATGTAGTTATATTCTTTTAAACAAACTTTCTTACCTTTTCTGTTACGGACGGGACATCCAGGGAGCCATTAAAACGCAGTAAAACTCCAACTTTCTGACCAACAACATCAGCAAAACAACTATGTCACTGAAAAGAAGGGTTAACAAGGTTTTCCCTCCAAATGATAGCCAACAGGTGATTAAGGTATTCTTCTTCTTACTTTCTTTCTAAACTTAACCTTAATTTCACATCTAGAGAGGCTTACAGGAACATAAAACATTAACTGTATAAAAAAATATAAAAACACAAAATTTATAAAAAAAATATACTGAATTTGTCATTTCAGACCTTTCTCTTCCTAGTAACATATGAACTGTGAGTATAAAAAAAAATCTGAATTTAACTTTCAGGGTTTACTTTTCCATGGAATGGCTATCAGACTCTCCAAGTAAAGAGATCACAGAAAAGGAAGCAAGAGGATGAGGTACAGCATTATGTCTATGTAGAGCCCTGAATTTCTTATATCTGAAGTGAGAATTTCTACTTTAGTAGATGACAAAACTTTAAATGCGTTTCACAAATTCAAAATGTTTAAGGACAATAACCTCCTTCTCAGCAAGTACTGACGATGGGGCTTTGCATATTTACATCGTCTTTATTTCAATAGGGAAGATATCTGCGAACTAGATTTATATCGATATGAATGCTACAAGAAAAACTATGGGTCATTATTCATAGCAATTTTGTAAAAAATATATTTTAATTGTTTAAGGAAGGAAGCTTTTAGTTTTACGTGACTGTTAATCATGCAATCATGAGCCACGGGACCTCCTTTTTACGTGGAATCTGAACCACAGGACATGGCATTTCGCTTTGAAAATCTCACATACACTGACCGGGAATCGAACCCGGTCCACCTTGGTGAGAGGCCAACAGCTTGGTTGCTGTGCCACCATGCCCCTCAAGAGTAGTGAACACGGATTCTACACTTGCACAATATATACAATTTTCGTGATTGACATAACTTATTTCATATTCAGTGAGTCATTACCAATTGAAATTGCTGTCCATTATCACTAAGTTACTGCACTGGAAATATGTGCTAAATTATGTATGTGGTTTTGATTCTTGCCCATTCAACAATTGCCACGTTTGTTAGGTGCATTTTAATTCTGTGAAAAGGCCTTATTTGGCAAAACGATTGGTCTGGATAAAGGTCATTGATACACGAGTAGGCTACGGCCACAGAGCGTGACAAAAACCACGGGTGTATGTGTTAGTTGCGTCCCACGCTACCTAGCAATTCTTGGTCCAGGCAAAAACCATTGGACTGGATAGAAATTATTGACGAGTAGTACTGTATGCGCGGGGTTGACAAATATTGTATCAAGTTAATGTGTATTATGAAGGACAACTGGAAATTTACTATATAAGTCCTGTTCTAAAAAGAGGCATGCAGGTGGGTTATCGACAATGGAGGAGAAAATATTCACTACCACAGCATTTCCACAATTATTATTCATCATAACAAAAGGTGTTTCAGCTAATTTGAGTAGTTTTGTAGAATGTTCACCACTAAATAAACTGTTACCAAAAATATTACATAAAAATTTAATTTTTGATTCTACACAACTACCATGCTTACATATTTAAGTTAATTCTAGTTCACATGAATAATTGGTCTATGAACATATTGTGTAGCAAAAACCAAGTACATATTGTACATGTAATGGATAAAAAGGTGCACTTGTATAGTAAGGTCATCCATGTATGGATAGCTATATTTTGGTTATCCTGTAGAGTGGTTGCCACTCTAATATTTATTTTTAGAAGCTATCCTCTGCGTTTATTGAATGTTTAATATATGAAAGTTCGAGCTTAAAAATTGAGCACACAGTAATATTTGGAAAATTACAGTGCATAACGCGTTGCATCCCCCCGAAAGAGAGTTGAAAATAAAGGAATATTTCGATAAGATTCTGTTCTTACGCTTTGAATAATTGTTACTACAGACAATGAAAACAGGACTCAAAATTGCCACGATACTGTTGAACAAAATAAGTCGAAAATGGAGAAAATGTACGCCTTACGGTGAATGCAAGACGAAATAACCTGCTTATAAATTCTTTAACGAATGAGCACTTGCACCGATCTCCACTTCTCTGAAAATAGGTAAGCCTACGTACAGACGTTAATAACAGGAGCACTCGTTACAATCCTAAATGATATAGAAACTGTATCCCTACCTTTAAACACTGTTGTTGTCATTTTTCCAACGGATATATAAACTATCACGCACGTAATGAGTACATTACTTAACGTCACTTTACCCCCAAACAAACAACAACTGCACTAAGCCAACTGCCTCCTACATATAGCAACCCGACTCAAGTCGACCTCAACTCGGACTTGCTCAGTCCAGTGTAGCCAACCGCTGTTGAGCCAAAGGAAGGATATGGCACTAAAAAGAAAAGAAGGATATTAAAGTAGATTTTCGAATTTCAATGAATATCACTTTTCCATTTTAAAAAGATACTCGGAAATTGGTATCATTTTAAAAATATATAGCTTAAACCTTAAACAAACCGTCTACAATAACGCAAAATGTAATATACTCACTAATAGCCTGCAACTTCTCACTCACTCGGCTGCAAGAACAAAATTTAAATATACACCCCGATTCTGTAAGAAATGGTTATTTATGTCATAACCAGAGCCGGATAAAGCTAGCGCGGGGCCTGTAGCAAATGTTACCAGGAGGCCCTAGGTTTTCTATGACACCACTTTTACAAACAAACTTTTCTCAAATTAATGAGAGCAAATTTAGAGATAATACTAGACAAATCAATTTCTCTATATATAAGTAAATTAGATTCAATAGATAGATAGATTTTTATTAATTCCATTTGATCAAATACATGCATTCAATACATTTTTGATATAGGACACGTCAGAATTTACATCTATAAAATAAAAGAACTAACAGGTATATATTACTAATATTATAACTATTTAACTTACTATAATAGCAAATCTTAATAGATACAACTATTTACACCTCACTCTATTATCATAATATGAAAACTTAATTCTATAAATACAACAACATACAGCTAGGTATTACAATTAAATTAAAGTAAAATATAATTATAGATTTCATCGCTCTTATACGCTAAGATATTCAACTACTGAGTAAAAACAATGGCACTGCAGATAAGCTTTCAACATTCTATCAAAGGTTTTTATTTTTGGGGCCAGTTTTATATACTGGGGTAGTTTATTGTATAATTTAACTCCACTGTGAAAAGTTCCTTTTTGATATATGCGTGTGTGTGTGTGTGTATGTGTGTGAAATATGAATGTTTTGATTTTGTCTTGTGTTATGCCTATGAACATCATTGTTTGTTTTAAGAAAAACATCTTTATTCATTAAATTCTTTTTAAAAAACATAATACTTTCAAAGATATATATGCAGGGCAGTGGGAGAATGTTTAAATCTTTAAACAGAGGTCTACATGATTCTCTAGAGTTTACATTTGCCATAATTCTAATCGCCCTCTTTCGTATCCTAAACGTGCTTAGTACATCTGGCGACATACTCCAAAATATGATCCCATATCTTAAGTATGAATGGAAATAAACAAAATAAGTATTTCTTAATGTGTGCATGCTAGTGCAGGTTTTCAAAATACGTGACGCAAAGCACATCGAGTTCAGTTTAGTATTCAGATATTGTATATGCTTATTCCATTTCAAGTTTTGTTGTATCCATAGTCCTAAAAACTTTGTTTCTGATTTATTTTCTATTTCATGACCATTTAATGTTATATTGGGTTTCGCAGGATTCCTATTCTGTATAGTGTGGAAATTTAGACATACTGTTGTTTTTATCGTTTATTATGAGGCGATAATCTTGTGACCATTTGGTTAACTCTCCTGTAACGGAGTCAGCAGACTGCTGTATGACCTGTTTAGATTCACCTTTTATTACGAGTGTTGTATCGTCCGCAAACACAATTTCCTTATGTGAATGAACGTGCTGTGTTATATCATTGATATATAGAAGAAAGAGTAGTGGGCTCAAAACCGATCCCTGGGGTACTCCAAATTCAATAATTCCCTCATTGGACAATGATTCATTAAGTAATTTGGTTCCATCATCCTTGTGTCTCAAGCTTACTATTTGTTTACGCCTTGTTAAGTAAGACTCTATCCATTTATTAGCTAGGCCTCTAATACCATATTGATTTAGTTTTGTAAGGAGGATTTTATGGTCAACAACATCAAATGCTTTCGATAAATTCAAGAATAGGCCAGTTACATGATCCTTATTGTTAATTAATTTCAGTATAAAATTACTACATTCGTAAATTGCTGTCTGTGTAGATTTTTCCGTTCTGAATCCATGTTGTGAGTTTGATAATATTTTATTTTTTTCTATAAAACTTATCAGTCTCTTATACATAATTTTTTCCACAATTTTTGCAATACCAGTTGGTAAGGTAATAGGACGATAGTTATCTAATTCATCTTTTGAACCGTTTTTGTGCACTGGAATTACTTTTGATAACTTCAAAATATCCTGGTAAGTTCCTGAGAGAATTGAACTGTTTATTAAGTGCGTAAGTGGATTTATTATATTTTCTGCACATTTCTTTAAAATTGCATCAGGGATGCCGTCAATGCCAGCACAGAATTTATTTCTTTAGCTCTTTTATAACTATTCTTACCGGTACCTCTTCACTTGTGACATGATTTATAAATAAAGAATCACTGCATATATTTATTTTATTATTAGAATTTAGTGTATTTACCTGTGATTTATTTAATAATTTTTGTGGAATTTCCAGAAAATAGTCAAGAGTTTAGTGCTTTTCAGTCGGTCAACACGAATGTACCCAAAAGAGATGGGTTATGCCCTAATCCTGAAAACACTAGGATGACCAGTTTCGATCGTCAAGCGATCATCATCAGATCCATTACACTTTAAATTCATGAGTTTAAGCCTGAGTGATTTGAATTTCTTGGCTTCACGATTTGCCTGACTAGCCGTGAACATTGTGGTGTTTGAAGCCATATTTTCAGTGTTGCCTTAGTAAACAAGAGTTTAGTGCTTTTCAGTCGGTCAACACGAATGTACCCAAAAGAGATGGGTTATGCCCTAATCCTGAAAACACTAGGATGACCAGTTTCGATCGTCAAGCGATCATCATCAGATCCATTACACTTTAAATTCATGAGTTTAAGCCTGAGTGATTTGAATTTCTTGGCTTCACGATTTGCCTGACTAGCCGTGAACATTGTGGTGTTTGAAGCCATATTTTCAGTGTTGCCTTAGTAAACAAGAGTTTAGTGCTTTTCAGTCGGTCAACACGAATGTACCCAAAAGAGATGGGTTATGCCCTAATCCTGAAAACACTAGGATGACCAGTTTCGATCGTCAAGCGATCATCATCAGATCCATTACACTTTAAATTCATGAGTTTAAGCCTGAGTGATTTGAATTTCTTGGCTTCACGATTTGCCTGACTAGCCGTGAACATTGTGGTGTTTGAAGTCATATTTTCAGTGTTGCCTTAGTAAACAAGAGTTTAGTGCTTTTCAGTCGGTCAACACGAATGTACCCAAAAGAGATGGGTTATGCCCTAATCCTGAAAACACTAGGATGACAAGTTTCGATCGTCAAGCGATCATCATCAGAACCATTACACTTTAAATTCATGAGTTTAAGCCTGAGTGATTTGAATTTCTTGGCTTCACGATTTGCCTGACTAGCCGTGAACATTGTGGTGTTTGAAGCCATATTTTCAGTGTTGCCTTAGTAAACAAGAGTTTAGTGCTTTTCAGTCGGTCAACACGAATGTACCCAAAAGAGATGGGTTATGCCCTAATCCTGAAAACACTAGGATGACCAGTTTCGATCGTCAAGCGATCATCATCAGATCCATTACACTTTAAATTCATGAGTTTAAGCCTGAGTGATTTGAATTTCTTGGCTTCACGATTTGCCTGACTAGCCGTGAACATTGTGGTGTTTGAAGCCATATTTTCAGTGTTGCCTTAGTAAACAAGAGTTTAGTGCTTTTCAGTCGGTCAACACGAATGTACCCAAAAGAGATGGGTTATGCCCTAATCCTGAAAACACTAGGATGACCAGTTTCGATCGTCAAGCGATCATCATCAGATCCATTACACTTTAAATTCATGAGTTTAAGCCTGAGTGATTTGAATTTCTTGGCTTCACGATTTGCCTGACTAGCCGTGAACAGTGTGGTGTTTGAAGCCATATTTTCAGTGTTGCCTTAGTAAACAAGAGTTTAGTGCTTTTCAGTCGGTCAACACGAATGTACCCAAAAGAGATGGGTTATGCCCTAATCCTGAAAACACTAGGATGACCAGTTTCGATCGTCAAGCGATCATCATCAGATCCATTACACTTTAAATTCATGAGTTTAAGCCTGAGTGATTTGAATTTCTTGGCTTCACGATTTGCCTGACTAGCCGTGAACATTGTGGTGTTTGAAGCACTAAACTCTTGTTTACTAAGGCAACACTGAAAATATGGCTTCAAACACCACAATGTTCACGGCTAGTCAGGCAAATCGTGAAGCCAAGAAATTCAAATCACTCAGGCTTAAACTCATGAATTTAAAGTGTAATGGATCTGATGATGACCGCTTGACGATCGAAACTGGTCATCCTAGTGTTTTCAGGATTAGGGCATAACCCATCTCTTTTGGGTACATTCGTGTTGACCGACTGAAAAGCACTAAACTCTTGTTTACTAAGGCAACACTGAAAATATGGCTTCAAACACCACACTGTTCACGGCTAGTCAGGCAAATCGTGAAGCCAAGAAATTCAAATCACTCAGGCTTAAACTCATGAATTTAAAGTGTAATGGATCTGATGATGATCGCTTGACGATCGAAACTGGTCATCCTAGTGTTTTCAGGATTAGGCATAACCCATCTCTTTTGGGTACATTCGTGTTGACCGACTGAAAAGCACTAAACTCTTGTTTACTAAGGCAACACTGAAAATATGGCTTCAAACACCACAAAGAAAATAGTCATTAAAAGTGTTTGCTATTTCCTCTGGATTATTAATCACTTTATTATTTCTGGTCAGTGTAATGTTCCTTTGTATTTTAGCAGATTTTCCAGTTTCTTTCTTTATCACGGACCACATAGCCCTGTTTTTATTAGATGATTGGGAAATAAAATTATCATTATGCATTTTCTTTGCTAGTCTTATTACCTTATTTAATATGCTAGTGTATTTTTGTAGTATAAATTGAATTCAGGTGTTGTGTGGTATTGTTTAAATAATTTGTGTAGGAATTTCTTTCTTTGACATGAATTTATAATCCCTGTTGTTATCCAATTGCTAGTTTTGTTAATTTGAACAGTTCTTCGTTTAAAGGGGAATGCTATTTCAAAATAGTGTTTTAGGGTACTGTTAAATGCATTAAATTTATCATTTGCATTTTCTAGTTCATAAATTTCTGACCATGTTTCCTTATTTAATAAGTCATTGAAATATGTAACATTTGATTCAGTGAATGACCTGCACTTTGATTTTACTCCATTATCATTATTATTGATTGTTTCGGATACTTCAAAACTCAGTATTTGTCCATGGTGGTCACTAACACCCGGACAATAGACTTCTATTGAATGGTGATATTTATCTGTATTTATAAAAATTTGATCAGGAGTGGTTTTACTAAATTTTGTTATTCTTGTAGGTAGGTAGGTTTCAGTCCATAGGAAATTAGTAACTGAGTTAATAATTCACAATTTCTATCAAATGTTAAGAAATCCACATTTACATCCCCTCAAATTATTATATCGAAATTTACTTTGCTCATGTTATTGAGTAACAATTCTAATTTATCTATAAATAAAGGAAACTTTCCTGACGGAGAACGGTATACGCATACAATTATTAACTTAAACTGCTGTATTTTTACGGCAGAGTATTCAAAATCCTGTTCCATAATTAGATAAACATAAGCTGTTATCTGTTCATGATCTAAATTATTTCTTAAGAAGATGCAAGGACCACCATGGCTAATATTAGATCTAGAGTATTTACTAGCTTGTATAAACCCTGGGAATTGAATTAATTCGAGTTGTTCCTCTTTCAGCCAATGTTCTGAAATACATAGTGCTGAGGTCTTTAAGTTCATTTTTAAGCATTAGATTTATGTAATCTATTTTATTATAAAGAGACTGGACATTCCGGTGGTAAATTTTAAATTTGTTACTTTTGCAAGCTTGTGTTGGTGATTTATTTACATTATTATTATCATAATTGTTATTATTATTGTTGCTAGACAAATCCGAAATACCATTGTTTCACTCCGTTAAATTTGACTTCAAAAGATCTGAATGCCAAACCACACGTTTGGCTTCTTCTACCAGTTTCCCTGCTTCCACTCTAATGATATTACTGTTGAATTATTCTTACCATTTGAATTTACAATTTTGAAGATTTCATCACTAAGATACACTTTCCTAATCTATTTAAGTGTAGGCCATGCCGAGTGTGGAACTTCCTGTCTAATTTACTTACATCTACAATTTGGACATTTGGAAAACTCTTACGAATTTTATTCATTAAGGTGAAGTCACTGAGACGATCTTGTCCCATCATGTTCCTTAACTCACTTTTTACACGTCTTAATGTGGAAAAAGAATGTTCTCCGGTCCAGTTAGTAATCATTAAAGACAAGTAAATTCGTACGACTATTTCAACATTTGGGGAACTCGACTTTAAGTAGTGAAATCGAATCAATTAGGAGTAAGTTACAAGAAGTCACGGTAGAGGATACGAATAAAGGTCAAACTATCGAAATTAATAATAAAGATGATGGATCGATACCAGACCGAGTAGAAGAAGGAAATATTACAGAGGAACGGGAAAGACAGCAAGAACGAATGGGTAGATTAGAGGACGAACTATATAATTTGAGAAGACAGGATGTACCGCCAGTTAGAAAGAGTCAGGTGCGATTCTCGACGCCTAACGAGAATATTCTACTTGGAAATACTCTATCGAGTACTCCCAATATCATGATAATTCGCAACATAGACCAGAAACCTCGTACTTTCTCAGAGAATGATGGTATTACCCCACTGATCTCTATACATGGATGGCTGGTAGCTAAGGCATGATCCTTGGGCAGCAGTAAGCCGAATAGACGATGACAGGTATAGCAAGATGGCAGCGAACGCATGGTGCAATATTGCGAATCCGGCTCTGTGATTGGTTACTGGTAGTTTGATGTTATACATGTATTTATACTGGCAGTAAATACTTTGTGTTTCTTGTAGTTGTAAAATGGGCTAAATGTGGTTATTTAAAGCGTAGAATCTTAGTTTTAAGTACCGGTTTGGTGACCCATCATCGCAGGCAAGTCGGTAATACCTTTACTTCTCAGGCAGGTAGGTAACTTAGCCGTAATTTTGAAGTTATTGTGAAGTTAAGTATAAATATGTGGTAATGCGGCAGGAGACGTAATTGTTAGAAATATGTAACCCAACAGCTGATCTATTGTTTAAATACAGCGCCAGGAAGCGCAACGCCATTGGTGGCGGTTCTAGTCACGAGAATGTTCTCGTTGATTCATTGTCTGTTTTTGTATATATATATATACGCCTGTATGTAACCTTGTCGTTCAGTTTCGTATTTAACATGTATACTGCATATACGCCTAGACGTCTTTCTCCTGCCATATACTCCTACAGGTTATGGGCTCCAGCAGGATCATTAATTGACGACTGTATAGTTTTCTGACCAGTGTGATTCTATTTGAATTAACAAAACTGTGATCGCTGTGTGTGCATCATGGCAGAATCCAGCACCGGTTCTCTTTATAACTTCGAGAAACTGAAGGGGAGAGAAAACTACATTGACTGGCGTTTCCAGATGAAGAATTATCTTATGCACTATGAACTTTGGAAGTGCATATCTGGTTATGCAGAAGATGATAAAACGGGCGCAGAGGTTAAAGTACGGCGCGACGAACGTGCTTTGTGCAAGATTAACCTTATGGTGGAAAAGAGTGTTTTTTCCGTACGTCATGGAAGCAAAAACGGCGAAAGCAGCATGGAATTCGCTCGAGATGGCATATGAAGATAAAGGCGCCAAATGGCACAAAATAATTCTTCGCCAACTGTGTTCCACCAAGCTTGAACAATTCAAGACTATGAAAGAATATGTCACCACAGTTTTGGGGCTCTCCCAGCGGCAAGCAGCAGTTAAAAAAACACTTGATGATGAATTTCTAGGTGCCTTGCTCTTGCAGGGACTACCTGATGACTATGAACCTATGATTATGGCATTGGAAAATTCAGGCGCTGAGTTGACTAGTGACTTTGTGAAATGTAAACTGCTACAGTAAGACAAACGCAGCTCCAGCAAAGAAACGGCACTCTACACCAACAGGAGTGGATTTAAGAATACTAAACCCAAGAAACCATTCTGTTGGAACTGCCGCAAAACTGGCCACTGGAAACAAGATTGCAAACACCAAAACAAGACAGCAGCACATCAAGCAGATGCCAAGCCACTAGAGAAGAAATAAGAAGGGTAGGGATCTGCTCACAGCATTTGGAGTTGATACCCACTCAGCAGACAGCTGGTACATGGACTCCGCAGCCTCCAAACACATGAATGGTAGAGTGGATTGGATGTCAAAATTTGATGATAAAAGGGAGGTTGGATACGAAGTCACCGTAGCAAACGATTGTAAACTATATAGTGGCGGCATAGGTGATGTTCCAGCACAAGCAAATGTTTTTTCAAAGGTGAGCGATGTTATGTATGTACCTAACCTTACAGCAAACTTGCTCTCTGTGAACAGTATTGTTAAAAAGGGTCATGTAATTGTTTTTGATGAAGAAGGTTGTAGAGTGTTTCAAGACAGTAATTGTCAAGTTACAGGTGATGTGCAATTATTGATTGAAGAGTCAAATGGACTTTATATCTTAAATAACTCAGGTTCTGTAAGTGCAAATGCATCAGCAGAGTCTTGTTTAAGTGATGCTAAAAGTGTTTGTTCAAAAAGTTCTAATTCTAGAGAATTGTGGCACAAAAGGTTAGGCCATCTCAATCACGTGGGGATGGACTTGTTAAAAATGGTTTGGCTACCGGTATTGATTTTTCGGGTGAAAAGCAGCTCTGTGTTCCATGTATAGATGGGAAACAAGCTCGACAGCCCTTCAAGACCACCAAGCATCGTGCCAAGAACCGACTGGACCTGTTGCACAGTGACCTGTGTGGACCGATGCCTGAGGAATCCTGGGGAAGAGCCAGATATTTTCTCACCTTCATCGATGACCATACGAGGAAGGTTTTTGTCTTTTTCTAAAAAAGAGAAGTGAGGTAAGAGAAATCTTTGAACAATTTGCTAATTCTGTTGAAATTGAGTGTGAAAGGAAAATCAAGGTCATACGCTCTGACAATGGTGGGGAGTATTGTAATAAAGCTATGGATGAGTTTTTCAAACAGCGTGGCATCAAGCATCAGCTAACAGTAAGGTACACACCAGAGCAAAATGGAACTGCAGAACGCAAGAACAGGCCTCTGAATGAAAGAGCACTCGCTATGATGCAAGATGCAGCTTGTGACAAACGCATGTGGGCAGAAGCTGTCAATACAGCTGCATATCTTGTCAACAGGTCTCCTGCACGGAAAACACCAAATTCAACACCAGAACAAATGTGGACTGGAGAGAAAGTAGACCTGACGCACTTAAAAGTGTTTGGATGTAATGCCTACGTTCATATTCCAGATCAGCTTAGAAGAAAACTTGATCCCAAGACTGAGAGAATGGTATTTGTTGGGTACTCGGATGAGAGAAATGCGTACCGGCTCCTGCATCCAGTAACCCATGAATTAATCACAGCGAGAGATGTGATTTTTGATGAGATGTCTTTCTCCGCTCTAACAGATCCTCCAGTGGTACCAGGGAATACAATAATACCCCTAACCACTGAAGTCAGTAAACCACTATTGACTGCATGTGATAGGGATGTTCCAGATCCAGCTCCACAGCATAAAGAAGAAGTGGAAGTTGAACCTGATCATCAAGATAATCTATCACAGCACAATGAGGAAGCGCGTCGCTACCCCCAGCGAGAAAGAAGACCAAGACATTATCCTGATTACATTCTGCATTACACTCATTGTTCTGATCAAAGTGAACCATGTACAGTAAGTGAAGCCTTGTCATCACCTTACTCTAAGGAATGGCATAAAGCCATGAAGTGCGAAATGGATTCCATGATGGTTAATAAGGCGTAGGTTTTAGTTCCTAAGCCAGAAGGTAAAAACATTGTACAGAATAAGTGGGTGTTTAAAGCTAAGCGTAATACAAATGGTCATGTTGTAAAATATAAAGCAAGGTTAGTGCTTTACACAGCAATTTGGCATTGCCTTTGTTGAGACATTCTCACCAGTTGTGCGGCATGGCACACTCAGAATGTTGTTTGCTTTAACGGTTGAATTAAATTTACAGATTGATCATCTAGACATTGAGACTGCTTTTCTCAATGGAGAGTTACAGGAGGAAATATTTATGTGTCAGCCAGAGGGCTTCCAGGCGAAGGGAAAGGAAGACCCGGTTTGTTTGCTCAAAAAGGCCATTTATGGACTAAAGCAGGCTGCACATATGTGGCACAGAAAGGCTCATACAGTTCTGTCTGCTTCGGGCTACACAAACAGTCATAATGAAGCATGTGTTTACAGAAAGAGTATCGGCAATACTGTAATTCTTGTTGCTCTGTACGTTGATGATTTCTTTTTGTTCCACAATAATCCACAGGAAGTTACTAAACTAAAAGATGTCTTAAAACAAAATTTCATGATGAAAGATCTTGGACCTGCTGCTCAGGTTCTTGGAATGCAAATAGAAAGGGACACAGATAACAATGTACTCAAAATTTCTCAGACACAGTTCATAAAAAATCTGCTCAATAAGTTTGCAATGGCTAATGTTAATCCCATCGGTACTCCTATGGAAGTAAATATGAAATTGTCTGAAGCCAAAAACGTGGACGATAAACCTTATCAGCAGCTGATAGGTTCACTTATGTATTTGAGTGTGTGTACTAGACCAGATATTGCCTATGCATTGTCATATTTAAGTCAGTTTAATTCATGCCACAGTGAGGAGCATTGGCTTGCAACCAAAAGGGTGCTTAGGTATCTTAAAGGTACGATAAACCAAGGACTCATTTTTAAGAGCACTGGTTTAGATTTGGAAGGGTTTGCAGATGCCATTTTTTTCACAGATAGTGATAGTAAGTCCTATACTGGTTATCTTTTCAAGCTTGCTAATGCTGCCATATCATGGGAAGCTCGTAAGCAGAGCTCAGTTGCTACCTCATCGACAGAGGCTGAGTATGTAGCTTTGTCAGAGGCTGCGAGGGAAGCAGTTTATCTTAAGAATCTGATGTTTGATTTGATTGGTTCTAATCAAGGTCCAATAAAAATTGAATTTGTTAAAGGTGAATGTGATTTGCATTGTGTGTTGATGGATTGTAATCAAGAAATTTATTTGTATAATGACAGTCAAAATGCACAGAAAATTGCAAAAAAATCCTGTTTTTCATATGCGCACTAAACACATCAACACCAAACATCATTTCATTAGGGAAAAGGTTCAAGAAAGAATCATTTCATTGCACTATTTGTCCACACAAGAAATTATTGCAGATATTCTCACCAAACCTTTACCTAAACCAAACCATGTGTATTGTACCCAAGGAATGGGATTGAACTGTTAATTAGTATTTTAAGTATACATTGTGTTCAAAAAATGTTTTCAGGAATTGTATTATGTTGATGTAGGGTACTCTATGATTGAAGTCTGGTTGATAAATATCTATTACATTCTAGATCAGCTATTGGTTTAAGTGGGTGTATTAGAAATATGTAACCCAACAGCTGATCTATGGTTTAAATACAGCGCCAGGAAGCGCAACGCCATTGGTGGCGGTTCTAGTTACGAGAATGTTCTCGTTGATTCTTTTGTCTGTTTTTGTATATATACGCCTGTATGTAACCTTGTCGTTCAGTTTCGTATTAAACATGTATACTGAAAATACGTCTAGACGTCTTTCTCCTGCCATTTACTCCTACAGTAATCGGGCTAGGCTATCGCGTTTTTAAATTAGTTCCCATTTCAGGGTTTTTCAGTTTTTAGTTTTATAGTTGTAAAACAGTAAGGAGAGTATATTTTGTATAGGTTTTAAGTTGTATTATGATTAATGTCGAGCTGAGAAGTGAATTTGGTTTGGCTTAAAGTGTCGTTTTTTGGTCTGATCCGTTTCCTTATATTATAAAGTTTATTGTGCTGCTAGCGTGATTAATAAGAGCTGTAGAATTTGATGTAGAGTGCTGGGATTACTTAGGGGAAGTGTTGGTGAGAGGGAGAGAAGTGAGGGGGTGGGTTTAAACTGCGCGTTATTTCATGGAAACAGGAACTCATTTCCAAGCACCGATTACGATATGTCGACTCTAGGCCTGTATAGTGAGCTACGTTTATAGGTACATAATTTGAAGAATGCATAATTTCGTGGCATATACCAGTAGGTATATATAAAATTTACAAGAATGTTTCCAGAAATTGTTTTTCACTCGTTACTCTGTTACTGATCGCTAATTGTGTGTACTCAGCACTTAAGTTGATATTTGTCAGCCGTTATTATACATTCATTTATATTGCTATTCCGGAGATTTACTGCCCTCGGAATGACGTATCAGTGATCCCAATGCCATTATGTTATGAATGAACATAATTCTATATTTTTATTTGTTCCAAAGCATCATTAATTACGATTTAAAATTGACTAGATTATCATTGCTTCCCCATAAGGAGAGCTCGAGAATGGGTACGCCAACATGGCGGATCGCGTGCTCAACCTGGCGTACTTTCTCGTGCAGCGGAGAGCTTCTATCAGCGATCCATGTATAGAGATCAGTGTATTACCCCGATAGAATTTATAAATGACGTCTCGGAATATTTTATCGAAAATAACGTCCCAGAGGAAAGAAAATTAGGATGGTGGAGCGTTATCTTACCTCAAACTCGCTTCAGTGGCATCGAGCTTTCCGATGGAAATTTCGGTCTTTTGAGGACTTCGCAGATGCCCTCATAAGACGATTTTGGTCCCTCGACGAGCAACAAAATTTAAGGGCAGAGGCATATTCGCGAAAGGATGCTAGTTCGCATCCCACACGTTACGCTAGCTACTTTACCACCCGATTGGCCCGTCTTCAATATTTATATCCACCACTCTCCGACTTAGAATTGATACAAACAATATCGCAACAGTTACCAGCGGATGTCAGGAGGTATATTATATCATCCGGAGTATCCAATTTACAGGCAATGAATGAGCTACTCCGTAAATTAGATTATACATTAAATACCTCGAATTCAAGCTTCAACTTCAAAATATCATAGCCAATCACAATCCTTTAACAACCATAGTAAAAGATATCCTGCCATAAATTCAGATCACCATAGATGACGCAGTCTGCAAAACAAAGGAAATCACCCAAACTAATGGAGTGTTGCAAGGTGACCCCCTCAGTCCCATGCTGTTCAATATTGCCCCAGCCGATGTAACAACAGCAATCCGAGAAAAATCGAAAGATGCAGTGATCTACATATAGGATCACCAAATATGGAAGAACTCCAACACGCCTTCTCAGCGCTGGTATAATGGGCAGGAAATAACAGTCTGAAAATAAACTGGACAAAAACTCAACAGATGGTCTTTCGGAAAGGTGGGCGTGCAGCAGCAGACGACAAATTGCAATATTAAATGGACAAAGTGGAAATAGTGAATGCAGTTAAATACCTTGGGATCACCTTACAGACTACCGGAACATTCAGATGACACATCCAAGACAGAGCAGTGGCTTGCATGAAAGCCATGACCAACATTAATAATCTCCAACAGCTATCTTTAAAAACAGCTATGCATCTATTTGACGCAAAGATCCTACCAACTCTCACTTACGTGATCCACTTGATATGGGACTGTTAAAACATGTGATAGGTTGGCAAGGGTTATAACTAAATATTTTTCTGTTATGTTGGTACTTATTATGTTTTTTTTGTTCTTAAGAAAAATAAAAGAGTAGTACACTGCTCTGCCTTGAAAGTGAAAATGGTGAGTGAATCACTGAGTGAAGTGAAACGTAAACTGCTATAAACTAAAGAAACAGACTGAAGCAGTTTAACAAAATATGAAATCCAGAACAGGTTATGGGCTCAGATGCGCCAAATGAAATGGGTAACCTGTGAAACAAGATAAATAATCAAGAACTGTGCAGCGTGTTGAAGAAAGAGAGAAAAAACGACAATGGTATCGGAAGATAGTGAACTACACAACATACAGAAACTATGCAGCCCTGACACATTTCAACTGTGGGATTTTGAAATGCAAACCCCATTTAAAGCCAAGCAAGTATGGGATGTTGTTAATGGACAAGAACCTCTCACTGAAAAACCACAAGATGCAGCTCAAAGAAGAAAGGCATGGTTGGCCAACGATGCTAAAGCTCAGTATTACATTCTGAGAACAATTGACGAGGTGGTGAAAAGTCATATTCTGACATGTACTACTTCCAAAGAAATGTATGAAGTACTCAGAGGTGTATTCAGAAGAGGTACCAGTCAACAGAAACAACAGCTGCTCATGGACTTCCATGGTTTCAAGTTTTATAAAGCTAAAGGAATGATGATAAACATCAGCCATCTAAGAAATATTGTCTTCAAATTACAACAATTCAAACAAGAAATATCTGAAGAGATGGTTATGGCAAAAATCCTTTTCTCACTGCCTGAGCAATATCACTATTTCTCAAGTGCATAGGAATCTACACCTACTTCAGATAGATCCTTTGAAAATCTTGTGGCTATACTTTATGTTGAAGAAGACTAAAGTTGGCAAGTAGGCCTAAGTCACAAGAGACAAGTGTTGTTTTTGGTGCACAAAATAAATACAGGGGGTCAAAAGGGTCTCAAGTGAAGCGTTATAAATGTGGGGGAGAATGGCATATTAAACCAAGATGTCCAAAGAAGAAATATTGCAAGATCAGTAAAAGTGACACTCACAATGAAGAAGAATGCTTCAAGGGAAAAAACCAATGTGTTTGACAGTAACAAATGCATTTACTGTAAAAAATCTAATCATGTGTCAGACAACTGCTGGTTCAAAGACGACCATGAAAAGAAGAAAGACAAAGTACGGTATCCTTCTTTGCAGAATCTGAACAGTATGGTGAAGTGCTATTCTGTGAAAAACTAAATTAAAATATGTTTGTGGTACACAGTGGTTCTACATCTAAACTGCAGTCAAAGGGAAAGGTCATGTTTTTCCTGTGCTCGCAGGTGTGTTGAAATGGGTTATTCCCTGGAGGCTTATCGTGCGAGGATCGGACTGTGGTATGCGAAGGTTAGTCGGGATCTGCGGTGTTTGTGTGTGCATACGGAGCCTTTTAACTTGTGATTTATAGCCCTAGTGATAGATGCGTTGTTAGTTATTGGTGGAGTGGAAGTGAATCCTGGCCCTGCTACTTCAAATGTGAATCAGTTTAATGATCCAGTGGCAGTTTTAAAGTGTTCTACGTGCAGTAAAACATTGAAGAACGGTATTGAGTGTGGACCATGTGAGAAATGGTTACACTTTGGCTGTATTAAGGTCAAGAAGGAGGATTGTGATGTCGGGAATTTGTTTTGTAAAGTATGTAATACGCCGGACTGTTTGAGGGTGCAAATCGAAGCAAGGGATCAAATAATACAGGAACTTAGAACAAAGCTTCGTGAGTCAGAAGAAACGGTGAAGGATGTGACTGAACGGCTTTCTACTGGGATCAGTGTGGAAGAGAGCGAGCAGGAGCAAACTGGCAACAATGGCGTACTCATAATGGGTGTTTCGATGATTAAGTGGAGCGGGGATATATCGAGGAAAACAGGCAGGAAAGTGATGTGCTATCCCAGAATAAAAATTGACCAACTCGCCCATCAAGTT
Organism: Meconema thalassinum; assembly: GCA_946902985.2. Lineage (NCBI taxonomy): Eukaryota > Metazoa > Arthropoda > Insecta > Orthoptera > Tettigoniidae > Meconema > Meconema thalassinum. Next base: position 432,247,538 of record OX336389.2, read on the forward strand.
GTGGAAGTGCCAATTGAAGATTTCGACACAGTTAAAGTATTGCTTCTCCATGTTGGGACTAATGGCTTAAAGAAGAGAGCTACAGCTGATTATATTATGGGCCAGCTTTACGAGTTAGGTACGAAAGCCAGAAATAAGTTTAGGAACACGAAAATTGTGTTGAGTGGCATTGTGCAGCGGGGTTATGTCCCACTATGGCAAGCTAAGACCTTTAATGCTAGCATGGACTGGGTGTGCGCACAACTGGGAGTAGTTTATGTGGACGCTGACTGCTGGATCGGGGACCGTGACTTCGCTCGAGATGGGCTACATTTGAATCAACGAGGCGCCTACAACCTGGGAAACCTGCACGAGAGAGTCATTGAATCCTGCCAGCATTCGTGCGGAGGAGTTGGACCGGAGGAAGGCTGCCGTCACGAGCGGGAGAAGCAATTGCAGAAACGTCGAAATGGAGGTAAGACTCTAAGATTGCTGCAGGTTAATTGTCAGAGTATAGGAATAAAAGAATAGAGTTTTGGAATCTAGTAGAGACATATTCACCGGACGTTGTCATAGCTACTGAATCATGGTTATATGAGAATGTAAATAGTAATGAAATAATTCAGGGTACCTACGTAATGTACAGAAGAGGTAAGAGAGGTGGTGGTTTATTTGTGTTCGTAGGGACATCGTAAGTTGCTTAAAATGGGCCAATTTGGATCATGAACTGTTATGTGTAGACATCTTGGATGAAGCAAAGTTAAACTCTCTTCAGGTGATAGGGGCGTATCGAGCACCGAAGGGCAACTTCTTGCTACTGGATACTCTTTATTACATCACCTGTACGGGTAAATCTATGGAAAAAAATGTTGTAATTGCCGGAGATTTAAATCTTCCAAGTGTGAACTGGTGCGGTGATTCAACTAGCTGTAGCAAATCTCAACTTGCAGCAAACAAACTAGTAAGGGAGGGGGTAGTTGATTTCCCCGCGAGAGGGAATAATAATTTAGATGTTTATTTAGTATGACCTGTGGCGCAGTATATTAGTGGTATGAAAGTTCCTGGAATTAGTGACCACTCCGGTGTTGAACTAAATATTAGACACAGTGGCACTCCAATACTCGAGTGTCACTATTTGTGTAAATATTTGATAAAAGTGGTAAAATATTATAACAGAGGCTTAAAATCTATAAAGTTACTTTCCTTAGATCAAGTGTAATACGGAATATTGATAGTATTTAGAAATTCTTGTTGATAATTTAATAAACTTAAACTAAGTTGTGGGAACGTGTATCCAAAGATTCGGTGACTTCTTCAATCACTGTTTGAACCAAGTAGAGCAGTGGTGTTTTTACGAGACTTCACCCGATTGGAAGATATACGTATTTCACATTCTTCTTTATTGGTAGGTAATTAGATTAATTCTATTAGGTAGTAATAATTAAATTAAATTTAGTGTAATTTGGTGTAAACATCTAGGCTAACTTAGATCTCTAGTATGACGACAGTAAACAGTGTTAGTGTCTCGTCAGGTTGTGTAACTGTAACAGATTTATGCTCGTCGTGCAAAATAAAAGTAAAAAATGCAAATAAAATCATCACAAGATCTCAGGTAAAATTGAATGAGGAGAAAAGTGAAACCGATTGTCGTAATGTAGGCCTACCGCTACCGTCATGCGAATGTCATAACCTGAGAAACGAACTGTCCTCAAAAGACGAAATTATAAAGCTGCTAAAGGAAGATATTGCTAAGTTAATGGAAGAGTTGAATAAATTAAAAGGTAACAGAGAGGAAAGCAAGGAAACTTGGTCGACAGTGATTGCTGGTAAGGTAAGATTGAATAAGCCCAGGCCTATAAATGGAGTACATGTAACTGAAATTCCCGTCTCAAATTCATTTGGAGTGCTTGTCGAAGAAAATGATGACTTTCCTCAAGAAGAAAAGAAGAAAGTGATAAAGAGAAAATCCAGGAAGATGCGGATATTTGCGGATAGCCACGGGCGAGATGTAGCAGCAAGCGTATTGGAGAGAAGCCGAGAAATGGAGGTCACTTCGACAGTGAAGCCAGGAGCTCAAATTACAGAAGTCACGAACGGGATGATAGGAGAGTGTGCGTCCCTTACTGCAAAGGACTACGCAGTGATCATCGCTGGAGCAAACGACGTCTATAGAAATGAGAGTAAAAAGGTAATCAAAGATTTAAAGGGTACATTGCCATCCATGCAAAAAACAAATGTCATTATTGTAAACATTCCGCAGAGATACGATTTAATTCCCAAATCATGTGTAAATGTAGAAATAGAGGCTACAAATGGAAAAATTCATAAAATTTGTAAGAGTTTTCCAAATGTCCAAATTGTAGATGTAAGTAAATTAGACAGGAAGTTCCACACTCGGCATGGCCTACACTTAAATAGATTAGGAAAAGAGTATCTTAGTGATGAAATCTGCAAAATTGTAAATTCAAATGGTAAGAATAATTCAACAGTAATATCATTAGAGTGGAAGCAGGGAATCTGGTAGAAGAAGCCAAACGTGAGGTTTGGCATTCACATATTTTGAAGTCAAATTTAACGGAGTGCATCAATGGTATTTCGGATTTGTCTAGCAACAATAATAATAATAATAATGTAAATAAATCACCAGCACAAGCTTGCAAAAGTAACAAATTTAAAATTTACCACCAGAATGTCCAGTCTCTTTATAATAAAATTGATTACATAAATCTAATGCTTAAAAATGAACTTAAAGACATCTCAGCACTATGTATTTCAGAACATTGGCTGAAAGAGGAACAACTTGAATTAATTCAATTCCCAGGGTTTATACAAGCTAGTAAATACTCTAGATCTAATATTAGCCATGGTGGTACTTGCATCTTCTTAAGAAATAATTTAGATCATGAACAGATAACAGCTTATGATTATCTAATTATGGAACAGGATTTTGAATTCTCTGCCGTAAAAATTCAGCAGTTTAAGTTAATAATTGTATGCGTATACCGTTCTCCGTCAGGAAAGTTTCCTCTATTTATAGATAAATTAGAATTGTTACTCAATAACATGAGCAAAGTAAATTTCGATATAATAATTTGTGGGGATGTAAATGTGGATTTCTTAAAACTTGATAGAAATTGTGAATTATTAACACAGTTACTAATTTCCTATGGACTGAAACCTACAGTAAATACACCAACAAGAATAACAAAATTTAGTAAAACCACTCCTGATCAAATTTTTATAAATACAGATAAATATCACCATTCAATAGAAGTCTATTGTCCGGGTTTTAGTGACCACCATGGACAAATACTGAGTTTTGAAGTACCCGAAGTAATCAATAATAATGATAATGGAGTAAAATCAAAGTGCAGGTCATTCACTGAATCAAATGTTACATATTTCAATGACTTATTAAATAAGGAAACATGGTCAGAAATTTATGAACTAGAAAATGTAAATGATAAATTTAATGCATTTAACAGTACCCTAAAACACTATTTTGAAATAGCATTCCCCTTTAAACGAAGAACTGTTCAAAATAACAAAACTAGCAATTGGATAACAACAGGGATTATAAATTCATGTCAAAGAAAGAAATTTCTACACAAATTATATAAACAATACCACACAACACCTGAATTCAATTTATACTACAAAAAATACACTAGCATATTAAATAAGGTAATAAGACTAGCAAAGAAAATGCATAATGATAATTTTATTTCCCAATCATCTAATAAAAACAGGGCTATGTGGTCCGTGACAAAGAAAGAAACTGGAAAATCTGCTAAAATACAAAGGAACATTACACTGACCAGAAATAATAAAGTGATTAATAATCCAGAGGAAATAGCAAACACTTTTAATGACTATTTTCTGGAAATTCCACAAAAATTAATAAATAAATCACAGGTAAATACACTAAATTCTAATAATAAAATAAATATATGCAGTGATTCTTTATTTATAAATCATGTCACAAGTGAAGAGGTACGAATAGTTATAAAAGAGCTAAAGAATAAATTCTGTGCTGGCATTGATGGCATCCCTGATGCAATTTTAAAGAAATGTGCAGAAAATATAATAAATCCACTTACGCACTTAATAAACAGTTCAATTCTCTCAGGAACTTACCCGGATATTTTGAAGTTATCAAAAGTAATTCCAGTGCACAAAAACGGTTCAAAAGATGAATTAGATAACTATCGTCCTATTACCTTACCAACTGGTATTGAAAAAATTGTGGAAAAAATTATGTATAAGAGACTGATAAGTTTCATAGAAAAAAATAAAATATTATCAAACTCACAACATGGATTTAGAACGGAAAAATCTACACAGACAGCAATTTACGAATGTAGTAATAGTATACTGAAATTAATTGACAATAAGGAACATGTAACTGGCCTATTCTTGGATTTATCGAAAGCATTTGATGTTGTTGACCATAAAATCCTCCTTACCAAACTAAATCAATATGGTGTTAGAGGTCTAGCTAATAAATGGATAGAGTCTTACTTAACAAGGCGTAAACAAATAGTAAGCTTGAGACACAAGGATGATGGAACCAAATTACTTAATGAAACATTGTCCAATGAGGGAATTATTGAATTTGGAGTACCCCAGGGATCGTTTTTGGGCCCACTACTCTTTCTTCTATATATATCAATGATATAACACAGAACGTTCATTCACATAAGGAAATTTTGTTTGCGGACGATACAACACTCGTAATAAAAGGTGAAACTAAACAGGTCATACAGCAGTCTGCTGACTCCGTTACAGGAGAGTTAACCAAATGGTCACAAGATAATCGCCTCATAATAAACTATAAAAAGACAGTATGTCTAAATTTCCACACTATACAGAATAGGAATCCTGCGATGCCCAATATAACATTAAATGGTCATCAAATAGAAAATAAATCAGAAACAAAGTTTTTAGGACTATGGATACAACAAGACTTGAAATGGAATAAACATATACAATATCTGAATACTAAACTGAACTCGATGTGCTTTGCGTTACGTATTTTGAAAACCTGCACTAGCATGCACACATTAAGAAATACTTATTTTGCTTATTTCCATTCATACTTAAGATATGGGATCATATTTTGGGGTATGTCGCCAGATGTACTAAGCACGTTTAGGATACAAAAGAGGGCGATTAGAATTATGGCAAATGTAAACTCTAGAGAATCGTGTAGACCTCTGTTTAAAGATTTAAACATTCTCCCACTGCCCTGCATATATATCTTTGAAAGTATTATGTTTTTTAAAAAGAATTTAATGAATAAAGATGTTTTTCTTAAAACAAACAATGATGTTCATAGGCATAACACAAGACAAAATCAAAACATTCATATTTCACACACACACACACACACACACACACACACACAAGCATATATCAAAAAGGAACTTTTCACACTGGAGTTAAATTATACAATAAACTACCCCAGTATATAAAACTGGCCCCAAAAATAAAAACCTTTGATAGAATGTTGAAAGCTTATCTGCAGTGCCATTGTTTTTACTCAGTAGTTGAATATTTTAGCGTATAGGAGTGATGGAATCTATAACTATATTTTACTTTTTTAATTTAATTTTAATACCTAGCTGTATGTTGTTGTATTTATAGAATTAAGTTTTCATATTATGATAATAGAGTGAGGTGTAAATAGTTGTGCAATAAGATTGTATCTATTAAGATTTGCTATTATAATAAGTTATAAATAGTTATAATATTAGTAATATATACCTGTTAGTTATTTTATTTTATAGATGTAAATTCTGACGTGTCCTATATCAAAATTGTATTGAATGCATGTATTTGATCAAATGGAATTAATAAAAATCTATCTATCTACTTGACTCCGTCGAAGCAGTGAAAATATTTCAGTACAGCAGAGCAGATCAGAACAGATTTCAGGATTACATGAATGAGTCATTTGTGAGAAGGGCGTCGGAGGGGTGTCATATAAATATATTGTGGGAAAATTTTCTAAATGTCTTAGATCGTGCTTTTCAGAAATTCGTGCCGATTAAATTGCTGAAGCAAAACCAGGATCCGGAATATTACACAAGGGAACTCAGGGGAGTCAAAAGGAAATTAAGGGAAGCTTATAACAAACGACACGATAGTTAAGAACATATGTTAAAGTTTAAATTATTACCGAAAGAGCTAGTACTCAAAAAGAAGGCTGCTCACGATAATTACATGCAAAACTTAATTGGGGGAGGAGGTGATGGGTGGAACAAATTTTATAGTTACGTTAGAAGGCAGAAGGGAAATTCCAATGAATTGTCTATGATAATGTCCGGAGAGGTGAATTAATTACTGGGAAACAGGCATTTGCTAATGAATTATGGTATGGTAGTGTGTTTAATGAATTTAATAGCTGTGTGTTGGACCTTAACTATGATTCTGATAGCCCACCTTTCCGAATATACCAATCGTTGAGTCTAGCAAAAATTAAAAAGCTACGTAGAAATAATTCGAAAGGCCCAGACAATATTTGTGGAGATGTGTTAAAACTGGGAGGTACAGCCATTGGGCGATTCTTGGGGGGTGCCGTTTAATGTATCAATTAATAACACACAAATACCCGAAGACTGGAAAAGGGCTACAATAGTTCCCATATTCAAGGGAGCGAATAGATTGGTAATGGGAATTTATAGGCCTGTTAGCCTCACATCCATCATATGTAAACTGATGGAGCACCTTATTTCTGATTACTTTAGGGAACAGTGAGGAACATTGTCATGGCTTAATGGGAGGCAACACGGATTTGGACAAGGGTATTCATGTGAGAGCCAAATGTTATCACTCTTTCAGGATATTAATGACTCTCTTGTCAGGAGGTGCAAGTTGACGCTGTAATTATAGATTTTGCGAAGGCATTTGATGTCGTTCACATGACATACTAGTCCGTAAATTAGCGGCAACGGAGATTGATAAAAGAGTAATTTTATGGATTCTAGAGTTCTTGACTGGTCACTCGCAAAAGGTTAAAATAGGTAATATATTCTCGGAGGTAATTTTGATAACGTCAGGTGTCCCTCAGGGTAGTGTGATTGGGCCCCTGTTATTTCTGGCATTTATTAACGACCTACCAAATGGGATTCAAAGGGAATGCCGATTATTTGGAGAAGTTATCCCAATAAATTGAGGTCACTAGCTAATTGTTTTGGCCGAGGATTATTGGTCGGATTCCCTTCCTAACGCCACGTGATCCTCCATGTGAAATATTTAGCCTGCTGTCACCGGAATTCGAACCTCGACCGTCCGGGTAAAGCCACTTCGTCATCCTCCCTCTGCAAGGACTATGTCCTTATACGTGAAAGAATCTTCGTTTAACGCCTTAACACTACCTACTTGGAACTGCTTCTAGGTAAATGGCCTTCGTATCCCCTCGCCCTCCTAGTTCCTTTTGGCAATGTACGTAGTACATTTCATCTTTAGGCTACCTTCTTTCTCTCCCCATTTTTGACCAGGTCGTAACTTTTCCGAAAACAATAAACATTGACCCATTTCCAAAGGATCTTATTTATACATTGTCACATCATTAGACATGTCCAAACATGAGAAGCGCATTAATTCATAACCAATGTAATAATGCAATTAAAGAAGAGCCATTATCTCAAAGTGCAAATATCTTCTGGAAAGCGAACTTTCATCCTGAACCAATAAAATAATAAAAGTATCAACTACCTTGACACATTGTTTCCCAACCTTGGTCTGCCAGGAAGAATTTTACTTGAAAGCAAGTTCCATTCACTTAGATGTCTAAAGGTCCACCTCGTGGCGTAGTGGCTAGTATTCTGCGGCTGTTACTGCGGAGGTTGGTATATTCTCCTGAATATACAGCTCATGTTTTCACTTCCTTTTTGTTTGTAAACACCAACAGGGACTTCCTATGTATTACTGTTCTTTCATTCTGTGCATTCTCTTTTATTTCCTGAAAGTTTGTAACAGATACGATGCTTTTTCTTTGTGTAACATATTACTACAGTGCTCCGTGCAGCAAGTCACTGAAGCTTTGGATTTCAATCACCTCAAGAATTGGTTCAACACATTTCAAGTAGAGGGCATCAGTGTCGCATTCTGCATTTTCCATGAAGACTACACCGTTTTATTGGACTCTGTCTAAAAATAATATATGTATAATTAATTTTTGTCATATTGCCTACATGTTTTCTCCCTCTCTCTATTCCCCGCCGTTCCCCTCTCTGTCTTTGCTCGATTACACATTTGAAATACTCTGTCATTCTTTGTTAAGTGCTCCGCCTGGACTGATCGGCTCTCCTTCCTGGAGTAGTATATACCTCCACAATGTGGTAAAGATTCAAACCGACTCCATGTTTTAGAAACTTTTTAACGACTGGCCGTGAAATCCAACATTACAACAATGATAAGATAAGTAACTGATTCAGTGATTTTGCAATCATATTTTATGTGGCCTAAATGAATCGTAATCTGAATGATTTTAATAAACATTTTCTGCAAAACGTGAACTTTTACATACTGGTGCAATCTACCAACGGCCTCCAACGAGGGATGGTACACTGCTTTGCTAAAGCTTAATTAAGCCCGCCATTGAATAGTCATGAAAACTTTCGAGAACTACCTGAGTCAAAAAGGGGATGCTTTTCCTTCCAACGTGGGAATTATGCTAACCTTGTAGCACTTTGAAAATCAAGATTTTCTTCTTCGAGGAATATCCTACTGATTCTTGAAATTGTACCAAGTCATTCTCAAATTTCATCGAGGGAGTTTTCTCTTCCTGCCCCATTTTATGATACTTGCAACTCGTGACATTTTGAATCAAGCAATAGACTCTGTATTGTGCAATATCAGACTGGCAAACAACTCAAAAACTAAATAACTTTAAACTACTGCTAATTTCCAATTCAGAACAAACTATAAACCTCATTAGTGACTTATTCGTGTGCTTCCAAATATTGGTTTTATTGCAAACCATATGTGCTTGGTACCCAATCCGCGACAGAACAAACTTATCAACAGACTCTAAACATACCCCATTTTTCCTTTCCATTTCCCAATTACTAACATTTAAATTTAAGTAAATATTCTCTGTACATTTTTTTGTTAACTGGAGGCTTCAATGTAGGTGACCTCCCCCTTTTTTGAATTTATCAAAACGTAAATACTGTATAATTATAATTTGTGCTTATAAATCCACATTTTAATCTGCGTTCTCATTTTACTGCTGCGCCCAGGAATTCAGAATTTGTAATTTCATATTTGTCAAAGTCTGTTGTCACGTTTAATTACTAAGGTACCGAGCCATGACTTTGAATTATTAAGGAATAACATGGAAAATATTTTTATTAGCCCATGATGACATTTAACCCAGGAGAATCGAATCTGTAAAGTGGCAGAAAACTGGTTAGTTGGCAAGTTACAAGCAGAGACGTGGCGCAGTCACGCGTTCTATGAAACAAAGTTGGTGCATGCCAAGGTCACCAGACCCATAGCAACACTAATTTACCGCGTATTTCAGATTCATTGTTATAAATTATGTCATTGGATAGGAGTTCATAGCCAAAGAGGAGAGCTCTAGTAGAGATCATTATTATTGAAAGCCTCGTACTCAAATGGAAATAATTACTTTTAGGCCATAAAGAAGAGATTTAATCCATTAGAATTGTGAAGAAAATGAGAAGAGGGATATAACAATATTTTCAATGTCATTGGAGGACCTGAATTGACAGAAATAAGCTTTCAAAGGAACAGAAGCAAAGTTCGAGCGCGAATGTAATATGGCGCGAAGGTGAGTCAATGAGAGAAGTGGGGAGCAAGTAAGTGGGGTCTTTTCGTATTATGAACTTGAGGAGAGTAGACGTAGTTCGACCGTCAATTTGTAGGCTAAGTGAGCCCGACAATCAGCGGAGTGTCTTGACCGCTATCGAGGCCGCCTTAGTAAGGAGAAGCTAGACTTTGCCCGGTGAACAATCCAGTGCGAGTTAAGCTCAGCATAGTGAACCCGCTAAGCACAGGTTCATGTGATATTTTTCATTGCAACATATTTTTGATGTATCATCTTAGAACGCACTCACCGACCAGCCATGCTGTCGCCACATGCGAACATTCTTTGGAGTTATAAATGGTTGATCTTTTGGCTATGGAGAAAACCATTATAATATAATCTGAGTCTTTATTATAACACTTAACTTTTTACGAAGCTCAGATATTTCCATGTTGTAAATCTGTATCATCGAAACATTCTTCAGAATGTTATTTCTACTTTTGGTAAGGTATTAACGTCGCAGATACGCGAACCGGAACCCATCATTCGCTGCACGACTAGTGTATTTGTAAGCTCTAGCAGCGCAGGACTGAACTCTTGGCACATGTGTATGGTTGTCCATCCAAATTCGATGTGTACTTGAAGCCCGTCTTAAAGACGAGGAAATAGTCCGCCTGGAAGGCGAGGACCGTAATCTTTGTGCATCTCACACTATTTTGCAACGAACAGTATATTATTCAAGTGTATATTAAAGCCGGAGAAGGCTTGTGCTACGATATTAGCGAAATTATTGAAAAGTGATTAAAATTGTGCATCGTGGAACACCACATTTTCAACCACGTGTTGTGGGAAATTCATCTTCGTCAAGTGACGATAAAATATGTTAATTACTGTGATTCTATAATCAACCAAGTGAATTATTTTAACACTCACTGCTACGAATATTGCTGTAATCGCAAGAGCGATTCATTTCTGTAACGTACAACTTCGATGCCACGTGATTTGTGGACCATTAGAATCTCTGATTGTGAAGCAGATAAAGTGCATGGTCAATTTTTCAATCATCTGCGGCGTGTAGACACAGCGAGATTGCTACCATATTAAAGCTAGCTTCAGTGAAACTGTGCTACGCCCATTTTCTGAAATTTCCAGTGGTTATTTTCTACTCAAACATGTCATACTTTTATAACCACGTGTACGACGATTTCCATTACACATCATCTGTGGAGATGAGCAGATAAATCTCATGATGTGAGGGAGAGTTCCGCAGAACTTCAGCAAATGACGGAAGAACCATGACTACAGCACCAGCTAAGCCAAGGAACATGACGACCGACACAATGGAGAGGAATCTGGTCATATCACGACGACAACGCCGAGGACGAGTTAGGGCCATGGTAAAGGATAGAGCCCATGTGGAGGCCCAGATTGGACAACCCTTGTCCGGAGACCAAAGCCTAATTATATCCCTCAAGTCGTTGGAACGACTGAGATGTAGACATCCTTTCTTGTGAGTCCGATTAATCTATTCCTTGTGAGGTTCTTTTGTGGTGTAGTTTATTGTAGGTAATAGTAGTTAATTGTAGAAGCAACTGAACTTCTTGACAAGCCATAGGTAGGGTTTTGTAATGTTAGAACTAATCTTTGTTGTTCACTTTCAGTGATTAGTTAGTCACCTTTGTGATTGAATCCTTTCGATCACGGTGCATTCTGATGGTCATCGCTAAGATGTTAGTTCTATCCCTGCTAAGCGTGACTGTAGTCTTTGTTACTACGTTTTGTTCAACCCTAGGTGGGTGATTTTGTGGGTAGTTGTTTTGGCATGACGACTAGACGTCATGGCCAGTGTTATTTCATAACACCCCTTTTTAAGTATATGTTTGTCACGCCACTGATTTAGTTAGAACAGTTCGTATCGTTAGGTAGTCAACTGAAACTACCAGTTTTGTAAATTAATGTCATATTTCATTTTGATGTGCTATGAAGCCATCCTCTTCAAGGACAGAACACATTCAGGCAGTTATATTTGTATGCAATCTGGCATCGAACCCTGTAATTACTAGCGTATCATTGGCAAACTTAGCAATTGTAAGATTTGCGCCTTTATAATGCTTATTTTGTGTCAGGTGTTTCGACACACAGATATTATTTGGTTATTGTAAGACAAGGCAGTTATGAAGTGACATATCTGCAGATTTCAAAGAAGTTCAGAATAAGTGGTATTTCTGTATTTTACTTTTCTTTGACTTATTGAACATGCCACGTCTTTGTGTATAGTTTTGAGGCGTGATTTTAAGCTTATGCTTATTCTATTTGTGTATTATATTTGGGACCAGATAACAAGGCCAGTTTTCTGATAGACGTTTTACGAGAAAGCTGCCTGCCTTCAGTGTTGTTTCATTTCAAACCGTCCAAGTAGATGACTGTGAGTAGCGAGCCTAACTCAAGTCATGGACAGGAGGTAACAGTTCCTAGCATGCAACGAACGAGAGCAACACTCATTCAGCGAGACACATGTATCAGACTCTTTGACAATGCTTATAGCATTATTTACCGTTAGATGTTGTGTTTCATAAGTAGGTCAATGTCCAGGCCACCATTTTGTAGAAATCATATGTTTTGCTACATTGATCTGATTGGCAAATGCCATATGCCTGCATCGCTATTGAAGCGACTATCTTTCAACTCTATTTGAGAGTGATTACACTTTATGTCAAGGTTTATTTGTTGAGATTAATAGGCTATAAGAGGCGCCTGTGTTAGAGGCTATTCACATATGTCCAGACTTTGTTTCTGTGGACTAGGTATTTTAAGGGAGGTGACTGAGGTGCATTCCAGGCCTGCCCAATGGTAAATTATGTGAGCCGAGCGCCACTAATAACCTGTGTTATTGTTATGTCCGAGCGTGGAGAGCTCGATGATGGTATTTTATAGCAGAGATTGATCTCGCATGAGACTGCTACTGCTGATCCCAAGGTATTCAGGATCGTCGTCCTATTCGCCATAAACCAACGATAATTTAAACCGACATTCTAATAATCAAGCGCATAATTATTATAAACTGATGATAACTAATTGTTTATTGCATTTAACCTTGATTTACTTGCATTTTGGACCTGCTGGCCGACACCTGCTTTTGTGCACGCTTCTTTATGGAAGTAATCTAGGACAGATGACACTAATTTTTATCGACGGAGTGCTTGCTTAACCTATAGTTAGTAGCTGGTGGAGCCCGAGCCTCATGCGACGTTAGACGTAGTTTTCACTACGCATTCGCCACCGTAAATGACATGCACTTAGATGACACTGGTTTACAAAGACTAGCCCAGGGCGAAGGCGGGAATAATATTGATTGTGGTCTTGTTGTTATTTCTTGTACTGTATATAATCCCCATGTTTACCTTGCTTAGATTGTAAGAGGGTATTTAATGTTTTTTTTTGACGGCTTGTCATGTGGATTTGTATTAAATGTTTTGCTTTACGGACGTCATCGCCGTAAATTTTGTATTAATTGTTAGGAATTAGCTAGATTATTTAACACTAAATGTAAACAAGGAAATGGTATCATCCTGACTTAGATTTGTTATTGCTACCCTGTTAAATGTAAATTCCGTTATTAGCTTATCTTTGTAACTTGACTTAGGGTTTATTGCCGTACCATTTTCCTAGCGTTGCTGTTGTTGCTTAACTTTGTAAAATAGATCTTTCGCGACGGTTTATCGTAGTTTCCAGGTAGGGTCCTGATCTTTATTTTTGTTTATTTATTAGCTTGCGGATTAGCCGATAGAAACCCTCCAAACTAGGCTAGGTGCCTGCATGTTTTGAATAAATATTTCTACGAGTTTTACTTAAGCCTGGAAGTTTATTTCTCAGTCTAGCATTAGGAGGTGTATTTTCTTAGGCTGTCTATGACCTTCTTAGCAACCATGTTACCACGGATCCCTTGGATCATGGAATCTCGTGCCGCTATGGCCTATAAGAAATTCACCTGATCCTCATGGCACATGGGTCCGGCAGGTGAGGTGTTTGGGATGTCATTTCGGTTGTTGGCAACCCTGATAGCTCCTCTGACGGGCACAATAGAAAAGTCGATATTGAGTATTAGGAAGTTGAATTACAGAATCATTCCATTATATTCTGAACATAAATAGTAAGACGACTATGCACTACAAGTATAGTGAGAAATTTCGGCGCAGTTTAGCAGATATAGACAAACATATTACTGCAAGAGAAAAGTGCGTATCTCAGATCAGTAGAGAACGTTTTCACTAGTCGCAAGTTAGCAGTGAGTGCTTACAAGATTACAGCTTCGAGAGAACGTGCGTCTTTAACAAATACTAAGTGATATATGAGCATTGAAGCGAACTATTATTGCAGATTATATAGAATGACTTCGAACATAAACATTATTTTGAAAACTACATTTGAACTTATAAAGTTGACTTCAGTTATGGTGTAAGTTAAGATGCGACTGGGGTATATCACGATGAAGATTTGAGATGGCGACATAGAGCAACATTCAACGTAACTACAACCATGTACGACGTCATGTAACTGTGATGTCGAATACATTATGCACTCATACACCTTGTACATTAATGTATTCACAAATACTTCGACTACGAGAATAAGAGCAATGTACTGCAATCATAGAAGATCTACATGAACATTTCATCGATTATAACGATTCGATCTTTAGTTTTCGAACTATATTTCACCAATGGAGATCAATCATCAGTATAGCTGAAACATGGCATGGTTTATCGTAACGAGATAACTTCAGGGGAATCATCATTCAAGAATGAAGCCGCTAGGGTCGATCACAGCGAAACGCTTGAAGCTTGGAATCCAGAACGGGAGGAAGGTCGGCAGTTCGTATCCCAGGGTACATGTGAAATTATTCCGGGAGGGAATACTCCCTTTCCCGAGGACGCTGATTCAACATCGAAGGCAGACTTGCCATCATTCTTCAATAGATCTTCCAACATTAGGGTATTTCGTAAATACCTATCTTTAACTTAGAGAACGTCTTTACAAGGTAGACGTAAACCATTTATGTATGTAGTGAAGTATTTTGGTGACATTTCAGAGCAACATTTCTCCTTGTATTTAATATATTTCATTCGACGTTTATGATTTGAACTTCAATATCATATGAGATGATAGTCCTTATTCATCTGTACATGAGATTTCAACGTTGTATTTTCAGAACTTGATTGATATTTGATTAATATTTGGAATTTATTTAATGATTCTAAATAATTTAAGACTTTCTTAAATTATTCTTCGACGTCAAGATTTTTGATTTAACAGAATTTCAGAGAGTTTGGGAGTCTTTCATACCCAATTAGAGTCACTTTTGGAATAACTGACTTGGGTATTTTATCTGTAAGAAGCAATATTAGTAGGGAAGAAGAATTGCGTGTGATATTATAATAGAACAATAGCTCCGACGATCTAGGAAGAATTATTCGTCAGATATAGGCAACGAACATTGATATTAGCAATGATATTCCTATTAGGAATATATTTCATGATTATGACCACCATTTACTAGAATGAAAGCATTGAACTTTCGTAAATGTAACTAATAGAGAATGAGGTCTTTTCAGAAGACAGTAATTTCAATTGACTTAGGGAATATTATAGGGAAATCCTAATTCCAGTCAACATTGATCTTAATTCGATACTTCTATAACAATTGTTGTTATATAACACAGATTGTAACGTTATGTATTGTGTGAACGTAACTTTACAACAGTGTTTGAAGGATATCAGTTTGGAGAGACACTATAGTATATTTATTACATGTTTTAGGAACCAGAGGTTTATATGTCATTGTATCTTTACTTTGTAAACCTTCGTAGGTCTTTCCGTTAATAACTTCATTTGTCAAAAGAATATTAAGACTACAGAATATCAGTAGATATTGTATAAACAATGTAACACAGTTATTAAGACAACATTTGTGGAATAGGAGGGTTCATGTAATGCAATTATAATGTGAGGTTGAAAGAGACCATTGATACTCGAATGTATGAGTTTGTGAAGGTAATACGATTAAGTGGATGCCGTATTTAACGTTATGAGAACGTAATTTTGTACAGGATTCTCAGTGAGGGGAATTTACTGGAGCAATACGAAGATGAATACCGTATTAGCTGATTATTGCATTTATTACTGTTGTGTTGTATATTAAACATTTTTATGTGTGTATTTGAGTTTATGAATACTCAAAGGAGTGAGTAAATCTCCGACATTGAAGGGTTAGACAGCAGTGTTGAAAGACTGGAACAGTATTGCGAAATGATAATATAACCTTTGATCTATAAACTTTTATTAATCATTTATTATAAACCCGAAGTCGTAATAATCATATGCCTGAACTTGGTCATCGTAGACTTATTTGAGACTTTAACCAGAGATTGACCAAAGGCATAGTATCTTAGCTAGATCTAATCTTGAAACAGAGATAGCATCTCGTAGGAGATGAAGAAAACTGAGAGAGTTTTAAACAAAAGCAGAGGAGGCACTAATACTATTGGATGTAGTATATTTAACCAGTAATATTATTAAATATTAATAATCTTGAGCATTGTAATTGTTATAAACAATTAGACTTCGAGAATGTTTATTGTAAATATTTTAAATCTTTTGAGTTGATAATTATTTAATTAGTCAATTAGTATATTTATTTGTGAGTGTATTTCAATGTTTTGTAGACAGCAGAGAATGCCAGTGAAGGCGTGTATACAGTTTTGTCTGAATGGAGAGCGAGAATGTGCAACTTTCCATCAGTATAGAATAACGTGGAGTGTTGCGTGTATTAAAGCAGTTTTAAACATTTCATTTGTGTTTTTTGAAAGGATTCTCCACTTTCGAGAATGTTAAAAAGCCGTCCGACCGCAGTGTGCCATATGCAGGTGTGGAGAGAGAGAGCCCTCTTAGCGAGGATATTATATAACAGGCGCAGGTGGTCAAGGTTGAATGAACCAGCCAGAGAATTGTAAACAGTAGCTTGTTATTGAGACTCGTAAATCTCAGCTGCTTGGTTGAAAGCAGGGAGAAGAGTAGTTTTATAATTTGAGTGTTTGGGAGTTCGACACTTCATAGAACCGTATATATAACACAGTGTATTTGTTGTAAAGTCGTGTGGACTTGAGCGTGTGTGTTTGAGAGGAAGGAGTTTGATCCTTGTTTTGTTTATTGTTAGAATATATTATATTGTTATTTTGTTTATAGGATTTGTATTAATAAACTTTTGTTCGTTCTTTATATATATATTCATGGAGTCGCGTGTTCTTATTTCAACTATAATGGAGATATCTAAGTTATGGTAGCCCTATTCAGGTAAGGATTCCTTCATACCTATACGCCATGAGGTTAAGGTAAGATTCTCGACTTTACGGCCCAATTTTTTTAACCATAACTAGATCAATACCGCTGTGTGTAAGTCATGAAGTGCTCGCTGGTAGGTCTTAGGGGGTTTTCTAGCCGGGGACTTTCTTTTTCCTGCGATCCTGTTGTTTTTGGGATTTCCTGCAAGAGGCTTCTCGATTTATACGGGGACAGTACTCAAGTCAGAAATTTGTTTATGTACTTCGTTCTCTAAACAAAGAAAATTGGAATATTTCTTAATAGGTCCTAGACCTTAAATCCTATACTGTTCTTAAAACAGTTTTTGTGTGGATGTAATAAATTGCTCCCATTTGTTGGAGCTGGACTCCATTCCATTGCTCAAAGAGCCTTTTATGTGTGGCATTTCCTTCCCAATTTTTCTCGTATTACTTTCTGTACTTACATAAACAATGGCAAACACGTCATGCTAATCTCGCAAATAATCCCAATCACTTGTTGTGTTCAAGGCGAAACTCCTGTTTATACTTCACATAAAGTTTATTCTAGCAATTCCTGTGAATTGTTAAATGCGAGTATAGTTCGCTCAGCAATCTTCCTACTCGAGTTGATTATTGCCTTGTCATGTCAATTTACCTATCGGATTGCAGTTTTGGCTAAGTTAGGTTTGTTAGTCTTTCCTCCGCTAAACGTCGAATCAGCACTCTGCTGGATAAAAGTTTAGCACACTTTGAACACAAAAATTGTTCTTTTCTAGTAATTTTGCTTAATTATATTTTTTCTAAATTCTTCGAGAGCTCCTCTTTCTATTTTACGTACAATCGTTCTCTTGCTTAGTCCATCCTCGGTAGGTAGTAAAGCTATTCTTTATTGGTTTCATTTTTTTTCCAGTATTTAGAATGCTTTTTGAAAGAATCCCCCGTAGCTTTGTTAAAATAATTATTTTAGTCTCTTGCTTGAAATTTCGCCAGTCGCCCTACAGTTTCCCTACACAGTACTCTATTTTGTGTCTTGAAGAGATTGTGCACTCAGTGTGACGGCTTGTTGGCTTAATTGTCTTCAATTTTCTCCTCACATTATTGCATAAAGTTATATTAGCGACATGTTTATGCCCACCGTTGGTTGTCTTTTTTGCAAGCAAGACTGTGATTTTCTTGTTAATTTCATTAATTATGCTTCGGCATTTCTTCTTGCTATAGTTAACCAATTTTCGCAACATATCTTATTAATAATTAAAGTTTAAAGACTAGTGTTTGTTTCCCATTTTAGGTTCTTTAGCCTTGCGCTTCCTAACTGTTCACGTTTCTATCAGCATTTTTATTGTTCTTTTATTAAAGAAATTGTTATTTGGATTCGTTCCCCTGTTGCCTAAGTTCTCTTTCTTTCTAGCCTTTTCCCTTTTCTTACATCATCTTCCCTCCGGTAGTGCTCAAGCCTGGGCTTGACACACCAGAGGTCCGTGTTCGATTCTCTGCTCAACCAAGAAATGTAATTCTGGTCTGAGGGTTGGGATTCACTCAACCCCCAAGAGGCAGAAATGAGAACAGGTGGTTCGATTCCCACCTCAACCATCTAGAAATGGTCCTTCGTGGTTTGCAACTTTCACTCGTACATATATTAAGGCCACAGCCGCCTTCTACCAAAATCCTGGTCACAGTACAGCCATCATAAAGACATATCTCCCAGTTTCCATACGCACCAAGTCAGGGGTAGATTTAAGGAGCGAATGTTTGATATTGCTGTTACCGGTGCACCGCTTGTGCTTTTACGTTAAACAAAATAGCAGAGGCAAGAGGAATACAGTGGAAGCGAAAACAACAACTTAAACAGGATCGCTAAGGAGCGGGGAAAGGATGTCTCTTTCGATGCGTGCTGGGCCCAAGATTCCGGATCGAAAGAAAGATACTTTCCAAAAAAGGAAACGAATGAATTGTATAAAACAAATCTAAAGCGGAATTAAATTTATCTAATTGATCGAAGAACCCAGAAGCGTGTAGGTCGTGACTGCGTTACGTACGAAGCCAAGACCGACGAAATCGAACGAGAGATGAGGGAACTTAAAAATTACAAATGAAAGAGGACGAAACCAAAGTGAACTACTTACTAATGTATTTAAAGCAAACTAAAACAGGTGCGCATAAGAGTAAGGATTAATCTAAACACAAAATGAAAGGTAAACTTGAAGAGGTATTAAAATCACTTAATAACAAACAAAATAAAATTAAAATTAAAGATGGTACCTAAGAAAGGGGTACACAAAAACAATATCAAGAGAAAAGTGTATAAATGAACTTAAGCACTAACAAAGATGAAACAAGATTAATTAAAATGTACTTACAATCAATGTGCAACTAAACCGTAAGCGCGACTCGATAACCAAAATTTAAAATACAAAAAAAAAAAAAAGATAGAGAGTATGGACGAGTCGAATAAGAGAACACCTCTACTTACGAGGATGACCTGGACTAGAATGCCCCGCGCCAAAAACAGAACTAAGACGCTCATGATGTTGTGAAATCATGGGGTAGGGGGTGAAAGTGGTGGGGATTGGAGGAGTGCGTATGTAGGAAACGGGGTGGGGGATGACACGGAGTTACGTAATATAACGAAGCCAGAGGAAGCAACACAAAATTAACACATAAAAATAAAGGAAATGAGCATTACATTAAATTAATTGGCATTACCGGGACAGGAAATGAAAGGAAAAATCAATCAGCTAAGAAATATGCTCTGTAGGAAAATATAGGCTTACATAGAGGTAGTAATGTCTAAATATAACAACATACGAAGAAACAAAGGAATTAAGGTATGGCAAATGGACGGTGACTAACACAAAGACCATCGCTCACACACTTTTCCTAAAACAGAGGGAAGGATCAACTTGGAGGCGAAATGAGACATGGCTCCGTTACTCCAATGATACCTTGACCCAAAAAAACAAACTCTGATACGACAATCAAATGAAAGATGCCTCGAAAGAGTGCACATCAATTTGTGACGTAATACAGAGCGCTAGAAAGCCTCGCAGAAAAAATAGCATATATTTCAGACCTGAGAGATTTGAGTAAAAATAAAACCGATTACATGAAAGGTAGGGATGACAAATAAACACAGAGGCTTCGCTAAACTAACGTAAACAAAGGCGAAGGGACTTGGGTTCATGGATCGAATTCACATCATCATAAGAAAGGGAAATTGTAAGTGAATCAAAGGAGACATAAAAATAAAATAAAAAAATGGATAAACTGAAATTCAAAAATGATAGCATGCCAGATAAATCAAGTGATCGAATCGTACTTACGCTTAGTTGCGTTGGGCACGGGCGAAAGCCCGACACACACGGCTGTGACCGTTTCACATGACGGTCAGAAATGGAAGGAAACCACCTTCTCTAAAGGAACGCAGTAACGCGCTCGAGAAAAATAAGTCGTAGAAACACCCCCTCTCCAGAACATAAAGGGGGCCAATGGGAGAAGCAAAGCTTAGCAACAAGTTATGCTTCAACCAATGGTAAAACTGTGTCAGTAGGGGTGAAAAGTTTCGCCATCTGGTGAAACATTTACGCAGAATTACAAAATTTGAACGCAGTAGGTGAGACAGAGAAACGTATGTCACAATAATGCGACATGAAAGAAATGATGATAATAATAATAATAATAATAATAATATGACAAAAATAATGAACCTGATAAAAACGGTTCACCGGTATACATTAAAAACATGACGAAAACAGTGGCTTTAGACAAATTGTTTCACACTTAAAAACTCTATATCAAAATGCACATTTTACGATAACCTACTATTTTGGAAAGCTGTTCGTATGAGCTGACTCGGATGACGGGGAGGAGAGATTGCCTAAGAGGTTAATGTGCTCAGCTGTAGAGTATAACAGAAGCAGCGGTAGACCTAGGAGGCGATGGTTAGATTCAGTGTTGTACGATTTCAAGGTCAGAGATGTAAAAGCAGAGGTAGCCACATTGCTACCTGCTAATAGGGGATCATGGATGCGACTAGTTCGCAAACAGATGCTTGTAGACTAGATTGGACGCTGAAAGGCAAAACAGTCTTAAATGAAAATGTATGTACATTTGGAAGAATATTACACATTTTTAAAAGTTCTCTAAAACATGGTTTTAAACCACGCGTAGGCTATGGCAGTAAATAGTTTATTTATTTATTGGTGCCTTTATTGTGGCGAAGTTAGGGCTTAACCACACACAAAGCAACTTACATGAATACACAAATATGATATACTTAACCTACCAAATTTAAATACTAGGAAAACTTAAAGAGCAGAATTAAATTAAATTAAATTGGCGACTGCGTGATATTAACTAAGCTATACAATTTAAATGACATACATTTTTAACAAAATTATACTATGGTCATTCACTCACACATTCATACACAAATTGTTCTAGTTGGCCTACGAATTCAAGAGGAAATCTTTACATGCACGTTTGAAATTTGTTAGGGATGTACAATTTCTAACGTCACGAGGATAGTTATTCCAAATTCTAGTTCCCGACACGAGGAAAGAGTTACTGAAGGCTGATGAATGATGTAGAGGACTTGCAATTATAGATCCAGATCGCGTGTGACGATCATGAAAGGAAGAAAGAAAACTAAAATTACAAGAGAGATAGTGAGGTGTACTTTTGTTGAGAAGTCGATAGATGAGGGTACATATGTGCAAGTTTCTTTGTTGTTCTACTTTTAGCCAGGAAAGTAGATCTTAAAAAGGAGACACGTGTGAGGAAATTTTCAAGGAGAAAATAAATCTAATGCAGGAATTTAAAGCTCTCTGAAGTTTCTTGTTTTGTTCTCCGGTAGCATCTACTAATACAACATCGCAGTAGTTAAATATAGGTAGTATCAAGGTTTGGACGAGGTTTATTTTCAAGTTACGGGGTAGAACGGACTGGAGAATCTTAAGTGGATGAAGTAACGAGTAAACTTTCCTGCATGTATTAGTAACGTTCCCATCCCAATTCAAAGTTTCATTTAGTGTGACTCCAGGACTTTTTACCGATTTAGAGAACGGGATAGCAACACCATTACGTTGAATTAGGAAAAGCGGACTTCCAAAACTAAAATAATTTGGAATACAAAAAATATTTGACTTAAAATGGCTAATATCACGCAGATTTTTCCCAACTCACAAAATGGACTCTGCGATGGATCATTCCTCTACCGTCACAAGAATGGTGTCTGGGAGCTGGACAAATTTTGTCAGCAGATACAACTGGGGTTGGTGACAGGCAACCGCTAACTTGGGTCTAATTAAGGAAGGGCCAGGGAAGGGATTTTGGAAGGAAGTCGGTCGGTCGTGGACCTGATCAATAGAACCGTCACGGCATTTGACTGGCGGTGAAAATAGGAAACCACGACAGTCATTTTCAGGATGGCTGAAGTGGGATTCAAAACCACACTCCCGATGCCAGCGAGGTGTCAGTTGACACCAGAGTTCGCATGAGCGTTTATCGTCAGAATGAAAGTGTTCAGCAATGTGATCCAACTGGCAGTGCGTCTTATACACTTCCGTCCGATCCACTTCCGTCCCATTTTTCAAAATCACTCCCACAAAAATATCCAGCAACCGAGCGGAAAGATGTTACACATTAAAAAAAAAAAAAACAAATGACCTATTACTCGCTAATTTGGGCCTACTTTTTGCAAAATAATCCTACCCCGGACCTCCCCCTCTTTAAGCTAAGGGTATTCCATACTCTCTAGACTCCCCGGTGAGTCCGCCTACCCCCATGATCTTGCCTCCAATCCGCCCCTGAACCAAGTACACGGGGCTATATGACCACAATGCTGCAGTGCCCCTAATTAAATCAACAACTGCAAAACAACAAATATTTAAAGTGTGAAATTCTATCTGATTTTGGCAGAAACCAATACCTTCATGTCCTTGTACAGAGTAATTTTAGTAGCCTACATCCCATAGATCTCTTTAATTTCTATTTTCTGTGGAAATTCAATGGAATAAAATCCCTTCAACAATGCTGGTATCCACTTCCGGTGTTTAACTTCATTTAAAATGTTAATATTTCATTGGGAAGTAATTCACGCCAAGACGAACTCACAGCATAACACTTCTCTGCACATAACTCAAGTGTATCAGGCGCTGTGCTGGTATGCCTCCCCTTGTGAGCAGGGTGAAAGTACTCTTTGAAATCAGCCAATCAGCACTACACCCACCGCTAGTCTTTAGTGCGAGACCCCATATGGAACATTGCTGGGATTCTCTTACCCTCCCTCGCCCCGCGTGCCAGTGTCCAGCCCTTTCAACGACCGGGATATAGTTACTCACAGCTAAAAGTGTGTACCCCAGAAAAAAAATTAGCGAGCTAAGCGGGGTTCGAGCGCCAGCTTCCATGACAACAATCGGTGGAACATAGAATGATGACAAGCTCGATTTTCCTGTCTTCACCGCCACATACAAGTCGAGAAAATATAGTTTTATCACTGGTGGTATACCGCCGGTATATGCGATGCATAGGAGAATTCGCCACTGGGCTTTGCTAAGCGTAATGACATAGCTTGATAATTGTAGACGGCGATGCATTTACTGATGATAAGAGAAAAACATAAGTGTTCTATAACCATCATAATGTTATCAAGTCTTTTTATCCTACTTATCCCGGCCATGTTGGACCAACCTCCAGCGCCCCAAGTGATGGATTGAGTTTCTAAAATTGGTTGCCGATGAGGTTCGTCGTTATGAACTTCAGTATGCATTTCGTAACTAAATAAAATAACGACAACCCACTTTTACGGAAAATTTGGTAATGTTTGGATATTTGAGCTTTTTAATACCGATCGGTTTTCATTTATTTCGTGGTAGAACAACTACCAAACTATCAACGCGCTCCCAGGGAGGTGGGGTTGAAACTAAATTTAACAAGGAAAGGGATGTGAATCTGATCTAAATCTTATAATCTTAGTAATATATACCTGTTAGTTCTTTTATTTTATGCATGTAAATTCTGACGTGTCCTATATCAAAAATGTATTGAATGCATGTATTTGATCAAATGGAATTAATAAAAATCTATCTATCTATCTATCTATCCGGTTTTCAGTTGGTGTTTCTTCTTCCATGGTCGATATCAGCAAATTAGAACTCCATGTCTGCAAGACCCTATTCTACAAGATCCTCCCTCAAACTAGTGTTTATCTCTTAGGTTGGAACCCTTTTTTTATGTTATTATCTGGAACTCTTATTACAAGTTAAAAATAACTATTTCTGGACGTCAGCTGGTCGAAATGCTAATGGCTAATGCATTCCATGGAATCGACCTGGTGTATATCGATGAATGGCAGTGGGTTGGAAAGATGTATTCTGAGATTGAGCAGCAAATCCTGATTGGAATTGTCAAAACAATAATGTGGACCACTGTTTACACATAATAATGGCTGTAAGCCCCCGAATAGATTCCGAATCGAAGAGAATATGTAAAATGAGCTTCAGTTACTTCAAGGAATCTCTTGTTAAAAGGAGTCCAAAACAAAATGGACATAGTTCTCATGTGTGCTTTAGTGAAACCTTGGGTGGTGCAAATGGCGAGTCTGAAAATTCGATGTTGAAGTATCCTAAAGATGAATCATCATTTGAATCAGATGGCGTAATGTGCGGGTGCAAAAACAGGTCAGCGAGTGACAAGCTTAAACCTGGTTTATTTAAAAGTTTAAAAATGAGGTTACAGCTTAAGGCCGGAGCAATCGGTTCTAGGCCTATTAACTGCAAAACGAAAGCAACTATTAAGGTTCTCGATTCTAATAGTGCATATCCTCTTTCACTTGGTGACGATTCCTCCAGCGAAGGGTTTTTATCAGCCAATCCTAGAAAACTAAAGCAATCAAGAGTTAGGTCAATCTGCATGCCACCACCAATTAGGTTTGTGAAAAGTGCCGATAAAGATCAAAGTAAATCGAACACCTGTTCTCATAGAGTTGAAGAAGTTGCATTTCGAACTACGAATGGAATTTTGGACGAGGACGTTCAAGGGAGTTACAATCATATTCAGTCTGTTGATGTACCAGACAGTATTGATGGAAATTCTTCTGCACAGACATTTAGAGGAGATTGTGAAGACGATCTTGCTAATTCAAGACTGACATGTATAAATAATTATGATAGTACCGATTCAGTACGTAATATTCTGTTCAATCTGGACAAAGGAGTTCTGCAGTATGAATCTTGTGACATTCTGAGACATACCTCTGATGACAGTGAATTGTCTGCAGCTAGCCCTGCAGTGCGTAGTTTAACATGTGAATTATTTAAGCTGGCAAAATATGGTTGGTATTGGGGTCCAATTTCACGTGAAGAAGCAGAGGAGAAACTCTTAAATCTGCCAGATGGAACCTTTCTAGTTAGAGACTCCTCGGCTGATCGTTACCTTCTCAGTGTGAGTTTTCGTAGCTCGGGGAAGACTTTTCATACACGCATTGAGCATAGTCATGGATTATTCAGTTTCTATTCTAACCCTGGACACGATGGTTTTGCAAGTATTATTGAACTTATTAACCATTCTATGTCATATTCCGAATCTGCTGTGTTCTGTTATTCTCGTCCCAGAGCTCCTGGTCATCCAGCATTCCCTGTGCGTTTGGCCAAGCCAGTTTCTCGTTTTACACAAGTACGATCTCTCCAGTATTTATGTCGATTTGTCATTCGCCAACATACCCGAGTGGATAACATTCAGAAGTTACCTTTACCTACTCGATTAAAGGGCTATATACAAGAAGGGCACTATTAGGTTTTAACTTCAGCCCATTTTCTTACTCTTTCCCACCGGAATGGGAGGATTTTAAATTCACTTATTGGAAAGATTGGAAATAGAATTACCCATTGTTTGTGGAGCTGTCTTACAGCCAGTTGCATGTTACCTTTGTATTTTTATCATGCAGAGAATGTAAACATAATATCAAGTGCCTGTGATTTTACTTCAAATTTGAGGAAGTAGCAAACTTTGTTCTTATGTATCCTGTTTTTGTGAAAGTGTTAAGCATGTTTTAGTGCCAGTTTGGAGATAGGCTTGAAGAAGATTTCCATGATTATAATAACCTTGTACCCTACATGACAAAGATTATCTGTGCAACAGTGTCCACTTTAAAATACAATGTTTTTATTCGACAACTACTCCACTTTACTCCTAGTTGTTTCGGCTCCTCTCAAACCTTCGTCAGTCAATAATCAACATAAACATTCACAAGGTTCAATCTAAAAACCATTACACACGACATGTTCGATTAAAATTGTACAAATTCACAGGCGTCATCAGAATAAAATAGGAATGAAATTCTTAAAGAATGGGTATAAAATCTGGCTAAAGGCCCCTTGTCACTTATAATCTACACCACAACTGAAGCCAGCTTGATTATCCACTCCAATCTTCATAGTTTCATCCCATTAGAACTAATCTTATAACAACCATGTCTCACTGATTGTGCTCCATCTGCTGTATTTTGAGTCTTATGGCATTAGCATTAGACTGTGGTGGAGCTACCATTTCTAACAGTGGAGTCTTACCTCCTGTGCAGCTGGGGCGCTCTGGCTACTTCAGATTTTCCATTTGTTACGAGTGACCAAGGGCCTCTATACCCGGATTTCATACCCATTCTTTAAGAATTTTATTGCGATGACGCCTGTGAATTTGTAAAATTTTAATTGAAGATCTCATGTGTAATGGTTTTTACATTGAACATTGTGAATTTTTATGTTGCTTATTGACTGATATGAAGACTTGAGAGGAGCCGAAACATGTATCACAACTATGAGTAAAGTGGAGTAGTAGTCGAATAACATTGTATTGTAAAGTGGTCACTGTTGCACAGATATCGTAATCAATATGTGTAAAGAATATATCATAGTTAAGGTCATAGATATACATGACCAAAGATTGTCAACTTCAATAATTCACAAGTTTCCTTGTCAAATTGATTCCAATACTTAGCAAGTCTTTGAGGGCATTGTAATAGTACAGGCCGGAAGTTTGTTTTAGACGAATGAAAAATCTTAATGGAAGCCTGGAGGCGAGTTACTACAGTACCTGTGTTGTTGTCAGCTAACCCATGAGGTCCGATGATTGACAAAGCTGTCTCACACTACTTGCTGAAGTACTGTCATTGGCAAATATAATGGCTTTCTGTTCGTAACTATGTAACGTGTACTCCCGCGTAACACAATACTTCGGCGTGGACTGTACTGTCTGCAAGGCAGTGTCGTCACGTGCTCAAGTCTGGATTCCATTACATCAAAGCGGTGGTGACAAATGTGAAGCGACAGGGCTAGAGAGTGACTGTGTATAGGCTCACCCGCAAGCTTTAAGTTCAAGGGCAATCGTCTAAAACAAACGTCCGGCTTGTACAGCAGGGTCATTAAACATGTGCGCGCCAGTAAACACGGCAATCTAAGCCGGCTGTGACTAGCGCAGATCGCGGCCGCACACATCCGGTTCAGCCGGCTGTGGCGCGAACTTTCACACTTTTACCAAATATGTTCAAAAAAAGTGTACTTACAGTGCTCATAGGCAATGCTAAAAATGTCCTCCCACTCTTGTAATGCACACCTGACATCTTCTGATTAAAGAATGTCTGTCAACTCTCTTATTATTTACGGAGCCTGTTTCCTTGAATCGTTAAGCGAACCTCCTAATTGTACTGGCATTAGGCACAGGTCTTCCTTGAAACTTGATTCGAAATTTTCATCTCGTTTCAGAACAAGATTTTCTGCTTTTCATATACGAATTATGGATATACACATGTTCGCGCACTGTGAATTGGTGTCTAGGCATGACCAACAATCACAGTAATCACAATACTCGCTAAACATGCAACACTAACATCTAAGCTTTGCAAATACACGCCCATATGAATGACAAAACACGTGTGAACTAACGATATGAGTCAGCGAAGCGTGCCACAGCCGGCTGAACCGGATGCGCGCGGCCACGATCTGCGCTAGTCACAGCCGGCTTAGCTTGCCGTGTTTACTGGCGCGCACGTGTTTAATGACCCTGTAGAATGTGTTCTAAACTATCAGAATCGGTAGTAGTGAAGGAGAAGAGAACCTACGCAAAAATTTTCTTAACTACCAAAATTAGCCATAAATACGTTATGTAATGATTCAAAATTGATCTGGAAATGATGTAGTTCACTCCTCCACTGTCTATAACCCACCTGCCGTCCCTTTTAATATCGCAACTTATATACATGGTGGCCACTACTCCTGGAAAACCTAGAAAACTCCTGGATTTTTTTTAGGTCTGGAAAATGACAAAAAATTTGAAAACTGGAAAATAGCCACTGTTAATTATAAAAATCTTGCCATCTCAAATCATACTCCCGCTGCGGTTTTGGGTGATCACTCTATCGTTAACGAAGGAAATTTCCTCAGGCTACCTGTTTCTGTGTGTGAGAACACGCGATAGTATTTTGTAAAACATATTGAATATAGACAACTTCACCGCAATACAGTTGCGGGCAGCATTCTTTTCTCTTTTTATCTTTAAAGGGGATATTTGAGTCACAGAGGCTTTTTTAAAACAACAAATCATTTGTGTTTAGGCTTGTGTATCAATAACACACTAATTTTTGTCAACATCTGTATAAGTAAACCAAACACAACTGCTTTATTTTGGTCTTGAATTAGGCAACCGATAAAGCCCGCACTCGCGCTTATTTTTAAATCTGGAAAATGAGAATTACTCCTGGAAAATCGTTGACCGATTTGAGTGGCCACCATGTATATAGTAAAATTCCATCTGTGTCGACCATTATCCGCTTGAATTATGCACAAGTACAGTGTTGCTAACCCCACGCATATGGTATTAATTGTATAGGCGGTTTTGTAAGGGTTTCGCGTAGATCAATAATTACTTGGTAGCGCGTTAACCATTCTTTAAGAATGTTTTTTGTCATACACAGTGGAAATAGTCGTGCATGAACTTTCTCTAGACCAATGGGTTTTACCTTGTGGTGATGTATTTTATATCTTACATGTTGGGAACATTACCGTGAAGTCAATGCGACGTCATATTTCATCAATGTGTCCGCCTAGATGACAGTTGAACGAATCGCATGCTCTTGAAGAACATGGGTGCCTTCTTTCAATGAGCAAGAAACAAAAACACCTACAGTTGAACCTGACTTATACGTATTTCAAGGGGAAGAGAAAAGACTACTTGTAATTCAGAATTACTTAGTAATCAGACGTACACAATACATCACATATTTACTGAAAAACAAATGGAATAGACCTACATGTGTAAATCCTTGCAAACAATAAATACATAAGACAGAAAATACAGTACTGTATTATTTTGAACTTGTCCAGCCTTAACCTTTGACTACACGCACCTATTAATATATAATAAGTGCACGTGTGGTATATTTTGTACACCAACAGAATGAAGTCGCCAAATCACTTAAGCAGTTTGTTTTTGCAAAGGGAACACGTTAAATCTTATGTTCTACAGGCAGTATAGTCCAGTTTAATCATATTTGAAGTATTCTTATTGGGTAATAATAATATGAAAATAAAAGTACTAAAATTTTTGGCAATTTTAACAAATAGAAAAGTATTATTATGAATTTTTAAACTAGTTGGAAATAATTTCACTCTATCACTCCACACCTATTTCAGCCCTATCACTCTGTCTTCATCACAATTTCCATTATTACATTCTAGAACTGAGTGTTCTTTACATACTGATCTCCTGCATGTACCGCACATAATTGTTGTCACCCTGTTCTTCTGTCTGCCGTATGAGAAGCATCGTCGTCGCATTTTTGATGGAGGTTCTTCCTTTTGTTGTTGATCTTGCCTCGTGTATTTTCTCAGAAAGATCTGGTTGCCTGCAGTTGGGGTCCTAAGTTCAGCTCTGTCTTCAAGATGTGGTTTCATCAAAACCAATGACAAGGCTTTGAGAAAATGTTTCGGTATTTATGGCCATTCTCAACGTGTGTTGCATTGTATAAGATTTGACTGTTTATTCCGGCTATATTCAACAACTGAATAGCCAATGGCCATCTCCTTGTTCTTCTGGATACTGTATAAGTATCGCACAATTCATTCATGGTATCTACACCACCTTTGTGCAATTATTATGATGGGCTTGTTGGTGACGTCATCAATTGCAGCATCACTTTGCATAGTGGAAAGCAAAATCACTGCTTTGTTCTTTTTGGGTACATGGGACACAATTGTAACATCTTTCTGGAAACCAAACATAGATGAACCCGCCTCCTTCATCTTTCGTGGCAAAAATTCTTGTGGTAGTTCTCTTTTGTTTTTCTTTATCGTACCTACCATTGTTACCTTAACCTTCAAAAGTGACACTGCTAAATTGTAACTGGTGTACCAGTTATCATAAGTTACATTCCTGTTTTTGCCTTTCCATGGTTGGAGCAAACGATGAGATGTCAGCAGGTGTATTTGACATCTTGTACTGTCCTTCTGGCTGCTGACCACAGTATACTTCTAAATTACGAACATAGAATGTTTTCGAGTCGCACACAACAAACACCTTCAATCCATATTTATTTGGTTTGCTGGGTAGGTGCTGAATGAAGCTGCATCTACCTCGAAAAGGTATCAACATTTCATCTATTGTCATTTGTTCTCCCTCACAGTAAGGTAACTGTACCGGTTTTCGTCACTGATCCAGTCTTCGTCACTCTCGTATATAAGTACAAAAAATAAGCATGTCAACGGGTCTTTCTCAATGCACGAAGTCTTACGAGATGCGTCATACCTTCCTTGCCGATAAGGACCAACTTTGCGAAATCATGCGTACGATGTAATAGGTGATTCCCTGCGTCAAACATCTCCTGTGAGCTGAGCTGTCTTGACGTGCCATTTGCTTCTCGCATGTGCTAAGCACGCGCGCGAGTTAATTATGTGCATGCGTGTTATGTTCCGACATTTTAAAATGTTTCAAGTGCGTGATATAGTTGGTAATTGTTTCTGTAACATATGTGATTTGTTATTTCGTGCTCACGTGCCTAGTTTTGTTAGAAATGCCGGTGACGAACACTGGATTTAAAAATATGCACTTTACCAATGCTCGTCATTTGTGACGAAAACTGGCACATTGTCATTTCTCCTTGCAAGACCTAACTAACAGCGGCAATATACTTATAATGTAGCTCTAAAGTACCCTGTATTAATTAAATTATCATTTGATCATAGTGTCCAGTAGTCGTCATAGCTGACGAACTTTAGAGCACATTCGTGACGAACACTAGTGCACGATAATGTTAATGTTTGTGTTAACGTTTCGGAACCAATAAACATTTACAGGGTATTGTTATTATTACATAGGTCTATCTTCTTGACGGCCGCACCTCAGTAGGCCTAGTTTTGTTTGGCTAGGCGTGCTACAGAGGATTTTTTTTATTTTTATTGAGATGATAAATAATATATTATTCTAAGACTAAATCTTTGCTTTCAGGCAATATGTTAGATAGTTATTGTTGTTTTAAGGGGCGGAACTACGAGGTCATCTGCCCCAGGCATTATGTCGAAACGCACAGTTCTGAATTATGATATTGAGCAAGTGGAAGCTGCTATTAAGGCCGTTGTTGAGGACGGCATGAGTATTAAAAAGGCCGCGGAGAGGAATGGCGTTCCGAGAAACACCCTCTCGGACAAAATTAAAGGAAAATCTCTTAGAGAGAGGAAAATGGGGCTGTTCCTTTTTAACAAAGGAAGCTGAGGCTATGTTAGTTCAATGGGTAATCTCACTACGAATAGCGGGGTCCCGGTAACAAAGGACGATTTGCAAAAGCGTCCAGTGCCTTACACAAGAATTGAAGAGGGACTTTCCTTTCAAAGATGGCCGCCAGGAAGGAAATGGCGTGAATCTTTCATAAAAAGAAATCCAGGTCTATCTTTTACGAACCCCTCAAAATTTGACAGTAAGCCATGCTGCAATTACAGAACATCAAAATAAAACCTGGGTTTCAGAAGTCTACAGCTATTCAGTGGAAAACTACTTCCAGTCTATTTTGTCAGTCCCTCGGCAACTGTTCAACGCCGACGAGACGGTTTTCTTTCTCAATCCGAAAGGTAACAAAGTGCTGGCGAACAGGGGTTACAAGACAATATATCAGTAAGTGAATTCGGATGAGAAAGAATGCTTGACGGTACTTCTAACAGGCAATGCCCACGGCGATATTTCTCCTTCCCTTGTAGTGTTCAAGTATGAACGTCTGCCGCAAGACATCATTATTGCCTCAATGCCAGCACACTGGGGCTTTGGCAAATCGCCAAACGGGGGAAGTGTTTTACGAATTTCTCAGTAACATATTTCATCCTGGGTTGGTTGAGAAGGAGATTCTCCCTGACCTTATTCATAGACGGGCACTTCTCACACTTGACCATACATACTAGTAAATTTTTTGAGGATCATGGAATTGTTTTGGTCGCTTTACTACCTAATGTCACACACGTACTTCAACCCACGGATGTAGGGGTTTTTAAGCTACTAAAGACTGCCTGGAAGAAAAATGTACATGAGTGGCGAATTCAGAGGGTTTCTATGGCAACAATCGGTGTTAGGCCTCGGCGAATGGTCATTTTCCAGGCTATTATGCCGTGGTCTCACTTGTTTAGAGCAGAATTACGATATTTTCCTGCTCGTATGTCTTCTACCCACCAATCCCGCTTCCCGTTGCCGTCTTTTTTTTTTATATTCAATTTTTATTAAAAAACATAATTACTGGTACTGTTTTATTCGTAAATGTTAGCCTCCAAGTCGATAAATCGGTGTATTACGCAACAATTGACAGAAATGCATTATAAACAGCAGACAAGGAAAATTAACAATGTGACGGCAATTGGTGCAAATGGGTGACGAATATAGGAAAAATCCAAATACAAAGTGCCGAACACTGGCGCAAAAACACACTTTTTTAAAAAATACGTCATTTTTCCTAAAACGAATATCTTTGATATTTGGTCTTTCCTAGTGTTTGAGTAGAGTTTGAGGTTAGGTACAGTGCTTTTGTTGATTAAATTTACCAAAATGTGTACGGTGTATATGATTTCTTGTCTAAATCTCCCTTAACATGACGACCATTGGTGCATTTACCTTGGTTATTTCTGCAGTTTTCCACAAAACGATCGAGAACAAATCGTATTGCAGCAAGTTTATCACTTCGTTTCCTCTCCTGTCTCGTCATATCTTCGAATCTTATAGCGGCAAGCCGGAAAAGAAAACGATTACAACCCAAACATGCTCGGAATATTTCAGATCCTGTTCCGTCTGTAGTCCACAGTTCACAAAAATATGTATGATTCTGTTTTTTTTTTGTTCCTTGTAACAATAACTGACCAACAAATGCCAATAATTCTGTATTTGTAGTATTCTTCGCGTCTCGAGCACCGTCATAGTTTTCCCGCATTTCTTTGATCCGCAAATTCGTACATGCAAGGATATGTTGAATAATGTCCTCAGTGATAATCATTTCTAAAGCATTTCTTTCGTCCACAATATTCTGTGCCAATGGCTTTGGACCAGGCACTAGTCATACAATACAGTATTATGTTTACTAATTTTACTGAACTTACTTGCCAATGGGCTTCTATTCCACCTGGTTACTTTATCTTTCCCCACAAAATACTCGTCCCCAGTTTCACTGCCATCGGAACTATCTCTTTCTCGTCCTGAGTCACTCGATTCTTCTTCTGATTCTGTAGCGTGATCATTTTCTTCTTCTATAAACTCTTCTTCCGAAGTATCTTAAGTCTCCTCCAACCTCTTCTTCAGATTCTTCTTGCGCTATAGCCTCATAGATTTCCCCTCAGTAAGCGCCTTTGGGTTTCTAGCTCGTATACCAGACCTAACAAACAGAACCATACGAGACATGGAGATAATTTCCAATTCTAGTAAATTCTAGTCAAATGTAATAAAAGAATAAGACTGTGAAATAAATGCATCAATACTGTACTTGCATAATAACACTCGCGGTGTACTTTGTTCACCATACGCTGCAGCTTATTGTTTATTGACGTGAATCAGCACTAACTAGTTCAAGAACAACATTGGCACTGCTTGTAATCGCAGCGAACATTTCAGAGATAGGTTAGATGGCGCCAAAGAGCCTGCAGAAACATTACAGCCAAAAAATTACCTTCTTTACTACGAAAGAAAGGTTAAAGAAATCAGATAGGTTGGCTTGTTTCACTTTTCTTGCATTAAGTGTATAAACCTCCTTTTGCAAAACTAGTAATGAATTCAAAGCATTTTCACTATAACTTTTCACACTGATGTAACACCTACTCATATCGATTGCACTTAAAACACTTCACTTAGTTCAGGTGTTTCGAGATTCAAGTCTTTATCTCCATCACTGTCACTATCGCTTGTAGCTGCTCCATACATCAGCAATAATCTTTTCATTTTGTGTTCCCTAAATTCAGCCAATTGTCACCAAAATGCACAAAGGTATCAAAATCTGCACCCTCCGGTAGCGTTAGCTCATTGCCAGGCATAATCTTGCCCCTGTAATAATCATTAGAGGCAGCCTTTTCCAGTAAGACACCAGCATTCCGGAAACAGTTGCTGGTTGTGGAAGATGTCACCTGCTTCCAGGCAGCCGAAATAAAGTCCATGACTTGTAGTAAATTAATGGAGAGTTTCATTTCCTGCATCACTCATTGTTATTGATTGTTGAACCAGCATTTTGCTATAATGCACTTTGAAATTTGCAATGATGCCAAAATCAAGCGGTCGTAGGACACTGGTAGAGTTAGGAGAGAAACGTTCCACTCGGAGAATCTCCAGACCATTTCAAGTGGATGTGATGCACATCGATCCATAAGAAGAAGGATATTCTTCTGTTTCTATTTCATTTTAATGTCCAGTTGTTTCAACTACTGTTGCATTAGAAGCAAAGTCATCCAAGAATTTCTGTTGGATTCATATTCCATAGGTTTTGTTTTTGCACCTTTAAAACACCTCGGATTCTTCGATTTTCCTATCACAAGTTGAGGAAGTTTGTCAGATCCATCTGCATTGGTGCCGAGGAGAACTGTTACTCCAATTTTACTTTTCTTACCTCCATGGCATGAGTCACCTTTTTCAGCTAATGTTTTATTAGGAAGGAAACTGTAGAAGAATCCGGTTTCATCACAATTGTAGATGTTTGGAGGCTGGTAATCGCTTAAAGATACCCAGCAGAACCTCTTCTTTCCATTGTTTCACCCACAGCTTTTGAGTCACCACAAATTGTTCTCCCTATGATTCCATGATGATCTTTAAATCCTTGCAACCATCCTGATGAAGGCTTGAAATCAGCAGTGATACTGATCATTTTAGCTAAATCTATCGCCTTCAGCATGTAGCCACCAATTGGTAGAGCTGCAGCCCACTTTTCCTGGAACCATGTGAAAAGTGCTTTCTCCAAGTCTACGCACCTCCCTTCTTGCTGACGGCTGCACTTTGCTGATTTAGAACCCAGTTTTTAGAACTCTTCCAAAATACCGCTTTTACGTAGTGTGGTATAAGCAATCCTTAAGTCTGAAGGAATTTCAGTTTTTGTTTTGTGTGGATTAGCGTCCACTTCTCATATGAATTTTACTTACTTGTGTAGTGTATAACTTTCCGTTTTTGTGTTCTCCGTGGCTAATTGAATGCAACTGAATGACAAAACTAGCCTACTGTTCAACAGTAAACACTAGATACCGGCACCGTGGACATTTTACTTCTCCATTGTTCCCACGAAAGAAATTCTCATATTGAGACAACATACAGAGTTTTGCAGGATGACATTGTTGGCCCTTACTTACTGGCGGCGTAACAAAGGCCAACCGTGCGAGTCCCCTTCATTCTCTATCTTGCTCTTACTTAAAAGACAGTACGCATTGAATGGGGCACGCTGATGCCAGATCTACTGCATATACAAAGTTCTGCAAGGCCAGGCACATATGTAACATAACTCGTATACAGGCGTGTTTTTACGCAAAACTCGGGAAATTTCCGAAATATTTTGTTGTATGTAATTGTACCTCGTATCTTGCAGCGAACGATGGTACAAAATGTAGATATGATACACCAAAGCTCAGAGCGCAATTTTAATGCACACATTATAATAATTTATAATTTTCAATTATTCACGAATATTATAATATGTTATAATATTATATTTTCTCGAATATCATAGGTTATAATATGACATTTTCCACAAATATAATAATATCAGAAAATTGAAAGTTAAAATACTTTACATACCCTCAGGCCTGCCCACTATCCTCTGGTAGTGGTGTTAATGGTTCTATAAATTCCTGTGTCCCTGGATGATCCTGTTTCAGCCGAATCGGAACGAGTAGGCGATCCATCGAAAGTGGGAGAAGACGAAGGTGATGAAGATAACAAGCATATCAAAAATTGTTGCTCGTCATCTTGAATCTCATCTGCTTTCCACAGTTCACTTTCGGATTTTTTTTTGGTGTGGTTTACGTAGTTCTCCCAATTTTGTGTGGTCACGTGGTGGTATGCAGTCGAAATTTAATTCATCATCTCTTGTTCTTTGAATGAGACGTTCAATTTTATGTAGTTCTTCATTTGCGCCCATACCATTTCGATGGGATTAACATATTTTCCTGCTGATTTAGCCATCTCGTCAATGATGTATTTATCATATCTGTCTCTGCTTTGATTCACAATAAAAAGAAGCTCCCGCTTTAGCATATCATTTCGAAAAGTGATCCATTTTTGAGTGAGCCAGTCTACAATCCGGTCTTTTCTCCATGACGTTGTAGGTAAAAGTTCGCTTTTCCGTCTGTGATAGTCTGCATTGTCTATTACTAGGGTAGATCCTTCGGGAACATTGGGCAACAATTGCTCGGCGAACCACTTTCCATATAGTCAGTACCTGGCGGCGAACGTCGGCACTAATATAGTGTTATCAAATTAACCTACAAATTTTAGCTTCCACAAGTGTAGTTAGTGTAAGGTTCTTTTTCATGCCATAAATCTGCGACATCGGACCGCCGGCTTTACTTCCCCTCCGAAGGAAAGCATACTCAGAGATTTTTAACGCTCTTAAAAAATCCGACAACTTCGGCCGGGTTTGAACCCGCATTACAAAAGGTATTTCGGCTAATTTAAGTAGTTTTGTAGAATGTTCACCCCTCCTGAACTGTTACTGAAGTTTTTACATGCTGATTAAGTTCTGTGAATTAAATTGACACCCCCAATTCTGTGAAATACCCTTAGTATTTAAGGAAAATTAATACCTTGGAGAAATTTGCTTACCAATATGTCGGCTAAATACCAATTAATGCACTTTATAATGGTTGTTAAATTTTAATTAAATATACCGAAGGATAGTTCAATGTTCTACTGTATTTCATATTGGAGCAGCACCATCCGGCATGCCACAGATTCAGGTTTAGATCTTGTCTGTCAAATCTTTCCCAAAGTTGCCTAATCTCCAACTTGTCTTGTGAAGTGTTGAAGTATGGAAGTATGTGATTATGTACAAAGGGCTTAAAGGAATTAACTTGGAATTAAGTCGTACCAGTCACTCATGATAATACATTGTTGTTGGGATGATTGTTTCTTTTTAGGAATACTATGTTTTCCATCCAGTTTTCCTTGGGAAGTCAGTATACATTGTGTCATCAATCTATTAGGCTACTTAATATTTATTTAAACCACTGTTAACGTTCCTTTGTCATTGGATGGCACTTGGCTGAACTTTCTAAGTACCAACACATGACTAAACTATATTGAAAGTCCGTAAAATACTCGACTGCTCTTGTGTCGCAGATGCAAAATTTCAGAGAATACCAATAATATCTCTTAGTTTTCGACAGACTGTGATAATTAACAAATTCACAAAGAAATTTGATACAATGGTCCGGCTAGCTCAAAACAGTTGCCAGCGTTTCGCCCCAGTGTACCAATGGGCTCTTCAGTTGGTTATGGTACACCTCACCAAGACGTGTGGCTAGTACATACTGTGAAGGCCGCTGCAAGGCACAAATATTGCCACAAGCAGCGCCAATGTACCATGGAAGTCAAAACTTCCTTTCAAAAATAATGTTAGCTTACCTAGCTAATCCATATTGGAAATATCTGTTCCCTTTTGTAAAATTGTCCGATTGAGCTATGTACATTAACAATGTGATAATGCGCTTCGCTGCTCTCCTTTGTAGTGAGGTTAGACGACTGTGTGGACAAAAATAACTGATTTCTAAAATTGAGGTGCGGTGTGGGCCGCGGGAAGATAGCGGGGCACTGTTGACGACTCTTGAGGCTGTTACCATTGTCAAAAACCATTGATCTGGACGTATTAGGCTGTAACCATTGTCAAAACCACTGTTTCTTTCATTTGAACCCCTCGCAGAACTCTACCTAGACCGTCTTTTCAATTAGTACCATATGGATGGGTTTCGTTGGGATTGGCAATACTGTACTTGTTCATAATTTTGGCAGATAATGGCTGCCACAGCTCGAATTTTACTATTTAAGTCGTGATCTTAAAGGGGGGCGGGTTACGGTCAGCGGAAGAGTAAACATCTATTACTAGATCATTTCCTGATTTATTTTTCATTTGAAAAGATATTTTGGCTAATTTCAGTACTTTAGAAATTTTCTCGTACGTTTGTGTCTCGTTCAGTATTACTGAAAATACTGCTTTTACCGCATACTAGCGAGTATGGGGCGTAAGTCCCAGGTTAGGTTTGTGTTTGTATGTAAAGCCTTATTCCGCGTTCACCACTTTCAAACCAAGCGGCAAAACCAGCGCCAAACAATAATGTTGTTACTAGTGAATAAGTGCAATAACACCCTACAGCGATAAAATGTTTAACTCCTGTATCTTAGTCACATTACATATACCTATAGAAAATTTTCTGGATTTTGGTGGTGGCTGGCACCGCATTCCCTCTTGGTTCTCCACAGAAAATTTTGTGTTGGTATCTTCTCATTGCATCTGCTAGAGAGTGTATCTTCCTTGCTCGTACGCATTGTCAATGCTACAGACTTAATCTAAATCCTGCCAATGTTTTTCCTGGTTCTTTAATTGCATCGAAGCAGGATAAGTTGTGTCAGAGTTTGTGGTTGGAACTGTATTATTTAGAAGAACTCAACTTATTTTTCTTTCCTGGTGCCAGATTCATCTGAGTTATTTGATGACTGTTTTTTAAATCTTTGAACCTGATGGGTTGAAATTTATATTAGAATACTTAGACCAGTGTCATTAACTCGGAAATATTTGACGTAGTCCACCAATTATTTATTTTTACTTTTACAAATGTAATGACCTTTTTCCAACACACATTGACAATAATATGGTCATGCATTCCACTCTGGAACAAGTTTCTTTTTTAGACCACCTCATAGTGTAGCGGCTAGCATTCTTGGTTGTCCTCCCGGAGGTCCGATTCCCGGCCCTGCTAAGAAATTTAATTCTGGTATGAGCACTGGAACGGGGTACTCTCTGCCTCATGAGGCAAAACTGAGAAGAGGTGGGTTCGACTCCCATCTCAGCTATCTTGGAAGTGGTTTTCTATAGTTTTCCCACTTCCACTCCAGGCAAATGCCAGGATGGTTCCTAACTTAAGGCTACTGCCATGTCTTTCCCATACCTCTCTTGAATTTCCACACACACTCAAGTACACAGGGCTGAAGACCACGATGCCCAAGCCCCTCAAATGAAACAACATACTGTAGTTTCATTTTTTTCCCCCTGAAATCTGTTCAATATATGTCACATATTGGTTTTGAGTAAAGCAAATATTAGCCACCCAAAAAAAAAAAACTGTTTGGACACACCAGAAATTTGTAACAACACATATAGACTTTTGTAAAATTCAATCTCTTATTAAAATCTGCTAAGGTTGTCAAAAATAAATTTAAGCATGTCCAGGAGGGGCAACCATGTCCACTGATTTTTGTTAGCCTATTTTCAATTTTGAAAAAATAGGCTTATGAGATCACCTTTTGTCCGTGTGTGTGTGTGTGTGTGTCCCTAATAAAATCTAAACGGCTGGAGCGATTTCAATGAAACTCGGTAAGTTCATAGCACTATTCCCGGCGACCTCGACCGTGCCCTTCAAATTTTGTTACGTCTCACCAATCCAACATGGCGGCTGTGCGAAATATTTCACTAGCATTCAATATCTCCGAAACTATTACCGATATCGCCCTGAAATTGTGTACGGTGATAACGGGCACTACTAGACGTTCACCTATGTGACTTTCAAAAACCTGGTGACTACAAAACCAACATGGCGGCCAAGCGAATTTGAGACATTTAAATAGACTTTTCTCGCGATTTAACTATCCAAACGTAATGAAACTTGGTACAGCAAATGTTTATACACATTGTAATGCACTGGAGTCTAATTTAGTTCAATTGTTTACATAACCTCAAAATGGCGGCTGTGCGAAATATTTCACTGACATTCTATATCTCCGAAACTATTACAGATATCATCATGCAATTTTGTACGCTGATAAAGGGTACTGATACAAGTTTACCTATGTATATTTCATAAACCCGTAAAGTACAAAACGAACATGGCGACCAAGCGAATTTGAAATATTTTAATAGACTTTTCTCGTGATTTAACTCAATGAGCGCAGTGAAATGTGGTACAGTAAATGATTTTGCAGATTGTAATGCACTGCCATCTAATTTAATTCGATTGTTTACATAACCTCAAGATGGCGGCTGTGCGAAATTTTAAAATTAAGTTTTTATTCTTGTGTCGTAATCATGCGATCGAAGTGAAAGTTTGAATAATGAATCTAGGCAATAATTGTCCTTGAATGGTACATAACTCTATAGCCTATACATATAACAATCCTAAATGGCGAGCTTCCGAAATATTTAGACGGTTCTCAATATCTATGAATCTTTTACAGCAACCAGAGTGATTTTTTTATGTTGATAGAGACTATGAACATATGTTCACCTATAGGACTTTCAGTAACCTGGTGAGCACAAATCCAACATGGCGACAACGCGAAGTATAAATATTTAAATGGACGTTTCTCGCGAATTAACTATCTGAGTGCCGTGAACCGTTGCACGTAAAATGCTTATACAAATGTTGATCCACTGGCATGTAATTTATTTCAATTGTTTGCATAATCACAAGATGGTTGGCGTGCGTACTTTTAAAATCTAGTTTTTACTTCTTGTGTTCTAATCATGCGATTGAAGTTTGAATACCACACGTACACAATAATCTTAATGTAATAGTACAAAAATAAAAATCCATCCTGGCGACCATATGAAATATTTAGACGGTTCTCAATATCTACGAATCTGTTACAGTAATTAAACTGAAATTTTGTATGTTGATAGAGACAATTAACATGAGCAGGATATATGAAAATAGGCTGTATAGTTCTTCACGGAACTAATTGTTAAATTATCAGTTTTGCACTCAACTTGCAGCAAAGTAGAGCACAAGTCTAATAACAAGATCCTGGGAATCGAAGGTAATAAGTGTACAAATCACATGATTTCATTCTTTCAATTTATGCAAAAGCATTGATTAAAAAACAACTATTTTACCTATTTATTTCCAAGTTTTCTTAATTATTTATATAGCTAGTATTTTGTTAATCAGAAAGTCTTTTGAATTCATGAAACTAAAATGTAATGTAACTCTCTTATCATGCATTTTATTCCACTAGTCTTTCTTAGAAAGGCACTTTCTCTTGCTGATTATAGATTGAGATATCCAGACCATTTCTGTTTTTCAAATCTCTTGAAGTTTGAACCGATGTCATTACACACTGCGAGTAGTAAGCTTCCTGTGGGGAAACAAAATCTTTCAATTTGATATTCTTGGTACCAATTTTTTGCAGTGTAGGAGTGATACACTCTCATATTAAGTTACATTCGCACTGTTTAGGGTTCTAAGACCCTTGCAGTGGCCTTCTCAGCATGTACTAGCCAGTGTCTTAGGGAGATGTACCATACCACTGTTAAGCTCTATGGTACACTGGGGCAAAACACTGAAAAATCAGATTAAGATAGCTAGATGATTTCAATTCTTTAAGACTGGCTGTGTGGCTTGCTGTGCCCAAGATTGCTGGATGAAATTCCCATAGAGTCAGTTGGCATTTGAGGGTGCATAAGTTTGAGGGAGCCAGGTCAGTAGCTTTACTGGCACATTAAAGATCCCCTCCAGGGCAAAATTCCAGAGTCCCGGCATCTCTAAAAGTTGCAACAGAACCTCTTCCATTTCATAGTAACATTATATACAGCAGATTGCTATTCAACCAATATTCTGTTTTATCAGACACATCCTTAAGAAATTATTGGCATAAACTGTCCCTATCCATTAATATCTCTTGATGTCCTATGAGGTGCAGTTTTATGGTGTATGAAAGTTGGAATTTTGGTGTAAAAATTAGTCCATTGCAGGACAAAAATGATGACTATAACGCACATATCCTGATTTGTCGTGAGATTTATTTTCAGGCCGGTATTACGCTATCAAAGAAATTTGTCAATTTTTTTTTTAAAATGTTTTATAAAACAGAATTTGTATCAAAGTTACACAAAGCAATAATCACACCATCACACTACCGTACATCAAATATTTTATCATAGTTCAGCAAAATGGATGAAGGATAGTTCCTTGTTCACTTTACTGAATTTTGGTTCAGTAGTTGAAATTCTGTAGTGGCATTAGTGGTATATAAAATAAACTGAAAAATGATCTAAACATCTCTGGGTTAAACCATGGGTTGCCCACGTGTCAAGAAAGATACTTATACGAATAAAATCTTGTTAAACGAGCTGCAGTAAGAGGACGTGAAAAATTACATTAATATTTAATTGTTAATAATTATGTTGAAATGAATGATGGTGACGTTCGAAACCACCACTGCCCGAGCAAAGAAGATTGAAACATACTAAGTAGAAAAAAAACGCATTAGGTGGTATTTGATCACTGGTCCTCCCGTACCAGAGTCGAGCGCTCTCCTCATTCCGCCAACTAGACACTGGTTTGTTGCGGTTGGTTACATGTATTACCTACCGGTAAAGATAAAGTGCTTATTTAGACTCTCTTGTAATACCACAAGTGAAACTGACGAATTATAATACAAGTATTATCACGTAAAATACACTAATATTCATGGCTTATGGCCTATTTAACTATTTAATTCTAGTTTACATCCTGAAATGTGCGTCCTTGATGTGCAGCACTTATAGCCTCGGCTATTTTTACCTACACTTTCTGTTATTTTTGTTTTACATTGTACACCATTCATTATGTAACATTTCATGAATTTCACACTCTGATATGAGCATCTTTGTTGTGGTAATATTTCAGCTGTTATGATCTCCCATTTTGGTTTGAATCTTTTATCAAAGATAGCATGATGCTCATACATTTTATAAAAGTTCTTTAACAAATTTCTTTGACAGCGTAATACCGGCCTAACCCATGTTAGTAAACAGAAGTTAGGCCTATATAGTGCAAGATATTTATATACAATGACAAAACTGTTCATTGTTAATTTTACACCTTCTTAGCTAAATTGCTTATTTACATGCACTGTGTTTAAGATGAGCCCTGAAATTATCTTTTTCTATAGCACTGTTCATCTTGAAGCTTTTTTTAACTAGTATACTTCACACTCAAATTTACACATTATTTTTCTGCTGAATAAATTTCTTCGGTAAGAATACATTTTTCAACACTTCCATGTTATCAAAAATTGTGAATGTAATTATTGTCTTGTACAGCTAGGTCCTTCTCGATATGACTGAGCCTTGCTGAGGCTACATGCCGGGCGAGCCAAGTGTGTAGGAGCAGTGTTGCACCCTACTAACACATTTGCACTTTTTAACGTATTTAATAATCATTATTTTCATGAATTTCAGAGTAGTTGCTGGAAAGGCTGGCTTTTTTTTTTCCTAGGCAAACATTGCACCAGCGTAGGAAGTTTTGGTACATTCGCTGTAATTCATCCTGACTGATATTAGGTAAAACAGTGCAGTTATTTTGATCTCGAGAGCCTCCAGAGTATGCAGATTGCTTCTGTATACCTTTTGTTTGAAATTCCCCCACAAGTAAATATCGCATGGTGCTGAAACTTTCAAACACATTACTGTGAGACTTCTTCTTGAGATGATAAGTTTCTACTAGGAAAATTCGTTATTTTTTGTTCTATACCTAACCATGTTCACGGGATACGAGATAGACTACATTGCTTCACCACACGTCTCAACTTTCTGAAATAAGGTATCTTGGCAGCTGCGTATGTAATAAATTTTGTGTCAGCATCCAGGGCTTTCCGAAGCCGCGACTCATCCCGATCCGTCAGCCACACGTCCCCGGCGATGTTTCGTCATTTAGAGAGGACCTCACTGTATAACATCCTGCACCTTAAAACTATTTTTCTTTACATTACTGAAAGAATGTAACAATATAAACATTTATCTTTGATTATTACTCCATATCAATATTACACAGACCTGAAAATTTAATCTTTCTTATTACCATGT
The DNA here is from genome assembly GCA_946902985.2 of Meconema thalassinum. Taxonomy (NCBI): domain Eukaryota; kingdom Metazoa; phylum Arthropoda; class Insecta; order Orthoptera; family Tettigoniidae; genus Meconema; species Meconema thalassinum. The sequence continues at coordinate 432,292,158 of OX336389.2, forward strand.
TGCATAATGTTCCAATAGTGATTTTTGTTATATATCTCAGGCATGTTGAATCCAGAACTTGTCAATTTTTCTCATCTCGCATCAGGTTTCTTTACAAAATCAAAATTAAGATATGACCTTCACACATACGGGATTAATACACTCCAATATCACATGTAAGGAATGCATTTTTCTTGTTATTTCTACTCATCTGAACGCTACTACTATTACAATGTTATATTTATTGTTATAATATAAAAATAAGTAATATATTGTGTAAGAAGGTTTGAAGTAAAACTCTATATTAAAAGCATCTGTAAACACTTGGCACTTAATGTTTGCTAGTAACATGTTCTAGAATGGCTAGTCCACTATTTCAATTTTCTAGTATCTTGACTTATTTTTAGAAAATTCTTTTCATAGCTTTTTGCTTGTGAGTCATAGAAAGGATGTAAAAATGTAACGTCGGCAATAATTACTCATTATTATCACACAGGCCAGTGAATTCTAATGCTCCTGTTTCCAGCATGTTCTTGCTCCATTTAAGTACAGTGCTCGCACTATAAATCTGCCGCTTGCTCCATTTAAATACAATGCTCGCACTATAACTCTGCCGCTGTGCTTCATCACCATTTCCGAGAAAGCTATATCGACAGAAATATATTTCAAATTGGCCATTATTATTAGGCCCATTTAGATCGCCATTTCATGTTCAAACATTCTCCTTTCCTAATTTTGTAAATTCTCTAACATCTGATAGTGTTCTTACACTGGATGTTCTCTTGCTAGAGAACCCCACACATTCAATAACAATAATTGACTAGTAAATTACCGGTATTTATTTTCAACACTAATTACCATTGTAAAAATTACTAAGTACTATCTGTAGTTGTGTATGTACCATTTTAGGGACAGGGATGGGGAAGGTGTCCTTTGTCTTTAAATAAGGTATTGTCCCACCATTTGCCTGGAAGGAGTGTTGTGAAACCCCAGGAAAAGAAACACTGTGTTTGTGTCAATCTCCAATCTCCAGACTTGCTGCGGCTCCCTGTTACTTTCCAAAATTGCGGAATAAATAACTACACATTTCTCAGAACTTTTGGCAATATTGTATTCATAATGAAGTAAGGAATCTCTGTACACTATTAGTTTCGATCGGCCCACTGGTGACCTGTTTTTATTTTTATTTTATTTTGATGTTTTTGTTTTTTTGTTTCTTCCATCTTGCATTCTTATAACTTAGGGTCACCCTGTGCTCTGATAGTTATCTGAACAGCATGATTATGGTGGATGGAGTGTATAAAGTTTCTGCCTTGAGTTGTTTAATAAGGAGAGTAACACATAGTTTGATGTCTCGTGAAGCCTTTTCTTTTTGCATTGCTCTAGGAAGGCAAATATAAGTTTTATGTTATTTTTTATTTGTGGGAGTAGTCATTTACATCTTCACTATATAATATATACAAGTAATGTTACATCCTTGTCAGGCATGGTGCCATCACATTCCGACACTCTGGTTATGCGTAAAAGAGAGAGGTTCTGGATGGCATTGGAACGTGCACAATCAGTTCACTATTTGGAAGGCAGTGACAACAGTTATAGTAATTTCTTTCCAATATCTGATGATACAATGATGATGATGGTTAAACCAAGTTGTCAATACCACTGTCGCAAAGAACATGTTAACAACATAACTAGTACATGTGCTTAAATATGTAACACATTTTAAACAAATTGTATGGAAAAATTAACTTTGGAACCTGATTCAGGACACAAAAGTCATCATAAAAAGCATTACAGGATGGGGGCAATGAATCTAGCGAAGATTGGTGTTGCTTATTATTACATTATTTTCACAATCATTGTTATTACTAACATTGCAATTGCTCCTTTGAAAATGTTTACCCCCTCTACTGCCCTACTATAAAGAAAATTTGTCTTACCTATCACTGGACACCTTCATGGGAAACCTCTTCCTGTTCCCTTTGTTAGAAGTGTCTGCTGCCAATGAGAAAAAGCATGTTATTTTCTCAGAAGAGGACTAAATATTCCGAAAGTCATTTCCACTTTTTGTTGAATCGCTGGTGACAACATACCAGGTTAGTTTCAAGCTGCAATCAAGACTGTTGTAACAACCTCCTTTCTTTTTGGAGAATTGCACATTATGACTACCCCATGAAGGCATACAATAAGACAAATTTCCATTTTTTATTTTTTTATTGTAGGGTAGTAGAGGGGTTAAATGATGGTAATACTGTAGTCATTTGGAAATGAAATAATGCAATGTTTGTTTTGTTGCATTGACACACATCAGATGCCCTTACCCAATCCTCTGCAGTATCACTCACTTGTCTGCACATTTCAATTATAATGGTGAATTGCTAGATAATTATAATCATGGCAAGAGGGAGTTGTTAAAATATGGAAGGACGGCATTGGACAGTACTTCAGACCTTCAAATACAGGAAATCCTGTATAATACGGGACACTCGGCAACCCAATCTGTGCAGTAGATTTCAGTTCATAACATAATGGGTTGGGCATTATAAACCAATAACTTTTGTTACCATTTTTTCAGGTAGTTATTCTCTTCCTCTCTTTTTACAAACAATCCTAGAAACTCAGCAGATTAGGCATGAGGACTATGTGTTACTATATATCTTTGATTACCATATTAAGCCACCACAAACTCTGAATCTCCACCTCTTTCAACCTTTGGAAGGACAAGAATATTTTCAGCAGTTTTGTTCTTTTTTGTGCTAGGAAAGGTGGGTCGGCCTATTTCAATGGTTATGCATCCTAGTAGAGATTTGTGTAAATTGAAGTCGGCTTAGCTGAGGACTTTGTTTAAAATACCATGTATTTACTATTGTACTTTGGTGCTCAGTTGAATACTTGAAATTATATTTATTGCAAATAAAAATGGACTTCCATTTGTTTTATCACCAACTACCTGAATTGGTCACCAGTTCCTCTAAAACCACTGTTAAAAGGGACACTAAATCGGTAACAGTATTTGTTATATTCAAATTAATGTATATAGTGATGTTGAAACCAGTAATATGTATGAAGAATGTATGTATGGATTGGTTTTCAGTCTGTCAACATCATGACGAGGGCCCAATTGTGTTAATATTGATAAAATTCAAATATTTTTAAAAGCGGGGAATAGCTATATTGATGAAGTTACTTATTTTATATTAGTAGGTTTATTGACCTACGTATTGACCGTCTGAAAAGCAGTCCATATATAGATTTTATTAAGGCAACACTGGAAAAGTGGCTTCCGATTTTTCTATGTTTATGAAGAGGCGATTAAGTTCTTAATGAGACAGCTTCCAGCAGTGGGGTTAATACATCAGCTATATCTATGTTTGGATCTACTATTAATCATAGTATCATATGGTATGTAAAAATAGGTTGCCCAAGAATGGAAAGAGTTTATTTTTCAAATATACCCTTCTTTTTTGGGAAGTGAATATAAAGTGTAGGCTATAATTAAGTCATGTACCATGCAAAGAATATTTTCTTTCACTAGATTCTAACTACATAACAAACCAGTGCATTGTGTACACTTTGTATTTTTATTTTTTACGTGGATTCAATGCTGGAATCCATGAACTGTCACAGTCTGTTTTTGTTCCTATCATATCACTGGTGTAGAAATTTTTCTGTTCTTGCTTAAGTTTTCTCATGTCCAGGAGTTTGTCATATAGGCCAGTAGGTGGTGGTAGATTAATTGCTTCATTCGCATGTCTTCCATGAACATTACTCTCATTAGTTCATAGACTGATCTTGAAGGTGTGATAATCCAAACTCCCAGGGCTCTTACCAAATCGTGCTCTGATTTTTTTCTATTATCTTGAGGTCAGTAACTTAATTTCTTCCGTATGATTGATAGTCCATAGCAAGGTCGACTCAAGACGGGTCGGAAGGCTGAGACTTTGCAACATGTTCATCAGTCATAGGCCTACACTTGTCAGGCGGGAACACGAAGAGAACGTTCAGTCTGGCAGGTGTTCTTGTTTATCTCACAGGGATATTTCCTTCTATATTTTGTTTCTTACGCTTTGTACGTTTATACGCTTTATGTTCGACCCTGGCGAAATGTAAATATTATATGTCGGAAAACTGTACCATAATAGTACAAGTTTTCATTATACAGTTTCTCCCACCAATCAGAGCTCAAGAAACAGTTGTGTGACCAATTAGGTGAGGATAGCATCTGTGCTTACTTCCATGGCCCCCTATTTTAAATTTCACTGCATTGCGAGTGTCGTAGTGAGGTTTTCCAGGGGGTAATGGTCAAATACAAGGTATTCTCTGCGTCCCATGTGCTCTGTTCAGTACGTAAAACTGGTGAAATTTCAACAGATATTTATGAATATATATGTTCGAACATAAAATAGTTATAATTATCGTCGAACATATACAGTCGTATGCAACTCGCCTATAATGGTAATTAAGACACGAGTATGTTTATAAAACGAGCGTAGGGAGTTTTATAATTTCCATAGGAGTTGTGTCCCCAATTGTAACGCAAATTATCCAAGTGATGGAGGCTACACACCAGTGTTTAGGTTCCCAAGTGACGAAAATCTGCGCCAGGCCTGGATTAGGAAAAATCCTGGGAAGAACTGGAAACCGTCGAAATGGTCTGTAGTTTGCATAAATGATTTTCACGAAGGTGATATTATTAAAGCAGAGAAATATAAGGAATCATCTGGAGAATTGAAGGAGGACCCGATGGATTGAAATTGGCATCAGGAGCCCTGCCTAAGATTTTTCCAGATTTGCCGTCATACTTGTCTATTCCTGAAACCAAGAAGTGAAGGGATCCTGAGCACAGAAGAGTCAAGCAGGGCGAAGCTCTTGAATTGAAAGCACAATAATTTTTGGTGAAGGACACTTTTAGAGATTTTCCTTCATTTGCTGCTAGCATTCACAATAAACCACAGTTGTTCAAGGATTGGTGTATTTATACCATTTGTGATAGTGTAGTAATTTATCAGTGCCACTTTCAAAAGATTCCACAGAAAACAGTGAGTGTTAAGATACACAATGATATGACTTGTGAAGTATATGTGAATCAGAACAAATTTTTGACTTTCAAATTGACTCTTCCTGTCTTGTGTATGTATCAGGTTATGCTGCATTCCAGGTGTACTCAAAGCTAGAATGTTCACTTTGTGTTGATTGTTTAGTAGGAAAAGAAGCCTCTACCAATGATACTTACTTTGACACCCTTAACAGGGGTGGTCTCACTGTTCCATCAGACCTACAGTACGGCTCCCAGCTCACGATACCTGGCGGGTGGGGAAGGTTGAGGGAGGGAAAGTAGAGTGGAGTGAGTGTGTGAGGGAGAGTGCTGCTGAGTGCGAGACAAGAAAACATTTCCGAATGCTGTTATAAAAGCATTGGGTGCGCAGGTGGCATTGTACTAATATACACCGGCAGTGATTCGATTGATAGTGATGTTTCTAGTTCTTCTGACAACACGGTTTACAGTGAAGCTGAATCTGAATGTGAGTCTGAACTAGCAACTCACTGTGAACATCTTCATCTGGTAAGTAAATGTTTCCTGTACCGTTAGTAGTAGTAGTAGTAGTAGTAGTAGTAGCCGCCCCTGTCAGGCTGTCCGCTGATGTGACGCAGGTGGTGCGGCCCAAATCCTTGCAGGGATCACGAGCTCAGAGCCGTACTCTAGTGTACCGTCGACTGGGGATACTTTGTGCCATGTTCTTTGTTTTTGCCATAATTTTAGTACACTGAGATAAATGATATTTTAACTTAATTTTATGTTAAAATATAGCTTAGATGTTGTGCTTTCCATATCAAGTAATGTCTGTCTTCTAATTGTTAGAAATATCCCATTATGGTGGATTTTGATAGTGATCTAGTCCTGTTCAGCATGTCGTAAGCTTTTGAAAAATCAATGAAAACCACATGATGTTCTCCGCTTGGTGCGATGTGTACTGCTTCAATATCTTGCTGTAAACATTTCACTGCTTGTAGGGTAGATCTGCCCCTCCTAAAACCAAATTGCTCCTCAGGAATATGTTGGTTTGCAAGCATTGTTAGTCTGTTTGCAAGAATCTTTGTAACAACTTTGAACATTTTACATTCGAGGGCAGTGCCTCTATACGCGTCCGGATCTCCCATGACACCTTTGCCCTTATACAACATCTTGATGCTGGATCTCCTCCAGCTGTCTGGAATTCTTCCTCTCTATAGACATTTGTTCATCAAAGATGCCCAAGTTACCTTCAGTAATGGGGTTGCTGCTTTTACATGTTCGTTGTATGTCTGGTCTGGTCCACAAGCTTTCCCATTGCCCATATTGTGGACAGTGTCGTCGATGTCCTCTTCTGTTATGGGCACTATTTCGGTTATTTCCGATGCTGGTATTCTGGGTGGAGGAATTTCTTTTGCTTGTAGTACTTAACGCATGTGCCTTTCCCATGCTTCTATGGGAATGTCTCGGGGGAATTTTGGCTTTCTTTGGTTCAGTATTTTATAAGGATGGCATTCGGCTTCTTCATTTTTCTTAACGTCTAGCATTTCTTCCTTCGCTTGATGAGTTGCTTGTATGCTCTGCGACAATCCGCGTAGATTTTGAGGTTTTCTGTTGTGGGGCTCTTCAGGGCTGTGTGCAGCTTATTCAATACTTCCCTTCGTGCTTTGTAGCAGTCAGTGTTAAACCATGGTTTCCCTTTTCTTTGAAATGAATTTACATATTGTATTGCATGCTGCATTATTTGGTCCAATTCTTGGACAGCTTCATCTGTATTTCTCTTGCTGATTAATTCATGTATAACGGTGAGATCGGCGTTCTGGATGTTGGTGATGTCGATGCTCCTTGTGGGGTATGTTGTTGCGTCTGTCTTGTGGTTATCTTGATACAGAAGATTGAAAATCGTTACCACTGGCAGGTGCTTCCTGATTACAAGAGGGATGATCGTTTGGTGGCATGGTCGAATGGATTGCATATTCGTAAAAACCAGGTCTATTGTGCTTCTACCATTACGTGCTATGTATGTGACCAGTGGCGTAGCCAGAGAGGCCGGGCCCCCCCCCCAAAATAAATCCAGAAATTGGGGTTGGCATAAGCCTTCACATTTTCTTACGGCTCAAACAAATTTAGAACCTACAACGAAATGTTAAATACAGTAAATGCTTTGACAAAGAATGTACTACCAATCTTTTCACGGCCTGTCATCATTTCCGTGTCTGCACTGCTTGGAGGAGCTCAAATAACAGGGTAGCAATTAGAATTGTGACATGGGGGAGGGGGATTTTCCAAGAACAGTAGGTGCCTGTGTACTGGGGATACAAAAGTCTACCAAGAAATTAGGAGATTGCCAATTAGCAGGATACCTCTCTGGAGGGGGCCAGTTATATCTTGTCAGCTTTTAATTTCCATTACCTGGAAATTCATATTCATTCATTTATTTGCAATGGGGGGTGTGTCCCCCGGTGGCAAATTGTATATACATAACAAATAAATAATTATACATAACAATTCAATAATAATTATACAACAATTAAACTGGAGTATTTACACAAATAGTCAGTCTTTTCTTAAACACACCTATATGTTTGGGAAAAGGCTCTAAGACTGCGGCAGGTAGAGAGTTCCAGTTATCAATGGCATGGTTTACAAAAGAATATTTACCATAATTTGTTCGCTGTGGTCGGCCCTTAACTTTGAAAGGATGATCGCTCCTACCCATGTAAGTGGGCTTTCCCAATCGTTTGCTAAGCTCACCCCATGCTGGTTGATTTGTATACGTGTTGTACATAGCGCAGAGTCTAGATTTCATCCTCCTAGCCTCCAGTGATTCCCACCCAAGTTTCTTTAACATACGGCTCACACTGCTCCTGGGATTAAAGTCACTGAGCACAAATCTAGCGGCCTTTCTTTGTACCATTTCCAACTCATTGATGAGCCCTACTTGATATGGATCCCAAACCGCCGAGGCATATTCCAGAATAGGTCTTACAAGTGACAAATAGCCTAATTCTTTAGCAGAGGTACTACTTCCTTTTAATACCCTCATTACAAAGTGCAGGGATTTGTAAGCTTTTGAAACTACACATCCTACATGACTACTCCATTTCATATCATTCCTTACGTGAACGCCCAAATATTTGCAAGAATCTTCTTCTACAAGTATTTCCGAGCCAATGTTATATTGAAAATCCTGCTTTCGCACTTTCCCTATTTTTAAGAGACTACATTTTCTTGTGTTTATTTTCATTTTATTTACAATCGCCCACATATTGGCAACTCCAGCTATCTGATATGACATCTAGCGGTAAAAATGAGAAACTTACCAAGTAGGGTACATTCCCACGTGGTGACTGTTTGTATATGCTTTCTTGTATTGGTAAGCAGTTCGTCGTAAATTCTTCGTGCCTTTATACATAAATAATAAGTTTTACTCGTTGATAGAGTGCAAAATGAGTAAAAGCAAAGTGTATTGCTCAGTTTACGGCTGTAAGTCGATGTATAAGAGGGCTGCGGATATAAGTTTTCATCACTTCCCAAAAGATGCAAATAGCAATAGCCGAAAGGTGACTATACAAAATAAATACGGGCAACAGGAGCGGGTTGGAATACAGTTGGCTTGGACGTTGGTGTTGAAGATGGGGAAGAAAGTGACGCCTTCAATGAGAGTGTGCTCTTTTCATTTTAGTGAAGACGACTTTATTTCTGCAGGTGGGTCCTTTTTTTTTTTTTTTCATGAGCAAGTAGGTAGTGTGATTTTTAAGAGCTAATTCTTTGTTTTATTGTAATTAATAATAATTTCACTGAATAGAATTTATATGCAACACTTAAGTTATTACAATTGAGTTTTAGTGGGTCTTTTCTTAATAGGCTAGGCCTGCCTTTGTTTCTTCAACTTTGAGGTTGGAAATGTCATCTTCCAAACTCAACAAAACTTATTGCTCAATGCATACAACTAATGCATGTAACAAGTGATAACATATTTGGGGCAAATGACCTTGCAGTCATGCCCCCTTAAAGCACCAATCGTCAAAGTATTTTTATGTTTGTAGGCACGCCAGCAAGGAGGAGAATATTGAAAAAGAATGCTGTTCCATCCCAGAATCTTCCTGTCCTTCCTCAGAGGTCCAGTCAGCGAAGTCTTTCAAAGGTGACCAACAGTGCAGCGATGAGGGCAGCTAGGGCATGTAATAGAGAAACACTGAAGGCATCACCACCGAAGGAAGTGTCAACTGAACATGAGGAGGCAGCATTTGCCCTGTTGGAATTAGCCAAGTGTCATCCTCATTTAAATCTTTTATCAGAAGAGCTTCGTAGTCCTACAGACCTAGGCCCAAGCAAAAGTGATAAATGCCATCAAGTGTCGAGTGGGGATTTGATGAGCAATTTTGTCGCCATCATTGATAGTGAAAAAAAGTTGAACCATTTTACAGGTTTGCCCAGTTTTGACATTTTGCATTGGTTGGTGGAGGAAGTCACTTTAGTAACTAATGATAAAAGAATTCATAAACTTTCTGTTTATGAGCGAGTGGTGTTGACGCTCATAAAACTAAAGCAGAATCTGTCGTTCTCATTGTTGAGTGCTTTATTTGGCAATGTAACTGCTACAACATGCAAAACCATTTTTAAAGAAACAGTGATCGTTTTATCTGAAATTTTGAAAGCAGTGGTACCATGGCCACCGAAAGAAGAAATTTTAAACAGAATGCCGAAGTGTTTCGAAAACTTTAAAAACGTAAGAGTTGTATTAGATTGTACTGAAATTCCGATACAAAAATGCAAATGTTTAGTGTGTAGAATTAAACTGTATTCACATCCCGCCGCATAACGGCAAAGTGCCTGGCGGGAGACAGGCTCGCGCCGCGGGGTAGCGATGGTCTCCGATACATCGAAACTAATTTCTCTGTAGTATTGTACTACAGAAAGGCCCCTCCCTGTAGAACGGAGTCTGACAGTGGCTGTGCAATGGAAAGGTCACAATGACTCACCACGAGATTTATAGCATGTACCGATTACAACCTGGTCGGAAAGCCGTGGATGCTGTCATAGCATATATTACATACACAGCTGGCAAGATACCTTAGTTGAGATAATGAATTGTGGTGAAGTACTGTAGGCTGCTCTTGTATCACGTGGACATGGTTAGGAAGGCCAGAACAAAACAACAAATTTTCCTAGTGGAAACTTATCTTCTCAAGAAGTAGTTTGCAGTAAATTTGTTCATAAGTTTCAGCACCGTGCTATTCTTACTTGTGGGGGAATCTCAAACAGAAGGTATACACAAACAATATGCATACTCTGGAGGCTCTCAAGAACGAAATAACTGCACTGATACAAAATATCAGTGAGGATGAATTACAGCGAGTGTACCAAAACTTCCTACGTTGGTGCAATGTGTGTTTAGAAATTGAAGGACAGCATTTCCAGCAACTACTCTGAAATTATAATTGTAATTATAATTATTAAATATGTTAAAAAGTGTAAATGTGTTCAACTACGCTGCAATACGGAGTGCCTTGGCCGCCATGCACCTTTCCGAGTCTCAGTTCTATAGGAAGGATCGTCACTGTAGGTTAATCACTCCTGAAGCGTTACCAAATTTGTATTTAAGGCGAAATCAAGTAAACATTTTGTGGAATTAAGAAATATTACTATTTTATCATTTAAAAAATATGAGTGCACCTAACCCAACCGCCATTTTCGACCCTTCCAGGTTAGATCACAACTTATATAGTAAAATTCCAGCATGTTCCCCATTAACTTATACATGTGAATTATGGACAAATAGTTATCTTGCAACAAGAAAACTTTTTTTTTTCCTCGACCAATACTTAGTTAGTGCAGGGCTGCGTTGGCCATATATGCACCCATGGGTTTGTCACACATGGTGGGAGTACTTGCGCATCAGTAATCTTTATCCAGACCAATTGGTTTGCCTATTTTTATTTTTTTCACATAAGCTTAAATACAGAGAGTATATTTTGTATCTGACGGAGACTCGCGAGCCGGTCTCCCGCCGACCACTTGACCGTAATCCGCTTCTTCGCGCCACAAGTTTCCCTCCTTTGCAGTCTGCTGAGAGCATTAACAGTGTGAGGTTCAGTTTAGTCAATTGTTCACGTGTTTAGTAAAAGAACGCTCGAAGCTTGTGGTTTAACGTGACTGTTAATCTTGCGATCATGAGCCACGGGACACACGTGTTTAGTGCTCAGTGTGCTGTTCCAATGCAATTTTCATTACGTGAACGTGTGTATATATATATAATACCTTCATAAAGTACAGGAAATCTTGTGCGAAAACACGACGGAAATTCCGTCAGAAATTTCCAAACAGACCACTGCCTAGCGTCAATACAATAAAAGATCTAGCAAAAAAGTTCAAACGGTGAATGGCGAACATTTTCAGCACCAGCTGTGAACTAGGCAAGTACAAATTCCTATACTCAATGACTCAGTGCCGTGCAGGCGCCGCATAACAACAAAGTGCGTAGCGGGAGACAGGCTCGCGGCGCGGGCGAGTGGGCAAGCGAGGGTCTCTGTCAGATACAAACTAAACTCTCTGTACAATATTACCTATATATTAAGCATGACCTGAGTAGTGTATTTTCTTCGCCATACTTCACGGGCAGTGTAAGTGATGCAACTTTTACATTTATTTAATGATAAAATAGTAATATTTCCTCGAATGCTGCAAAATTGTTGCCGTAAATACAAGTTTTCTTTACTTTCCATTATCATTGACGTGTTTGCTCGGATGTACCCCAACTTCAGGTTTAATTAAAAAAAGTAGAGAGAGACCAGTGTCATTAGCATATTTGCAACTTACGGTTTTCGTATCCACTTTATCATATGGGTTAAGGGACATGACTAGATTTCTTCCATGAAATTCTTCCCTTAAGCTTGATTTTAAGACTATGTTTTGTTTTTATTGCCCAAGTGTTAAAACGACATTATGAATATATAGTTTTCTCACTATACTTTTGGTATTTTATAATGTTCATTTGAATTTGATATTGTAAATATCTGTCATCTCTTTTAAATTTTGTCATACATGTTTGAGTTTGGTACTGTAAGTTAAATAATATTTGTTTTAAACTTTGATTTTGTTTTTATTTGCACATCACACTGTCTGCTCTGTTCTGCCTGTTAAAACCACAACACACTTCAGACTAGATTCATTGTAGTCTTGATGGGTCAAGTGAATAAGTGAGTTGATTGCAAACTCTACACGTTGGCGTTTAACGAGTTCCACAGGTGGGCTTCAATGCTCTTTGAGTTCGTTACAGTCAATTGCTACAAGTCGGAAGTTTGTTTTAGACGATTGCCCTTGACCTTGAAGCTTGCGGGTAAGCCTGTACACAGTATCTCTCTCACCCTCTCGCTTCATAGTTGTCACCACCGGTCTGATGTAATGGAATTCCAGACTTCAGCACGTGACGACACCATCGTTCAGACCAGTGCAGTCGACATCGAAGTATTGTGTGACGCGGAAGTACACGTTACATAGTTACGAACAGAACGCCATTATATTTGCCAATGACTGTACTTCAGCAGAAGCGTGAGATCGATATGTCAATCATCTGACCGCATGGGACAGGTGACAACAACACAGGTACTGTAGTAACTCGCCTCCAGGCTTCCATTAAGATTTTTCACTCGTCTAAAACAAACGTCTGGCCTGTACATGTTTTCCGAAACACTCCTTAGTGCAGCTAATCTACAGCCTACTAGCTGGGTTGTCCCGCGCTGACACTTGAATCGCCTTTCTGTGGTTTCCAAGCCACGTGGGAATTGCGGGAAATGAGTTAGCGGATCACCTCGACCCGCTAGAGATATTCGCTCTTAGTTATGCCGACAAGAACTGGCATTCTGGGAGAGTCAGTGGCTAGCTGACCCAATGCTCAATAAACTGAGAGCGAACTACACGTGTGTGGTGGAGCTCTTTCCGGCCACGGAGGGAGTCCGTCATTTTGTGAAGACTAAGGATAGGTCATGCAAGATCCAGCCACTTGTACCTAATGAAAAGGGAAGACTACCCACTTTGTACCTTGGTGACTTATTCACCGAGGCCTACATTTTAAATGAGTGTGTAATCTTGCTGACATACGAAGGAACCTTGGTTTGCCGATGACGTGGTAGCTGCTGATCTAGTCCAATCTAAATTTACAAGTGTTCATTGACTCAAATACTTAGTTCCTTTTTGTTTTCCGTAATTGTGTGTTTATAATTATACCTATTAGTTTTATTTAATTTTTTGTTTTATTAATTTTCAGTCTTTACACATTTAGGTATCCCCCTCAAAATTTAAGTTTATAATCCAAATTTGCATAATTTTGTGTTAAGGGGGGAAGATGACCTCGTAGTTCTGCCAATTAAAACAAGTAATATCTGACCAAAACAAATCGCAGCATTGTTTTGCGGCAAAAGCTTACCAATTTTTTATTTTTTACTAAAAAGTTAGTTATTTTATACTCTGATTTACGAAAGGTGAACGGTGATGGTTGTCATCCCCTTGAAGGGCGAGGTGAGAAGAAGAGAGTGGCAACTGTCTCCATGGCAAGAGCGAGCAGTGTTGCAATGTATGCGGACACAGCAGTGTTCTATTGTGCCTTGACTCGTCACCGTCATTAGATCGCCAGGCAGGGGAGCTAACTTTCCCAGTATTTGTGTCTTCCTGCAAGCCTCTTGGAATGTTATGAGCCATGATCTGTCTCAGTGGCAACGCAGCATTTCCCCACATGCTAGCTTTGACAGACGTCAGTGTTCATTATTGGTAATCCACAGAGTATTACTATGACAAATATCAAGGAACACCGTTAATCAATACAATATAATTACAAAATTTTTGCACTTTTGGTACATGTTTCGAGCTCATAAAGCTGAAGAAGGGCTGTATGAGCTTGAAACATGTACCCTCAAGTGTAAAAATTATATTGTATTGATTGACGGAGTTCCTTGATATTTGTCTTGGTAATTTTACTGTCAATACGGACCTAACAGATTCCAATATGGAGTCTAATGACATTGAGAATACAGAGTATACTGATAAATATTTAATGTCATTGGGCACAATTTGTGTTGACTGAAAACCCTGCATGTATGCCAAACTGTTTCTAATCCTTAGTTTATGGGCTCCGACAACGCGGTCATGTAGCTTTATATTCCTTGTTTTGCCTAATGGTGTAGTTTCTTTGAAGACAAACTTTTCAATTGGTCGAAGACTGGAGGACAAATTAAACCTACGGTACCTTTGTTTCTATTCATGACACTTAATTCATAGACTTCCCTTGGAACATGCACTGGAGTGTGACAATACGCCAATGCCCAATCTAAGCCAGCAATGGCTTGGCACTGTCTTACATTGTAACGAGAGAGTTGTCTCAACTGGGATATCTGGATTTGGTTCAAACTAAAAGGATTAAAACTAATTAAAAATTCAAGATATCTGTGAGATACCCGAGCGATCCCACCTAAAAAATCTTTAAAGCAAAGTGAAGTTTCATATTTTTCCATACGACAGGTGGTTAGAAAACTGGAATTTAAATCAATGAACACCAGCCACACGTAAACAACACTGTATGGATGGGTAAATTTACAAAATAACTGGTACTGATCACGAGAGAATTCATAAAACTCCACATCATGACCTTAAAATAGGAGTTTGGTATGCTAAATATATTGTAGGGCAGATTTTTTTTAACGACCCCATCCTTTCTGACCAATACATAGAATTAGAGTATGGACGGTATATAGTGAGGCTTAAAGGACAAGCTGACTGCTCTGGGCAGCCAGATTCCCAGTCATGTTTCAGCCCGCTGTATTGACAACATCGCGTTTTAATGCTTAAAATCTCTGCCTGCCATAGTCTTAAGCTCCGCACAGTTAAGGGAACGCTCCACCATTCATACTGTACTGCGACCTTAAAGCCTCACCACATACTGTCTGTACTGTAATACTGAAATGGCTGAACAGGAAAGGTGACTTGGGTATTTTCAGCAATCATTGCATGGAATAAATAGAGCAGGTTTATGACCAGTGTGCTCTCCTGATTTAACGCCTCAACTGGGAGATCTGGATTTGGTTCTACATGAAAGGATTAAAACTGATTAAAAAATTCAAGATCTGAGCGATCCCACCCAAAAATCCTTTAATGCAAAGTGACGTTTCATATTCTTCTATGCGACTTCTACTTGTGGGGCAATTTCAAAGACTAGAGAGAGTAGAAATAATCACAGATCCACCACCCATAGAGGAACTGAAATATGCAATTCACACAGAAAATTTGAAGAGTCAAGAGGCCAAGGCAAATGTCAGGATGGTTCTTAACTTGGTTATCAGACAAAATCTACAAAATGACCATGATGTCGAAGCCCCTCACCAAGGCCGAGTTTCAGAGTGTGAACCGTCGTCGGAGTTTTTAAGAGCGTTAAAAATCCCTCAGTATGCCTTCCTTTGGAGGGGAAGTAAAGCCGGTGGTCCCATGTCTGATTTATGGCATGAAACAGAACCTTCCACTTACTACACTTGTGTGAAGCCAGAATTTGTAGGTTAGGTTTGATTAATGCTCTTAAGTTCCGACGTTCGTCACCGGGTGCTGGTTGCGATGGCATCTAGTAGTAGCGGAGTTCACAGCTCGATGTCATGGATGGTAGCATTTTGTAGCGAAAGAAAACAGATAGCGCACATTAATACAATCATCGCAACTAACACCGGTTGTCAGACAGATTCTACACACACCCAAAGTACACGGCACATGACTGCGTTGTCACAGCCCCTAAACTAAGGAACCAACCACCAGAGTGTGAACCAGAATATCTACAGGCTGAGCATTTTCAATACTTAATGTAATGAGGTAAGTTTCTCTACTAGTAGTGCAATTTGATTTTTAAATCAATTTTTACAGGCGTACGAGAAAGGCGCGGCGTGGCTGTGACCTAACTCCATTTATCAACACTTATAGGGGCTCGCCTTGTACATAATCAAATAATAAACGCTTGTAAGTGTTGCCTTAACGAGCCAGGCTGTACTACCATCGACTTAGAATAACCTAACCTCCTTACTAAAATAAGGCAGAGCATTGGACCTAATTTCTCTCACAGTGATGGAACTTTTGAGGAATATACTAGGCACATCATCCATCATATTGCAAAAATAAAACTGTTCCATTAGTGTACTGGAGCCCCAGCAAGCCTTTCATTCCTTTCTGTACACCTAACATGAGGGGTCAGGGCATTTTTCACACATGCTTACACCAAACAATGCATTATGTGAAAATATGGCAGAAAAAAATAAATGGCCCATGGATACACTGCATGCGACTGTTAGCAAGCTAACATTGCACTCCAGTTTCCAACTTGTTCAGCAAATATGTCTAACCACTCGTTTGCGCCCTTTCGTCCAAAGCAAGGTTAGAGTTGGGTTTCCTTCAATCCTCACTACCTGTGAGAGAATCACTAAATGTTTCGCATCTTGCAATGTACAGTTTGCTCCTCCAATTGTTTCCAGTATCCTCAACAGCTCGCGCATTAGAGCATATTCTCGAGTCCACTGGAAGCTCTGAGACATGTATTTGGTCTTCAGCAGGCACGCAGCACATGGTTTCTCCACAATCTTGACATGGCCAAGCTCTGTGCCTTACTGACAATGTGTCAGCATGCATGCCCCAGAATTTGAGGCGTACAGCTCATCTGATATCCCAAAATGCAACCAGAAAGCACAAACAGAAAACAATGGAGCAAACTGTACATTTAAGCCAAACTTTTCAAGTTGTTACTAAAACAAGGGGTAGGTACGCCCTGGACCAAACTGGGATAGACATGGCATGCAGGAACTGGTATAAGGCGAGACTGTTTTATGCTACAAATTTCACTACATTATAGCCTTGAATAGCATTGTTTATTACAAAATAAGCAGCAAGTATTTTTCCTTGTATCTGAAAAGTTAAATTTGATGCCTTCATACACAATTCTTAATACCTTGACATGTCTTCTTTGCGGAATATGATTCTTTTATTGCAAGAAAATAAAACTTCAGTCTCCAAAATGAATAGCCATGTAAACAAGTTGATAAATTAAAAGGCAAATTATTTACATTACAATATTTACAGGAAGGTCAATGCAAACACACACCAACGTTAATCAATAGAATGTTTCTCCTTACACTAAACAATTCCCCCCAGACACAAAATACAGCACACTAAAGGTTTGTAAGTGTTGCCTTAACGAGCCAGGCTGTACTACGATCGACCTGGAATAACCTAACCTCCTCACATTATAGCCTTGAATAGCATTGTTTATTACAAAATAAGCAGCAAATAAGTTATTTTTCCTTGTAAATTATGTGTGTTGAAAAGGCTTCACATTAAAACACAAACCTAACCTGGGGCTTAGGACTCAGATCCTGTCGTTTGTAGTAGAACCTAGTCGCAGCCAATGGTTTTGTCCCGATATTCGTCTCGCATAGTAGTGACCAATGGTATTGCCTCACCGAAGAATGCAGAGCAATTTTCAAATTGAACTAAAAGTAATTTATGAACATTCGTTATTTACGACCAAATCTCTCATTTGAACAAATGTGACTGCATCCACATGTAACGACGAACCTTTTAAAACTTCATTCAGCAGCATAACATAGCGGCAATTCTGAACACTACATCAACGTCCATGCGTTGTCAACTGAACTAAAAATTTCCCCTATAGGCCTACATATAGGAATCACGGTATATAACTTACATGAAATATCAAGAATATATATTTATGGCCAAATCGAGAAAATGTTGTGGCATTTCAATGAACATTACTATTTAATCTTTAAATAAAGCACTTGACCTACTTTCATTGTACATGAAATAAGCTTAAATGACTAGGTATCAATTTCAAATGTAGGCCTATGATTATAAAAGCAAGCATGATAGCCGCTCTTCGCTCATCCTCTGCTTGCTTAGCATATGGGAAGCTTGATAGACCCAATGGTTGTGCTATCGACTAGATCAAACCTCGAAAGATCAATGATTGTAGCATAATCTTTACAGCGTGAATGCACAGCAATCAGAATTAAATTATGTTTTTAAATGCAAATTGTTTGTTAAGTGATGCATTGAACAGTTCCAGTACATGAACCACTATCGGCTGTTATGTTTCCACTGACAATAAACGTGTAGCCTAATTAATACCTATGCTTCAAAATTATGACTTGAACTGTCTTATTTTATAAGAAAAACATTGGTGTGTTTGCACTAACATACACATATTTATTTAACACTAACTTTTCAATGATTTTTACAAAATATTGGCAACATATGTTTAAAATATTTCAATTTCAATTCAGATACCAATAACTGACCAAATTTGGTATCCAAGTGAATTCGTTCAATAAACATACTATTGTCCTTGCTGCAATAAACAACAAAATCACACACAAAAACATTCGTCAATATCATACCCAAGGTAATTTGCCCATAGTATGGATGTTTCCTCTTCAAACAATACCCACTGTCAGGATTGTGTGAAAGAAAACTGCATTTGGGCAACACTTCTTCTATACAACTGTCCTTTCCCTCGTATGGGCACTTAATTTCCATTAAACCCACTGGCTTGCCATTGTCCATTATCATTCCATCGGGTGAATAACCTAACCAAGGTTCACATTCACTGACCACTAACCCACACTCGGCCACTCTGCACTTTCTAACCTCTTCATAGTGTAGTCTAGCTGCAGGCTCCTGCAGAATACCATGTTCAATACACTTGTTAGAAAATGCTCTGGCATTAAAGACACGCATTGTCTTTCCTTGCCAGTCATTTCCTTTATAAGTATACAAGCCGTAGCAGCGGCTGCCCGTAACTCTGTAGCTCCTTTCCTTTCTCCACTCGCTTCTCTCAAGAGTTCTCACACACAACTCGTATGCATTATAAATTACAACATTATGCAAATAAAACTCTCTACAACAATCCTGGGGTTCATCAATATAGCAGTCTCTTGTTAATTCCACAAGCAGATTGGATGAATTTGACTGAGATATGATAATCTTCACAGTTTCATTAGGCACATCCTCAGTCCACTCCTCTTCCATTACCTTTGTGTTCGAACCTGCTGCGTGCATCGCCAAAGCAGACTTTGGGAGTCTTGCAACAGCCCGTTGGTAAATTTCTTCGCGGTGCAAATTTAACACCCTCCGTTCTGTTGCTTTATGGCAACAGAAAGTGGTAACTGGTTCTGCTATTTGATATCTTTGAAGAGCTGTCCCCTTCAGCTCACTCCACAGACACTTCTTGTCTGTTGAAGACAGGACTTCCAGCGAGTTCATATCTGTTCTAAATGAAAAGAAAGAAAATTGTCAAATGCAAATACATCAGAACCTATTAATTCACACACTATTATACTCATCAATTTGCTTTAATGGTATCAATAACAGTCAGTTACTTTTACATAGTAATAATAATAATAATAAAGGACTAAAAGGCCCATTTACCTGTGACAGAAAAGCAGGACTGCTAAAACATGTTTGCAGCATTCTGATGCACCTGCCTTGCATGAACATTGAAACTGTTTAATTGTGAGCGTTCTCCTTTCAATTTCTCCTGTGACCACGTGTGGCGGAGCGGATAAAGCCGACGTCTGGAGCACAAGAGCGTAAATTGACCAAACATTGTCATCGTTGTTCACTCTTCCACATAACATGACATGTTTGGCAAATAATACTTCTTCCCCTTCCGTAAAATTTCTAGAGTCTATGGTACAGTGAGCAAACTCAAATATAGCTTTTAAACGTAACAGTGCCATGACTAGAACTGCACAAAAACAAATACCAGCAGACAACCGATGCTTGATAATATGCAATTGACACATAAAATCCAGTGAAACACACAAATTAGATCACGTGTATCGCACAGTTATACATATATACTATTAAAAATAACACTGTCATTATTTTAGGGACCACATTTACTGATTATAACCGAAAAATAAAAAGTGTTCCATATCAAACGCGTGTTATTGAGTAAATTTACCCTACTTATACAGACCGACCGCAGCGCCCCAAGTGTTAGTTTGAGTTGCCAATAGACCAGGTTCAGGTCCTCTTGAAGCACTGCATTGTCTTGTGAGTCATGTATCTTTCGATATATTACACAATCATCCGCAAACTATCGACAGTCACTGTGAATCCCATTTGGTAAGTCATTTATAAACGCCAAAAATAACAAAGTTCCGATTACGCTGCCCTGAGGGATACCCGACGTTACGGTAATTTCATCCGAGAATATGCCTTCGACTTTCACTTTCTGAGAACGACCCGTCAAAAATTCTTGGATCCATAAAATTACTCTTCTATCAATCTTCGTCGAAGCTAATTTATGGAGTAGCATGTCATGCGGAACGACATCAAATGCCTTCGCAAAATCTATAACCACGGCGTCGACTGAAACTCCATGGTCTAACGATTCGCTAATGTCTGGAAAAAGTGATAGCATCTGACTCTCGCATGAGTAACCTTTCCGAAATCCATGTTGCCTATCATTAAACCATGATAATGTTTCCCACTGTTCCCTCAAGTAGTCGCAAATGAGATGCTCCATCTGTTTACAAACGACGGACGTGAAGGATTACGAGGCACACAGGCAATTGAAATGGAACACACGTTTAATGTACTTGACATTTACTACAACAGAACTGAACGAACAAGGTGATACAACATTCCTTTTATACACACCATTACCATAAAACAAAAGAGAAACATATCTCTATGGAGCAGGTTTATAATTAACAGTGTGACCAACACAAACCATGGTCACATATTTCAACACACCTCCTTAAACCTGTGGGAGTAGAGGACATGACTCAAGACCCAAGTCTTTACAAAAATAAATATGCTTAGGCTTAGGAAGAGGCTTTGTTAGGATGTCTGCACACATTTTTGAAGTCTCCTCATATTTGATGCATATGGCTTTAGAATCCAAAGCATCTCTAACATAGTGATATAGGGTGGAATTCAGAGACATTTCTTGAGGACACCTTGAGGAGACCTTGACTAAGGAGGCCTTGAGGCTTCCTCCAATCTGAAGGTCTCCTTGAGATTGATTTTGCCGTCAGAGTCATTTCCTTAAGGTATCCTTACTCAAGGGATCCTCAAGGCTTCCTCAAGGCTCCCTCGAAAGTAAGATTCACGGGTACCAATCACATACGAAAAGTTTCACTAGTGTTATTCGAATAAGAACTAAAGCTGACGTGTCTTACAATATAATCTGATGTTGCATTATATTAACGTTGATTTGTTAAACATTATAATTGATTGTCAGCTAGTCACGTATGATACATGTGTGATTAGCGCGTACTTATTTCAATATTAGTTTTTGAGACTTTTGGCAACGGTCAGTGTAGCATTTGTTTCCAGGGAAGCTATGAAGCAATCTTCGCGCACCGGTATTTCAAACGCAAATATGTCCACATGGAGTATAGAGTGGAGTAATAAGAAATCGTTGTGTGTAGAGGATAAACATTTTGTTGTGCAAATCATCCTCCAGTATAAAAATATACTCGAAAATAAGAAGACGGACGAAGTTACCGTGGAAAAAAGAAGAGAACATGTCAAAATATAACGGAGGCGTTCAACTGCGTGCCTGAGCACAAGGTAAGATTTCCTCAATTTTCGTATTATTTCTGTAGTAAGACGCACCTGTTGATTATTTTAAAGCACCAATACGTCCAATAGGCCTACTGATTAAAAGAAACATAGATGAAACAGTAGCAAAAACGTAAAGTAGTAGCCTACTTTTAAGGTTATCGTAGGCTACCATAACCTATTACGGCCTACACGCAATAAGCAACCAAAATCCGGATGTGTGCACAAACTTTTAAATCGTATAACGAAATGCACACAGACTTTGAAAGTACGTTACTTTTTATTAAAATTTTGTTTCATTGTATGATATTCTCCGAACGTGGTATCTTCTCAGCTTGAAAGCTGCGGTAGTTCAAAGACATGCCAGGCAAGTTCCCACTTTTTGCAGCATACTCTTAATTTTAAAAGATGCAGCATGAAAACCTCAAGTTCCCAGAGTACAACTAATAACATAGCATGTGAATAAACCATTTTAGTGCCACAGGTGACGGCACTGATCTCCCTAAATATTCCCCAAACGCCGGTGTATCGGAAGGTATAGTTCAACCGGTGGTTCTTTAATGAGGCTGCAGATGCAGTTTGCAAAGCTCATAAGGAGAGAGATAATGAATTGTACTTTTTTTTTTAAGGAGAAGCATTTAAAGATTTTGAGTCGTTGTGAAAAATAGTAAATGTTACTTATGAAAAAAATTACATCAGTGATTCATATGGTGCCACATGGCATAAATGAGGTCACAGTTGTATGGGGGAAGACTTTGTGGTATTGACATCCAAACACCCTCTCGAAATACTGTGATAGACAACATGCTGGATTTGTTTATATGGGTCTGATGTCGTCATGTACTGTACCGGTAGATCAGGTGTTTTACATGTTTAGGCCTATGGAATAAAAATTGTTTTAGAATGTTTAAATAATGTTGATTGGTTAGGTCTGGTGGATACTAAAACCATAACATGATAGTTAAGCTTACTATTACCCCCATACATTTGAAATTGGTGCCAAAACAACTATTATCCAAAAATTACTGATAAGTGACAGGTTAGGTGAGGACTGAAGATCCACTGAAAATTACTGTCACAGTGACTCCTATGTTCCCCCCTGCCTATATCATAATGGTGCCAGCATATTGTTCGATGTTCCATTGGATATTGTCAGTCTTATTAGGTGTGTAATAAGTGTACCGAGATAGGAATGCTGGCATATCGAGAGCCTCCCAATTGTATAACATGGTATTCTATGGACTATTTATGGCATAGAAGGACAGTGGCAGTAAAGAACAACTTAATTGCCACTATGGGCTAGCCAACACAGGAGTACATTTCAGAGGAAATTATTGGGGATCACTGTGGAGAAAATGTTTCCTTCTCGGATAGATTGCAGATTGTACTGCATAGGTGTAGGCTACATATGATGGTAGGCACACTGTCACACATCGGAAAACCAAGGGTGCTTACTCCTAAAATTTGCTAGATGCACATAATATTGTGATGAGACTGTACAAATTGCAGCAGACTTTATAGCTTCTAAGCCCATGAACTGCACAAAAAAAATATTTACATAACTATAACATTCAAAGAATAATAACGATACCATAGTTATTTATTATAATGAACATTAAAGGAGAGGGAACTATTGTAAATAAAGTTGTAATGGACTTCTAATTCTGATTAAAAATAGAACCATGCCAATTTCTTGTAATGACATTACTGCTTTTTGAAAGCAGTGCCATAAACATGACTCTGTGGGCTACGGTACTTTAACTAGTGTAATGTTAATGGCTATAATTTATCCTTTCTTTCTGATATTTTTAATTGGTGTTTTTTTTTTTAGTGTTACCTTAACATAATGAATTTTCTTTTCAGAAAATGGTTGAACAAATAAACAAAAAATTGGGACAACGAGAAAAGCAATTGTGTGACGAAAAAAGATTGCTCTATAACATGACCCAGCTCACTTGGGGCAGGTGGATATCGAAATACTGTTTGCCCTGGACAGTGATATGTTCACACAAGATAGGCAGGTTGCAGGGGCAGCATCATATATAAGGAGAGCCTATCAACGAGCTGGTCGTAGAAACAGATAAGGCTGGCACCAGTACATCAAATCATGAAAGCCCAACAGGTTTGTCAAAGAGATAGTTTTAAGATTGTTTGCAGAACAATGTTCTCCTACCCGATATTATTCCCATTTCTATGGTGTCTGGGATTTGTAAAACAAAGGGCCATGTAGGTTATACATTAAGTGAACAGAGGTATCTGGACACTCACATGTGAATGCAGGTGAAGTTTGGACCAACCATCGCTACTAGCCATGGCTGTCAAAATGCTACTTTTCATGTGTAGGGTAACTTTCACCTGCAATCAAGGCTCAGAGGGAGGGTGTATCAGGGGGAAGTGTGTCCGGACAAGAGCCGGGGGATAGTAAATGCAGTGCTACAATGCGTCCAGTGCTCAGTGACTTCTCCAGGGTACATTTTTGCCATGAAATAAAAAATTTTCTTTTATGTTTTCAACCTTGACTTTGTACTATGACTGAGTTTTGGTCAGCAATCTCAATAATATCAATTTTTTTAATTTTTTGATATAATTACACCTCTGTGTACTATTTGGGGACCAGTCCCCAGTAGTAGCCCATGAATGACATTAATCTAGTGGAGAATGTGACATGAATTATGAAGATAGTTTTGTAGCCATGGAAATATTTGCGGCACATGTTTTATGGGCAGATGTGTTACACTACAATTTTGTCAGATGGTGACTCTAGAAAACTTTCTTTCACCTTGTACATGAAAACTTGTACCGTACCTCAGTTTCCCATTTTTTGAAACAAAATTTGCAACTTGCCTATCAAATTTGCAGCTTTAATGTTGCAAATTTTTATACTCATTCTATATGAATGCTTCCATAAGTTCAGTGAATAGTTTTACTGTAGCATTCTGAGTTTTTCTATTAAATATATTTTAATTTTATAACAATAGGCTACAATTAATGGGATTACAAACATTGTAAATTGTGTTAATTTATATCTCAACAAATATTCATTTGAACTTAAAATCAACCACAAGGTTTACTTTTATACTAATGATCTATGTGTGAAAGTCATGAAAATAAGCTACCTCCATTAGTTGGGCACAAGGATCATTTTCAAATTTTTTATAAATTTCATTTAAAAATTATTATATCTCCTAAACTTTTGGAGGTAGAAAAGCATAATTCAGTAGTATAGTGTTTATTAGTATTGGAGGGCTTTGTGTAAAATTAGAACAATATCCAATAATAATTACAGAAAATTGAAAGCTGACGACCAGAAGACTATGCATGTCTTTTATAAAAGTGCATTTATCTCACTTTCCCATTTTTAGACAACATTTGCTCTTTGCGTATCGGATTTGCAGCTACAATGTTGCAATTTTTTATACACATTATATATATATATATATATATATATATATATATATATATGCATCCATAAGATCAGGGTTTAGTTTTACTGGAGTATTCTTAGTTTTGCCAGTAAATATTTTTTAATTTTATAATAATAGGTAATTAAAGGGATAACAAATATAGTAAATTGTGTTAATTTATATCTCAACAAATATTCATTTGAACTTAAAATCAACCACAAGATTTGCTTTTATACTAATGATCTATGTGCGAAAGTCTATTAGTTTAACGCAAGGACCATTTTCAAAATGTGCATAATTTGGATACTAGGGAGTCGAGACATTTACCAGGGTATGACCTGCTTAACATGCTCATGGCTAGTGAGCCTGTGAATTGGCAACTCGGAGGAGATACTAAGCTCGATCTGTTTCCCAGTGGCTTTGGGATGGATTTTCTGCATATTCCCTTTCCTTCCAAAGTCCATCCATCATCGTTCTTGAAGTGTTGAGGGCATTTCCTTTTCTATTTTCCCTCTTTCTTTATTATTTTCCATTTTTTTCTTGTAGTATGTAAATTATTTGTAAGTACAGGGTGATTCATATTAAACACATGATTTTCATTTCATGTTTATTTTGTTTGGTTGGTTCCTTAGTTTAGGGGCTGCGACAACGTGTCATGTAGCCCCGTGTACTTTGGGTGTGTGTGGAATCTGTCTGATAACCGGTGTTAATTGTGATGGTTGTATTAGTGTGTGTTATCTGTGATTCAGGTAGAAGGACTGCACACGATTAATTTTATCAAGTAGTTTCTACATTTGCTACCAAATGCTACCATCCACGACACCTAGCTACGGACGTGGCTACTAAATGCCATTGCAGTCACCACCTGGCGGCGAATGTTGGAACTAATAAAGTGTTATCAACCTAACCTACACGTTTTAGCTTCCACAAGGGTAGTTAGTAAAGCCATCTCCGTGCAGGCCATGGAAGCCCTGGGAGTAGGCTTACACTCTTTGTGACATCGGTACTATATGGGATGGAGTTGTCAGCTCCATGCCTGGCCGTCTTTGCTCCCAGGAATTAATCTGGTACTCATTTCTGGTGTAGGCTGAGTGAACCCCAGAGCTATTTGCGTTTCCGAAAGTGGTAGTTTTGTTTCTAAAATCCACTACCTGTGTGGGGATCGAACCCACTCCCTTTCAGTTAGAAGCTCAGTGCCTCTACCGACTGCACCACACATCCCCCTCCAGTGTAGTTAGTGGAAGGTTCTTTTTCATGCCATAAATCTATGACATGGGACCGCAGGCTTTTCTTACCCTCCGAAGGAAGGCATACTGAGGGATCATGTTTATTTTGACATGAAGGTTGCCAGTAACGTGCTTTAGCCTCTTAAATGTCCGAAATATCTGGCAGTTGACTGTGCCGTTGAAGGTTGTCAGTACCGGGTATAGGTAAATGAAACATTTCGGTGTATTCCTATGCAAATAAAATAGTTTTACATGAATCACCCTGTAGTTGGTAGTGGTAAGGGAAGTTACCATCCTCACCATTAGGGGCTGATGAGGTGAAATGTGTTGGCTTGGATTCCTCATAACAAGGACGTTACGTGGCTTATGATCACAAAATTAGTGGACTCGTAGAACAAGCAGCTTCCATTCTTCCTGATAGGCCACTGCCACTCCCTGTCCAGTGAAATCGATTTGAGTTCTACCTGTAAATTAAGTAATTATAATTTTACCTTTCATGGCTTAATTACACACAGAGCAGTCTGTGTTGTGCAACTTTTGCATAATATTATCTGATTTGTATTTTAGAGCACTGAGAAATTTCAAAAAATTCTATTAAATGAACCTCTTGAAAGTATTCTTATAAATTGTACTTACCAGAAACTTAAATAGAGTGCAACCTTTAAATAACTTTTGTGAAGGGCGGTGGAGAAGTCAAACTCTTTCAACAGTAAGGACTCTCATCACACCACATTCCTATGAAGATTTCACCACATTTCCATGAAATTAATTATACTTATATCACAGTAAAATGTTTTCCTTATAACAATGCCCATTTAATATAATTTTAGTTTACATGAACTATCAAAGGAATTCCAAACCTTGTTCATAATATAAGTTACATGTAGGTTTTATGTGTTTCAGAGCAATTTCCAATGAAGAAAAGTTGAGAGCCTCGTGCAGAGGCTCTGAAGAAAAAACTAGCATACAAGAAAGGTGTCTTCGGATACAAACCCTGTTGGCGCAAGACAAAAAAAATTACATTTTAAGCAAGTAAGGGAAATTAATATCAAGTTCAAGGAGCAGGAATTAATTCTGAAATAGCAGATTTCCTGTCCCAAATGAAATGTATTTATTAATTGTACCAGTATATAGTATGTAAATAAATACTTATGAAAATGAACCCTTGCATTATGTCTTCATAATAAAAAGTAAACTATAGAACATTGCAAACAGCTGCTGAACTTGTGGCCTACTGTTGATGTAGCTTAGCCGGTATAATTCCATAAAAGAAAAAAAATGCTATTGTTGCAGTTTCCTGCATTGTGATCGGTCAAGGCAGATCTCTCTAGTCTTTTTTTTTTTTTAGCACTTTACAAGTTGAATTTTATTGTGATATCAGAGTCTTTCAGTATGTGTCTGCGTCCCCGCGCTTTAAGGGGCAGAACTGCTTGTGGCAAGTTAAAACAAAAATTGTGAGTTGGTATGTAGTGCAAGTTGTGCCAGAAGTCTAACTTGCCACACCTAAGTGAAACCTCACGACAGAGCTTTGAAGCCATTTCTTCAGTGTTGCCTTATTGATATTACAACTTTTCAGTTGGTTAGCACAATGTGGCCGCAATCATTCCGTATGTTGAAAAGCCTCCACATATCCCATTAATTGGGATATCATTGTGTTGACCAACTGAAAAGTTGCAATATCAATCTCCACAATAGACAAGACGAAAAACAAATATTTCTTGGAGTTTGAGTATAGGTTTCATATGGTATCGCTGTATAAGTATGGTCCAAGTTACACACTACAGTTACCCCTTGCTGCTGTAATAATAAGGAATTCAGGTACGTATGCCATTTATAACCATATTACTAGTGAGTACCTGATGTGGCACTCTTGTGGACAAGTTTCTACTAGATAACATTCAAAGGAAATTCATCTGCCTAGTCAATACTCATGTTTATTTCATTTTCAACAGTACATGTTTCAGAATATTTTATGGAAATGCTTGAACAAAGTTTGCTTCATCAAGAGTTTTGTATTTATTTATTTACATGGTTTACGCCCACATTGGAGCACCAAAATCAAACCTTACATACAAAGTCTTCCATTATTTCAAGTAATAAGTTCAGTTCTTAATTCTTGATAATTTTTTCCTTTCCCAACACTTCTTCATTCTGGAAGATCTTGCAGCTCGTTCTTCTGCTGATATAACATATTTCTTACGCTGTGAAATTTTGAATGTAAGAGTTTTGTATGTTTAATCATAAAATTCCTAATAGGTTTCAGTTCTCTTAAGCATCTAATATGAGTAGGCTCCCCAGAATCCAAAGGCCTACGTACACGTTGATTCCCCTTCTGCTTTCTTCATGTTCAAGCATAAATGCTTTTTTCCGGCGAACAGTTACCACCTGGCGTAGCGACGTCTTTATGACGACATGCAATAATGCTTGATTGTTTAGAATGGTTTGGGACGCTTCTTCCCGGAAATAGAACTGAGGTTGTAAGCCCCAGAGCTTGATGACAGTTTGTCCGCTTTATCCACCGTTGGGACATGGAGTCCTCTTCCGCTTTCAAAACCTTTGACCATCTTCACCTGTAACCCAGGCAAGGGGCCCTTACAAGGTACTACCAGCTGGGCCAGCTGGACCAAGGTTTTTTAAAGAGGTGTTACTCCTCTAATACTCACCCTTTGTCCTGGCTTGTGACAGGCTGAATCTGGCTTGCCAGATATTGGCCCCAGGATGGCAAGTTTCCCACAACCTTTATGTAAATAACTATGGCATGTGAGTAGATAGTTCAATATTCTAATCTTAGCCAATGAAATGCCTCTATAAATGGTTGCCTCACTTCCATATGGCACATGTTGTTCGGTGTTCCCAGCGAACTATGCAGTAACAAATTACCAAGAATAACTATAAAGCTTCAGCTGTTATGTAAATAACTTTGGCATGTGAGTCTTAGCCAACGAAATGCCTCTCTATAAATGTTTGCCTCACTTCCATATGGTGCATGTTGTTCCCAGTGAATTATGCAGTCTCAAATTGCCAAAAATAACTATTAGATTGTTTGGAAGACCAAAGAAGAGATGGATGGACCAAATCCCACTAGACATGTGACATTGAACTGGATGTGGCAGAAGTAATGGAGCAGGAGGAGTGGAATAATAGACAGGAGTGGTAGAGGCTAGTTTACAACACCCGGGTTACAGGGGTTGGACACGGATGATGATGACGAACTATAAAGCTTTAACTTTTATGTAAATAACTTTGGCATGTGAGTGGCTAGTTCAATATTCTATTCCTAGCCAATGAAATGCCTCTCTATAAATGGTTGCCTCACTTCCATATGGCATATGTTGAATCGTGAGCGGATTCAGGCCATCGAATAACGATGTCACAGATTTCAAGATCTGGACCTGCAACACACTAAACATTGAAAGAGAAATATCCTTTGCGATTCCTATACACCTCTGCCGTTGGTCCACCAGGGTTTTTGATGGGCATGTTGGTACAGTCGATGCACCCACTGACATTAGGGAAATTAGCCATTTGAAAAAATTTCCTTCGCCTCCTAGCAAATTCTTCCTGTGAGTTCGGGAATCTTACGTATGTTGGAAGTTTTTGTGCCAAATGCTCGGATGTATGTAAGACAGTCCTGCATGCAGTGGACTGGCTTACTCCCCGAAGATCACCACATACAGTCTGAAAAAAAGTTAGTGTTGTTTTAAGAAAATAGATGAGATAGCCTAGTTACAGAATGTTAAAATTGTTTTTGTATGATTCAGAATTTCACTATTTCATTTTCGTGAGGCAAAGCCTACACATGGTCAATAAAATTTCATTTTGTTGTCAATCAGAAAGCTGTTATATTTTTCTGATGAGGAAGGTAAATCCACATTCATTTTCTCAGATAATATGTATTATCAACTGGAAGATTTATGCAACTAGTCTGTAACATAGGCTACTTTTTCTTGTGGAACACTGAAGTCATCTGCCCCAGAGGGATATCCTATTGATGTAGGGGGATTACTAACTACAGGGCATGCTTTAACATCCGTTATTGATGCATTGACCTACGTTGTATGGCCTTTGGATTAGCCTACTACATCTGTTATGTTTTTTATGTGCAGATCAATTGGAACAGCCAGTTCTTGGCCACCTTCTGTTCTTGGGGTATGTACATGATCAGAATCCAGTTCCTAAGGCTAATTCTCGCCTGCAGGTTGGAACAAGGTACTCTCGCCTTGTAAGGAAAAACTGAAAGGAGGTGGGTTCGATCCCTATGTAAGCCATCATGGAAGTGGTTTTCCACGATTCTCCAATTCAATTCCACAGAAATACCAGGATGGCTCTTATAAGCCACCCTCTTAACCTTAGCATCAATTTATTACAGACACAAAATAACCCATGAGAACCGGGTGAGTTAGCCGAGGTCGTTACGGCATGACTGCTGGCAGTCGCTCACATCCGGGAGGCGAGGTGGTTCGAATCCCCCCGCCGGCAACCTTGAAGATGGTCTTCTGTGTTTTCCCATCTTCCTTCCAGGCAAATGCCGGGGTTGGTCCCTAACTATAGGCCACAGCCGCTACCTTCCATTCCAACTTCCCCCCCCCCCAACGGTACTTGTAGCTCACCCATTGGGTGTCCGTCTCGAAGCAGCTACAAAACTGGCGAGCCGAACATGTCCTCGGACACTCCCGGCACTAAAAGCCATACGCTAAAAAAAAACAAAAAAAAACATGAGATCAGACAGATTATAGCCTACACATACCAGTACCGTACTCAAGTAGGCCTACATGGGCTTGATGACCATGATGCCCTAAGTCCACTGAAAGAGCAAGAGGCTGTTTCATAGATTATTAATAAGTTGGTACCTGTACTAATTTTTTATAGGAAATTCAAAGATGCCTTGAGGCACTATCCCGAAGCCAAAATATAGGCCTATCCTAGAAATACCATTTATTAGAATTCATTAGGCCTAACTGACTAGCATATCTCAGTTCAATTTGTAAGTTACAGTAAGGGCACACATTAATTTCCATTAATATCTGGGGTGTGTGTCCGATTAGTGCAGTCAAGAGCAAAATGGTTTACCCTACAGAAATTCACTATTTTTGCGTGATGATCGTTCATTTTAGGGTCTTGGGACATCTTGGCATTCAGACCCGCGAAGTTGAATGTGTGTTGAATGTCAGGTGACTTGTATTTCTATGCGTACTGTAGTAGATTGCGTATTATAGACCTATCAGTAATGTGCATGTTTGCATCTAGCCATTTTTAACCCAATAATGAGGCCAGTAAACAGGATTATTATGAGAAATCATCCACTGCGTGATCGTAAGGCCTATATGGGCTATTACTTTACATTACCGTAGCAGTATTGTAGGTTATTTGGTGCCGTGTATCGGTAGACTTACTGGAAGTACGGTATGAAAGTCTTGCATCAAAATAGGTTAACAGGCTAATTGTGTAACTTACGTATTAAGACGCACACATGAACCTAGTACGGTAGCCTACTGGTATAGTCCCAAGCAGTCAACTTACCGGTAGGCTTACAACAAACGTTATTTTATATTCCTGAATGAATTGTAATAATTGCACTCGACAAAGAACTTTATTCACACCATGCAACATTACCGTACGGCTCTTATCCTGTGGAAAATACAGTTATCAGTCCGTCAACAATCTGTCTACAATACCGTCAAAATATCTTTATAAATAAACAAATACCGGCAATACATTTGCAAATTATAGTCTACACTGCAGTAACTTACCGTACCGTACCTAACCAACAAAAGAACCGTACCTTAGCCTAATTCGGTACGGTAGTCTACCGTACTTTCCGTATCGCTATTGGATTTTATTCTGAATGCTCCACATAGGCCTACCGGTACCTGAAAATTTCCGGTGGCATAAAATCGTAGACTTATTAAAGTTTGAAGCATTGGAGATATTGGAAGTCCTCGTCTGTTTCGCCGTCTTTCAACTTGAACCAACGGCAAAATGTCGTTTGTCACAATATCCTTTGAAAAACGGTATCGTCTCCGAAAATATTTCCAATGGGTTTTCAAAATCTCATACATATCGTCTTGGAACGTCATCTTCTTCAAATACCGCTTCAATATAATAAAGAAATTTATCGTCCGCCAAGCCTACGTCCATTTTTCTTGTGATAAGGATTCCTTAAGGTAGCTTGTCCCCTACCTTAGCACACGACAAGTCGTGCGCAGACGCGAAGGAGTCCTTGAGCCCAAGGCTTCCTCAAGAAATGTCTCTGAATAGTATTTCTGCTCAAGGAAGCCTTGAGGTCTCCTTAAGAAATGCTTGAGGTCTCCTTAAGGAACCCTCAAGGGAGCCTTCAAATGGCTTCCTCAAGTAAGCCTCAAGGAAGCTCTCTGAATGCAAATGGCTTCCTTAAGGCTTCCTCAAGCCCAAGGTCTCCTCAAGGTGTCCTCAAGAAATGTCTCTGAATTCCACCCTTTGTGTCAATATGTTTGGTCCTATTATGGTGGACTGGATTTTTTGCCAGTTTTTGAGCTGATTGACTATCACTCAATAATATGATGGGTGACTTGAGATCTATAAAGTTAGACAAAACACGTTTCAACCAAACAGCTTCTCTTACACCTTCACTCAGTGCAACATATTCTGCTTCAGTAGATGATAAGGAAATGCATTTTTGCTTTTGAGCCCCCCATGATACAGCACCACCTGCCATTTTGAACACAAAACCACTGTATGATTTTCGGTCATTGCTATCATTAGCCCAGTCAGCATCAACAAATCCCATGAATTGACCTCCATTCCTGACATACTTAAGTGACAAGTCTTTTGTGCAATTTAAATAACGCAGCACTCGCTTTGCAGCAGACCAGTGAGATTCATTGTAACAATGATTAAATTGACTGAGATATGATATCGCATAGCTTATATCTGGACGCGTGCAAACACTTAAATACATGAGCGAACCTATGAGTTCTCTATAAGGAAGATCACTGGTTTCTGTATCAGATACACCAAGATTTGGTTTGGTTTCCAAGGGAGTACCAATGGGACGTGCATCGTGCATACCATATTTCTTTGCAATCTCACTGATGTACTGCTCTTGGCTAAGATACATTGTACCATTCTTCTTATCTTGCCTTACTTTAATACCTAAAATATAAGAAATTGGCCCAAGATCTCGTACCTTAAATTCTTTATCAATACAGGTCTTCAATGACTTGATCTCAGACTCATCATTATAAGCCACAATGAAATCATCCACATATAATGCAATAATTACCATACCTTGGGCTTGTTTCTTAAAGTACACACAGGGTTCATCAGCACAATTTTTGTAACCCAATTTGACAAGAACAGAGTGAGCTCGCTCATTCCACAAACGAGAAGATTGTTTTAAGCCATAAATAGATTTTTTTAACTTGCAAACTTTATGCTCTGAACCTTTCTTGACAAAACTTTCTGGCTGATACATGTAGATCTCTTCATCTAACTTTCCATTGAGAAAAGCAGATTCAGCATCCCAATGTACCACCTTCAGATCTGTTTGGACAGCCAAGGCAAGCAGCATCCTTAACGTGCTGTGTCGAACAACAGGAGAGAAAGTTTCTGTAAAATCTACTCCGTACCTTTGGGTGAAGCCCCTGGCCACAAGTCTGGCTTTATACCTTTGAATGTTACCTTTAGAGTCTCTTTTTACTTTGAAAACCCACTTACTACTGACAACATTCTTGCCCTGGGGTTTATCAACTAGATCCCATGTGTCATTTAACTGAAGTATCTCCATTTCTCTTTTCATAGCCTGCTCCCACTTAACCCTATCAGGCATGGACAGTGCCTCCTTAACTGTGCTAGGTTCAGAGTCATCAGTGAGAGTCAAGTATGTCACATAGTCTGACATGTCTACAGGCTTTTGTTGGCGCCTAGGATACCTTTGATTACCTTCGGCATCCCCCTCCATTGGCTCATTGACGATGGTGGCAGAGCCCACAGAATCACTGCAGTCTGAATCTGTTCCACTAGGGACATAGCTTAAATCAGCTGAGTCAACAGTCTCAGCCACACCAGCACTGCTAATGGGCGATACGCTTTCAAGTTCCGAAATGCACTCTGCCCCATCCCCTGAGTTGTCGGGTTCTGCCTCACTGTCAGTGGGAACTGAGATCTGCAACATTGCAGGTTCATTAATCTGCAAGGATGGACCAACATTACCTGGAGACACATCAGACACCTCCTGGAACACATCTTCAAAGAACTGTGCATCCCTGGACTTAACAAGTTGATGAGTAACAGGATGCATGAATCTATAGGCTTTACTGTCCTCACAATAACCACAGAAAATGTGTTTTTCACTTTTAGGATCCAACTTGTTTCTCCTTTGATCAGGGACATGAACTTGTGCTACACAACCAAAAATTCTTAGATGCTCCATATTCACCTTGTTACCAGTCCAGATCTCCTCTGGAACTTTACCTGGAATTTTTCTGGTTGGGGACCTGTTTACAAGATAGGCTGCTGTATTTATTGCTTCAGCCCACATGCGTTTATCTACTTTAGACTCGCTCATCATGGCTCTACATTTATCAAGCAATGTTCTATTCATGCGTTCAGCTACACCATTCTGCTGTGGAGAATAGCTAGTTGTAGTTTGATGCTGAATACCTTCTGATTTAAGTAGCCTCTCAAAAGCTTTGCTACAAAATTCACCACCATTATCAGTGCGTAGGACCTTAATAGATCTTTCACACTGATTCTCAACCTGTGCCTTGAAATCAATAAAGCAATCCAAAACATCACTTTTCTTAGCAAGGAAATACACAAAAACCTTTCTAGAATGATCATCAATGAAGGTCAAGAAATAGCGAGCATTGCTCCAAGATGGAACTGGCATAGGCCCACATAAGTCTGAATGAATAAGATCTAGCTTATTTTTACATACAGTTTTACTCTTACTTGACTTAAATGTTTGTCTAGCTTGTTTATGCCATAAATATTCTGAGTCCTCTGAACAAATATTAGCTTGACCACTGAGAGCATTGACTTGGTAAACACCCCCCACATTACTCGCAGTCAGTGCTACATTACCTGTAGCAACAAAGTTTTCACTATCATAAACTTCACAAGTATTGTCGGTGAATACCACAGCATAACCCTTTTGAGTAGCAGCAGACACAGATAAAAGATTAGCAGTGAGACCAGGAACATATTCTACATTGGACAAGGTTTGTGAAATACCATTTTCTAATTGAACAGTTACATTACCAGATCCTTGGCCATACAATTTTTGATTGTTTGCTGTACTGATCTCCAGATTAGGACCAGCAGTGAAGTTCACCATCGCAGACTTGCTTGAACTCATATGCTTAGTAGCACCAGAGTCAACGAACCAGGCCCCTGTAGAGGCCCTTGCACTTAATGCCTGTCCATCGGTTGCCAGCATCATCTTGTCTTTCTTCGACTTCTGTTGAGTTGAGCTCTGCATCTCCTCCTTCCTGCAATCCCGCTTCCAGTGTCCTGGCTTCTTGCATTTCCAGCAGAAGGGCTTCTTCTTCGTCTTGTCTACTCGTGAAAACAGAACAGAATCCTTGGATGGCTTGGAAGTACTTTTCCCACTCCAAGTAGTATCTTGTAGCAACTTGGTTCGAACTGTGTCTGCAGTAAGGTCTGTTCCGGAACTTTCCAGAGCCAAAATCATAGGCTGAAACTCATCTGGTAGACCTTTCAGCATAAGAGCTGCCACAAACTCGTCGTCCAGTGCCTTATTCATAGACGCAAGTTGCTGAGCAAGTCCCATAACCTCACTAACATACTCTTCCATCGTCTTGTAGTGCTTTAATTTAACTTTGCACAATTTCTTCAAGATGACGATCCGCCGATTCACTCCTTTATCTGAGTAGGCCTTTTCAAGAGCTTCCCAGACTTCCTTCGCGGTCTTACAAGGCATGACGATTGGGAAAATTGATTTATCCACCATGAGGTTGAGTCTGGCCCTAGCCCGACTTTCGTCTTTTGCTTTCTTCGCAGATGTTGTAGTATCTCCATCCGGGTAGCCAACTATACAGCTCCACAGATCTTCGAGTCTTAGGACGTTTTCCATCTCGAATCGCCAATCCACGTAATTTAGACTACCTCGCAGCTTATCTATAGCCGGCAACGAGGTGCTGGTTGCAGACATGTTGAATTTCACTACGTAGCCGAATTCACAGTTCATATAACAATCAGTCTATCATACGCACTTTATATTCGCACGGTGGATTCGTGGCTG
This sequence comes from Meconema thalassinum, assembly GCA_946902985.2. Classification (NCBI taxonomy): domain Eukaryota; kingdom Metazoa; phylum Arthropoda; class Insecta; order Orthoptera; family Tettigoniidae; genus Meconema; species Meconema thalassinum. The sequence continues at coordinate 432,328,635 of OX336389.2, forward strand.
GGCCCATAACCTGAAGGATTACGAGGCACACAGGCAATTGAAATGGAACACACGTTTAATGTACTTGACATTTACTACAACAGAACTGAACGAACAAGGTGATACAACATTCCTTTTATACACACCATTACCATAAAACAAAAGAGAAACATATCTCTATGGAGCAGGTTTATAATTAACAGTGTGACCAACACAAACCATGGTCACATATTTCAACAGGACGTAAGGCTAACCGGCCTGTAGTTGCCCAATTCAAGTCTGCTCCCTCCCTTAAATATTGGGACTACCGTAGCTCTTTTCCAGTCATCTGGGATTTGCGCATTGTTTATGGACACATTAAACATCACCTCCAAGTATCGTGCCACGGCCCTACCTCCTAGTTTAAGTACTTCACTAACAATATTATCAGGACCCTTTGATACATTGAAACGTAGTTTTTGTATTAGCTTTACAATTGCTGACTGGTTTATTTGGAACAGGGGAGCCCCTGATTCGTCGTTAAGGTCCAACACACAGCTATTGGATTTATTGAACACACTACCGTAAAAGACATTTAATTCATTAGCAATGGCCTGTTTCTCAGTAATTAATTTACCGTCACCGGACATTATCATCGACAAATTATTCGAATTTCCCTTTCTTCTCCTAACATAACTGTAAATTTTTTTCCACCATCACCTCCCGAACCAAGTAAACCTTGCATATAACTGTCATGAGCAGCCCTCTTTTTTAAGACGAGCTCTCTTGATAAGGACTTAAATTTCAACATATACTTGTCACTATCATGTCTTTTATTGTATAATTTCCTAATTTTCCGTTTTAGACTCCTAATTTCTCGTGTGTAATACTCAGGATCTGGGTTTTGTTTCAGCAATTTAAATGGGACAAATTTATCAACAGCGCTATTTAAAAGTTTCAAAAAGTTAGTCCACAGGATATTAATGTGATTTCCTTCCGATGCCCATCCTACAAATAGCTCATTCAAATACCCCTGAAACTTGCCCTGATCCGCCCTGCGATACTGGAATATGATCTTTTTTGCTACATCAGAGTCTAATTTTGTAATGTCACCATATCTAATATTTAATTCAACCCCAGAATGGTCACTAATTCCTGGTACTTTCTGACAGTTAATATACAGCTCTACAGGCCTTACGAGATAAACATCTAAGGTATTATTGTCTCTAGTTGGGAAGTCAACTACTTGGGAAAATCTCCCCTCCCTTAAGAATTTATTTGCAGCGCTCTGAGCCTGACCACAGCTAGTTGACTCACCAGACCAGTCTACTTTGGAGAGGTTTAAATCTCCAGCAATTATTATGCTCTTTTTCATAGCATTACCCGTACAAGTTTTATCATCCAGTGTTTCGAGGAGAGAAAGGTTATCTTTCGGTGCTCTATACGCCCCTATCACCTGAAGAGGGAATTTATTTCCTTTATCCGAAATTTGTACACATAACATTTCATGATCCATATCAGCCCACTTTAAGAAACTAGCTATATTTTTGCGCACACAAATAAATAGCCCACCACCACGTCATCCTCAGTTTGCTCCTGCACGCCCTCTTCCACACTGATCCCAGTAGAAAGCCGTTCAGTCACATCTTTCACCGTTTCTTCTGATTCACGAAGCTTTGCTCTAAGTTCCTGTATTATTTGATCCCTTGCTTTGATTTGCACCCTCAAACTGTCCGGCGTATCACATACTTCACAAAACCAATTTCCGACATCACAATCCTCCTTCTTGACCTTAATACAGCCGAAGTGAAACCATTTCTCACATAGTCCACACTCAACACCATTCTTCAATGTTTTACTGCACGTCGAACACTTTAAAGATGCCACTGGATCATTTGCCTGATTCACATTTGGAGTAACAGGCCCTGGATTCACTTCCACTCCACCAATAACTAACAACGCAGCTATCACTAGGGCTATAAACCACAAGTTACTAGGTCCCGTACGCACACACAAACACCGGAAATCCCGACTACCCTTCGCATACCACAGCCCGATCCTCGCCCGATAACACTCCAGAGAACACCCCATTTCAGCACACCTGAGAGCTCGGGAAAAACACGACCTTTCACTTTGACTGCCAACTGCCAATAGCAGTGTTAAAATGTCCCAGGCAACAATACTGGCTCAGCGTGGTTGATTGTCGCCACTGTCGAGATTTACGGTGATCGTGTGTCTGTGCGAGAGGAGATATACAGTTTGTGAGTGGTAGTATTGGGGAAGAGTCCAGAGTTTTTTGTTAGTTGCTCTTTTCTTTCTTCTTTGTGTCACATTATCGACTGTTAAGATTTGTCATAAAGAAGGCAAAACTGGACACATCTTCGGTAAGTTATGAAAAGCTTTTATTGTAGGTGTAGAAAATTGAGGCCCCCATTTAATTATATAGGCACAGCTTTCACAAATAATTTTCTCTGAATGAGAAAGACGCAATGCTCACTGATACAATGTAAAGTTATTCCATTTTTTTTTAAGGTTAGTATTTATTTTATTATTTAAAGGGTGCTACAGTTTCCTCTGAATAATAATAATAAACAAGATTGAGGTACCATACACGGCGACCGTTAGGCTTACCTTAAAACAGCACTGTATAAATAACACTAACAATAATATACCTGAATATTTTGCAACATAGATACTTGTTTGATGCCTTTATGAGTGTCCCTTCTTCCTGTTATCTACTCCTGATGTTTTTTTTGACAGATTCATTCAATTGACTAAAAACATTTCTGTTAAAATAAATTATTTATAAAACACCAAGACATAGTGCGGTGTTAATGTAAAAGAACATTCTGCACAGAAATGTGTGAATATGCCATAATACTGTAGTAGTATTCTGATAACGGATAATTGAAAATCTGAGCGACAGAGACAAATATAGACACTGAAACAGCTGTGAGCAGCCTCAAAACAAAGCAACGAAGGACAGAATTCAGACAGACATGAACAGACTGAAGATCTTTGTCCTAAGTTAAAATGGACCCTAAAGTACTTATACTCAAAACAAGTAGTTTCGTAAAGAACTATATAGCCTATTTTCATGTATCCAATTGGTCTTCTTTATTAGAAAAATCTCCCGCCTGTGAAAAGGAACGCCATGTTGGATTGTTCTGTATGTACGCCATAGAGTTATGCACCGTTAGATGAAGATTATTGCATAGGTTCATTATTCAAACGTTCACTTCGATTGCATGATTAGGACACAAGAAATAAAAACTCAATTTTAAAATGTCACACTGCCGCCATCTTGGGGTTATAAAACAATTGAATTTAATTAGATGGCAGTAGATTTTGTGTGAACAGTTATCGTACCAAGTTTCACTGCGCTCGGATAATGAAATCGCGAGTCAATTCCATTTAAATGTTTTTACTTCACTTTGCCGCCATGTTGGTATTGTGCTCACCATGTTATTGAACTTATATTAATAGCCTCAATCAGCATACAAAATTTCAGTTTGATTGCTGCAATAGATTCGTAGATATTGAGAACCGTCTAAATATTTCGGATGGTCACCAGATGTAGGCCATGCAGTTATGTAACATTAGATGAAAATTATTGCGTAGGTTCATTATACAAAATTTCACTACGATCGCATGATTAGGACACAAGAAATAAAAACTTAATTTTAAAATTTCGCACAGCCTCCATCTTGAGGTTATGTAAACAATTTAACTAAATTAGATGTAAGTAGATTAGAATTTGTATAAACATTTACCGCTTTAAGTTTCACTGCGCTCGGATGGTTAAATCGCGTGAAATATTCATTAAAATGTTTCAACTTCCCTTGGCCACCATGTTCGTTTTGTACTTAACAGGTTTTATAAATGAAGGGTAATACTCCTAAATGTTTAATAAAGTCGCATCGGTAAACTTGTTGTAGTGTCCTTTATCACTGTACAAAAGTTCAGGGTGATATCTGTTACCAATGCGGAGATATAGAATGCCAGTGGAATATTTCGCGTGGCCCGCGTGCTGAATTGGTGAAACGCATCAAAATTTGAAAGGCACGGTCGAGGTCGGACGAGGTAGTAGTATGTGCTTACCGAGTTTCCTTGAAATCGCTCCGGCCGTTTAGATTTCATTATAGGGGCGGGGGTGATCTCATAAGCCTACTATTTTTCATAAATGAAAATAGACTAAAATATAAAAACTCTGGCAGTAATAGATGAGGACCTAATCCCCCCCCCCCAACTAAAATCCTGGCTACGCTACTGTATGTGACCTTGTCCTTCTGGTTAATTAGCTTTAAGCCTTCTTCCTCCATAAATTCCATCACACTTTTGGTTCTATTTTTAGGCAAGTCAATTCTGCTGTTCAAATCTCCCGCTAGAAAACACGGTCAACGCTGAGTGGTGTAGTTGGGCAAAATGTTCCATCTTTGCTCTCCCTCCGTGCAGCACTTCGTATATCCCCTGTTTTAGCTCTCATCTTCACGGGTCATACATGAGTTAAAATGTGAAGGTGACGGTTAAAACAGGGGATAGGCGAGGTGCTGCGCGGAGGGAGAGTAAGGATGGAACATTTTGTCCAACTACACCACTCGGTGTTGACCGTGTTAAATAGCACAAATTTAGGTTTTACTCGCTAACCGTTGGAGATACACGAAAAGTGATAAGGACCTTTCGGATAGAAAATTAAATTTTAAACCTCGTATATGCAATCAAAAGTTTGCTATTTCTTAGCGTTCTCTTTTTATTAGAAATGGAAATATGAAATTTTGAAACCAAAGGGTGTAGTGACGTCACTTAAATGGTCGCCATCTTTAAATAGTGCAAAGTATCGAAATCAAAAGTAGCCTATATGTTAACCAGGTAAATCAGCTACATCCATGCAAAATTTCATGTAAATGGAACCAGTGGTTCTTGCGTGATTGAGTAATACACAGACACACACCATCTCATTTGTATATATTAGTATAGATATTCATGGAATAAGGACACCAGTATACAATTTTAAAATTTCAGTTAAATCGTTTTTCAATTTTTGTATTTTAATATTTTATTTCTTATATATATATATATTATTTATGGAATAAGGACACAAGTATACATTTTAAAAATTTCAGATTTATATTATTTTTATATGTTAATATTTAATTTATTATTGTTAGCACAAGGCTACTACGCAACCACTTGCACAAATAGCGTGCTAACCTAACCTAACTTAACATAACCTCACCTCACTTAGCTGACCTAATCTAACCAAACCTCAGCCACCTAATGAGCCAGGGGCTAATGCGTACCCTGCCAACACTAGATGAGATTCAGTGTGCTGTTAATCAAGCAAAGCGACACAAAGCCACTGGATGTGATGGAATACCAGCATAAGCTCTCAAAGAAGGTGAGGAACTCGTAAGCCACATACATGATCTTATCATTAAAATTTGGAGAACTGAAAAAATGCCTGCTGATTTCAGAGATAGATAGTTCCCATATTTAAGAAAGGTGATCGTGCAGACTGCAACAACTATCGTGGTATATCATTGTTATCATGCCTTGGAAAGCTTGTTGCTCGTATTTTGGCGAATCGTATTCTATCCCTGGTGGAGAAAATACTCCCAGAGAGCCAATGTGGTTTCAGGCCTTCTAGAGGAACCGCAGATATGATATTCACTGTTCGTCAGCTTCAGGAGAAATGTAGAGAGCTCAGACCTCAGTAAGGCATTTGACTCGGTAAACCGTGAAGCCTTGTGGAAGATTTAGCATCGTATGGTTTTCCACTAAAATTTATTACCATCTTAAGACTGCCCTACACTGATATGAAGGCAAATGTCATTGGTAATGACTATTGGAGAACCATTTCATATAAATACCGGCGTTAAGCAAGGTTGTGTGATTGCCCCTACATTGTTTTCTCTGTACGTTGCCACTGTCATGCAGTTAGTCAAAGATGGTGTTCCTTCAGGCATACAGATAACCTACAGGATGGATGGGAAGATCAATCAATCAATATTTATTGCCATTTAATAACTTATCGTTGTATTAGACTACGTCACATTGTTAAAAATAAATTTTCAATTTACAATAAAATCACAAAGGTATGTACCGTATATATATTACAAGTATTATTACCAGCTTACTGAATTCTATAAAATAAAATAAGAATAAAATAACACGAATACAGTAAGAAGAAGTTGATCTTCTATAGTCCATCTGGGTAGAGTATAATTTTCTCTTCAAATTCGACCAAAGTGTAAATACTGCTGTTAATGAACCATCGCTTACTGGAAGCTTTGAAAATGTTAATAGACTCCTGCTGTAGTTGTGTTGGTAGTTTGTTGAAGATTTTAATTCCATAGTATTTGTAGTGGTTGTCACAAATCAATTCTTCAACTCATGTCTACAATTCAAGAACAATCACTTTATTTGTACCCAAAGAGCATCACTATCCAGCCATTACATTCTGTTACTCAAGACCTGTTCCATCTTGCTCATCAACGCCCCAAGGGTGCCAACTTACAAAAATCAAATTTAATTACAGAAATACATTCACAAATTACAGAAACACATTCACAACAGTGGTCTTGTGTTTTCTTTAACCTGACATGAGGTGTATCTAACTGGTTTCTTATTCTTGTTGTGTGTGATTGCACATCCCTTTAATATACACTAAGCTATGGAATATGTATATTGATGTAAGAGTCATAATTCCAAGTTCTTGGAAGTGATTTCTGCAGGATTCTATACTAGGCTTACCTTGTAGACATCTTATTGCCTTCTTCTGCCATCTGAAAACATCTTGTGCCCCTGTTGAGTTTCCCCACAATATTATACCATAAGTTAAAAGGGAATGGAAAAATGCATAGTATGCGAGAATCATCTGATTAGCACTAACTGATTGTTTGAGTCTTCGCAATAAAAATAAGACTCGTGCTAATTTTGTACATAATTCTTGTGTGTGAATGTCCCAGTTTAATTTAGTCTAAATTGATTCCCAACAACTTAACAGAGCTGCATTCATGACTACTTGAAGCCAATTTGACTAAGTGAAAATAGATTTCTTCTGTTTTGTTACTGTTTAGAAATAGTTTGTTTACCTTTAGACAAGAAGTTGATTCACCTAATAATTTGTTTCTTTTCTCTTCAAGGCAAGTTAGGTCTCTATCACTTGTTATTACAGTAATGTCATCAGCATACAGTATTGACTTGGCATTTATATTACTAACAATGTCGTTTATATAGACCAGGAAGAAAAAGGCTCCAATGACTGAACCTTCAATTTGAGCCGTCTAAAGGCAAGGACTCGAACATCTCCTGCTGCATTGGTTGAGTTACAGTACGCTGATGATAATGCAGTAGTAGCTCAATCAGAAGACGAATTAAGGAAAATCCTGAATGCTTTTTCTTCAGCATACAAAAAAGATTGGGCTGAAACTTAACACCAGTAAAACCCAAGTCCTCTACCAACCAGCCCCTGGACAAGGACAAGGAATCATCAATGTCACCATCGATGGAGCGAAGCTTCAAGAAGTCAACACCTTCCCTTATCTTGGCAGCACCCTGTCATCAAGTGCAAATATAGATTCTGAAATCCAACACAAGATTAACCGTGCTGGGGCATCCTTTGCAAGATTAAGGTCTAGAGTGTTTGACAACCAGGATATCAATGCTGCAACGAAGATCCTTGTGTACAACTCAGTTGTAGTTCCCACCTTACATTACGGATCTGAATCCTGGACATGCTACAGTCGTCATTTTAAAAAGCTGGAGCAATATCACCTGCTATGTTTGAGGAGAATTTTTCGTGTGACATGGCAAGACAAACGCACACACACCAGCATTCTCGAAGAAGCACAGACTACCAGTGTTGAAGCCATGCTTTTAAAACGTCAGCTGCGAAGGACAGGACACGTAATCCGCATTCCCAAGCAGGTGTTTTGCTCTGAACTAACTGAGGGCAAGCGCGGTTGGGAGGTCCGAGGAAGCGATTCAAAGACGTACTAAAGGCTAATATGCAAATGTGCCACATTGATATCAACAACTGGGAGATCTTAGCCCTTGATCGCTCATCTTGGAGAACAAATGTTCATCGTGGTGCGATACGTTTTGAAGAAAACCGCCGACGTGTGGTAGAAGATCGGAGGCAGCGCAGAAAGGACAGAGTGTTCCATAGAAGACAGGGAATGAATGCGGATGTCTCACCTGGACCTGATACTACCTGTCATCATTGCAGAAAACTGTGTCTCTCCCGCGTTGGGCTTTATCATGGTGTCCACAGGCAGGAGAAGTCAGGAATTTTGTTTTTGGGCAGGAAAAGTCAGGAAAAAATGTGAAAAAATGGCGTGAGTCAGGAAAAAATGGTGAAAAGTATTAGAAAGTCAGGAATTTTATATTAACCATACAGTATTTTGTGTTTTACAGCCATATTTTGATGTTACTAGTTCAACTAATCTCTGAAGATAAAAAGCAATATCTCACTGGACATTATGGTACGTTTTCTATTTTTACAGTACTGTGACCGAAATCGCATTTTGAGTTACGCTCATTAATACGTCAGAACTGCGGGAGCATAGGCTCGTGACTGGACGAGTGCATAATGAACTTTACAGCGAGTCTTATAGCCTAGCTTCAGCCTGGCTATACACAGCAAGGAGACACCTGTCTTTCTATAATATGAAATATAATCTTTTTACAACGCTTCATTGATTTCAGCTTTACCTTCATGCATTGGCAGAATATGTATAATAGAAGATACCAATCGACCAACCGCTGAATACTATTTAAATATCACATGTGTAATACTGCACTTTGAGTTACGTCGTAATACGTCACTGGAAAGGGAGGTCCGATTCTCCCCGACTACACCACGTGATTATAGGAGGGGAGAGATCGTCACCTGTACCTTGCAACGCATCGCGGGCTGTCATTCGGAGAGAGTTCACGCTGAAAACACATAGCCTATTTTAAACCGAGGTTTATGATTTTTCCAAATCGCACGGCATCAGATTGCTTAAATGAACATGTGTTCGATTGAAATAAACGGTCTAGTGTTTGAAACTAGCGATAAATTCAGTGATATTCGTGTGAGTGCATCGGAGATTTCTGTGAGTAGAACCATTCCTTCCATTATCACACTACACGAGGAACAATTACAGCTTCATGATGAAATCGTCATGAACACTTCAAATCAATACATGCAAACGCACTCATACTAGGTGAAGTCCTATGACACATTAAGAAGTTATTACTGCAATATTCACATTCAAATAAACATTGAGGAGCAGAACACTATTAATATAAATTGAATTTCAAGACTATTAAAGATGTGCATTATTCAGATAGCAGTGGCAAACAGTCAAATTGTATTTGAGGAACCTGAATAATCCAGAATGCTCTTTATACACAATAAACTTTTCTTCGTGGGATCTTATGATAGCTTTGACACAATCAAGATGAGATCAGCTTAGACAATTTGAGGGGAAACTTATAGGCTTTGATGAACACCGAGGTCAGCAGACTCACCAACTTACAGTCATCACGATGATGTTGGGGTTTTCCAATTTCATTAAACGGAGGTCTAACAAGTTCAAGACATCTTTCGTCATCGGTAGACTTCTGTCCAAGTGCAAGGGCAGTGAAACATTACATCCATAATACACCATGACAACCAACACCATGAAACATGATTGATTTTATTTCCTGATGACTGTTATATTTATTCCTGATTTTTCAAATATAAAAGAGCTACCTTAAGAGTTAGTCATTGCTATTAATATTTCATAATTTTTTCTTATAGAAATAATAACTTAATAATTATTTAATCCTTTGATAAATTAAATTAATTTAATTTTTTTATAATAATAATTATTTTTATTTAAGAATATTGTCCCACAATCTTTTGAATGCGATTGTCAGCGACATTTCCCGATCTTTGACAGCGATGGTTGATAACGTTAATAATTGGATTCATTATGATGAATTATAATAATAATAATAATATCTAATTTATTTAAGTAAAGGTGACATTCATATTTATTAATTAAGGGTTGATTATCAACGATAATAATCACATTTGTGTGGCAATTTATGACAGCAATTTGAAGAATAATTGCAGATAATAATTTATTGATTTCCTATTTGATTAACTGAGCATTGGAAGATTCTGAATTAATGAATCGATTATTTTTTATGTTATAACAAGCTAATTCTCTTTTATCTTTACGCAGCAGCCTATTTATACATGAATGCATGTTATTTGATTTATGTTGTGGACACTTCTTACGTAGGTGGTCCTATAGTTGCAACATTTTAATGCGAGTCAGTTGGCCCATTCAATAATTATGATAGAAATACTTCACATTTGTAGGCAGTGAAAATATGTATTTCACGATTGATTTTTGTGATTAGAAGAATTCTAGGAGGTGTCTGTGAACACAATCCTGAGATTATTATTGCGATAAGCATGTTTAATGAATGCGATGAATAATAATAATAACATATATATTAAAGGCTGTAAAATAATGGATATTGATATAACAGCTTATAGAGATATTAACAATAAATATGAATCTTCTTTATTCGATCTTCTCTTCGAAAGGAAAACATTGAAATGAAGAAATCTATAACCTATTAATGAATGAATTTTGCCATATTAATTAATCAATGCATCACCCTCATAATAATAATAAATGGAAGATATTATAAGAATTTATGGATTATAATTTAGTGGAACTGAATTGTGGAATTTAACAGCAATTAGCAGGTTGATGTAATATAATCGGAGATTGGAATAATTATTAATGAACATTAGTTACTACATGGAAGATATTGGACATTACTTGAACAGTATTCCACACCAATGTCGAATGCTCAATGTAAATAATATTTGCTAATTAATTCTATTTTTATTGCAATTTAAATTAAATCACGATTTATCCTTGTTAGATAATATTCTCGTAATTGATTAATTTCTTTTCCTTAAAATATGTTAGTTTAAATGTGTGATAAGTTAGATTTTTGAGGGGAATGTGAAGTTACAATTTACAACTTATTTCAATTTATTCCAAGCTGAAACAGTGACAGTGAAGTGCAACGATTTTATTTTATTTACCATTCAGCTTAACCAACGAACACTGGAACTTTATTTCATATCGCATTACCCCAAGTGCAATAGGAAAGTCGAATTGGCAGTTTAGGACTTTTGGATCTACGATCCCAACATAAGATTGAACCAATTCGATTTTTAGGAGGGTATATTTATTTGTGTTCGTCTGCTCTTAAATAAAGATAGACCATTTTATCTTAGTTAACTTAAATTATTCCTGCAGCTTGTTCCTTTTCCTGACTGAGTGATACTATCCTATTGTATTTAGAGAGATATATATATTTGAGGCAACCTATCTCACCTATCCCGTTAAACGACCCGAGACATTAGATCTCTTGCCTGCCCGTGTCCTCAGTTGATGTTTTTGGGAGTTTTTCCGGATATATATTTCAGGGACTCCTAATTTGTTTTGTTACGACCATGTACCATTTCTTGGACATCACGTTTGATTTCCGGGCCGACGTGAGGCCTGGGAAACGGGTACAGTACATCATAGTAAAAACCTCTTTTACCTATTTTTTGTACGATTTTTTTTGCGTTGGCGTAGGGATGTGGCGACCCCATTACTATAGTTTAGGTTCTTAAGTACTTTAGTTATATGTTAGTTATTGTTTTAAGGGGAGGAACTACGAGGTCATCTGCCCCTCATTAATTACTTTGATGTATGTATTATTGCATTATAATTTACTTTATTTTCTATTTTAAATTAATAAAGAGGCGAGCGTTGGTCAAATTCTGCAAATGAAAAAAGATATATACATATTTGGTCAATAAACCTTTTTTGCGATGTTACGATGACTTCGCGAGGCAGGAATTTTGTTGAAAAAAAGTCAGGAAAATTGACGTTGAAAATTCTCTGGACACTATGTTTATATTCACCTCCGGACTCATCGATGAAGAGTCATTCGGCATTGGAAGGCCAACTCGAGACGAGTGTTTGCTATCATCATCAATGCGTACTCCCAAAATACATAGAGCACACGCAACTATCCCTATGCTAGTCTTATAGAGAGTGAGGTAAAGCTAGCGCCGTGGCTACTGTACAACATGGCCGCTACGCACAACGAGCTCAAGATTACAAACTCAGTTAGGTTTAAAAAAGTAAAAGCTTTTGTGCCTTTCTTTCTTTACCCGGGCTTGAGACCGGCACTAGGGTGTAACCCTAGAGGCAGAGTTAACACACAGTCTTACAGAAAATTATTGTTACGCCAAACGTTTTTCAATTATAATTACAGGGCTTGAGTTGACGTGCGGTAGGGTGGCCACATTGTTTTAGGTCTTTGTCCTACCACAGCTTTCGGCAGGTTCCCATTAAATATAGCAAGGCTGGATACCTCATCTCCTGAGTATACAGGTAATAAATTAGTTATGCTGTACTTAATCTACCTAGTTTCGGTTACCTAAGAACGATATCTCAGTTTGTTTAGAGGCTAATAATTAAATTAAGAGTAAAATACTGGTAACAGAAAATACAAGCAATGTCCATACAATATATTTATTAATTAAGTATTTCATATAGTTAAGAAACGGGTCATACTATACATTCGGCTACCTAAGGGCAGATTGCCGAAGGTGTACCCAGCATCCCACATAGATATATTGCAATCAATTTCGACTTGATCTTAGATGATTTCTTCCTTATTTGTGAACTTAATTTAGTAATTAATTGAGAACAAGGAGGCTGTATATTACTGTTAACAATATTAGTGTCATTTATTCCCTACACTCCAATTCCAATCCTTAACCTTAGGCAATCTCGGGAGATTGCCCTTAGGTAGCCGAAGGTAGTCGAAAATATAGTATGAACCTTTTCTTACCTATATATAAAGTAGGTAATGTTTTTATGCTCAGTTCTTTTGTCTTTTAGCTGATGATATAACATTACAACATTCTTCATGGCGATGTCCGTTGTAAGCATTGTTGAATGCTTCAGACATTGGGACATTGAGGTACAGTACAACATTTGCTTTTACAGGTTTTACACTCACGGAATTCACCACACGATACTTCGTGACGCTTCCTATGATAGTCCCGAAGAAAAGTTTTTCCGCATGCTTTGCATATATAGCTTTGAATAGTTTCCTCCATTATAAATGTTGTTTTCTGCTAACAGCTGCTTACTGTGTATTATAAGGCTGTAGAAGAGTTGGTTTCATGGTCATTCACGACGTAATCACCGTGAGAGGTAGTAGTCAACTGAAAATATTCTGGTTAAGGGTCCCTAATATACCCTAGACAAGGCTATGCACACAGCGGTCTGCTTTATCGTTTAAAACAAGATTTATCTTTGTCGCATGACGTAACAAAAACTTAAATGGTGCAATTGTATGGGCATGTTCCATCAGCTAAAATTTAATACGATACACGCGTTTTTCATTCTTTAATCACATTAGCGTACAGGCTGTAACTTGTAAAAGTGTATGGGAATTGAGAAAAGCAAAGCGTGGGAATTTGTTAAAACAGGCTTTCCAAACCCAGGTCATAAAATAAAAATGTAAACTAACAATATCCTTACTTTTATAACTAACCAAAGCCGAACCGAACCAAAGTCGAATAGAACCAAAACCTAACCGAATTGACCGAACCCAAAACCGAACCTGTGCATGTCACTAATTATCTCCCAAGGGCACTCAAATTATGGGGCGCAGTATGAAATATATGTAGCTTCTTCTGAATTATGCAGTATGCCTAACTTACTAGTGCCAGACTCCTCTTTCATCTTGTGTATCAAACGCAAACAGCGAGGTGAAACTACGATGCACGAGGGCTCAGAGTGGGGGTAAATCGCTGCCAGTTGCAGAGGGTACAGCAGGAATAAAATAACGCACTGTGTGCAGCACTGGTAGGTAGCTGCGCGTTCCGCTTAAAATGAAACGGCCCGTAAACTTTCCTCCTTAATTCAATATGAAAGCATACCACAATACTCGTTATGTTCCAGTTTGCTTCATTACTTCCCTTGCTCGGTAAATTATATTGTTTAAATACTTACTGCATCAGGATTGAATGTTTGACACTAGCAGTTCTGACGATGGGGATACAATTTCCTCTTATTCTCTAATTTTCTTAGATAAATGAGTTAGTTTCCGTTTGTGAAAGCTCATTATGATTATGTTGTGATGCCTCTGTCACCACAATTCATTAGAATTCACCAATAGTTTAGGCCAAGGCCGCGAAGAAATGTGAACATTCGCAGCCTCTCTTCAAACATTGATAATTTAAATAGTTAAAAGCACAACATTATTACACTTAGGCTACATATGACCTATGCTTATCACTTTTCACCGAAGCCCTAATTTCAGGTAAGGAAGGGCAGGTGAAATTCAAAGCACAATTGCCGTACTTTAGGTAGGAATTCGTCTTCAAACGTTTCTCCTTCTAACATCAATTTTTCCCATAACCTACACTCTACACACTAGCTTCTAAGGCTACTGACAACTTGAGCTCCCGCAAATATGATTCTAATTCTACAATTTAAATTAAAGCTAATACTTTCCTAAGCAGTAAAAATAGCACCTAGGTTTCTTTTCCAGTAAATACAAATAGTTAGATCTCTTAGTAAGGCATATGAAAAAAGATAAGCGTAACATTACACGGGCCGACATTATTCATATTATGATACTATTTACCTTAATTATCAACGAGAGCTATTTGCAAAACTTTAAGAGTGAAACATATATTGTTTTGTACTTACCTTAGCCCATCTTCAGGCGCGGATCTAGAGTTTGGTTTGGGGGGGGGGGGGGTGTCAGAGATTCGATCTAGAGTTTGGCTTTGGGGGGGGGGGGGTTTCAGAGAATCAAAATTGTTAAGAAAAATGGTATCACTAAAAACGCAATCACAAAATAACCAAACGTACAAAACCAGACCAATTTTTTTGCAAGCTTCATGGATAGAAATTTGATACGTTTAGCGCACCAAAAATATTCGTACAAATTGCAACGGCGTGTTTTGCGACTTTTACATCGAGCTTCGAGAAAAGGATCAAGGTACGTTACAGTTTCGGCAAGTCGAGTTGATACCGCCAAAGGGAGAAAGTCACAGCTTAAATTGCCAACCAAGCTTGTATTTTGGACGTCGGAAAAATTTTTGGTGCGAAAAAAGTCCCAGTTTCCTATCCGTGCATTGCTGCACATTCATCGTGACATCACTATAAACATCGATTCGGTAATCACAAGGTTTGCTAAACAAAATAGACGAGTTGATTTTGTTGTATAACTAATAGTTTTTATACAAGAGGTTTGAAGTTGTAAATACACACATCAAAAAAAGTTTTGCATCACCTCGGTTCCCAGATCTCCGGCATATAGACGTTGACTGTGTATATTGTATCAAAGATACAGTCCCTTTGACTGTTCATAGATGTCACTAAAACTGCTCAAAGATGTAAACAACCATGCATGAGCAGGGCCTATTAGACGGAGGGGGTACGACAGCCGATCAGTTCCAGTCTTTCCACCAGGACGAAGGTACGCTGCTCATGTTGTCTGTAGTTCTACCATGCCTAGAAGGTCAATACCGCAGTTCGATCGCGTCCGCATTGTTACTTTGTGTCAAGAAGGGCTCTCAACAAGGGAAGTTTCCAGGCGTCTCAGAGTGAACCAAAGCGATGTTGTTCGGACATGGAGGAGGTACAGAGATACAGGAACTGTCGATGACAGGCCTCGCTCAGGCCTCCCAAGGGCTACTACTGTAGTGGATGACCGCTACTTACGGATTGCCGCTCGGAGGAACCCTGACAGCAATGCCACCATGTTGAATAATGCGTTTCGTTCAGCCACAGGACGTCGTGTTTCAACTCAAACTGTGCGCAATAGGCTGCATGATGCGCAACTTCACTCCCGACGTCCATGGCGAGGTCCAGCTTTGCAACCCCGACACCATGCAGCGCGGTACAGATGGGCCCAACAACATGCTGAATGGACCCCACAGAATTGGCATCACGTTCTCTTCACCGATGAGTGTCGCATATGCCTTCAACCAGACAATCGTCGGAGACGTGTTTGGAGGCACCCTGGTCAGGCTGAACGTCTTAGACACACTGTCCAGCGAGTGCAGCAAGGTGGTGGTTCCCTGATGTTTTGGGGTGGCATTATGTGGGGCCGACGTACGCCACTGGTGGTCATGGAAGGCTCCGAAACGGCTTTACGATACCTGAATGACATCCTCCGACCCATAGTGCACCCATATCGGCAGAATATTGGAGAGGCATTTGTCTTCATGGACGACAATTCTCGACCTCATCGTGCACATCTTGTGAATGCGTTCCTTCAAGATAACGACATCGCTCGACTACAGTGGCCAGCATGTTCGCCAGACATGAACCCTATCGAACATGCCTGGGATATGTTGAAAAGGGCTGTTTATGGACGTCTTGACCCACCAACCACTCTGAGAGATTTACGCCGAATTGTCGTTGAGGAGTGGGACAATTTGGACCAACAGTGTCTTGATGAACTTGTGGATAGTATGCCACGACGAATACAGGCATGCATCAATGCAAGAGGACGTGCTACTGGGTATTAGGGGTAGTGGTGTGTACTGCAATCTGGACCACAAATGCTGAAAGTCTAGCTGTATGATGGTACAACATGCAATGTGTGGGTCTCATGAGCAATAAAACGAGCTGAAATGTTGTTTGTGTTGATCTTTATTCCCTTTGTATTTAAAGGTTCCGGAACTCTTGGAATCGAGGTGATGCAAAACTTTTTTTGATGTGTGTATGTACAGTTGTAACAGAACATAATAATTCCAATAAAGATAATTCAGTATTGAATAAAATGAAAAAAAAACTGTTTTTCAGTTAAAATTCCTTAAGTTTTATTTGACTGGTAATTGTGTTTTCGTTTTTTGAGTTTGCAAAAAAAAATTGGTCTCCGTTTGGGGGGGGGTCATGACCCCCGTGACCCCCCCCCCCCTTGAATCCGCGCCTGCCCATCTTCAATGAATAACTTAATATTCAAGTAATTTAGTAATAATAATAATATATATATATCAGCTGTTCGCTTCCATCTTTAATTTATCACAAGAAATTCATAACCATGGACTAACAAGTCCTCGGAAAGGTCTTAACGGTGGATGGTTAACATGGTTACGATTTGGCCTTACAGAATACCAATTCGACCGCTTAGCAGTCTGTACGAGTCATAAAGACTGGTGATGACTTTACCATGTCTTACAGAATCAGTTCACAGCATCGCCGTCTATAAGGCCCAAGCCGTGCAATTAGTAGAATTGGCAACACTGGACCTAGGCTCTACGGTGTGTGTAAACAAGCTAAGCTCACATGCTAACTTTTGTTAATAAATATCGTTTATTTTGATAAGACAGCATTAAAAATCAGTTCGTATTTACTATTTTGACACCCGTGAAGTTCCTCGTGGTAAATCAGACCTGCTGGAAGTTGTAGAAGTTAGTATTTCCTGTATTAAGTTGTATGTACTGCACCCGAATTCCGCATAGTCATAGCCTATATCCGCTGAGATGGAAAAGGATTGTAGGGAGGTCAATACCCAGCCAGATTAACCAACACTACCCTACTAGGATAATGACTAGGAAGCTCTCGATACATACCGGCCATGCAACAACACTACCGATTAGTTACACATTTACTAGAAATAAAATACCCATAACATGATGGTGCCAACGGCCTAGCCGTGTTGAAACACCGGATCCCATGAGAACTCCGCAGTTAAGCAACATTGGGCGTAGTCGGAACTTGGATGGTGTGCCGGTTCTAGGCACTGCGCGCTGTTGGCCAACATAAGGAGGAGCGGAAAGGCCCTGGCCACCCTACCGCAAGTAAACTCCGGCTGGGGGAAGCCTCTTCGGAGGCTCGGACCTGCCTTCGGGCAGAATACCGATTACATTTAACATGATGGTAGGACGAGAATCTAGGATCTCGGGCATGAACGGTGAAAGTTGAGACTACGTGAATTCTAGTAACTAATTCGCAGTATTATCGCATGTCGATTGCAAAATGAAAAGGTGATCAGATTTATAAAAAAAACGAACAGGTAAACCAAAAATAGTGCCTGGGATTTATTACAAAAAATCACAAACAATAAAATATTCCCTATCACCAATAAAAATATATGCAAGTTAGAATTAAATATCTCACACGTCAGATTGTCCTATTATCTGTCGAAGAAATGTTCATAAACATTATCATTACATCAATGTAACTATATTAGAAATTATTAAAATGTTTACGCAATTAATAATCACCCTGTGACTCTGTCACTGAAGCAGTCTGATCAAAATCAGCTGTTCAATCATCAAGATTAAGTTAACACTGCAAAAATCCTACATTTTACACATGCGTGTGTAAAACGTGAATATCTATGCTAATAATAATAATATAAATTAAATATAGTTGAAATATATACATTATATACAATTTTCCATGTTTAACACGGTATAAAAATACTATTTGCACTATCAGTCGCGATCTGACAGTCTTATAGTGTCTCTGTTAAATAACAGTTCTCTGAACAATAAATTCTCAGGTATTTCTGGTAATTTGTGAAAATAAACAAAGCTTGTATATCAAAAAACTGAAGTTAAATATAGCTTAGAATATGTCGTGTCAATGAATAAAAACAATTGGGTATTCAGCTGCTGTAAATGTACGACTTTTCCCAATATCTAAAGAAATGAAATAAACCACCATAAGTACATAAATTCAAATTAATACATGCATTTCATAAATAAAATATAATATCAAAAAATCAAACAGGTCATATAAAAAGAAATCTCACCTTCACTTGTAAATCCTTGCTTTATTCCCTTCTCGTGGGCTCAAGGGTGGAATGGTCTCTCTCTCAGACACAACAGGTATACACGTTATCTGTACAAGTTACGACTGCTATCGTATACCTCCCCAGTTCCCACTCACCATGCATGATGCATCATGCAAGGGTCGGCAATGATGTCACCACTCTTCTCACGCTGGTCAGTGCATTCCTTTCATAACGTTATCAGGTCGTGGTTGTGTACTGGCCAGCAAAGTCAGTCCAAGAAACTGCTTTACACAGACCAGGTCTGCCGCTGGCTACCGGCTGAAATATATAAATCATACATTTATTTAACCATTCAAAGCCGTGTTTCATCCTAAATCTGTATCATGACAAATATTCCTCTTACCATTCTTCCCGCCTAGGGAAACTATCTCTTACAAAATAGCTATCGTCACCAATCAATTCATCATTACCTAATAATAATCCGTTAGTCGTGTCCTTTGTCAAATAAAAAAAAAACTCATCCGCGGTAAAGACAATTATTCTCCGTTTAAAATGAGCAATAAATAGCTTTTCTAACATTACAGGTTCGCAAAATGTTGAGGGGGACCAAAGTCAATGACCTTGCAGTTTTTGGGTTATTCAAATTAATTCATGCGCCGTGGAAAAGGGTTTTCGCACCACGCAAGGAACTCCCAACGATTATCGGTTTATAAAATCTCAGGTTGATGGCCTTGCCGTTTTGTGTCTTTTGGGCAAATATTAGAAAACATACCCTTAAAACGAACCGTCGCATGACTCTCTCCGATCAATGGTTCGTGAGATCTATTGGGCACAGTCACCGTGGCCGGCAACATGCTCGTTAAATATTAAATACAATTAAAAAGTTAAAAAAATCTAAATGTGTAGTTATGCCCTTTGTAAACATTTGCAAAATAAATAATAAATGCAAAAGAGGGACGTCAGCCCGAGTAATTTGATACCTCGCATGTCAAAATCCGACCATTGGTTCGCGAGATATAACGAAAAATCGAAAAATCATTATTCAACCAAAAAAAAAAGATGTTTCCCTCATTTTCGTAAATTTTGCCCATCTTCTTGCACCATGTTAAAGAGGGCAACGCGCTGAAAAAAGAATACCTCACACATCGCCCTACCACCATTCCATTCACCAAAAATCTGAAAAACATGTTTTTCCCAAAAGATCCGTTTCCCTCATTTTCAAAAATTCAACATGTTAAGAACATAAGTGCGCCATAAGATAGAACAGAAAAAATACCCTTAAAAAGAGTCCTCGCATGATCTTCTCCGACCATTGCTTCGCAAGATAGCCGTTTGCTACATAGCCATCAGTATTATAGCACACATGCGACTATAAGTAGCTTCCTCCTTACCTTACTATTATTACTTTTGTCCTAGAGTCCTGGGACTTGTTTTAGGGGTAGAGGGGGTAAAGACCTTTAATTTAAGTTAAACATACAACCTTGTAAAATTCCTAATTTCCGAAATATAGCCAATTTTTAAAATTAAACTTTTTTGGAAAAATGTAACAAATATAAAGTTTTGTTTTAACGATAAAAGACATAGAGTCCTTTTGTTTGAGCTATTGCACAACGTTCTTGGATGAATAGTTTTGGGAATATAGCCTACTTTCAAAAACTTTTTTTATAGTATAACAAGTTCTCCTTAGATGAGGGGACATCACCCCAAATCCTAGGATACCTCATATGTTCAAACCCTACCATTGGTTCGCGAGATATCAGCTACAGTAATTTAGACTGGATGTATTGCGGGTGGCCTATTCAGTTGCCCCTGAGTCAGGATTCTTACCTCTCATCTACTACCGGATGTTGGGAGTCAAAGACAGCGCAGGTCACAAACTCGCCTCAAAAGATCTCAAAGGAAGCTACTAAATTCTATAGCCAGTTATACTCCTGTACGTCACAGAGCACACTACCCCTCATGAACCAACTCACAAGACCCATAGAGGATATCCCATACATCCTCCCATGTGAAGTAAGTAAGGCTATACAAAGCTTAAAAAGGATAAATGTCCAGGCGAAGATAATAATTATATACAATGAATACCTTATCTTCAGAGAGGAAGAATTAACACCAACACTGACAGAACTGTTCAATCAGATCATCGCAAAAGAAGAAATACCAGATGGTTGGAGAAAGGTGAGAAAGGTCTGATTATATTGTTACACAAAAAAGGAACAAGGGACAATATAAACAAATGCCGACCAATTAGCTTGTCCACAAACCCATACAAACTATTAATGAAGATAATAAGTAAAAGGCTCGAGAAAACACTTGACGACAACCAACCAACAGACCAAGCAAGATGCAGGTCCAGTTACAGCACCATCGACCACCTCCAAACTATATGTCAACTAACAGAAAGTGTACAGGAATTCAACCAGCTAATCTACATCACATTCATCGATTATAATAAAGTTTATGAATCAGCAGAGCACGAAGATGTCCTACAGGCCTTAAAACAACAAGGTATTCACATCAAATACATAAGTCTATAAGGTAAAATATACCAAAACAGCTCAGCAAAAGTAACAACAGAAAGAGACGGAGAATGGTTCCAAATCAAAAGAGGAGTGAAGCAAGGCGATCCTCTATCACCAAATTTATTTACAAGTGTGCTGGAACACCAATTCAGAAAAATTAAATGGAAACCCAATCACGGAATAAATATACATGACCAGAAACTGACACGTCTATAGTTGTATTTTCCAAAGATGAAATCTCAAGTTTTGACGCCACTGGGCAAACACAGTTGACGACTAGATCGCACGCAAGGCCTGTTGCCATGGAAACCATACAGCACTGCCGAGTTGAATGATGCTATTTGGCCACGTGCTCGTTGCCGACCAGACGCTTGTTTGGTTGCCTCCAGTGTGCGCACTGACCTTGCTGCGTTTCATAATCTGTTGTTTTTATGAGTTATAATTGTTTTAAATTAATTAGTTATTTACATTTACGTGTAGGATTTACACTTATAATACATTAGTGTCCGTTATTTATTTGTGTATCACGTTGATGAACTGGCTAAAAATATTTTTTTTAAAATAATAATGCATTTTATTAATCCCTTAACGAGTCAAGGACTCATATACAAAGGAATCGTACAGTTTTATCTTGTTGGCGACAAATTACAATACAATGTTTAGTTTACAAAGTTTTCAGTATGAAAATATATACAACATTTTGTAGCTTTCATAAGTTTTTGTACGCAATGTGTTCTTCTTTTGTCTTCTCAGATTATGACATTTCTTCAAACTGACATTTTATAATCATTCCACATAAACTGTTTTAGTCTCCTTTTAAAGATTGGTAGGCTAGGTGCAATTTCTATATTTTCTGGTAGTCCATTGAATTTTACAAAGGCACTATACTCAATGCTATTACTGCCATATTGTTTGGAATTGATATGGAAAAGTGTTATGTCATCTGCATGTCTAGTTTTGTAAGCGTGTAAATCAGATTGTTTAGTGAAGTTTAAATTTGTGTGGATTCTGTTGTGTAGGATTTGGTACATTAGGACATTTGATTTGATTTCTGCATTTAGGGCTACTGGTTGTATTTTACTCGTAATATAAAGGTGTTTGGTTGGTGTTAAAATAGGGTAGTTATAAATATTTCTTATGGCTCTATTCTGAATTACCTCAATTTCCTTTTTTAGGTAATTTAAGCATTTTATCCAAATTGTATTCAAATATTATAAGTGGCAATGGATTAAGGAAAAATACACTTTCATGAGTAGATATTTTGGGATATAGTAGCTCAATTTTTTTTATCATCCCAGCGGTAGGTGATATTTTTTTTACTAATGCATCAATGTGCTTTTGCCAGGAGTGATTTTCATCTATTATTAAGCCTAGGTATTTGACAGATGAGACCCTTTAAACTGCTTTTCCATTCAGCATTATATTCTGAGTGATGTCTAACTTTGTTCTACGCTTAGATATTATTAAATAATTTGTTTTATCTTCATTTATTGTTAATTTATTTGACTGGGTCCAGCCAAGTATGGTTTTCATGTCCTCCTGCATGTGTGTAATCAGCGTGTTGGTGGTGTACGCATTGTAAAAGATACTTAAGTCATCTGCAAACAACGTTATATTACCATGAAAACGGAGTGTTGCTATGTCATTAATATATACTAAGAAGAGGGAAGGACCCAGTATTGATCCTTGGGGCACACCGTGGGTAATATTAACTTCCTCACTTCTGTAGCCATTTATTTAAATATACTGCTTACGACTAGATAGGTAATTTTTAAACCATGTCCAAGCTACTCCTCGGATACCTGCTTTATCAAGCTTCCCTAAAAGAATTTCATGGTCAACAGTATCAAACGCCTTTCTCAGGTCTATGAAAAGGCCACTCGCTGTCATCTTATTGTCTAAGACATCCTGCAAGTTAGAGATAATATCAATTGTGGCTATTTCTGTGCTTGAGTTTTCTCGGAATCCATATTGCCCTTTGTAGAAATAATCATTTTTATTTAAGAAATTAACAATTCTGTTTTTTACTACTGTTTCGAGTACCTTGGATATGGGTGGGAGGATGGAAATGGGCCTGTAATTGTCCGGATTGCTTTTGTCACCTCCTTTATAGACTGGTATGACTCGTGCTATTTTTAGATCATCAGGCACCCGACCAGTCTCTAACGATAAATTTATTAAAGTAGTTAGTGGGCTACTTAGCATGTCAATGGAGTTTTTTAACAATTTCACTGACCTACCATCTTTGTCTTGGCTACTTTTCATTTTAAGGCTTAATATAATATTGCGAATTTCCATCTCATTAGTCGGGGTCATAAATATGGAATCTGTGTTGACATTAATTTCATTAACTTTCTTCCCTGGGGGGATGTTTATGGCTGATTTGTGTGCTATGTTTATAAAGTGAGTGTTTAGAGCATTGCAAATATTTTCTTTTCCTGTGAAAGATTTACCGTCAATTATTATCTCACTGGGACCATCTTTGTTTTCAGTTGTGCAGTTGTAGATCATTTCATTGATTACTTTCCAAGTATCTTTTATGCTATTGGCATTCAATGTTAATTTATGTTCATAGTATGAGGATTTCAGTTTCCGTTTTAAAGCTGTCACTTTGTTCCTACATATTATGTGCTCTTCCTTTAAGAGGTTGTTGTTTCTGTGAATGTTTGTTTTAAGTTTAGCATGTAGTAGGTCCCTTCGTTTTATTAGCTGAATTAATTCTGTTGTTATCCATGGGTTTTTGTGGTTCTGGTGTATTTCCTTCAAAGGTGAGTCAGTGTTTTCTTTGTTGGGTGTCTGTGTCAAGATTTTGTGTTTCATGGCGATGTAAGTTTCGTTTAGATCATCTAAGCAGTCTATTTGATTAAGATCATTAGATAATTTGTTTTTGTTCATGTACCGGTAATTTTTATTCACGTTTTTTGAACTAGACCTTTGCTTGTTGGGGCCGTATTTAAATGTCATGTTCGCGATTGGGATTTTGCCTGGATAGTAGTTTGACCAGAAAATCTCAGTTACAAGAATATTATGATCACTAATATCACTATTTATATTGCTTATTCTATAGGCATATTTACAGTTATTAGTGGCCACCTGATCAAGGAGTGTACTTGTTGATTCACTTATTCTTGTTGGATACCGAGTATTGCCTTGTGTGAAACCATAGCTTGATAGTAGATTGAGGTATGATTTGGTTACATTATTTTTGTTCAATAAGTTAATATTTGTATCACCAATGCATAAGCAAAGATTGGCATTGTTTTTCGAGAGAATGTGCTCTAGAGATTGCATGAATTTTGTTGCGTTATTTATGTTAGGATTATATACTGCAAGTATGCAGGTTATTGAAATGAACAGTATCATTTCTTATAAGCTCTAACTGGATCAAGCTATGGTTACTCTCAACTAGGTTAAGAACTTTTGTAATCCATTTTTTTGTGGACATAAACTCCCACACCTCCACCATCCTGATTGTCTCTATATACAAATGCAACAGAATAGTTGTTTAGGTTGAAGTATTTAGCTTCATTACTTTTTACCCAAGTCTCGGTTACCACTATGACATCTAGATTTTCCACAATAATTATTAGTATCTCGATATCTTCTAGTTTATTTTTTAGGCTTCTGCTATTTAGGTAAAGACACTTGATTTGGCTAACCTCATTTTTAGTGTCTGCTATGTAGTCGTGGATACAGTCATATTTACGCTCATCAATTGATGTGTGTAAGTCAACATCAACTAGTAGGTCCATGTCTTGATTCATTATTATTACTGTGAATGGGATGGCTGAGCCTTGTTGATGGAAGGGTCTTTTACTAGCGTTTCAATGTCTTCTGGTGAGGTGATCCTGATAGCCTTGTCACTATCTGATTTACGGGCGAAAATTTTACAGTGCCGGATCCAGACGTATTTAAAACCTAATTTACGGAGGTCTCTTGCCTGTTTGTGAAGTACTTTATTTGCTGGCGTCAAATGCTCGTTAATGTAGATAGGCCTAGCCCTTCCATTGATTCCTGCATCACTTGAGTTCAGGTCGGGTTTGGACCTTTTGCCTTTTAGAATTGCGTCTTTTTTTAGCCGGCTGCAGAATTTAACTAGTAAAGGAGGTGGAAGACCTTCTCTGCTGTTTGGTAGCCGATGGCAGGCGTCAATATCGTACTCAACAACTGTGACACCCAATTGGTCAGCGATAGTCTTGACAATTTGAACGGGGTTTTCGTTTTAAGTGTGCGGCACGCCATGAAGCTCTAAGTTGTTTCGCCGAACGTACTGTTGAAGCTCGAGATTCTCTTGCTTTAAAAATTTGACCTCACTGCAGACGATATTCTTATCCTACTCTAACTCACAAACTTTTTGGCTGAGCTTTGTTATTTCTGACAAGGCTTGCTTCAGAGTTTGTGCGGCAGTTGAAATGTCACTTTTCATACCATCAAAACAATCAGAAAAGTATGTCACGGACTTAAGCATGTCATTCTGAGTCTTTTCAATGTTTTCGAGTTTTGTCAGTCGGAGGTTGATTTCACAAACAAGATCGTGTAAATCTGGTTTATTTACATTCTCGTCTGGCGAGGCGATTTTAGAAACCTCATGCGTAGTTGACTTATTACTCATTGCACTGCACACGACACAATACCATTGCTTGGCCTTGTCGGACAAAAGCCGGTTAAAAACTTTTTTCTTTATGTTTACACAGGTTCTGTGGTATGATTTACCACATTCCCCATCACAAATTATGTAATCTTCATTGTCAGTTACACATTTTTCACACTGGCCGCACTTGGTTGATTTGTTACTTGTCGCCATCTTGTAACATTGATATTGACATGAGATTTCCCAGCTTCCACCTTACCAATGCCATTTCCATCCCATGATCTGGGCTCAAGTTAAGCAATACGTTGCGGCTATCAATAAAGCATTTAATTTGACAGAGGTCGAAAAACTTATTGTCGAAGGGGTTGGGCAAGTGAAGGCTGAAAACTGGACGAAAGTGGTGTCGCACGTGGAAAGAGTGTTAAGCGTAGCGCGGTAACATGAAGGTAGTGTTGATACAGCTGTGGACCATCTCGTTATTTCCCTCGGCGATTTTTCATCCTCAAGCGCGGGGTTCATTGACGGGGAGGAACGGGACTGCAATGATGATGATATGGATGGGATAGAGCCACTTCCCAGTGATTAGCTTCTGTTTTCTGAAGGGTGAGTTAATAATTAATAGCGTACACATAGAGCGTATATTTTGTAATATATTTGTGTGTTTCTTGTCCCTTGAAACTTATTCTACAGGAAATATAAATAGCTAAATATCACGGAAACAATCACGCGTTGGCGTTTCGCATTGAACATTTTTGCTTTATGATAGTGTTCGTAATATTGCTATTCATTGCAATATTTTAGGTCTCTCCTCAGTTGACGGACTATTATTTTATTATACATTGTGCACCGAATAGTTTTAATCATTGCTTTGTTTAAGATTTTTGAAAACCATCTGAGTATAAATGTAATGAATATAATAACGGCGCTAATGAAATTATGAGCATGAGGAAATGAGTGGGAGGGTGGAAGTACGCACGTGGTGGCCAGTAGCATACGATGCAACGCTGTCTTCAGTTCAACGGTTCTCCACCGAACTATCAGATTCCAACTCTGGATAATACACCTAGATTTGGTTCCTTTGTTTAGGGGCTGTGGCAACGCGGTCATGTAGCCCACACCTAGATATTCGGACGACATAGCGCTAATAGGAAGGTTAGCAAAACACTAGATGAAATGATCAATGAGCTGGACCAAATAAGCAGAGAAGTAGGCCTCATAATGAACCACACGAAAACAAAAATACTGACTAATGGAACACAAGATCCAATTCAAATCCATTTATCACCACTAGAGTATGTACAACAGTATGTGTACCTAGAACAAAGCATCTCCCAGAACAAAGACACAGAGAGTGAAATCAAATGCCGAATAGGACTGGCGTGGAACAAATTTTGGTCGCTCAAATTCCTACTCACAGACAAGAGACAAAAAGTAAGCACAAAAGCAGAAATCGTGGACAAATGTGTTATGCCTACACTACTTTATGGTTGTCAAACATGGTCTTTGACAGAAAAACTGAAGAAAAAAAACAGCTACAGGTGTGTGAAAGAAGAATGGAGCGTAAGCTCCTAATCGTTTCACTTAAAGACACAATCAGGAACGAGGAACTAAGAAGAAGGTCAAACATACGCGACGTGGTAGAAAGGGGAGAAAGCCTAAAATGGAAATGGGAAGGACACGTATCGTGCATGGATCACTAGAAATGGACGCATCATACCACAATGTGGGAACCGAGAGGAGGACGAAGAAACATGGGACGCCTAAAAACCAGAGGGGCCAACTACTTTAGAACTAAAGCGAGAAACCAATGGTCGAGAGTGGCAAGAGACAGAGAAGCATGGACACAGCTGGTGCCAAACAGGAATCGTCAAGCACCAAACAGGACAGAAAGACAATGACAGTGAGTGCAACTTGCGAACAGTACAGTGTAGAAGTGTCAGGAGACTGGTAAAGCGAATGTGGTAAAAGTGTGAAAAAAGTAGGGATAGAGACAGGACGAAGCGTCAATAACGAGACAAAAGCTCCCAATGATTGTTCACCTTCGGAGCCTTATCACGAGCACGTCCCTGTGTAAACGGGAGGCCTTTGCCCTTTCGGGATGTCTATAGGCTAATTTTATTTATTATATACAGCATTTTATTATTACCTTATCGGGAATTGACAGTACATATCGTCCTAGCATGATAATATTTATCCCTTATTTGTGATATTTATGTGTAGATATAGCGGACGTTATGTTCTGTTGTATTTTCGGAAACATTTCACGTCAAAATCAATGTGTTTACGCAGTATTAGCAATTATCATGTTGTTGCTCTAGGGTGGCGTTGCCAAGAGTAATGACACGGCTTGAGAATAATAGACGACAATGGTCATAGGCATTAGAAGCACTCAGGTTATCATGATGTCAATTGTGCGAACTGTAATTGGAGGAGAGGCAGAGAAATGATATCTGATATCCTATTTCCAGCCAAATGTCACTCACATTCTTGAAGCATAAGGAGTATGGGCATGCTATTTGTTGGTTGGTTATATTTTTCAGTCGAGAAGATGTACTATTTTTTGGAGGCACTTGTCTTTCGGATATCTAATAAAGGCTAACTCTCCATTTCTTATTTCATAGATTGAACACATAACAAACTAAACCACAATCCGAAATAATAAAGCAAATAATAATAATGTTTTTGGTTTTACGTCCCTTTTAACTACTGTGGCTTTTAGAGACGCCGGGGTGCCGGAATTTTGCCCCGAAGGGGATCTTTAACGTGCCAGTAAATCTACAAAGAAAATAATAGCGGACGATTCATTGTCAGTGCATATCAAATGGAGATTCGCGGACCGAAAGTACGCGATGTATAATGCTATTTTGCGCAGGTTGCAAATCAACTGCTATGTCGTGATACTTTTCATATATTTGATCCTACGTCTATTATTTCACAGAGAGAACATACTGTGTTTGGAGTTAATACTCCATTATTATTTTTATTGTAACATATGACTGCTTTGCTGCTTGTGTTGCATTCGTATGCTCTAATAGGCAGTAGAAATAATAATAATAATAATAATAATAATAATAATGCATTTTATTAATCCCTTAACGAGTCAAGGACTCATATACAAAGGAATCGTACAGTTTTATCTTGTTGGCGACAAATTACAATTCAATGTTTAGTTTACAAAGTTTTCAGTATGAAAATATATACAACATTTTGTAGCTTTCATAAGTTTTTGTACACAATGTAGTCTTCTTTTGCCTTCTCAGATTTTCGAATTTCTTCAATCTGACATTTTATAATCATTCCACATAAACTGTTTTAGCCTCCTTTTAAAGATTGGTAGGCTAGGTGCGATTTTTATATTTTCTGGTAGTCTATTGAACTTTACAAAGGCACTATACTTAATGCTATTACTGCCATAGTGTTTGGAATTGATATGGAAAAGTGATATGTCATCTGCATGTCTAGTTTTGTAAGCTTGTAAATCAGATTGTTTAGTGAAGTTTAAATTTGTGTGGACACCTTTGTGTAAGATATGGTATATCAGGACATTTGATTTGATTTCTGCATTTAGGGCTACTGGTTGAATTTTACTCGTAATATAAAGGTGTTTGGTTGCTGTTAAAAGGGTAGTTATAAATATTTCTTATGGCTCTATTCTGAATTACCTCAATTTCCTTTTTTAGGTAATTTAAGCATTTTATCCAAATTGTATTCAAATATTATAAGTGGCAATGGATTAAGGAAAAATACACTTTCATGAGTAGATATTTTGGGATATAGTAGCTCAATTTTTTTTATCATCCCAGCGGTAGGTGATATTTTTTTTTACTAATGCATCAATGTGCTTTTGCCAGGAGTGATTTTCATCTATTATTAAGCCTAGGTATTTGACAGATGAGACCCTTTAAACTGCTTTTCCATTCAGCATTATATTCTGAGTGATGTCTAACTTTGTTCTACGCTTAGATATTATTAAATAATTTGTTTTATCTTCATTTATTGTTAATTTATTTGACTGGGTCCAGCCAAGTATGGTTTTCATGTCCTCCTGCATGTGTGTAATCAGCGTGTTGGTGGTGTACGCATTGTAAAAGATACTTAAGTCATCTGCAAACAACGTTATATTACCATGAAAACGGAGTGTTGCTATGTCATTAATATATACTAAGAAGAGGGAAGGACCCAGTATTGATCCTTGGGGCACACCGTGGGTAATATTAACTTCCTCACTTCTGTAGCCATTTATTTAAATATACTGCTTACGACTAGATAGGTAATTTTTAAACCATGTCCAAGCTACTCCTCGGATACCTGCTTTATCAAGCTTCCCTAAAAGAATTTCATGGTCAACAGTATCAAACGCCTTTCTCAGGTCTATGAAAAGGCCACTCGCTGTCATCTTATTGTCTAAGACATCCTGCAAGTTAGAGATAATATCAATTGTGGCTATTTCTGTGCTTGAGTTTTCTCGGAATCCATATTGCCCTTTGTAGAAATAATCATTTTTATTTAAGAAATTAACAATTCTGTTTTTTACTACTGTTTCGAGTACCTTGGATATGGGTGGGAGGATGGAAATGGGCCTGTAATTGTCCGGATTGCTTTTGTCACCTCCTTTATAGACTGGTATGACTCGTGCTATTTTTAGATCATCAGGCACCAGACCAGTCTCTAACGATAAATTTATTAAAGTAGTTAGTGGGCTACTTAGCATGTCAATGGAGTTTTTTAACAATTTCACTGACATACCACCTTTGTCTTGGCTACTTTTCATTTTAAGGCTTAATATAATATTGCGATTTTCCATCTCATTAGTCGGGGTCATAAATATGGAATCTGTGTTGACATTAATTTCATTAACTTTCTTCCCTGGGAGGATGTTTTTGGCTAACTTGTGTGCTATGTTTATAAAGTGAGTGTTTAGAGCATTGCAAATATTTTCTTTCCCTGTGAAAGATTTACCGTCAATTATTATCTCACTGGGACCATCTTTGTTTTCAGTTGTGCAGTTGTAGATCATTTCATTGATTACTTTCCAAGTATCTTTTATGCTATTGGCGTTCAATGTTAATTTATGTTCATAGTATGAGAATTTCAGTTTCCGTTTTAAAGCTGTCACTTTGTTCCTACATATTATGTGCTCTTCCTTTAAGAGGTTGTTGTTTCTGTGAATGTTTGTTTTAAGTTTAGCATGTAGTAGGTCCCTTCGTTTTATTAGCTGAATTAATTCTGTTGTTATCCATGGATTATTGTGGTTCTGGTGTATTTCCTTCAAAGGTGTGTCAGTGTTTTCTTTGTTGGGTGTCTGTGTCAAGATTTTGTGTTTTATGGCGATGTAAGTTTCATTTACATCATCTAAACAGTCTATTTGATTGAGATCATTGGACAATATGTTTTTGTTCACGTACCGGTAATTCTTATTTACGTTTTTTGAACTAGACCTATGCTTGTTGTGGGGGTATTTAAATGTCATGTTCGAGATTGGGCTTTTGCCTGGATAGTAATTTGACTAGAAAATCTCAGTTACAAGAATATTATGATCACTAATATCACTATTTATCAGAGGCGTAGCGCTATAATACGCCGATACGCCGGGCGTTCCCTGATTTAAAATGTGTATTCATCAGAGAGTAAAATATAACATTGTTTTTATTTGATATAAATGCGGTGTTAGCATATTACATGGCGCTTAGTTATTTTATATCCGTACCCCCCATATAACCAGTCTTAGCCCGGCCGCGGTCTACTGCTGTGCGTTGCTCTTCTTGTCTGTACGCCAGACCTTCTTGGCGTCAAGAGGTATGTACCACCCTGGTCAGGCCATGTTGCAGCGCATGCGCCAGTTCATACTTGTTTCTCGGAAGGGAAGCGCTACCGTACGCTGGCGTTTGCTGGCGTTTGAATTGTATGATCACTGTTCTGTTAACTCAATAGCCCAATCGCTGCGCTAGTGCTATAGTTCGAACTGTAGAAGTGTAGTTTCTTTTAATTGTGGGTGTGTGTGTTTAATGCTGCCAATATGTCTGAAGTAAGTTCACCTGACTCTAATGTTATTAATTTTTTAAAGGCAACTCCTTTGAGCACTTTATCGTATGAACAGCGATGTGAATTAAAAACAAAAAGACCAAAGCCAAATTTATCAATTAAAGAAGTCGGTAAAAATCGCACACGGAGTTTTCAGCTTTCTTGGTATGACAGGTTTTCCTGGCTAACTGGGTGTGTTGAAAAAAACAAAATGTTTTGTTACGTTTGCCTTATGTTTGGAGCGAAAGATACTGAATGGTGCACGGAAGGAATTTCGGACCTGAGTAATTTAATTAAAAAGGCTGTAAAACACCAGTCTTCAAAACACCACTTGTTACATTGTGAAGCATTTCATCTGCTAGGTAAAACTCGTATTGAGCATGCATTATCTGAAGCTGCTCGACTACAAGCAGTAAAACATAATGAGATCGTGTCTTCGAACAGGCAGTATGTGCGACGACTCATTCAATCAGTAGTATTTCTCTGTACACAAGAACTAGCCTTCCGTGGCCATAGAGAAGATGAAAGTTCTATTAACAAGGGGAATTATTTGCAATTGTTGAACCTGCTCGCTCAAAATGAATCAATAGTTAGAGACCATTTACAGTCATCATCATTATTAAAAGGAACATCTCCAGACATTCAAAATGACTTGATAGAAGTTACAACAATTGCATTAAATGAAAAAATCAAATCAGAAATAAATAAAGCCCCCTTTCTCTCCATACAAGCGGATGAGACATTAGACGTATCGTGTAAGAGCCAGATGAGCATAATATTTAGATATTGTGTGGATGATAGGATAGAGGAGAGATTCGTCGGCTTTTATGACGTTTCCAAGAATAAAACAGCTGCGGGATTATCAGAAATCGTGCACAAAGTTTTACTTGACTGGGAAGTAAATGGAGAAAAAGTTGTAAGCCAGACATACGATGGCGCAGCTGTAATGGCAGGCAGACAAGGAGGAGTTCAAAAGCTAGTGAAACAGTTTTGCCCATATGCTCTTTTCGTCCATTGTTACGCCCACCAATTACATTTGGTACTTCTGTATGGCTCAAAAACAATAAAACAGGTTCGTTTGTTTGTCTGTGCCTTGACTGCTTTTCATAGTTTTTTCAGCAAGTCTTCTAAAAGGACGGTTTTGTTGACCGAAAGAGGATTCAAGCTTCCACAAGCTAGCAATACGAGATGGAATTTTCATTCGAGGGCAGTTTTCACCATTATGAAACATTTCCAAGGATTGTATAGTACTTTTGATGAAATTATTGATGATGAAAATAGTGAATGGGACGACGACTCTGTGAACTGTGCCATTGGTCTCAAAAGACATATGGATGACCCTACCTTTGTATATTTGCTATGTGTATTCGAAGCTTGTTTCATTTACACTGATCTTCTTTTCAAATTGTTACAATCATCGACAGTGAGTATTGTAACTTGCCATAATGAGATAGAGGCTGTCGTCAAAAGAATAGAAAACTTAAGAAATGAAGATTTCACTGACAGATGCGTTCAAAAAAGCATCCAGTTGAATGTAAACGTAATGTATGATGGCAATAAAAAGAACACTTTGAGAGTGCTAACTTTTGAAATAGTAGATTCACTAACAGCTCAAATGAAAAGTAGATTTGAAGATCTTAATCATCTAAATTTCATTGAGTTAGTACAAGAAAAGAAGTTTAAAGAATACACTGAAACATTCCCCCAGGGCAAATTAGATGTTTTGGTAAAACAGTATCCATTCTTTAATGTTAACCAATTACTAAATGAACTTCACATTGTTTATGGAGATCAGACAAAGCATTTAGCTCCAAAAGAGCTTTTAAAATATTTTGTTGCCAACGGTCTCGACTCCATCTATCAGGAAGTAACTAAACTACTGCGCTTAGTACTGACTATTCCAACTACTACAGCTAGTAGTGAACGCAGCATGAGCACGCTGAAAAGAATTAAAACATACCTTAGAAATTCTATGAGCAATAGTCGCTTGTCGTGTTTAAATTCACTGGCCATTGAAAAACAGTTATTAGGTGAGCTTTCATCAGAGCCGGCATTTCTTGAACACATCATTGACATTTTCGCAGAAAAGAAGAAAAGACGAATGGAGCTGATGTACAAGACTGTGTGAGGTATGTGACAGTATCTTTCATATTAGCTTTTTGATTTTTTCCTTAGTTTGTCGTTATAAAATTTGGCGTCCCCAACTCAAAAGTTCATGCTACGCCACTGCTATTTATATTGCTTATCCTATAGGTATATTTACAGTTATTAGTGGCTACCTGATCAAGGAGTGTACTTGTTGATTCGCATATTCTTGTTGGATACCGAGTATTGCCTTGTGTGAAACCATAGCTTGATAGTAGATTGAGGTATGATTTGGTTACATTATTTTTGTTTCGTAAGTTAATATTTGTATCACCAATGCATAAGCAAAGATTGGCATTATTTTTCGAGAGAATGTGCTCTAGAGATTGCATGAAATTTGTTGCGTTATTTATGTTAGGATTATATACTGCAATTATATTAATAGTATGCAGGTTATTGAAACGAACAGTATCACTTCTTATAAGCTCTAACTGGATCAAGCTATGGTTACTCTCAACTAGGTTAAGAACTTTTATATTCCATTTTTTTGTGGACATAAACTACCACACCTCCACCGTCCTGATTGTCTCTGTGTACAAAAGCAACAGAATAGTTGTTTAGGTTGAAGTATTTAGCTTCATTACTTTTTACCCAAGTCTCGGTTACCACTATGACATCTAGATTTTCAACAATATGTATTAGTATTTCGATATCTTCTAGTTTATTTTTGATGCTTCTGCTATTTAGGTAAAGACACTTGATTTGGCTAACCTCATTTTTAGTGTCTGCTACGTAGTCGTGGATACAGTCATATTTACGCTCATCAATTGATGTGTGTAAGTCAACATCAACTAGTAGGTCCATGTCTTGATTCATTATTATTACTGTGAATGGGATGGCTGAGCCTTGTTGTTGGAAGAGTCTCTTACTAGCCTTTCAATGTCTTCCGGTGAGCTGATCCTGACAACCTTGTCACTATCTGATTTACGGACGAATATTTTGCAGTCCCGGGTCCAGACGTATTTAAAACCTAATTTACGGAGGTCTCTTGCCTGTTTGTGGAGTATTTTATTAGCTGGCGTCAAATGCTCGTTTATGTAGATAGGCCTAGCCCTTGCATTGATTCCAGCATCACTTGAGTTCAGGTTGGGTTTGGACCTTTTGCCTTTTAAAATTGCCTCTTTTTTTAGCCGGCTGCAGAATTTGACTAGTAAAGGAGGTGGAAGACCTTCTCTGCTTTGTGGTAGCCGATGGCAGGCGTCAATATCGGACTCAACAACTGTGACACCCAATTTGTCAGCGATAGTCTGGACAATCTGAACGGTGTTTTCGTTTGAAGTGTGCTTCACGCCATGAAGCTCTAGATTGTTTCGCCGAACGTACTGTTGAAGCTCGAGATTCTCTTGCTTTAACATTTTAACCTCACTGCAAGTGGTAGGCTATCCTTTTCCTTCTCTAACTCACAAACTCTTTGGCTGAGCTTTGTAATTTCTGACAAGGCTTGCTTCAGAGTTTGTGTGGCAGTTGAAATGTCACTTTTCATACTATCGAAACAATCAGAAAAGTATGTCACGGACTTGAGCATGTCATTCTGAGTCTTTTCAATGTTTTCGAGTTTTATCAGTTGGAGGTTGATTTCACAAACAAGATCTTCTAAATCAGGTTTACTTACATTCTCGTCTGGCGAAACCGTTTCCGTAGTTGACCTACTTACTGCACTGCACTCGATACAATACAATTGCTTGGCTTTGTCGGACAAAAGCCGGTTAAAAACTTTCTTTTTTATGTTTACACAGGTTCTGTGTTATAATTTACCACATTCCCCATCACAAATTATGTAGCCTTCGTTATCAGTTACAAATTTTCACACTGACCGCACTTGGTTGATTTGTCACTTGTCGCCATCTTAAAAGCTCACAAAAGCTTCATTTCCACAGGTAAGCTCTACTGTACCTCTGTGCAAGGTTATAAATATGGTATTTTCCAATAATACGGTAGGTTTACGGTCTACTTTATTTTCGAATTGAGATTTGTAATGAAGTAGCCTATTCTGCATTTATGGATGTCTTAGGCCTACATGAAATGTTGACATGAAAATGAAAATCCACAGCCTGCTTCCAGTCTCCGACCGGGTCAGGAATGGAATGAATGAAGCCCCCATCTAGCGGCGAGGATATGAACTGTGCCGGCTGCCGAGGCCTGACGCACTCCTCTGGGGCAGTGATTAAATGAATGACAGATGAAATGAAATGATAGTGGAGAGTGTTGCTGGAATGAAATTTTGACAGGGAAAACCGGAGTACCCGGAGAAAAACCTGTCTGCCTCCGTTTTGTCCAGCACAGATCTCACATGGAGTGACCGGGGTTTGAACCACGGACCCAGCAGTGAGAGGCCGGCGTGCTGCCGCCTAAGCCACGGAGGCTCCCAAATGTTGACATAATAGGCCTAAATAGCATATGACAAATACACGTAGGCCCTATTATAGGTTATGAGTTATTAGTCACAGAATTATAACCAAGCCTATATTGAGGGGCTTTGAGACATCGTGGTCATGTAGCCCCGTGTATTTGGCTGTGTGTGGAATTTGTCTGATAGCCAGTATTATTGTGATTAATGTGTGTATTTGTATTTCAGATGAGGATTGGAAGGAGGCGACTATTGCCTTAAGTTAGGAACCGTTCTGGCATTTGCCTGGAGTAGAAGTGGGAAACCACGGAGAACCACTTTCAGGATGGCTGAGGCTGAGTCTACCCTGTTCCAGCCCTCAGACCAGAATTATATTTATTGGCAGAGCCGTGAATCGAACCCGGAACTCCACAATGACAGCCGAGAGTGTTAGTCATTACGCAACGAGGCGGACGACAGCAAATACTGGTCGTATTACAATTTTTTTAAACTACAAGTTAAGAATTATTTTGCTTCCCCCTGCTCTTGCACATACCTCCACCACCACTCCTGTTCGAAACAGGTATGCAGATTCATTTTTAAAGAAAGCTTTCCAGTCGGTCAACACAAATATTTGCTACATGTTGGGCTGAAGAATACCACTTTTGTCTTTGTTCATCGCCTGTATAACATGGTAAATATGAATTTCTTACTGTGCACAACTGGGTTTCCCTATATCCTGGTGATTGCTATGCTACTGTACACATTAAGACTTATTCTGCTTCCCCCTGGTCACATACATACCACCCAGCCCCACCCCTGACCCAAACCGATATCCATATTCTTTTTTAACTTTCATAGGTTTTTGAATGAATTAGAATTTTAATCTGTTCCGCTAAATGTTGAATATGTGGTTGTTTTGTAAATTAAGATTACTTTTCCTTAATTACAAATTGAGAATAACCCTATTTCACCTGCTTGCACATATAGCTCTTCCACACCCGTCTATTATATAATTTTAACCTTGTGAGGTCTAAGTCCCGACCAGCTTTGAAGAATATTGAACATGAGGTTTTTTGTATAAATAAAGTATGTATTTCTGTTCACTAAGCATCTATTTAATTGTTTAGTTATAGGTTCATGCATATTCACACACATATGAATGCTGCCCTTGAGTTAATAAAAATTTTGAATACCAATTACCATATTTTATTTATCTTTATTCTTAGTCATTCCCTAACCTTTTTTAAAATAAATTTTAAGTGTTCGTACGACTTGTTTTTGTGGCCAGTAGGCCTATATTTATTGTGTACGCTGCCTTTGATCTAAGGATAAAAATGATGAACATTCAATCAGGCTGCAATATAATATTTTATGTTGGCGTATATTCCTAGCCATTTTCAGTATCAAATTACTATGATATTTTGAAATATGTATTTCGGCGTAAGTTCCGTTTAGTTTACCGTTCGCCTAAATGTTCAAGAGGACCTCTTTTATTTGTATTTCGTCGTACCTACCTACATCATCCTTGCGTTCATATACGTCAAACTCGCCTCCTTGACCTGAACTACCAGGCGAGACTAGTCGCACCAAAAACCGCACTTTACTCCCATACAGTCGGCATTCCAGTATCACCTAGAGTTCAATGGTCTCACATTGCTTCCATCTACATGTACTAGGTCTAGTGGTACCATAGGTATTGAGACGGTTTCTCTCACTCCGTCAAGGAAACTAATTCTGAACTAAGGTCTGGAATGGGGTACACTGTCCCATGAGAACAATCAAGGACAACTTGAACCATTCAAGTGATTTTTCTATTTTATTTTAGCAACTAACCAGGTGTCTAGAAATTCTAGTGACAAGGCAGTTAGGTACTGGTGTTCGTCATTCAGAGAACATTCTCAGCGACTTGTCTATGCATATGACACATCTTTAAGAAATTGATACAGTAGTTTCAGAACACTAATGGTGGCCAGCAGTCACAGCTTAGCATAGCACGGAGTGGATTCCAGCCTCCGATTTACTCATGATCTGTCAACAGGTTTTCAAACAGATTGAGGACAAACCGAAGTACAAGGGTCTTGATCATGATGTTCCAAGCCCTAAATGAAACACTCCTCTAGACTATCTGGTCTTGCATCCATGGTCAATCAACATTCTCCTGAACTCAGTGTTCTCAAGTTTCTGATGGCTATGAACATGTTTTTATCCTGACAACTTCATATTTCAAGGGGTTAGGCTACATGACCTTTTCCTAATTAGTTCAGAATAAGACCATTAATGAGAGTAAAATCTTGAAACACTGTGATTTACTCTATGTGGTTGGTATAAGAAAAATGAAAATGTGAAGTCACGCCGAAGTTTAAGAAGCATTGCCAGACTCAGTGATAGCATATTGGATGCAAATCAAGTCTCAATAGTTAGACCAGGGCGAATAGAGTAACGAGTGGTGGAACTACGAGCGACAAAGTAAAAAGCTGATCCACTATTTGATTGGCTAGAGGCTGCTGAGTTCTTATTGGTTGTTGGTGGAACATAACGATATTCCTTGGAATTTAAGTTGCTCCTTGCTTTTTATCCGAAGCGGTGCAGCGCTGGGCCTATTCTTTGCGCTGTACAGCGCTTTACACATGCAGCCAGCAACCAGGGAGACAAAGGTGGCTTGGATTATTGGATCAAATGGCGTCGCGTTTGCTTGCTTTCAACCAGCGGCGTGCTGTGTAAAATCCGACGAAGACAGATATTGAGTTTATGGCTGTAGTTATATGTGACATGTGATTTTATATTGATCGATAACGTGATTGTCTTTATCCAGAACATTACATCTAGGAGATTTGTGTGTGAAAATGTTTTGATGAGGTTATGGTATTACATGGGTAGATTTTTACTCGACATTTTTACCTTTTTTTGGTTGGATATAATATGTAACACGCGGAAGTTACCTTCTTTTACAGAAGAAGTAGTTACCTTGTGCTATTGCATATTAAAATACATAGTTCATAATATCATTGGGTATTTAGAAATGACCTGCTTCTAGCGGCCTACTGCACGCTTTAAATACCGTAATTATCATGTAAAATTCCGTAGTAGAAAACTTCAAAAACGTATGTTGGTTTTTGTAGAAAATCATTGGTCTAACACTCTCCTTATTAAAACACGTGGTATATCACAATATTGTTGCATCCGAGGGATGCATTCCCATCCCTTCCCTATAACTATAAATTATATTAACTACAAACCTACAACTATAAATTATACATCTAACTTCACACGGATGCCTGCGGCATACACCGCATAAGCTCATACCAAGGCCAGGCCTAGAGCATAGAAACGACCTCCGATGACCCAGGGCAAGCACCTCACTTCCTATAGAATCCGCAACTAATGCTAACTCGGAAAGCGGGTTCTATAAAACACCAGAGGAGAGGTGAGCCGGGGTCAGTCTTCCACAAGTGCTATCAGGTGCTGAGACGCTGCTTGTAGCTGCTACATCCAGATAGGTGAGTGTCTAGTGAGCCTACACACACACTATAACACCAACACGTACAACATCCCCCTATTATTGTAAAAAGATCACAAGTATCTGCTCTGCATAATTTCATTATACTCCACTTCAGGAGTACGGATTAAACAGTAGAATCCATAAGTTAACTGGTCTTTTAGTTCATTTATTTAATTAGTTAATAAGAGCCTATCCCATTAAATCACTTCCCTGTAGGATCCTAAATTAGTAGTTAGTTAATTGTTTATTTGTTGCTGTAGTCAGCCACAGGCGTCACCTTACATTGCCTGCGTGCGCGATACCCATTAGGAGCTCGACCAGTCAGCCAAAATCAGCAGGAATCCCAGCAGACGCGTAGCTGCTCCAGCAAGCACATAGTGAATTACCCCTTGTAGCCATCCCTTAGAACTACCCAAGCAGCCTATATATTTGGGTGTTCTCCCGTCGAACTGCATTCACGCCCGAACCCATCCAACCTACATCTTTTACTCCAGAGCCCCGGGCAGCCTTCAGCTACTCTCCTTTCAATACACTTTGTAGAGGCTACCCTCACAGGTACCTTACAAATGGTGGAGCCGCTGAGTACCGTGACGTTGTCATAAGACAACGCCTAGGGTGTACAGATAACGTACCTCTGCGGAAATGATCCCTAAATTTAACCTCTTACTAGCCAAGCGAACGCCACCCAAAATTGGGAAATGTTTTTGAAGTACAGGTCCAGTAATATTTTTGTACCCACCCAAACCCGCCCCAAGCACTAATACATTTTTAAACGCCACCCTTAACTAGTAATAACCCATTTACGAACCCCAAAGTCGCTACGCTCACCCCACATCGTACATAGGGGTCACATTATTTAGTTGCCCACCCAGTACGATCCCCGGTACCTTACATAGCTTTGTAACAGTAATATTTCATTTCCCACCCCCGTAGAATAGGGGACATACCAAACAGTTAGGAAATATATTTCCCGCAGCGTCACTTGCCCAGACACCTCCGTAGATATTTCCCTAATCACGAAGCAGGTAGATACATACACTGACATAGAATACACCTTTACACGACCAAAGCCTATTGTGGTTCTACATTCAGCATGGCATCCCTCTACCGCCTAAATATATTGAAGCGCGTGGACGCCTTGCAAAAGTTAATTGCATGGCACAAATCCTTGCGGGACAAACAGGATTACCTATACCGCCTGCAGGAAGTACTGCATGCCCAATATAATAGGATTATGGGAGCCCTATCCCACAAAAGGGACCTAAGTATATTATTAGGGGCCCCACCCCAGCCATCAGGCAACAATTTAGCCGTACACAGGGAAAGCTCCACTTACTCCACGAGGCCCTTCATAAACAATATTTTGACCTTAAGGTAGAACACCTTAGGGTAAATACTGCGAACACGAAACTGGCGGAACAGGCCGGGGCAATTACCCTACAACACGCCGAATTATGGCGACATTTCCGTCAGCTCCAAGCACACTTTCTTTCGTTTGAACTTTTAACACATAAACCTACCCCACTGGATGAGGTTATTACAGACATTTCACCAAGGATGGCCAACAGGACCATTCCCCTACGGTCCACTCCTATTAGGAAGGGGACCGCCGTGGCCATGCCACACACGCAGCCCGCTATTGGGAACGGTGCACACGTGAATACATTTCACCCGCCACAGGCTAGCATTTCCATCCCCTCGCTTCCATTACACCCTAGGACCTTAGCGCCTATTCCGGCCACCAACGGTCCTAAGGCACACCGAAAAGCCGTACTAGTGTACAGGCATATACCGTGTATGCCCCCAGTGGAGCCACACCGGCTCAAGCCCAAAATCACAGTCCTACAGACGCCCCATAAACAGGATAAAGCCCCCGAGTGGATCCCAGGCGCTAAAGTTGCTTTAGCTATCCGAGGGCAGAGGGCCTTACAGTAAAAGATGACTTATGGCCTAGCACTGGAGCACATTTAACGCAACTCCAAGGCGAACTTTTCTTTTAAAACACAGCATTTAGGAATAATTAGAGAGTAAGACAGGTCGAGACACGCTGCGCCTGTAGCAGCTCCACGTATCTCAATGTTTACCCAGTCCCCAGAGCCACGAAACGAAAACGTTCGGTCACCCGTATAAGGCGTTGACATATATTTATATCACACACATATCAAACCCCGGACCATACGAGTCGAACAAGCGCCCTACGCGCTATGGCATCTGGTAGCCATGCTCACGGCTATATGTCAATGACAGTTCCCCACAGTGCATAGACACAAGTCCTAGTTATAAGATTGCATGTTTAGTTATAACCAATATAATAATATGTACCATGTTCTTTTTATTATGTCCTATGTCTTTATATGATAATGCAGTTTGATAGCAAACACTAGTTTAAGAAATGTCGGAACAATGTAACACATGTCTCCCTAGCAGCTGACAACATAGGTCAATCACACTCCACCGGACACTCTTCGCGAGCACAGCACATTGCGTCAGCAAGTAACACGTCCATAGCGACAGAAATGCCAGACACGACACGTGCCACCATACATGCTTGCATGGCCAGGCGTGCTCTAGTACATTCACATGACGGCCACGCGTAAGAACGCGGCAAGACTTACTTATAATCAGTGCCTACACATACCGGACGCATCACATTTTCGTTAGGAGAAGAGCTTGTCCAACGAACATTTTTACACTACACGGCGTAACCTATACAAGTCCTTTCATTGACCGACAATAGATTCAATCCCTTACGGTAGGATACAGGGCATACACATCCTTCCACACGATACCTATATACTTATGAAATTACAGGAATCAGAATGGTATATACACCCGTGAGTTGACCGATTGGAAAGTACATTTACCTAGGATCACAATTACTGACACACTACTGTATAACCACAGATACTTCTTATTTTATGGCGATAGGTGTACAATAGAGTTATTACAAGAGCAGGTAGGATACATAGACATTCTATCCACACAAGCCCACGGGTTCACAAATTGCGAACGCCACGTCCATCTTAGAAGAGATTGGGATTGCCTTTAACAGCACGTTCGCCCATTACCATAAGCTTTTGATAAGATTTATACAATACACCGGCTTTACATAAGTTACCATACGCAGTTTAAAATTCATTGCGTGGACACCACAATCGCACAGGTTACCGACCTTCCACACAGACAGTGGCCTAGTATATACACTAACACAGGTTAGTTGCCTTCCGCTCAGGCAAATGCGTACCAATACCAATGCCACTAACGCAATATCGCGACATTCAATACAATTCCGCACACGTTAGTAGGATATATAGGCCGAAGCTGGCACAGGGGCTAATGGGCAAGATGGCCGCCGCGCGCAACCAGCCCTATGTTATTCATATGGAGGGGTTATTCAGTGCTGGCACAGGGGCTAATGGGCAATATGGCTGCCACGCTGTCACAGGGGGAGGTCGGCCGTGTAGTTACTAAATTGAATATTTATTATTAATATTATTATTATTATTAGGTAATTATTAATTGATCATGTGCAATCCAGACCAGCCTTATATTGTCCACTTTTGGTGTAGTTGCTAGCATTTTAGCTGTTTCCCTAGAGGTGTGGGTTTCATTCCCGCCTCAACCAAGAAATTTTATTCTGGGCTGAGAGCTGGACTGGGGTACACTCAGCCTCATAACGTGAAAGTAAGAAAACGTGGGGTTTCATTCATACCTCAGCCATTCCGCCTAATCCAACTTTACCTA
Organism: Meconema thalassinum; assembly: GCA_946902985.2. Taxonomy (NCBI): domain Eukaryota; kingdom Metazoa; phylum Arthropoda; class Insecta; order Orthoptera; family Tettigoniidae; genus Meconema; species Meconema thalassinum. Next base: position 432,372,284 of record OX336389.2, read on the forward strand.
ACCTACCCTAACCTAACTTAACCTAACCTAACTTCGCCTAACCTAACCTAACCTAACAAACATTATTTATCCTAACCTAACCTAACCTAGTCAAACTTCAAAGTGAGAGCAAATGTAAGAGCACACATAATAAACTAAGTTATAACCTAACCTAACCTAACTTCACCTAACCTAACCTAACATAACCAAACTTCAAAGTGAGTGCAAAAGTGTGTGCAAAAGTGAGTGCAAGAGTGAGTGCAAAAGTGAGTGCAAAAGTGAGAGCAAAAAAAGTGAGAGCAAAACAGTAGAGAGCAAAAAGTGTGCGTAAATAAGTAAGAGCAAATGAGAGAGCACAAATAATAAACTGAGTTTTAACCTAACCTAATCTAACCTAACCTAACCTAACCCACAGAAACCTTATTTAAATATTTTAGATTCAACATTTTAACATTTTACATTTTAACATTTTACATTTTTGATTTTTCATTTTACATTTTTTTTTTAGATTTTACATTTTACATTTTTGATTTTTTTATATTTTAGATTTTAGTTTTTTAGATGTTACATTTTCAATTTAAGATTTTTTGATTTTAGATTTTACATTTTCCGAAAAGAGTAAACTACAAGGCTACATACCTAACCTCACCAAACCTAACTTTACCAAACCTAACTTAAGCTAATCCAAAGGCTAATGCACATACACAAAGTATATACGGGTACAAGCAACTATCCTTATGCTAGTTTTATAGGTTACAGTACAACATGATAACTACCCCAACCGGTTTTTTTTCATTTTGTTGTTTACACACATGACAATTTTCCAATTTCCCATTTTCAGTTTTTTAAAAATGTTAGTTTTAAGTTTTTCAATCTCATAACATGGAAACATGGATTTTGCATTATGTTGTTTACACATTTTTCAATTTCACAATTTCCCATTTACAGTTCTTAAAATGTCAGTTTAAAGTTTTTCAATTTCATGATATAGAAACATGGATTTTGCATTTTGTTGTTTACACATTTGTCAATTTACCAAATTCCCATTTACAGTTTTTAAAATTTTAGTTCAATGTTTTTTCTATTTTGTCAATATGGAAACATGGATTTTCCAATTCGTGTTTTACATGTTCATTTTGCATTAGGAGTGGAGAGAGGTGGGTAGTAATTAAAAATGTACAAGCAGTGTCCATACAATATTTTTTATTTGAAATACATGTACACTATTTACACTTAAATACATTTTTATATATAGTCTATTTTTTGTTATAAATTGTACAGGTTTTTTATTTTGTTTTCTATTTTATTTATTTTTGATTATGAATACTATTTTTTTATTTTTGTAGTGCTATTGTTTTATTTCCTAAATTGTTTTGTTTTATGTATTTGCTAGTTGCAGGCAGAAGATTTTGATATTCATAACTTAACTCTTTAAGCATGGTCAATGATTGAGTAATGACCATAGGCATGTGTACCTATACCATTAGCATCAATCACTCTTTTATCATCACCAGGACACAAAGCAATTTTGTTTAGCCTTATAGATGATATGTCATGTTGTTTAGAAGCGATAATGTTCATGGGTATTCTTTTTACATTGTTTTTCATGACACAATCCTTATAATCTTGAAAGCTTATACAATTTTTGACAACACCTCTGCTAATACCTTTAATCTTTTTGATTTCTTTACCATTTATGTCTAATGCGTACATTTTAGCTCTAAGTCCAACAAATGCTTTTATAATTTGTCCACAAGCCTCGTCTTTAAATTTTCCCAACGTTTTCTTGTTTGATGTAGAGTAACATATGTGATTAGTAGGATAATCTGATGTGTCCAGGTGTTGTAGGAAATCCAACTTGTCTTGATATACATCTGGGGTGTTAACCAAATATATGAACGAGTCGGTATCCATATACATGAGTTTAAGATTGTTCATTCCATAATAGGGTAGCAGGACATCATAGTGGTGGGAATACATGAGAGTTTTTGAAATATCCAGTATACACATTCCAATATATATAGGCTTATTGAATACAATGTTACGTTTAGCCATGTGGAAAGCAGCTAGGTTAGGGCCATAAATTGTTCTGTCGATAAATGTCGGCTTTGCTATTAGCTTTTCTGCCTGTTTGCTGTCAGTCACAAGACGTATGTCTATTCTGTTACGGATATTTTCATTGTTTTCCCAAAAATGGCATTGTTGAATAATTTATACAGATTTTTCTCAAAATCATTTCTGGCTTGTTTTCGAAGGTTGTTATTAAAATCAACGTATGCCTTTAACCAAGGTCTTTGTTTAAACTTTAACACACGATGAATTTTTATCAATTTTATTCCATGATCTAAAGCCTGTTTTAATGCCATGTAGTGAACAACATATCGCCTTCGATTTCCAAGATGAGGAATTAGTTTTTTCAGAGACGAATCCTTAGGTTGTGTACACTCTGGTAGGAAAGGCAAATCGTTGTGTAGATCATGAAGGTCAGATGGGTAATCAACATCAACGTCTAGAATGTATCCCACAGGATCGTCGTTCTTTAGTTTTTCTAGATCAACAGTATCTGGAGAAACCCACTGAAATCCACCATAAGGAAAGGAGTGGCACATAGCCCACCCGTATTGGTTGTTGGCATCATCATAGGTAATAAACTGCGATGGTTTCTCAGAATCATAGGTTTCCATGTATTTATTGTTAGCTTCAGCATACCGATGAGACACCTGGCATATGCCTCCACGTATTCCAGACTCGATTAAAAGAATCTGATCGTAATCCTGTAGCAATTCCAGTTCAATGCCTGTGTAAAGGAGCATTGCCTCGAAACTTAAACCAGGCGAAGTAAAGAAGTGTGCAGCATCCACTCGGTGTGTTTCTAGTGTTTTGTTTCTAAACGTTTCAAAGCTGTCTGCAAGAAGGAGTACATCTGATGTTAGGTAGAGGTCACTATATTCCCCTAGAGTTTTAATGTTGAACTGTTTCCAGACATTTTTGGCATGTTCATAGTCTTCTTGACTAACATCTTCTTGACTTAATTTGTTAAAGAATGCCTCTTTTGGAGGTAAACACGTTTCACTTAACTTTTCCCATGAGTCAATGTAGTCATAACAAAATACCCCTTTACGAGTCATGAGCATTGCATTTTCTTTTCCAAAGTACTTGTCTGTTTCAGGGTATGATGTTAAGTTGGAAACTAAGTTTTCCAAACTACTCGGCATTAACCGAAACGTGTCCACAAATCTAAGCTTAACATTTCCTACATATTTGGTGAAGGAAATGTATTTTTCCTTGGAGTTAGCGATAACATCCACTCTCTCAGTAGTACATCCTAATTGCTTTACAATGAAATTTGCGTCGTAGCCACTCATATTATGTAGAAATACAGGAACGGGGTTACGTGTTTTACACCTCAAATTACAGTTATTGTGAGCACTTCCACGGTATTCCCCTGTAATATGGCAATGGTCTCGAACTTTCCAATCCTCTTTGGTATACGGTTTTTGACACAAATAACAGGTTTCAGAACATTGGAACTCTGCTTCTTGATCCTCAGTTAAAGCCTTTGGAACATTTAAGCTGTAAAGGCGATCAATTTCATTAGCTATTGAAATCAAACAGACCATAAACTTTTCTGCAGCGTCAGGTCCACGATAAATAAGAGGTTGGCTTGGAAGGTTTGTCTTTATGTGTTCCACAGCAGGTGAGGGTTTAACGTATATACCAAAGCTCATAGGAACATGACTCTGGTATGGCACTGTATAACTTGCTTCAGGATTGGGTAGACATGTTTGATAGGGTAACAGTATACTTTCAAAATCAGCATAGATAACGTAAGGTATTCTCAGCATTTTTTCCACGTTTAAAAATTTGACAATGGGGTTTTTAATAGGCATTTCAACCCTAGCAATGTCATGCTGGACGCACAAAGCTCTATGTTCTTTCAATTTTTCTATTCCTTGTTGACCATATCGATTATCGAAGTGAGTAAAACACCGTTTACACGTATATATCTTATGTCCATGGTGAGTAATCTGATGTCCTACTAGTTTATCAAAATCTTTGATAAAGACGTAGTGGTTCTGGCCGGATGATGAACTTAGCAAAAGGAGGTCACGATGGTCTTGCATCTCTTGATCCACAACCTTTAGAGGGAACAGTTTATTGTTTTGTTCCAATCCAAATACATTAATGGATATATCGTTGGCTTTTTCAAATTTGGGAATGTCAACTAGCGATGTAGGAAACGATATTACAGAAAAATCATACTTGTTGTCCAGGTCCTTGTATTTACTAATGCGATGAGCATTCTTTTTAACCAGTTTTGCTAAAATGGCATACATAAAACACTTTTCATCATTCAAATTTTCAGGATTAATGCAGGCTTTTCTTGCTTGTATAGCTGCTGGTAATGGAATATATGTGCTTCCACGCAAGGGATTGTACTTATTTATTTTCAATCGTACTCCTTCCACTGCTAACAAAGCCCAATTACTGCCTTTTAGCTCAGATTCTTCCATTTCCGTAGTTAACTTTGTAAATTGTGTTTCCAAGAAACTACTTAAGTCCGTTTCCAAAAATAGGGCCTGATTTCGTGTTTTAAATGCACGATCTGTAATTTCATTGGTAGATGTATGAATGAATCTACATTCAGCCACAAGATTAACTTTTATCGACTTGTGCATTGCTAGTTCTTTCTGCATAGCTTGTATTATTTGCTGTTTGGACTCTTTAAGGTATGAATTTAAATCCTTGCACGTATCGCAACGAATGAAATAGGATTTAAGTCGACCTTCAAAAGATGTCTCATATTCAATAAGTCCATTTTTGTCAGGGACCAATGACAGTAGGTAATGTTTTGTAGGCTCTGCCTTTTGTCTTTTAGCTGCCTACACAACATTACAACATTCTTCATGACGACGTCCATTGTAGGCATTGTTGAATGTACTACCACAGGTCTTGCACTCATGAAATTCACCACACGATACTTCATGTCGCTTCCTATGATAGTCTCGAAGAAAAGTCTTTCCACACTCTTTACACATATAGCTAGGAATGGCTTCTTCCATTATGAATGTTGATTTCTGCAAACAGCTGCTTACTGCGTATCACAGGGCTAGAGGTTGGTCAGTGAGACGGTCTTTCACGATGTGAACACCGTGAGAGGTAGTAGTCAACTAGTGATATTCTTGTGAAGGGTCCACTAATATACCCCTAGTCTAGACCAACAGCTCTTTACAGCGTATGACAAGGCTGTATACTGGACAGTGAGACGGTCTTTCACGATGTGAACACTGTAACAAGTAGTAGTCAACTGATTATATACTTGCTAAGGGTTCTCTAATATACAATAGTCAAGACCAACAGCTACTTACTGAGTAGTACAAGGCTGTACAATAGTTGTTTTGACAGTCTTTCACGATGTGGTCACTGTGGATGGTAGTAGTCAACTGATGATATTCTTGATAAGGGTCCTCTAATGTACCCTGGTTAAGGGTAACAGCTGTTCACTGCTTATGACAAGGCTAAAGACTGGTTGCTTCAACGGTCTTTCACAATGTAAACACTGTGACAGGTAGTAGTCAACTGAAAATATTCTTATGGCCTACTCAAGGTTATCAGGTACTTACTGCATATCAAAAGGCTGTACACTCATGTGTGTTAGGCACTCTTTCTTGCTAAGGACCCCAATATTCCCTACACAAGGCTATACATGTTAGTTCTAAACACTTAGTGGTTAATTGTATATTCAATTTTTGTACAAAGCTTACACAAGCACGTTTTTTATGAGGTAAAACTTTGTTAAATAGCTGCATGCGACACGCAAAGTATGTTTCCGCTATCTAGCGGTGACTATGAGAACTACTTGACCGACCAGCATGCTACCTAGCGCTCGATTTCAATACTCGCTCACTGAACGAACAGCATTCTATCTAGCGGTCGATATCAATACTCACTCAACTACCAGCCTGCTACCTATCGGTCAATATAACAACTCACTCAACTACCAACATGCTACATGGCTTTTTTGGTCAGTTTTTTGTTGGCTTTTTTTTGGTCAGTTTCTGTTGGCTTATGTTGGCTTTTGTTGGCTTTTGTTGGCTTTTGTAGGCTTTTTGTTGGCTTTTGTTGGCTTTTGTATTAGCTCTTTTACATTTGCTCTTGCTTGTGGGGGCTTATTTGGTCTTGGAAAGTATGTCAGTCCTTTTTTTATGGCTGTAAAATGCTTACAGCCATGTTTGTAAGCAGCAACAACAACAACAACACACAAAATTCCAAAAAAAATCGAAAGTACTCTAAGTTTTATCAATGACTCTCAACTCTTACACTTACCTCTATCCCATGCATAGTCAAAAATTAGTGTATTTTTCAAATTTTTCAAAAAATATTTGGAAAGTAGGCTGTATCATTAAACTAAAAATCCTGAAAAGACATATGTTAACTCCAACACCTACTTCTATACCCCTCTCAGTCCAAAAATAGTGTATTTTTCAAATTTTCCAAAACATATTTCCAAAAAGGGATATATTTCCGAAATTAAAAAGTTAACAAAAATGTTTGTTTGACATAAATGAATGGCCTTTGCCTCCTCTACCACTGTACCAAGTCCCAGGTCTCCAGGACAAAAAAAATTAAAATTTTTAAAAAGGGTTTTATTTCCAAAATTAGGAATTTTACAAACACATTTGTCTGACGTAAATCAATGGCCTTTACCCCCTCTACCCCCCACACTAAGTCACATGTCTCTAGGACAACAAAAATAAAATTTTGAAAATGGGCTTATATTTCCAAAATTAGGAATTTTACAAAAACGTTTGTCTGACGTAAATCAATGGTCTTTACCCCCTCTATTCCCATACCAAGTCTCAGGTCTTTAGGTCAACAAAAATAAAATTTGGAAAAAATGCTCACTATTTTGGAAACTAGGAATTCTACAAAAAAGTTTGTTTAACATAAATGAAAGGTCTCTATCCCTTCTACCTGTAAACCAAGTTCCAGGTCCGTATGACAAAAATGAAAAAGTTCAACTGGGAAAGTAGGCGATTTTTCATATAACCAAACATTCTAAAATGTGTTCTATGGGCTTAAAAGAATGGCCTCTATGTCCTTTATTTTTTTAAATAAAACTTTTTTATTTTTTACACTTTTTTGAAAAAAGTTCAATTTTTTAAATTCTATATTTTGGAAACTAGGAATTCTACAAAAAACCTTCTTTGACATAATTTAATGGCCCTGACCCCATCTGCCACCAAAATAAATTTCAAGTCTCTAGAATGAAAAATAACAGTAGTGGAGTGATGAAAGGTCTGGCCCCGCCCCGAAATGTGACGTCAGAGGGAGATGTGGTGGGGGGAGTTAGAACTGTCATCACTCCACTACTGTTATTTTTCATTCTAGAGACTTGAAATTTATTTTGGTGGCAGATGGGGTCAGGGCCATTAAATTATGTCAAAGAAGGTTTTTTGTAGAATTCCTAGTTTCCAAAATATAGAATTTAAAAAATTGAACTTTTTTCAAAAAAGTGTAAAAAATAAAAAAGTTTTATTTAAAAAAATAAAGGACATAGAGGCCATTCTTTTAAGCCCATAGAACACATTTTAGAATGTTTGGTTATATGAAAAATCGCCTACTTTCCCAGTTGAACTTTTTCATTTTTGTCATACGGACCTGGAACTTGGTTTACAGGTAGAAGGGATAGAGACCTTTCATTTATGTTAAACAAACTTTTTTGTAGAATTCCTAGTTTCCAAAATAGTGACCATTTTTTCCAAATTTTATTTTTGTTGACCTAAAGACCTGAGACTTGGTATGGGAATAGAGGGGGTAAAGACCATTGATTTACGTCAGACAAACGTTTTTGTAAAATTCCTAATTTTGGAAATATAAGCCCATTTTCAAAATTTTATTTTTGTTGTCCTAGAGACATGTGACTTAGTGTGGGGGGTAGAGGGGGTAAAGGCCATTGATTTACGTCAGACAAATGTGTTTGTAAAATTCCTAATTTTGGAAATAAAACCCTTTTTAAAAATTTTAATTTTTTTTGTCCTGGAGACCTGGGACTTGGTACAGTGGTAGAGGAGGCAAAGGCCATTCATTTATGTCAAACAAACATTTTTGTTAACTTTTTAATTTCGGAAATATATCCCTTTTTGGAAATATGTTTTGGAAAATTTGAAAAATACACTATTTTTGGACTGAGAGGGGTATAGAAGTAGGTGTTGGAGTTAACATATGTCTTTTCAGGATTTTTAGTTTAATGATACAGCCTACTTTCCAAATATTTTTTGAAAAATTTGAAAAATACACTAATTTTTGACTATGCATGGGATAGAGGTAAGTGTAAGAGTTGAGAGTCATTGATAAAACTTAGAGTACTTTCGATTTTTTTTTGGAATTTTGTGTGTTGTTGTTGTTGTTGCTGCTTACAAACATGGCTGTAAGCATTTTACAGCCATAAAAAAGGACTGACATACTTTCCAAGACCAAATAAGCCCCCACAAGCAAGAGCAAATGTAAAAGAGCTAATACAAAAGCCAACAAAAGCCAACAAAAAGCCAACAAAAGCCAACAAAAGCCAACAAAAGCCAACATAAGCCAACAGAAACTGACCAAAAAAAAGCCAACAAAAAACTGACCAAAAAAGCCATGTAGCATGTTGGTAGTTGAGTGAGTTGTTATATTGACCGATAGGTAGCAGGCTGGTAGTTGAGTGAGTATTGATATCGACCGCTAGATAGAATGCTGTTCGTTCAGTGAGCGAGTATTGAAATCGAGCGCTAGGTAGCATGCTGGTCGGTCAAGTAGTTCTCATAGTCACCGCTAGATAGCGGAAACATACTTTGCGTGTCGCATGCAGCTATTTAACAAAGTTTTACCTCATAAAAAACGTGCTTGTGTAAGCTTTGTACAAAAATTGAATATACAATTAACCACTAAGTGTTTAGAACTAACATGTATAGCCTTGTGTAGGGAATATTGGGGTCCTTAGCAAGAAAGAGTGCCTAACACACATGAGTGTACAGCCTTTTGATATGCAGTAAGTACCTGATAACCTTGAGTAGGCCATAAGAATATTTTCAGTTGACTACTACCTGTCACAGTGTTTACATTGTGAAAGACCGTTGAAGCAACCAGTCTTTAGCCTTGTCATAAGCAGTGAACAGCTGTTACCCTTAACCAGGGTACATTAGAGGACCCTTATCAAGAATATCATCAGTTGACTACTACCATCCACAGTGACCACATCGTGAAAGACTGTCAAAACAACTATTGTACAGCCTTGTACTACTCAGTAAGTAGCTGTTGGTCTTGACTATTGTATATTAGAGAACCCTTAGCAAGTATATAATCAGTTGACTACTACTTGTTACAGTGTTCACATCGTGAAAGACCGTCTCACTGTCCAGTATACAGCCTTGTCATACGCTGTAAAGAGCTGTTGGTCTAGACTAGGGGTATATTAGTGGACCCTTCACAAGAATATCACTAGTTGACTACTACCTCTCACGGTGTTCACATCGTGAAAGACCGTCTCACTGACCAACCTCTAGCCCTGTGATACGCAGTAAGCAGCTGTTTGCAGAAATCAACATTCATAATGGAAGAAGCCATTCCTAGCTATATGTGTAAAGAGTGTGGAAAGACTTTTCTTCGAGACTATCATAGGAAGCGACATGAAGTATCGTGTGGTGAATTTCATGAGTGCAAGACCTGTGGTAGTACATTCAACAATGCCTACAATGGACGTCGTCATGAAGAATGTTGTAATGTTGTGTCGGCAGCTAAAAGACAAAAGGCAGAGCCTACAAAACATTACCTACTGTCATTGGTCCCTGACAAAAATGGACTTATTGAATATGAGACATCTTTTGAAGGTCGACTTAAATCCTATTTCATTCGTTGCGATACGTGCAAGGATTTAAATTCATACCTTAAAGAGTCCAAACAGCAAATAATACAAGCTATGCAGAAAGAACTAGCAATGCACAAGTCGATAAAAGTTAATCTTGTGGCTGAATGTAGATTCATTCATACATCTACCAATGAAATTACAGATCGTGCATTTAAAACACGAAATCAGGCCCTATTTTTGGAAACGGACTTAAGTAGTTTCTTGGAAACACAATTTACAAAGTTAACTACGGAAATGGAAGAATCTGAGCTAAAAGGCAGTAATTGGGCTTTGTTAGCAGTGGAAGGAGTACGATTGAAAATAAATAAGTACAGTCCCTTGCGTGGAAGCACATATATTCCATTACCAGCAGCTATACAAGCAAGAAAAGCCTGCATTAATCCTGAAAATTTGAATGATGAAAAGTGTTTTATGTATGCCATTTTAGCAAAACTGGTTAAAAAGAATGCTCATCGCATTAGTAAATACAAGGACCTGGACAACAAGTATGATTTTTCTGTAATATCGTTTCCTACATCGCTAGTTGACATTCCCAAATTTGAAAAAGCCAACGATATATCCATTAATGTATTTGGATTGGAACAAAACAATAAACTGTTCCCTCTAAAGGTTGTGGATCAAGAGATGCAAGACCATCGTGACCTCCTTTTGCTAAGTTCATCATCCGGCCAGAACCACTACGCCTTTATCAAAGATTTTGATAAACTAGTAGGACATCAGATTACTCACCATGGACATAAGATATATACGTGTAAACGGTGTTTTACTCACTTCGATAATCGATATGGTCAACAAGGAATAGAAAAATTGAAAGAACATAGAGCTTTGTGCGTCCAGCATGACATTGCTAGGGTTGAAATGCCTATTAAAAACCCCATTGTCAAATTTTTAAACGTGGAAAAAATGCTGAGAATACCTTACGTTATCTATGCTGATTTTGAAAGTATACTGTTACCCTATCAAACATGTCTACCCAATCCTGAAGCAAGTTATACAGTGCCATACCAGAGTCATGTTCCTATGAGCTTTGGTATATACGTTAAACCCTCACCTGCTGTGGAACACATAAAGACAAACCTTCCAAGCCAACCTCTTATTTATCGTGGACCTGACGCTGCAGAAAAGTTTATGGTCTGTTTGATTTCAATAGCTAATGAAATTGATCGCCTTTACAGCTTAAATGTTCCAAAGGCTTTAACTGAGGATCAAGAAGCAGAGTTCCAATGTTCTGAAACCTGTTATTTGTGTCAAAAACCGTATACCAAAGAGGATTGGAAAGTTCGAGACCATTGCCATATTACAGGGGAATACCGTGGAAGTGCTCACAATAACTGTAATTTGAGGTGTAAAACACGTAACCCCGTTCCTGTATTTCTACATAATATGAGTGGCTACGACGCAAATTTCATTGTAAAGCAATTAGGATGTACTACTGAGAGAGTGGATGTTATCGCTAACTCCAAGGAAAAATACATTTCCTTCACCAAATATGTAGGAAATGTTAAGCTTAGATTTGTGGACACGTTTCGGTTAATGCCGAGTAGTTTGGAAAACTTAGTTTCCAACTTAACATCATACCCTGAAACAGACAAGTACTTTGGAAAAGAAAATGCAATGCTCATGACTCGTAAAGGGGTATTTTGTTATGACTACATTGACTCATGGGAAAAGTTAAGTGAAACGTGTTTACCTCCAAAAGAGGCATTCTTTAACAAATTAAGTCAAGAAGATGTTAGTCAAGAAGACTATGAACATGCCAAAAATGTCTGGAAACAGTTCAACATTAAAACTCTAGGGGAATATAGTGACCTCTACCTAACATCAGATGTACTCCTTCTTGCAGACAGCTTTGAAACGTTTAGAAACAAAACACTAGAAACACACCGAGTGGATGCTGCACACTTCTTTACTTCGCCTGGTTTAAGTTTCGAGGCAATGCTCCTTTACACAGGCATTGAACTGGAATTGCTACAGGATTACGATCAGATTCTTTTAATCGAGTCTGGAATACGTGGAGGCATATGCCAGGTGTCTCATCGGTATGCTGAAGCTAACAATAAATACATGGAAACCTATGATTCTGAGAAACCATCGCAGTTTATTACCTATGATGATGCCAACAACCAATACGGGTGGGCTATGTGCCACTCCCTTCCTTATGGTGGATTTCAGTGGGTTTCTCCAGATACTGTTGGTGTATTCTTTGAATACACGGTACGAGAGATATAATGTCTATTGCTCTTTGCATGTTCATTTCTTCCTTCCTCTTTGCCAAACACCAACAGTGATCATCTGTTTTCTCCTTGTTGAGCATGTTTCTTATGTCTTCATAAGTATGTTTCAGATATATAACTTCTGTGATCCACCTAGCGCTATCTAGTAGCGAACCTCTGAAGCTACTCAATTCCTCATCGTGCAAGAGGACTTACTTATCCATTTGGCTACCAGATCTCGTTACCATCGTCAGCTATTTTCTCCTAGAGCAAGAGGACTACGTCTACTTCTTTGCTCACCATGCTGCGCTAGTATCATCTATCAACTCCTTGAAGACCAGCTCACCAAGAAATCAATTATGTTTTGTTAAGTTGGCCATGCTTATATGTTCTCCTTTTGTCTCCCACCCCCCTCTCTTTCCCCCTTTTTCTTGGACCCTCTGTGCTCCGCTGAGCCTCACTCACTTCTTCGTCTGCAGTTGACTCGTACAGTCAAAGCTCCGCTCGAGCTTAGCCTCCTCAAACCAAGAGGCACAACCTCTTCTACGCCATGTTGGCTAGATAGTCTTCCTAAGGAACTCCGACTTCAACATGAAATCGAGATAAGTACCATTTTTAAAAAGTTTTAACCTCATCTTCATGGTTTTAACTTCCAAGTGATTTTAATTTTAATTATAGGCAGTGTGAAAATATTTACTTGGGGCAAAATCATCCTTCGTGGGATTTGCAATGTTGAGCTTTTTCTTGTAAGCCAACCTTACTAAAAGGAGCTTTTCTTAAGCTATTTAAACGAGAAACCCTCTCGCTACGTGGGATATTATCTAATACCCGCTGCCTATAATTTTGAAACTATTTCCTCCGTTGGATTTTTTCAAACCCCATTTTCTGCTAAAGTCGTTCTGGAACCTTCTAGAACTTGTTCTCTATTTGCGAGTCCTGCCATCATGTATTTCTCACGTACTTGGGAGAATTCTGTTTAAAACTAAATTACTACAATAGTGAACTTTCTTCCGCCGCTGGAACCTCTGGAAAATTCTATGGCGCATTTAATTGTAAATTACAACTTTTTCAAGAAATAGACTTTCACCTACATAGTGCAATCAGTTATCTCCATAATTGCAATAACTTTTATTTCTCATAAACTTCAGTGTTTCTCCAGTGAACTTTGCATCCATCTTTACAGACTATAGTGATAATCAGTGCTTGCTCCACTCTTCTACCGCGTCGCGATCGTCCGGTTATATTAAATACGGCCATGAACATTGTCCCTATATCCCAATGACCTTTCCTTAACCTTCTACTAACAACCATTATTTATGAAATCGTAACTTTCTATAAGGTGTCATTCCAAGAAGTGCCCTTCCATTTTGTTGGTTTATCATTAAGTAATTCTGCATAATTGCGTGTCTAGCACACGTTTCAAACTTAAATTGTTCCTCCCTTCAAAGGCAGGGAAAACAATTCTCTCAACTCTTGAGTGAGTTATTTTTTGGTCTCGCTAAATGAAAACTGCCTCATTTGACTGGCGAGGCTTATTCAAAGCATCAGAGGTCTAGAACCTTCCTTCTGATCAACTCTTCAGGTTCACAGTAAGTGACCTGCCCTCTTTGCATAATTCTCATATTAACTCTGTATAAATATAAGAAGTTATAGGAACTTCTATTTTATTTTTCACGTTGTTATTATTGTTATTTTCAAAGTTGTCACTTTCTCTAGAACATTCTCTCCAGAATTTCTTAAGGTGCACTTTTTGTACCTCAATTCACGTTCAAGCTTTAATTATTTTATTGTTCATTTGTTCAAATCTTATAAAGATTTCAGAAACATGTAAGGTTTGAAACCTTTTAAATTGTCAATTGCCTGGAGCAACCGTTTAATGGGGAGCGGTCTGCGACCCTATTTGTTAAAAAGTTCAAACGAACTATGTTAATTAAAATTACATTACATAATTGTTAATTTCATCAAACTTTTTCCTGCATTGTTAAATAAATTAAATATTTATTTTTGGATTCATCATTTCTCTGACACTACAGTTAGGCAGGATCCTGGCTTTCCTAGCTCCTCCTAGGTTTATGCCCTCGTTAATGCTTAATAAAGCTCTTACTATTTGTCTGGCCAGATCATCACCCTTCCCTATAGTACTTTCATTCGTGCTTGGGAGGAAATACACTACAGGTTCTCTCTGGCAAACTGCCCAAGCCTTATCTGCGGCTCCCGTTAGCCTCGACCAAGCTCGTAGCCATTTTAGGTATCCGAGCACATATTTGCGGTGGCAACCGCTTCTAAATGAATTAAAAGTCAACTTATTAATTTTGTGGGACTCTCCTCCTATTTCTCTATCCTTCTTTTCCAAATCCCAAATCTACTTCCTTCTTTTAATCATCTTCCCTTGGTGGGTGGGTTATTCCCTAGCCTATAATCTACCCAAAATTTGGTACCAGAAACCCGGGAGAGTCCATTTGTTATTTCTATTGTTTGTCAAGTGTCATTTGACAATACTTTGCAAATTTTTAATATCTCCTTTGGATCTTTCAGCTATATCTACGTCATGCAAAGCCTGTGAACGGGAAAGAGGCCGCTCCTGTCTCCTTTGGGGTGTCCTGTTCTTTCTACTCGCTCGCTGTTGCCAACTTGACAGCATCTCCAAGGTTCTACGGTTTCGTGAGTTGTATTTCAATTTATTATTTTTGTCATGGCTCCTGCCGAAAAAGATGAAACTCTCATTGCTAGACGTTCTTCTTATAAAGGGCAACTCACTAGATTCCGAAATTTCATCAGCAAATTAAATCCCGCCGAGTGTGATTTAGATATCTTGACTCATCGCCTTAAGTTGTACGAACGGTCTTATGATTATTATGACCAAATTCAAACAGAGATTGAATCCGCTTGTCCAGAACTGCAATTGGACCGGGATGAGGTCGAACCCTTGTACTTTGAAGGAATTGCAAAGGCCCACCAATTGATTCGCAATATCTCAGAACCGGACACTAGGGTCATCAATCCGGCCCAGTTCGTACCCGCTTCAGTTCACGAGAACAAACCGAAACCGTTACTTCCCAAGATAAGCCTACCCCACTTCTCAGGCAAGGAAGGTGAATGGTATTCTTTTTACGAACTTTACTGTTCTTTAATTCATGAAAATATCGAGATCCCAGACATACATAAATTTTACTACCTCCGCACGTCTTTGGAATCGGAGGCCTTGACCTTGGTAGAGTCACTGCCTTTAAGCGCAGACAACTACCACATCGCCTTTAATCTCCTTAAAGAGAGATATGGCAATTTACGGTTGAGTGTCGCTCGTCATATCCGCTGTCTCTTCAATTTACCAGCCGTCAAACCTAATGACGTCACATCTTTAAGAGACCTCTTAGATTCTATGCAGTTAAATGTCAGAGCGTTATACCAGCTAAAACAGCCTGTCCAAACATGGGACACCATACTTATTCACCTAGCTACATCAAGATTCGATTTTTCGACACTGAAGGCCTGGGAGGTCGAACTCGCCTACAACAAAGAATTTTCCTTCGAACACCTTGTCTCGTTTCTCAACAGTCGATGTCAATTCCTTACAGCACTCGCATTTCAGTGCGAAAAAGTCGAAACGAATCCTCAGTGTCAAATTTTTGAAAAAAAACTTGCTTCTTCAAAGGGACATCAGCCCCCATTTGTCGAAAACAAACAAACCCGTTCTTCTTTTAATAATCCAAGAGAAGATATCAGGCCGCTTAACAAATCGTTAAAATGCACGCTCTGTAAAAAGCTTCACACATTGTATTTGTGCAAATCCTTTAAAGAATTGTCTGTCGAAGATCGAAGAAAGTTTGTCTTAAACAGCAAGCATTGTTTCAATTGCTTATCACCTAAGCATTCTTCTTCGAACTGTACGTCATCAAACCTTTGTTTCCATTGTAAAAAACCGCATCATTCGTTATTGCACGTTCACGATAAATCGAGGTCATCAGCACCTGCCTCTTTAAGCTCCTTGCAGAGCCGCTCCGAACAAACTAATGATTCTTCCTGCATTTCCAACGCCGACACTTTTCATAGTGCGCAAACCCTGTTGACCACTGTACAATTTGAAATCCAAGATAAATTTGGAAATTGGTTCAAAACCCGTGGTCTTCTCGATTCCGCTTCAACGCACAACTTTGTTTCGCAATCGTTGATTAAAAAACTAGGTCTTTCGTCATCGCCTACTTCTATCAATGTGACCGGCATTGACAATTTGAAAACTCAAGTTTTGCAGTCTTCAAAATTAAAAATCAGAGACGTTTGTCAAAGAAACACCAATCTTAATTTAAACTGTCTCATTCTTACCAGTATTGGTAAAGACACTCCAAGTCACTCCATTAATACTTCCAGTTTAAAGATCCCTTCGCACTTAAGGTTAGCCGATCCTCAGTTTAATGCTCAAGGTCCCATTGATGTGCTTTTCAGTGCCAATGTCTTTTGGAACTGCATTCGCAAACAAACACGCAAGTTATCTTCAACCGTGGTCGCTAGAGACACCGATTTTGGTTGGGTTATCACTGGCGAAATCAAACATACCAGTGTTCAAACCAAAGCACAATGTCAGTTCGTCACAGCTGACATAAATCCCACTTCTGAAAAAGAGAACGCTCATGTTTCAAATCTCAATATTTTTGAAAACCACTTGTCGAAATGATGTCGTATCGTGAACAACTGCGCTAACCCTGTAAGTTGTTTAAATGGTTTTTCCTTCTTCCCGCACAAGATGGCCATTCAAGTTCGCCTTGCTTTGTGTTATTTCGTATATCTTCTTATGTCATTTTTTATAGCAGTTAATTGCTTAAACTATTCCTCGAAAACTATCTTCCCCTTGTGTAAAACCATGGCTATCAGTCACCATCACTTTGCTGTACGCTATGTTTCACTTCTTTCGTTATGTAGAGGGATGGCCACGGCCGGCTCCTCCCCCCTTCCTCGCAATTGGAAGTCGCTCATGAAACCGATTGAAACTCTGAATTCCATTGCATCTAGAATAACTATTCTTATGCATAACCTTCGTCTCAATGTCCCAGCTTGTCTTCTTTGCTCGGAAGAATTAAGCTTCTTTTTGTTGAAAATTGTTCGATTTCGCGATCCTCTCAATTATGCGAAATTGATTTTCTACTTTATTTCATATAGCTTTAAATTGCTTTTTCACGTCCAAGTTACGATTGACTGCATGTCGTGTGACTCGTTCTGCTTTAAGTTACAGCTGATTCACCAAATGTTGTGTGTGTACTTCGAACTGCTTGGTTGTCAGACTTGTATGTATACACGCCTGAGGAATGCCCAGTCGTTGTTTATTTCCTGTATGATTGACACAGTTCAAAACAAGTTTCTCTTATCTCAACTCTGGCTGATTGCCAAGCATTGTCTAGCGCGTTGCTACTGCAAGTACGGAAGCCGTTCACCTAGTTCTCAAAATAAACTCGTTCCGCTTAAGGACTCTGTCAGCTATTTATATGTCTTATCTCGTTGTACTATGTGTGTCAAGGCTGTATTTGTTTACTTCTATCACTTACTCACGCTCGTATCTTACAATTGTTTCGATTCTTACTTTAAAACTTCGTTGCGTATTTCTCACGCGCGTATGTATTGCAATTTGCTTGCATATTTTGCGATCTTAATGTTCATTGATGAACAAACTTGTTTTTTCTCGTCGTCACCTTCGATGTGTTTTTGTATTCATGATTGTCATGTCCCGTTTTTAGCTGACTTAAGTATTTTTCTGAGTAACCCCTTTGATACTCATTATAACTTGAGGTCATTGTTTATAGCTACTCGTTTGTTACCTATGGCGTTCTTGCTTTCTACTCGCATAGTTCCTTTGTTTATTTGGTATATTCTTGTCCTGAATAGATGTACTTGTTCCTATACGCTTTGTTTAAACTTGCCAATTCTTCTTTCTCATCGTATCGTAATCTTTACTAGTGCTTTATTTCCCTCAGTTTCCAGCTATTTCGTGATTGAAGGTGTTGTTAACTCTCGCCCTTTAACTCCGCTTTCCAATGACCCTGATGACCTACTTCCACTCACCCCTGGTCACTTCCTTATCGGCACTTCTCTTTCTGCCCCTCCTCCTCTTCCTAATTCTTTCAGGGATTCTGATTTACCTATTATTTGGTGTAAACTTGAAGCCCTCCGTAATTCTTTTTGGAAAAGGTGGAACTTGGAATATTTAACTTCCTTGCAACGGAGGCAGAAGTGGTTTCTTTCCAGTCCCGACATTAAAGTAGGGGACTTGGTCTTGGTTAGAGATATTTCACCCCCCCTAGTATGGATTTCTGGTAGGGTGACTCAATGTTACCCTGGAAGAGATGGGAGAGTCAGGGTGGCCAGAATCTTGACTACAAATGGACCGATCATAAGACCACTGTCTTTGATCGCTCCGCTTCCAATAAATGTGTAACTGCTTATTTGCTCTCTGTTGGTGTTTGTCCCCCCAGTATGGTGTATTCTTTGAATACACGGTACGAGAGATATAATGTCTATTGCTCTTTGCATGTTCATTTCTTCCTTCCTCTTTGCCAAACACCAACAGTGATCATCTGTTTTCTCCTTGTTGAGCATGTTTCTTATGTCTTCATAAGTATGTTTCAGATATATAACTTCTGTGATCCACCTAGCGCTATCTAGTAGCGAACCTCTGAAGCTACTCAATTCCTCATCGTGCAAGAGGACTTACTTATCCATTTGGCTACCAGATCTCGTTACCATCGTCAGCTATTTTCTCCTAGAGCAAGAGGACTACGTCTACTTCTTTGCTCACCATGCTGCGCTAGTATCATCTATCAACTCCTTGAAGACCAGCTCACCAAGAAATCAATTATGTTTTGTTAAGTTGGCCATGCTTATATGTTCTCCTTTTGTCTCCCACCCCCCTCTCTTTCCCCCTTTTTCTTGGACCCTCTGTGCTCCGCTGAGCCTCACTCACTTCTTCGTCTGCAGTTGACTCGTACAGTCAAAGCTCCGCTCGAGCTTAGCCTCCTCAAACCAAGAGGCACAACCTCTTCTACGCCATGTTGGCTAGATAGTCTTCCTAAGGAACTCCGACTTCAACATGAAATCGAGATAAGTACCATTTTTAAAAAGTTTTAACCTCATCTTCATGGTTTTAACTTCCAAGTGATTTTAATTTTAATTATAGGCAGTGTGAAAATATTTACTTGGGGCAAAATCATCCTTCGTGGGATTTGCAATGTTGAGCTTTTTCTTGTAAGCCAACCTTACTAAAAGGAGCTTTTCTTAAGCTATTTAAACGAGAAACCCTCTCGCTACGTGGGATATTATCTAATACCCGCTGCCTATAATTTTGAAACTATTTCCTCCGTTGGATTTTTTCAAACCCCATTTTCTGCTAAAGTCGTTCTGGAACCTTCTAGAACTTGTTCTCTATTTGCGAGTCCTGCCATCATGTATTTCTCACGTACTTGGGAGAATTCTGTTTAAAACTAAATTACTACAATAGTGAACTTTCTTCCGCCGCTGGAACCTCTGGAAAATTCTATGGCGCATTTAATTGTAAATTACAACTTTTTCAAGAAATAGACTTTCACCTACATAGTGCAATCAGTTATCTCCATAATTGCAATAACTTTTATTTCTCATAAACTTCAGTGTTTCTCCAGTGAACTTTGCATCCATCTTTACAGACTATAGTGATAATCAGTGCTTGCTCCACTCTTCTACCGCGTCGCGATCGTCCGGTTATATTAAATACGGCCATGAACATTGTCCCTATATCCCAATGACCTTTCCTTAACCTTCTACTAACAACCATTATTTATGAAATCGTAACTTTCTATAAGGTGTCATTCCAAGAAGTGCCCTTCCATTTTGTTGGTTTATCATTAAGTAATTCTGCATAATTGCGTGTCTAGCACACGTTTCAAACTTAAATTGTTCCTCCCTTCAAAGGCAGGGAAAACAATTCTCTCAACTCTTGAGTGAGTTATTTTTTGGTCTCGCTAAATGAAAACTGCCTCATTTGACTGGCGAGGCTTATTCAAAGCATCAGAGGTCTAGAACCTTCCTTCTGATCAACTCTTCAGGTTCACAGTAAGTGACCTGCCCTCTTTGCATAATTCTCATATTAACTCTGTATAAATATAAGAAGTTATAGGAACTTCTATTTTATTTTTCACGTTGTTATTATTGTTATTTTCAAAGTTGTCACTTTCTCTAGAACATTCTCTCCAGAATTTCTTAAGGTGCACTTTTTGTACCTCAATTCACGTTCAAGCTTTAATTATTTTATTGTTCATTTGTTCAAATCTTATAAAGATTTCAGAAACATGTAAGGTTTGAAACCTTTTAAATTGTCAATTGCCTGGAGCAACCGTTTAATGGGGAGCGGTCTGCGACCCTATTTGTTAAAAAGTTCAAACGAACTATGTTAATTAAAATTACATTACATAATTGTTAATTTCATCAAACTTTTTCCTGCATTGTTAAATAAATTAAATATTTATTTTTGGATTCATCATTTCTCTGACACTACAGTTAGGCAGGATCCTGGCTTTCCTAGCTCCTCCTAGGTTTATGCCCTCGTTAATGCTTAATAAAGCTCTTACTATTTGTCTGGCCAGATCATCACCCTTCCCTATAGTACTTTCATTCGTGCTTGGGAGGAAATACACTACAGGTTCTCTCTGGCAAACTGCCCAAGCCTTATCTGCGGCTCCCGTTAGCCTCGACCAAGCTCGTAGCCATTTTAGGTATCCGAGCACATATTTGCGGTGGCAACCGCTTCTAAATGAATTAAAAGTCAACTTATTAATTTTGTGGGACTCTCCTCCTATTTCTCTATCCTTCTTTTCCAAATCCCAAATCTACTTCCTTCTTTTAATCATCTTCCCTTGGTGGGTGGGTTATTCCCTAGCCTATAATCTACCCAACTGTTGATCTACAAAAACTAAAGAACGACGATCCTGTGGGATACATTCTAGACGTTGATGTTGATTACCCATCTGACCTTCATGATCTACACAACGATTTACCTTTCCTACCAGAGTGTACACAACCTGAGGATTCGTCTCTGAAAAAACTAATTCCTCATCTTGGAAATCGAAGGCGATATGTTGTTCACTACATGGCATTAAAACAGGCTTTAGATCATGGAATAAAATTGATAAAAATTCATCGTGTGTTAAAGTTTAAACAAAGACCTTGGTTAAAGGCATACGTTGATTTTAATAACAACCTTCGAAAACAAGCCAGAAATGATTTTGAGAAAAATCTGTATAAATTATTCAACAATGCCATTTTTGGGAAAACAATGAAAATATCCGTAACAGAATAGACATACGTCTTGTGACTGACAGCAAACAGGCAGAAAAGCTAATAGCAAAGCCGACATTTATCGACAGAACAATTTATGGCCCTAACCTAGCTGCTTTCCACATGGCTAAACGTAACATTGTATTCAATAAGCCTATATATATTGGAATGTGTATACTGGATATTTCAAAAACTCTCATGTATTCCCACCACTATGATGTCCTGCTACCCTATTATGGAATGAACAATCTTAAACTCATGTATATGGATACCGACTCGTTCATATATTTGGTTAACACCCCAGATGTATATCAAGACAAGTTGGATTTCCTACAACACCTGGACACATCAGATTATCCTACTAATCACATATGTTACTCTACATCAAACAAGAAAACGTTGGGAAAATTTAAAGACGAGGCTTGTGGACAAATTATAAAAGCATTTGTTGGACTTAGAGCTAAAATGTACGCATTAGACATAAATGGTAAAGAAATCAAAAAGATTAAAGGTATTAGCAGAGGTGTTGTCAAAAATTGTATAAGCTTTCAAGATTATAAGGATTGTGTCATGAAAAACAATGTAAAAAGAATACCCATGAACATTATCGCTTCTAAACAACATGACATATCATCTATAAGGCTAAACAAAATTGCTTTGTGTCCTGGTGATGATAAAAGAGTGATTGATGCTAATGGTATAGGTACACATGCCTATGGTCATTACTCAATCATTGACCATGCTTAAAGAGTTAAGTTATGAATATCAAAATCTTCTGCCTGCAACTAGCAAATACATAAAACAAAACAATTTAGGAAATAAAACAATAGCACTACAAAAATAAAAAAATAGTATTCATAATCAAAAATAAATAAAATAGAAAACAAAATAAAAAAAACTGTACAATTTATAACAAAAAATAGACTATATATAAAAATGTATTTAAGTGTAAATAGTGTACATGTATTTCAAATAAAAAATATTGTATGGACACTGCTTGTACATTTTTAATTACTACCCACCTCTCTCCACTTCTAATGCAAAATGAACATGTAAAACACGAATTGGAAAATCCATGTTTCCATATTGACAAAATAGAAAAAACATTGAACTAAAATTTTAAAAACTGTAAATGGGAATTTGGTAAATTGACAAATGTGTAAACAACAAAATGCAAAATCCATGTTTCTATATCATGAAATTGAAAAACTTTAAACTGACATTTTAAGAACTGTAAATGGGAAATTGTGAAATTGAAAAATGTGTAAACAACATAATGCAAAATCCATGTTTCCATGTTATGAGATTGAAAAACTTAAAACTAACATTTTTAAAAAACTGAAAATGGGAAATTGGAAAATTGTCATGTGTGTAAACAACAAAATGAAAAAAAACCGGTTGGGGTAGTTATCATGTTGTACAGTAACCTATAAAACTAGCATAAGGATAGTTGCTTGTACCCGTATATACTTTGTGTATGTGCATTAGCCTTTGGATTAGCTTAAGTTAGGTTTGGTAAAGTTAGGTTTGGTGAGGTTAGGTATGTAGCCTTGTAGTTTACTCTTTTCGGAAAATGTAAAATCTAAAATCAAAAAATCTTAAATTGAAAATGTAACATCTAAAAAACTAAAATCTAAAATATAAAAAAATCAAAAATGTAAAATGTAAAATCTAAAAAAAAAAATGTAAAATGAAAAATCAAAAATGTAAAATGTTAAAATGTAAAATGTTAAAATGTTGAATCTAAAATATTTAAATAAGGTTTCTGTGGGTTAGGTTAGGTTAGGTTAGATTAGGTTAGGTTAAAACTCAGTTTATTATTTGTGCTCTCTCATTTGCTCTTACTTATTTACGCACACTTTTTGCTCTCTACTGTTTTGCTCTCACTTTTTTTGCTCTCACTTTTGCACTCACTTTTGCACTCACTCTTGCACTCACTTTTGCACACACTTTTGCACTCACTTTGAAGTTTGGTTATGTTAGGTTAGATTAGGTGAAGTTAGGTTAGGTTAGGTTATAACTTAGTTTATTATGTGTGCTCTTACATTTGCT
Source organism: Meconema thalassinum (assembly GCA_946902985.2). Lineage (NCBI taxonomy): Eukaryota > Metazoa > Arthropoda > Insecta > Orthoptera > Tettigoniidae > Meconema > Meconema thalassinum. The sequence continues at coordinate 432,395,726 of OX336389.2, forward strand.
CTCACTTTGAAGTTTGACTAGGTTAGGTTAGGTTAGGTTAGGATAAATAATGTTTGTTAGGTTAGGTTAGGTTAGGCGAAGTTAGGTTAGGTTAAGTTAGGTTAGGGTAGGTTAGGTAAAGTTGGATTAGGCGGAATGGCTGAGGTATGAATGAAACCCCACGTTTTCTTACTTTCACGTTATGAGGCTGAGTGTACCCCAGTCCAGCTCTCAGCCCAGAATAAAATTTCTTGGTTGAGGCGGGAATGAAACCCACACCTCTAGGGAAACAGCTAAAATGCTAGCAACTACACCAAAAGTGGACAATATAAGGCTGGTCTGGATTGCACATGATCAATTAATAATTACCTAATAATAATAATAATATTAATAATAAATATTCAATTTAGTAACTACACGGCCGACCTCCCCCTGTGACAGCGTGGCAGCCATATTGCCCATTAGCCCCTGTGCCAGCACTGAATAACCCCTCCATATGAATAACATAGGGCTGGTTGCGCGCGGCGGCCATCTTGCCCATTAGCCCCTGTGCCAGCTTCGGCCTATATATCCTACTCACGTTCTCACAATAGCACAGGTTACCTGACTCCACCACAGCCAGCCACGTGTTCATACCATTACGCAGGTTATCATACTATCAGAGCATCAGACTCTACAGGGCCTCCGAACCAAACACTTAGAAGACACTTAGGATGAGGATACTTACGTAGATTACATTTTCCATACACTATAAATCCAGGCTACATTCTTTATTACATCTCAATGACTTCCAACACTCAGAACTGCACACTGGTTATAGACAGTGATGCGCGCTCCGCACGCAATGCCGGAAGCGAGGATTGCACATACAGCATCTCGGCTTACGAGTAGCAGGGAAGCCAATACTGGTAGGCCACGTACGGCGCTATTCCAGTTCTCATACACTCCATTTCATTTTTTTTCTCTCTCCTCAAAGGGGATCTTTAACTTTTATTGTAATTCAACAGTGGCATTGACCACACCATACCCTCATAGGGCCAGACATGATGAACAGTTCTCCAACGAAGCGTCATCATAATTAGCCAACTTATTAGGGACTACATTCACGATTTAAATTCTATCATTCATCCTTAGTCTACGAGGCCAGTCCTTGCGGCGAAAAATCCGCTTGTGTGGGGCTATACCTCTATACTGGCCGCTCAGGGCTCCATTTTTATCATCCCTATGCTGAGTTATGAGCTGTTGGTCATAGTCTACCATGCGACGAAATTATAGTCCATAATCACTTAACGGAATAACTTAAGAAAGCCACAAGGCTACTATAGGACCACAAGTCCTTCTATAGATGCCCCTCAATACTTTACACCCATTAGTCACACAAATGTGTAGCTACAATCATTAGTTGGCCAAATTTCAACTTCGCATTTCTCTATTAAGCGCTGATTCCAACCTATATACATATCATTATATGTATATATGCGTTGCATTTACATTCTGGCTCATAAGTATTTTACATCGTGTGGGGTTAAAGCACTGTAAATTTTTACATTAAAACAATCTTGCCCCCAAACGAGGTTTAGGATAAATATCCAGCCAGATATATATACAGTATATATTCAGGCAGCAACTATGTCCATGGTCCATAGATATCCTATGTTTTGTGGAATAGTATCGTGTTACACGTTAAAGAGTCTTTTCCCAAACACAATATAGGATAACTATCCACCATGGGCGACGGACACGCCCAGTTTATAAACAGGAAACGGTAAATGAAGGCCCAATGATTTTATTCCTTCAAAACACTCAATATGCACTTGGATACACGAACAACTTATACACATTAGGAATACATAATATATACATCGACACATGGATTTATAGGCCTACAAGTTACCGATCTCACTTCCATAACGCAGGTTATCTACTAGCCTTAGCCCACTGTGTTACTATACAGACAGTAGGGAAGACGCGACGTACCGTACACGCCACGAAAGGAATTGTTCCCCAGCCAAATAACATTTTTTTCATTTTCCCGAAGTAAGTGGGATTCGACCACGGAAACACATTTCCTACATACTGCATACAACATGTCACCCGCGCATAGAGACGCGACGGGCTTCAACACGCAATCAAATACATTTTCAGTATAATACCAATACAATACAGGCGTTAGACAGAGTTTTACATAGTATTTGCACCATTTGAACACGAGGTGATGACAGCATAGGCCTACTGATATTTCCCCCGAGAGGGAAATGCTTTAATTTTTCATTATAATTACGCGTCCTCATTCCCTCACACCCAAGCGATGTCATCAGCAGGCTATATCGCATGACACATTCACGTGCGCGTCCCATCAAGCGTGTACTCAGACCACACGTGCGTTTTGACATTTCATTCACCGCATGTCGACAAACCCGCCATGTTTTACACACACTCACAGCGCTCTTCTCCAATCGGCTTAGCGCGCGAGTCGCCGATCCCCCAGAGTGCGCGATCACCAATTTGCGCAGCGTATTCCGTTGTTACTCGCCCACCGATAAACGTTATCTCACACTCCGCAATTACGTCTTATTTCAGCCGTCACTCGTCCTCGGTGATACTCGACCCGACCAGCCATTATATTTCCATAGGCCGTCCAGTCACATCCAAATGCCATTCCGCCGAAGACACATGTTTAATTCCCCCGCACTGCCTAGTACGGTGCACCCGGCCCTTGTAAAGGAACTCATCTCCTCACACACCCCTTACCTGACACAGTGAGTGTTTTTTACGACAAAATGCCATTGTTTTCCATGCCATACATTGAGCGCCTACGTCCGCTATTCCCCTTATATTTTTGATCATTTTTCAGACAATACTTGATCTTTCCTACACCATTATACAGGACACGTCTTCCGCTATAGGAAAACACGCGCGTTCCCCCATCCACGTCCCTAGATGGACATCCGCGCCAGTTGTTATTTTTCTTTCAAAGAATACCTAATTTTCTAATACCGATTTAGTACGGTCAGGATCGAGCAGAATCGGTCGATACAATGGTCCAGCCATGTGCCCCGACACAATCCCCTAACCCCCCACCGATCATTGGCTTACACACTTAAATTTTTGGGGATTTTTCTTTCCCATTGCAACAGGGGTCGCATTTATATTCACCCCCCATATTAAGGTGGTCAAACATGCTTTTATTCCCTCCACACATCCACATAGCGACGGATAATAGTTTTAAACACTATCTACCCCCCCCCCTCCTCCATGGTGAATATAACCCACGGAGGGCGGTACTCGATCGAGCCTGCAGAGATGACATTTTAGGTGCCTTATACATAGATGTTACGATTTGTTAAGACCAACACGGCACACAGAGGTGTAGCATACAATCCCCCATAACTGTCTTTCCACACACAATGACAGACGGCCGTGCCGATCACGATAGAATATCCTCGAGCGCGAATGTTCACACTAAACGCACTATATTTTGTCTCGGGATTGGTTACATATAGGTCCAGCCCGCCTTTATATTACTCATTGTTATAGTTTGAAAGGACGCTGACGGCAACATGCCAATAGCAGATTATATCGATCAATTCTTAATTCCCTGTACCATTCCCCGTTAGTAATGATAAGTGTTTAGAGCATAGGAAATTACTTATTTATTAATAATAAATTGACCAGTTGTAGTGTATAAGTTTTAGTATATAAGTACAGGTGGTTTCTTATACACCACCGACAGCAGAGTATAGACGTGATCAAACGTTGACACCAGGTCAACGTCACCCCTCCCCCTTTTAACACAGAGTACACACTGATACATATTACACGATTTCCCCTGTTCATGTAAAGCACTTGGTATTAATGCCATACCAAAGGTGTACACCATGCTAAATCGCTCTTAGCTAAGTGTTAAGATGGAACACTGCGGAAATAAAAGCCAACAGTGAATTATAGAATACATTCCCCTGCTAACAAGGGTAATATCAATATATTTATTTACATTTTTCACCCGCATGTGATATTTTTTTCCTGCATGAAGATAACTAACACCCCTCCAGTAAGATGTTCCTCACCATTTAACTACTTCCTACATCCTACTAGCACCACATGCACCCTCCGATTCTAGCCATTCTTTTACCCCGAAATAACTATTTATAACATACCAACATACCTCATAACATGGGATATACCTTCCTCATCCCTATTACACCTACTAACTGTGAACAAATATAAATAAAATGCACTGCATTGGCTGGGAGTCCGCATGCTAGGCGCAACGTTTGCGCACCGTGCCACATCCCCCCCCCCAGACCCTAGTAATAAAAGCACATATTGGTCCCCACACAAACATAGCTCGCTATACACTATACCCGTTTGGTATAAGCACCTGGTCAAGGTTGTGAGAGTGACCACATATTTTTTTTGTATTGCACATTGGTAGATGGTTAAAGTTGCCATCGACAAAGGGACAGCATAGCCCTTGACATGACAGGACATGGACGACGAACTACGGATGGTCGAACCAGCGATGTTAGACCTGCGGATGGAGTCATGATAGTTCGGTGAGGGGATTGACCAACTCCCCATCGGACAGGATAGATCCTCCATCCAGAGACGACCCACTTTACTTGACATTAGTTAGTATGTAAGAACACGTAATAGCTTCATTGCGAAAGCAAGTCCTGTACACGCACACAGGTGGATAACGAATAAAGAATAAAGAAACACGACGACGAATGAAATAATGAATATACAATCTCCCGGGCCGAGGTATGGGCACCGATGTTCTCCTCAGTCCATGCCCCCGTGCAAGATCACCTGCGATTTGCGATTTACGACATTAGTTAGTATGTAAGAACACGTAATAGCTTCATTGCGGAAGCAAGTCCTGTACACGAACACAGGTGGATAACGAATAAAGAATAAAGAAACACGACGACGAATGAAATAATGAATATACAATCTCCCGGGCCGAGGTATGGGCACCGATATTCTCCTCTGACCATGCCCCCGTGGAAGATCCCCTTCGATTTGCGATTTACGACGAGCCTACAGTTCTCTCTCTGGCCGAGGTTACGATCACCGTTGGTCACTCTGGTCGTGCCCCAGGGGGAGGATCATCTTTGTATTGCCTTAACGAAACGATATGTTTTGCGATATGCCAATATGCATAGTAGCATAGTGATACTATGGTCCTGAGATGTTGTACAGAGGTTTCACGATGGTGGTACCTTTACCAATGCGCTGGGGAGGTCACTCTGCGTATTGGACCAAATATGATTGTTACACGATACAAGTGGGAGACAGGAGTACACTATCGAGTTGTGAGACAGGAGTAGACATACAAATGACCAGGTTATTGATTCCATATGCTTATTTTACAGCCAGGAGCTCCACCAGGGGACACCTGATTCAGCTACAGGGTGAATAGCCTCTCTACAAATATATGCACGATGTATACTTTTCTTTACCTACAGGTGACGTCATTGTATATAGCCCTTTGTAAATATTTTTCCCACGCCCAAACACGTCTCCCTCCCCTAACCAAATACACAATTTCCCCTATACACACAATTGACTACATTTTATTTACAGCTGCTCAATCCGCACCACGGGGGAGATATGCCTGTGGGATATACCCCACCGCAGGTCGGATCTACATGATGGATTTTTACACCTATCAATGAGAGAGGCAATCCGGCGGCGAGGGTTGTACTCAACCAATGTAAGAGTCAACCTTCCCCGTTAAGATGGACCGTCTGCCCACAGGGGGCGATCCATGTATATATATATGATTTATAATTTTGGCCATGATATCATATAGTTGGGTTTTAGCCATAATAGTGTAGATAAATCTAGATTTAAGTATCAAATGTACGCATCAGTGGAGTCCATTGCAAGGTATAAGGTTGCTGATACGGCATAGTTGCAAAGCAGAGAGAGAGAGAGGGGGGGGGGTATGAGAGAGAGAGCAAGAGAGAGGGTTTATTTGTTTGTTTATGTTTTTTTGGGTGTATTTATAAAGCCACAGTATACTTTTTTCCTTTTTTCCTTTCGGTCCCTCTAAATTACCAGTTGTACGGGTGCCTCCTTTTCCCCCCGCACAATAAAACCATTTTTTCTTACCCCCTTAACGAAAACACCGAGGCACTCATTTTTCTTTTCCCCTATTCTTTCTGTTCTTTTCATTTATTTGTTTCTATATGTTTTATCGCCACTCAAGGACACTTTTTCAGCATATCTAGGTAAATCAACGAAGGGTAAGCTAGGCCCTGCAGCTGTTTTTTCCCCTTGAGCTGGTCCGTAATAATACTTGTGTTCCTGATGTATAATGTATGATGATAATGATGATAATGATGTTCTCCAGGCTTAATATTGTACAATGGATTATACCGATATATGTATTTTTTTGTTTGTTGTTTCAAAAATTGTTCACTAATTTCTTGATGGTACAAATGACTATGTAAAAATATTGTCCCCCCCCCTCACACATCAACACCTACACTTGCTCGCCAGGCCTGACGCTGACGTCTCTACAAGACACTATGCACTAGGCACTGCACGCTGGCATCCACATACTCCTATATCAGATCACACACGCTACTCCACTTCCAACATCTTCGTTTCTGTCAACCACCTCACACGGGGATCTTCACATACCCCAAACGACGCCCCCACATTCTGGGCAACAGCTTATTATACATCAAAAGAAGAGCAGAAGAGAAGCAAAGAAGAACCAAGATTTCAAGAATGAAGAGGATGTTCATATACCCCTCTATGCTACATAAACTACCCCTACGGTCTAGTCTCGTCCCGTCATCGAGGTCGATAACTAGCTCCGTCGAAGGAGTTGTTGCATCCGAGGGATGCATTCCCATCCCTTCCCTATAACTATAAATTATATTAACTACAAACCTACAGCTATAAATTATACATCGAACTTCACACGGATGCCTGCGGCATACACCGCAGAAGCTCATACCAAGGCCAGGCCTAGTGCATAGAAACGACCTCCGATGACCCAGGGCAAGCACCTCACTTCCTATAGAATCCGCAACTAATGCTAACTCGGCAAGCGGGTTCTATAAAACACCAGAGGAGAGGTGAGCCGGAGTCAGTCTTCCACAAGTGCTACCAGGTGCTGAGACGCTGCTTGTAGCTGCCACATCCAGATAGGTGAGTGTCTAGTGAGCCTACACACACACTATAACAACAACACGTACAACATCCCCCTATTATTGTAAAAAGATCACAAGTATCTGCTCTGCATAATTTCATTCTACTCCACTTCAGGAGTACGGATTAAACAGTAGAATCCATAAGTTAACTGGTCTTTTAGTTCATTTATTTAATTAGTTAATGAGAGCCTATCCCCTTAAATCACTTCCCTGTAGGATCCTAAATTAGTAGTTCGTTAATTGTTTATTTGTTGCTGTAGTCAGCCACAGGCATCACCTTACATTGCCTGCGTGCGCGATACCCATTAGGAGCTCGGCCAGTCAGCCAACATCAGCAGGAATCCCAGCAGACGCGTAGCTGCTCCTGCAAGCACATAGCGATTTACGCCTTGTAGCCATCCCTTAGAACTACCCAAGCAGCCTATATATTTGGGTGTTCTCCCGTCGAACTGCATTCACGCCCGAACCCATCCAACCTACATCTTTTTACACCAGAGCCCCGGGCAGCCTTCAGCTACTCTCCTTTCATCCCCCTTTCAATACACTTTGTAGAGGCTACCCTCACAGGTACCCTACAATATCATGGTGTATACAATAATATAAAATGTTTTCAGCGTTACAAGTAGGCTACCGGTAAATCTGATCAAAATGTGCTGTAGGCTAGGTAGTGTATTACGTCGAGGTTGGGGGTTGAGGGAAATGCATCACTCAAAACATTTGAACAATACATCATGTTAGCAAGGCGTAGAACGCATACCGTAAGCTATATTGAAATCCAGAGAGTTTGTCTACAAATCTGTTCATTGCTCGAGCATAAATGCCATAACCTTTCAGATTAATGCAGTTGTCAGTTGGGTTATCAATTCTTTTAGGAGGGCCATGGGTACTAGGTAGACGTGATGTTCTGCTATATAATTGAATACCGTAATCTGCGCGCCCTTCAGTTACAATTTTAAACTAATTTATGCCTACTTTCGTCTGTCGCCTGACTCTCGAATCGCTTGTTTTACTTCCGGCCCATATTCTTCGTTACTGTCTGTGTTCTTTTCGTGGTTGATAAGCGTAGTTTGTTTGCATGCGTTTTTAGCGTTAATGTATTTTTGTCAGTTTTACTTTTAATATCTGGTGTATCCGTAGGTAAAATGTGGTCAACAGAAAAAGTGAAAATACACCGTCTTACTTTGCCAATTAATCCGTTCCTTTTTCCATTGGAATAAATTGAATACAGACTGGCTGAGTGGCGCAGCGGTAACTTTCTAGCCTGCTTTTACCAAGGTAGCTGGATCGAATACTGGCACAGTCAGGGTGCTTAGGCCTAAATGCGAGGGAGCCGTGTCAGTAGATTTACTGGCACGTTACAGATCCCATTCGGGGCAACATTCCGGCGTCTCTAAAAGCTTCAGTAATTAAAAGGAACGCAAAACCTATTATTATTATTAAACTGAACGAACATAAACTTTGTGAGAACAAACAACATCAAAATCTTCCACGCATCCATTTTTCATGTTTACAACCAACCCGTCAAAGAAACGTCGGATGATAATGGAAACAGTGCAGGAGACATGAACCCAGGAGGGGCGGGGATCTTATGAAATTTGCAATAAATATATTTTCTAATGATTCGAAATTGATCACTCCTCGGCTGTCTATAACCCAACCGCCATCCCAAAATATAACATGACTTATGACTTAGCTGTGTCTGCCATTATCAGTGTTAAAACATTATTGCCAACCCCATGCATACGGTACTAATTGTATATGTGGTCTTTCGTCCAGATCAATGTTCTTTTTGTCAACCATGCCCTGCTAGGTTCCCACACCTACACCCGACCATTCTAACCTTCGTTTTGTCCAATACAATGGTTTTTATTAATGGTTACAGCCTGACAATCCAGTGAAACTGTGAAAGTCAGGGTTCCGTCTCATGCACTAGTAATATGATAATTACGGTACGGGTGTTTTATTTTGCAGTTTAATATGAGTTAGCCAACATAACTGCAGGTTGGCCAACATAAATTGTATACCGTACTGAAATCGATTTCAATACGAACTGAAACTGCTCATGTAAACGGGCAGCGTACTGAACACATGATCGTATTATCGATTTGAGATCGCCATGTATACGTAGTAATTGTGATATATCACGTGTTTAATATTAAAGGAGGGAGCGTTAGACCAATAAGAATGATTTTCCACAGAAACCAACGTACATTTATGAAGTTTTCTACTGCGGAATTTTACATGATAATTACGGTATCTAAAGCATGCAGTAGGCCGCTAGAGGTACGGTAGCACAATTCTAAATACCCAATGATATTACGAACTATATATTTTAATATGCAATAGCACATGGTATCAACTACTTCTGTAAATGAAGGTAACTTCCGCGTGTTACATATTATATCCAACCGAAGAAAGTTAAAAATGTCGAGTAAAAATCTACCCATGTAATGCCATAACCTCATCCAAACTCGCCAAAACATTTTCACACCCAAATCTTCTGGCTAAAGGTTATCAATCTCTTTATCGATCAATATAAAATCACATGTACACATATAACTACAGCCACAAACTCAAAATCTGTCTTCCTAGGATTTTACACGGCACGCCCGCAGCTTCAAAGCAAGCGAACGCGACGCCATTTTGATTCAATAATCCAGGCGCCTTGCTGGCTGCTGGCTGCTTAAAGCGCTGTCGAGCGCTGCACCACTTCGGAACAAAAAGCAAGGAGCAGCTTAAAATCCAAGGAATATAGATATGTTCCACCAACAACCAGCAAGAACACAGCAGCCCCTAGCCAATCAAACAGTGGATCAGCTCTGTACCTAGCCGCTCGTGTGGAACTCCGGTAGTTGACCTTTTCCGCCGCTAGGTGGTACTAGCGTTCCTTGGCCTGGACGTGCAGGTGGGCGGTCAGTCTGACTCGTTGTTTATTAAAAGAAGTATTGCACTAAATACGGAGCAAGTTGTGAATAACAGAAACAAATCTTCAAGGAAATACGAACATATTAAAATACTGTCCAGAACACAATAAATACATTTCTAAGAAGAGTAGATCTTCATTATTTTTCTCGCTGAATTTGAAGACGATCTGGATCTCAGTTCTCTGGACATTTCTTTCGCCCGGAAAATGAATCGGCCGTTAATGTAATTAAACACTATCCTAGGGAAATACAATAACAGATGCTCCTCCGAGCAGCACGCATTTCAGAACACAGGAAGTCCACAGATTATGTCCACGCAATCTGAAAAGATATCGCCCCACAACGCGCCTTCTTACTCCAACTTTGCCTCCATTACTGCATCTACACGTTTCATCATGTGAAATAAAGATAAAGACGGGTATTTGAGAAATTTAGATTCACTTCCGCCAAAGTATCTCAGCATGGTGAGGATACATACATCACTAACAGCATTAAATGTTTCGGAATTACTTACCAATGACCTAATGCAGGAAGTACATTTCATAATCTTCTCCTCCCCCAGGGGCTCGCTTCTAGTGGGCGTGGGTTTGCGACCACGGGGCCCCAGCTGAGTCCGGCATTGCTTCCACTTACTTGTGCCGGGCTCCTCTCTGTCTTCTTTCCTGTCGACCTCCCTTGGTCTACTCTTGTTCTCTTCCGACCCCGACGGTACTAGGTTATCCGAGGCCTAGGGAGTCTTTCACTTTCCCGCCTTAATTGGCCCTTGTCTCATCTTTCCTGATACCCTCCTTCTGTGAGGGGTCAGCCTTCTTTTTCTTTTCCTTTTACCTCCTGCCTTGTGCTCAAGGCCCTTAAGGAGGTAGGGTGTATGTAGCCCCACCACTTCTGGTGCACCCTAGATAATGCTACACCCTCAGGGGCTCACGGCTGGTGAGTTCGGGAGTTGGCGACTCCGAGGGATTCCTGAGCTGGGTCCGTTATCCCCTTTTGTCCCTTACCTTTGGTCGGACCCTCTCCTCTCTCCCCTCTCCTCTCCTCTCCACTCCTCTTTTCATTATAATTCCTTTCTCTTTAAGATACCCGCACTGTTTTTGTTACTTGGTTCACCGTGTATCTAAATTCCCTTTTAGCGATTTTTAAGGTATTTTTAATCTACGTTGCATTTTGTAAGTTTTTTCGATCTAATTTACATCTCGCGATTGTTTTCAACTTCAATTGCATTTTGTAAAGATTGACAATCTAAATTGCTTTTTGGTAAGTCTTTCAATGCAGGTAGCCTTTTAGTGAGAATTTTGAATTTCAATTGCATTTTGTAAGTATTTTCAACCAAAACCGCATTTTGCACGAATTTTGATTCTAAATTGCATTTTGTTTGGTGGGCATTTTGCACATATTTTGATTCTTAATTGCATTTTGTGGGTATTTTGAATCTAAATTACATTTTGACAATTATTTTCAATCTAAATTGCATTTTGTAAGTATTGTCAATCCACATGAGTCGTTTGAATCTACCGTACATTTTGTAAGCATTTTCAACTTCAATTGCATTTTGTAAGTATTTTGAATTTCAATTGCACTTTGTGAATAATTTGGATTGGAACTGGGATATTTCAATCTGAATTGCATCGTGTATTTTCAATTTCAATTGCATTTTGTAAGTATTTTGAACCTCAATTGCATTTTGTACGTAATTTCGATCTCATTTGCATTTTGTAAGTATTTTGAATTTCAATTGCATTTTTTAGGTATTTCGACGCTACATTGCATTTTGTACGTATTTTGAACCTAGCCTTCATTTTGTGGGTATTTTTCAATCTATTCCTTTTGTGAATCTTTTCGTTCTAAATTCCCTTTTGTAAGAACATTTTGTGAGTTTCAATCTGAGTTCCCTTTTGTAAGTATTTTCCGTCTCACTTAATTTTCGTTCTGGTTTCCGTTTCATTATCATTTTCGCTATCACCCAGATCATTAGGGGCCGATAACCTAGATGTTAGGCCCCTTAAAACACCAATTATCATCATCATCATCATCATCATCATAATCTTCTTTGCTGCTGTGTATCGGGTAACCACACATGTAATAAACAACGTTATCGCCTGCTTTCTCAGAACTGTCATCATTAACTGACAGGATTATAGGGTTCTTTGTCTGTCAGTGTAATGAAAATGAAAATCCACAGCCTGCTTCCAGTCTCCGACCGGGTCAGGTATGGAATGAATGAAGCCCCCATCTAGCGGCGAGGATATGAACTGTGCCGGCTGCCGGGGCCTGTCGCACTCCTCTGGGGCAATGATTAAATGAATGACAGATGAAATGAAATGATAGTGGAGAGTGTTGCTGGAATGAAATTTTGACAGGGAAAACCGGAGTACCCGGAGAAAAACCTGTCTGCCTCCGTTTTGTCCAGCACAGATCTCACATGGAGTGACCGGGATTTGAACCACGGAACCAGCGGTGAGAGGCCGGCGTGCTGCCGCCTAAGCCACGGAGGCTTCTGTCAGTGTAATAGTTTCTTCAATTTTCTGACAATTGTTATCCTTCACCTCTCTGCTCGTATGTATTTCATTTCTCGCCATCGACCGTATTTATTAAAGGAAGAAAACGTATTGTCAATAACGTCCTCATAATAAGCTTGTGAAGAAAGGACCTCTTTCACTGGTAGGCCTGTATATAGACTGAAGAAAATGGATGCGAAAGAAGTAGGTAGAAGTAGGATGATCGACACTGCTTGAACCTCGTTTAAATCCAAAATGCCTCTCAGAAGGGTCTTGATTTAATTTTTCAGTTAAAACTTACTTGTATTGTAAGTACAATTCGTGCTTGGTAATGCATCACTGCTTGACAGCCATCATCTGCTGAGACCATACCCTCGGCGCGGCGCGTACGGTTGAAATTTAGAACTACCGTACTTCATCTTAACCATTGAGTCATATGGAAGTTCCACCACTTATTACTTTATTCGCCCTGGTTAGACTTTAGTACGACCTTTGACATGAGCACTATAATACATTTAGGACCGACATCTCTCGCTCCTCAATCACGTAGGCGAACACTTGGTTATCGGACTCAGTACTTGCCTGTGTGTTAGAGGTATCGGTTGGTAGTGGTAAGGTAGTTTGGTGTGTGATTTTCTTTCTGTATCTACATCCCAGGTTAGTACATTAATTCTAGGTTTTGTTTTCGCAATCAACACTACCATAATTATTGATGAGGAAGTATCAATGGAAAATATGGTCTTAGTGAACGATTCAGGGACTATCCCTCAGGAAGTTTCTCGAACTCCGCAATTGGCACCTGTACTTATGCCCAAGCCACCTTTTTTCACCAATCATCGCTATAATGCAACGCATACAGGACAGGACCGTATATAGTCATTGTTCAATCGAATTACCAAAATGTCAGTAATTTGCATCCGTTGGCTTTAGGCCGAATATTTTTTGACAAGAAACTTTAGGGCATACAAAGTATCCAAAAAAGGGACGAAATTGAGTCCAGATACAATTTTCTACATCGGTTACCGGCAATTCCTTGAGCCACCCTGTATTACAAGAAAGACACTTAACAGCGTATATTCGGTCTTCTAGAGTACAGCGCGTTGGTCTTATACGTGGCGTAGATACTTCTCAAAAATATGGAGTCACCTGTGCCAGTTGTCCAGGTTCTACGTTTAAACAGAAAAAATGATCAATGACACTCTCGAGACTTTACCCACGGGCACAGTTTTTTTTTTTGAAGTGCAGAATCTGCCTAATTATGTCAGTATATTTAATGTCATGTTGGAGGTCACGTTGTTCATTTTTGCACTTTTAAGGTGTCAAAAGTGTCAACGCTATGGACATGTGCAGATGCACCGTCGGGCGCGTGAGCCCAGGTTCGGAAAATATGCCCAAGGACATCCTACTCATGAATGTAAAGAAACTATATTTAAATGTGCAAATTGTCAAAATAATCACCCTGCAGGGGCTGTCCGATGTGAAACACATATCCAACAGGTCGCTCTAAAGCTCCAAATGTGCATTGAAAAATATCTTAAAATGATATTGTTAACAAACCACTGCCCCATTTAATCCTTTGGTTCTGCCCAATCAGTTCCCCCCACTCAGTACGCCACCCCAGATGCACTCGGTAGAACAGCCTCGTAGGCGAAAATTTACGGAAATAGTTCACAAATCGCCAAAACTAATATCGCATGTAGGATATGACCACAGGGAATATCTTAATATTCTGTCAACACCCTCAACTTCCCGTATTGTACTTCGGTCGTCTGAGCCACCGGTAGTGCCAGCTGGCACCACAAATATCCCATCCACGGTGGTCTCGTCAAATGACCCGGTTAGTATCATTCTCGAGGATTTTCGAAGATTAATGGAGCGTTTAGGACATAATAGACTACTCAATGGAGCAATTGCGTAAAAAATCTTTTGGATAACATTTTACCGCTTTTACCCACCAAAGCACCATTCTCAGCGGCCAGGTAATAATTAAATATCTTATGTATAGTGTGATATATGTTGCTACTACAGTGGAACTTTTACTATTAATTTCTGAGTTTAATCCTGATATTATCATTTTACAAAAAACATGGTTGTATCCTCACTACAGGTTTCAAATTTCTGACTATAACATAGTACGACAAGATGGACCGGGTTATAGAGGAATTTGCACATAGTTCAAAACCCACATTCAATATACTCCTCTAAAATGTGACTTCTACCTGCCGCTTTTTCACACATCTTTATTGCCCGCCGCATGTCCAGGGTACTCAACGACAGTGCGATTTTTTTTGTTATGCCAGTAATATGCCGAACCATATTATTTTAGGGGATTTTAATGCACACCATACAGCGTGGGGTAGTGGTAGATATAATCCCAAAGTCGACATGTATTCATGGCAGTCACCGAATATCAATTGAATATACTAAATGATGGTTCCCCAGCACGCATCACTCCCACCGAATCGCCCACCTAGCGCGATAGATCTCACCATTAATACAATTTATTAATCTTTCACATAAAATAACATGACAGACGGTCGCTGATTTGCATCAAAGTGATCATTATCCTATTATCATAAACTATGACAATCGTACACAAATTTGTACGCCACCGAATATTTATTCTCTGAAACGTCTTACGCCCGGATTTGATCATCATTTCTTTTCTCATTACCTACAAACACATATCACCCCAAAACCCTGGGCCCCAACGTCTGGCTACACACTATTAAAGTCGGTTATAGATACTTATCTTAATACCTATCACCCCTCTCCTCCACCCACCCGTAATACATGTGCACGAACCCACAGTACACCATGGTGGGACCAGAACGTTTCACTCTGGATTAAGAAGAGGAAGCACTTTTGAAAAACTCCGAATCCATTTACTCCTTCCAATTATTTGACATATAAAAATACGCGCGATCACACAAAAAAAATTATAACAAACGACGAGAGGCATGGCGCCACTTTATATCAACGTTTAATAGTCATAAGTCCTTACTAAACATATGGTCGGTTATTAAACGGATGTCTAATATAGCATCAAAGTCGATCCCAAGATCACTCGCATATCAAGGCCATCAGGCTTTCTATCAGGGTCTCACCCCGGATTATGTTTCGCAATGTTTTTCCTCTATCGCGTACGAAGAATCACCGAGATTCACAACATTATTACTTACGATTACTTCTGAAGAAATGCATCGTGCAGCGCATAATAAAAATCTACCTGTCCAGGTCTAGATGCTGTCATATACCGCATGATTGCTCACCTCCCTCAATGCACACCATATTGTCCTTAACTTGTATAATTCCATCCTTCGATCGAGTACAACTCCCGATGACTGGAATCGATTTGAAGTTCTCCCGATTTTGAAATCCGCGAAGGACCCTAGTGACCCTGATAATTACAGAGGAATAACGTTGAGTTCCTTCTTTCGTAAAATTTTCCCCCAAAAAATTTACTAAAGAGATTTCAATGGTGTCTGGAATATTATTCAGCTATCCCCAAAACTCTATTTGCTTTCGTAAAAAAACGCAGCACCAATGACGCGCTGAATCTCTTTCTCACTGACTTACTGTTAGCGAAGGGTAGGAAACATCATACAATCGCAGTATTTTTGGATATCCAATCCGCATATGATTCAGTAGATCCATATATTATATTACACATCTTACATTCAAAACGTTATCCACTTGTTTTCATTAGTATCATTCATAATTTACTTATTCGAAGGCGATTATTTTTAAGCAGCACTGAAGAAGTACTTCAAAACCGATTTACCTCCCATGGACTCCCCCAAGGTGATATGCTTAGTGGGCTGTAATATTTAATTTATACAGGATATCTGGAATCTGCTATCCTTCCCCACGCAAGAATCATACAATTTGCTGACGACATATTAATTTATGTGCCACGACCTGATCTCCAAACATGCCGTGACGATTTATATTCTGCTATTTTACACGCCCATGTTTCGGTTTCTCAACATGGTTTTGGCACATCGCCAACCAAAAATTCCGCTATGATATTTACCAATAAGAGAACATATGACTCATCGCCTATCAGATATCAACAAGGTACAATAGCTGATGTTTGTGGGGTAAAATATTTTGGACTGTATACAGACAATGAACTTATATGGGACCAACATTTACAATACGTCACCAAAAAATTAGAGAAAAAACTTCATGTACTCGAGGCATTAACAAGACGTAATTGGGGCGCTGATCCCACCGTTTTCCTCACGGTTTACAAAAATATCATTCGTTCTGTATTAGAACATGGGAGTGCCGTTTTCGATATTATGACACCATCTAGACTTCTACATCTCGATCGCAAACAATTTCAAGCTCTCTGTATAATACTGGATGCCCTACCTTCTACGCCGACCAGAACCTTGTTGGTAGAAACCGGGGAAACACCATTATATTTTCGCAGTCAATACTTGTTGATTAAATGTCTCTTTCATACGCCCCTATTTTAAATAAATTATGTTTATTAGATGAATACTATAACCGTCAACTCTAAAGCTCGAATTCCTGCTTTCCTAGCTGCGTATCGCATTACCCTTCAATATCGCAATGCAATAGTACAAACGCGAGTAACTCCCTTGTATAGCTTCCCGTACAAGGTTCAAAACCTTCAGCCTACAATCGTACACCATCACTTACTTCAATTAACGAACACTTTTCGATCACACCTGATATCATATCCCGCACATTCCAAGATATAGCTAGTCGATACCCACAACGTACAATATTTTACACGGACGGTTCAAAATGCGCAACCCGCCTCGTGTAGGAGCAGCTTTTATTGCCCCGGCTCTACGAGTCGGACGTAAATATCAATTAGCACCATTAATTACCATATTTATTGCAGAAGTATTCGCTATACGTCAAGCTTGTATGTATATAAAACATCAACAGATTTCCAATGCATTGATATGTAAAGACTCCCACAGTGTGCTCCTTGCATTAAATAACATTACCAATTCCGACAATTGGTTTTTAATGAATTTGCCGCCACAACAGTTGTATGGCATTCAGACTGCCGGGGCTAACGTCTTGTTAACATGGATTCCGAGTCATACCAATATTAGTGGCAATGTAAAGGTTGATGCGCTAACCAAAGAGGCAGCAATGGGCAAAGGTACGCACGTAAATACATGGTGTCCCACCTAACTCTGCGACCTCAAATATTATCGAAATGAAACAAGATGTGAAAAATCTACTTGCGCAGGAATGTAGCCAAGTCAGAGGGTCACACAATGGGAGTATATGCACAATCCAGGAAATTATAACAATATCACTTCCAACGCAAAGTTACCTTTGTAAATGGAATATACATGTTGTTTCTAGCAAAATCAAAAGTAAACATACATTATTGATAACAGTATTGGTTTCACTTCTCTTAACCTCGTACCTTCAGAAATAACTAACGTTGTAGTGGATGGCAATGGAGACACTGTTTGTCACGTTTAACACAAGTTTAGAACTGTACACATAGTACAAAAGGTACAGTTACCGATTTCCTAAACAAACTTGTGGCCTAGAGCTTAAAGAAACGTCATGTTTTTAAATTACATCCAGCACGGAAAAGGCATTCACAAGTAAGCAGTAACATCTTAACTGATGAAACTGTTTCACTTCAGCAGACGTTCAATGTGACCACCGTTTGCATCAATGCACTTCTGTAGACGGTGAACAAGAGAGCGTTGTACTGATCCCAGTGTTTCCACATATATTTCCGCACACGCCACAGTAATACGCTGCTGCATATTCGCTATTGTAGTTGGGACTACCTGATATACTCTATCTTTCAATGCGCCCCAGAGAAAGTAGTCTAATGGCGTCAAGTCGGGGAACGTGCTAGCCATCTCACAGGACCACCACGTCCTATCCACCGATTTGGAAACTTCGAATCCATTACATCTCTGGCAACACGTGCGAAATGTTCGGGGCAACCATCATGCTGGAACCGCATTGATACACGAGTTTCCAATACTACGTCCTCCATGAGAAGGGGCAACGTGTCTTGAAGAAATGATGCATATCGCTGTCCGTTTAGTGTTCCCTGATAAAAAAAATAGGGACCTACAATACGGTTGCCAATGATACCGCACCAAACATTGATACACCACTGTCGTTGGTTAGCAACCTCGCGAAGCCAGTGGGGGTTTTCCACGGACCAGTAGCGCATGTTCCTCAATTCACATTGCCATGATTTGTGATCGAAGCTTAATCCGTAACATAACATCCCTTAGGAATGCGTTATTATCGTGCAACTGCTGCAATGCAAAAAGACAGAATAAAATGCGGGCGTCAATGTCATTCCCGTACAGTTCCTGGTGCAGTGACATATGATACGGATGAAATTTATGCCTGTGCAAAATTCTGCTAACACTAGAGCGGCTTATTCCAGAACCGCGTGCAATTTGTCGTACACTCACGTGCGGATTGTGAGCTACAGCAGCCAGAACAGCGATTTCGTTACCGTTGTTAGTTGCTCTGTTTGTACGTTGACGTTTCTTGGGAACCCAACTTCCTGTTTCTGTGAGACTTCTGTACATATTGGCAATGGTACGAGGCGACGGACACCGTCGATCTGGGTAGCGTTCAGCATACAATGTCACAGCTGTTGTTGCATTTCTGTGACATTCGCCGTAAATTAAAATAATGTCTAGCTTTTCTTCATTACTGAAGGCCTGCATACTGGTATGTACTAGACGAAACAGGAGAACAAAGAGGTAGAAACAAAATAGGGTTCCAAATATCAACGTATCTGCGAACATAAACATAAGATTCGTAGGTACAATAAAATGGGTATTTACCGGTTTTACACTGACAGAAGTACAGACGACCAGACCAATATCTTTGTTTCTGTTTCCTTGTACCCTATCCCCTAACAAATTGCGCGCTGTTTTTGTTTCTCTCAAACTAACACACAAGCAGTACCAGTGTAGCTATTTGCAACTACAGCTATCTGCTGTGCCATCTAGCGTTGAAAATAAGAATCTAACTAAGTAGGATAAATTTACCACGTGGTGACAATTTGTATTGTTTCTTGCAATGTGTTAACAGAGCGTGTTGATTTGTTCCTGTTTTTACGCAATTAATGAGTTTTACTCATTGTTGGAATGCAAAATTAGTAAAGGCAAAGTATATTGCTCAGTTTACGGCTGATGCCGATGTATAAGAGGGCTGCGGATATAAGTTTTCTTTATGTTCCAAAAGATGCAAATAGCAATGGCTGAAAGGTGACGATAGCGAATAAATACGAAGAACAGGAATGCGTTGGAATACAGTTGGTGTGGACGTTGGAGGACAGTCTAGCCAAGTAAGGTAATAATAATAATAATAATAATAATAATAATAATAATAATAATAATAATAATAATAATAATAATAATAATAGACCAATAGTCCCTAATTACCTGTGACAGAAATGAAGTAGGCCTATTGCTAAAGCACGTTTGCAACATTCTGAAGCACCTGGCTTACATGAATATTGAATTCTGCTTGTTAGCGTTCTACTTTCAGTTTATCCTGTAACCATGTGGGGCAGCGCAGCGACGTCTGGAGCACAAGAGCGTAATTTGACCAAAAATGTTCTTCATTGTGTATTCTTCAACATAACATGTTTGACAAATAACACTTCTACCCCTTCTGTAAAATTTCTAGAGTCTATGGTACAAATAGCGTACTCGAATACAGCTTTCAAACGTAAGAGCGTCATGATTCGAAATGCACAAAAAACAAATCCGAGAAGACAAGCAATGCTTGATAATACGTAATTCACACATAAAATCCAGTTGCACACACAAATTAGATTATGTGTATCGCACAATTATACATAAAATAACACCGTCAGTATTTTAGGGATCACATTTACTGATTATTACAGGATAATACAAAAGTGTTCCATAGCAATCATGTGTTATTGAGTATTTGTATTGTACAATTCCTATGTAAGAGCCTCCGGCTCGTTGGAATTAATTGTTCAATAAATTATGATGATGATGATGATACTTATCCCGGCCATGTTGCACCGATCGCAGCGCCCCAAGTGATAGTTTGAGTTGCCAATTGGGCGAAGAGAATGTGTGTCCAGTAACATACAAGAATAATAATTTTGAAAAAGGGATCGACATAGCCTGCAGTAGGTCTTATGCTACGCACAGGCCTTCATAACTTAAATGGGATTGGCTAATCCTTATTTTGGCCCTGTTTTTTTATCACGCTCCGGTTATGCAACTTTGGAAACCTAATAGCACGGAATGATCGTGTGTGTTGATAGCATTAACGCTCTATTTTTTTTTGTCTTAAATGTGACATACAAGGTGACTATGGAGTGCACGTCCTTGCTAGACTAGTAGAAATTGGAAGACCTAGCGGAGGCATATCTTGCTTCTTCAAACCCACATTAGTGCCATTTAACATAATATTAAAGTCATCACACATTCTAGCAGTTAAAACAAGAATGTTTACAATAATAGCCGGGTACTTTCATCCGGATCTTCCAATAGAAATTCTTGTGGAAAGTATAAGTGATGCACTGGCAAAAACTGAAGATGAACCTGTTCTATTGGCTGGGTACTTCAACTGTCGTACAGACAAACCATGTCCGGAAACAAACCTGCTGCTAGAATTTCTGCATGCTGCGGGCTTTGAGCTAATAAACGAGCCATTCGAGCCGACATATATATGCCACAATGAAAGAAACACGATAGACTTAACATTCATAAACGCAAGAGCCAAAGCTATCTTCAAGGAAATCTCGTCGAAACCAATTGCAAATCCATTCAGAAAACATTTACCAGTACAAACAACAATTATATACGGCGAATATAAAAAGATCAAGCAAGATACACTGCAATATGGAATAAGAAGGCAACTAAACATCACAAAATTGAACTCTGCTGCGTCGAAGATAGAACGTATAAAAGAAAGCATAGCCGAGGGATAAATGGAAGAAGCAACGGATAACCTGGAACACATCTTGCGATCGGCTCTGATTCAGAATAGATGTAAGGAGAGGAAATCAAGACAATGATTAGATTCAGAGTGTTTCTAGGAAAGACGATTAGTATTGTTGCACCTTCACAGATCAATGAGCACAAACACATTATCAGATATCGATACATATAGAGAATCAAGAAGAAAATATAAAAAGTTATTGAGGTCGAAACAAGAAAAGTTCTTTGAAGTGGAAGGTCAACGAATTGCAGAGGCAGCAGAAGAAAATCGATTCGTGGCCTTGCGGTAACGGGGAACCAAATGTGCCCAAGGCATACAAATAAAAGACTGGGACACTAATTTCAAAAGAATTAAATGTGGAAAATTTGGAGCATGCATACATCTATAACAATGCACAGCCAGAAGAGTTTACTGCAATCACATCAGAAGAATTCATTGGAACAATTCAGAACTTGAAACTGGGGAAGGCGGCCAAACCTGACAAAATTTATAATGAACACCTGAAAGAGTCGGTTCCTATTCTAGGAGAAGCTTGGAGAAACCTGTTCAACAAATGCCTAGAAACAAGCACCATACCAGATAACTGGAGAACCTCAATAATAAGAACTCTGTACAAGGGCAAAGGAGACACTATGTCTCCGGACTCATATACTGTAGGGGCGTCACATTAGAAAACGCTGCCTTCAAAGTATTTACGAAGATAATCACAGACAGACTAACTAAAGTAATAGATCATCTCATCCCAGATGAACAGTTTGGTTTCCGGAATGGCAGGTCTACTCTTCAGGCTATATCTAATCTTCATGCGGACATTCAAGATGCTCTCAATTTACGTAAAGGGAAGCTACACTTTGCCTTCATTGACTACAATAAGGCTTTTGACTTGCTGCAAAGGAAAGTCATAATAGGAAAACTGGCAGAAATGATAGGAGATATAACAACATAAAAATAGATAGTCACATTGAACAATCAAAATCCATCACGCAGACAAACGGAATCTTACAAGGAGATCCTTTAAGCCCACTCCTCTTTAACATAGCAACCGCTGACATAGTAGAAGTAACCAAAAATGAAAACCTGTCCATGAAGATATACATATATGTCGATGATATGGTGTTGGCCACAGACAAAAATAGTAGACCTGCAGGAAAGCTTGAACAACTTGTCATTTTGTGCCGAAGAAAATGGCCTGACAATAAATAATGAGAAAAGCGCCCACATGATTTTCAGGAAAGGGGGAAAAGTAGCAAAGAACGAAAACCTACAAATCGGACCGGAAAGACTACAACAGGTTAACACTTACAAATACCTTGGAGTTACATTTCAAACGTCAGGAACCACATTCTATAACCATATTAAACAAAAAGAAATAGCAGCAATATTATCAATGAATGATGTCAAACAATTACAATCGCTCTCACTCGCTACAGCCATGAAACTATTCAAGACAAAAATCACCCCCATTATTACATATGGAATACACATCATATGGGAGCATCTAAAAAAAAGGGATCTCAAAACCCTGGAAATAGTAAAAGCAACATATTTGAAAGAACCCTTTGGGTTTCAAAATACGGAAAATCAAGCCTCGTATACCTGCCTGCGAGGGAACCATTCTTCATAGATCTCCGCAACACCCTATGTCTGCCATCAACCGATGCATATCATAACCTGCTAAATGAAAACACCCGGAAGAGGGAAAATATAGAAGAATAATTCTTCCACACCAGTGCCATGATTGATAAAAGTTGGATAAAGCCGAACCAAAAGATGAAAAGTGCTTTGAACGGACTAGCTACTTTTACCACAAAGTGTGTGTTATAAACTCATATCATTCAGTGACTGAAGATTGCATCTGCAAACTCTGTGGAGCCAAGTGTAGCAAATACATTGAACTGTAGGTACTACTGGAACAACTCATCCCATGGTAACCCTCGCTGAAAACTGCTTCCTGGTCATCGCCTCCTTAACGTGCACTACCAAGCGTAACTAGTTGCACCAAAAACTGTCATACCATTGAACTCTAGGTTGAAAATCAGCTGATATGTCATGATTATTTTCATATATTTGATCGTACGTACATCTGTGCAACGTTATATGTACGGTATTTTCCAATAATACTGTAGGTTTACGGTCTACTTTAATTTCGAATTGAGATTTGTAATGAAGTAGCCTATTCTGCGTTTATGGATACGTCTTACATCAAATTTTGACATAATAGGCCTAAATAGCATATGACAAATACACGTAGGCCCTATTATAGGTTATTAGTTATTAGTCACAAAATTATAACCTAGCCCTAGCTTATATTACAGATTTCCATGGCAACGTCTAGATGTATTAAAGGAATGGGTTTTATCTGTGAACAATTTTATAAATTATGCTACTTGTTTCATTCAACGAACCACTGCTTAAAGATGATGCAGTACCGGCAATTTTCAATGTCCCACAGCATCTGCTTCAGCCACCCAAAAAAAGACCGAGAGTTATTGAACGACAAGTACAAGTTGAAGTATGTAGACCTAGACCTAATATTTACTGTTCCTTTTTTTCATTAGCATAGGCATACAATTTCACATTTTCCAGTATACTTTTATGATGTCAGTCTTGGAGATAATAAAAAGAATTGGGCGTACGGGATCTTCCCTGCAGGAACCTGTTCGTTTGCTGTATGACTTATGTGAGGTCTAAGCTTCGACCTGCTTTGAAGAAAAAGAAGCTTGTAGCTTTACGTGACCGTTAGTCTTGTGATCATGAGCCAAGGGACCTCCATTTTACGTGGAAACCGAACCACAGAATACGGCATTTCACTTCGAAAATCTCACATGCAATGACCGGGAATTGAACCCTTGGTGAGAGGCGAATAGCTTGACCACTGCGCCACCACGCCCCATTGCTTTGAAGAATATTAAACATTTGGCTGTTTTGTATAAATAAACTGTGTATTTCTGTTCACTAAGCATTTATTTAATTGTTTAGTTGTAGGATTATGCATATTCACACACATATGAATGCTGCCTTTAAGTTAATAAAAATGTTGAATACCAATTACCATATTTTTTGTTCTGTATTCTTAGTAATTCCCTGTCTAACCTTATTTTTTTGTATTTTAATGTACGTATGGCTTGTATTTTGTGCCAGTAGGCCTATATTTATTGATGCTGCCTTTGATCTAAGGATAAAAATGATGAACAATCAGGCTGCAATATAATATTTTATGTTGGCGTATATTCCTAGCCATTTTAAGTATCAAATTACTATGATATTTTGAAATATGTATTTCGGCGTAAGTTCCGTTTAGTTTACCGTTCACCTAAATGTTTAAAAGTACCTCTTTTACTCGTATCTCGTCGTACGTACGTACTTCATCCTTGCGTTCGTATACGTCAAACTCTCCTTCTTGACGTGCACTACCAGGCGTAACTAGTCGCACCAAAAGCCGCACTTTGCTCCCATACAGTCGGCATTCCAGTATTACCTAGAGTTCAATGAGCAAATATCACGTCCTATATTGCAAGGAAATTACAAGAACTGTGATGGAGTTGAGCACAGAAGACTAAATTCTGTAGTTTAAATTTAACTCATGCACACTTGTGCGCGGTTTCTGTATATAAATGTAATTGGCTTACAGTGACACTAACAGGATTTACAACTGTATTATGTTGTAGGCGTAGATTGAACTCTTCGTAAACGGAATCAATTGTTATGTATTTCAGAAGTTGATCGCATATAATCATAAATATCATTACAGGGTATGATATAATTGCAATGACTCAGTTATATTCAATGAATTTTACCCGTTGATATTTATAATATCATGGCAACCCTTGCTGCCGATTATATTTTTTTTTGCAAGATGGTAGGCTACGGCAGGATATTTGTTTTTATTAAAGTTATTTGTAAATGGTGTGGATGTTATAATGCTGTTGACTCATGAGCAAAAGAAACAAAGGAGAAATATATGAACAATTCTGTCATTTGTAATGAAATATACATGTTTAGTGATTGAACTGTGGTGGGTCAGTCATGTGGAAGACCAACATAGCCTATAACCCTCATATCTGGAACGCCACCAGCAGTAGATTTAAAATGCTCTTGATCCAATTTTCTGGAGTGTTTTATATCAATAATATAATTCAGCCGGACTCATTTTATCATGCAAGTTTGTAATAGTGCTTATTTGAGCAGTACTACATGACTGGTATTTAATGTGTGTGATAAAGGTTCACTGTGAGAGAGAATGAGGACCTGTAAACCATTTACCTGTCCTCGTTGCTTCCTAACGAATTAGCCTACTAATAAACTCCTATCTGTAGGTCTACTGATTTGTTTCCTTCTGTTTAGTCTGAAGAGGAAAATATTTCACTTACATCCTTAATAAGCTGGCTGTCGCATCTTCCTCTGGGTTCATGGAAATGCACTTACAATGTTGGTTTTCTCGGCAGTATTGAGGCATGAAGTGATGAATCTTTCAGGTTCGATAACAGTCTATTTTCCTGGGGTTTTCAACTCAAATAATAAAGTTTATTGGAGACATACTCTTAGAGCCGATGATTGTCTTTAGGAGTGTCTAAAATATGTTTTTTTTCAAGTTCTGATACCATTCGGTAGGAATGACATTCTGGAGCATAGTCATGCTCGTTAAGCCACGCACTACAGCCATGAAGGACAGCTGAAACAAGTCAAGAGATCGACTGTTTGAATCCTGGCATTGACAGAGTCTATCCTGAGTGTGTTCTCTCGACACTTCCTAGCGACAAATGCTGGAATAGCACCGTACCTTAATTCAAATCCTGGGGCACCTATTCCATCCTTGTCCCTAATACATTTACACGTACTACTACACTCATCAGAGAAATCACACCTTAGTACCTGAACCCTATGTCCCAAGCTATTGAAGTAAGAATAACATGTTGGTATGATCCAACTATGGAGAGGTAACAGATGGGATGAGTAGATGTTTTTTAACAGTTCTAACGCCACCTCCACCTCCAAGATGGCGGCAGTAGCTTAACTTAACCTAGCTTGTGAACCAATTAGGCTAGAGACTTGAACGAGGTGTCAAATTACTCGGACGGACACCCCACCCCCTTTCCTCTAGACAACTTATTTTATCCCTAAAATAAAACCTATCCCTACTAGGGGTTAAATAGGCTTTTTTTTAAGTTAATGTCGCTTTCCAAGTGCGACATGTGAGAGGGTGAATGCTAAAATGAAATTAAACGATGTTCCACATGAAAAACATGCAAAGTCCTGCATACCGCTATGATTTAACATGTTTGTTTTTGTTTTTACGCATGTGCACTTGAGTTTATTTTGTAAGAATGAATAATGATTTATATATAGGTTATTTTTAAACAAATTAACCAAAAGATACAAAACTAACAGGTCATCGGCTTTTTAATATCTTATGAACCAAGAAGGCTAGGGACTTGTACGAGGGGTCGTTGGACTTGGGTGACGCCCTGTTTTTGAAAGTATTATTCATTTTGTCAAAAGGGCCTCACTACACGTTTGTTAATATTTTACTAACTAATAATCAGAGAGGGTCAAGTAAGGTGTCATAGGACTCAGGGTGGCCAACCCTTTTCCATGGCCAACGAATCTACACAAAGGACCCAAAACAGCAAGGTCATTGACCAAAGAATTTATTAATTAATAATCAGAGAGGGTCAAGTGAAGTGTCATAGGACTTGGAATGGCCAATCCTTTCCCATGATCAACGAATTTACCCACAAGATTCAAAACAGCAAGGTCATCGACCTAAGATTTTATAAACTAATCATTAGTGAGGGTCAAGTGAGGTGTCATAGGACTTAGAATGGTTAATCCTTCCCATGAACAATGGATTTTCCCAAAAAAATCCCAAACAGCAAGGTCATTGACCTGAGATTTTATAAACTAACAATCGGATATCAACATGTGAAGTGTCATAGAACTTAGAATGGTCAACCTTTTCCCATGGTCTATGAATTTACCCAAAATACCCAATACATCAAGGTCATCGACCTGAGATTTCATAACTAATAATCGGATACGAACATGTGAGATGTTTACCATGAATGATGAAACATAGCTAGGTAGAGAAAGAATTAGTGTTGGCTACATGTATGGTGACTGACAAGACTTTCACCATTGGAATTTGTTTTCAGATCAAACTGTAGTACAGAGAGAGTATAGGATGCAGGCATGGGTTAATAAATGACAAACGGTGTACACAAAATCTGATTTATCGATTCAAGAATTAAGAGTAGACCATCTTTAATTGATTGGTTAAAAAAGGATAGCTAAAACACAAATTGGAGACTACATCGAATTAAACTGAACCAAGCCGAATCAAATCCACCTAAACCGAACCAAACCTAATCAAAAACAAGCCAAGGGTTTAAGTGGAAAACTTGTGGCTGGATATGGTCATTGGTAATGTTAAAAAGAAAAGGGATAATGCTCTACCTATAAAGGGTAAGGTAAAGCTAGTGCATGGTGCTAATGCACATACCCAAGTACATGAACCTCACACAACTAGCCTATGCTGTTTTTATGGGTTGACTGTTAAAACTTGCTCAGTGGTTAATGGGACAAGATGGTCGCTACACACAACAAGCTGTAAATACTTGAGGTTAATAATCTATACAAACACTCGCTTGTTCTGAACTAAGCTGTCTTGCTGGCAGTGCTCACACAGTAGGCAAATGACAGAAATGCTAGGCTAACAGAAATACAATCATTTTCGGTTGTCTAATGTTACCAGCTAACCATTTTGTGCTGCAGTGGCGGGAACATGCGCTTCTTGCACTGGAGATCTTAACTCGATTTCCAGCTCTAAGGCCTAGAACGAATCAAACTAAGACAGAAGGGTATAGTGGCGCAGTTGTTAAGCTGTTAGCCTTTCACTAAGGTAGACTAGGGTTTGATTTTAGGTTAATATGCATGTCATAAACATGTAAAAAACAGAGATAATGTTTAAATCCGATTACACTCGTCTCTTTTAAAATTATTAGTTTGATTACAAATACAAAGGTGGAATGCGTTTGATATATAGTTAATGCTGCCTATCACACACTAAACTGTAAGGAAGCCAAAAAATATATCCCATCATGGGGTTATAACCACAAAAGAGGAGGTGCGATTTCTATATTTGGGATGAGTGTACATGTCAAGAATGTTTTGGGGATAAATAGAGTGGTTCTGTTTGATCTCAAAGACAGGCATGGTTGTGTGAATGTATGACTACACAGAAAGAAAGAGTGTAAAACAGCCTTACCTGCAGTAGTAGTAGTAGAACTCTATGTTTTGCAAACACATAGACAGACTGTACCATCGCCATGGTCAAGCACTCACTTTAACACCATTTACAAAAAATTTAAAATGAAAAATTCATGTTTCGCAAATATGAACTTTTGACATACCGGTATACAAAATAAGAAAAAATGTGTTAACAACAAATTGGAAAATCCATGTTTCCATATCATGAAATTCAAAAACTTTAAACTGACATTTGAAAACTGCAAGTGGAAAATTGACAAATTGTAATGTGTGAAATGTGAAAACTATTATTAAAAAAAAACATGGTGCTCTGTGGTTAAGGTGTGAATCAAACCCCCTCTACTTATTTGAACCACCCGAGACTGAGTAGACTTGTTTTAGTCCTCATACCACATTTAAAATTTAGGGTTAAATCTAGGAATTGAACCCAAGAGCTTGTAGGGGGGACCAAGGTTAGAGTATGTTAAACTGATAGCCTTGACCGTAGGGTGTGTTAGCTAAATAGAGATGAAACGATTAGCTCGGGACAGGGAGACATGGAAGTCTGCATCAGACCAGTCAATATACTAAAGACTCAAACAACAACATATGTTTTTATTACTATAAGTTTTTAGAATTTAGATATTGGATTTTATATTTTAGGTTACTGAGCGACTATGTTTGCTAAACAAGATATTATACCAGAGACAATTAGGATTCTTATGTAGCTCAGGCAAGGAAAGCATTTTTACATAATCTGTTGACATTGAATATATAATAGATTTAGGTATTAGGAAGTCATTTTTGAAGGCCTTTGTCTGGATCGTGGCACTCTATGAAAGTGAAAATTGGACTATTGGTGTAGCAGAAAAGTGGAGAATGAAAGTGTTTGAAATGTGGTGTTACAGGAGAATGATGAAGATTAAATGGGTAAATAGGCTTACAAACAAGGAGGTATTAAGACGAGTGGGAGAGGAGAGATGTTTCTGGCGACTGCAAATGAAGTAAAGAGATAGGTTGTTAGGAAACATACTAAGACACCCAGGAATAGCAAGCTTAGTTATGGAAGGAAGGGTTGAGGTCAAGAACTGTAGGGGTAGACCAAGATTAGAATATGTTAAACAGATAGCCTTGGATGTAGAGTGTGGTAGCTATACAGAGATGAAACGATAAGCTTAGAACAGAGAGTCATGGACAGCTGTATTAAACCAGTCAAAAGGCTGAAGATTCAAACAACAACATGTAGAGCTTACCAAAATAATGTTGTGTAATGGTAAATGCTAGTCAACAAATATTAATGCATTATTAAAACCCATGACATGATACCTGAGAGCTTTACTAAAATTATTTTAAGATACCTTTAACCCTATATCAAACACCCAGTTCTCTAGAATCATAACTGAAATGTTAAGGGAAAACAAAACAAAACATAAAAACATCTACATTTAAAAACGAGCAACTGGTTGATTCAACGTACACTGGAAAATTTTGTAAACAATCAAGTGCACAAAACAAGTTACATTATTAACTGTTAGGTTGGCCGAGTGGTTAAGGCGTTTGACTTAAGTTCACATTTTCAATACAAGAAAGCAAGGGTTTGAACCACTTACCACTTTGTTTTAACATGGCTTAGTGAAATGGTATTATTATGATACTCGATACACAAACCATAGATAGAGTGTAATGTTTAAGTCCACTCTCTCTTTCTTAACATAGCTAGAGACTGTCGACGGTTAACAATTGCATTAATAGTGGGGGATGTAGTGATAGTCATTAAGAAAAAACAGACAATAACCATAAAATATTTTTATTAATTTCATTTTATAATAGATACACACTAAATACAACTCTCTCTTTACCATTGTTTGATATAGATATTTTTAAACACAACGCTTGTTGTAGATCCTTTTATAACTTTCTCCAGGTACTCTTCTTCATAAAAACTGGGGAAGCCGCAATGGTTTTATAGACATAAAACCCTCATCCTCTTCTTTTTCATAATCATTATCATCATCATCATCATTATGAATATTATGATCAAAATTATTATAGTCATTGTCACCATCATTATCATCATCATCCTCCTCAACATCACTAGAACTATCCAATTCCTCTTGTTTCTTTTCCACAGGGACCTCTTGTAGACTGTGCGTTGCCTTTGTTAGTGTTAAGGGTTTTTGAACGTTGACAACTGTCCTAACATGACTTTTTGAGGTGATGATAAACGCTTTTCAAGAAACAATGCACTATCTTCAGCAGCAATATATTTTTCTTGGACTTGATTTTCTTTTTCCTTGGTTAGAGTATTTTGTGTATTTAAATGGCTATTGATTTGAGATTCACAATGATGTTCGTTTGAAGTAAGTACGTTGGAGTCTTTTGTTTTAATAATTCCTCGACACTTTTTGGATCGTTGTTTTGAACATTGCCAAATAACAGTTCCATCTTTATTGGTTGTTTTTACAATATATGTATATCCTTTATAGTAGACATATGGCTTGCCATGTCTGGTTGTTGAGACTTTCAAATCAACTAATACATATGAATTAAATATTAGTAAAGTCACATGAACAATCTTTAGATTACAAGCGATTTACACACACACTTTCCTAAATGTCAAGATTTATGGATGTTGTTTTCTGCCAACAGCTGCTTACTGCGTATGACAAGGCTGGAGACTGGTTGTTTCGACGATCTTTCACGATTTGAACACTGTAACAGCTGACAATATTCTTATACCCTAGTCAAGGTTTGTTTAAATAATGTAACAAAACGTTACCTAAAAAGTAATACTATGCAAGTGTTTAACATTTTACCATTGCATTAGCAAACAGGTCGTAACTTGTAAAAGTGTTTGAGCATTGAAAAAACGAAGGTGTAAAAATTTGTTTAAGCATGCTATTTAAGTCTAGGTCATAAATTACTAATGTAAATAAACAATATCCTTACTTTTATAACTTACCGAACCAATCCAAACTATAGAAAACCAAAAGCCCAACCAAAACTGAACCAAAACAACGACTCTGATTGATAGTAGTCATGGTTAGTAGGAGCAATTTATACTGGGTGCGATTTATAGCACGCTCAATCTATAGTAGGTACGATTAGTAGACGCGTTTGATACTGGGTGCGTTTTATACTGGGTGCGATTATTACTGAGCTCGTTTTTTACTGAAAGCAATTTCACCGGGGGAATAATTGATAGCAGGCGTCATTTACACTCAACGCAATTGATAGTAGGCGCAATGGATAGTAGGCGCAAATGATAGTAGGCGCGATTGATAGTAGGCGCAATGGATAGAAGGCGCAATTGATAGTAGGCGTAATTGATAGTAGGCGCAATTAGTAGTAGGCGCTATTGATAGTAAGCGCAATTGATAGTAGGCGCAATTGATACTAGGCGCAATTGGTAGTAGGCGCAATTGATAACGCGATTTATACTGGGAGAAATTTATAACGATATATATTATGTTGACTTACAACACACTAAGGTTCCAACAAATTCTTAAGTACTTTATGGTAAATGATTGACTAAGTGTGTGATAGTGGTCGCTAACCTCACCTCACCTAACCTAACATTACCTAACTTAACCTAACTTGATCTAACCGCACCGCACCTCACCTAACCTAACCACACATCACCTTTGATATCACAAAGTTACAGTGTCGATGTTTAAAGTACAAGACAGAGAGGGAATATTTTAAGACTTAACCTTAGCTCAACTAACATAACTTAACTTTACCTAACCTAACCTTGTCACGTAACATGTTCTACAAGTTTAGACTTGCTTTAAGACTGACTATGACATCATAAATGAGGCGCGATTGGTAGTAGACTTAATTGATAGTAGGCGCAATTTATAACGCGATTTATACTGGGAATGATTTGTAGCGATATATATTATGTTAACTTACAACACACTAAGATTCCAACAAATTCTAAAGTACTTTATGGTTAATGATTGACTAAGAGTGTGATAGTGGTAGCTAACCTCACCTCACCTAACCTAACCTCAGATCACTTTTGATATCACGAAGTTAGAGTGTCAATGTTTACACCAAGTACAAGACAGAGAAGGAATATTTTAAGACTTAACCTCAGCTCACCTAACATAACCTAAGTTTACCTTACCTAACCTTGTCACGTGACATGTTCCACAAGTTTAGACTTGCTTTAAGACTGGCTATGACGTCATAGATGGATGGTGGGTGGGTGGCTGGACACGAGTTTTCATTAAACCAAAACACTTACCTTTTTTGCCAGCCTCCCCAAGTCTAAACTTGTAGAACATGTTGTGCTTACTACGAATTGCGCCTACTATCCATTGCGCCTACTATCAATTATGCCTGCTATCAATAGCGCCTACCACCAATTGCACCTACTATCAATTGCGCCTACTACCAATTGCGCCTACTATCAATTGCGCCTACTATCAATAGCGCTTACTATTAATTGCGCTTACTATCAATAGCGCCTACCACTAATTGCGCCTACTATCAATTGCGTTGGGTTGCGCCTACTATCCATTGCACCTACTACCAATTTCGCCTACTATATATTGCGCCTACTATCCATTGCGCCTTCTATCCATTGCGCCTACTATCAATCGCGCCTACTATCATTTTCGCCTACTATCAATTGCGCCTACTATCAATTGCGTTGAGTATAAATGATGCCTGCTATCAATTATTCCCCGGTGAAATTGCTTTCAGTAAAAATCGAGCTCAGTAATAATCATAATCAGTATAAAACTCACACAGTATAAAACGCACCCAGTATCAAACGCGTCTACTAATCGTACCTACTATAGATTGAGCGTGCTATAAATCGCACCCAGTATAAATTGCTCCTACTAACCATGACTACTATGTTTTGGTTCAGTTTTGGTTTGGCTTTTGGTTTTCTATAGTTTGGTTTGGTTCGGTAAGTTATAAAAGTAAGGATATTGTTTATTTACATTAGTAATTTATGACCTAGGCTTAAATAGCATGCTCAAACAAATTTTTACACCGTCGTTTTCAATGCTCATACACATTTACAAGTTACGACCTGTTTGCTAATGCAATTGTAAAATGTTAAACACTTGCATAGTTACATTATTTAAACAAACCTTGACAAGGGTATAGGAATATTGTCAGTTGACTACAACCTGCTACAGTGTTCACATCGTGAAAGATCGTCGAAACAACCAGTCTCCAGCCTTGTCATACGCAGTAAGCAGCTGTTGGCAGAAAACAACATCCATAAATCTTGACATTTAGGAAAGTGTGTGTGTGTGTGTGTGTAAATCGCTTGTAATCTAAAGATTGTTCATGTGACTTTACTAAAATTTAATTCATATGTATTAGTTGATATGAAAGTCTCAACAACCAGCCATGGCAAGCCATATGTCTACTATAAAGGATATACATATATTGTAAAAACAACCAATAAAGATGGAACTGTTATTTGGCAATGTTCAAAACAACGATCTTAAAAGTGTCGAGGAATTATTAAAACAAAAGACTCCAACGTACTCACTTCAAACGAACATCATTGTGAATCTCAAATCAATAGCCATTTAAATACACAAAATACTCTAACCAAGGTTAAAAAAATCAAGTCCAAGAAAAATATATTGATGCTCAAGATAGTGCATTGTTTGTTGAAAAGCATTCATCATCACCTCAAAAAGTCATGTTAGGACAGTTGTCAACGTTCAAAAAACCCTTAACACAATCAAAAGCAACGCACACTCTACAAGAGTTCCCAGTGGAAAAGAAACAAGAGGAATTGGATCGTTCTAGTGATGTTCAGGATGATGATAATGATAATGATGGTGACAAAGACTATAATAATTTTGATCATCATATTCATAATGATGATGATGATGATGATGATGATGATGATTATGAAAAAGAAGGGGATGAGGGTTTTATGTCTATAAAACCATTGCGGCTCCCCAGTTTTTATGAAGAAGAGTACCTGGAGAAAGTTATAAAAGGATCTACAACAAGCGTTGTGTTTAAAATTATCTATATCAAACAATGGTAAAGAAAGAGTTGTATTTAGTGTGTATCTATTATAAAATGAAATTAATAAAAATATTTTATGGTTATTGTCTGTATTTTCCTAATGACTATCACTACATCCTCCCCACTATTAATGCAATTCTTAACCATCGACAGTCTCTAGCTATGCTAAGAAAGAGAGAGTGGACTTAAACAATACCCTCTATCTATGGTTTGTGTATCGAGTATCATAATAATACCATTTCACTAAGCCATGTTAAATCAATAGTTATGTCAGGTAAGGGGTTCAAACCCGTGCTTTCTTGTATTGAAAATGTGAACTTAAGTCAAACGCCTTAACCACTCGGCCAACCTAACAGTTAATAATGTAATTTGTTTTGTGCACTTGATTGTTTACAAAATTTTCCAGTGTACATTGACGCAACCAGTTGCACGTTTTTAAATGTAGATATATTTTGTTTTGTTTTCCCTTAACTTCAGTTATGAGTCTTGAGAACTGGGTGTTTAATATAGGGTTAAAATAATCTTAAAATAATTTTAGTAAAGCTCTCAGGTATCATGTCATGGGTTTTAGTAATGCATTAATGTTTGTTGACTAGCATTTACCATTACACAACATTATTTTGGTAAGCTCTAGATGTTGTTGTTTAAATCTTCAGCCTTTTGACTGGTTTAATACAGCTCTCCATGACGCTGTGTCCTAAGCTAATCGTTTCATATCTATATAGCTAACACACCCTAAGTCCAAGGCTATCTGTTTAACATATTCTAACCTTGGTCCCCCTACAAGCTCTTGGGTTCAATTCCTAGCTTTAACACAAAATTTTAAAAGTGGTATGAGGACTAAAACAAGTCTACTCAGTCTCGGGTGGTCCAAATAGGTAGAGGGGGTTTGATTCACACCTTAACCATAGGGCACCATGTTTTTTATTTTTTTAAATAATAAATTTCACATTTCACACATTACAATTTATCAATTTTCCATTTGCATTTTTTAAATGTCAGTTTAATGTTTTTGAATTTCATGATATGGAAACATGGATTTTCCAATTTGTTGTTTACACATTTTTTCTTATTTTGTATACCGGTATGTCAAAAGTTCATACTTGCGAAACATGAATTTTTCAGTTATTTTATTTTTTTGTAAATGGTGTTAAAGTGAGTGCTTGACCATGGCGATGGTACAGTCTGTCTATGTGTTTGCAAAACATAGAGTTCTACTACTACTACCGCAGGTAAGGCTGTTTTACACTCTTTCTTTCTGTGTAGTCATACATTCACACAACCATGCCTGTTTTTGAGAACAAACACAACCACTCTATTTAACTCCAAAAACATTCTTGACATGTACACTCATCCCAAATATAGAAATCACACCTCCTCGTTGTGGTGTTAACCCCATGATAGGATTTTTTTTGGCTTCCTTACAGTTTAGTGTGTGATAGGCAGCATTAACTGCATATCAAACGCATTCCACCTTTGTATTTGTAATCAAACTAATAATTTTAAAAGAGACGAGTGTAATCGGTTTTAAACATTATCTCTGTTTTTTAAATGTTTATGACATGCATATTAACCTAAAATCAAACCCTAGTCTACCTTAGTGAAAGGCTAACAGCTTAACAACTGCGCCAGCATACACTTGTTTCTTAGTTTGATTCGTTCTAGGCCTTAGTGCTGGAAATCGAGTTAAGATCTCCAGTGCAAGAGGCGCATGTTCCCGCCACTGCAGCACAAAATGGTTAGCTGGTAACATTAGACAACCGATAATGATTGTATTTCTGTTAGCCTAGCATTTCTGTCATTTGCCTACTGTGTGAGCACTGCCAGCAAGACAGCTTAGTTTAGAACAAGCGAGTGTTTGTATAGATTATTAACCTCAAGTATTTAAAGCTTGTTGTGTGTAGCGACCATCTTGTCCCATTAACCACTGAGCAAGTTTTAACAGTCAACCCATAAACACAGCATAGGATAGTTGTGTGTGGTTCATGTACTTGGGTATGTGCATTAGCACCATGCACTAGCTTTACCTTACCCTTTATTGGTAGAGCGTTATCCCTTTCCTTTTTAACATCACCAATGACCACATCCACCCACAAGTTTTACACTTAAAACCTTGGCTTGTTTTCGATTAGGTTTGGTTCGTTTTAGTTGGATTTTGATTCAGCTTGGTTCAGTATAATTCGATGTAGTTTCCATTTTGTGTTATAGCTATCCTTTTTAACCAATCAATTAAAGGTAGTCAACTCTTAATTCTTGAATAGATAAATCAGATTTTGTGTACACCGTTTGTCATCTATTAACCCATGCCTGCATCCTATACTCTCTCTGTACTACAGTTTGTTCTGAAAACAAGTTCCAATGGTGAAAGCCTTGTCGGTCACCATACATGTAGCCTACACTAATTCTTTCTCTACCTAGCTAAGTTTCATCACTCATGGTAAACATCTCACATGTTCGTATCCGATTGTTAGTTATAAAATCTCAGGTCGATGACCTTGATGTATTGGGTATTTCGGGTAAATTCATTGACCATGGGAAAAGGTTGACCATTCTAAGTTCTATGGCACCTCACATGTTGATATCCGATTATTATTTTATAAAATCTCAGGTCAATGACCTTGCTCTTTTGGATTTTTTGGAGAAAATCCATTGTTCATGGCAAGGATTAACCATTCTTAGTCCTATGACACCTCACTTGACCCTCCCTAATGATTAGTTTATAAAATCTTAGGTCGATGACCTTGCTGTTTTGGATCTTGTGGGTAGATTCGTTTGTCTTGGGAAAGGGCTGGCCATTCCAAGTCCTATGACACTTCACTTGACCCTCTCGGATTATTAGTTTATAAAATCTTTGGTCAATGACCTTGCTGTTTTGGGTCTTTTGGGTAGATTCGTTGGCCATGGAAAAGGGTTGGCCATCCTGAGTCCTATGACACCTTACTTGACCCTCTCTGATTATTAGTTAGTGAGATATTAACAAACGTGTAGTTAGGCCCTTTTGACAAAACTGAATAATACATTCAAAAACAGGGCGTCACCCAAGTCCAACGACCCCTCATACAAGTCCCTAGCCTTCTTGGTTCATAAGATATTAAAAAGCCGATTACCTATTAGTTTTGGATCTTTTGGTTAATTTGTTTAAAAATAACTTATCTATAAATCATTATTTAAAAAGCCCGCCCTCTTACAAAAACCTCAAGTGCGCATGCGTAAAAACAAACATGTTAAATCATAGCGCCATGCAGGACTCTGCATGTTCTTCATGTGGAACAACGTTTAATTTAATATTAGCATTCACCCTCTCACATGTCGCACTTGGAAAGCGACATTTACTAAAAAAAAATACTATTCACCCCTAGTAGGGGTAGGTTTTATTTTAGGGTTAAAATAAGTTGTCTAGAGGAAAGGGGGCGTCCGTCCGAGTAATTTGACACCTCGTTCAAGTCTTATTGGTTCACAAGCTAGGTTAAGTTAAGTTACTGCCGCCATCTTTTAGGTGGGGAGGTGGAGGTGGCGTTAGAACTGTTTAAAAACATCTACTGGGAATTCCTGAGTTCTAATCTACTGGGATGCTTACATATTGAGGCCTATTTTTTGCAATGCCTACTTGGATTTTTTTTGTATTACCGAAATATTTCTTTTCAGCTGTTACATATTCATGTTTATCATCATCATCATCATCATCATCTTCTTCATTTCCCCTTTTCCAGTTGACACTGAGTGGGGGCAAATATGGTTCCTCTTCAGTTTGTTCTGTCGTTCCACCATTCCTCTTCCGACACGGTTTTCCAATCCAGGTTCCGTTTTCTAATGCTATTCTCCACCGAGTCCATCCAACGCATTCTTGGTGTTCCTCGTCCTCTCTTCCCTGTCATCCGTCGTTCCTGTGCTCGTCTTGGTAGCCTTAAGGAGTGTTTTCCTAGCTCCACATTTTGTGCGGAGCACACTGCGCACTGCGGACCTCTCTCCGCATATCCCAATGCGCTGCGCGGTAGTGTTTTTCCTCGCTCAGCAATGCGCTGCATCTATTTCAAATTTTCATTTGTTTGAGAAGTGAGTGAATATGAGCTCTCGTCCTCTGAGCAAGAAAAACAATAGCGTTATTGATGTTATTAGAAGAGGAAGACGAGATTGAAGATGAAATTTACTTCATTGTTGGTCGTCTTTATAAACTGCGGAAATCTGTCAGTTTCGTGTACACATCTAGAGTGCAAGAAGTAGTGTTTAACCTTTTAATCCACATACATTTGCTCGATGACGAAGTGAAGTTCAAATCTTAGTTCAGAGTTACTAGGTGTCAGTTTGAATACTTGCTTAGTTTGGTAGAAAATGATCTTGCAAGAGAGTCCTGCAACATGATTAGAAGACCGATATCAGCGGCGGTGACGCTGGCGTTTACATTGAGGTAAATTTGTAGAATTTATTTATTTTAAAATCTAAACAAGCTAATTTATTAGGCATACGTCTAATCAATTAACTAAATTTGTCTAAATAAATTAAATTAATGTATCTTTGTATGAAAAGAAGTTAATATAGCGAATCATTCCAGAAAATATTTCTTTATTTCATAAAAATCGTAGGTAAAATTAAAAAAAATATAAAATGGGTAAAAAATGTAGTTCCTTTGGACAAAGTTAACCTGAACTTAACCTAGAACTACTGTATACACTCAATTAGTTCTTTTTGAATTTTGTGGCAAAGAAATAAATCTACAGTACACAAGAGAAAACTGCCCAAATACTCGTCTGTTGCGTAGCGCGGTCCGCACTTGACTGCTCTCAAAGGAGTCGTCCAGTTGCGCAGAATGCACTGCGCACCGCGGAGGGGTGTAGGAAAACGATGCCATCTGAATCCGTGTCGTTGTCTTTGAGGCTTCGCACAAAATGTGGAGCTAGGAAAAACCCAGCTTTACTTCATTCAACCGTTTGACATGTCCAAACCATCTCAATCTGTTTTGCTCCAGTTTGCCATTTAGTTTCTGTACTCCCAGTTCTTTCCGTATATCTTCATTTCTCACACTGTCTCTCCTCGTTTTCTGGACCATATTTCTCAGGAATCTCATCTCAGCTGCCTGTACTCTGCCTCTTAGTCATTGTCCAAATTTCTGCTGCATATGTCACTAGAGGAACATAATATGCTTTGTACATAACTTCTTTAGCCTTAATTGGTATATCCTTGTTCCATACTAGTCCGCGCACCTGATGGTAGAAAGCACTCCCGAGTTGCATTCTTCTGCTAATTTCTGAATCTAGTCTTCCATCCTCAGTCAGTTCATTTCCCAAGTATTTGAAGTGTTTCACCACTTCCAATTCCTTATCTCCTACTTTGATTACTCCTTTTCCTTCTTTCTTACCTCTACTCATCACCACTGTTTTACTATTCTCCACATTTATCTTCAATCCCCATTGCTCAATTTTTCATTTATTACGTCTAGCGGTCTGGTCTGAACCGTGGCAGCGACCGGTTCGCTGCGCTTTGCTTCCCTGTGAGTGACGTTTTCGAGCGTCTAACTTTCAAGTCGTTTCAAGTACAGTAAAAATGGCAACCAACAGCATTAGGAAAAAATACGATAAAATGTGTTTTCCCCGACAAGGCCAATAAACCGTGCCCAGCAGAAATACATGAGTGGATTCAGTACAACCTAAAACTCAACGTGGACCAATTAAAAGCCATTCAACTCGACAATCTGGAAACTGCTGTTTTCATCAAGTTCAC
Source organism: Meconema thalassinum (assembly GCA_946902985.2). NCBI lineage: Eukaryota > Metazoa > Arthropoda > Insecta > Orthoptera > Tettigoniidae > Meconema > Meconema thalassinum. Next base: position 432,436,250 of record OX336389.2, read on the forward strand.
CAGCAAACTATTGATGGAGAAGATCCTCAACAGTACCAACGGCAAATCCCAGGTACGGAAATTTATTGGCTCTATATCTGAGGTAAATATAACTTGTGAGGATGTTGACAGCAAACTAATCCGAATTATGAACCTTCCCATTGAACTGCCGAATGACCGTATAATGTCGTACTTTAGTAAGTACGGGAAGGTTCGTGAAATTAGAAACGAGAAATGGTCAGCTACCTACCTATTAAATATTATGAGTGGCATTCGGGCTATGCGGATTGAACTAAAAACTGCAATTCCACCCATTATTTCTATCGATGGCTACTAAGCACATGTGGTCGATGATGGACAACCTCGACCATGCTTTTATTGTAATGCCACTGACAACTTTCGTCAGGAATGCCCAGTGAGGAGCGGCGAAACTTAAAACAAAACCGGCCCTAAGTTTCTCAGTGAAATTGTAGCCAACAAGGAAAATGACATTGCCTCGCCGGCCTTATCGGCTCCTTGTTCATCTAACGTCAGTATTCCTCCCGCCGAATAACCTGCCCCACCTGATACGTCAGCTGTAGCACAAGACACGATGGACGTGTCGCCACCTCGCTCCACCGCCTTATCGCCGCAACCAACTGGCTCATTGCCCGCCACTAGTAAACAACAACATACTCCCGCATTACAACAGGAACTCCACGGTCAGCCAGCGTTGCCACCTGAGTTTGATACTAGCCAATACACCAATGGCAGTCTAGGTAGGACGGCCACTTCTCTAGTTCCTAAAACTGACCAGAAACCTAACACCAGCACTGCCAGCCCTGAAGCGATCACAGAAGGCGTGACCTCAGGAGACAGTGCTACCAGTATGCAACCCTCAAACCTGTCCATGGGTAGTTGTGAACCACTGACCGCTGGTATACGATGGTCGGATGAAATAGAAGATGACCCCTCCAACCACATGGATACAGAAGAGATGGGGTCACGGGACCCGGATATCATGGACACCAAGGAACTAATTCCTAAAGAACAGGTAACTTTGAAAACCACCTCCAAAGCTAAAACAATCCGGGCGTCAAAAGAGGGAACGCACAAGCCTTATGTGGGTGTCAAGGACGCCGACTACAAGGCGGGAAGTCGGGCGACAGGCGTTAAAGACCTGTCCATCTCCATCTCGTTTATTTGGGTAAGAAACATGTCTACCTATCTGACGATGTTGTTGACATATACTCTTATGACACTAAATGTAAACTGCATTCAAACTGCTAGTTAACAGTCGCTATTACGCAACCTCATTCGAGACCAAGATGTGGATATTGTTATGTTGCAAGAAGTCGCTACTGAAGACCTCTTTACCATTTCTGGCTACGATAAAATAGTTAGTGTCAATGAGCACAAGCATGGTACAGCCATCTATATTAAGGACCATATACCATATGCGGATCCAGTCCTGTTAGTCAACTCACGCGGACTCAGTATCCGTATTCGAGATCTTTTGATTGTCAATGGATGTGCTCCCTCTGGTTCGCAGGCCAGGATATAACGCCGGCTCTTTTATACCACAGATATTCTCCCACTTCTTCATAATCATACAGGCAATATAATCCTCGGTGGGGACTTTAACGCAGTGTTATCGCCCAAAGACCAAAGTGGCCAATTTCAGGGCTGCCCTGCGTTATCTGCGTTATTACAAGGGTTACGCTTAAAAGACGCATGGGAACTGAAGCTGTCGGGGTCCGCCGGTTACATGCACTACTACCATAATGGTGCTTCTTGACTGGATAGAATATATGTCAGCTGGGAATTGAAAGAACACGCGAGGGACACAGATGTATGGCCGGTGGAGTTTTCCAACCATTGTGCGTATCTTTGCAAGATTCGCCAACCAGAATTGGGACCTCGCCGTGGGAGAGGATCATGGAGGTTAAATGGTTCTATTCTGACACACTTGGATTTGAAAGATAGCTTTGCCACTGAATGGCATAACTGGGTACGACACATTCACCGATATCAAGATACTCTTGAGTGGTGGTTGAAGTATGCGAAACTCAGAGCTGTTAGGTTATTGAAGGCCTACAGTGCCGAGAGAAGACGCCACATCAATCAGACGATAGATTTCTACTATAAATGTTTACGACAGTTATACAATACCCTACCAACCCTAATACATATCGCAGAATCAAGAATCAGAGCGCAGCTCCTCACGCTGCAGCGGAAGGCAATGGAAGGACTCAAACTTCAGAGGCTTCAGAGACACCCTCCGTTTATCATTTTATACGGGCGTGCCGTAAAGGCCGTCAGAAATACATCAACCGCATTGCGACACCTTAGGGACAAATGGTGACTTGTCATACCTTAATCACAGAAACGGTAGAGAACTTCTTTCAGTCCTTGTACACAGACGACTCCCCAGTCCCACTTCACTACCAGCATCCGTTCTTCGATGGTGTACGAGGAAGTCGTTTGCTCAGAGAACAAGGGTGCTTGACCCAGGACATCACTGCCGAAGAAATATATACCTCCATACTCCACAGTGCGCCGAACAAGAGTCCTGGTCCCGATGGCCTGGGGAGAGCTTTCTACACGACGTTTTGGACTACCATTCGCGATGAACTTACGGCAGTAGTGAATGATGCTTGTCGTCCTGGACGAAACATCGACACCCTGAAAGATGGCCTGGTGGTATTAGTCCCAAAAATTACACAACCAACACAGCTCAGTGACTTTCGCCCACTGACGCTTTTAAACTTTGACTACAAGATCTTCACGAAATGTAAGAAAACGAGACTTCAGGCCTTTACGGAGGACGCCACATCTTGCCACCAATCGGGTGGGGTACCAGGCAGATGCATTATCAACACTGCTATTCGCGATGTCATTAGTGAGTCGCTGGTCAGCAACAAGAAGAAACTGTTATTATCACTGGATTTTGACCATGCCTTTGATAGGGTAAACCATAAATACATCCTTGCGACCCTTCAAGCTATTGGCTTCGATATGCGGTTTATTGCCCTCGTGGGTAAAATTCTTCATGGTGGATCTTCAAAAGTGAACGTAAATGGGTATTTCACACGACCTCTCCTCATCCATCGTGGAGTCAGGCAAGGGTGTCCGATATCCATGCTTCTTTTTGTTCTATCCCTTCTTTGTAATCTCCACACATCATTCAATGGCACGGAGATCAGTATTTTTGCATGCAGCACATGTTGACCGACCTTGATGTGTACGGGAGATATTCTGATGCGCGGCTGAACCGTCGAAAAACAAAGGCGATGTGGATTAGGAAATTGGACAGTGTCAAAGGGGTTCTCCCGGAGTGGGTAACAATCGCCTCAGAACTCAAAATATTGGACATATCTTTCTTGAATAGTGTGCACCAAATGATTAAAAAGAACTGGAACGTTGCCCTACATTCTGTGCGTGGTGTCTTGCAGCAAGTGCGGTACCGCTCCTTCCTCTTAAACCAACGAACAATTTACGTGAATATGTTCAGCTTAGGTAAAATTTGGTATCTCAGTCAAATTCTTCCCGTGCCAAGGAGGGTGGGTAAACGTATTATTTCCGCAGTCGGATGGTTTATTTGTCAAGGAACTCTATTACGTCTTTCCCGCAGCACATTAACATTGCATAAATCGCAGGGAGGTCTGGGACTCATCGACGTTGAAAAGAAAGCTAGAACTTTATTCCTCAAACGAAATCTTCAACTGCTTACAGGCTTCAGGACCAATGAGTCACATAACTTCCTACGTAGATGGTGTAGTCCCCATGCTTGCTCGAACCCACCAGCTTATTATGATATCAATCATCATGAGTAGGGGGGTTTAAACGCACAGCCTACTTTCCTGGGAACATTGCTGATATCTCTCGAACGCCTGGTGGCATTTTTACAAATGAGGTGTCGTTGGACTCCAGCTGACGTTCTCTTTCATATGGACCACTCGTCATATTTTTGAAAAAAAAAAAAAAAAAAAAATTGAAAATTTTTGTTTTTGAAAATAGACGATAGTTTGGAAACCAAATATGACAGAACGTTGTGCCATAGTTGAAACGAATGGTCTCTATGACCTTTATTTTTTATAATATTTTATTTTTATTTTTTGAGATTTGTTGAAAACAGTTAAATTTTGAAATTTTTATATTTTGGAAACTAAAGAGTTTTCAAAAAATTTTGTTTGACGTGAATAAATGGCCCTGACCCCCTCTACCCCCAAAATAAATTTCAAGTCTCTAGGACTAAAACTGTGCAGTAGGCCGGTTCTGAGTCGCCCCCTACTTTCATATAAAACTTTGCCGATATCTCCCGAACGCGTGGTCGGATTTTAACGAACGAGGTATTGTTGGCGTTGGGATGACGTTCTCTTGGTTAAGCATGTGGGTTGGTATTTTAAAAGAAAATTTGAAAAATTTTGTTTTTTTGATTGGCGCTATTTTGGAAACGGTGAATTTTGGGAAAACGTTTGTTTGACGTTAATGAAAGGTGGGTATACCCTCTAGGGGGGCAGCAAGTTTCAAGGGTGTAGGAGGAAAAAGAAAATGATAGCCTACTTTCTCGCGAACATTGGTGATCATTGGCGAACGGATGGTCGGATTTTAACAAATGAGGTGTTGTTGGACTCGAGCTGACGTCCTCTTTCCAATAGACCACTCGTTATATTTTTCAAAAATGTTTGAAAAAAATTGTTTTCGAAAGTAGGTTATAGTTTGAAAACCAAACGCGATAGAACGTTGTGCCATAGTTGAAACAAATGGCCTCTAAGAACTTTATATTTTATAATAAAACTTTTTTATTATTTGAGATTTTTTGAAAACACTCAAATTTTGAAATTTTTATATTTTGGAAACTAACACGTTGACAAAAAAAATTGTTTGACATAAAGGAAAGATCCCTATCCCCTCTACAATAAAAATAAATATCAAGTCTCTAGGACAAAAAACTAGGCATTTTAATTATTATTTATTAAATAAAAGCGTGTTTGTAGACAGAGAGCCGGTAGCGCTTGACGTATGTTACAACGAGGCTATGATTGGCCATGGTGGATGCGGGAAATGGCTATTTCGACGGGGGGGGGGGAAGTATGGTAAAACGAGGGGGTCGCTTTTCGATATTTTTTCCTATGAAGAATGAATGAAGGCGAATATTTTGAAATGTGACAAGCATGCTAAGATTTTATACCCCTGAAGGGGATCTTTAACGTTTTAGTTAACGGTGATGTGCGAGATCGCTTTCTGACACAACAGACGGTTGTAGGATATGACCAAGTTTCTTAGACGTTGGCGATCTCGGTGACCGTGCCCGGAAGAAATGAATAGCTATTTTGGTGGGATGGCGGGGGCAGCTTATGACGGTTGGTTTTGTGATTTTTCCTATGATGGATAGAGGCGAATATTTGAAAATGTGTTAGGTGTACTAGGAATTTTTGTTACCCCTGAAGGGGATCTTTAACATGCTAGTAAACTGTGATAAGCGAGACTGCTGTCTGGCACAGTAAATGGTTTTAGAATATGGAAACCTATAACATTTGCTCGACCAAGTCACGTGCATGTACGCAAAGAGCCAAACCGGTAAGTTAATTGGCCTGAAATGTTATAAACTAAATATTGAACTGGGTAAAGTCATGTGTTTTAGGATGAAAGTATGTGGTTAACATGATCATGTATTGAGGATGGCCGCTTGCTAGTAATTATTATTACAATAAAATGTTTAATAATAATAATAATAATAATAATAATAATAATAATAATAATATGACACACACATGTTTTGAATGCTAACACGCACACAGTCCAGCTCACTGGTGACTGAATATTGTACCTAGCCAGAGGACTCGTGAGAGCTGTTGCTGGTGCTGACGAGGCAGGAATGTCTACGTCAGCAGAAAGTGTGATATCAGTTTACTTGCCTCGTGGTGGCTAGCAGGTGTGCTGTTTAAGCAGAGACTGCCATTTTGGTTCTGAGGCAGTAGGACTACCGATGTATAAGAGGTAGCCATTTTGGTTCCTTATTAAAAAATGAAACTAGTATAAGGTACACGAATCTTATTCAGATTGAGGAATGTGAAGAGGCGTGGGAACACGTGCGAGAGAGAGACAGAGAACCATTCAAGGTCAAAACGCTGAGAAAATACAACTTTTCCTGTTGCTAGGCTAACTGATAACGATTGCGTTAGTCATGCACTTGCCATTTTAGCACACGGACGTATACAGTAGAGCTGCGAAAGAAAAATCCTTTTATTTTTTGGTAAGTACCTATGAATGATTATTTTAATAATGTCATGCTAATGAACCTTAAATTTGTAGTTATTGATTAGGTAATTATTGATTTTTTTAATTTATTTGTTTGCAGATAACCGGTATACCTTACATGTCTGAGATACAAGAAACCAGTTTACTTTTGAGCCCACTAGAAGGAAACAGCAAGAAGCCACTGGAAGTGAAGGTGGGATTTTTTTAAAACTAACTTGTTTCATTCTTTTTGTTTCATATTTTATTTTATGAAATGCATGTATTAACCTGAATTTAGGTATTTATAACGGTTTATTTTATTTATTTTTAGAAACTTGGAAAGAAAAGCCTTACCGCCGTAGCAGTCGCTGAAAACCCGAGACGCAGTAAAGTACAACCATTGTTTCCAGGCAGTGAACTATTTAAAACTCAGGTAAGCCCAACATAAAATGCTATTCCATTTTAACACTACTGAAAATTCGTAGACAAAAAAAAATTCATTACCTGTACATGACTAGGACGATGATTGCTTTCTTGATTAATGACTATGTATTGGCAACCGGTACAAAACCATATTGGTTGTTTACGTGGAAAGTACAAGGCCATATTTGATTTTGTAAAAAACCAAAATTTTAATTTTACTGACATGTCGTTCCCTATAATAATAATAATTATTATAATATTAATAATAATATTAATATCGTATGGCCTCGAATGCCGGGTGCAAGCTTTGTTATTTGACACACAGAGGGTAGCTTGCATGTTGAATTTAGTTGTTCCTTGACTGTGAAAGTCAAGGAGGTTAAATGTTAGATATCTAATCTCATTAAACTCTATAGCGCTTTCTAGTAGAAAAATGAGAAACTTTTTACCCTATGAACTCAACGAATATATTGACAGGTTTGAACATGATAATCTGAACAAAATGACTTGACATTATTATTTTTTGTTTATGTATTGGTTAAAGGGGAATGTAAATGACTGCAGCTTTATAAAATGAAAATAAGTACATGGGGTGGTGTTAGTGCCAACATACAGTTTATTATAATTTTTATGGTGTTTTGATATATTAATGCCAATTAACGTTTAAGTTTTATTTACAAGTATTGATTGATTGATTGAGTGATTGGTTATTTTGTTTGCTTTTAGGTGTCGTCAAGCGCCATTAACGTAATGAACAGACAGTGAACAAGCATACATTGTGCTTTAAAGTACTCTGTGCGACTTTAATAAATTACAATAAGAAAAAGTTTTATTATAACACATGGCGTTAGTACCAAATACAACAACTGAGCAAGTTGGTTTACCACGTGGGTTAAATTTAAAATCAGAACATGACCGTTGGTTAACATTTGAATCCTGGCCTGTAGGCTTTTTGTCGACACATGAACTTGCAAAAGCCGTTTTTTTTTTACTTGAACCGAGAAGATGTGGTGTGCTGTGTGTTTTGTCATATTGAACTTTCACACTGGGAAGAAGGGGATGATCTCTTTAGAGACCATTTGCGATGGTCTCCTTGTTGTCCTTACATGCTTGGAAAACAAGTGGGTAACATATCCGTGTATTCATTTTATCGAACCACAAGACCATTGGCCGCTACTTACGTTGCTGAATCACAAATAAATAATAATAATAATGATGTATTACCAACTAACAACGGTAGTGTCGATATATGAGGTCCATATGCCATAGACAGTGTTGAATTGGCATGTGCTTTTAAAAAATTGGGAGTTTGCAAGACTAAAGCACTAGCACACCCAGAGTACAGCTCTGTTGAAAAACGTTTAGAATATTATAAAAATGTTTGGCCATTAATATTAAAACACCTTACCAAACAGCTAAGTGAAGCTGGATTTTTTATGCTGGAGAAGGGAATAAAACAATATGTTTTATTGTGGATTTGCTTTAAAGGATTGGCAAATGACTGATGACCCTTTTGTGGAACACGCTCGTTGGTTTCCTAACTGTAGATACATGGTGTTGCTTAAAGGTCAGGAATATGTGAACACTATTCGTAAAGAAAACGTGATTGCAGCACAAGACATAAAAGTGCCTTTAGAGTTAGAACACGCGGAACAAATACATGAGGCTGAAAAAAAAAAGACTTGTCTCACGAACAGATACAAAAGTGTGACCAACAATTATGTAAAATTTGTTATCAAGATGAACTAGGTGTTGTATTTTTGCCTTGTGGACACATGATAGCATGTATCAAGTGTGCATTAGAACTTAACACTTGTGCTATATGCAGAAAAGTAGTATCTTCTACAGTTAGGGCATTTCTTGCATAACTAGTATAATTTATTTGCCATGCATCGTGCAAAATCCCTAATTGCACCATATTTTTAAAGCTGTTTTAGAGTGTAATAGATCGGCTTTTGTTTTGTTTTATTTTGTTTATAGACTACTACAATGAATGTTTTGAATGCAGTGGGACAATCGTGTGGCTTAGAGACAAAGAAGCTCAGCGAATTGCCAACGCATATTCCATTCCGCATTATCAAGGTTCGGAAAACTTTGAGACATTTCTGCCTATACGGTTTAATGATATGTCGGAGAGTGTTTTTGATGAAGTCAATAATGCTGTGCAACCTGTATACTTAATTTATGAAGGTTTTAAAAACAATAGGTGCATGGTTCGTTATAATTAAATAAAAAAACAAATGTGAATGAATAATGGAAAAATATAAGTGATGACAATAGACTGAAAGAAAAAAAAATATGTGTATAGAACAATAATGTTTTAGTTTTTAGTATTGCCTTTAAAAATATTATGCTGAAACCAAAAAAATGTATATTAAGTTTGTAAATAAATGTAAATAATGGTACAAAGCTGTTTTATTTTTTACAAAGTTAGAATATTTAAAAGATGGTATATTGTCTTTCACGGCCGGTGAATTAAAACTCAGCAATTCTTCTAGGTTTGTGCCGTGTCTTGTGTGGGGTTTCGCCTAGGACACCAAGCTAGGCTCATCGGCGGGCTCTTGGTGTCCCCACCCGGACCCCCACAGGAGTGACGAACTGCGCGCCACCTCCCTTTATATAAGGTGCTACTGCACCACTTGACTACGAGAACTAAAAGCTCAAGCAGCCTTAACCTCCCTATGAAGGCTTCCAAAAAGATGGTATATTGTCTTTCACGGCCGGTGAATTAAAACTCAGCAATTCTTCTAGGTTTGTGCCGTGTCTTGTGTGGGGTTTCGCCTAGGACACCAAGCTAGGCTCATCGGCGGGCTCTTGGTGTCCCCACCCGGACCCCCACAGGAGTGACGAACTGCGCGCCACCTCCCTTTATATAAGGTGCTACTGCACCACTTGACTACGAGAACTAAAAGCTCAAGCAGCCTTAACCTCCCTATGAAGGCTTCCAAAAAGATGGTATATTGTCTTTCACGGCCGGTGAATTAAAACTCAGCAATTCTTCTAGGTTTGTGCCGTGTCTTGTGTGGGGTTTCGCCTAGGACACCAAGCTAGGCTCATCGGCGGGCTCTTGGTGTCCCCACCCGGACCCCCACAGGAGGGACGAACTGCGCGCCACCTCCCTTTATATAAGGTGCTACTGCACCACTTGACTACGAGAACTAAAAGCTCAAGCAGCCTTAACCTCCCTATGAAGGCTTCCAAAAAGATGGTATATTGTCTTTCACGGCCGGTGAATTAAAACTCAGCAATTCTTCTAGGTTTGTGCCGTGTCTTGTGTGGGGTTTCGCCTAGGACACCAAGCTAGGCTCATCGGCGGGCTCTTGGTGTCCCCACCCGGACCCCCACAGGAGTGACGAACTGCGCGCCACCTCCCTTTATATAAGGTGCTACTGCACCACTTGACTACGAGAACTAAAAGCTCAAGCAGCCTTAACCTCCCTATGAAGGCTTCCAAAAAGATGGTATATTGTCTTTCACGGCCGGTGAATTAAAACTCAGCAATTCTTCTAGGTTTGTGCCGTGTCTTGTGTGGGGTTTCGCCTAGGACACCAAGCTAGGCTCATCGGCGGGCTCTTGGTGTCCCCACCCGGACCCCCACAGGAGTGACGAACTGCGCGCCACCTCCCTTTATATAAGGTGCTACTGCACCACTTGACTACGAGAACTAAAAGCTCAAGCAGCCTTAACCTCCCTATGAAGGCTTCCAAAAAGATGGTATATTGTCTTTCACGGCCGGTGAATTAAAACTCAGCAATTCTTCTAGGTTTGTGCCGTGTCTTGTGTGGGGTTTCGCCTAGGACACCAAGCTAGGCTCATCGGCGGGCTCTTGGTGTCCCCACCCGGACCCCCACAGGAGTGACGAACTGCGCGCCACCTCCCTTTATATAAGGTGCTACTGCACCACTTGACTACGAGAACTAAAAGCTCAAGCAGCCTTAACCTCCCTTACCATCTTTTTGGAAGCCTTCATAGGGAGGTTAAGGCTGCTTGAGCTTTTAGTTCTCGTAGTCAAGTGGTGCAGTAGCACCTTATATAAAGGGAGGTGGCGCGCAGTTCGTCACTCCTGTGGGGGTCCGGGTGGGGACACCAAGAGCCCGCCGATGAGCCTAGCTTGGTGTCCTAGGCGAAACCCCACACAAGACACGGCACAAACCTAGAAGAATTGCTGAGTTTTAATTCACCGGCCGTGAAAGACAATATACCATCTTTTTGGAAGCCTTCATAGGGAGGTTAAGGCTGCTTGAGCTTTTAGTTCTCGTAGTCAAGTGGTGCAGTAGCACCTTATATAAAGGGAGGTGGCGCGCAGTTCGTCACTCCTGTGGGGGTCCGGGTGGGGACACCAAGAGCCCGCCGATGAGCCTAGCTTGGTGTCCTAGGCGAAACCCCACACAAGACACGGCACAAACCTAGAAGAATTGCTGAGTTTTAATTCACCGGCCGTGAAAGACAATATACCATCTTTTTGGAAGCCTTCATAGGGAGGTTAAGGCTGCTTGAGCTTTTAGTTCTCGTAGTCAAGTGGTGCAGTAGCACCTTATATAAAGGGAGGTGGCGCGCAGTTCGTCACTCCTGTGGGGGTCCGGGTGGGGACACCAAGAGCCCGCCGATGAGCCTAGCTTGGTGTCCTAGGCGAAACCCCACACAAGACACGGCACAAACCTAGAAGAATTGCTGAGTTTTAATTCACCGGCCGTGAAAGACAATATACCATCTTTTTGGAAGCCTTCATAGGGAGGTTAAGGCTGCTTGAGCTTTTAGTTCTCGTAGTCAAGTGGTGCAGTAGCACCTTATATAAAGGGAGGTGGCGCGCAGTTCGTCACTCCTGTGGGGGTCCGGGTGGGGACACCAAGAGCCCGCCGATGAGCCTAGCTTGGTGTCCTAGGCGAAACCCCACACAAGACACGGCACAAACCTAGAAGAATTGCTGAGTTTTAATTCACCGGCCGTGAAAGACAATATACCATCTTTTTGGAAGCCTTCATAGGGAGGTTAAGGCTGCTTGAGCTTTTAGTTCTCGTAGTCAAGTGGTGCAGTAGCACCTTATATAAAGGGAGGTGGCGCGCAGTTCGTCACTCCTGTGGGGGTCCGGGTGGGGACACCAAGAGCCCGCCGATGAGCCTAGCTTGGTGTCCTAGGCGAAACCCCACACAAGACACGGCACAAACCTAGAAGAATTGCTGAGTTTTAATTCACCGGCCGTGAAAGACAATATACCATCTTTTTGGAAGCCTTCATAGCGAGGTTAAGGCTGCTTGAGCTTTTAGTTCTCGTAGTCAAGTGGTGCAGTAGCACCTTATATAAAGGGAGGTGGCGCGCAGTTCGTCACTCCTGTGGGGGTCCGGGTGGGGACACCAAGAGCCCGCCGATGAGCCTAGCTTGGTGTCCTAGGCGAAACCCCACACAAGACACGGCACAAACCTAGAAGAATTGCTGAGTTTTAATTCACCGGCCGTGAAAGACAATATACCATCTTTTTGGAAGCCTTCATAGGGAGGTTAAGGCTGCTTGAGCTTTTAGTTCTCGTAGTCAAGTGGTGCAGTAGCACCTTATATAAAGGGAGGTGGCGCGCAGTTCGTCACTCCTGTGGGGGTCCGGGTGGGGACACCAAGAGCCCGCCGATGAGCCTAGCTTGGTGTCCTAGGCGAAACCCCACACAAGACACGGCACAAACCTAGAAGAATTGCTGAGTTTTAGAATATTTAACATTGCAGAGTATACATGATTATGACAATAAATGCATACTTAATACAAGTCTTTGCCTTTACGATAGTGTGATATAGTTTTAAAAACAAAATTTGTTGTAGATTTTTTTCCACGGCGAACAATAGGTATAAAAACGTCATTATCACTATCATAATGATAAGCAGCATTATGACTATCATTGTAATGACCATTATTATCCTCAACATAACTAAAACCAGTCCAATTTTCCTGTTCCTCTTCCTCTACAGTGTCCCCGTATAGAGTCTGAGTGGCTTTCGATAATGTTAAGGGTTTTTCGAACATTGAACTATTTTGATCAACAATATTATTTTCTTGTACTCGCTTTTTAACATGTTCATGATTTTCTGTTGACAGCAACAGTGTTTCTTGCAGTACACTACATTGATGATCACTGACAATTAAAACCTCACTATTTTTACTTTTTAGCTCACTGCGACATAGGTTTGAACGTTGTTTTGAACAACGCCAAATATCAGTTCCATTTGTATTGGTTCGTTTCACAATATATGAATATCTTTTATAGAATGCATGAGGCATACCATACCTAGTCACAGATACTTCCATATCAACTGTCAAGCATAGACTAAGCTCTAGTAAAGACAACTTGGTAATAAGAACAATAGCTTAATGTGCGAGCATATATGGGTGCAAATGTGGGAGCAAAAAAGTGGGAGCAAAAAGTGGGAGCAAAAATTTGGAGCAAAAAGAGGGAGCAAAAAAGTGGGAGCAAAAATTGAGAGCAAAAAGTGGGAGCAAAAAAATGTAGGAGCATGTATGGGAGCAAATGTGAATGCAAAAGTGGGAGCAAGTATGGGAGCATATGTGAAAGCAAAAGTGGGAGCAAAAAGTTAGAGAAAGAAAAGTGGGAGCAAAATGTGTAAGCAAAAGTGGGAGCAAATTTGAGAGCAAAAAAAGTACGAGCAATTATGGGAGCAAATGTGAAAGCAAAAGTGGGAGCAAAAAGTGAGAGAAAGAAGTGGGAAAAGAAGTGTAAGCAAAAGTGGGAGCAAATATGAGAGCAAAAAAAGTGTGAGCAAATATGGGAGCAAAAAGTGGGAGCTAAAAGTGTAAGCAAAAGTGTGAGCAAAAATTGGGAGCAAAAAGTGAGAGCAAAAAGTGGGATCAAAAATTGGGAGCAAAAAGTGGGATAAAAAAGTAGGAGCAAATATGAGAGCAAATGTGAAAGCAAGAGTGGGAGCAAGTATGGGAGCAAATGTGAAAGCAAAAGTGGGAGCAAAAAGTGAGAGAGAAAAAGTGAGAGCAAAAAGTGTAAGCAAAAGTGGGAGCAAATATGAGAGCAAAAAAGTAGGAGTAAGTATGGGAGCAAATGTGAAAGCAGAAGTGGGAGCTAAAAAAAGTGAGAGAAAAAGAGTGGGGGCAAAAAGAGTAAGCAAAAGCGGCAACAAATATGAGAGCAAAAAAAAGTGAGAGCAAATATGGGAGCAAAAAGTGGGAACAAAAAGTGTAAGCAGAAGTGGGAGCAAACAAGTGTGGGCAAATATGGGTGCAGAAAGTGGGAGCTAATGTGAAAGCAAACGTGGGAGCAAAAAGTGAGAGCAAAAAGAGCGAGGAAAAGTGAGTGCACAAAGTGGGAGCAAAATGTGTGAGTAAAAAGTGGGGGCAAATGTGGTGTTTTAATAAAACAATCTCCCCTAACCTAACCTAACTTCACCTAACCTAACCTTCCAACTCTCAGATCAAAAATTAAATTCTGGCCATAGTCGAGTTGGAACCCAAAACCTCTGGGATAACACCCAAGTGTACTAGCCACTACACCGCGAGATGGGCAAATTATCATGAAACACAACACAAAAATAAAAGTTTCCTGTAGTGTAACTCATTGGCTGACAACCCTAGTTGAGATTTCAAACCCAAGACCTCAGGACTTTTGTTTTGAACATTATCAGAAATATTATTCCATTGACATTTTGCTGTTGCTTATAGTTATACGAGTTGGCATTAATATGGGAAAAAAGTGAAAGCAAAAAGTGGATGCAAGCATGGCTGGTTGTTGAGACTTTCATATCAACTAATACACATAAATTAAATTTTAGTAAAGTGACTTGGCTAATAATAATAATAATAACAGTTTAAAACAAGAAGTTCCATGAAGAACTATACAGCCTACTTTTCATGCCAATGATTATTCTACTGTATATGAACCTATCTAGAATAATGACGAAATTAAGTTGGTAATATTGAAATATCTAATTAGTTCAAAATATACCTGGTATAATGTAGCCTAATAGAGCACTACAGTTGGCAGCCCTGGTGACTGAATATATTCTTAGTTCCACCTCTTAATGTACGGAATACACAATTTGGTTGAAGTCCAATGGACGTTACATGCAGTTAGACACTGGATCTATCAGCACGCGTAAAAGCATGTTGCCAACAATACCATGCGTGTGCTGGTCAGAAATAATCTGAATTATTATGATATCTTGTTGTGCCAATTTTGGATGAAATCCATTTGTTAGTATAGAAGTTACATGTATTTTAAAATTGGACATATCAGCAGGCATAGAATCATGTTGGCAGCACTGCCTTGTATTAATTACTCCAATTTAATCTAGAATGTCAGGTGCTATACGTGTGGAAAGTATAGAGCTGTTGGCTTGCATACTTTCTGATATATTGATATTAGGGTAAAAAGAATATAGACAGCATTTATTAACAGTTGGCAGCCCTGATTGCTCTTAACAATACTTATAGTCATATCTGTTATGGTACACATAGCACATACGAAATTTGGTTGAAATCCAACTGATAGTATAGAAGTTACATGTATTTAAAAATTGGTACTATCAGCAGGCTTTTAATCATGTTCGTAGAACTGACGTATATAAGTTACTCCAAATTAATCTAAAATGTCAGAATATACGCGTGCATAGTTTAAAGCTGTTGGCTTGCATACTTTCTGATATATCGGTATTTGGATAAAAAAAATAGAGAGAGAAATTATTAACAGTTGGCAGCCCTGGTGGCTCTTAAGAATACGCTCAGTCATATCTGTTTATGTACAGATATTACATACAAAATTTGGTGGAAATCCAATTAATAGTGTATAAGTTATATGCATTTGAACATTGCACCTATCAGAGGGCTTAAAATTACTTTTGACAACACTGTCATGGTTGGCCTCCTGGAAATTAAACTGAAATAGTATTATCTACATGTGTGCCAATTTTGGAATAGCTCCCATGCATACCTTGCAAGATATCCAACATGGAGCTCAAATTTCTAGTGCGTTTTTTCAGCAGTTGGTAGCACTGACATCATTTTCAAATATGGACGTGAGCTATTCCGGTGCATATCTTTACTCATACTAAATTTGGTTTTGATTGCTGCAGCCGTTTAGGAGTTGATAGGGGGACACACACACACAGCCAGACATGACTTTTTTATTAGACAAAAACATTTTCCTTTTTGCCAGCCTCCCACCGCCATTCATCTGTGACGTCATAGCCAGTCTCAAAGCAAGTCTATACTTGTAGAACATGTCATGTGACAAGGTTAGGTTTAGTGAGTTGAGGTTAACTTAGGTTAGCTAGCTCTATCTCACTCCTAGCCAATCATTAACATTAAAAGCACTCTAGAGTTCTTGGAATCTGTTCATGTAATTATTATTCTTAACAGTACTTTGGAAATTACATCCTGAAAAATATCAATCCCCTTGAATTTTTTTAAACTGTTATTATTATTATTATTAGCCAAGTCACTTTACTAAAATTTAATTTATGTGTATTAGTTGATATGAAAGTCTCAACAACCAGCCATGCTTGCACCCACTTTTTGCTTTCACTTTTGCTCCCATATTAATGCCAACTCTTATAACTATAAGCAACAGCAAAATGTAAATGGAATAATATTTCTGATAATGTTCAAAACAAAAGTTCTGAGGTCTTGGGTTTGAATTCTCAACTAGGGTTGTCAGCCAATGAGTTACACTACAGATAACTTTTATTTTTGTGTTGTGTTGCATGATAATTTGCCCATCTTGCGGTGTAGTGACTAGTATAGTTGGGTGTTATCCCAGAGGTTTTGGGTTCCAACTCGACTATGGCCAGAATTTAATTTTTGATCTGAGAGTTGGAAGGTTAGGTTAGGTGAAGTTAGGTTAGGTTAGGTTAGGGGAGATTTTTTGATTAAAACACCACATTTGCCCCCACTTTTTACTGACACATTTTGCTCTCACTTTGTGCACTCACTTTTCCTCGCTCTTTTTGCTCTCACTTTTTGCTCCCACGTTTGCTTTCACATTTGCTCCCACTTTCTGCTACCATATTTGCCCAAACTAATTGCACCCACTTTTGCTTACTCTTTTTGCTCCCATATTTGCTCTCACTTTTTTTTGCTCTCATATTTGCTCCCGCTTTTGCTTACACTTTTTGCTCCCACTTTTTTTCTCCCACTTTTTTTTGCTCCCACTTTTGCTTTCACATTTGCTCCCATACTTGCTCCTACTTTTTTTGCTCTCATACTTGCTCCCACTTTTGCTTACACTTTTTGCTCTCACTTTTTTCTCTCACTTTTTGCTCCCACTTTTGCTTTCAAATTTGCTCCCATACTTGCTCTCACGTTTGCTTTCACATTTGCTCTCATATTTGCTCCTACTTTTTTTTATCCCACTTTTTGCTCCCAATTTTTGATCCCACTTTTTGCTCTCACTTTTTGCTCCCAATTTTTGCTCACACTTTTGCTTACACTTTTAGCTCCCACTTTTTGCTCCCATATTTGCTCACACTTTTTTGCTCTCATATTTGCTTCCACTTTTTGCTCCCATATTTGCTCTCACTTTTTTTTTGCTCTCATATTTGCTCCCGCTTTTGCTTACACTTTTTGCTCCCACTTATTTTCTCTCACTTTTTTTTTGCTCCCACTTTTGCTTTCACATTTGCTCCCATACTTGCTCCTACTTTTTTGCTCTCATACTTGCTCCCACTTTTGCTTACACTTTTTGCTCTCACTTTTTTCTCTCACTTTTTGCTCCCACTTTTGCTTTCACATTTGCTCCCATACTTGCTCCCACGTTTGCTTTCACATTTGCTCTCATATTTGCTCCTACTTTTTTATCCCACTTTTTGCTCCCAATTTTTGATCCCACTTTTTGCTCTCACTTTTTGCTCACACTTTTGCTTACACTTTTAGCTCCCACTTTTTGCTCCCATATTTGCTCACACTTTTTTTGCTCTCATATTTGCTTCCACTTTTTGCTCCCACTTTTTGCTCCCATATTTGCTCTCACTTTTTTTTCTCTCATATTTGCTCCCGCTTTTGCTTACACTTTTTGCTCCCACTTTTTTTCTCTCATTTTTTTTGCTCCCACTTTTGCTTTCACATTTGCTCCCATACTTGCTCCTACTTTTTTTTGTTCTCATACTTGCTCCCACTTTTGCTTACACTTTTTGCTCTCACTTTTTTCTCTCACTTTTTGCTCCCACTTTTGCTTTCACATTTGCTCCCATACTTGCTCCCACGTTTGCTTTCACATTTGCTCTCATATTTGCTCCTACTTTTTTTATCCCACTTTTTGCTCCCAATTTTTGATCCCACTTTTTGCTCCCAATTTTTGCTCACACTTCTGCTTACACTTTTAGCTCCCACTTTTTGCTCCCATATTTGCTCACACTTTTTTTGCTCTCATATTTGCTTCCACTTTTGCTTCCACTTTTTGCTCCCACTTTTTCTGTCTCACCTTTTGCTCCCACTATTGCTTTCAAATTTGCTCCCATACTTGCTCGTACATTTTTGCTCTCATATTTGCTCCCACTTTTGCTTACACATTTTGCTCCCACTTTTTTTTCTCTCACTTTTTGCTCCCACTTTTGCTTTCACATATGCTCCCATACATGCTCCCACGTTTGCTTTCACATTTGCTCCCATACGTGCTCCTACTTTTTTTGCTCCCAAATTTTGCTCCCACTTTTTGCTCCCACTTTTTTAATCCCACATTTGCACCCATATATGCTCGCACATTAAACTATTGTTCTTATCACCAAGTTGTCTTTACTAGAGCTTAGTCTATGCTTGACAGTTGATATGGAAGTATCTGTGACTAGGTATGGTAAGCCTCATGCATTCTATAAAGGATATTCATATATTGTGAAACGAACCAATAATATGGAACTGTTATTTGGCGTTGTTCAAAACAACGTTCAAAACTATGTCGCAGTGAGCTAAAAAGTAAAAATAGTGAGGTTTTAAGTGTCAGTGATCATCACTGTAGTGTACTGCATGAAACACTGTTGCTGTCAACAGAAAATCATGAACATGTTAAAAAACGAGTACAAGAAAATAACATTGCTGCTCAAAATATTTCAATGTTCAAAAAACCCTTAACATAATCAAAAGCCACTCAGACTCTATACGGGGACACTGTAGAGGAAGAGGAACAGGAAAATTTGACTGGTTTTAGTTATGTTGAGGATAATAATGGTCATTATAATGATAGTCATAATGCTGCTTATAATTATGATAGTGATAATGACGTTTTTATACCTATTGTTCGCCGTGGAAAAAAGATCTACAACAAGTTTTGTTTTTAAAACTATATCACACTATCGTTAAGGCAAAGACTTGTATTAAGTATGCATTTATTGTCATAATCATGTATACTCTGCAATGTTAAATATTCTAACTTTGTAAAAAATAAAACAGCATTGTACCATTATTTACATTTATTTACAAGCTTTATATACATTTTTTTGGTTTCATCATAATATTTTTAAAGGCAATACTAAAAACTAAAACATTATTGTTCTATACACATATTTTTTTTCTTTCGGTCTATTGTCATCACTTATATTTTTCCATTATTCATTCACATTTTTTTTTATTTAATTAAAACGTACCATGCACCTATTGTTTTTAAAACCTTCATAAATTAAGTGTACAGGTTGCACAGCATTATTGACTTCATCAAAAACACTCTCCGACATATCATTAAACCGTATAGGCAGAAATGTCTCAAAGTTTTCACATACACAAAGTACACGATCACCATATGCTGTTTTCAATTTCCGAATCTTGATAATGCGGAATGGAATATGCGTTGGCAATTCGCTGAGCTTCTTTGTCTCTAAGCCACACGATTGTCCCACAGCATTCAAAACATTCATTGTAGTAGTCTATAAACAGAACAAAAGAAAAGCATATCTATTACACTCTAAAACAGCTTTAATAATACTGTGTAATTAGGGATTTTGCACTATGCATGGCTAATAAATTATACTAGTTATGCAAGAAATGCCCTAACTGTAGCAGATACTACTTTTCTGCATACAGCACAAATGTTAAGTTCTAATGCACACTTGACACATGCTATCATGTGTTCACAAGGCAAAAATACAACACCTAGTTCATCTTGATAACAAATTTTACATAATTGTTGGTCACACTTTTGTATCTGTTCGTGAGACAAGTCTTTTTTTTTCAGCCTCATGTATTTGCTCCGCGTGTTCTAACTCTAAAGGCACTTTTATGTCTTGTGCTGCAATCACGTTTTCTTTACGAATAGTGTTCACAAATTCCTGACGTTTAAGCAACACCATGTATCTACAGTTAGGTACCAACGAGCGTGTTCCACAAACGGGTCATCAGTCATTTACCAATCCTTTAGAGCAAATCCACAATAAAAAACATATTGTTTTATCGCCTTCACCAGTATAAAAAAACAGCTTCACTTAGCTCTTTGGTAAGGTGTTTTAATATTAATTTAGGCCAAACATTTTTATAAGATTCTAAACGTTTTTCAACAGAGCTGTACTCTGGGTGTGCTAGTGCTTTAGTCTTGCAAACTCCCAATTTTTCAAAAGCACATGCCAATTCAACACTGTCTATGGCATATGGACCACATATATCGACACTACCGTTGTTGTCTGGTAATACATCATTATTATTATTATTATTTATTTGTGATTCAGCAACGTAAGTAGCGGCCGATGGTCTTGTGGTTCGATAAAATGAATACACGGATATGTTACCCTCTTGTTTTCCAAGCATTTAAGGACACAAGGAGACCATCGCAAATGGTCTGTAAAGGGATCATCCCCTTCTTCCCAGTGTGAAAGTTCAATACGATAAAACACACAGCGCACCACATCTTCTCGGTTCAATAAAAAAAACCTGCTTTTGCAAGTTCATGTGTCGACTAAAAGCCTACAGGCCAGGATTCAAATGTTAACCAACGGTCATGTTCTGATTTTAAATTTAACCCACGTGGTAAACCAACTTGCTCACTTGTTGTATTTGGTACTAACGCCATGTGTTATAATAAATCTTTTTCTTATTGTAAGTTATTAACGTTCCACAGAGTACTTTAAAGCACAATATATGCTTGTTCACTGTCTGTTCATTACGTTAATGGCGCTTGACAACACCTAAAAGAAAACAAAATAACCAATCACTCAATCAATCAATCAATACTTGTAAATAAAACGTTAACGTTAATTGGCATTTATATATCAAAACACCATAAAAATTATAATAAACTGTATGTTGGCACTAACACTACCCCATGTACTAATTTTCTTTTTATAAAGCTGCAGTCATTTACATTCCCCTTTAACCAATACATAAACAAAAAATAATAATGTCAAGTCATTTTGTTCAGATTATCATGTTCAAACCTGTCAATATATTCGTTGAGTTCATAGGGTACAAAGTTCCTCATTTTTCTGCTAGAAAGCGCTATAGAGTTTAATGAGATTACATATCTAACATTTAACCTCCTTGACTTTCATAGTCAAGGAACAACTAAATTCAACATGCAAGCTACCCTCTGTGTGTCAAATAACAAAGCTTGCACCCGGCATTCGAAGCCATACGATATTAATATTATTATTAATATTATAATTATTATTATTATTATAGGGAACGACATGTCAGTTAAATTAAAATTTTGGTTTTTTACAAAATCAAATATGGCCTTGTACTTTCCCGGTAAACAACCAATATGGTCTTGTACCGGTTGCCAATACATAGTCATTATTCAAGAAAGCAATCATCGTCCTAGTCATGTACAGGTAATGAATTTTTTTGTCTACGAGTTTTCAGTAGTGGTAAAATGGAATAGCATTTTATGTTGGGCTTACCTGAGTTTTAAATAGTTCACTGCCTGGAAGCAATGGTTGCACTCTACTGCGTCTCGGATTTTCAGCGACTGCTACGGCGGTAAGGCTTTTATTTCCAAGTTTCTAAAATTAAATAAAATAAACCGTTATAAATACCAAAATTCAGGTTAATACATGCATTTCATAAAATAAAATATGAAACATAAAGAATGAAACAAGTTAGTTAAAAAAAAACATCTTCTCTTCCAGTGGCTTCTTGCCGTTTCCTTCTAGTGGGCTCAAAAGTAAACTGGTTTCTTGTATCTCAGACATGTAAGGTATACCGGTTATCTGCAAACAAATAAATTAAAAAATCAATAATTACCTGATCAATAACTACAAATTTAAGGTTCATTAGCATGACATTATTAAAATAATCATTCATAGGTACTTACCAAAAAAATAAAAGGATTTTTCTTTCACAGCTCTACTGTATACGTCCGTGTGCTAAAATGGCAAGTGCATGACTAACGCAATCGTTATCAGGTAGCCTAGCAACTGAAAAAGTTGTATTTTCTCAGCGTTTTGACCTTGAATGGTTCTCTGTCTCTCTCTCGCACGTGTTCCCACGCCTCTTCACATTCCTCAATCTGAATAAGATTCGTGTACCTTATACTAGTTCCATGTTTTTAATAAGGAACCAAAATGGCTACCTCTTATACATCGGTAGTCCTACTGTCTCAGAACCAAAATGGCAATCTCTGCTTAAACAGCACACCTGCTAGCCACCACGAGGCAAGTAAACTGATATCACACTTCCTGCTGACGTAGACATTCCTGCCTCGTCAGCACCAGCAACAGCTCTCACGAGTCCTCTGGCTAGGTACAATATTCAGTCACCAGTGAGCTGGACTGTGTGCGTGTTAGCATTCAAAACATGTGTGTGTCTTATTAATATTATTATTATTAAACATTTTACTGTAATAATAATTACTAGCAAGCGGCCATCCTCAATACATGATCATGTTAACCACATACTTTCATCCTAAAACACATGACTTTACCCAGTTCAATATTTAGTTTATAACTTTTCAGGCCAATGACCTTACCGTTTTGGCTCTTTGCGTACATGCACATGACTTGGTCGAGCAAATGTTATAGGTTTCCATATTCTAAAACCATTTACTGTGCCAGACAGCAGTCTCGCTTATCACCGTTTACTAGCATGTTAAAGATCCCCTTCAGGGGTAACAAAAATTCCTAGCACACTTAACACATTTTCAAATATTCGCCTCTATCCATCATAGGAAAAATCACAAAACCAACCGTCATAAGTTGCCCCCGCCATCCCACCAAAATAGCTATTCTTTTCTTCCGGGCACGGTCACCGAGATCGCCAACGTCTAAGAAACACTTGGTCATATCCTACAACCGTCAGTTGTGTCAGAGAGCGATCTCGCTCATCACCGTTAACTAAAACGTTAAAGATCCCCTTCAGGGGTATAAAATCTTAGCATGCTTGTCACATTTCAAAATATTCGCCTTCATTCATTCGTCATAGGAAAAAATATCGAAAAGCGACCCCCTCGTTTTACCATACTTCCCCCCCCCCCGTCGAAATAGCCATTTCCCGCATCCACCATGGCCAATCATAGCCTCGTTGTAACATACGTCAAGCGCTACCGGCTCTCTGTCTACAAACACGCTTTTATTTAATAAATAATAATTAAAATGCCTAGTTTTTTGTCCTAGAGACTTGACATTTATGTTCGTGGTAGAGGGGATAGGGATCTTTCCTTTATGTCAAACAATTTTTTTTGTCAACGTGTTAGTTTCCAAAATATAAAAAATTCAAAATTTGAGTGTTTTCAAAAAATCTCAAAATATAAAAAAGTTTTATTATAAAAAATAAAGGTCCTAGAGGCCATTTGTTTCAACTATGGCACAACGTTCTATCGCGTTTGGTTTTCAAACTATAACCTACTTTCGAAAACAATTTTTTTCAAACATTTTTGAAAAATATAACGAGTGGTCTATTGGAAAGAGGACGTCAGCTCGAGTCCAACAACACCTCATTTGTTAAAATCCGACCATCCGATCGCCAATGATCACCAATGTTCGCGAGAAAGTAGGCTATCATTTTCTTTTTCCTCCTACACCCTTGAAACTTGCTGCCCCCCTAGAGGGCATACCCACCTTTCATTAACGTCAAACAAACGTTTTCCCAAAATTCACCGTTTCCAAAATAGCGCCAATCCAAGAAACAAAAATTTTCAATTTTATTTTTAAAATACCAACACACATGCTTAACCAAGAGAACGTCATCCCAACGCCAACAATACCTCGTTCGTTAAATTCCGACCACGCGTTCGGGAGATATCGGCAAAGTTTTATATGAAAATAGGGGGCGACTCAGAAACGGCCAGTCAGCACTATTGCAGAGTTTTAGTCCTAGAGACTTGAAATTTATTTTGGGGGTAAAGGGGGTCAGGGCCATTCATTTACGTCAAACAAATTTTTTTTAAACTCTTTAATTTCCAAAATATAAAAATTTCAAAATTTAACTGTTTTCAAAAAATCTCAAAAAATAAAAAAGTTTTATTATAAAAATAAAGGTCATAGAGACCATTCGTTTCAACTTTGGCACAACGTTCTATCATGTTTGGTTTTCAAACTATCGTCTATTTTCAAAAACAAAAATTTTCAATTTTTTTTTCAAAAATATGACGAGTGGTCCATAGGAAAGAGGACGTCAGCTGGAGTCCAACGACACCTCATTTGTAAAAATCCCACCAGGCGTTCGAGAGATATCAGCAATGTTCCCAGGAAAGTAGGCTGTTTGTTTAAACCCCCCCCCCTACCCCCCTACTATCATGCACCCCATGTCCGGTATATCAGAGTTGAATTAGGCTACGTCCCAAAAGACGTAATCAGGTCTACAGATATCTCAACTAAAAAGCTGTATCGTTCCATCTTCGCACAACACTATGTTGCCCTAAGAATTATGCAATTCGCATTGATCGTCAACTGGAATCGAGTCTGGAGGAATGACTCCAATCGCATTCTTTCCAGCGCAGTGAAGGAAAGTTGGTGTAAAGTAATACATGACCTTATACCAACAAACAGCAGACTCCATCGTATTCACATGGTGGAGACAGACTTATGCACTTCATGTTCCCATCAGGACACAATCCTGCACCGATTTACGCAGTGTGATCCAATTCGATCGACCTGGAACCACTTCACCCGGGCACTGAATAGCTTCATGAACTGTCCTACTACCTACATCACCCCTTGGTCACTTACGTGACAGTGTACTTTTGTATATGTTCTTCGCGACAGCCCTGTTTTACTGTTCGCTTTTTCTCTTCCCAAAAACTTCAAAACAAGTTAATATTATAAACACTTTATTGTATTATAATTAATTTATTTATATACATACATATATATGTAAGCTTCGTTTTCTAAGATCTTACCTCAAGTGTTCCAGTGCTCACATTCTCAGCCATCCTCACCCTCGGCATACAGAGCATCTACTATTGTACTTTGAGCTTGCCGCGTGCCGGTGTTGACGTCAGCTTTACCTTCATTCAGCCAATGACAGGACTCTGCGATCAGGTGGCTCTTTGTACGAGATTGTTCTATCGCCCATATATAAGAGACGCTGCCTGTTGGAGTTCTCGTCATTCAGATCAACGCATTCAGATCGTTATTCAGATCAACGCATTCAGATCTTCATTCAGATCAACGCATTCAGATCGTCATTCAGATCAACGCCTCACTTCTGATCACCGCATTGCTTCGGATCACTTCGCACGCTGCCACACCTCATTGCACTACGTCACCTCGCTACTAAGTTACGAGGCTTCACGCTGAACACATCGCTCTAGATGGCTGGAATGTTTGCAAACCGTAGTACTCTACAAGTCACACCTCAGACGGTATTCACGGCAACAGCAGTTTCCTGACTGCTAACTAGTTCATTATTTTACTGAGTCATCGCCTAGACCCTACAGGTGCCATCTTCTTCAAGATAAGAAGAAATGGACGTTCATGTATCTCGAGGCCATGAACGCTTCCTGCGGAAGAAATTGCAAAGGACTTCTTAAACAACATTATGTCAGCTGAGATTTTATGGATTTAGAAGATAAGTTCAAGTTTTATTAACAAGCTAAACTTCTTACTCTTATCACATAATTCATCTGTTTATAATTCTTTATTGTATATTATAATTCAATCTAATTCCTTTCAAATTAAGGCAAGCCTTATCATTGGTTTCACTTACTCGGGTTCTGTAAAAAGACCCTTCCAATTTGTTAAGCTTATAACTAGTCATCTCTGCTTTACTATTTGTGTGCATTTAATGTGCATTTTTGATGTCATTATTTAAAAAACTTGTTATTACAATAAACATATTTATACCTTGTTATTTAAATTTGGTTTTCTGGTGATCCACCTTTATGCCCACTGTACCGCACCGCTTCAGTCTATTTTCTGTTTCACAGTAACTATTTTTGTCAGGCTTACGCCTGATTCGCGTTCTCCCTACATGGGAAAGATTAGGGCAGATATTTTCTCCATAAACTTCGTTGCCTCAAACCCAGGATTTAACCCATTTCAAATATTGCACACCAGAAATCAAAATAATAATAATAATAGTTAAACTATTTCATAATGTATTAATACATGTGCATTTTTCAGTTCAAGCTTGAATCAAGCAGCAGCAGGCAGGACTTTGGAGAGGGGCCGCTTCTTCCTCCGCTGGTGTTCACTTTGGCTGACGTAAGACACGCAGGTCAACATAAAGTTGGTGACTTTTGCCTCAGCTTCCAACATGCCTGTCGATAACACAAGTATCAACACTCGCGCTTCATATAAGGGCAAATTAACTCGTTTCAGAACTTTTCTTTCAGAGCTTACAGAGCAAGAACGTAACTTAGATATAATCTCTCAAAGATTAAAGAACTATGAACAAGCTTTTGAAAAGTACGATGAAAATCAATGCAGTATGGAAATTCAGAGCCCCGAAGAACAGAGTGATCGTAACGAAACAGAACGTCTTTACTACCAAGACTATGTTGAAGCAAAAGCTTTACTTAGAACTCTAACACTTGAAGCTAAGAATGAAGATTCAACTCCTTTTTTCTCGACCTCCGCACCAAACCGAACTATTCTCCCTAAAATTGAATTACCCACATTTCGTGGCGACGAAAGTTCATGGGAACCTTTTTTTGAATTATTTACTTCACTAATTCATGACAATGAAACCCTTCCGCCGATACAAAAGTTCCATTACTTGCGCTCAGCCGTTCAAGGCCAGCCACTTAAACTCATTCAGGCATTAGCCCTGACAAGTGACAACTACGAAGTCGCTGTAGAATTACTTAAAGATCGCTATGGAAATTCAAGGCTTAGGACTCAAAGACATATACAGGCTTTGTTTAATCTTCCTTATATTCAATCTGATAATGTTACAACCATTCGCAATTTAATTGACACAGCAGAGCTTCACATTCGTGCCTTGGCGAATTTAGGTCAGCCTGTGCAATTTTGGGATTTATTCATAATTCATCTTGTGACCAGTAAATTCGATTCTGCTACCCTAAAAGCCTGGGAGATGGAGCTATCTCAGCATTCGCAATGCACTTACGAGGCCCTTGTTAAGTTTATAAAGGCCAGGTGCCAAGTTTTGTCCGCTATAGCCTGCCAAGAAAGTGCTATTGTTTCTGCTAACATTCCTTCAAACCAAAAGGAATAGTCATGTACAAAGAGTTTTGAGGTCTCATGCCTTTGCCGCACATAGTCAATCGCCTAGTCAGATGCAAAGTTGTGTTTTATGCCAACAGTCCCACAACTTATATCAATGTTCCGATTTCAAAGCCTTGTCTGTGGACGAGAGACGCAAATTACTTTCTCAACAAGAACATTATTATAATTGTCTCTCGAGAGCCCATTCTTTGAGTAACTGTCGATCCGAACGCCTGTCCTTTCATTGTAAGGGCAATCATCATACTTTATAACATATACATGAGAAACCACGATCATCAGCCCATAGCTGTTCTCCTCAAAAGCCTAATTCTGAAATTCCTTCTACTGGTGCTCAGTCGTTTACTCAATGTTCCACTTCCCTTAGTAAGGTTCAAGTATTGCTATCCACTGTGCAAGTCTTACTGAAGAATGCTCATGGTAAATTGATTACTGCTCGTGGCTACTAGACAATGCTGCAACTAACAACTTCATCAGTGAACATTTAATTCATAAATTAGGTTTGCAAAATCATCCTACTTCTTTTGAAGTCACTGGAATTAATCGTTCAAAATCCAAATCTTTAAGTTTCGTCAAGGTCGACTTAAAGGATTCTCATAATTTTGGCACTCGTTTTCAACTAGATTGCTTAGCGATCGATTCCATATGCAATGAAACTCCTAGTTCTTTTTTCCCAGTTAATAAATGGCATATTCCGCATTTCATAAAATTTGCTGATCCACGCTTTAACGAAAGGCTGCCCGTTGACATTCGTCTCAGTTCTAGCATTTTCTGGCAGTGTTTGCATTCTGAGAAAGTCAAGGTTGCCCCTAGCATCTTTTTTCGAAAAACTGGCTTCGGATGGATTGCCACGGGACAAATACATCGCAGTCCTGTTCAGTCTGTCTCAACCTGTCATCATGTTCACGCCGATTTGGACCATGACTTGACAAAATTTTGGGATATAGAAAATATCCAAGGTGCAACTTCTTCTTCTTCTTCTTCTCCTTCTTCTTCGAATAACGAGATTTGCGAAAAGCTTTTTCGTGAAAGCACTGTTCGTACCCCTCAAGGTAGATTTATTGTAACTCTTCCACGAATTTCGGATCCCCCTGTCATTCTTGATTCTTACCCTAGGGCGCTTAAAGCTTTATTCGCTGTCGAAAATCGCTTCAAGCAAGATAAGGCTATGAAAACTCAGTACACCTCTTTTTTGGAGGAATATGAGTCTGCTGATCTAATGGAGGTAATTTCCAAAATTGAAGATGAAAATAATCCTTCTAAAAATATAGTTTACTTAAACCATCACGCTGTCTGGAAAAACCCTTCCACGCGGGAACAGATAAGAGTGGTATTTAATGGTTCTTCTCCTGACATCAATGGCATTTCGCTCAATGACACTTTGCATTCAGGACCCACAATTCAGAATGATCTCACTTCTGTCTTATTGAATTTTCGTCTTCACCTCATTGCAGTCTTAGCTGACATCAAACAGATGTATCGACAAATTTTGGTTAACCCCGAGCAGCAGGATTTGCAAAGGACTTTGTGGCGGGACGAACATTCAAAACCCATAAAAATATTTCGTCTAAGAACAGTAACTTATGGTTTAAAATCCTCTTCTTTCCTCGCAATTCGCTCTCTGCTTATGCTGGCTGAACTAGATGGTCATCAGTACCATCCTTTAGCCTCTGAGATACTTAAAAATTCCTTTAACGTGGATGATTTCCTCTATTCCTTTTCGAATTTAACTGATGCTTGTATTATTTCTGAAGATCTTAAATCCTTATTGCTTGGAGGTGGTTTTCCGCTCCATAAGAGTAGCTCAAATTCAACTGAATTTTTGTTAAAGATTTCGTCTGACTCGCCCACCACTAAGTTAATTGAGCTGCCTACTGAGGAAGCTACCGTGATAGCCCTAGGTAATTTCTGGTCCCCTTCTTCTGATAATTTTTCATATAAGGTTCAGTTGTCAAATTTGAATCCTCAAACTAAAAGGGAAGTCTTATCAGAGATAGCCAAGATCTTTGATCCACTTCAGTACCTAGCCCCTGTTGTAATTACTGCAAAAGTCTTTATGCAACGACTTTGGTTATTGAAATCAGGATGGGATGAATTAGTACCCACTCCCTTTCTGAAGGAATGGTTGGATTATCGAAGCAGCTTATCTGATCTTTCTAAAATTTGTATTCCCTGACTTTTAATCTCAGATCCCGTGTGTCAATCCTTTGAATTGCACATTTTTACGGACAGTTCCGAAAAAGCCTTTGGTTGTTATGCTTATATAGTAGGACGTCCCACCGCCTCTTCTGATGGATTTTCAAATTTGATTTGCGCTAAGTCCAAAGTAGCTCCGCTTATGTCAATTTCCATTCCTAGACTGGAATTGTGTGCCACCTTAATGGCCGCCGAATTATCTGTCAAACTAAACAAAAATCTGAATGTTCAATCTTCGTGCACATGTTTTTGGTGTGACTCCACGATTGTTTTGGCTTAGCTCTCGAAACCCTCCTCTCATTGGAATACTATTGTTTCGAATCGTGTTTCCAAAATTCAGGAAATCTTCCACTAAGAGCAGTGGTGTCATGTTCCTAGTAAAGAAAATCCCGCGGATATTATATCACGTGGCTGTTCACCTGCAAAATTGGCTTCTTTTGATTTATACTGGCATAGGCCGCCATGGATTTTGCAAAGTTCCACATTATGGCCTCGTCTTTCATGTAATATGTTGACAGAAGTACCAGAAACTCGCATTGTTTTCGTTTCCTCTTATGTTGTTTCTATTACGATTAGTCTTTTTCAGCGCTATTTCTCATTCTCTAAATTAATTCGAGTGATGGCATACCTCTTTCGATGGAAATATTTTGTAATCAATTAACCTCTCAAACCTCAATGTTTTCTCACTACTGTACGGGACCTGACTGGGGGCCCTCTACTATGTAGTGTTCAGGGGGAGGAGAGAATGGAATTTGGGGGAATGCTGGAGATTAGCGTGTAGGGAAAGGGGGCGTTTGAGCAGTCCAAGAAAGTGGACGGGCTCGAAAAGGAGAACTCCCAATTGTACTGTCGGCTTGGGTATTTCGCGGGTGCGAGGTTAAGGGCTGCTTGGTTCTGAGCAGCTGAGCGACTACTACTTGGAATAATGCAAACGTGGGCGCGCCTCGCGCTAAGAGCAAGAAAAACGAAGAATGACGTAGGCGCGTGGCTGACTACGCGTGCCACGGAGCAATTAAATAAGTGTTCCCTGAATCCTACCGGGAACGAGGGATGAAGGGTAGGATCTTAATAATTAGTTAAATAAACTAAATCACCAGATACTTGTAAAAGGTATGGCTTTAATAGGTACTTCCAACTGGGAGTACTTCTAGACATTGCAGAGCAGTTATTAGACTTTATGCTTTCACAATTCAAATAATAATAAGGGACGAAAGTGTGACTGTGTGTGAGGAGTGTAGATCGCTGAGACACTTACCCTTCGGCGTAGCGGCGTTCTGCTGCGGTCTGGCACGAAGTGACACTGCGCCAGACTGACTGGCGGAATGACCTCGAGTTACCTCTCCTTTGCGGTTTTATAGCTTTCTATTGGTGATTGTGCATAATGGCAGTTTTCATAGGATGTGAGGAGCTGGCCTGGGGTCGTTGAAGTCCAAGTTGCGGGGTCATTAAAGGTTGTTACTATGAGCTTTGTATTAGAATGTCTGTAGGGCGTTTATGTGGAGATGGATGTATCTGTAGATAATAGAGGGATGAGGGTGCATCCCCCGGATGCAACAACTCCTTCGACGGAGCTAGTCATCGGTCTCGATGATGGGACGAAGACTTGGCCGTAGGGGTAGGTTTCCCAATGGGTGTGTGTGTATGGACATCTGTTTCTGTCTTGAAGTGTCTTCCTTCTTCTTTGCTTCTCTTGGTCTCTTCTTTTCTTGTTTGAAATCCCTTAGGACAGAAGGTGGGAACATCGATGGGGGTGAGTGGCCAGCCCCGTGTAAGGTAATTAGTCGAGGAAGAGAATGCCTGGCATGTGGAGAAGTGGGTAGCGTCGTAGATCGAAGTATGGAGGTGTCAGTGTTCAGTGTCAGTGTCTCGTTGAATAATTTTGCCTCGGGCTTGTGTCCAGCGATCAAGTGTAGGTGTTTTGGTTTAGGGGGAGGAACATCAATTCATTTATATATCATGTTACAATTTTGGACAATATGAAATACCATCAATCAAAACCTTGGACAATATAAAAGACAATAAGAAAAACAAAACATAGTGACATTATCCATTTGTGTACTAGATGTGGCGGGTATTTGGACCCTTGACAATCATTAATCATGAACATCATCATCATCTTCATCATCATTAATCATCAATCCTTAACATCATCAATCATTAACATCAACATCATTATCATCAAACATCATCATCATCCTCATCATCAATCATCAATCATTAACATCATCAATAATCATCATCATCATCATCATCACTGTGGGCCATCCAAGGGGAAAAACATCGTTAGGGCCTATCGGACCCTCCGTCCTTTCAAACCTGGGCGGGATGAAAAAGTGCCCTTGGGTAGCGACAATACATCAACTAAAAAACAAAGGGAAAGAACAGATAGATGAGGAAAAGAAAAGAAATGCCTCGGTGTGTACGTTAAGGGGGTAAGAAATATTTGTTTATTGTGTAGGGGAGAAAAGGAGGCATTTTTACAACCGTGAATGTAGAAGGATCGAAAGGAAAAGAAAGAAAACATTGTTGTGCCACTTGTGGCGTGTGTAATAATTATACCTGGGAGATAGAAACAATGGAAACAATACGCAATAGTGTAGGCCTGGTACTCTGGACCGTAATTACAAGGGAAGTCTCTCTCTCTCTGACTCTCTCTCGTGCCGTAGCACCAACATCTGAACTGATACATTTTCCACAATCATGTCCACCCATGTGGACATCTTACGAACAAAGCTAATGCGCGCTATACCCTTAAAACTATCATTTTAATGCGAAGCTAATCTAGGCCATGGCAAAACTATTAATAAATCTATGGATCGTCCCCTGTGGGAAGACGGTCTATCCTAGCGAGGAAGTTTGCCTCGTACATACTGTGAGTACAACCCTCGCCGCCGTATTGCACCTCTCATTGCAGGTGTAATGTTTTCGTCCAGCGGGAGTGGATATCCCACAGTTACCCCTAACCGTGGGACGGAGATGCTGTGAAATAATCGTTAATACAAGTGGGAGGAAACGGTGTAAGAGCCGGGGGTGTGGTGGCTCATTGTGTAAGGTAGAGGGTGCGACTGGCGCGTGTTAGGGCGGGGGTAAGATATGTACAAGGAACTATATACAAGATTGCCACCTGTGGGGAGAGAAAGAAATAAGATTGAGGGGTGGAAAGTCATCCCGCTGGCTGGTTGCTGCATGGCTCTGTAATGCACATATTGAACATCATGTGTCACTCTGGTGACCTATATCACACAAGTAATAACGTGTACATTCAACTGTGGAAAGAGAGAAGAAAAAAATAATGAATCAAAAGCATGGACTATTTATATGGTCGCGTTGTATTGTCACCTGAGGAGAAAGTTCCTCTGGGCACCCTGTATTTCCAACTGTAGTCGCCCGGTGAATCGCTGCCTGAAAAGAAACCATGTGTACAGTATGAAATATGCATCTCACAATGGTAGATGCTCACAGTGTGTGATACCAAATGAATGAATTGTCGGGCTTACACGGCTGCGAAAAATTGCAGTCCGAGGCCGATCGCGGAGCGATCTCTCCCGTGTAAATGTCTCACTCCATAAGTGTAAGCTAGGTGTATGTTCCAAGTGTCGAGTGGGCACCTGTCGTAGATCGTCTCATGACATATATCGCAGATCGTCGCACATCATAGATCACAGATCGTCGCACGTTATATATCGTACATCATCGCGAAACATAGATCGTATGTCGTATCGCTCATCTCTCATCTCGCATATCAGAGATGATATAGCGCATCGTGCAATCGCATTTAGTTATTCGCATATCGCATCTGTTGGCGCTCGTCTCGTATATCAGGGATGATATATCACATTTCGAAAATCGCATAATGGATCTCGTTGATTCCAAAGTATCGATTCGGCGGGCTTACACGGCTGCGGAAAATTGCAGTCCGAGGTCGATCGTTAATCGATCTCTCAGCTCGTGTATGTGTATCTTATATCTAGTTACAGACTAATATTATGGCTATATAAAAAATTGGCTCGAAATGTGTCTTAACCTATTGTCGAAATACACCTTGTAAGCTACCGTGTTGACACAATGGCTTACTAAATTTTCTTATGTCTAAGTTGCTCTCGAAATATGCAACTATACTTTCATACTAAATTTAATACGAGGAATATCTCCCTTTCGGGGGTGAAGTGCATGCAAATCCTGGTGACGCCGGTCGTCTCCAGGAAAGCCAGACCGAAGTCTTTGTACACTTTCCTCCTTATGTACTACCTCCCCTTTAATAACTAATTAATAACTAATATGTTTGTGTGTGTGTAGGCCTGTGTAATTGCAGCATTATCATTTCGTAGCTCGCATATTATATATCGTAAATCATACATCGCAATTCAATACAAAGGTGTTCCCTCCCTGGGGCACGATCAGAGCGACCAACGGTGATCCATACCTCGGCCAGGGAGAGAACCGTAGGCAGTTCGTCAATAGTATTGAATCGTCCTCGGGGGTATGGCCAAAGAGATCATCGGTGACCAATACCTCGGCCCGGGAGATAATATCTTCATCATTATTCATTATTATTCCTATTCGCCTGCCGCTGCAGGTCTTAGCTTCGCGCAATGAAGCTTATTACTTACTTAGAAATTAACTAAAAGTTGAGTTAAGTGGGTCGTCTCTGGGTGGAGGGTCTATCTTGTCCGATGCTGAGTTGGTCAATCCCCCCATCGGACCATCAATATTCCACCCGCAGGTCTGGCGTTGTCGAAAATAGTGCATTATGGGTGGAGCCCGCCGTCGCGTCAGGGGACAGGCTACGTACTCCCGTCAGCTTCGGTGCTTGCCCGCACTAAGCCGTCGTCGCTTCGACCTTCCGTCGTTCGTCAAAGTCCACGTCAAGGGCTGGAGTGGCCCTAAGTCCAGATCATCAATTACAATTATAAATACCATTTACCAGTTACCAATTTCCTATTTTCCAGTGGAAAACAGGGTCATATCAACCACAGTGTACTTCCGTGCACAAACCATATAAAAGTGTCAGCGATTTGTGTTTGTGTAGGGGTTGGTATCCATTCGGGTTAGGGGGGGGGTTGTTTTGGCACAGTGCACCTCATTGCGCCTGGCTTTCAGATATCTAGCTAATATCGGCTGCGTTTTATACCTTGACATGTTAGTTTGTAAGTTAAGGACGTGGAAGGGCGTTCTCCTGTTAGTGGGAGACTGGATGTATGTTAAAGTTTATTAGTACTAAGGTGCTGGGATGGTTAAGTAGGACCAAGGAAGTGTGGTCCTAAGTGGATGTGGGACCAACGTTAAATGTAAGGAAAACTCTACCGGTGAGGGGTAGGATTTTAATTGGCCAGGAATGGGTATTCAGTGCGGTTGTTATATGCAGTACTGAGGTAGGTAGGGGTATGTTTGTGCTAGAAATGCGCATGCAACGTTAAAAGATCCCTATCAGGGAAAAAATGACATGCGGGATAAAAATACAATAACTCATATGAATATGTTAGTGGGTAATTCCTTTGGACGCTAAGTTGTTAGCTCTATAGTTCCGAAATGTGGAATAACACATAGCCAAGAGCGAAAAAACATGGTGTACACGCTGGCAGCTGCATGGCTACCAAGTGCCTTGCATTAGTAAGGGGTGGGGGGGGGGGGAGGGATCGTGTGTAAAATGTATAGTGTGTATACTGTGCTTGGGAGGGGTAATATTGTTGAGCTTGGCTCAACCGGCTATGAATTGTGGCATCTGTGGCCATACAACATAGTGTTCTGCTGGCTGCATTGTACAAGGTATCACTTGTACCTATATCCTAGACAACTTATATATTAAACTGGTCATATAAAGTGAAAGATTCTGGTAGTATAGTATCACTGTACTATGCACTGCTAGAATGGGCATAGGGACGTGTCATTATACCCTGTGATTGAAATTCCACTGTGGCACATCGATTGTAACGTGCTCCCAAAATAATCCATGAGTAGGGATGAGTTTGTTATAAAAGTGGTGAATCCCGATGTAAGATTACAACGGGCGCTGTTTAAAAAATTCGCGTCCGCTCATAGTTTATCGGTATCTGCAGTGCCAACTGTGGCTGTGTGGGGAATATGTATGTATTTTAGATATAAGGTTGCACCTCTGTGCACCGTCGTGCGCTGAACAAATCGTATCATCTATAAATACGTGTCCTAGAATGCCGCCTCTGCGGGTTCTATTTAGTATCATCTCCTGTGGGCTAAATCGACCTGTGGGGGAGGGGGTAATGTTTAAAATTATACCATCCGCTACGCGGAAGTGTGTGGGGGCAAAAGTGTGTCTTGCCACCCTTAACATTGGGGGTGACATACAAATGTGAAACATGGGTCATCTATATCTATAAATTCCAAGCGATGGGGGCGTGTAAAATAGTATTCCGAGAGGGGGTAAGATTAGTGTGGCGGGGAATGTATATGGGCCATCGTTGTGAACGATTTTTCTCGTCCCTTACCGGGATAAAGTGTTACTATTAAAAATGTGTTAGGCCGGGAAAAAAATATCTAAATAGCGTGGACATTGATGTACACGTATATGTGAGGAATGCCCGTATCTGCTGAGAGCGGAGGGTGGTGTTCTGATGAGGGTGTAGTAAGGGCAAGTGTATAGTGAAGAATGACGAAAGATATAGTGGTGCGCATGTAACTATACGCTCCGTGCGTATCACTGTTAGTACGGACATTGGGCCGTGAAATCTGCGCTCTCTGTTTGCGTCAGGGTGTGTGTGAGGGGATGAATGCTATTAATAATGTGGGTGTACCCTGCTATGCAGTGTGTTCGTCAGGAAACAAATGTTACACGCTCAAAGTCATTTGAACGGCACGCTCGTCTGTGACGTAACGCTTGTGTGAAAATAATGGCTGCCTAGAGGCAGGTTGCGTGAAGGCTGAGTGATGTTTAGACCCGAGATAAGCGGTCTGCATGTATAGTGTCAGATATCATGTTATCGCTGGGCGGAGTATGCTGTGCCAATTGGCTATTTCGCTCCGTGGGAGTAGTGTCTAACTGCGCGCGCTATGCTGATTGGACAGGAGTACTAGAAGGTACCGAAAGAAAATGGCGTGTTTGAAGACGCCGCGAGAACTGGCTGTCAAACTCACGTGTCGTATGACGACACGAGTATATGACGGCTATGCAAAGTGAGCAGGCGAACTGGCCTGTGTAGGACAGAGAGTGGATGTTCCTGTAGTGTGTCATTGTATACGCAATAGTAAATCGACGTATTGCTCTCCGATGTGGGGAATGTTGGTGTGCATCCGCTATCATAGAAGCGTGATAACAATGGGGCAAAAAATAGAAAGACTAAAAAAACTGTGGCCGCTATGTCGGCTGTATATAGAGTAGTGGTAATGTATTACCGCCTGTTGCGATCCTGTTCGCGTGTAAGGCTCTGTGTGTTCTGCCGTAGAAAAATCCTTTCCGTGGTTTAGTACTGTGTACTCCGGGTAAATGCAATAATGGTACGGGGATCAATAATAGTCCCTCGGAGTGTCTAAATTAGGCATACTTATGTGTAGGCAGTATGACTTACACTGTATTTCGCAACTACCAGACTGTCCGTATGGCATCGTGATGAGCTCTGGCTACTGGACACCCTGCTGTATGGAGGTGACAGTTGTGTGTGGTAGTTCTGTAACGTAATGTGTTGACATGTGGGGTATGTTTCCTCAATGTGTATGGAATGTTTGTATCTATCAGTGCATATTTATTGTTGTATGGGAAAAAAAATCACTGGGCCTTTGTTTACCGTGTTTTACAAAACTTGGCATTGCTTCGCCCAGGGCTGATATTTACTCTACATTGTTTTTGAGAAGGGGCGCTTTAACGGAGCTTACTCCGATACTCTTCCACAAAACGTAAAGTAGTTATGACCCATGGACGCTGTGGCTGCCGGAATATACTTATACGCTCATGGCGGGATATTTATCTTACAGTGCGTTCGGGGGCAAGATTGTTTTAATGTAGAATCTATAGTGCTGTACCCCACACAAAATAAAATACTTATGAGCCATGTCGTCAATGCTACACGTATATACATATTGGGTATGCATATTGGTATAAAGCCTCGTCTGAGAGAAAATGCGAACGTTTAATTTGGCCAACTAATGATTATGGCTACAAGTGAGTATCTAAAGGGTGTATATATATTTAATGGGATCTCAAGAAGGACTGTAGGGTCCTATGGTAGCCATGTGGCTCTTGTTGAGTTATTTTGTTAATCTATCGTTTAATATAATGTCGGCATATGGCAGACTATAACGAACAGTTCATAACTTAGCGTATGGATGAAAGAATGGTACCCTAGTTGGACCGTTAGAGGAATGCCCCAATCCCACGGCTTAACCGTGAGTCCGATCCATCGGATGCTAGCAATGGGGCTGATAGGATTAAAATTTGAATGCAGTCCCTGATCGTTGGCTAAGAATGATGATGCCTCGTTGGAGAACTGTTCATTATGTGTGTCCCTATGATGGTATCGTGTGGTCAATGCCATCGTTGAACAAAAACAAAAATGAAAGATCCCATTCTAGGAAAAAAATATATGAAAGGGACTGTGTGTACAGTGACAGCGCCATATGTGGCCTGCCTGTGTTGGAGGCCCTGCTCCTAGCATGCCGAGATGCTGCAGTTGCAAGTTTGCTTCCGGCTGCGTCTGTGGACCGTGCATCACTGCTTAGCATCAGTGTGCAATTCCGTGCGTTGGGAGCTAGTGAAATGCTTGAGACAATGTAACACGGATGTATAGTGTATTCCATTATGTGACCTATGTAAGTATGTCTTTATCCAATGTTCCCACAAGTGTGTGTTCCTGATGACCTGTGGATTCTGATATTCGTAGGGTATGAAAACCTGTGTAATTGTAGTTACCGGTGGCTGGCTATGGTGGTGGTAATTAACATGTGCTATTGTGAGACTGCGTCTTTGCCTATACTGAAGGCCGCTAACCTGTGATAGTGTAACAAGGAGTGTGGGCCTATACCGGAGGCCGCTAACCTGTGTTAGTGTAGTAGTAAGCCTTTGCCTGTGCGGAAGGCCGCTAACCTGGGTTATTGTGGTGTCTATGAATTCAAATGTAAGCTGCGTTCGTCGTTGGATGCGAACACGGTATATGAAATAAATCCTATCAGCGTACTATCTTACTCGGTGAAAATGAAATGGAAGGAGGTTTTAACCTCTTCCCAGCGGTATGTCGCTTTCGGAATCCGTGCACCTCGGGATTGTATTGGAAGTATGGCTACGTGTATCATCATCTGTCCGCGGTAATTCGAGTATGGAGGTGATTGTAAAAAAATGGCAGGTGCCATGTTATGTAGTGTAGCTAATTCTTATGCTATGGTAATCTCATCTTCTGTTGGTCGATAGCTAATGTGTATACGCTTATGCCGTATGTGTACCGTTATTCATAGGGAATGTTTACGCAGGTATTCTGCAAATGCGTGTAAATCCTACGGAGCCTGTTTTCAACATAAGTGAATCTTCCGTCGGTCAACTAATGGACCTATGCCTGAGTGTAGTTCTCTAGTGTGACGACGTGAGGTGGATATGCTTCTCGTTAAACTACTGTGTGATCTACAGTGTGTGTATGGTCACGAACTAGAAGTAAGTCTCACCGCGATCTCACACGTGGACTTCGGGTGATTGTACTGTAGTACGCATGGCTATGCATGCGTGTGGTAGGACACGTGCCTTACCGGGCACGGCTATGTCCAGACGAGCGTGGCAAGTAGCTGATTCAATGTTGGGTGTCGGATGACAGTATCCTGTAGTGTGGTAATAACCTGGCCTGGCGGCTGGGAGGAAACATGTGTTTCGCTGTACCGACAGTTCTTACCCTGGCAATTGCTATTTGCCTTACGTGTAAGACAAGTATACAATAGAAATAGTACAATATACATATATATATATATATATATATATATATATCAAGACACTATTAATTACTTAAGCATGCACTTATAAGTATGTAATGTCTGGGCAATGTGTGGGATTGGCATCGTCACCTAGTGGTAAATATGGCCTACTAGATGCCATAGCGCGCTCGGCGCTCTCTCTCTTCGTATGGTCCTGGGTTTGATGTGTTCCAGGGATAAAATACTATTATTCCCTGTCAGGGTCATCTAACGCTTCCGTTTCTTGGCTACGGGGGGTCGAGGTGTAGGGGCGGCTTCCCGTGAATGGTATGGTTTCATGCGCCGTACATGAACAGTATCCTTTATGATTTTATGGTGATACCGTATGTTGACCAGGTAATTTAGATCGGATATCTTCCTATGGACCCTAAACGGACCTGTCCATTTCCGAATAAGGAATTCCGACACGTTCTTAATGCGTGTGGGAGACCAGATCATAATCAGATGACCAGGTTTATACTCCTGATGTTTGTGTGTTCTATCGTATGTGGATTTCTGCCTCTTTTGTGCAGCACGGATATTACGCCTGGCCGTGTCACGGGCAGTGCATAAATATTGCAACCGTTCAGCGTTTATGGGGAGCGTGTCCTGCGGGATATATATGTTGTCGATGGGACTGCGCGGATGGTATCCGTGTAAAAGAAAGTGCGGGGTGTGTTTGGTCGCCTGCGACACGGATGTGTTGTAACTAAATGTTACAGCTGGGAGGTAATTATCCCAATCGGTGCCCTCATCGTTAGTAAATCGAGCTAGAGCGCCGCCGAGAATTTTATTCATAGCCTCCATTAATCCGTTTGTCTGAGGGCTGAAACAAGTCGTGGTGTATGCTTTTATTCTAAGCAATGTCAAGAGCTGTGTTATAATGTTAGATCTGAAAACCGTTCCTCTATCGGATAACAGTGTGTGAAAGATGCCATATTTGGTAATGATTTCCATCAGGAATTCTGCGATTTGATGCGCGCTGGCTTTCGGGACCGCTTTGGTGATAATGTAACGTGTGAGATATTCGGTCGCTACCAGTATATATTTGTTTCCCTTGTCGGACGTGGAAATGGGACCCTTAACTTCTATACCTATCCGGTGGAAGAGTTCACCTACTGGAATGGGGTGGAGTAAGCCATGGGGTTTACCGGGCATGTGTTTATACCTCTGGCATGTGTGACATGTTTTAATGAATTTCAGAATGTCATTTTTCATGTTCTCCCAATAATATTTGGTCCGAATTCGCAGATACGTCTTGTGGACTCCAAAGTGTGCTCCATTAAGGGGTGGACTGCGATATTCTGTCATTATGTGAGTATGGAGCGTTTTTGGGAGGGCAACGGGTGTAACGTCATGTGTGGCTGTATTTTTGTACCTAAGGATATCATCCTTATCGAGAAGAAATCGGCGGGATAGGCGGGCAGTTTTATAATCTACCTGGTCGCGATCATTTAAGGCAATTCTAATCTGTCCTAGCTGGGGATCGTTTATTTGTTCCTGCCTCATATCAATATGTGTAACCACAAATGTTGGTAATGTATCCCAGGCATGATATCCTCTTCAGGCAGGTCGAGGATTGGTAGTCTCGATAGGCCGTCTGCGTCCAGGTGGGCACTACCCTTCTTATGTTTAACATCGAAAGTATAATCATACAGTCGGAATATAAATCTACTGAGCCATGAATTAGGGTTCTTAAATTTGTCCCAATAAAGAAGGCTAGCATGGTCGGTGATGACTGTAAAATGAATACCGTATAGATATGTCCGGAAATAATTTACAGCCCAAGAAAAAGCGAGCATCTCTCTTTCTATGGCGGAATAGCTACTTTCGACCAGTGTGAGCTTACGGCTCGCGAAAGTGA
The DNA here is from genome assembly GCA_946902985.2 of Meconema thalassinum. Lineage (NCBI taxonomy): Eukaryota > Metazoa > Arthropoda > Insecta > Orthoptera > Tettigoniidae > Meconema > Meconema thalassinum. Next base: position 432,477,374 of record OX336389.2, read on the forward strand.
CGGGATGCTGTTTGCCATCATTGGCCTCCTGTATTAGGGCTGCACTTATGCCAAATTGGCTAGCGTCCACGTGGACAAAGGTGAACCTGTCCTCCTGAAAGTGTTGGAGCAGGGGCGGTGTAGTGAGCAAGTGTTTGAGGTTGTCAAAAGCCTCGCTATGTACTTCCGTAATGATAAAATGTGTTTTCTCGTGTGTGAGCTCGGTTAAGGGGTGGGCTATCTGTGCAAATCTATGAATGAAACGGCGATAATAGCTAGCGATGCCCAAAAATGAACGTAGCTGTTCAATGTTTTCCGGCATGGGAATATCGGTGATGGTGGCAATTTTGGCAGGGTCAGGTGTGATGACTTCTTGGCGAACAATATTGCCCAGAATGTGGACTTTCTGTTTCGCGAACTGGCACTTGGATGGCTTTAGCTTTAATTTAGCGTATCGTATCCTGTCAAAAGGTTCTTTTAAATATACCATATGCTCTTCGAAAGTTTGCGAAAAGATGGTTATATCATCGATGTAAGTCAATACCGACCGATATTTAAGGCCCGCGAATGCCTTATCCACCAGTTTCTGAAACGTTTGACTGGCATTCTTTAAGCCCATCGGTAATACATTATAACCGTACAGGCCGTTTTCGGTGACGAATGCCAGCTTGTGCCTATCAGGCTCATAGACAGGTATGGAATAAAAACCTGAGTGACAATCTATTATGGAGAAATACTTAGCTCCGCTAAGTGTCTCTAAATAAGTGTCTGTGCACGGTAGGGGGTAATTATCATTCTTAATGAGTCTATTGAGTCGCCGGTAATCGGTGCAAAATCTGTGCGAACCGTCGGCCTTGCATGTGAGAATTACTGGAGCACTGTAGGTGGACACTATCGGTTGGATAATATTGGATTTTAACATCTCTTGAATCTGGGTCTCTATGGCTGTTCTCTCTTTAGCGTTAACTTTATAGGGCGTCTGGTGAACCGGAGCATCACTGGTCAATTCGACACGGTGGTGAATTAAATCGGTCACCTCTAAATCGGCAAGTGAATGGGCAAAAATGTCCTTATATTCCTCCAAGAGGTCTGTAAGTCTTTGATCCTGCTGGGGGTCAATGTTTTTGTGGGCTCGTGTTCCTCCATTGCTTTTGTGGCGCCTAAGTCGGTCTGTGGAGGTATTGTGACCAACGGAGAGACCTGGTGGGGTGTGTGTCTCGCTCCGCTCGCGGATTATATGTATGCCGCGCGTATGTTATTGGATGTGTAGTGATAAGGTCTCTGTTTACCAAGCGTATTTCGTCGGTGACGAAACTAATGTTCGCATCGAACTTGGCAGGGAAGTTCGTACCAATTATTCCTGGCACTGAGAGATCCCTAATAATAAACATAGGATAACTGGCCTGAAATGATCCTATCTGAATACGAACGTCTGTGATCCCTAAGCAGTGAATGGTCTGCGAGTCAGCAGCTACGGGGCGAGTGTTGATAGGCACCCTGTGTATGCGCTCGTTGGTGATATATTTATTGCTGATACAACAAATAGCGGAACCTGTATCCACTAACATTTGGATACTATATCCATTGACGTTGGCAGGAATGGATAGGGCCGTAATATTGTTTCCGTCTTGTGCCGTGTGCATGTTATTAAGGACATAAGTAATTAAAGGTACTGCGGGATTTCGGGACGGGGAATGACGTTTATCTCCTTGTTTCGCAGCCTGAGTGAATGTGTTTCCTGTCGTCTGGGATTCGCACTGAGTGAGCTTTGAGCGGCGAGCTGCGTATTGAAGCGAACCCGCTTGGCTGTGTCATGAAAAATTGTGAGTCGCGATGCAGCTATGTCATGCTCGGCCGCCAAGTGTACTGGCCTATGTTTTCTCTTAAGCTGCCGGTGAGCTGAAAAAGATTTGCTACAATTCCGAACGTTACTGGATGTGAATGCTGGCCTTGGTTTCAGTGTTCTATATGGGCTATGTGTCTGAGCGTGTGTGGGTTCGCAGCCGGCTTTCTGTGGAGCTACCTTATCCGCTGGAGTGTCGATGCACGTGACCGGCTCCGCCGCGCCCGGTTTAGTGGTTGGGGCGCTTGGGCGTGCGGGCTGAACTAATGTTGTTTGGCTTGTCCTATGTGTCCTATCGGCGCCCGGCGTGTCAATGTCCTTAGGGGATGTTATATTGCCGCCTGTATTCAATGTGAAGGCGCTGTTTTCTTTTCACTCTGAGGGATGGAGGGTTTAGTCGTGTGTGGCGTGTGGAGAGTTAGAGGGCTGTAGTGTCCCGCCTTCGGGCTTCCCGTGAACAATAGGAAAAGATGTTTATGGTAGCCTGTTGTGGAAAGGGTGGGCGCCATCTTATCCATTGTCTAGACATGGATGTTGTGTTCTAATACTCTGCCTAATGCGGTAACTTCAGTGGCCCCTGCATACGTGCCGTCCTTGCACATATATTCCCCATAGGCGTATTTGTTGGGAAATAATGTATCGTTGCCAACCGCAAGGTAATACTCGAATTCGTCCCAATGGGACATAATGTAAGTGGCCATTTTATTCCGAAGGGCCGTATGCTGATCCTCATTTTGATGGACGAGGAAGCTGACCGATCGAAATAAACAGTTCCCATCCCCATTGACCGTATGTGCTTGTAGGTCCGATCGGGGAGGTATTTCCGGGACTGTGTTTCTATGGGCGGGAGTTGGGGGAAGTTGTAGCCTAATGGGTTGTATAGGGCATTTGGTCTGCGGGGACTGATTATCCTGTCGGGTGTTTCCCGATGTATGATGAATAGGGATCCCGCTATGGGGTTGTTTGGAGTGTTTAGTGACTTTCGGGAGAGGGTCGTCCAATTTAGTGGTTGTTATCCCTCTCCGCGCTAATAGTTTTTTGTTGAGAATTACCCCGGTTTTCCAGATAGCGAGTTCGTCCCCTGGGGGCATTGTCTCGGCAGTTGTCCGGCTGGGGCTCATATACGGGGTTGGGGAGTAATACCCTTCTCTCCTGTTGGGGAGAATACCTTCTCGGTCCCCTTGGAGAGTGGTTGGGTAGTGGATAGTCCTCTGGCCCCCGTTCGCGTTGGACAGGGGCGTATTGAGGGTACGCTGGGGGAGGTCTACCGTAATGATGATCATTTCTCGCATATTGTGGGGGAGTGTTTGGCCTACGGTGTGGAGGGGTATATGCTGTGCCTACATATTCTGTATATTGCCCGCGATACCATGGCGGATCGTCTCTATATTGGGGATGACGGTTTGTTGGGTGATCTGGGGGCAGGTTTCCGCGTGGGCGGCTGTCTTCCCTATATTGTGCTGGGGGCTGTGTTGCCTGAAGGGATGTGAGTCGTTGTGGCGTGGCATATCCTCCCGGTATTGCGAATAGTAGTTCGCTTCTTTCACCGGGGGCGAACTACGCCAAACGGGGTGGGTGGGTCGATATTGGCCCTGTACATCGCCCTGTGGCGATTGCCCTCTATCTTTCGGATCATTCCTACGTGGTCGGGTTTTATTTTTAGCGTGGATAGCTGTGATTTGCATGTCCTGCATCTGTTTGGTGAGATCGCGAATTTGCTGATTCAGGTCACCGTTATCCGCGTGGATGTGTAGATCCACTGCCTTTTGTGTAATTTTATTACCCTCCTCGATAAATTTAATATTCTCCCGGAGGTCTAGTACTGTGTTACTGCGCAAGGTGCAGAGCTTGTCTACCAGAGACGGCCTCATTCCCTGCACAAGGAGACGCACTTTCTGCCTGTCCGGCATCGCCCTATTATATCTATCACACATGAGTAGTTTGGCATTAATGTACGCCTGTGTGTTTTCTGTGGGACCCTGGGTGCGCGCCCTGATTTGGTCGTACAAATCATCAGGGGTGAGTTGGAATATGTGAGTAAGGGATGCTGAAAATTGTTCCCATGTGGCATTGGCTAAAGTTGTTTCGTGGAGCTCGTAACACGTTAGGGCGGATTTGGTAAGGTATGCCGGTAGGAGGCGTTTCTTGTCCTCATCTGACCAGCCGTTGATCTTAGCCGTTCTGTTAAAGGCTTTAAGATACTCTTCGGGGTCCTGCTTGTCTCCTGAGTATTTAGCAGGTTGTATCATGGGATACATTGCTGGAATAGCCATGTTCGCGCTGTATGAAGTGTTGGGGGTAGTAAGGGGGGTGCGCTCGACTGGGCTATCTAGGTCGCCGTTAAGGGATGCAGCGCTAGATCGTTCGTGGGTGTGGGATCGATTGCGTACTTCGACTGGTGTAATGTAGGTGTTTCCCCCTTGCGAAGTACCTGGCTGGTGAGGGGTAGAGTGTGGAGCGTCCTGAGGGTTGAATTGTTCAGTCCCCTGGATGTTATCCAGCGATAAATTATGGTCAATTTGGACCGTTTGTATCGTGGAAAGTGCCTTGTTAATATTGTCTCCTAGAGTCAAGGCGATGGCTTGGATATCCGCGATTAGCCCGCCGGTCGATGAACTCTGTTGAGTTTCCTCTAACTGCTGTAAAAGTACCAGTAACCCGTTGTAGGTTTGTTGTGTGTCACTGATCTGTTGTAATATGGTGTAGGGTAATGTGGGAGTTAATTCCTCGCTGGTAAAGCTACTTGAGGACGATTGTTGAGCGTTCTGTGCCAGTGCTCGTGTGAGGGGAGGTTGATGTGGGATTACGCTAGGGTACCTGAGCCTGATGTCTAGTGCTGCGTCCTCAAGCTCGGCAAGTAATTTGTCTGCGTTGTGTTCGGATATTAAGTCGGCGTGCCTAACTGATTTTAGGGCGTAGTGGCTTGGTACTGTCCCCGTTTACCCGGATAGTAGGCTGTCAGATATCCGCCCCCTCAATCGGATTGCCAACAATCAATCGCACCGGCTCAGCTACATCAATGAAAATGGCACTGACAGATACTACCGAGGTTTGAACACAGAAGTTACCAAGAAAATTATTGTGGAACTCACCAAAATAGACGGGGGTTTCATACTTACTTTTACTTACCTCTTAAAAATTATCTCGGGGATTGGGTTGACAACAGGATCTCTAAAGTATGCTCCCACAATAATCTTGACCATGACATTTAAAAATGAACCAAAACGAAGGCAAGAACTTTGAACTGTACAAAAGCTTTATTTCAAATAAAGGGTATGATTTTAACAACTCAACAAAATAAATGTGGCTATCAGTAGCCCATGTCAATCTGACTATGTCCACTTGAAGGACTTGCAAAGTTATCAAACAATATGTTAGCTCCCATGAGCTCAAAATAACGTAACATTCAAAACACATTTGGATTGGATGAGGAAGTCAGGATACGACATATATAGAGCATTTGGTTTCTTTTAATAAACATCACACTTGTATTAATAGGCGCAAGGCCAGAGTATCGACCTCGCCCGCTGATAACCAGATGTCTGGCCGGCTGGTCTACTCTTCAACCTGGCGCATGCCTGTCAAATGGGGCTCACTCGTCACGCCACACTGCGTAAGAATTCAGCTCCTTTCAAAGCTTTAAATGTCTACAAGACAACTCATATATATTGACGCAAATCTTTCAAATGCTTAACTCACATACCACTGGATTATTCTGACAATCCCTAAACTTGTTAAGTTATCATCCAAATGTTTAATCAGTATAGTTTAGAGTATAAAACACACTCTTAAATGTTTATAACAAAATCACATAAATTATTTATAACAATTAGAAATTGTTTATAATATTGTCGAAGATAATTACAAAAATTTTAAACACGCCTTTAACATTACTTTCGTTCCACATTATTGTCAAAGATATATACATTATTATTTACAATATCAACATTTAAATTATTTAAATTATTAATTTAAGAAATACATTGAACCACATGTTCATCCGGTTGGTAATTTCATAATCGTTTCCATATAATCGACCAATGAAGGTTAGTTATACATGTAAATGTCACAATCTGGTTTAATAAAGGTTGTAATAATTATTATTATTTGTGACGGTAATCTTCATTCAAAATCTTATCTCAAATTCTTTCAAAACTCTTGTTAATTATAACAGTAAATTCACTTGATTAATTTTCAACGAACTATGACAATACACTCTAGCGGAAAATACTTCGCTTACAAAATAATGCACAAACTGCATTAAAAATAGGCCCAAAATTCATCATATATTAAAATATACGGCATCAAAATCTTCCACATAATTTACAAAAACCTCCACTAACACAATCTTTATCATCATTAATTACTGTGGGAATCTCCTTCATTTATTTAAGGGCATTATACATCAGCGACTTTCAACATGTCCGCTGCACTATCGATTATACATTCATAGTTCCACTTAAAAATTCTTATAATCATTAATTGTTTCAAAACTGTTGTCATTTAACCTTCGTGGATTTCATTCATGAATCGTAATGAAGTAAAAATTTGCCAATCACAAACAAATTTAATAGTGAATACGCTTATATACGCCTGTCTGGTCTATCAAAATTTAAGATTAACATCTTCAAAGAATTGTAGTATAAAAATACTATCATCAAACAAAGTGCGATTAAGCTGCAAAATAGTCGAATAGAATCCAATTAGACTGGGGAATGCAAACATCATTATATAAATCTCTAAATGAGTAAAAACCTAACACAAGTTTCACGAATTTAATGCATTCAATAATTCATAATTAAAGTTCAACTTTCACAAAATGGTCTATGATGCAATGATCGTTCATAACTGACGATAAATGTCTGCGTTGCAATCAATTCAAATAACGACTAGTATTTCCAAGATCGTCGACAACGTAAGAGATTTTAACGCTCTAAAATCATTTAAATGTTCTTCCTTCTTGATGATGACAGAAAATTGGTCAAAGTAATTAAACTGGGGTAGAATTACTTTAATAAAGTGACACGCTGTCTGAATTTAAATCTGCCATAAAAATCATTAACTTACAGTCAACTCGTGACTACAAAAAAATTAAGCAAATTACTGAAAAATCTAAATATCAGTCTCAACTGATCCAAAATCATTTAACTATGCCCATGACATAACAATGTCTTAATAAAATCGTCGAAAAAGGCATAACTCATCAAGGTGTACTGAGAATATGAATCTCAAACAAGAATATAGGGCAAAATACATGAGGACAAAAATATGGGAAAATGGTTGCTCAAATATTGCTAAGAAACTCAAATACAATAAACGTTCACGACTACCTTATCTGCCGATTGACGTTCCAGAGGAAAATTCCCCAAAGAAGACTGTTGATGGATCCATTTCACCAAGTTAAAGCTGAGCTCCATCCTCGAAACAAGAAACAGCACCCTCGGAGAATCGAACTGCTTCACGAAGACGAACGACATCCTTCCGGCAATAATCTTCTTTGTGAGTCGGGACAACCCTGACCTCTCTTGAAAAATCCCTGAAGTTCCAGTTGAAAATCGCCATGAAGTTTTTGTAGAAATTTCCGAAGAAATATACATATTCAGGAAGTATGAAATCATTTCCATTGCTGTTTGATAGTATTCAGCCTTTAATCACGAAACATGAGTGTAGATAGTTTGTTCACCACATGTTCGCTTGTGTGGAATAGCAATTAGCGAAGTTCCATGCTGCTATCTTACTCCGTTGAAATATGTCCCAATTGCATTAAAGTCCTTTAGCCTTCCATCTTCTCTTCGGTTATAGTATTAGAAGAACAAACTGCCATATTAAACTGCTCCATAATACTGTAGCGTTGTGTCACAAAAGCAATCTGAAGTCTCCCTATTTCACTAGCCTTGTCAGCCGTGGCGTAGATTCTGGCTATACAAAGTGCTTCTCATGTGTCGAGAAAATCACTTTTGTCAGTCGTCTAAAACTGCTAATATCTTCCAAAATACTTCCTCGAAATTGTTCAGCTTTTCTACACTCCTTACTGTAGCAATGCACAATAGAATTAGCTTATAGGCGACCGCTAACTGTTCACAGCTAATCTTGTAGAAGCGTTATAATGTGCGTTTCAACTTCACCTAGATTTACTCACAGTAAACTTGCACTGCTTGTCAGCTCGACTCTCGTTTTAATGCAGTGGCTTTACCACGCGTTATACAGACGACTCTTTCACTACTAATCTCACTCGACGTTTCACTGAAATGACTATTTGAAATCTGACGATTGATGATCTGAGAATGAGGCTCCTCTCTTCTGCGCAAGGCCTTTTATGAACTTCATGAGGGGCGTATCCATCCCTTCCATCGCGTGTTACTGCGTCATCGCTAGAAGTTCCAACTTCGTCAATACATGACGGATTTTCAAAATTCAAAAACTGAAAATAAATTTCACCAAAATTCCAGAACAATGCCTCTACTGCAAATGGATTTCCACAATTCTGCATTCCAAAAAGTAATAAAAATACCATAGTTTCAGCAATCTCCGTCTTCCTTCAGACTATCGTTCATTGGTTTGAGCCTCCCCTCCAATAGCATAATTTCTTCCTCAGCAGAATTCCACGTTTCCTGCGACTGCGTCGTACATCTCGGATCTTTCTCGAATAAATGCTGACGTCACTGAGAATCTCAGCTCAAGTAGCCTGCTGGCATAACGTCTGCGTCATCCGTGCTTACGTCATGACTACCCACGTCATAACTATGACAGCCATAACTTTCTTTATAATTTCCAATATAGCCACCGTGGTCTCTATATAATTCAATTACGGGGGCATTCTCCTCTCACCACGTTTTAAAAACAGTTGCAAATTGTTTTTAAACTCGATGTTACAAGTACCTCAACTCTCTTGAACACGAAATTGAATTATTACTGGCTTACTCTAGGATAGTATCTTTTCAAATTTCCAGCATTGAACTTGCCGTAAATGACATTATTCTCATCATCATAGAGTTCATAGCAGTTGTTTCCATAGGCGTTCGTAATCCTAAACGGCCCCATGAATACATTTCCAAATTTGGGGTAGATTTTCTTGCTCATATCAGCCTTGACAGGTCTGCGTAATAATACAAGATTTCCAACTTGTAAGGGTGTACCAAAACGTTTTCCAGCTACTCTTTTCAATCGTTTCTCTGCTGCTTTCTGGAGTTGTTCCTTTGCCTTGTCAATCCTCTGCTGCCTTCCTAGATCGGGATCTATAGGAATGTGGTTGAAAAGATTATCCCACGGCCTTTCTGGGTTTCTTCCTAGATGAAGTCGCATTGGCACTTCTCCTGTGCTCTCCTGCACTGTAGAGTTCAGACATTCCTCAATAAGGGGTACAAATCTCACCCAACCAGAATGATCATTTGGACAGAAAATTCGACAGAATTTCGAAAATTCAGCCATATATCTTTCTGAGGAATTCGATTCTGGGTAACGCACGCTTGAAAATAAGTGCTTAATGCCAAGCCTTTCCATATCCGCTGCAAATTCCACGGATGTAAACTGCGTTCCATGATCTGACAGTAGATATTCCGGTATACCAGCTTTAGGAAATACAGCATTTTCCAGTCTGCTTACAACGTTCCTTGTGTTAGCTTTCTGCATGGGACTCATTGTAACAAATTTTGAGAAAACATCCACGGTAACCAACAGGTACTGGTTACCCTGATATCCCTTCGGACAGGGGCCAAATATGTCCGTCGCCATTAGTTCGTTTGGCTTAGAAGGAATCATAGCCTTCGGTTTTCCTTTTAATAAAGCAGAAGCATACTTTGCTCTTTGACATTTGTCATATGATCGAATGACCTTGGCAATGCTGGAACGAATGTTAGTCCAGATAAATCTCTCTTTAAGAATATTAAGAGTTTTATCTAAACCGGCATGCCCAGTTGCGTGATGAGCTACCCACACTAAATTGACAACAAGTTTAGGTGGCACGACTATTCGGAGTTTTGTATGCGCAGAATCAGCATACTTGCATACGATGTCTCCACTCAAGACAAAGTGTCGTGAATTTCTCCGTGTAGTTGCATAGTCAACATCCGTATTGTCCATGTAACCCTTGAGGAACCTGTACATTTTCCTTATTGGAGCGTGTCTCTTCTGTGACACACCGATTCGGGCTAACCTCCTAACGGTTTCTTGATCTTCTTGCTCCAATTGTACATGGTGTATCTGCACATTTTTAATAGGGTTACGCGATAACGCATCAGCCAGTAAGTTATCTTTCCCAGGCTGGTGGACGATAGTAGCGTTAAACTGTTGGGTGAACAAAGCCCAACGTGTCAATCTATCACTCGACATGTCAGTTTTCAGCATAAACTGTAGTGCTTTATGGTCAGTAATAATGATGACCTTATGTCCCAGCAGTATTTTCTTCCAGGCGTGCAATGCTGTTACAAAAGCTAACGCTTCAAGCTCTGTCGTGAAGTAGTTTTCCTCGTGTTTCTTCAACTTCCGACTAGTGAACGCAATGTAGTGCTTGTTGCCTGTCTCGTCTTTCTGGTATAAGACTGCACTAATGCCTATTCTTGATGCATCAGACTCAATATAAAATACCTTCTCAAAGTCTGGGTACTCCAGTTTCACATTATTTCTGAGCATCTCTTTTGCTTTCTCAAAAGCCTCGTCTGCAGCGGTGCTCCATTTCCATCTGTTGTTCTTCTTGAGTAAGTCATACAGAGGAGCCATAATTTCAGAGTATCTTGGACAGTGGCTGCTAATAAATTGGCATGCGCCTACAAATTCTCTGACTTGTTTCACCTTAGTTGGCTTTGGAAATCTCGTGATCGCATCTACTTTTTTCAAGTTTGGATGATATCCATCTTTATCAATAGTATGCCCCAAGTAATTTATCTCCTGCTTCAAGAATTGACATTTTCCAAAATTGACCTTGATATTGGCCTCCCTTAAATTCTCGAACAACTTTCTCAAGTGCACTAAATGTTCTGCGGCGCTGGGTGAAGATACGATTAAATCGTCAATGTAGCAGATTACATTTTCTTTCACTTCGTCAGTGAGCTTACTATCAAGTGCTCGAATAAGTGCTGGTCCACTGTTAACCATACCAAAATGCATTCGGACAAAGACCCATGACGTCTGGTCAAATAGGAATCCAGTGTACTGCATACTATCTTCTTCTAGCTGAACTTGATAAAATGAAGACGTCAAGTCAAGAACGCTGAAACATGCTTTCCCTTTGAATTATCGAAGCAGATCTCTAATCTTGGGTGGTCGGTCATTTTCTGGAAGAATCTTCAAGTTGATGGTCCTGGCATCGAGACAAAGACGTATCTGACCATTACTTTTCTTCATACTGTGATGGGGTTTATATAAGACGACGCCTGTTTTTTTATAATCCCGTCTACCTCCATTTTTCTGATTAACCCTCGTACTTCTTGATAGTATTTCTCAGGAATGGGGTATATTCTCTTCTGGTAAGGGGTTTCATCTGTCAGCCTTATCTTGTATTTATAATCCTTAATCAATCCAGGCTTTTCATCAAAAATATCTTGGAATTCCTTTATCAGATCTTCAAATTCCCACTGAATTTCTTCAAATCCTTCAGTTTTTCTACTGGGTATTTCTGCTAAATTTTCCACTTCATTGATTGTAGTATTCAAAATTTCTTCCCTAAGGTCTATTTCCAGACTGTTTTTCACGTCCTGTTTTTCTATCTCTTCTGTGATTATGTACCCATCATTAAAGCTAATACTTCTGTTCTTCATGTCAATAATAGCTCCGACCTTCGATATAAAATCGATTCCAAGCACCATATCAAAATTGATCTTGCTCACTACAATGAAGATCTGTTCATAATTCCTTCCATTGATCTCAAAGTTCAATAACACTTGAATCTTGCATTTCACTGCCTTATCTTGGAATATCCCTCTCACTTTGACGGTAGAAACAGGTAGAACTGTCATGTTCTCTCCTCTTAGCAGACTTTGATAACATTCCTCTGAAATGATGGAGATAATTGCACCAGTATCCATCAGGGCTTTATACTGTTGGCCATCTATCCGTACAAAAATAATAGGTAAGGCACATGGTCTTTCCTCTTTAACTATACCCCTCTCTTCTAGCAAATCTTCATCAGTCACTTCATATATCTCATTAATTGTAATCAGGTGTGGTGTGGCAATGTATTTACAAGTTCTCACTGTCGTTGAGAAATCGGCGTTTTTTTTGTGTTACCGACCTCAAAATTCTGCTGGCTCGTAGAAGGCCCAGGATCGATTACAACATCCTGCCTTTTCTTTTGGTTGTCGGCTTCTTTTTCCCGTAATTCTTTCAGGTATTGCTGGCTTTCCTTCTCTCTTTCCTGATACTGATCGGGTGTCATAACCTGACCTTGAGGATTCTGTTTTCTGTTTTGGCTCTGGTTATTCCTATTATAATTTCGGTTATAACCATTATTGTTGTAATATCTGCCTCTTCCATTGTAATTTCCTCGACTATAGTTCCTGCCCCTTCTCTGTTGATACGGTCGGTAACCTGGCGATCTGTTATTTCGAAACTGATTATTCCTGTGAGGACCTACATTGTCAGTTTTCTCCTCATCTGGCTTGTCAGTTTGTTGGACTTGGTCCATATATACAGTATTTATTTCTTTGAAGTCCTGCCTTTGACCTTTCTGTACCACGTTAGGCATTGGACTTGTGTAGTCTAACCTCCTCAGTAATTCATCCATGCTGGTTAAATACCTGATGTTTGACGAAATTATTAGTCTCCTCACCTCCACAGGTAGCATACGAGAAATCGCATCAATTAATTGCTCCGTTGACAATGGGGGTTGCAAAAATCTCAAGCGGGATAACTGACTCGTAAAGAAATCAGCGTACCGTGTTGGAAGAGTACCTGAGTATTTTCTTGAATACACCTCCACTCTTAACGAATTCTGCGCTTCTATGGACCAAAATCGTTTGATTAATGCCTCTGCAAACTCGTCAAAGTTACTGAATGTGTATCTAAATGCGCTAAACCATTCGAGGGGTCCTCCAATCAAAAATCTCTCCACTATCTTCATCTCTCTCTCTCTGGGAATGTGAGCTTCGATGAAATAATCTTTGAGGTTCCTTACATATTCTATAGGTGTCAAACTATCAGTGTTACTGAATTTTTGCGGTTTGTCTTCAAAATTCCTGATGACCGTCACGTTCCTCGGATATGAATCCGGATAGTTTTTCCCACTATCTCGATAGTTCCACTCAGGTTCCATATTCCTCTCGTCATCTTCCTCCCTGAATCTGGATATACGTTCTTCAGGAGTCACGTCTCTCTCTTCTGGATCTAGGTTATATCTTCTGGCATAATTCCTATTGGTTTCGCAAGCCAAGCCTTGTGTATCCTTGTCAGTGATTTCCGTTAAGACTTTCTTGATTAACTCTTCTTTGTAGGTCTCCATCAAACTAGCCTCTCCTAACTTCAACTTCTGCAGTTTACTCGTCGTTTCATTCACATCAGAGACAACCTTATGAATCTGTTCCTCTAATGCAGATTTTAATGTTTGCACATCCCGATCTAATTGTGTTCTATCTTCAACTTGTCTTTCGGATAGCGAATCCATCCTGACGCTTAAATCTTTCCTAATCTGTACTACTTCATTGTTAATATCAATTTGAGTACTGGCAAGTTTCCTTTCAATACGTTCCTGAATTTGAGTTACATGTTCCCCACTTGACCTATTCCACTCGTCTTTCCATACTGCTACATTTGCCGTTAACATTTCTGCTATGTCTACTTCGATATCTTCTTTAAGTAATCTATTATGGTCTAATACCTGGGTTCTCATGACCTCTACATCAAACTTTAAACCTTCTAAAGACGCTGTCGTTCTAACTGACTCATCAACTAGCCTAGTCGTTAATGCACTTATATTACGTGTACAAAGGGTTTTCGAATTTTCTATCTCTTCCCTGACTTTGTTTACATCAGTTTGGACTTTAGCAACATCTACGAAAACTGTGTTGACCTCTACTTGAATTTTATTTATGTCACTTTGCATCTCGTTAACATCCGAATGAATGTTATTAATATCAACCTGAACATTGGACACATCAGTTCTAACATTTTGGATTCCTCTTTGGACTTCCTCAACCTTGTCTTGGACAGTCGCAACGTCATTTTTAACAACAACTACCTCAGCCCTAGCACAAGAAATATCACTTCGGACATTAGCAACATCTAGATTCAACATTGTAAGATCTTTATGCACATTAGACACATCTATTTTAACATTGGACATGTCTGAGCGCATGTCAGTTACAGCATTCTCAATTCCTTGGGTATTAATCTGTAAACGCGACATATTATCCTCTAAGTTAGCAGCACTAGTCTGAAGACCCTTCAAACTTTCATCCATGCTATCTTTCAAATTACTAGCATTCTCCTCCATTCGACTAGTATTCCTAACTTCCATCTCCTTCATACTACTATTCATGCTTGCTTTCAAGTTAGCAGAAAAAGTACTAGCATTATCCTCCATTCTTGCTTTCAAATTAGCAGACAAATTACTAGCATTCTCCTCCATTCTTGCTTTCAAATTAGCAGACAAATTACTAGCATTCTCCTCCATCATCTGCTTCATATTACTATTCATGTTAGCAGACATCTCCGCTAACATCATCTTCAAACTTTCGTCTGCCATTACAATATTATTCAAAATTAGACTGCTGTAGGGACATACATCAAAAGAGCAAAATAACAACATTTGAGCAACACTTTTCACCATATATAAATTTGATCAATTTTCTGTCTTAAAACTAACTTATAACTACCTTATAATTAACTTTCGAAGACACTTCATGTTGAAACAAACTCAAGCACATGCTCAAATTTCCCTGGCTCATTTTAAAATATCCTAACACAAATAATTTACATTTACAATCCAAATAATTTAATTTTATCTTTAATATGACTAAAATGTCATAAGCCGGTCAAATAAAATAAGATTCCAGATCATAGGCGATTTTTCTAAGTTTCCAGCCTATTTAACCTTTCCCAAGTTGTATAAGATCTGATCTTTTCTGAGTGTAATTTTCCTACTACAATACAACATTTAATTCCTATATAATCACACTCTTAAATTCTACAATTGGCCTAGACATCTAATAAAGAATCAACCTCTTTATTTGAGTCTAATCGAATCACACGTTTTAGGTTTGCCAATCCTACCGTTGACTCAGCCCCACGTTGGGCGCCAATCCTTCTGTCCCCGTTTACCCGGATAGTAGGCTGTCAGATATCCGCCCCCTCAATCGGATTGCCAACAATCAATCGCACCGGCTCAGCTACATCAATGAAAATGGCACTGACAGATACTACCGAGGTTTGAACACAGAAGTTACCAAGAAAATTATTGTGGAACACACCAAAATAGACGGGGGTTTCATACTTACTTTTACTTACCTCTTAAAAATTATCTCGGGGATTGGGTTGACAACAGGATCTCTAAAGTATGCTCCCACAATAATCTTGACCATGACATTTAAAAATGAACCAAAACGAAGGCAAGAACTTTGAACTGTACAAAAGCTTTATTTCAAATAAAGGGTATGATTTTAACAACTCAACAAAATAAATGTGGCTATCAGTAGCCCATGTCAATCTGACTATGTCCACTTGAAGGACTTGCAAAGTTATCAAACAATATGTTAGCTCCCATGAGCTCAAAATAACGTAACATTCAAAACACATTTGGATTGGATGAGGAAGTCAGGATACGACATATATAGAGCATTTGGTTTCTTTTAATAAACATCACACTTGTATTAATAGGCGCAAGGCCAGAGTATCGACCTCGCCCGCTGATAACCAGATGTCTGCCCGGCTGGTCTACTCTTCAACCTGGCGCATGCCTGTCAAATGGGGCTCACTCGTCACGCCACACTGCGTAAGAATTCAGCTCCTTTCAAAGCTTTAAATGTCTACAAGACAACTCATATATATTGACGCAAATCTTTCAAATGCTTAACTCACATACCACTGGATTATTCTGACAATCCCTAAACTTGTTAAGTTATCATCCAAATGTTTAATCAGTATAGTTTAGAGTATAAAACACACTCTTAAATGTTTATAACAAAATCACATAAATTATTTATAACAATTAGAAATTGTTTATAATATTGTCGAAGATAATTACAAAAATTTTAAACACGCCTTTAACATTACTTTCGTTCCACATTATTGTCAAAGATATATACATTATTATTTACAATATCAACATTTAAATTATTTAAATTATTAATTTAAGAAATACATTGAACCACATGTTCATCCGGTTGGTAATTTCATAATCGTTTCCATATAATCGACCAATGAAGGTTAGTTATACATGTAAATGTCACAATCTGGTTTAATAAAGGTTGTAATAATTATTATTATTTGTGACGGTAATCTTCATTCAAAATCTTATCTCAAATTCTTTCAAAACTCTTGTTAATTATAACAGTAAATTCACTTGATTAATTTTCAACGAACTATGACAATACACTCTAGCGGAAAATACTTCGCTTACAAAATAATGCACAAGCTGCATTAAAAATAGGCCCAAAATTCATCATATATTAAAATATACGGCATCAAAATCTTCCACATAATTTACAAAAACCTCCACTAACACAATCTTTATCATCATTAATTACTGTGGGAATCTCCTTCATTTATTTAAGGGCATTATACATCAGCGACTTTCAACATGTCCGCTGCACTATCGATTATACATTCATAGTTCCACTTAAAAATTCTTATAATCATTAATTGTTTCAAAACTGTTGTCATTTAACCTTCGTGGATTTCATTCATGAATCGTAATGAAGTAAAAATTTGCCAATCACAAACAAATTTAATAGTGAATACGCTTATATACGCCTGTCTGGTCTATCAAAATTTAAGATTAACATCTTCAAAGAATTGTAGTATAAAAATACTATCATCAAACAAAGTGCGATTAAGCTGCAAAATAGTCGAATAGAATCCAATTAGACTGGGGAATGCAAACATCATTATATAAATCTCTAAATGAGAAAAAACCTTACACAAGTTTCACGAATTTAATGCATTCAATAATTCATAATTAAAGTTCATCTTTCACAAAATGGTCTATGATGCAATGATCGTTCATAACTGACGATAAATGTCTGTGTTGCAATCAATTCAAATAACGACTAGTATTTCCAAGATCGTCGACAACGTAAGAGATTTTAACGCTCTAAAATCATTTAAATGTTCTTCCTTCTTGATGATGACAGAAAATTGGTCAAAGTAATTAAACTGGGGTAGAATTACTTTAATAAAGTGACACGCTGTCTGAATTTAAATCTGCCATAAAAATCATTAACTTACAGTCAACTCGTGACTACAAAAAAATTAAGCAAATTACTGAAAAATCTAAATATCAGTCTCAACTGATCCAAAATCATTTAACTATGCCCATGACATAACAATGTCTTAATAAAATCGTCGAAAAAGGCATAACTCATCAAGGTGTACTGAGAATATGAATCTCAAACAAGAATATAGGGCAAAATACATGAGGACAAAAATATGGGAAAATGGTTGCTCAAATATTGCTAAGAAACTCAAATACAATAAACGTTCACGACTACCTTATCTGCCGATTGACGTTCCAGAGGAAAATTCCCCAAAGAAGACTGTTGATGGATCCATTTCACCAAGTTAAAGCTGAGCTCCATCCTCGAAACAAGAAACAGCACCCTCGGAGAATCGAACTGCTTCACGAAGACGAACGACATCCTTCCGGCAATAATCTTCTTTGTGAGTCGGGACAACCCTGACCTCTCTTGAAAAATCCCTGAAGTTCCAGTTGAAAATCGCCATGAAGTTTTTGTAGAAATTTCCGAAGAAATATACATATTCAGGAAGTATGAAATCATTTCCATTGCTGTTTGATAGTATTCAGCCTTTAATCACGAAACATGAGTGTAGATGGTTTGTTCACCACATGTTCGCTTGTGTGGAATAGCAATTAGTGAAGTTCCATGCTGCTATCTTACTCCGTTGAAATATGTCCCAATTGCATTAAAGTCCTTTAGCCTTCCATCTTCTCTTCGGTTATAGTATTAGAAGAACAAACTGCCATATTAAACTGCTCCATAATACTGTAGCGTTGTGTCACAAAAGCAATCTGAAGTCTCCCTATTTCACTAGCCTTGTCAGCCGTGGCGTAGATTCTGGCTATACAAAGTGCTTCTCATGTGTCGAGAAAATCACTTTTGTCAGTCGTCTAAAACTGCTAATATCTTCCAAAATACTTCCTCGAAATTGTTCAGCTTTTCTACACTCCTTACTGTAGCAATGCACAATAGAATTAGCTTATAGGCGACCGCTAACTGTTCACAGCTAATCTTGTAGAAGCGTTATAATGTGCGTTTCAACTTCACCTAGATTTACTCACAGTAAACTTGCACTGCTTGTCAGCTCGACTCTCGTTTTAATGCAGTGGCTTTACCACGCGTTATACAGACGACTCTTTCACTACTAATCTCACTCGACGTTTCACTGAAATGACTATTTGAAATCTGACGATTGATGATCTGAGAATGAGGCTCCTCTCTTCTGCGCAAGGCCTTTTATGAACTTCATGAGGGGCGTATCCATCCCTTCCATCGCGTGTTACTGCGTCATCGCTAGAAGTTCCAACTTCGTCAATACATGACGGATTTTCAAAATTCAAAAACTGAAAATAAATTTCACCAAAATTCCAGAACAATGCCTCTACTGCAAATGGATTTCCACAATTCTGCATTCCAAAAAGTAATAAAAATACCATAGTTTCAGCAATCTCCGTCTTCCTTCAGACTATCGTTCATTGGTTTGAGCCTCCCCTCCAATAGCATAATTTCTTCCTCAGCAGAATTCCACGTTTCCTGCGACTGCGTCGTACATCTCGGATCTTTCTCGAATAAATGCTGACGTCACTGAGAATCTCAGCTCAAGTAGCCTGCTGGCATAACGTCTGCGTCATCCGTGCTTACGTCATGACTACCCACGTCATAACTATGACAGCCATAACTTTCTTTATAATTTCCAATATAGCCACCGTGGTCTCTATATAATTCAATTACGGGGGCAGTACGAGCGGCGAGGTTATGGACAGTGTCCCTAACCTTGCGCCTAACCTTACTTTTGGGAGTTAGCATAAATGACCGTAATGCTTAGCTCAAACTTGCCTATATTCACTAAGCAAATGGCTGATCTTAATGTAAGAATGTTAATCCTAACCCTATATATGTCTGGGGTGGGCTTAGGAGGGTACTAGATACTACCTAGTCTGTACTCTGAATTTTTTTTCTTGATTTCTGGCTTGGCTTAGTAAGAGGTTTATTGCTGGGATCTTGACCGCAGAATTACGTTGTTTGTAACCCTTTAGGCGTTGTTTTTAAACAACGTCAGGGTACTCGGCGCCTCCCCAATTGTAGGGGACCTGAGTGGGGGCCCTCTACGATGTAGTTTTCAGGGGGAGGAGAGAATGGAATTTGGGGGAATGCTGGAGATTAGCGTGTACGGAAAGGGGGCGTTTGAGCAGTCCAAGAAAGTGGACGGGCTCGAAAAGGAGAACTCCCAATTGTACTGTCTGCTTGGGTAGTTCGTGGGTGCGAGGTTAAGGGCTGCTTGGTTCTGAGCAGCTGAGCGACTGCTACTTGGAATAATGCAAACGTGGGCGCGCCTCGTGCTAAGAGCAAGACAAACGAAGAATAACGTAGGCGCGTGGCTGACTACGCGTGCCACGGAGCAATTAAATAAGTGTTCCCTGAATCCTACCGGGAACGGGGGATGAAGGGTAGGATCTTAATAATTAGTTAAATAAACTAAATGACCAGATACTTGTAAAAGGTATGGCTTTAATTGGTACTTCCAACTGGGAGTACTTCTAGACGTTTCAGAGCAGTTATTAGACTTAATGCTTTCACAATTCAAATAATAAAAGTAAGGGACGAAAGTGTGACTGTGTGTGAGGAGTGTAGATCGCTGAGACACTTACCCTTCGGCGTAGCGGCGTTCTGCAGTGGTCTGGCACGAAGTGACACTGCGCCAGACTGACTGGCGGAATGACCTGGAGTTACCTCTCCTTTGCGGTTTTATAGCTTTCTATTGGTGATTGTGCATAATGGCAGTTTTCATAGGATGGAGGAGCTGGCCTGGGGTCGTTAAAGTCCAAGTTGCGGGGTCATTAAAGGTTGTAACTATGAGCTGTTTATTAGAATTTCTGTAGGGCGTTTATGTGGAGATGGATGTATCTGTAGATAATAGGGGGATAAGGGTGCATCCCCCGGATGCAACACTACAGTGGAACTGGAAATCGCAACAGGAAGAATTCTACTGTTAACCCAACAAGAAGTGTTTTCTTCCGAAAGGCAAATGCTTTCATTTGGTCAGGAATTACCCAAGTCTTGTCGACTTTCAGCCCTTACTCCCTTCCTTGATAAGGATGGTTTGATAAGAGTAGGAGGTACATTGTTATTTTCAAACTATTCTGATGAAAAAAGGCATCCTGTAATTCTTCCATCAAACCATCATGTGACCGCTCTCATAATTCGGATGTATCATTACCAGCATTTACATGCAGGAACTCGTACTTTGTTGTGTTTGATTAGAGAACACTACTGGCTCATTAATGGAGCTCATGAAGTGTCATCTGTTGTTCGCAAGTGTATACCTTGTTTTAAGGCTAAACCGCGTCCTATCACTCAGATTATGGGTCTGCTTCCTTCCTTTCGATCTGAGCCTTTGCACTTACTGGTATTGATTATTCTGGTCCTTATACTTATCAAGTGAATTCTCCTACTACTAAGCGCAAGGTGTTGGGCATACTATACATAGCTTTAATCGTTTGCATGGTTACAGGAGCCATTCATCTCGAATTAGTAACCAATGCATCCACTTCATATTTTTTGGCTGCCTTCTCATGGTTCACCGCTAGACGAGGTGTACCTTCTGAAGTATTCTCAGATAATGCGAAAACTTTTATTAGTGCTTCTGATCTTTTAAGAAAGGCACTAACCTCTCCTTCCTCTAAGGAACAACTCTCGAATTTTTCCTACAATAAGGGTTTCAAGTGGCATTTCACCCCTCTTTTCGCCCCTAACCATGGTGGTCGCTGGGAATCGTGCGCGAAGCTTACTAAGAAGCAATTACGGAAAACTCTTGGTCCTTCTGTACTTTCCTATGAAGAATTTAATTCCCTCATATTTCAAATCGAAGGAATTGTTAATTCTAGACAGCTTACTCCCTTATCTAATGATCCTAATGATCTTATTTCTTTAACGCCCAGTCATTTTTAATTTGTCGCGCTTTAGCCTCCACTCCTCCCTTGTTGATTCGACGCTTTGATATCAATCTGCCTATTTATTGGAGAAAGATAGAATCTTTCCGCAATGCTTTTTGGCGCCGTTGGAAGCTGGAGTATCTCAGTTTACTTCAGCGTAGGGAGAAGCGTCGCCTCTCTCATCCTAATGTACGTGTGGGTGACATGGTGCTCCTTTGGGACCCCACTCCTCCCCCCCCCCCCTCGTATGGAATCTCGGCAGAGTGACCCATTGCCACTCTGGTCGGGATAATCATGGTCGAGTGGTAGATATTCTTACCAGTAAAGGCCATTATACCAGACCTATTTCTATGATTTCTCCCTTGCCACTCGACTCTTAGTGTTTTGTTTCTTTGTTGTTGTTTGATTCTTGTTTGTTTGTTTTGGTGGTTTTCGGAGCATGGTCACTTTCGTTACAGTATACGTTTATATATGTTCTTCACGACAGTCCTGTTTCACTGTTCGCTTTTTCTCTTCCCGAAAACTTCAAAACAAGTTAATATGTTAAACACTTTATTGTATTATAATTAACGTATTAATTTATTTATATATATGTAAGCTTCGTTTTCAAAGATCTTACCTCAAGTGTTCCAGTGCTCACATTCTCAGCCATCCTCACCCTCGGCATACAGAGCATCTACTATTGTGCTTTGGGCTTGATGCGTGCCAATGTTGACGTCAGCTTGACCTTCATTCAGCCAATGGCAGGACTGCGATCAGGTGGCTCCTTGTACGAGATTGTTCTATCGCCCCCGTATATAAGAGACGCTGCCTGTTGGAGTTCTTCGTCATTCAGATCAACGCATTCAGATCGTCATTCAGATCAACGCATTCAGATCGTCATTCAGATCAGCGCATTCAGATCGTCATTCAGATCAACGCATTCAGATCGTCATTCAGATCAACGCATTCAGATCGTCATTCAGATTAACGAATTCAGATCGTCATTCAGATCAACGCCTCACTTCTGATCACCGCATTGCTTCGGATCACTTCGCACGCTGCCACACCTCATGGCACCACGTCACCTCGCTACTACGTTACGAGGCTTCACGCTGAACACATCGCTCTAGATGGCTGGAATGTTTGCAAACCGCAGTACTCTACATGTCACACCTCAGACGGTATTCACGGAAACAGCAGTTTCCTGGCTGCTAACTAGTTCATTATTTTACTGAGTCATCGCCTAGACACTACAGGTGTCATCTCCTTCAAGATAAGAAGAAATGAACGTTCATGTATCTCGAGGCCATGAACGCCTCCTGCGGAAGAAATTGTAAAGGACTTCTTAAACAACATTATGTCAGCTGAGATTTTATGGAGCTGGCTCTTTAGAAGATAAGTTCAAGTTTTATTAAGAAGCTAAACTTCTTACTCTTATCACATAATTAATCTTTTTATAATTTTTTATTGTATATTATAATTCAATCTAATTCCTTTCAAATTAAGGCAAGCCTTATCATTGGTTTCACTTACTCGGGTTCTGTAAAAAGTCCCTTCCAATTTATTAAGCTTATAACTAGTCATCTCTGCTTTACTATTTGTGTGCATTTAATGTGCATTTTTGATGTCATTATTTAAAAAACTTGTTATTACAATAAACATATTTATACCTTGTTATTTAAATTTGGTTTTCTGGTGATGCACCTTTATGCCCACTGTACCGCACCGCTTCAGTCTATTTTCTGTTTCACAGTAGCTATTTTGGTGAGGCTTACGCCTGATTCGCGTTCTCCCTATATGGGAAAGATTAGGGCAGATCTTTTTTCCACCCCTGAATGGGTGACCCGTCCCACATTTTGACTTCAACCGCCCCAACTGAACAGTGCGGTAGTGTTACTCCTCGGTTGTTATGTGCACTGTGTGCTGAAAACTTCGGGGCCCTATACAGAACTCAACATGCTGTCCGAGGTAAGTGAGTGTGTCCTCACGAGTCTTGGCTGTACTACAATAAATCGCCGGCTTGGGGACTATGCCCAGCAGCTCACCCGTATCATGTGAGTCATAAGTGTTTTGTGATAGTGAAAAGTGCCCTTCTTGTAATTGACGCTGACGATGAACATTCCACATTAAGTAGTATAACTTTGATAAACTCATCAATATCCATGATTGTTATTCATCTACCATCTCACAACCACCTGTGTACCTTAAATATCTGAAGTCAATAAACAAGTTTCCTCTAAAAAAAAAGGTATTGTATCTCCCAAGATTTGGAATGGTTCGAAATAAAAGTTTTCGCCATTAAAAAAATTGCTTTAGTCCAGTGTCAATTTTAAACCATTCCGATGTCCCGACTCTAGTCTTCACACAACTGTAGCAATCCATGCACATTCCTTTTATCAGGTCTCTCAGTTCCTTGCCTATCCACCTATTTGTTAAGCTTTCCCAAACGTTTGTTCTAGGGATGCTATCATAGGCCTTTTCTAGATCAATAAAATTCGTTACCATATCCTTCCTATATTCCCAACTCTTTTCAATGTTCTGTCACAGAATGAAAATGGGTTCCACTGTTGACCTGCCCCCTCTAAATCCAAACTGCTCCTCCTCTATTTGGCTTTCTACCTTTACTCTAATTCTTTTTTCTAGGATTCTTTCCATTACTTTGGCAACATGCGAGAAGATGGTGATTCCTCGGTAGTTACCACACACCTTCCTGTCTCCTTTCTTGAATATTGGCAATATTATTCCCTTTTTCCAGTCTTCAGGAACTTTCTTCTCTCTCCACACACTCCTGAGAAGTCTGTATGTCCACTGCAGTCCCACTGGTCCTGCCGCCTTGATCATTTCTATTGCCACTTCGTCGATTCGCACAGCTTTCCCCATCTTCATCCTCCTAACTGCCCATTCCACTTCTGCCATAGTAATGTCTGGTTCTTCTTCTATTTCTTCCTCCACCGTTTTGGCTGTTTGCGTAACTTCTCCGCATGCCTGGCGTCTCACCTTCAACAGCTCGCTGAAATATTCTTTCCATCTGTCCGTTATCTCTTCTGGTTTTGTCAATATTTCACCTTCTTTGTTTTTCACGATCCCAGTGTTCACCTTTTCATTCCTTCAGCTTTTTATAATTCCAAACAGCAATTTCTTTCCACAATTTAAATCCTCCCTTATTTCCTGAGTGAATTATTCCCAGCTGTTCTTCTTTTCCTCTGCAATTACTTTCTTGCAATCTCTGTTTGCTTCTATATATTTTGCTTTACTTTCTTCAGTCTTTTTTGTTTTCCATTCCTTCCATGTTTTCTTCTTCTCTCTTACCTTTTCTTTCACTCTATCATTCCACCATTTTGTCGCCTTTTCCCGTACCTTTCCTGATAGTCTACTACATGTTTTCTCTGCACTGTTTACAAATGCACTCTTAAACTTTTCCCATTCTTGTTCCATATGGGTAATATCCGTCCTTGGTATCTGTTCTTGCAATTCTTTCTTAAACTCTCCTGCAACCTCCTTTTCCTTTAGTTTCAAGACCTTAATCTTTCTTTCCATTTTTTCTGGTAATCTCATAGACCTTTCCTACTTTTAATTTTGCTACCACTGCCCTATGGTCTCCTCCAAAGGCTTCATCTGGCATGGCTGTGACATCCATTAGCCCTTTCCGATGCCCTTTTTCGACTAATACATAGTCTATCAGAGTTTTCGTTCTTCTATCTCCCCATCGATACCTCGTTATCTTAGGGGGGCGTGGTGGCTCAGCGGTCTAGCTGAATGCCTCTCACCAAGGCGGTCCGGGTTCGATTCCCAGTCAATGCATGTGAGATTTTCGAAGTGAAATGCCATGTCCTGTGGTTCGGATTCCACGTAAAAAGGAGGTCCCGTGGCTCATGATCTCGCGATTAACGGTCACGTTAAACTACAAGCTTCCTTACTTCCTTCCTTCCTTCCTTCCTTCCTCGTTATCTTCTGTCAATTTTTATTTCTGAACCACGTATTCCCTATAATTAATTGGTTCCGCTCACATAAGTCCATTAAGAAATCCCCTTCTGGACTCTTACTGCCATAACCCTACGGATATGGTCCCAAAATCTCCTCTCTTCCTTGTCTGTCTCTTCCCACTTGTGCATTCAAATTTCCCATTACTATTATTTCCTTATCCTCTATATATTTTTCCACATCTTCTAGGAATTCTTCTAAGTTCTCTTCGTTATTCCCCGTTTGTGGAGCATAATGTTATGTCCGGTGTCGATTTTACCTTGAACCGTACCGGCCATTCAACCTTGGCTAACCCCAGGTCATGAGAGTCAGCGCAACGGTGCCGAGGCAAGCACGCGTGCGTTGGCATGATTTTTGGTTATAAGCGGCTACCTCAAGTGTGAAGGGGGACAGAGAGAGAGTGGGAGAGCACTGACCTTGAGGTCAGGAATAGACAACAGGAAGTCAGAGTGTGCGAGGTTTTTGCCGATCGGGAGATCAGGCAAAAGTGGGGACCGAATGCTCGTTGACCGAGGGGCACGGAACTGAACGATACTTGAGGGCACCAGCTGGTGAAACCAGGTGAGCATCAACATATTCATTTGTTTAGGGTTTTAACCCCCAGCCAACTCTTGCATTCTGGCGACAGCTTCTTTTGCTCCCTTGAGCAATAAAGAGGGAGTTAAGCCTTCATTCTCTGGTATTGGGGACCATTCCCTGATTCCCGAATCCACTCCACCTCCTACTTCTTTGGTGTAAGTGGCGTGTTAGTAATCGTTGTGGAAGCTATCGGTAAAGACACGATAACGATCCGGTGCCTGAGCTTTCAGAACCCCCTGAGCTTGCAGAACCCCCTGTACTTGCAGAACCCCCTGGTACTTGTTCCTGATGAACCCCTGGGCGTCCCATTGCTTAAGTCCGTGCCCTCAGGTAGGGTTAAGACAAGGGTAGAAGTTACGGATGAAACAATGGTGGTGGCGCCAGAGTCATAACCGTACCCTTTCAAGACGAAACATTGGTGGAGGCACCGACGTTATCGTGACGAATCCTGCCGAAGTTTCGTCTACGATCTACAGCACGGCCACGCTATAGGACCTAACCCCAACCCACCCCATCTGCATAACTAACACGCATGTGCATGGATAGGTCTGCTAACTGGTTTTGTGTAGCTTAAGTGTCTATGAATGTGTCTATGAGTGTATAACTATAAGACCAGTGTATTAGGATAAAGAGTGCATGTATTTTTGTGGCATTTGCACATTGGTGAATGCTAAACTAATCAGGCCAAAAACCCCATGGTATATACGCACGCCAACGTTGAACTGACTGGTATCGAACGAAAAGAAGCCGTACAGTTGATTTGCGCTTGTTTAGTACCATGCCAGACAGTATGTAAACCAAGTACACAGGCTTAGCACCAACATTATTTTCTGGCAATCCTACAGAAGATCCCCAAGAGTTGTTAAACACACTCAACAAGGCCGCTCAGATTCATGCTTCGGATGACCAGCAAGTTAGACAGAGCTTTGAACAGTCTTTAACTGGCGAAGCAATGGCCTGGTACGATGCTTATCGCTTAACCCTTCTTGATGCCACGTGGGATAGGCTCCAAACCGATTTTATCACGGCATTTAAAGATGGCGAACCCGTCAAGGCATACTTAGACATAATGTCAGAGGTATATGACGAACTTTGTCCAAATTTGTCTGAGAAGGATAAAGTAGGCCACATAATTCAGGGACTCCCACCGGCGGTAATTAATAAAGTGTCTTCTATCGAGATAGTAACGTTAGATGAGTTACGATCTCACGTAAGCATGATTGAAAAGATCCAAAAATTCATAGTGTTGGCAGATGCTTACTCAGATGACACAGACGCCTCACAGTTACCAGATGGGTAGCACAGCTCTTTGCACTTATATGATTGCGAAGAACTTGAAACTGTGGGAAGCACCTATCTGAAAAGTGATGAGCAGGAACACTACTCGGTGGACAAATCCACTCAGGTAACATTTGGGGTCAACATGGTCTCGATAAGTACGCAAACGGATCTGGAAATTGCACAGTTTCCGAGGGCGCACACACCCCCCAGCGAACGAGACAGCATCAGTATACTTGCCGCGAATACTCAGGAAGACATGAGCAGTCTTCAGATATTCAGCATTCAGACACAGCTGAAACCTGAAGCCCCAAGTATTTGTAGCAAGGTAGAAATGGCAGCAAATAAACCCGCTAATGGTAGCGATGTTACGTGTTTCTTTTGTACGAAACCTGGGCACAAATTGAAGGATTGTGTTCTGGTCCAGAAACGTAACTTAGTTTACTGGCGTAAGAAATGTCAAGCCAAAGCGCAAAAAGGCAGCTTGACCCCGTCAATGACCGCAGGTAAAAACTTTGACGCGCGCAAGCATTTTCATTACAAACACAAGGCCAACGGCAGTGTTAAGAAACGCACGCCAAATGACATGCAGCGTAACCAACAGACACGCTCTGTAGGTAAACGGCCTGACACTGATAAGCCAGCAGATTCCCGAGTTCGACTTGCACTCAATGACTCAAGGAGGTCTTGCAACCTGAACTCTCCGCTGAGACAGCAACTAGGCTGTACATCCGGAAGTGAGCGGACAGGCAGAACAGCTGACAAGCGGCCTCTCAGACTCGCTACTGCAAGAAACGTTAGCCTGGCTCCTAACTCAATTACTCAAGTAGCGATTTTCTTTTCGAAGACCCCCATCGAAGAAAACGTTACTTAGTTTCAGGAGTAAAACGCTAATGGAGAGAAATCCCTTCCTAATCACACCTGCTGACAAGGTACACAGAGAGGCAGAGATTATCACTATAATTAATAACAGTGATAGGCCCATTATGCTACCGAGAAACGCCACTATTGATTTCTTTGGTACAGGTAACCTGGAACGCACCCAAGGGTTTCATCCTAGGCCAAAGACAGACGGTCAAGCTCGAAAACATGCAACTATAATGCCGGTTGAAAATGCGCTTTCATGCAGAGTGCAGCATGTTTCTGCGAAGGAAACTCATCGTTCTCACTTGCGAGTACATGAGCACTCGTCACAAAAAGAAAGATTAAATCCTCGTCATGTGAACCATTCATCCCCATGTGTTCCCATGAAAGGTAAAAATAATGGAAGGAATAGCGAAGATTCATCTTGTACGCTGCGTTGGAATAGGTTCCATAGTCAAGGGCTACAAACATTGACCCACACTAGTCCACCTCCCACCGCAGGTACTTGGTTTCCTAAACAAATGAGAGGTGC
The DNA here is from genome assembly GCA_946902985.2 of Meconema thalassinum. Classification (NCBI taxonomy): domain Eukaryota; kingdom Metazoa; phylum Arthropoda; class Insecta; order Orthoptera; family Tettigoniidae; genus Meconema; species Meconema thalassinum. The sequence continues at coordinate 432,505,727 of OX336389.2, forward strand.
TTTTATGAATAAAAGACACCAAAAGGCTGCAATGAGTCAGACTACAGAGCAGTTCAGGAAGGCCAAATCTGTACTGTATTCTAGAATGCCAGACACCGACCCCCAGGGGCCATATTATTAGTAAGCTGCAATTGGACTGCCGCACTCAATTGGCTAAGCAGGCCATCAATACTGCACAGGTGAAGCAGAAGGCATATTACGACAGGTCAAGAACGGATAAGGCTTTCCAGCCTAATCAGCTCGTGTTGGTTTGGACGCCATCGCGAAAGAAACACATTTCCGATTTCTTACAGCCGCAATGGAAAGGGCCATATAAAATAATTCGGAAAGTATCGGTCGTCACTTACGTGGTGGAAATCACGATGAGGGGCAAACCCACTCGTGACAAAGTGCACGTGTGGCGGATTAAACCTTATCACGTAAGATAGATACCATCATGTGCTTTCAGGAATTAATATGTGTATTGTCTGTTTGAGATAAATTATTGCCCTTTTGCATTTTCGCTGTCTGCAGCTGTCGAGGTTCATTTGAGAAAGACACGAAGACACGTTTCGCAGCTTGCATTTCCAAGGAATGAACAGGTACACAGCATGAAACAGGTATGTACGGCTGTTTGCACGGCAATGAGGCCCTGGCATATAGACATGTCGCAATGAGCATTCTTCAAACTGCAATTTGCCATTATGGCATCCTTTTATATTTCAATATTTTGTGGTTTAAAAGGCTGTAGGCGCCCGCATAAACCACAGAAACTAGCATCATTTTTCCCATACAGGAGTAACATTTCCTAAATATTAGATGAGTTATTTGGGCTCCTATGTTCGCAGAGATGATCCCACGCAGCGAGACGAGTCGGGGAATGGGAAACCATCTGCAAGAGGAAGAATGAGAAAACGCCTCTGGTCAGCACCGTCACGCAGTTATTATTAGACTTCACTATTATTGTTCATACAATCCACAAAACTGTAAATTCTGTAACACATCATTGCCATGGTGTCATTCTTAAATGTCATTAGTATGGTTCATACGATGTATGAAAATGTACATTATGTAATATTTTATTGCCACATTGTTGTTGTTAGTATTAGTATTAGGCTCCACGCAAATGATGTTATTTATAGTTAGCTTTAGGTAGGTTAATTATAAGATGGTCATCTTGAAAAACATCTTATCGCTTAACAACAACAACAAAAACGTGTGACACTTACTAGTATAGATATACGAAACTTGTGTAATCTTAATATAGCAGCGCAAAATATACCTTGTAATATAGAAGCGCAGAATTGCTGGAAATTGTATGCAATGGTGTCACCAGAATACAAGGGTGTACAGATCATTAGGGTCTCATGCGTAAGCATTACTTCTGCTTACACCTCTTTTCTTTCCGCTTTTCGGAAAAAAACACCTGGGTTCTCAGCTATGGCTTAGCTTGCATTATCGTTGGTTCCGCACTGTTCCCACTCTGGTCACGAGCAAGGTCATCGTCGGAGGTTGGCTCCAGTTCATTGGAGTGGTGGAAGGTTTCGGGGTAGCTAGGTGGATAGCTACGCCCAGACAGTGGGGTCACTGTATCTTCGAACCGGGGGAGGTGTGTTATGTCTGGTGTCGATTTTACCTTGAACCGTACAGGACATTCAACCTCGGCTAACCCCAGGTCATGAGAGTCAGCGCAACGGTGCCGAGGCAAGCACGCGTGCGTTGGCATGATTTTTGGTTATAAGCGGCTACCTCAAGTGTGGAGGGGGCCAGAGAGAGAGTGGGAGAGCACTGACCGTGAGGTCAGGAATAGACGACAGGAAGGAAGTCTGAGTGTGCGAGGCTTTTGCCGATCGGGAGATCAGGCAAAAGTACGGACCGAACGCTCGTTGACCGAGGGGCACGGAGCTGAACGATACTTGAGGGCACCAGCTGGTGAAACCAGGTGAGCATCAACATTTTCATTTGTTTAGGGTTTAAATTCCCAGCCAACTCTTGCATTCTGGTGACAGCTTCTTTTGCTCCCTTGAGCAATAAAGAGGGAGTCAAGCCTTCATACTCTGTTATTAGGGATCACTCCACTCCCCCTCCTACTTCTTTGATGTAAGTGGCGTGTTAGTAATCTTTGTGGAAGCTATCGGCAAGGACACGATAACGATCCTGTAACTGACCTTGCAAAACCCCCTGGTACTTGTTCCTGAAGAACCCCTGGGCAGCCCATGGCTTAATTCCGTGCCCTCAGGTAGGGTTATAACAAGGGCAGAAGTAACAGACGAAACAATATACTTGAAACAGTTCTTTTGTCCCTGTCTGGAACTGTATCCTTCCTATGATCATCATATCACTTATCTTCTTCACCTCTTCCACATACTCTAGGACATCATATCTCATAATAATTACTACTCCATTTTTTGCCTCTTGTCCTCCACTGTAAAACAGCCTGTATCCTTCCTTTGGTTTTTTTTCCCATTTTCCTTTCCATTTCGTTTCACTGAGACCGAGGATGTCTATATCCTTCTCCATCATGAAGTCCACTAGCTCCTCAGTCTTGTCCGTCAGGGTTAAGATGTTGAATGTCCCTATTCGGATGTATTGCGATGCTGGTCGCCCATTTCTCACAGCTCCCCCAGCATCTGAAGAACTGCGCGTCGCCTGCAGGGGACGCCCTACCATTTTCCGAGGCTGAACCATATTTTCTTTCATTTTAGGCTATTATTAAGATGGAGTCGCCACCCCCAAATGCATTTTATGACCTACTGATAGGTATGATCTAGGCTGCTCCTAACATGGAGAACAGACGCCTTTTGTAGCCGCTCCTCTGGAGCACAGACGCTACGGGTGTCCATAATATGGACAAATATCTTTTACTCTATTAACCCCGAGCACTGGGTTGCCTCTTCCGCCAACTTTGCTGTACCGAAGGACTCCTCCACCACCGCAGGTGCCGTTGAGGTCTTCACTCATACCTTGAGATGGGCCCTCCATATTTATAAACCCTGGGGAGAGGGTGTCCCATTCAATAAAAACATTGTATAACCTTACACTTGCTCTTGTTGCTGCACATTGTGACACTACCACTATACTCTGCAATATGACTGTATAACACTACACTTGCTCTTGTTGCTGCACACTGTGACACTACCACTATACTCAGTAATATAACTATATAACACTACATTTGCTTCATGTTGATATGTTATGTAATACAATAGTTGTAACTTACCATGGATCCATATTTCTTGACATTTATGTCATAGATTCCCCGGCTTGTAACTCCATAACCATCATGCCACCCGGATGAGAAACTAGGATGGCTGGCATCTTCCTGTCAATGTTCATGTCAAGGTTAGTCAAGAACAATATAAACAGGCTACCTAATATTGGGAGCACTGAAATAACTGTTTCAGAAAAAATCAACGCTGTGAGCTGTTTTCACTTGGATGGACATTGGTGTCTGCTGCAAAAGCATGCTTTCAAGGATTGTAGTTGTCATTGCTGCTGCTTGAATTTTGTGGCCATTAGCCGTATCATTAATTATGGAGTTTACCAGAACCGGAACCAAACCAGAACGTGGTAGATTATTGAACATATATCATTCACACACCTTTCTGGGAGTCATTAGCAGGGTTAGGATTTTCAGGTGCAAATTTCCGATGAAAAATTGAAGGGAAAATGTGTTCAAATAAGATTAAAAAGGGGCAAAAAGGTGCTGGTTTATTCAACTATTTTTCTCTTTCCTCTATTCCAGTTTACTGAATTACATACAAGTATATCAAATCACTCATCAAAAGAAGAACAAAACATGAAGCTGTTGTACTTCAAGACATTAAGCAACTCGACATTTTTAAAAGTAAGACTGTTTCTATTAGAAGAAAGTATGTCTTTGTAGATGCTAAAGTTTCTTTCGACATTCACAGAAATCAGTGGCGCATTCCATGTATTCACTCGATATGGCAACTATACAGATCTGGCGAATTCCACAATGTCTGGATTCTTCTGAAGACTAGACTCAAGTTTGTCTTTGGCAAACCCATCTAACTGCTCCCTCACGGAAGTAAAATTATCCCATTGTTTTTCCTTTTCCAGACCTTGTTCTTCTAATAGTTTAATAACTGCAGTCAGGTACTTGTAACTATGGCCACAATAATATAGTTCTGTCTGCAAATTATGTATATTCTCCGGTAACAGTAGTTGCTGTGCCTTGGAAATTGCACCTGCGTTGTCTGGATCCAAAGAAAGCACAAACTCTCTAATTTTGTCAAAATTCTCACACAACAAGCAGCACACCCAAACCACGATCCCCAGCGAGTAATGACCGGGAAATTTGGAAGGGGAAGGCCAGTGGATTCCCTGTAGGCAACAACACGATTTGAAGCATTCAGTATAATCTTCCTCAGGGCAGAGATGAATTGATTTGCGATGTCGTACTCGTTCCCTATGGATTCACAAACGCTGTGAAGGGCATGAACCTAGCTTGTCACATGCTTAAACTTGGGAAATAAAGGTTTCAATTGGTTAACAGCTGAAACCATGTATGGAGCCTTGTCCGTAACCACAAGAAGAAGTTTTTCAAACTCGAAACCAGTAGGCCAGAGTTTTTGTCTGAAGTTCATAATTGTTTGCATTACTGTACTGGCATTTGCTGTCTGCAGCTTATACATGTTTAACAACATGGGCTTAACTCCCCTGCTAAGGGAAAACTAAAACTAAAATGTTCACAACATATCGTTCCATCGAGTCTTTGGTTTTGTCCACAATGATTCCCACATCGCAATCAGACTCTTTCTCCTTGATTCTTTGTATGGCTTCTCGGTAAACAGGCTCCATGTTGTTTTTTCTTCAAGTACTCTCATCGGGCATTGACACCTTTGTGTATATTTCAAGAAATCCCTTGATGGCTGGATAGTTCACCTTATTGAGTGGACTTCTTGCTTGTGAGAGAGCTGCATACAAATCAATGTTTAATTCCTTAAAATTTTGGCTTTTTGAAGAACTCTGTTGAAACGCATTTCGTAATAGAGGTTGCCGCGATTTGCTTGAAGAGTCTTTGTCACTTGATGCTTAGAGCTGGATATGTGTTGTTTGATGCGATCTCGGTGTTTTTTTCATCAAACAAAATTCCTGAATCACAGATAGTACATCGCATAACAGTTCCATCAGTGTCTATGAAATCTTGTTTGAATTCCTGAGCCAGAGCAATAAATCGGGCACTGGACACCTTTGGCATGGTAAAATGCAGTACCAGTAGTGCACTCGTTTAGTAATGTAACAAAGTGCTAACACCAGTTCACTTGCTAATTCAATGCGACTATCACACAACTCACTCTTGCGCTCACTCACTCTCTTGCTGTCCACACTTTCTTATAACACCGCGACAATTACCAGAATGTTCTCATTCATGCTAGAACTGCAGTCTCAGTGATTTATAGTAGCTCCGAGCATAACCCATTTTCAACTCTAGGAACTGTGCGGGTGTGGTTGCAGACACCTATGTGTCACCAGCCTCCGCCTCCATGCGAACAGATGACGTCTCTCACAGCAACAAACTCACATTGACGAACAGCAGGCTACTGATTAAGGTGGGATAGAATCACTCATTGTCAATTGCATTATTGCGGGCTACATTATAGTGGTAAAGAGAGAGAAAGAGTTCTTGTCGAACACAAAATTATTTTCCTTTGTTGGAGGTGTGCTTTCAACTCCCGCGTGGTGTTTACAGAAAGAGGTACACGTACACAGCAAGCTGAGGAGACGTTAATTGAAAGTTAAATATTTTATATTGATTAGAAATCATATAGAATAAATTGGAATTAAACTTAAAAGAAAAAAGGGGAAAGGGGGATTATGGGCATGATTGGGGGAAAAAGGGATAAAGGTCCCCAAAAAGGGAAAAAGGTGTGTGAAAAATGCCTCTTTTCGCAACTAGAAACAACATTTCACACTGTGATATCTTTCCGAACACCTTTAATTTACCCTAAAGAAAGGTGTGCACCTAATAATCCTAACCCTGGTCATTAGGAACTGAAAATACTGTCAAATATCACATTAAGAATACTGTTAAATATCACTAATATTGCTTAAATGAAGATTTTTATTTGTAGCTTGTTTAACAACGGCAGATGTTTGTGCAGACACATTGACGTCATATTGCGTTGCCAACATATCCGATACAAAATACACCACACGACACACGTAACTTTGTAATTATTTGAAAAATGGAATAATTGGCAAAACCATTGGCCTGGTTAAAGATTATTGATGCGTGACTACCCCCCACTGTGCGTGGCAAAAACCAGGGGTGTTTATATTAGCAAACGCAGCCACCTAACAATTATTGGTCAAGGCAAAAACCATTGGTCTGCCAGATGCGATGTAGCATCGAATGTGTGGGTTTGGCAATACTGTACATTGTACATGATGCTAAAAATGGTGGAGTCAGCTGGAATTTCATATGTTTGAGTCTTGATCCTATTTGGGATGGCTGGGTTGGTTACAGACAGCGGAGGAGTAAACATCTATTGCTATATCATCTCCAGATACCATTACTACAGGTATTTTGGCTAATTTCAGTTTTTAGAAATTTATTTACTTCGGTTCAGGTAAACTCCACTCTTACTGCCATATCAACCTGTGTACGGATACTGGCGTTCAGTTGTGCACTTGACCTTGAGAGCCCAGTGGTAGGACGGGGGTTTAGAGCGGTGCTGGGTGCAAGCCAAATAGTTCCCTATCTGAGAACATTGATGCGTGTGACAGTTGGTCCTCGCAATCGGAAACAGACACACTCAGTCTGGCAAATGTTTTGCACTGCGGTAGTATCCTTGGGGAGAGGGATGAGGAAAAGCAGAGCTACCTTCCCGGTAACTGTAGGTATAGGTTGTATGTAGTGGTATAGGTCTGACGTTTGTCTTTGGCCGGTGGCCTTGAAATCCGCGCATTAACTGTGCTAACCGTTCTACCTCCTTCCTTCTTTCCTTCTGATCGTGCGTGCATGCAGTTGTTACTGTACATGCTCACAATAGGAAGGCATCCTGGCTGGTCAGTGACCTCTAAGCAACAAGCAACCACCGGCCAAAAACAAACGTCAGACCTGTATATGCATTTATAGGTGAGACTAGGATTGGGAAGGAGGCAGTCATGGCCTTAATTCAGGAACCATCATTTGAGTAGATCGCTGTGGTGTGAACTAAGCCAAACTCTTCTCAGTTTTGCATGTTCCGACCAGACAAGAATTTTTTTTTTGTTTGCAATCAAACCCAGGAACTTTAGGACATGGGTCTCAATACGATGGCTACTCTTGAGATCACTGAAGGTGACTCATGCTAAACAATGCTTACTCATGTAAATCTATGCACAAGGGGCTAATCACTTTCCTTTCAATGTACTCTACCATTTTGTGCCATACCAGTACTGTTTTATGGTGTAACACGTTTTGTGTTCCTTAGTATACCGTATGCAGGAATTTATTGCTATTGATACTGTTGCGTTGGGGGTTGATGAAGTCTTATTTTGTGCATTAGAAAATTCTGTTATGGTTTGTTTAGTTTATTTCTCTGATTTTATATGATAAAAGCCCAAATACTCTCATATCTGTTTTTTTCTGAAAGCCGACCCCATTGACAAGCTAGGAAATTTCAACCATTAAGTTGTGTGGTGAACAAAGAGTGGGCCTACAACCACATAGAAGGAAGATAAAGTAAAATTGTACAAAGAATGTGGGACACTAACCTGTGACATCCAATTCTGACTGCCTTTGCCCTGCCACTGAGCCAATACGTTGGACATGCTAATGCATAAACCAATGACACAGATACACCCTCGACATAAGCTCAGAGGCAGAGCACGGCCGACTGGATACGCTGCGCTCTATACCGGCCTTGACAATCCCTGTTAGAGCCCATGCATAACGTGTAATTGGAAAATTACTACTCGTCGCCGATAGAGCGCACTCCCATCCCATTATAGGCGCGATTAATAAACAGCTGTACAGTACGTTTATTAAATGTGTAATCTCGAGAACCACTGGATGGATTTTCATGCGACTTTCACCATTCTGTAAAGGCAATCTCGAGGAAGATTTCTGTAGAAAATAATTTATTTATGATCAAAGGGAGCCAAGCAGTAACGATTTCATTGAAGAGGTCGAAAAAAGAGCCTGGCGTCCGTGCGCTTTTTAAGCTTACGCTGGGCAAACCGTTAAAAATATTAATATACTATGAGTGTAAGAATTGTTCAGCGTGAGAAATTCTACAAAAAACTCCGTGAGAGCATATCTCTATCTTCGATACATCGCCCACTATAAGTGTTTTTAGTTTGGACGGAAGGGGGATTTGTGTCTCATGCCCCTCGCCATTCTTAAATTACGTCTGACAGGAATTCCTCGCACATTCATAACTGTTCCCGGGCGAAGCCGGGGCGGGTTGCTATTCACACTATATAATTATTATCATTATAATTTCCGCAATATCAAAATAAAAATTATATCACAAAATAAAATAGCGTGCTAATAAATCTAAGAGAAATTAGACATACATTGCATCTTCTTCGGGTACAAGGACACAATTCCAGCACCGTCTCATCAAAAGGAAAGAGAGGATGCAAATTACAGCCGAGAACCAGTAGCCGCCAATCGAGTGTTGTGTTTTGTGCTAAGAGGTCTTTCGACCAATTATCAGATACCGTGTGCATCCTTTTTCACGAAGCAGCTGTCAGGACGGGACTTACATAAACTCCTGCTGGACGTTATTCTCGAGGTTGAACAATGCGGTTTCATAATTATGAGAATTGTCTCTGATAATCACAAATCTAACACTACAATGGTGAGGCATTTAGGGGGAGGAAATTTGCAACCAATGGTCAATCACCCATACGACGAGTCTAGGAAGTTATTCCTTAGTTTTGATCAGTGTCACGTTCTAAAAAAAACATTAGAACGCAGTTTCTGTAACGAAAGATAACTGATGGTACTGGAATAATTCCAGGGAAATACTTGTTATTACTATACAAAAATGCAAAAGGATGAGATCGTCAAACCTGTCAGACACCTCACTAAAAACACATCGAACACACTAAATTTGAAAAAATGAATGTTCGGCGTGCCAAGGAAGTGTTCTCATCAGAAGTTGTTGGTGCCATTAGTACACTGAAAGAAAATGTTGGCATGCACACGGAAGCGTACACATTCATAGAAGAAGAAGCAATCATATTTTTTATGAAAAAGTTAATAAATGGTTCGCTTTGGATGACGTAAGCATCACATATCATCGTATTCAGTCTTGAAATCCAGATAAAGGGCATTTTTTCTCATTAAATGGCAGTCGCCTAAACTGGCTAGAGGAATATTTTCTTTCTTACCTTGAAACATTGAAAGCTGCTAGTAACGCTGCTAGAAAGGACTTCCTGACTTCTGAGACTTACGAAGCTATACAATTAATCATGGATTCCACCGTCCAGTACATAAGGTATTTTCTAAAAAATGGGTAGAGGAAAGTCGCCAAATATGGGGAGTTTTTTTATAGGGCTCACATTAGTCATAAGAAGGAACGGAATAATTTTGATTTTATCACCAATGTAAACCTCAGGCGATATACTATGTACTGAACCCTTATTGATCTATGATAAATAAGTATTCATAATTTATTATTATTATTACTGCAGCCCAGGCAGTGCTTGTGGAAGTTGACAAGGATAAAGGCAAGGTAGCGTGTCGCAATGATTGCCACATAAGGAGAGCTTGTAGCTATTCTTGAAGAACGGCCCGGTAAGCCGAGTTCAAGGCCAAATTGTGTAACAACTTGCACCAGAATTGGAAGCATAAAGGGATGATCACGAGTTACTTACAACCGACCTACGATTGAATCACCCAATCAGGAGAGACCACGCCAAGGTCACGCGATGGATGGCGTCAGTGGTAAAAAGCGCGCGGAATTGATTATCTAATGAACCGCCGATCGGAATTATCTCCGCACGAGTGCGATGAGACGTTTGATTTATTGATCAAGATTGACACTAGTCCCATATGTGTGAGATGAAAACTCTGGAAAATTTTTCTAAATCCACCCCACTCTTCCGTACCCTGTCAGTTTCTAATAAATTGTTCGACGAGAAGCTGTTCGAGGTCATTCGTTTTGGAGCTCTGAGGGGCTAACTTCACGCCCGTTTGTGTCACGATTTTAACGCTCTTAATTATTTGAAGTATAATACTTTGTGAGCTTTGTGAGCAAAATTCACGCCAGCGTGCGTGGTGATTTGAAACTTGTAATATTATCTTAAAGACAACTATTTTCCGCTCTTAGGGGCAAGACTGGTAACGTTCTAATTAGCGCTCACCCGAGCGAAGGTCAAGCAAAGCAGAGCAGAGATTATCAAGCGAGATAGCGACTGTGAGTCAGTCAGACTTTATAACTTGTATTGTCGAGTCAGTGACGATGGACTCGAAGTGTGTATTTCCTGTAAATTTTTAAGTGTATTTTTCATGTGTGTATTGCGCGTGTGTGAGCGATATTTAGGGAAAGTCTTCGTAATTAATCGCATAGGACTATTTGTGGGCGAATTTAGTAACCCACAAGCGATTATAGCCAGATCAAATTATAATAACATTGAACTTTTCTTCCAAAGAGTCTACACCATGATGTCCAACATGTGGTCAGGAGTTGGGATGATTTCCGACGCTTCAACGAAGACGACTATGGAGTGCTAATTTTTCCATAGGGAAATGGGCTGAGATGGATGTCATAATGTTCTGCAAGCTGAGACGGTGATGTACAACAATTGATTATTCAATTATGTAGTTAGATTGGCGGGGGAACCTTTGTAAATAGTTAATTTTTCTTTTCTTGTTTTAGAGTGTTTTTTTTGTACCGGCACTAAATGTTTTAAATGTACGTTGGCGCGTGGCCAAAGTGTTTGTTGTATTTATATTTTCTTTGGAGTCATATTTAATGTGCACGGCGCGTGTACGTGAAGTTTATCCATGCAAATGCGAAACCCGTTACATTCGATAAGTGGTGCTTTATTAAAGTTCATATTTGTGATAGGAAAGGGAGGTAATTACTGTAAGATGTTTGCTGAACAGGTTATTATTCATATTAGGGTTGCCAAGTGCAACGATTTAAGATGTAATTGTAGAACACCTTAGTTCTAAATTTGATAGATTTTTTTTGAGTCCTTTTCAGGTTAATTAGTCACGGCGTGGAACGGTGGCGCCAGCAAGTGGAGAATATTTATGTCTTTTTATTTCAGGGTCTGTCAAACCCATACGTGTGATTCTGTGTGTGTTATTGTGTCAGGTGTGTGTGTTGATTCTACGTAAAGAGGGGTAGAGGTCCTACCGCCCTCGTATTTTGTTGTTGTTGTTGTTGTTGTTGTATTTTGATGGAAAGGCAGGGTGCTCTAGGGAGACCGCTGTTCCTTGTCCATATTGCTGATTCTTGGATTTCCTAGTGGAAATGCCGGGATATTTTGTTCTGACACACACACACACGTATTATTGTGCTTTGGGGCACGCTTCTTCGAGATTCGATCCCATACCTTTGGAGGTCGAGGTTATTTTGACACGTGGGTTGACAGATATGCAGATTTCCACAAATCGCCCGTCTCGCCTGGTGACTCATTTTGATAGGCAGTCCTTGTTCCGACTGGCCCCTTTAAGCTTTCGAGTAGCAAACCTGTTCATTGTGATGGTTATTTTTGAACCATAATTAATTGGGGAGTTCGCCATGTGTGTGACGGATTATTGCATGTTGTATGGATAGATTATTGTGTTAATAATGTAAATGTTGGTTGTGAGCCTATTGATCTTGTTTGTGACTCAATTCATGTAATTTTGTATGTCACACCTGTGTGGGGTAGTAGTAGTGTACTTGTAAATTTGACGACGGTCATATGTGTATTTCTTTTATTGGTCACGTGTTAACTTACTTATGTTGATTTGTGTGAGAAGTCCTAAGTTTTTAGGCAGTAATGTTTTTGCTACGGCAGTTTGATTCCAATTTCACACGGAAATTATTGTGTTGTATATTTTAAGTATAGGAAGTGTCGGTTTAGTTTTAAGTGTTGTATAGTTGTTCCCCACGTCTGTCTAGCTCTAAGCAATGTGGATTCGTCGTCTGAATGTTCATTCTGGATGATGACGAATCATGCATTCGATTGTACACATCGTGAAGCATGCAGAACGGCACACGCGCATACATTGTCACTTTTGTTGATTTTCTTAAGGACACTTTGTCCGTGTATTAATCTCTCCAGAGATTTGGCCGAGTTTTGGCATATTTTATCCTATTCAGTGGGAGTAATTTGGGAGTTTGTTTTGTTAATTCTTTTGTATAGTTAGGTGATTTGTTATTAAATTCATTTGTTTTAACCCTGGCTTCATTTTTCCTGCATGTTATTTTGTTATATGTTACCCTGCATGTTAATGAAGCGCTTTGACAACAACTTACGATATGGACTGTCACACCCCCCGAAACTGAGTCTCATAAGCTTCTTTGCAAGGGTTCATAAAACAAAAATGGCTGCCCAAGTGGGACTGTTGTTGTTGTTGCTTCGCTGATCTCATATTTATTTCGTTGAGAAATAATGCCAGGTCAAGCGGGCAAAGTAAATTCAGTAAATTGAGGCGATGTTGTACCGCCATATGCATTAGTAAAATCACTGAGTTCCTAAGGTTAGAGATATTGAACAAGGTTAGAATTTGATATTGTATTTGTTATAAACCTGTTCTGGCGCCCGGCATTAAAATTAGAAAATTTGCTTATTTTTGATCTCAGTCAAAGCAGGAAGGTATGCCTTATATTTGACATTTAATTAACTTCGGTTAATTGGTGTTTTTCGTAAATTCTGTTGGTTAGGAATTTAAAAGCAGATCACTAGGGGTTATTTTGTTGTTTGGGAATAAGATTAATTTATTCAGTAAATTTTGTTACTGAAATTTTTGTTAAATTAGAATCAGTAATATTTAAATGTTATGACATGTATGCGTGTGGATGACTAAAATCTTGGTGCATGACCCTGTTTTCTCTGATTATATTTGTGTATTGTGCAATGGCGAGTGTTGAGGAGATCAAGGCATTGTTGGAACAGATGTCGACCCAAATGTCCGTAAAAACGGAAGAACAGTTAAAAACATGAAGGAGGAAATAAGCGAAGACAATAACAAACAATTAAAAGAACAGTTTAAAATTCAGAGCGAGAATTGTGAAAAACAGTTACACGACATGAGCGGTAATATTTCGGTCCAATTAGAGGTCCAGAAATTGGACACTGATAAACAATTTCACGAATTAAATCACAAACTATCGGAAACTGATAAACAATTTCACGAATTAAATCACAAATTAACAGAACAGGCGGTAACACAAACAGAGCAATTAGAGAAGATCACTAATGACATCAGTCAAAGTGTTAGGGAGGTAGAGAAACTGGCAGGTGAGGTCGCAGAGAATAACGTCAAACAATTAGGTGACATTAAAAAGTTGGAGGCGAAGTTAGACAATAAACTCGTACAATTTGACGAAATGGTGGCCGATAAATTAAAGCAAATAGAGGCAGCATGTGTCAATAACACCGCGGGAATAAAGAAAACACAAGATAAATTGCAGCTACAAATTAATTCAGTCGACAGCAACGTACTGGAATTAATAAAAGAAATAGATAAACTTGAGGTCAAGGCCGAAACAGAGCGTATGCATTTGCGTGAAAACTTAGAGGACCAATTAAATAAAACACAGCAGCAGATACAAGAAGTCGGAGAACAATTGGTTAAAACACAAGAGGTTATAAGAGAAGAGGTAGGAGAACAGCTCATTAAAAATCGGGATAATCTGGAAGACCAATTAATAAAAACCCAGCAGGTCATAAGAGAAGAGGTCGGAGAACAATTAGTAAAAACGCAAGCGGTTATAAGAGAGGAGGTTGGAGAACAGATACGAGAAGAGCTAGAAAAGAATCAGGAAAGGAGCGAAGAGAAAATTAACAGTTTGAAAAGTAGGATCCAAAGAGATTGGGAACAGCAGGCAAACGCAAATAAAGAAGACAGGCTGACAATTCTAAAGCGGATGCAGGCTTTGGAGGAAGGCGTAAAATCTAAATTACAAGAGCACTCAGATTTAATAATTAAAAACGAAATTAGATCATTAGAGAATGCTACATTATTTTCGGCTGAAAATGTACCAGAAAAGCAGGGAAGTATTGGGAGTCCGGTAGGCTTGAAGTTGGCTGAGGATAACAGCCGGGGTCAAAGTCCCAAATTAACGAGCAACGCATTCCAAGAGTACAGGGGAGAGACTTCCACACCACAACCAAACTTGGCACCCGCCCAAGTAATCCAAGTCATTAGGGGAAATGACTTCAAGCCCGATAAATTCAAGGAGCACTCAGGAACCACTCCCAAAGCCTTTTTACGGCAGTTGACTGATTATTTCAATGATCAACATATCGGCCCCGAAAAACAGCTGAGACTCGTGGAGAAATTTTTAGAGGGGCCAAGCTTAACCTGGTTTTTAAGCTTTAAATACACTTTCACCGACATGGCTCAATTCCGAGAAGCGTTTTTAAAGAAGTTCTGGAGCCTTTCTTTACAGCAGGGGTTAAGAATGGACCTGTATACTCGAAAATACCACAGCACACATCCGACCAGATTTTCGGAATTCTTTAGCCAACAGCTGGTAAAATTCCGCGATTTTGACGACCCCCCTAGCGAGCAAAATATGGTTCTAACCATCGGGAAACAACTTCCCATGCACATTCAACAGCTGTTAGTAGCCGGAAATATTCAGACCGCAGTGCAGGCCGAAGAACTACTCCGACACCTAGACGAGACGAGTATGGTGAGTCCACAGACGGGAAGGAGAAATATGGAATGTGTCAACACGGCAGAAGTGGTTCAGGGACTCCAAAATAGTCACAGTCAGGGGAACCAAACGAAAACTCAGTCCACAGGAACACAGTTTACACCGAGAAGGCAAGATTTCGATGGCCGGAACCGGTTCAACCAAAACAATCGAAATTTTCAGAATAACCGCGATAGATACAACCAAAACAACCAAAACCAGCACAATCAATGGACGTACCAGCGGGAATACACCAATTAGCGGGGAAACCAAAGGCAGGGTCGACCTTACCAAAGAAATGGAGATGGCAGGTGGAACAACGCGAGGAACTATCGCCAGGAAAATAGGGGAGATTATCGCAACAATTGGGATGAGCGGTATGCCGAGTCACAAAAATACTTAGATCAATTAAATGCCGAAGAGACGGAAAAAGAGAAGTGGGGGCGTGCAATGGCAAACAGACAGAGCCCAGACAATCATCAAGGAGAGGGGGCAGAAAGTTTATTGAGGCAACAGGAGAGGCGCGACGACAACCGGCGGAACACAACAAATGGGTCCCGGAATAAAAAAAAACTTCAAATGAACTAAAAAATGATAGTCTGAAAACGGAGGACGCCAGGGAGCGAGAAGAGCTGATTGTGGCCAATATAGAAGAGTGGGTAGCATTCCCGGACGATTGCCTGGAGGAAGTGGTGAAAGACCGAGAAAACGTCATCAGACAATTGCCAATTATTTACGCACATATTGGAAGTATGAGGGTGAGATGTTTAATTGACACAGGTAGCCAGGTGAGCTTAGTCACTGAAGTTTTGGTAAAAGAAATCGGAAGAAAACAAACTGTTCCAATTATGCCTGTACCGCTAATGAAAGTCAGAGGGGTTATTCCTGACAAGACCATCAATTGTAAACAGCAAGCATATTTAGACCTGGAAATATTGAACCACACTTTTTCGCAAACATTCATTGTCATACCGAAGATGAACTATAACATAATTTTGGGAGCCAACTTCATCTGTGATTTTCATCCTGTAATTGACTTACGTAACAACACTGAAGGTTTCAAACAAGTTGAGGGGTTGAATCACGTGGGTTTAAACATGGAAGAGAGTACACTAGAGAGAGAGGCGAATACTTGGGTCATTGAGGAATGCACTAATGAGGTGATCAGAGATAAGAACTTGACGGAGGAGCAAGTAAGCCAGACAGCAGTGGTGGAAATTGACAGCAGAGATATTTCGCAGGAACTTTGGGTACATTTGGCGGAAGAAGAAATTAGCGGAACCAAATTTGAAATTCTACTTCAGGAGCGACTTAAGGAGGCCATAGTAGGGGAACCTGATAGAAGAAAACTGGAAGAAATTTTGAGATTACATAAAGGAGCTTTTGACACCGTACCTGGAAAAGTTTTAAATTTTCAATATGCCATGCAAGTTAAAGACTGGACCCCATTTAAAAGTAAATTGTACCCGATCCCAGAGAAACATTTTGCTCAGGTGAAGGACATCATTACTAATTTATTAGAATCTGGCATGATAAGGAAAGCAGCAACCCCGTACCTGAACGCAATATTGGCTGTGGCCAAGCCAAATGGATCAATTAGGCTATGCCTAGACGCGCGAGTTTTGAACAGTAAACTGCTAGTTGAGCATGACCAAGCACCTAGGATCAAAGATGTTTTGAAAGGCTTCCGTGGGAAGAAGATATATTCGAGTGTCCATTTGACAAATAGTTTCCACCATCTTGAACTTGAAGAAAAATCTCAACTGTTGACGGGATTTTTATTCGATAACCAAAGTTATATCTGGTCTCGAATGCCCTTTGGCGTGAAAACTGCTGGATGTGCACTGATAAGAGCACTCGATAGGAATCTGACTGAGGAGGTCAAGAGCTTCACTACGAGATATGTTGACGACATATTAATTGCATCTGAAACAATGGAGGAACACCTGATAAACTTAAATAAACTTCTGGATAACTTGAGAACCATGAACTTCAAAATTAATCTAAAGAAATCACATTTTTGCCAGAGTGAGATTCTGTATTTGGGGCATATAATTGATGTTGAGGGCGTGAGACCTAATCCAGCCAAGATTGATGCTATCAAGAAATTTCCCACACCAACTAAAGTCAAGCATGTAAGAGCATTTTTGGGAGTGACAGGTTTCTTCAAAGAAAATTGCCCTGGATACACAGAAACAGTAGCACCTATGCAAGAGATGTTAAAGAAGGCAAATCGATGGTCGTGGAATGAGGAGTGCGACAGGTCTTTTAGAGCCACGAAAGATTTATTGGAAAACTGTATGAAGCTTGGATATCCGGACATTGAGAAGAGATTTATTATTCAAGCAGATGCTTCATTGATTGGAATCGGTGCTATGCTGTACCAAGAGGACGCTGAAGAACCCAAGAAGAGATCGTATTTGGCATTTACGAGTCGTAAATTGAGGAAGCATGAGAGGAACTACACTGTGACGGAGCTTGAGCTGCTAGCAATTTTATATTCTCTTCAACAGTGGCGTAAGATGATCTACGGCTATTCCATTATTGTTAGAACCGACCACCATGCACTGACATTTTTATTCAAGACAACGATGGCAAGTGAGAGAATCACGCGCTGGTCCATCTACATACAGCAGTTTGACATTACAATAGAGCATTGCCCTGGAAGGATGAACGTCATACCAGATGCCTTGAGCAGGAATCCTGAAGACGAGAACGAAGTAACAGCGGAAGTTCACACTATTACACTAACGCCTAAGGCTCGTGAGTTTTTGGAGAAATTAAAGGAAATTCGGAAGGAGCAAGAAGCAGACCCATGGATGATGATGATGATCAAGTTCTACAGGAAGGAATTACAACCAGATTCACCTGAATACCGAGAAGCCCGTGCTAAAGAAGCGAGATTTCACTACTTAAATAACTTGTTGCATAAGTACGTGGATGAGCATCATACCAAACTGCGAATCCTAGTTCCAGCATCACTACAGAGAGGATTGACGTGGCATGTCCACGAGAGCCTAGCACATATCGGCATGGATAAGACTGAAGCTACGATAGGGGAGACTTTTACTTGGCCTAAGATGCGATTCACCATTGTGGAAGTGATAAGAACTTGTGACGCATGCCAGCGTACTAAACCGAACAACTTCATTATGAAACAACCTCCAGGACCACTATTACCTCAGAAACCATGCGAGATGCTCGCTATTGACTGTTTTGGCCCTCTAGTCAAAGGAAAGCGTGGATGCCGACACCTTCTAGTGTGTGTCGATGTATTTTCAAAGATGGTAGTGTTGTGTCCAATCCAAAAGACGACATCAAAACAAGTCCTCAGTAGAAT
The DNA here is from genome assembly GCA_946902985.2 of Meconema thalassinum. Taxonomy (NCBI): domain Eukaryota; kingdom Metazoa; phylum Arthropoda; class Insecta; order Orthoptera; family Tettigoniidae; genus Meconema; species Meconema thalassinum. Next base: position 432,523,871 of record OX336389.2, read on the forward strand.
TCAGAACAAAGTTATTCCGATGCTTGGGAAGCCGGAATCCATTTTATCAGACCATGGTACTTACTTCACGAGCAATGTTTTTAGGCAAGGTCTGGAGAGCCTAGGAATAAAACACATATTTTCAAGCATTCGTTATCCTTGTGGGAATCCGAGCGAGAGAACGATTCGCTGTGTTGCCAAATACTACAGAGTAATGCTTCCTAACGATCATAATAAATGGGTTGACAAAGTAGGAGAGATTGAGATGTGCATGAACACCACTAAGCACGAGTCGACGGGTCAAGTTCCACTAATTGTACACCACAACAGGTTGCCGGAGAGATCTTGGGACAAGATTATTCCATGCCGAAGGGATCCACTATTAGCGCATGAGTTACGAATCCAGCGAACGAGAGAGCACACGAGGAACCAAGCGGACCGAAGACTCAGAAGATACAGAGGAAAGAAGTTTCACCGGGAACTACAAGAACAAGAGTTAGTGCTGGTTCGCAGACCACCGATCTCTGATCCCTAAAACAAAGTCTCCGCAAAATTCTGTCCAAAATTTATTGGCCCGTTCCGTGTCATTAAGAATCTGGGTAACAATGCTTACAGACTTGAAGAAGTGAGCACAGGTGCTAAATCTGTTTTTAATAGCGCCAACTTAAAACCATATTACAGAAAGGAACCATTTGATGAATAAGCAGGATAATGTATGCAAAATCATATTGCAAAATTTTATTTTGAGAGCCAACACTCAAATGTACGTGGACGTGGAGCGCAGGAGAGAGAGAGCTTTGTTTGTAAACGACAAGCAGCTGAGACGACAGGAGTGGCAATCACGTGAGGAGAAGGGGGAGGTCTAGCGAAGAAGTATGAATGACAGTCCGGCGAGGGAGAGAGCACACTAATTGGGTCAGTGGAGTGTACTCTCGAGGAGCTGAGCGAGGTACTAAAGAGATGTTGTTGTTACTACTGTGGATATTGTTTTTGAAATCCAAATCAATTACTTGCTTCGAATTTCAAAACCTTGCTGAGGATAAATGAACCCTTATTGATCTACGATAAATAAGTATTCATAATTTATTATTATTATTACTGCAGCCCAGGCAGTGCTTGTGGAAATTGACAAGGATAAAGGCAAGGTAGCGTGTCGCAATGATTGCCACATAAGGAGAGCTTGTAGCTATTCTTGAAGAACGGCCTGGTAAGCCGAGTTCAAGGCCGAATTGTGTAACAACTTGCACCAGAATTGGAAGCATAAAGGGATGATCACGAGTTACTTACAACCGACCTACGATTGAATCACCCAATCAGGAGAGACCACGCCAAGATCACGCGATGGATGGCGTCAGTGGTAAAAAGCGCGCGGAATTATCTCCGCACGAGTGCGATGAGACGTTTGATTTATTTGATCAAGATTGACACTAGTCCCATCTGTGTGAGATGAAAACTCTGGAAATTTTTTCTAAATCCACCCCACTCTTCCGTACCCTGTCAGTTTCTAATAAATTGTTCGACGAGAAGCTGTTCGAGGTCATTCGTTTTGGAGCTCTGAGGGGCTAACTTCACGCCCGTTTGTGTCACGATTTTAACGCTCTTAATTATTTGAAGTATAATACTTTGTGAGCTTTGTGAGCTAAATTCACGCCAGCGTGCGTGGTGATTTGAAACTTGTAATATTATCTTAAAGACAACTATTTTCAGCTCTTAGGGGCAAGACTGGTAACGTTCTAATTAGCGCTCACCCGAGCGAAGGTCAAGCAAAGCAGAGCAGAGATTATCGAGCGAGATAGCGACTGTGAGACAGTCAGACTTTAAAACTTGTAATGTCGAGTCAGTGACGATGGACTCGAAGTGTGTATTTCCTGTAAATTTTTAAGTGTATTTTTCATGTGTGTATTGTGCGTGTGTGAGCGATATTTAGGGAAAGTCTTCGTAATTAATCGCATAGGACTATTTGTGGGCGAATTTTGTAACCCACAAGCGATTATAGCCAGGTCAAATTATAATAACATTGAACTTTTCTTCCAAAGAGACTACACCAAGATGTCCAACATGTGGTCAGGAGTTGGGATAATGTCCGACGCTTCAACGAAGACGACTATGGAGTGCTAATTTTTCCATAGGGAAATGGGCTGAGATGGATGTCATAATGTTCTGCAAGCTGAGACGGTGATGTACAACAATTGATTACTCAGTTATGTAGTTAGATTGACGGGGGAACCTTTGTAAATAGTTAATTTTTCTTTTCTTGTTTTAAAGTGTTTTTTTTTGTACCGGCACTAAATGTTTTAAATGTACGTTGGCGCGTGGCCAAAGTGTTTGTTGTATTTATATTTTCTTTGGAGTCATATTTAATGTGCACGGCGCGTGTACGTGATGTTTATCCATGCAAATGCGAAACCCGTTACATTCGATAAGTGGTGCTTTTTTAAAGTTCATATTTGTGATAGGAAAGGGAGGTAATTACTGTAAGATGTTTGCTGAACAGATTATTATTCATATTAGGGTTGCCAAGTGCAACGATTTAAGATGTAATTGTAGAACACCTTAGTTCTAAATTTGATAGATTTTTTTTGAGTCCTTTTCAGGTTAATTAGTCACGGCGTGGAACGGTGGCGCCAGCAAGTGGAGAATATTTATGTCTTTTTATTTCAGGGTCTGTCAAACCCATACGTGTGATTCTGTGTGTGTTATTGTGTCAGGTGTGTGTGTTGATTCTACGTAAAGAGGGGTAGAGGTCCTACCGCCCTCGTATTTTGTTGTTGTTGTTGTTGTTGTCGTTGTTGTATTTTGATGGAAAGGCAGGGTGCTCTAGGGAGACCGCTGTTCCTTGTCCATATTGCTGATTCTTGGATTTCCTACTGGAAATGCCGGGATATTTTGTTCTGACACACACACACGTATTATTGTGCTTTGGGGCACGCTTCTTCGAGATTCGATCCCATACCTTTGGAGGTCGAGGTTATTTTGACACGTGGGTTGACAGATATGCAGATTTCCACAAATCGCCCGTCTCGCCTGGTGACTCATTTTGATAGGCAGTCCTTGTTCCGACTGGCCCCTTTAAGCTTTCGAGTAGCAAACCTGTTCATTGTGATGGTTATATTTGAACCATAATTAATTGGGGAGTTCGCCATGTGTGTGACGGATTATTGCATGTTGTATGGATAGATTATTGTGTTAATAATGTAAATGTTGGTTGTGAGCCTATTGATCTTGTTTATGACTCAATTCATGTAATTTTGTATGTCACACCTGTGTGGGGTAGTGGTAGTGTACTTGTAAATTTGACGACGGTCATATGTGTATTTCTTTTATTGGTCACGTGTTAACTTACTTGTGTTGATTTGTGTGAGAAGTCCTAAGTTTTTAGACCGTAATGTTTTTGCTACGGCAGTTTGATTCCAATTTCACACGGAAATTATTGTGTTGTATATTTTAAGTATAGGAAGTGTCGGTTTAGTTTTAAGTGTTGTATAGTTGTTCCCCACGTCTGTCTAGCTCTAAGCAATGTGGATTCGTCGTCTGAATGTTCATTCTGGATGATGACGAATCATGCATTCGATTGTACACATCGTGAAGCATGCAGAACGGCACACGCGCATACATTGTCACTTTTGTTGATTTTCTTAAGGACACTTTGTCCGTGTATTAATCTCTCCAGAGATTTGGCCGAGTTTTGGCATATTTTATCCTATTCAGTGGGAGTAATTTGGGAGTTTGTTTTGTTAATTCTTTTGTATAGTTAGGTGATTTGTTATTAAATTCATTTGTTTTAACCCTGGCTTCACTTTTTCCTGCATGTTATTTTGTTATATGTTACCCTGCATGTTAATGAAGTGCTTTGACAACAACTTACGATATGGACTGTCACACCCCCCGAAACTGAGTCTCATAAGCTTCTTTGCAAGGGTTCAGTATATTACAAATATGGGCACGTTTGATGTTGTAATACCCTCTGATATTATTGATAACTTTAAAAGTGCATTTTCCCCATATTAGGCAACCGGGTTTCGTAATATGGGGAGATGAGAAACCTCACGGTTTTTATTTATAATAAGTACACTGTACAAACAGCTCAGCAGGAAAATGCATAAACTTTAATGAAAACCGAGTGATTCTGATGGAATTCATCTGTAACGAGGTGCAAGGTATGTCTAATTTCTCTTAGATTTATTAGTACGCTATTTTATTTTGTGATATAATTTGCATTTTGATATTGCGGGAATTATAATGATAATATATAGTGTCACTAGCAACCCGCCCGGCTTCGCCCGGGAACAGTTATGAATGTGCTAGGAATTCCTGTCAGAAGTAATTTAAGAATGGCGAGGGGCATGAGACACAAACCCCCCTTCCGTCCAAACTAAAAACACTTATATTGGGCGATGTATCGATGATAGAGATATGCTCTCCCGGACTTTTTTTGTTGAATTTTTCATGCTGAACAATTCTTACTCTCATAGTATACTGATATTTATAACGGTTTGTCCAGCGTAAGCTAAAAAAGCGCACGGACGTCAAGTTCTCTTTTCGACCTATTCACTGAAATCTGAAATCGTTACTGCTTGGCTCCCTTTGATCATAAATACATTATTTTCTACAGAAATCTTCCTCAATATTACCTTTACAGAATGGTGAAAGCTGCATCAAAATCCAACCAGTGCTTCTCGAGATTATCCGTGACATCCAAGAATCGGGGACTTAGTTTTACACTAAGTAGAGATACGTCTCTGTCGTGCAATGCTTGGTCAACAGCGCTGTGTGAGCAGTTGAGAAACTAACAAGATTTCATGTGAAAGGTCTCATTGTCTAGGCCGGTTGTGGAGAGCGCAGCTCGCATTCAGTCGGCCGTGGGCAGGGTAACGGAAGCCAAAGTTGGAGGTTGCAAGTTCGTGTCAGGTGTGCGTCTGACATTACAATTTTCTACTCTCCTTCAATATGGTTTGTACACTTTGTGTAATCCACGACCTAATATCCGAAATCCTCTATGCCCATTTACGGGATATTTCCTTGAGAAGCTTGGCCTACATTCTTCCATGTTCACTGTTTAGTGTTTTATAAGTTACATTCCGCATTTATTGTATTTATAGCTTGTTGTTTTTATTCTTACAGATTCTGTCCACTGGATCCAATTTAACAGCATGTTGCATGAAGCGGATCTGGACGAGAATGTACACACATCAAAAAAACTTTTGCATCACCTCGGTTCCCAGATCTCCGGCATATAGACGTTGACTGTGTATATTGTATCCAAGATACAGTCCCTTTGACTGTTCATAGATGTCACTAAAACTGCTCAAAGATGTAAACAACCATGCATGAGCAGGGCCTATTAGACGGAGGGGGTACGACAGCCGATCAGTTCCAGTCATTCCACCAGGACGAAGGTACGCTGCTCATGTTGTCTGTAGTTCTACCATGCCTAGAAGGTCAATACCGCAGTTCGATCGCGTCCGCATTGTTACTTTGTGTCAAGAAGGGCTCTCAACAAGGGAAGTTTCCAGGCGTCTCAGAGTGAACCAAAGCGATGTTGTTCGGACATGGAGGAGGTACAGAGATACAGGAACTGTCGATGACAGGCCTCGCTCAGGCCGCCCAAGGGCTACTACTGTAGTGGATGACCGCTACTTAGGGATTGCCGCTCGGAGGAACCCTGACAGCAATGCCACCATGTTGAATAATGCGTTTCGTTCAGCCACAGGACGTCGTGTTTCAACTCAAACTGTGCGCAATAGGCTGCATGATGCGCAACTTCACTCCCGACGTCCATGGCGAGGTCCAGCTTTGCAACCCCGACACCATGCAGCGCGGTACAGATGGGCCCAACAACATGCTGAATGGACCCCACGGAATTGGCATCACGTTCTCTTCACCGATGAGTGTCGCATATGCCTTCAACCAGACAATCGTCGGAGACGTGTTTGGAGGCACCCTGGTCAGGCTGAACGTCTTAGACACACTGTCCAGCGAGTGCAGCAAGGTGGTGGTTCTCTGATGTTTTGGGGTGGCATTATGTGGGGCCGACGTACGCCACTGGTGGTCATGGAAGGCTCCGAAACGGCTTTACGATACCTGAATGACATCCTCCGACCCATAGTGCAACCATATCGGCAGAATATTGGAGAGGCATTTGTCTTCATGGACGACAATTCTCGACCTCATCGTGCACATCTTGTGAATGCGTTCCTTCAAGATAACGACATCGCTCGACTACAGTGGCCAGCATGTTCGCCAGACATGAACCCTATCGAACATGCCTGGGATATGTTGAAAAGGGCTGTTTATGGACGTCTTGACCCACCAACCACTCTGAGAGATTTACGCCGAATTGTCGTTGAGGAGTGGGACAATTTGGACCAACAGTGTCTTGATGAACTTGTGGATAGTATGCCACGGCGAATACAGGCATGCATCAATGCAAGAGGACGTGCTACTGGGTATTAGAGGTAGTGGTGTGTACTGCAATCTGGACCACAAATGCTGAAAGTCTAGCTGTATGATGGTACAACATGCAATGTGTGGGTCTCATGAGCAATAAAACGAGCTGAAATGTTGTTTGTGTTGATCTCTATTCCCTTTGTATTTAACGGTTCCGGAACTCTTGGAACCGAGGTGATGCAAAACTTTTTTTTGATGTGTGTAGTTGAAATAGTGCGGTTATTTTTATACTATAGGCCTACATGTAGAATAATTGTATTTCTACATTGTGTAATGCAAAATAAAGATTAAAAAACTTTTTCAATTACGTATGGTTTTCATTTATTTTTCTCCTTCCTTTTCATCACATTTGCAAGAGGATCAAGAGATTCAAACAATAATTTGGAACCTGTGTAGAATAGCGGGTGGTGGGGGTGATAATAGAAGAGAGTTACGTGATTCTATAGTCAGATTTTGAGGTTATGTACGTTAGTATATAAAAGGGGATGTGGTAGGAGGTTATGTCTGGAAACCTGACTCGATATTTAATTTTATAAGATTAAATTAATAAAACGTGTTTGATAATAGATTTTAAGTTGTTTTATTTCATTACCTGAAGTCAATACAAAAGGAACTACAATGTAATTATCCGAATACAGCTACATAAGTATGTTTGTTGCCAACATTCTTCAAAGGACAACAAATTTCAAAATGCCTCAAATATATTGTTGATTGCCTGTGATACATTTTGTCAGAGCTAATGATGTCAAAGGTAAAATATATTAATGTTAATTAATCCACACAGGGACTAGTTCTGCGGAATATTCATAAAAATAAGCTGATATCTTAGGGATTTTGTTCCTTATGTTTCCCCTACCGAAGAGAAATGATTGCTTTTTTGAAGCCAGATTTAGGCGGATATAAGGAACATTATTTAACACGTGAGCTGGGACTCTGGTATTATATCCTCTTTGGCTACGCACCTGGGCATGTTTTAAAAAGCTCAGTCCGCAGGTTAATAAGATACTATATTACTATACACACAGTAGGCTATCTATAATATATCTCAAGCAAATCCAAGATGTTACCACACTATCAATATTAAAGAAAAGAGCAGCAACCAACTGTATAGGTAGACTATTGCTTGGTATTATTTTGTGACGATAGACATGTCTATGGACTGAATACTCGATTAATCTAGGAAATATATGAAGGTACTCTACCGTTATTTCGAGGTTTACAAGTTGGATTATTTACGAACATAGAACTGTGACGTGGCGAGTAGTGGGACGACAGGCGGTCATGACGGCTCCTCCCAGCTGATTGTTTGTGGATAGGGGTCCGCCGATGTCCCAAGGACCAGCCACCGAGCATGCCCGAAGAATAGCAAGGTTGGAGCTCTATGACTCTCATCCATCATGACGTAATCTGTATCGAACTACGCACCTGAGAAACATTTTTATTGATTAAATGATATTAAGAGCCGTTTACGAGGTATTGTTCTTGTCAGAATTCACATTTATATGGAAGAATGCTAATACAAATGAATATTTGGTAATCTGAAGATCTATGGAATAAAATGCTTATATTTCCACCTCATGCGATTATCATCGAACTGAGATGCATGGAGTGGGGGAGAATGATGTTTTCTTGCAACCTAGATGCATGACAGCAAAAGGAGGTCCTATTGAGTATTCGACCGGGAACATTCAGCCCGTGGAGTGCAATGTGACGTCGTTCGCCTGCCGATAATAAGTTCAGTGTTAACCCCAAAGACTTATAATAATTCTTCGACGTGAACTGTTACAAACGCAACGAAATGGGACTTTCAATATTTTGTGCAGCCCATAATATTCATGTGAGTGGACTTGTACATTATACAGTTAAATGATACGCGGAGTGATATTTTCAATCAATGTACATGATTTTAAGACGCCATTACGGGCCAGCATGCGTACAATTAATGCAACGAAATACAGCTGTGATTTCACCTTCTGAACACAGGCTGATATAAGAAGTACTTTTACTCAATAAACTATTCTCATTCTGTACGTCGTATTGTTGTCCGAGACGTCGGAGGGAATGATTAAGATGATTATTGAAGCCGTCACTATGTCAGGCTAAAGTATGACTGGAACACTACATGCAAGGCAGTAGCAGAGCATCGTGTGCGTAACTACTTTTTACCATGCTTTTTGAAAACGCATCTTCTGCACCTACAATCTTTTCAAGCATGAGTCGAAGTAATATTGTAACCATTATGAACATGGAATTAATCCGAAGTTACTTACTGTACCCGATATTTAATCGAGGCTATCGGCTACGCCAGCTGTAGTTGAGTTTTGTTGCTTAGAAGAAAAGATTGCGCTGAGATCGAGCCAGTGACGCTGAGGGAAGATGACGTAGAAGACTATGGGAGAAGAAGTCACTACCCTATAAACGCACGGAATCACGGGAGAAGTACTGGATATTTATGGAGATTAATTGGAAATGACGTATAATTTAACCTCAGAAGAGAAAGGAATTATATTGAATATTAATTATATTAACATTGGAAAAAGTGGATAACTACTTAATTGTGTATTATGGCCTCATAACAGAAGATATGGGCCGAGGCTAAATATCTGACGTCAGAGAACAAAGGTAGGGGCTACCCTCACACCTGCTGAGGGGTGGCGAGTCACGTGTTTAGCGAGGAGAGTTGTCGCAGCACAGTGAAACGAGGAATCAGTCTACTACATTCTGCTCTAGAGTCTATTACATTCTGATCCAGGAGCAAGTCTAAAGTATTACAGTATACAATACAGTGCAGTGCAGTAATTGTCACCTGTCTGGCAGGTTCAGTTCGTAAAGTTAGCATTGTGTAACTTTTGGAGCACGGCAGAGTCGAGCAGGCGGACCGGAGAGTGTATCGCGATGGCTGTGAGCAGGGCAAAGGCGGCCGGTGATAGGGAACAGCATAGTTTTGAACAGTGGAGTTGCGTTAGCATGTGTTTCAAATAGCAACGCATTTACCAGCTCATAATCTACAGCAGAAATAAGTAGCATTTCATTGGGAATAACAAACATTATTGCAGCAGAATCACAACGAATAGTCGCATACAACATGGGTAAAATGAGGCTAGTGATTAACTTCGTGTTACACACAGATAGTGAAGCAGGAAATGTCATGTATTGAGCGACATTTTGTGACGATATACTTGTGTGCCCATACCAGTGATCATGTTAATCATATTAGTGTTATATCATGTTTAACCCCATGTCATCCTTGTTGCTCATACACAAGTGTAGTTAGGAATTGATACGTCACAATGTTTTGCTATCCAACGTCTCTGAATTGAAACGTTTAGTTGCAAATTATAATTATGCCTGTGGACGATTTAGTAAAGGTATTAGGGGAGTTGCAGAACAGTAGGGATAACATTGAGGCTAATATTAGGAGAATGGAGACTGAAGTCAAAGAACAGATAAATGATTCAGAATCTAAGTTACAGGCTAGATGTGAAGAAAATGTAAAAGCTGTACAGGCTAGCAGTAAAGATAATTTAAAGTCTTTGCAAGATAATACCGAAAGTAATTTAAGAGATAGTTTGAAATTATTAGAAACCAGATTACAAGCTCGTAGTGAGGAAAGTAAAACAGAATTGAAAGACAATTTAAAGAGTTTGGAAACTAGACTAAAGGTAAAGAATGACGAAATTTTAAGAGCATTACAGTCAGATAGTAAGGCAGTAGAATTGAAAGGAAAGGAAATTGTAAGCATCTTAAGGAAAAACATTCTAGAGCAAGAGAATAAAGGTGAACAGAATATCATTAATTTGAGGACAGATGTCATGTCTATCCAGAAAGACATTAAATCAAATATATCGAATTTAAGATCCGACATAGATGGTTTAATAACAGATGTAGGTAAAATTCAAGAATGGTCTTCTGAAGTATCTTTTGAATCCAAGATTAAAAATTTAGAAACGAACTTAGGAAATGAAATTAAAGGTTGAGTTCAGTAATCGGAACAGTCAAAATGGAAGTTTTAGGAGAGGTCAATTCCAACTTAAAATCCTTAGGGAACCGATTGCAGGCGGACATTAAACAAATTGGTGATAGCGTTGATCAGAAAGTTAACGAAAACCTAGCGTTATTTAAAAATAGAGTCGGTGCAATAGTGGAAGAGAGGTACAATGATGTCGATGTCGAAGCAAAAGAAAAACGTGCAGGGATTGAAAGTAAAATAATCGCAGGCATGGCGTACTTGGAAACTGGATTCACAGAGAATAGAGAAACGATGGAAAGGGATTCTGCTCAGTTGAGAACGGATGAAGGCCAGTTGAAGGAGCAGGTTGCGTCAGTTAAGACAACATGCGAAGAAAGGTTAGATAAATTGAAGAACGATCTCGAAGAAAGTAATAGAACACAGCCTGTTATTTCATTAGACAATCTGGAAAAGAAATTCAAGTTAGGAGAAAAACGGACTGAAGATAGAATGGCTAAACTGGAATCAGTCATAAGTAATCTCACTATTCAAGAGGTAGCAACGGGGGACATGTCGATGAATCAAACACCGATAGCTCATAATGTTGATAGTCAAGAGGTGAATGTAGGAGAGGATAACCGAACTCAACAAAATGTTACTTCTGGGAGGATTAGTTCAACCCCTCATGTTAATCCTAATCCGACTTTGAACACTTCCAATACTAATGAACGTTACTCAGGTCCGGTGACCATCGTCAGAAATCTTGATGATAAACCAAGAAAATTCTTTGAGAATACGGGAGTAACACCAGTCGAATTTCTGAGAGATATCCGAGATTATATGGCGGAACATCGGGTATCCGAAGAAAGAGAGCTAAGGGTAGTCGAACGCACCTTAGATGGGCCAGCTTTGACTTGGTTTCGCGCATTTAGAAACAACTTTGCGAACCTAGAACAATCTGCCATAGCATTTTTACGACGATTCTGGAGTGCGGAGGATCAATTGAACGTAAGAGCCGAAATGTATTCAAAACGCTATTCTACGTCGCATCCTACGCATTACGCTAACAACGTTACTTCACAGTTAGCGAAACTGCACTTTTTAACTCCACCATTACCCGAAGACGAATTGTTGCAAGCGATAGCAAGGCAGTTGCCAGGAGAGGTCCAAAGTTGACTCATACCATCTTGTGCTAATTCGCTGGAACATTACGACGACATATTACGCAGATTAGACTACACAAGCGTTCAAATGACACCTACAAATTCAAGGAATGAAAATAGGAACACGCAGGAAGTGAATGCAGTAATTGTCGACAATGCAGTCAAAACAGATCGAAGAACTTCGTGGGAAAACAGGAGAAACGAGGAAAATAGAGGAAATGTTCGTAACGTCCGTGGGAATGATAGGTATCAGGGACCATATGAGAGACCATATGATCAGGATCCACGAGACAGTAGATACCGCAACTATAACCAGGGTTCCTGGTATCAGAATCGAAACAGTTGTAATAACCAATGTCGAGGCAGATACAATGGCAATCAGAATCCGAATCAGCAGTCCAGTCAAACCAATCGACAACGCGACGGTAATCACGAAAATCCGAACAAAAGACGCCGAGAGAGACAAGAGTATGTGAGGACACGGCGAGAGGATAGGCAACCAAGCGCACCGCCCGAAGAGTTAGTTCGAGACCTCGATAGGGCAGGCACAAGTGGAGTAGAAAGAAAAACGTCGAATTGATCTCGAATCAACGTTCTAACTATCTGGAACCCATCATCATAGTTGAGACATATCAGGTTAATGAGGAAGATTTGATCGAAGAAGAAGATATAGTCCGTCGAGGGAATAGACATGAATTGCCAGTCATTAGCGTGGAAGTCATGGGAAAAGAAATAAAGACATTAGTGGATACAGGGGCCATGGTGAGTGTGATATCCATAGGCTGCCTTGAGGAATTAAAATTGTAAGGAGATGTTACGATGTTGCCAGCTGTTGTTAGCAAGATTCAAGGGGTGATTCCAGACAAGAGCATTAAATGCAAAAGTCAAGTACTCTTGGATATCAGAGTTGGAACCAGATATTTTGAGCAAATGTTCCTAGTGGTAGGTCAGCTACATTTTGATATGATCTTAGGAGTGGATTTCTTAGGCGACAGTGGCCTGATCATAGATTTGCAGAGTAGACGCATGTATTTTCAAGAAGAGGACACTGAGAATCTGGAATCTGAAATGACATTCTTCAGAGAGAATATTTTGGATGAGATTGTGGATAACATAGAGAAGTCTATTGAGAGCAAAGCAGGCATGAAGAGTAAGCTGAATCCGGAAATACAAGAGCAATTTGATCAAGCAATTACTGAATACGAGGACATATTCAACGATAAGCCTTGACTCATAGCAAATTTTACTTACAGCATCAAGTTGATGGATGACAAACCGTATCATAAGAATTTATATCCCATACCAGACAAGTGGTAAGAAGAAGTCGGTATGATGATAAATGACATGGAGAAAGATGGAATTATTAAGAAGATGCCAACTGCTTATCAGAATCCTTTGGCTATTGTCAAGAAACCTAATCACAAGCTGAGGATATGTCTAGATGCCAGGGCCCTTAATGAGAGAATTCTTCCTGAGCACGACAGACCACCTATTATTCGTGAACTACTGCGTAGATTCAGAGGAAAGAGTTTCTTTTCTACTATCTGTCTGACTAGTTCATATTATCATATAGAACTAGCAGAGGACTGTAAACAATATACTGGATTTCTATTTGACCATAAAACTTATGTCTTTAATCGTTTACCTTTTGGAGTAAAGAACAGTGGTCCGGTGATTATCCGAGCACTAGATGGTAATCTATCAGATACAGTTAAAGAGCATGTCGCGAGCTATATAGATGACCTGATCATAGCATCTGATACAGCTGTGGAGCATGTCAGGCACCTTAGAATGCTTTTTGAAGATCTCAGGAGGACGAATTTCAAGGTGAATTTCGACAAATGTCAGTTCTCTTATGGGGAGATCGAATTTCTTGGTCATAGGATCGATGGAGAGGGATACAGGCCCAATCCAAAGAAGATAGTAGCTATTTAGGAATTCTCGACTCCATGGAAAATCAAAGAAGTCAGGCAGTTTCTAGGAATGTGTCAGTTCTTTTCTACACATTGTCCCGGTTATACCGAAGTAATGGCACCTCTGCAGGGTTTGCTAAGGAAAGGAAATCGATGGAAGTGGGACGACAAATGCGACCAAGCTTTCTTGTCAGCTAAGAACATGTTGGTCCTGAATGTTAAACTCGAATACCCAGATTTCGCTAGGAGATTATTTGTTGAGACAGACGCATCCAAGATAGGCATCAGTGGTATCCTATATCAGGTGGATGATGCGAATAAACATAGATATTTGGCTTTCACCAGTTGCAAGCTCAGGGACAGTGAAAGGAATTATTATGCAACAGAGTTAGAGGCATTAGCAGTTGTTCATGCTCTCAAAACGTGGAAGAAGGTATTGTTCGGACATGACGAGACGGTGATCACAGATCATAAAGCACTCCAATTCATTACGAAGACGGACTTAGTGAGGGATCGTATCACCAGGTGGGCTCTGTTCCTGCAACAATTTAACCCAACCATTGTGCATAGACTAGGGAAGCTAAATCTATTGGCAGATGTGTTGAGTAGAAACTCTTGTGAAGAGGTGATTATCAACCACATAGATCTTGTTCAGGAAGACCAGGGAACCCTAGAGATGTTGAAAAAGCTAGCTCAGACGCAGAAGAGATATACACTTTTGCGAAGAATGTACCGTTTCTTAACACGCAGGATGGACAATGCCGATCCAGATTTTAACCGCACAGAGATAGAAGCTAGGAAGTATCACATGATGAAGGTATGATATGTCAATATATTGACAACGATCACACCAAGCTTAGAATTGTGATCCCCCCCCCCCCCCAAGCTTGTCAAGCCAGTTATTTGGATGGTACATCGAACCGCTGCTCATGTAGGTGTAGACAAGACTTTAGCTCTTGCCCAGGACGCGTTTGTTTGGAGGCAAATGGGACTAACGATCCGCAACGTCATTAAGACCTGTGACAGATGTCAGCAAAGCAAATATTCATCTAAACTAATGACGGAAGTTCCTAGACCGATATTACCTAACAAGCCGAGAGAATTATTTGCTACGGACATTTTCGGTCCAATTCCTCGTTCAACGAGAGGGAACCAGTTTGTTTTGGTTACTGTAGACGTATTCTCTAAATACGTATCTTTATGTCCGATCCAATAAGCTACGTCTAGATATGTTATCAATAGACTGGAGAAAACTGTAATTCCAAATATGGGTAAACCCGAGGTTTTGTTAAGTGACCATGGATCACAATTCACCAGTATGGAATTTTCAACTGCTATTGAACGTTTGGGTATAAGACATGTATTTAATTCTGTCCGTTTTCCAGAGGGAAACCCGGCAGAGAGAATTATGCCTGAGATTAGCAAGATGTGCCGTTTATACGTGTCAAGACAGCACCACCGATGGATGGAGGTCATTCCCATCATTATTCTATGTTTGAATTCCACTATACATGAAAGTACAGGACAGATTCCGTCCGTTCTTCATCATGGAACGAAACCTAGTAGACCGTGGGACCGCAATATGAAGGCTCCAGTGGATACGGAACCTACCCTAGAAAGAAGAGTCGAAATAGCAGGAGAACGACTTAGAAGTCAGGCGGAGAAAAGGGCCAGAAGACACGCAGAAAGAAGGTTTCATGAACCATTTCAGGAAGGTGACGAGGTGCTGATCAGGAAGCCAGTAACATCGAATCTTCAACAGAGAATATACCATAAATTCGCGCCATTGTACGCTGGTCCCTTCCGAATTGACGAAGCGTATAGAAATAACAGCTATAGGATTGCTAAAATCGACACGAATGAAGTTATTGGAACTTTTAATGCAGCCAGCATTAGGAAATATCATTACCCTTGAGATGAGGATGGTTAGATAGATATCGAGTGCATGAAATGGTGTATATAATAAACGCCTGAGTGTAAAAATGTTTTTTACTAATCTGTTTCTTCAGGATTAATAAAAATGGAGACGTAAGGGAGAGATGTACCCGATATTTAATCGAGGCTATCGGCTACGCCAGCTGTAGTTGAGTTTTGTTGCTTAGAAGAAAAGATTGCGCTGAGATCGAGCCAGTGACGCTGAGGGAAGATGACGTAGAAGACTATGGGAGAAGAAGCTACCCCTTAAACGCACGGAATCACGGGAGAAGTACTGGATATTTATGGAGATTAATTGGAAATGACGTATTATTTAACCTCGGAAGAGAAAGGAATTATATTGAATATTAATGATATTAACATTGGAAAAGTTGGATAACTCCTTAATTGAGTATTATGGCTTCATAACAGGAGATATGGGCCGAGGCTAAATATCTGACGTCAGTGAACAAAGGTAGGGTCTACCCTCACACCAGCTGAGGGGTGGCGAGACACGTGTTTAGCGAGGAGAGTTGTCGCAGCACAGTGAAACGAGGAATCAGTCTACTACATTCTGCTCTAGAGTCTATTACATTCTGATCCAGGAGCAAGTCTAAAGTATTACAGTATACAATACAGTGCAGTGCAGTAATTGTCACCTGTCTGGCAGGTTCAGTTCGTAAAGTTAGCATTGTGTAACTTTTGGAGCACGGCAGAGTCGAGCAGGCGGACCGGAGAGTGTATCGCGATGGCTGTGAGCAGGGCAAAGGCGGCTGGTGATAGGGAACAGCATAGTTTTGAACAGTGGAGTTGCGTTAGCATGTGTTTCAAATAGCAACGCATTTACCAGCTCATAATCTACAGCAGAAATAAGTAGCATTTCATTGGGAATAACAAACATTATTGCAGCAGAATCACAACGAATAGTCGCATACAACATGGGTAAAATGAGGCTAGTGATTAACTTCGTGTTACACACAGATAGTGAAGCAGGAAATGTCATGTATTGAGCGACATTTTGTGACGATATACTTGTGTGCCCATACCAGTGATCATGTTAATCATATTAGTGTTATATCATGTTTAACCCCATGTCATCCTTGTTGCTCATACACAAGTGTAGTTAGGAATTGATACGTCACAATGTTTTGCTATCCAACGTCTCTGAATTGAAACGTTTAGTTGCAAATTATAATTATGCCTGTGGACGATTTAGTAAAGGTATTAGGGGAGTTGCAGAACAGTAGGGATAACATTGAGGCTAATATTAGGAGAATGGAGACTGAAGTCAAAGAACAGATAAATGATTCAGAATCTAAGTTACAGGCTAGATGTGAAGAAAATGTAAAAGCTGTACAGGCTAGCAGTAAAGATAATTTAAAGTCTTTGCAAGATAATACCGAAAGTAATTTAAGAGATAGTTTGAAATTATTAGAAACCAGATTACAAGCTCGTAGTGAGGAAAGTAAAACAGAATTGAAAGACAATTTAAAGAGTTTGGAAACTAGACTAAAGGTAAAGAATGACGAAATTTTAAGAGCATTACAGTCAGATAGTAAGGCAGTAGAATTGAAAGGAAAGGAAATTGTAAGCATCTTAAGGAAAAACATTCTAGAGCAAGAGAATAAAGGTGAACAGAATATCATTAATTTGAGGACAGATGTCATGTCTATCCAGAAAGACATTAAATCAAATATATCGAATTTAAGATCCGACATAGATGGTTTAATAACAGATGTAGGTAAAATTCAAGAATGGTCTTCTGAAGTATCTTTTGAATCCAAGATTAAAAATTTAGAAACGAACTTAGGAAATGAAATTAAAGGTTGAGTTCAGTAATCGGAACAGTCAAAATGGAAGTTTTAGGAGAGGTCAATTCCAACTTAAAATCCTTAGGGAACCGATTGCAGGCGGACATTAAACAAATTGGTGATAGCGTTGATCAGAAAGTTAACGAAAACCTAGCGTTATTTAAAAATAGATTCGGTGCAATAGTGGAAGAGAGGTACAATGATGTCGATGTCGAAGCAAAAGAAAAACGTGCAGGGATTGAAAGTAAAATAATCGCAGGCATGGCGTACTTGGAAACTGGATTCACAGAGAATAGAGAAACGATGGAAAGGGATTCTGCTCAGTTGAGAACGGATGAAGGCCAGTTGAAGGAGCAGGTTGCGTCAGTTAAGACAACATGCGAAGAAAGGTTAGATAAATTGAAGAACGATCTCGAAGAAAGTAATAGAACACAGCCTGTTATTTCATTAGACAATCTGGAAAAGAAATTCAAGTTAGGAGAAAAACGGACTGAAGATAGAATGGCTAAACTGGAATCAGTCATAAGTAATCTCACTATTCAAGAGGTAGCAACGGGGGACATGTCGATGAATCAAACACCGATAGCTCATAATGTTGATAGTCAAGAGGTGAATGTAGGAGAGGATAACCGAACTCAACAAAATGTTACTTCTGGGAGGATTAGTTCAACCCCTCATGTTAATCCTAATCCGACTTTGAACACTTCCAATACTAATGAACGTTACTCAGGTCCGGTGACCATCGTCAGAAATCTTGATGATAAACCAAGAAAATTCTTTGAGAATACGGGAGTAACACCAGTCGAATTTCTGAGAGATATCCGAGATTATATGGCGGAACATCGGGTATCCGAAGAAAGAGAGCTAAGGGTAGTCGAACGCACCTTAGATGGGCCAGCTTTGACTTGGTTTCGCGCATTTAGAAACAACTTTGCGAACCTAGAACAATCTGCCATAGCATTTTTACGACGATTCTGGAGTGCGGAGGATCAATTGAACGTAAGAGCCGAAATGTATTCAAAACGCTATTCTACGTCGCATCCTACGCATTACGCTAACAACGTTACTTCACAGTTAGCGAAACTGCACTTTTTAACTCCACCATTACCCGAAGACGAATTGTTGCAAGCGATAGCAAGGCAGTTGCCAGGAGAGGTCCAAAGTTGACTCATACCATCTTGTGCTAATTCGCTGGAACATTACGACGACATATTACGCAGATTAGACTACACAAGCGTTCAAATGACACCTACAAATTCAAGGAATGAAAATAGGAACACGCAGGAAGTGAATGCAGTAATTGTCGACAATGCAGTCAAAACAGATCGAAGAACTTCGTGGGAAAACAGGAGAAACGAGGAAAATAGAGGAAATGTTCGTAACGTCCGTGGGAATGATAGGTATCAGGGACCATATGAGAGACCATATGATCAGGATCCACGAGACAGTAGATACCGCAACTATAACCAGGGTTCCTGGTATCAGAATCGAAACAGTTGTAATAACCAATGTCGAGGCAGATACAATGGCAATCAGAATCCGAATCAGCAGTCCAGTCAAACCAATCGACAACGCGACGGTAATCACGAAAATCCGAACAAAAGACGCCGAGAGAGACAAGAGTATGTGAGGACACGGCGAGAGGATAGGCAACCAAGCGCACCGCCCGAAGAGTTAGTTCGAGACCTCGATAGGGCAGGCACAAGTGGAGTAGAAAGAAAAACGTCGAATTGATCTCGAATCAACGTTCTAACTATCTGGAACCCATCATCATAGTTGAGACATATCAGGTTAATGAGGAAGATTTGATCGAAGAAGAAGATATAGTCCGTCGAGGGAATAGACATGAATTGCCAGTCATTAGCGTGGAAGTCATGGGAAAAGAAATAAAGACATTAGTGGATACAGGGGCCATGGTGAGTGTGATATCCATAGGCTGCCTTGAGGAATTAAAATTGTAAGGAGATGTTACGATGTTGCCAGCTGTTGTTAGCAAGATTCAAGGGGTGATTCCAGACAAGAGCATTAAATGCAAAAGTCAAGTACTCTTGGATATCAGAGTTGGAACCAGATATTTTGAGCAAATGTTCCTAGTGGTAGGTCAGCTACATTTTGATATGATCTTAGGAGTGGATTTCTTAGGCGACAGTGGCCTGATCATAGATTTGCAGAGTAGACGCATGTATTTTCAAGAAGAGGACACTGAGAATCTGGAATCTGAAATGACATTCTTCAGAGAGAATATTTTGGATGAGATTGTGGATAACATAGAGAAGTCTATTGAGAGCAAAGCAGGCATGAAGAGTAAGCTGAATCCGGAAATACAAGAGCAATTTGATCAAGCAATTACTGAATACGAGGACATATTCAACGATAAGCCTTGACTCATAGCAAATTTTACTTACAGCATCAAGTTGATGGATGACAAACCGTATCATAAGAATTTATATCCCATACCAGACAAGTGGTAAGAAGAAGTCGGTATGATGATAAATGACATGGAGAAAGATGGAATTATTAAGAAGATGCCAACTGCTTATCAGAATCCTTTGGCTATTGTCAAGAAACCTAATCACAAGCTGAGGATATGTCTAGATGCCAGGGCCCTTAATGAGAGAATTCTTCCTGAGCACGACAGACCACCTATTATTCGTGAACTACTGCGTAGATTCAGAGGAAAGAGTTTCTTTTCTACTATCTGTCTGACTAGTTCATATTATCATATAGAACTAGCAGAGGACTGTAAACAATATACTGGATTTCTATTTGACCATAAAACTTATGTCTTTAATCGTTTACCTTTTGGAGTAAAGAACAGTGGTCCGGTGATTATCCGAGCACTAGATGGTAATCTATCAGATACAGTTAAAGAGCATGTCGCGAGCTATATAGATGACCTGATCATAGCATCTGATACAGCTGTGGAGCATGTCAGGCACCTTAGAATGCTTTTTGAAGATCTCAGGAGGACGAATTTCAAGGTGAATTTCGACAAATGTCAGTTCTCTTATGGGGAGATCGAATTTCTTGGTCATAGGATCGATGGAGAGGGATACAGGCCCAATCCAAAGAAGATAGTAGCTATTTAGGAATTCTCGACTCCATGGAAAATCAAAGAAGTCAGGCAGTTTCTAGGAATGTGTCAGTTCTTTTCTACACATTGTCCCGGTTATACCGAAGTAATGGCACCTCTGCAGGGTTTGCTAAGGAAAGGAAATCGATGGAAGTGGGACGACAAATGCGACCAAGCTTTCTTGTCAGCTAAGAACATGTTGGTCCTGAATGTTAAACTCGAATACCCAGATTTCGCTAGGAGATTATTTGTTGAGACAGACGCATCCAAGATAGGCATCAGTGGTATCCTATATCAGGTGGATGATGCGAATAAACATAGATATTTGGCTTTCACCAGTTGCAAGCTCAGGGACAGTGAAAGGAATTATTATGCAACAGAGTTAGAGGCATTAGCAGTTGTTCATGCTCTCAAAACGTGGAAGAAGGTATTGTTCGGACATGACGAGACGGTGATCACAGATCATAAAGCACTCCAATTCATTACGAAGACGGACTTAGTGAGGGATCGTATCACCAGGTGGGCTCTGTTCCTGCAACAATTTAACCCAACCATTGTGCATAGACTAGGGAAGCTAAATCTGTTGGCAGATGTTTTGAGTAGAAACTCTTGTGAAGAGGTGATTATCAACCACATAGATCTTGTTCAGGAAGACCAGGGAACCCTAGAGATGTTGAAAAAGCTAGCTCAGACGCAGAAGAGATATACACTTTTGCGAAGAATGTACCGTTTCTTAACACGCAGGATGGACAATGCCGATCCAGATTTTAACCGCACAGAGATAGAAGCTAGGAAGTATCACATGATGAAGGTATGATATGTCAATATATTGACAACGATCACACCAAGCTTAGAATTGTGATCCCCCCCCCCCCCAAGCTTGTCAAGCCAGTTATTTGGATGGTACATCGAACCGCTGCTCATGTAGGTGTAGACAAGACTTTAGCTCTTGCCCAGGACGCGTTTGTTTGGAGGCAAATGGGACTAACGATCCGCAACGTCATTAAGACCTGTGACAGATGTCAGCAAAGCAAATATTCATCTAAACTAATGACGGAAGTTCCTAGACCGATATTACCTAACAAGCCGAGAGAATTATTTGCTACGGACATTTTCGGTCCAATTCCTCGTTCAACGAGAGGGAACCAGTTTGTTTTGGTTACTGTAGACGTATTCTCTAAATACGTATCTTTATGTCCGATCCAATAAGCTACGTCTAGATATGTTATCAATAGACTGGAGAAAACTGTAATTCCAAATATGGGTAAACCCGAGGTTTTGTTAAGTGACCATGGATCACAATTCACCAGTATGGAATTTTCAACTGCTATTGAACGTTTGGGTATAAAACATGTATTTAATTCTGTCCGTTTTCCAGAGGGAAACCCGGCAGAGAGAATTATGCCTGAGATTAGCAAGATGTGCCGTTTATACGTGTCAAGACAGCACCACCGATGGATGGAGGTCATTCCCATCATTATTCTATGTTTGAATTCCACTATACATGAAAGTACAGGACAGATTCCGTCCGTTCTTCATCATGGAACGAAACCTAGTAGACCGTGGGACCGCATTATGAAGGCTCCAGTGGATACGGAACCTACCCTAGAAAGAAGAGTCGAAATAGCACGAGAACGACTTAGAAGTCAGGCGGAGAAAAGGGCCAGAAGACACGCAGAAAGAAGGTTTCATGAACCATTTCAGGAAGGTGACGAGGTGCTGATCAGGAAGCCAGTAACATCGAATCTTCAACAGAGAATATACCATAAATTCGCGCCATTGTACGCTGGTCCCTTCCGAATTGACGAAGCGTATAGAAATAACAGCTATAGGATTGCTAAAATCGACACGAATGAAGTTATTGGAACTTTTAATGCAGCCAGCATTAGGAAATATCATTACCCTTGAGATGAGGATGGTTAGATAGATATCGAGTGCATGAAATGGTGTATATAATAAACGCCTGAGTGTAAAAATGTTTTTTACTAATCTGTTTCTTCAGGATTAATAAAAATGGAGACGTAAGGGAGAGATGTACCCGATATTTAATCGAGGCTATCGGCTACGCCAGCTGTAGTTGAGTTTTGTTGCTTAGAAGAAAAGATTGCGCTGAGATCGAGCCAGTGACGCTGAGGGAAGATGACGTAGAAGACTATGGGAGAAGAAGCTACCCCTTAAACGCACGGAATCACGGGAGAAGTACTGGATATTTATGGAGATTAATTGGAAATGACGTATTATTTAACCTCGGAAGAGAAAGGAATTATATTGAATATTAATGATATTAACATTGGAAAAGTTGGATAACTCCTTAATTGAGTATTATGGCTTCATAACAGGAGATATGGGCCGAGGCTAAATATCTGACGTCAGTGAACAAAGGTAGGGTCTACCCTCACACCAGCTGAGGGGTGGCGAGACACGTGTTTAGCGAGGAGAGTTGTCGCAGCACAGTGAAACGAGGAATCAGTCTACTACATTCTGCTCTAGAGTCTATTACATTCTGATCTAGTAGCAAGTCGAAAGTATTACAGTATACAATACAGTGCAGTGCAGTAATTGTCACCTGTCTGGCAGGTTCACTTCGTAAAGTTAGCATTATGTTACTTTGCGAGCACGGCGGAGTGGAGCAGGCGGACCGGAGATTGTATCGCGATGGCTGTGAGCAGGGCGAAGGCGGCCGGTGATAGGGAACAGCATAGTTTTGAACAGTGGAGTTGCGTTAGCATGTGTTTCAAATAGCAACGCATTTACCAGCTCATAAACTACGGCAGAAATAAGCAGCATTTCATTGGGAATAACAAACATTATTGCAGCAGTATTCACAACGAATAGTCGCATACAACATGGGTAAAATGAGGCTAGTGATTAACTTCGTGTTACACACAGATAGTGAAGCAGGAAATGTCATGTATTGGGCGACATTTTGTGACAGTTTGTGGTAACGTTGTGGAACATTGCAGTCGACATTTTCACGTTCATGATATTTGGACTTAGACTTTCAGCAGTCCAGATACTTATTGCATTTATAGTTCATACACTCTCAACTGATAACCAAATGGACTTTGAAGTTATTTCACCGATATTACGGCGTACAAAAATGATGTGTTTCAGCATCGCATATTTTAAGCGACCATGAGGCAGCTTACACATTGCTGCGTTATGCAATATGGGACAATGGATTGCATGCACATTATACAGTAGTGAGGTGTTCACTAAATGACTTTAGTTCATGAACAATTACGGAAATAATTTCCACGTCGAACACAGATACAGGATGTCTAGAAAACATGCTTACACTCTGAAATATTTTTTTCTGTTAATGCAATTCAACCACAGTGGATGAAAACATTGTTAGCGAACGTCAATCGACAATTTTACATTGAACAGTGGCGTAACACATCCGAGAATAGAATGGGGTGACCATTCGAACTGAACTTTGCGGGGATTATTGGACAATATCCGTGATGGATATCCTTCATTCTACCATGTGGGGCTAGGCGCATGAAGAGACGTGATGGCAGCGCAAAGTGACGGATTCGATTCCTATCGAGAAGCGTGACTACATCATGATGTGCGTTTGGACGGGGCCATATGCATTTCCAGTGGCAAATACGACGATTTCGCCGATCTTTCGAGAAATCTGTTGCGTACAATTGGATTATCGCCGATCTTGGAATAAATTCTATTAAACATCTGGAATGTGAAGGTATTATGAGAGCTATGACATTACTGATATGATTTTAACATGACACTGGGCACACTTGTATATCTTTAGGAATGGCTTGATTATTTTCTTACTACATCTTGAGGAGTTTGCTAAAATATGGTGTTACCATATGAGATGGCAGACACATTTATCCGATGTTTTCGCTATTTATTGATTTTATTAGGCAGGATTTTGAGCTTTATTTTCTTGAAGTGATAGTATTTTTGATCTTGGTGATTTTTATCGAGTATTTCGAAACTCGAGACCTGCAGTCGGATAGTTTAGATTTTTGTCAGCTTATTGCATACTAGCGAGTATGTGAGATTTATCAGCAGGGATTTTCCTTTATTGGATTGTTTTTGAGATGTGGAATTTAATTCGCTCTAGCGAATCAGTATCGCTTTTATGTGACAAGTAGAATATTGTTGATTCCAATCATGTGCACTCACTCATTAGTCTACGAAGACGGGGCCTGTTACTTTAAGTAGCTGTGTGGTGTTGATCGCCTGACCTGTCAAAATAGGAATTTATCATCTTAGTCTACGAAGACGGGACCTGTTACTTAAGTAGCTGTGTGGTATTGAACGCCTTTCCCCTCGCATAGGAATACCATATTATCATCCGAGTGCAATTGTGATACTAAGAGAATTAAACAATAATTTACCAGTCAAATTTTAGTTGATCTTTGTTAAATAATTTAGAAATAAATGTCAGCAGGGTTACATTTTGTAATTCTTGTATTGCCAATCCAAAAGTTTGTAGCATTACTCTTTTGAGAGTACAGTCATTTAATATTTAATATTTGATACTCTTTTGTGCGTGAGTTTATAACTTTGATTAGGATTTCAAGTAATTGAGTCTTTTAAGACGAGTTTTTTCTTATTAAGAATTTAATACAGCCAGACGATGAACAGATATTATGAATATGAGTTAACATAACACGTTGGTGTTCTTTTTGAAGTAAATTTTGAGGATCTTAACAGAAATTTTATACTCTGGATTAAAATAAATCTTGGATTGGATTACGATTATTTTGGTAATTTTTCTTATTGTTTAAGAAGTTGTCTGGACATGATAATACTGACTACAATTCTTGTAGGCCATTTTCGTCAACCGTCAGAAACCAGTGGCTCATTTGTGGATTATTCTGCATGATGAGTTAAGGTATATTTTTGGCGATGTTTGTGAAGTTGCCAAAGAGAGGTTTATAATATTGCCAATGTGAGTTATTGATGCAGACATGAGGTCGCCGAACCCAGTCTAGTATATATTTGAAGTTCATGCTGTGTGTTGAATAATTGTGGTATAATGTGAAATAATAATGTTATTCAAATGTGAGATTTGATGAAGTGAATTTAAGTGATAAAGTTTTGGATGATGAGATCCAATGTGATTTAGTGAAGGCAACGTATTTTTGGCATGGTAATCGAGAGTATTAAGGGTATAGCCTGGAACTGGTGGATTATTGGGGCAACGTTTGGTAACCGATCATAAACATTTCCTGGAAATTTTACAATCCAAGATTCTCTAATAATATTAATAATAATAATTTATGGAATTATTATCTGAAGTTTAAACTTATTGATGATCTCACCTGATAATAAAATTGAATAATAATTAATTAAATAAATTGATGAATAGATGAATAAAATGATAATTAATTAAAAGAGCTGATAATTAAAACAAAATAATAATAATAATAAATTTAAATAAGCTGATAACTATAATAAATTTGATAAGTTTAAATAAATTTAAATAAGCTGAGAACTCTATTAAAATTTAAATAAGATGATTATAGTAAATTTAAATAAGGTGATGACTATATAAATAATTTAAATGAATGTATTGAAATAAATTAAATTAAATAAGATTTTGAAATTAAATCAAATTGAATGAGATGATTTGCAGATGATTTAATGAGATGAATATAATAATTATTTGAATGATCTGAAGATAAGGAAATTAATAATTCTGATTTGAATAGAACAGATAATTAAACGATAGCCGATGTGAGGACCAGTGAATAATGTTTCTATGGATGATGATGATGATGATGATGACAGATGATTAGAACAGAATTGTGATTCACAAGTGGTGTAAATAACGTGTACAAATTTATTATTAATCTTAAGAGTGATTATTAGGATTCCAACTTTTGGAACAGTGACATTCAAGCCATTTATGAATGATTAAATATAAGGTAGTATTGATATAAAATTTGTTGTGTGATAGAAAGTTTAATAGGTAATTGAAATTAACGTGCCTGATGTTATCTGAAACAAAGATAGGTCTCAGGGCTCACAAAATGTCAGTGACGGAAAGACATAGTGCTACGGTGACCCTGAGAGCACAAGAGAACTTTAACCATTTTTATTTTTTGCACGTGAATATTTTCTTTTGAAGCAGTGCGGAGATGGTATGATTTGAGGGAACATTAACATCCTAACTGTTATACTCTACTATACTCCTTGGCAGGAATTTATTTTGTTTCTCTCTGACCACTCAAGTTTAAATAAACTTTATTTTATTTTAAGTTGTGATCTCATGATGATGTGTTTTCCCAATCCTTTCCTGTGTCATACTTAAGGCTTAACCAGGAAGGATGTGGTTTTCTAGGTATTCAGTTGATGGCGCCCTTTTTACTTGATATTCTGATTAACTTTAAGCCCGTAACGACCCGGAGATATTTTATCTCGTGTTACCCTCTGCTTTTGTGATATTTCAACTGAATTTCCGACACGTTCCTTATTTTATTTTGTGTTTACTTCAGCTCTACCTGTCCTTGGATGCCAGGTATGCGATGTAATAGCAGATGGGTCATTGCATGCCTCGGAGGAACGGGTACATTACGAATACCTGTGCGCTGTAATGAATTGATTAACTTAATCAGGGAGAATCTTGTTCGACTACCCGAGTGCTCAGAACTTTCGCGAGGCGATGGTGTGATGCAGGGCTGAGCCTGGGGCGATGGGAACGTGGGAGGTTCCTTGGTTCGAACCCTAATGTGTGAGAAGGAGCATACCGTGTCTTGGTACAGCCTGGAGTCTACCTGGACACATATATATCCTTTTTATACCACTACAAGAATCTTCGCAAGGTACTGGACCGTCAGTTTATTATAGTAGCTTATTGGGGCATTTGAAATTAATCACAATTGCCATATTTTCTTGTCGTTAGCATGGTTAAGGAAAGGCACAGGCTCGATGTCTGTTTCGAGACTGACCTGTTTAACCGGAATTTTGGTTCGAATATCAAGCGCATCCATTGTGTAGTATTAATTTTTGGTAATTAGTTTTGAGTAATTTTGGTATTTATCTAAATTGATATGCATATTTTCATTGTCGGGAAGATTAACCGATAGGGGAAGAACCTCGTATTTACGTGTTTACTACAGACAGTGTCAGAACTTTGATAGGATCTTTGAGTGTCTTGTATGCACTTTGATAATCATACACGTTTATGTTAACAAATTTCTGGATGATGAGCATTGATTCACATATATCACTTTGATATATTTGCACTACAAAAAGTCAGTTGTTACGACTTTCTCAATTATTCTGAGAGTGCACTTGACTTTTTGGGAGCGAGATTTATTTGCGACAATACCTAATGGGTCAACAGTTGTTTAGCCTTAGATGTTAACCTGGACCCATGGTGTAGGTGTTATCGTTCAGTAGTTTCGAGTTCGTTTTATTTAGGGGCAATCTCGACTTTGGGTTGATCAATCTATATTTCTATTTTGAGCCTCGTATACTGCGTGAAGTTAGAAATTATGAAATTATGCTGATGATTGAATTAATAAGTTAGATAAATTATTGAATTGCTATTAACGCAATAGTTTGATGGGATATAATAGTAATTCTGATGAACATCCAAGTTTCTGAAAGCAACTCCCAAGGAAAACTTCTTGCAAGTCTTAAAATCTAGTTGTAAGTCATGATGTATCGTATAATTGTGAGGCAAGACTTTTTAAGCTTTTATGGTATTAATCTGAAATTCATAATAACATCTCCCAGTAACGTGATAGAGTTTTAAGTATTTTTTCAGCACGATTCTAGGTACGATGATACTCTGATTATTGAAACAGTTAAAAAAGGTTTAGTAGTCACCGATTAAGGGTGCACACACACACACACACACACACCGATATATATATATATATATATATATATATATACAGATATATATATATATATATATTATGCATGTCTGTAGATATTGCTTGTTGTTGTAATTGTTGTTTGAGAGTATTATGCTTGTTGAAGCTCTGTTAGGTAATGGATTGAGCCAGTCAGTGCCAATCATGTGAAGATTTAGTGAAGTCGTATGCCAAATGTTTGAATTAAATCCAAGTGTGGATATAATAGGATGTCCAAGGAGACATGATCAGCTGTTTATTAATATCAGGATAGACCTACGTGTTGATGATATGTTATACTGAACACACCATTGTTATAGTTGAATGGATTATCAGTTTTTGATATTCTAATTGAAGTTTGGAATAACGATGCCAGAACAATTACGTAAATTATGATTAATATGTATTACGTATCGGATTAAACTAAATTATTCTACTAAGCTTAACCGCTCGATGGAAGTAACCCGAATTTGAATGAAATGAATCAATAATTAAAAGAAAGAATAATAGGCAGATGCGATTGTCGTGAGCAACTCAGTATGATAAACACTTAGGGGTGTTTTCAAAATAATTTACAGTTTGTAATACAGTGAAACACCTGGAATCCGAACTAATTGGGGCTGTAGCCTGTTCGGATTTCAATTTGTTCGGATTAGCCGAAAATATCCATAACATAACACCCAGCCCTCGTTACGGTATAGGACTGTACGTTGAGCTAGCGACAGTGAGGAAGAAGAAACTTCGACAGACAATTTGATTTATACTGAAGCTGCATCTGCTCTTGACATCGCATTGCGCTTCGTAGAACAACACGCAGTAGTCATGCCAAACGATGTCATGTTCATGCGACGCTGGCGCACGATTGCCACCGCCGAAATGTTTTCGTCACTTCGACAATTGAAGATAACTGATTTCAAGTGAATGATTAAGTGATATTTTGTGTTTTTCTATTGTTATTTCATTTGTTTTTGCAAAGTGATTAACTTAAGGAATTACCAACTTTTCCGTTTTTCAATCCTGGACGAGATAAGTATGTAGCTTAGGCACATTTAGGCTGCACATTGTTAGGTATGCTAACTGTATTTCTTTGTTAATTTTTCAACTAATTATTTAAAATAACGTTATATTGTAGAATATATAATTGTTTTATGACTAAAATAAGTTTCTCTTTTTTGCGTTGTTTTTTTCAAACTTGAAATTGTCGAAAATAACTCGTTCGGATTACCCGGGATTTCGGATTTCTGGGGTTCGGATTAAAGGGGTTTCACTGTATATGTAAATATCTATGAATAATTACGTAGCGTCGAATAATTTTTGAAATAATATTAATTAAAATGTTTACGATAGTAAATGTAATTATGATGACTAGGATAATCATATCCTGACGAAGATGATCCAATGTATTATTTTTATGGGATAATTCCAGCAGATGTTAACTATTTATGAAATTCGAGTTTGTGTCCAATTGTGAACACATATGTTCTAGTTGAACCACGTACCACCTTTGATATTTGAATCCCTCATTTCTTTTTGGGATTATTCAGCTCTTTGATGATGACATTGCCATTTCATTACTTGTGTTCATTGTTGAATACATTTTCTATTTTTCTATTTTAAATTTCTTGCGTGATGCTTATAGAGGTGATTGAAGGTCGCGTTAAGAAGGCCATCGCTAGGTGTTTCTAGGGTACACCACCCACTTGAGATATTCCATTTGGTAAAATCTTGTGTTCTCTGAGCTAGATCTATTTCTCTGAGCCATGGTCTTTCTTAATGCCACCTTGTTAGAAAAACTTGTACCCTATTATCCCTTTAAGTGTTGGTGGGTTCTGGGGGTTTTTCTAGCTGGGGATTTTCAAGTTCTATGATCCAGCTGCCATCGTGGGATTTCAATAGGCAATGGTAGGTAATACTGGTAGAGTACCACAAGATGGCGACGGAGTGAGTACAGGTGGAAGTTGAGCTCCGTGTGAATGTGTATTTCAAGTGTGTAATACAGGAATTATCACAGTACAAGTAGGCACAGGAACAACATATGATCGTTAGATTAATTTAAAGTAATATCTCATAAGCAGCTGTGTAAAACAACGTGAAATTCCAGTTATTTGTGTTAGGGAGCATTCACTTCACTTTGCCGTCATGAGATCGTGCGCAGTGTGCAAGAAGGAAGTGGGAAAGGCAGCAGTGAAAGTACAGTGTGGTACGTGTAAAAACTAGTTCCATGGAAAGTGCCTTCAGATAAATGGAAAAGCTGGTGAATGGCTTTGTGAATTTTGTTCCACTAAAGACACATCTCCATCATTAAGAGATGTGATGGTGTTATTGAATGAACTACGAGAGGAATTTCGTTCCATGAAAAGTGAGCAACTTCAGAGGGAGACAGATCTGGGTAAGTCACTGGACATGTGTCACAATAAATTAGATGATAATACGCTATTGCTAAAATCACAGCAGGCAGACATAGCTCAGTGCTTGGCACAAATAGAATCCCTGAAGCAGGAAAAATCTGATCTACGCACTAAAGTGAAAGCATTGGAAAATCGTGTGTTAGAATCTGAACAGTATTCCAGGCGCAATACAATTGAGATACAAGTTGTTCCCGAAATAAGGAATGAGAACGTTCTTAACACTGTCAAACTAGTTGGACTAGCCTTGGACGTAAATGTGACTGATGAAATGGTGGACGCTTGCCATTGTCTACCAAAACAACCAAGCCAACAATGCAGTGGCATTGTCGTTAAATTTGTGAGGCGGTTCGACAAAGAAATCTTCACCGAACGGCGCCGTGTAAAGAGGAATTTATCTACTAGACATATGGGACTCCCTGGGAACAGCATGGTGTGTGTGAACGAGAGTCTCGCCCCGGAAAAGAGGAGACTACTGGCAGCGGCTCGTCAGAAGCGGAGAGAAAAGGAGTTTGCGTATCTATGGGTAAGAAACGGAGTCATAAAAATGAAGAAAAATGAGGGTTCCCGTATCATAGTAGTTAATAGTATGGACGATCTGAACGGAATTTAAAATAGATAAACTGTCAATTTACTATCAGAATGTACGTGGTATGAAACCTAAATTGTATGTGTTTAACGAGAACCTATTGTGTAATGATATAGATATATGTATTTTAACAGAAACTTGGTTAGACTCCAGCGTTTACGACACTGAGGTCATTAACACTGGAAACAGAGTATACAGGCAAGAGAGAGGTTCAAGCAGGACTGGTGGTGGGGTGCTAATAGCGGTAAAAGAGGGGATTAACGTTCTCAAGGCTGAGGGAAGGTCTCATAACTCAGAAGTCTTGTGTTAAAGTTGGAAACAAAAGGAAGAGTCTGGTATATCTGTTCCCTGTACATTACTCCTAGCTCGGACCTTGAGTCTTACCGTGAAATGCTAGGGTGGCTAGAGAGGCATTATGAAATGTACAATAATAACATCATTATAGCGGGAGATTTTAAGACTCCTACAATAACGTGTACAGAAATTAATGATGTACATAAAAATAGCCATTCACAGTTACTGTATAACTTCATGAACCTACTTCAACTTAAGACTTACAACAACATTCAGAATTCGAATGGAAGAACTCTTGACCTAATACTTACTAACTACACAAACCTAAATCTTGTAAGACATAATACTCCTCTTTTACCCGATGATGCCCATCATCCCGCACTGGATTTAACTGTACCTCTTAATGGAGCCAAAAACACCTTCAGAATTAAAGAGCAAACTAAATTTAATTTTAAAAAGCTAAATTTGATGAACTGTACCTCGGTTTAAGAGACACAAATTGGGACGATCTCGACAAAATTAACGAAATAAATTCAGCAGTTATTTTCTTTTATGATAAAGTTTACGAAGTTTTCCAAAATACCGCCCCGGTATTAATGCCTTTTAAAACCAGTAAATACCCTGTTTGGTTTACAAAACAAATAATAAATGATTTTAAAGATAAAGACTTCCACAGAAAAAGAGAAAACTATTCTGAATATAGCAAATTGGGATACAAACAATTAAGAAACAAGACCAAAACAGACATCAAACTAGCTCATAAAGGATATATAACAAGAGTTGAAAATTACATTAATAGTGATTGTAAATTTTTTTGGACGTATGTGAAAAGCAGGAGAAGGGCCAATGGTACACGTACTATAATGCAATACAATGAGGAAGAGCTAAAAAGCGGGGAAGCGGTTGTTCAGGGTTTTGCAAAATATTTCCAGTCGGTGTATTCACAACACCCTTCTTCCTACAGAATATCGCAAGATGAGGCAAATACGCCAGTAACCCTGCACATAAGCGAAGTAGCAATGGCGGAAATTGATAGAGCGTTTAAAAAACTGAGACCAAAAACATCAGCGGGCCCGGACCAAATACCCCCTTGCGTAATTAAGGGTTGCTCACAGATTTTAAATGATCCCCTTCATTTTCTTTATAACCTAGCAATTAGTACAAATGCATTCCCAGATATTTGGAAAGAAACTCGCGTATGTCCTATTTTAAAATCAGGTAACCAAACATTAATAAAGAACTATCGACCCGTGTGTATAGTATCATCTGTTGCAACGATATTTGAATTTTTCTTACATGACAGAATTGTTACTTTTGTAGCGCCAGCCATATCAGAACAACAACATGGATTCATGCAACGGAGATCTACAGTCACAAATCTGATTAATTTCCCCTCGATGTTTCATCCGAGTTGGATATCGGAGGACAGATGGATGCTATTTTCACGGATTTTGAAAAGGCATTCGATAGTATAGATCATGATATTCTTTTGACAAAATTAAACAATTTCGGTTTTTCAAAAGCAAACTTACGATTTTTTAGCTCGTATCTGTCTGGTAGACAGCAATATGTATACTTTCTCGGAAATTCATCAATGGAATATACCGTGAATTCCGGAATTCCCCAGGGATCGAACCTTGGACCAATTATGTTTCTGATAGCAATCAATGACCTTTCTGAATGTATTAAGCACTCTAAATGTCTTCTATACGCTGATGATTTTAAGATATTCCGTCCTATATCCTCTGCTCATGACTGCTATCTTCTACAAAATGACTTGGACAACATCTTTGAATGGAGTAGGAAAAATAAACTTAATTTTAATCTAACGAAATGTGTCACAATATCATTTACCCGAAGGAAGAATAGAGTTAGTTTCCAGTATAAGCTGGCGTTGAACACGCTGCGGGAGGTTGATGGTGTAAGTGACCTTGGTGTGGAACTGGATAAAGGCTTGACTTTCGCTTCTCACATCAGCAAGGTAACAAGTGAGGCGTACCGAGCACTAGGCTTCGTCATTAGAAATGTAAGACCTTTTCGGGAGGTGAAAACGGCCATTACACTCTATAATGCTTACGTAAGGGCGAAATTAGAATATGCAAGCGTAGTGTGGAATCCGTGCCGTAAAAAATACATAAGGTTACTAGAAGGACTACAGAAGATTCGCCAGATTTATACATTATAAAATGAGCGGAAGTTACCCATATATGGTCCCATATAAAATTTTATCGAATAATCTAAAAATTATTGTTTTGGAAGATCGTAGGAAAATAAATGATTCCAAGATCTCACACAAGATTGTAAATTCTACGGTAGATAACTCTTATTTTTTATCGTTGCTGAACTTCAATGTTCCACGTCTATCCTCAAGAACGTGGACAACTTTTAGAAATAAGAAAACATGCTCCACGTCACACAAACATTCACCGCTTTATAGATTCTGCAGTAGTTGCAATAAAGCTGTAGTGTGTAATAAAAGTCTAGACTTCGATCTTAGTCTCCAAAAATTTGTAAAGGTATTTATGACCACATTGCCATGAGTGTAATTAATTAATAAAAAGGTAGAATATGTAACAGCATTAAGGTTAAGCTATAAATAATATTATTATGTAATTAATTTAGATGTTAATATTAGATTTAAGATTAGATTTAAGTTTTGAAAAAAAAATAGAATTACTGTTTAAAATTTTGTAGGTTTACTGTTATTGGGGTTAAAGACCCTGTTGTAAACCAGCATAAATAAATAAATAAATAATATTTGTACATAAATACAGTAAAGACTTCACATTACAAGCGGCCACTTAAATTATATGTCTTAGGCCTAACTTACAAATTATATGTCATGAAATTGGTAAATATATTCAGACAGCAACATCAATACACAATGGTCAATAATGTAGTTTTATAGTGCACGAAAGGTTATTGTACTGAATGTATTTTGAACTGATGAGTAAAACTAGTGGAAATAACAACCATTTGATTTGCATCCAAAGTACGATAGTAGAAACTTTCATCAGTTGATCAGCAAGAGTGTTGATTTGTACTTTTTATTTTCACATAGTTTTGATGAACTGTGTCACGTTGCATTTTAAATATAAACGCACATACAATTCCTCATCAATAAATGAATTGCACTTCATACTGTCATCAACTGGAATAGATTTCTACATAAATTAAATTGCTATCAAGATCATCCTCCTCTCGCCGCCATGTTGGTAATAAGTGAAAACAAGCCAGCAGTGACTAGCAGATGATAATGGCGTCCCACTCTCACGCGAGTTTTCACTTGTGGTTATCAAGCAGCATATAATAACAGAGTAGGGACTCTCAAGTCAATCTGCGATTCGTTAAATGCAGGGTGATTCCGTCATTGTTTGGGCTCCAACTCGTAAGCACCTTGCGAGCACTTGGGATTTCTTACGCTACTGAGATGCAATAACTGGCCATATATCGTAGCAATAAATAAAATTTACCGAAGGATCTAGGTTGCTTTCGCCAAGTATGTTAACCACCTTATGAAATGAGAGGAAATCGGATCCAGTTTGATTATTCCGGTTATACATCGTAATTAGTGCTTTAATGCAACTACGTTTTCTTATTCAACGACAAAATATTATTTAGATTAATATTAAGGGGCGATGGACACCCCAAAATTGAATTTTGTACGTACGTCGTGGTCTATGACGTTGGTACGATTAAAAAAAAGGACTGTCGATTTTTATTTCCTACTTTTTACAGTTGTTTAGCCCTTTTTGGACGCGTAAGTGCAAGCGAATAGTCGTTTTGAAGTTTCAAAGTTAAAAATAAATAAATCGTGAAGTTTCATGCAAGTTTGCAATATTAAGGTACCGTACCATAACCTCAAAATGACCGTACCCCTTATTCCGACGCAGTACGCCACTATGGCTGATTTCTTGTCTGATATACCTCCTTCTCTAAATAAATTGTATATGCCCAATAAATGTCAAATCATTGCAATTTACTCGTCCTCAATGGTTAAATGAATTTCAACTGTATCTACAGAAAAATTATAGGCAGGGTTGAGGATTGTTTTCAAGGAAATGAGAAAGCTGATTTTCCAAACTGTTTCAATTGATTTATTAATTTATGTTCAGTCATGGTACACATTGTACATTCTTTCACATGTGAGTCATAACTTCTGATGTGTGAACATCAAAGGCTTAGTCGACTGGAGACAGGATTGAAGAATACCATGCCGGGCTGCACTCAGATGATCGGCTACGCTGCAAGACGGTGGAAAACATCTGATCACCCACAGCCAAATACACTCCAACTCAGGAAAACCTCTTGGCAAACTCCGATCAATTCTCATGCTGAAGAAGCTGTTAACTCAAACAGGATCATTTATGGCAAACATGAATTTTCAGCCTGTAAAGCAACACAATTTCGGTTAACTCAGCACGCCTTTCAAGAAATAACAGGAAGAGGACATTTGGAAGATGCAGTTGAGCGAAATGGTGAAACACATTACCAAAGAATTTGCATTCAATACCCCTACCTCAGTTTGACGGCAATTGAAACCTCCTGTTTTGGGCATGTTGAAAGAACCCCTGCAGGCCAAATGTATGGAGCCACATCATATTACGGTTGTGTTAAATACACAGAAAAATGATCTGCATCACAGGAATTGTGCCCATAGTATTAAAAGAGAGAAGGGAAAAAGTGTGTCCAACAGACAAGTTGTCAATATTCCTGAAAATATTCTATGTCCTTTATATATAAATTTATATTGGTCTTTAACCTCACCCATTATCTCCCAACATGTGTGTTTTGAAATGTGCACATTATATGCTAAAATCTATCGTTTTAAAGTTAGGCAATGATGACATTTTTGCTTTGTTGAAGAAGGACTGGTGAAGTTCAAAACATGTCCACGTATACTTACCCCCTTTTTTTCTGATTGTCGTGTGGCCATATGAGAGGCAGAGTGCAGGTCTTTTTTGGTCCACGCCCGTGGGCGACCTGCGCACAGCAATGAGAGATGAATTAATGAAACTAGGCAACGATGTGGAAGGAAGCGGCCGTGGCCTGTCAGAACGTACCGTCCCAGCATTTGACTAGAGTTGAAAATGGGAAACCACGGAAAACCATTTCAAGAATAGCAGACGGTGGGGCTCGAACCCACGTATACTGAGTCATCAGTGAGCTTGGCCCCATGGCCGAACGCTGCGCTTTAGCTGTCGGCATACCTACGCCTAAATATTATTCTTTCAGAGGGATCGGAGATGAGATACAATGAATTGCTATAAAAATTGAAACAATATTTCAATGATCCGCCATCCAATACACTATCACCATTGAAATATTGCATTATTTTAAGTCGATGCGGGTCCACCTAGCCAATGTTTACAGTCGGATATCGTAACAGATAACAACATCAAAAGGATCTGATAAAAGATGAAATAAATGAATGTAACCAAGCAGTTGGAATAAAGCGACCTTATCATATTGGGAGGTAACGGCCTGGCCATTGGGGAATGTTGAAAATGGTAAACCGGACGAAAAAAAAGAAACAGTCGACAGAAAGATTGGCCCAATGGCCTAGCACTGCACTTACATTAATGAAGCTACAAAATATGTAAAAACTTTACATTAAACTATATTCAGTATACACACATGTACTGACAAAGTGCAATGTAAAAAAAATATCTCCTTTAGAAATTACTACAACAATAAGATACTGTTACACCAGATTATATATATTTCCAGAATACTATTACACACGGAGGAAAGAAAGGAAGAATATGCCTTCGCTGCGCTACCTAGTGCAAGCTGCTGAAGTCACACGGCACGCCCACTTTGGGGAGCAAGAAAATGGATGATCCTATGCTTAAAGCCGTAAACCACTCCAAATTGTCTTGGATTTAAGTGACATAAAACTGCAATGACAAGTCAAGATTTTTTCTTGGATAGGCAGAATACACGCTGTACATCATGGTACTTGGAACAAATAAGCTGCGTTATCGTTTTAAAAGCAAATTTAATTAGAAATATGAGGGCACCTTTGCAAGGCTAGTTTTTTTAAGAAAGACGTGGCAAAACGTAATAATACGATGAAACACTGATTAAATTAAATACAGATGTCTGAAGGTGCGAGTTATACCAAAGAAGGAACATCTTGGGAAATAATAATGCCTAACTAATTACTGTATTTACACTAAATTGATTTTTACGTTCTTATTGGTGTTGAGGCATTCATCAGATTTTAGGCCTAATTTCGAGCACAGCCACTTTTACATTTTGATATTCTAGAATACGAACCATAAAATTAATAAACAGAACACTTAAAAAAGGACCCATATTTGCACAAAAATAGGGTATAGGCACTAATTTTTGGTACCGTACTGCGACCGTCGGTGGAGCTGCCAGGATAGCCAACAACCGCAATGACTTCCCTAACATCTCACCCGTCGGGCATAAATAAAAATTGCCGTGAGGATCAGGTGAACTTCCAAATAGGCTAAGCGGCACGAGAGTCCGTAGTCCACAGGGATCGTGGTACATGGTGACGATGGTCATAGACTGCCTAAGGAAAGGTTCTGCTTAAAAACTAGACTGAGAAAATAAACATCCAGACTTATGTAAAACACCGTGAAAATTTATTGATAAAATTCACAAGCCCCTAGCCTAGTTCGGAGGGTTAAAATCGGCTAGTCCGCAAGCTAATAAATAAACAAAAATAAAGAGCATGTCCCTACCTGAGAAGTTACGGAAAACCCTCGCGAAAGATCTAACTCACAATAACAAAGCAACAACAGCAACGCTAGGAAAATGGTACGACGCAAGTCCCTAGCTCAAGTTACAAGATCAAGCTAATATCTGAATTTACATTTAACAGGGTAGCAAAACAAATCTAAGTTAGGATGATACCATCTCCACATTTACATTTAACATTAATTCGTCTAGCTAAGTCCTATCAGTTAATAAAAAAGTTTACGGCGATGACGTCCGTAAAAGAAAACAATTACATTCAAATCTAAGTGTACAGCCATGAAAAAACAACATTTAATTATCCTTAGAAACTACGTGCTAACAGCACACAATAAGGTAACATGTAGGATTTATACACCTGTACATCATAAATAAGTAATGAAATAGACACTGGTTTTATTAAAATGCCTGCCTGCACCTTGGTTTACTCTTTGTAAGCCATAGTCATCTAAAGTGTGTGGTTACGGTGACGACTGCGTAGTTAAGACTACGTCTAACATCGCATGGCCTGCGATCCACAAGCTACGAACTCAAGGTTCGAGCATGCTTCAGGTCGCTACAATAGTGTCAGCTGTCCTAGTCATTTCCACAAAAGGAAGATACCTTCATCTGCACGGCTATGTCAACAGGTTCAAAAATGCAAAAGAACAATGTTAGATAGAAAGAATTCGTTAGTTAGCTTTTGTTTTACCAAAATTATGCGTTTTATTATTAAGATGTCGGTTTAGGTTTATCGTTGGTTTATGGCGAATAATACTGACAATAGCCTGGGCACGGAATGTCTCCACTGAGATCATTCTCCACCAAAAAGCCTCGACTCAAAAGTCGGAATATAATCAACGAGCAATAACAACTCGGACACACAATAACACAAGTTACCAGCGGCGCAAAGCTCGCGTTCAATAACTCTGGGATGGGCCTGCACACTACAGTTACCCTCCAATAACATCTGGTCCACGGGAACAATCCCGAACAAGGCATACACAAAATACCTTCATACAATAACTTCCTGCTATAACAGGGTAGCCTTCAACGTACTATAGAAAACCTGACATAACTGTACACGTCGAACGACGGTACACGCAACAGTGCGTTTAACTAACAAAAAACGATCTATAAAACATGTGATCAGATACAGGAATGGACACTGAGTTCCATAAGCTAAGTTGCAATGAAAGGAAAAGCGAATACAACCAGTATTCTGTCTCTTGTCAAAGTAGTTCTGTCTCACAATATAACAGGCGTGCTTTCAAGGGCACTGGGTCACAAACCAGTTTATGAGTTTATGTCGCTGGCAGGCTATAACATTCCTGCGCTCCACTGACACAACACATTGATTATCAAGGCCGGCGATTTAAACAAAATAAAACTATACATCTGGCCTCTTCATAAAAAACTTTACCATAGGTTATGAACCTCGAAGAATACGTGTATAAAAACACGCTATAAATTTGAATACAATAATATAATTCCGTCTTCCAAACCAAAGACGTCTAAATGATAGTAATGTCACTATTACTGGAGCTCTTTGCTCTCAAGGATATAATTCAGTAGTTGCTTGTACAACATCAAATAAATACGTGTCTTCACATGACACTAACAAAATAATAATTGTGACGCAGATTCCACACTCTGGATCTGCTTAATGATACGTTGGGAACTGGGTTCGATGCTAGACAACGAAACATTCCTTCTACTTATTAGGTCCACACTTGACCAAGAATAGCTTCTGAGCTTATTCAAAATGAAATATAATGCAGTTACAAAACTGGTAATTACAGTCGATTACCTAACTGATACGACTGTTCTAACGAAAGTCAGGGGTGTAACAAAGACTGGCTGCAAAGAATGCAGTTAAAGAATTAACCATGGCGTTTGACTGCCATAACTAAAGTCAGCAAAGACTTGAAAAATCACCGCAAATAGGGTTGAACAAAGTAGCCTCAAATGACTACGGTCACGTTCAGCAAAAGATAGGCATTGACGTTCTACGACGTTCATCAGGCTGCACCAGCGCTGACCAAAATGTCTGACCCAAGGGTGTCTCACTCTAACTGAAATAAATGACATCTAAATTAGACTAGTTACATTCCCTACCTATAAAAATGGCTGACACTGAGTTCGGTTGGTTCACAAACTACATTAAACCTACTATACTGTACCCGATACCTAGTTTAGGCTATCGGCTACGCCAGCAGACATTAAGCTGTAGTTGAGGTTTTGAAAAGAATTAGGAAAAGATAGCGCACCGATCGCGTCAAAAAGAATGTCAAGATGACGTAGGAGGTCTAGAATCAAGGAGGCATTGATATCTGTAAGAAGATGGAATTATGGATAAAGATGTGAAGTTTTATTGAAATATTTATGAGATTATGGTGATTAAACATCTTAGAAGAGGATATATAACATGCATTATATGTGGAAATAATTTTATGGAAGTCAGATAACCCTTAAGTTATTTTATAACAGAACAGCCGAGATGATCTGGGTTCGAGACTATGACCGTGACGTGAGAGCACAGTGGTGGGGGACTACACCACGTGCCTGCGCCGAGCTCATAAGCAAGAAGACAGTGTCAGCAAGTTCAGTTGAGCTCAGTCAGACGAGCAGGTAGGAGCAGCTCTATAGCGCAAGCGAGACGCACAGTGAAGGTCACGTAACATACAGAAACTGTCACGGCTAAGTGTAGGCGACAGTTCCTGCATCGCCGAGCAGCGAAGGCCAGGCGGGTCATTGATCCAGGCGGGCTGGCCGAGGAAGCAATCGCAGACGGCCGGGATATGTCAGAACCGCACTGCTAGTAGTTGAAGGCTTTATTTCAAGCGACAGTTCAACGCAGTTTGAACATAGCTTTGATGAATAACTTTATGACTATGCTGTTCTATAACACATTCAAAGCTACTTTAACTATTTCAATTAAACTGAATGTTGTTAGCATAGGCACTGATGAACACTAGATCGTGCATTAATAAGATTTATTTCTTATGCAGTTTTCATGAGTTATCAGATACAGACAAATACAGGGTGTTTCGTAAACTTGAACACTCTCAAGTAAAATTTTATATTACGAAAGTGGGACATAGCAGTCATTTGAGATTGAACTTGCAATACTCAAACTGAACATTTAACGGAACAGTGGCGTAACTTAGAAGAGGAGTAGGGGGTCCGCTGTTTCCATGAACTTTTTCGAGAAGGAGTTGGACAATATCCGCTATGGGTAATCCGAAGTTCAACATGTCCGAGTAGACGCAAATAGAGACAAGATGGCACCGCAAAGCGATGGATTCGATTCCTGATGAGAGGAGTCCACCAGCTGATTCACTTGGGATTTCGAAGGCAATCGTCATTTCATGGATGGAATGATATTCACGCCGATCTTTCGAGAAATTCTTTATGTAGGGAAAATCGACGATCTTGGAAATTTAATTACAGCTGATAATGAAAGGTACTGTAAGAGTCATAACTACCTGATACGATTATTTTCATGAATACTGGGCACACATGTATATTTTTCTAATAGGAGTGATATGATTATTAAGACATGGTTTGAATTTATATACTTCGAATTTGCTAGAATATGGAGTGACCATATGATATGGCAGGCATCATTATGCGAAATTCTCACCATTGATTGGCTTTATTAAGCAGATGTTTGGTCTTTTAGACATTTTTCCAGCTAGGATATTTTTCATAAATAGTTTTTTTTGTGTAACGAGTATTTCGAACTCGTGATCTGCAATTGATTATCTAAAATTACTTCGTCAGTTCATTGCATACTAGCGAGTGTGTATTATTCATCAGTAGGGATTTTTTCCATTGGATTGTTTGGAGATATTAAGAAGTTATTCACTTTAGTGAATGAACATCGCTTTTATATGACAACTAGAAACTTGTTGATTCCTATCTGATACATTCACTCATATAGCCTACGAGATGGGGTCCTTCGTATTTATATGATTGTATGGTGGCTACTCATCTTACCCATCGTTCAGGGAACTATCATCCAAGTCGACGGGGCGAGGTCTTTCGTATTTATACGACTGTACGGTGGTTACACATCTTACTCGCCATTGAGGGACTCATTTTTATCATCCGAGTGTACACGAGATGTAAGTGAATCAAACAAGGAACTACTAGTCACATATCAGTCGAAATTTTGTTAAATAAAGTAACGATAAATGTCAACAGGATTGCATTTAGTAATTCTTGTTTGCTAATCCAATATTTTGTTGCTATACTCTTTTGAGAGTAATTTCAGTTTAATAGCTGTTACAGCTGATGCTTTGATGATTTTTATAATTGTGTTTGATACCTTTAAGAAGGATTTAAAGTAATTGAATCTTGTAAGATTAATCATTAATGGTCATAATTATTTTAAGGCAGATCAGTATTGCAGATTTTGATGTGAGAGATTATAGCACATTGATGTTTTTTCTGTGATGTGAATTATAAGAATTGTAAGAGAATTTATGCTATTTGAAAGCAGATCTTAAATTACTGAAGTAATATTTTTCCAATTGTTTAAGAAGTTGTCTAGATGTGTTCAGAGTAATTACAGTTATTGGAGATTGTGTGCGTTGATAATTTGAAGCCAGTTATACATTTTTTGTAGATCATGCAACATGGTTAAGTGGAGTTTGTGATAGGCATTTTGTGGAAGTTGCCATGTGATAGTAGCAATGTTGCTAATGTATTTTGAAGCTGACATGAGGTCGTCATACCCAGTCTAGCGTAATTGTTGAGATTCATGCTGTATGTGCTGAATATTTATGGAGTTTTGTGGAGTAATTATTGTATTCAAATGTGATATTTGAAGTATTGAAGAAATGTAATGTCGTTGTGGATAGTTTGATCCAACGTGATGTCGTGGAGGCAATACAATTTTTTGGCATGATAAATTAAATACGAGATAAAACTTGGAAGTGGTAAAACTGTAAGACAACGTTCTATAAACCATATTAAACAATTTGTTATGAAATTAAACAAATAAATGAAGTTGATAATACAAGATTTTCTGAAAATAATAATTAACGAAATAATAATCTGAAATTTAAGCATATTAACGATCTGACCTAATGAAATAAAAATCAGAATGACTAGATGAAATAATGAAAATCTAAATAACCAGATGATTGAAATTTAAATAATTTGATAAATTAAATTTTGAAATAAATCGATGAATTAAATAGATGGATGAATTAAAGATTGAATAAATAAACTGATTGAAATAAATTAATAGACGATTATAATGATGATGAATAACTGAATTAGAAGGTGATAATTAATTAAAGAAGCTGATGATTAATGAATTTATATGGAATTAAATAAATTTAATTAAGATATAATTTGAAGGAATTGCAACTTGAGTTGAGAATTTAAATGATGTAATGGTGATGAATTAACGATTCTGACAGGGATATGTAGAATTTTGAAGTGAGAATTAATGTGAGAAATGTTTAATTTTGATGATGACGATAATGATGACCAATGAGAATATGAATTTTCTGTAATTCTCAGATAAGAGATTGTTAATGACGATGTAAATAGTGTAAATTAATAGTTCGATGTTTAGGAGCATTTGATTAACATGTTCAACATTCAAATTATACCATGCAAACCATAATTTACGTGATATTTAATATGTGTGATTATTATATGTGTATGTTTAGACAGATTAATAACATTTTTAAATCCACATTGATGTTAAATTAAAGAGAAATTAGGTCTCAGGTTTCACAAATGTCAGTGACGAAAGACATAGTGCTACAGTGATCCTGAGAACCCAAGAGAACTTTATAAATTTTTCTTGTTATGTGGATAAAAATAATTTTGGAATAGAAAGGAGATGGTTCGATTTTTGGACAATGACAATTTAACTTTGGCATTCGACCATACTCTTAGGTAGGAATTATATTTAAAATGTCTGTCTGACTATCAAAGTAAAATAAATTTGTTTTTATCTTAGTTGTGATCTGATGATGGTGTGATGTTCCTTTTTCTTTCCTTGTCTTGAGCAAGGCTTATCCGGAAAGGAAGTGGTTTGCTAGGAATTCAGTTGATGGCGCCCATTTATATTTGCATTATTTCTATTAAACTTAAGCCCGTAACGACCCTAGAGATACTTTGTCTCGTGATACCCACTGCTTTTTCGATAACTCAGCTGAATTTCCGACACATTCCTTATTTGACTAGAGGTTCATTTAACTCCGCTCTGTCCTGGAACTCCAGGAATGCGATGTTATAGCAGATGGGTCATCGCATCCCCAGGACGAACGGGTACAATACCACCAGAAACTAGAACAAGAAAGGGGTGTCCAAAAACTCACGAAATGGAGAAGCTCTCACT
Organism: Meconema thalassinum; assembly: GCA_946902985.2. NCBI lineage: Eukaryota > Metazoa > Arthropoda > Insecta > Orthoptera > Tettigoniidae > Meconema > Meconema thalassinum. Next base: position 432,568,333 of record OX336389.2, read on the forward strand.
CAGCCCTCTATTCAACAACAAGGGTTGTACAAAATCCCCTCTGGCTCTCCGGAACTGTATCATCCTCATCAGGATTCCCATCTGGACTCCTCCAAAGACCAGGGTTCGATCTGTCCCTGTCGACAACTTCGTGGATGTAATGGATATGCCTGGAAATGGCATCCTGGGTTCCTTCCTCCTCGTTCGCTGTTCTGGAAGTTCCACCATCATGCTGGTTCCCATAGAAACTTCACCCTCATACCATGATGGTATTAGCCCATGATGTCGGTCTCAAACATGGTGTAGAATAGTCTGATCACGTGGGTGGATGAAATAAACCGAGTAATTCATTCTTTCACTTTCAAAAATACAATGTTCGTAGCAAATGTTACAGGCTTTAATTGCAATAGGTAACACAGCCTTTATTTCGTCGACGTGAATTAACATGTGAGCTAGCACTGTCTTATGATTCTTCACGTGTTAGTGACGCCACTTTTATATAACGTAGCATCCGTGAATTATGCGTCGTTTTTGAATTGAAATATTCACTTTGGCAATTTAAACATGTTATACAATCATAATCACACTTATTCAAGATAGTTGTAACACGTTTACCTGTATATTTTCCACCAGGCACTTGGCCCTCCACAAACACGTGGGTACAAAAATGTGGTGTTACGGCAATGTTATGCAATTCACTATACTTGCCAATTATTATTTCCCAATATGTTTCTTGTGGCTCACTGTGCTTAAACAACAGTGAATTGTAGTATTCTCGTGCTCGATGGCACCTGATAATGACTTTCAACGCTCAACAGCGGATATTCTCTACGTCTCATAGGACGGATACAATTTCACGCCTACACGGGGCGGATTCTCCAGACGTAGTACAAGGCACTGAGTGTCTCTAGGAAGTAGGTCGTCAATACGAAGTCGTTGAGCGACTACTTACATTCCTATTTGCGTGTCTGCAAGGGTATTACCTTACCTTAAGCGAAAAAAACATTCTCCAAAATGTTTTAATAATGCAGCATGACGAAATGGAATATTCTGAGTCTCGTGGAAAGATAACATTAATTAATAAGACCTCAGATAAATAATTAGCAGACTTCACCAAAGTCAAAAGCGCGATTCACCGCTACTTCAAAGAGTAGAGCGTGAGCTCTCAGCTCCACGTTGCTTTCTGGGTGTGTTCAAAGGTACAACATCCCATCATAAATGTTCTGTTATAAAAAATATCACATGAACCATAGCTCAGCGGGTTCATCTGCCTCTCCGTCGTTTCAAATAAAATGTTGGGATAACATTTTTATTTGCCTTAAAATTCATTCATAAGTGATATTTTTTTTAGATTGGCTGCATTGAAGGTTCCAATACGCTCTCCTGTCCTAATGTCTTCAATTACATAACTTCCATTGTTCAAAGGCTGTCGGATACGACTAGGGCCATAATATAAAGACAGAAATTTCCCATATATGCGGTCTATAGGACTTGAAATTCCGGGTCTCCTTATAAGGATAAGGTCTCCTTCAACTTGTGGTTCTCTGAATCTCTGGCGTCTAGTTCTTCTCAAGCGCTTGGCAGCTTGTCTGTCCATAGTGTCCCTTGCAGCTAAAAGTCTGCTGGCATGTGATGGTTGTAAACTAGGTTGATTTACTATCACACGATTCCATATTCTCAGCGGCATCTGTTTCAAATGCAAAATCATGGGTATTTGACCAGTGCTCTCATGGACTGTTGAATTAATACATTTTGCCATTTTAACTAGGACTTCAGTCCATCGCCAGTATTCTTCTTGACAATATAATCGACAGAATTTTGCGATAATAGACATCACGCATTCTGCTGGGTTGCTCTCTGGATGGCGAATATATGATAAAACATGACCTATTCCCAGCTCATTCATAGCATTGGCAAATTCTGCGGAGGTGTACTGTGATCCGTGATCAGTCAACAGGAATTGTGGCTTTCCTGCCTCCGGTATCACTTGTCGTCTAATCCTCTGAATAATCTGATGTGCGGTGGCTTTCTGAATCGGATGAAGCATCGTATATTTCGTGAACACATCAATAGTTACAACGATGTAGCGGTTCCCACGACGAGCTTTAGGTATTGGGCCATACAGGTCCTGTGCATATAACTCTCTAGGTTGAGTTGGGAGTATCGGTCTAGGTGGTTCCTTCAACAAGTGTGACGTGTACTTGATCCGCTGGCATGCGTCGCAAGCACGTAAACACTGTCTAACGGTGGCTCCTAGCCCTTTCCAAGTAAAAGATTCCTTGATGGTTGCAATGGTCTTGTCTGTTCCACCATGTTCAATGGATAGATGAACCATAAGAATAACAGATTCTTGGTATCTCCTAGGAATAACTGCACGCAGTTGAGTGTGGTCCTCGTCCACAAACTTGTACAAGAAACGATGATAAATCAAATAATCATCTGCAACAGCAGCAATTCTCGCATAATGAGCATCCTGTGGATCCATTCTTCGTTCCAGGAAACGGATAATATGTCTGAGTTCCTCCTCACGTCGTTGTCCTTCAGGTAGATGACGAAGTCGGCGAAGGTGTTCCTCGCATTCTCCCTCGATATCTATGGCATTAACAGTAGCTTCAGGATTCCGGCTGAGAATGTCGGCCAACACATTCTCTCTGCCTGGTCGATAAACTATTTCCAAATCAAACTGTTGGAGAAACAGCGTCCAACGTGTGATCCTGTCGCTTGCCAGTCTTGTTCGTAATATGAAGGTTAACGCATGGTGATCGGTCCTCACAATAATCCTCTGGCCTAACAAAAGTTTCTGCCAGTACTCAAGTGCGTAAACTATTGCAAGTGCTTCAATCTCAGTGGTGAAGTAATGAGATTCATGTGCTCTCAAACGTCGGCTTAAGAAAGCGATGTAATGACGTTTCTTCTCATCATCCTCCTGCAGTAGGATGGCTCCTATTCCAATTGCAGATGCATCAGTTTCTAGAATAAAATTCCGGGAATAGTCTGGATATTCTAACTGAATTGAGTAAACTAGCATCTGTTTAGCTTTCCTGAAAGCTATCTCGCACTCATCATTCCAGGCCCACCTGCAGTTCTTCTTCAGTAAACCTTGCAGTGGTGCGACAGTCTCGGAGTACTTCTCACAATGAGCAGCAAAGAATTGGAGAATTCCTAAGAATTGTCTCACGGGTTGGCGTTGGAAATGCAGCAACAGTTCTGATCTTTGCCGGATTTGGTCTGTATCCTTCTCCATTGATTATGTGTCCCACAAATTTCACTTATTTCTGGAAGAATCGACACTTGTCAAATTTCACCTTAAAATTAGCCTGTCAAAGATTCTCAAAAACAAGGCGTAATGTCTTTAAATGCTCTTCCTCTGTTTCCGAAGCTATGATGATGTCATCCACGTAACATATCACCTTCTGCTTCACATCAGGAGTCAGCTTGGCATCAAGTGCTCTGATTAATGCAGCTCCGGCATTTTTCAATCCAAAGGGTAGTTTTCGAAAGACATAAGGGGTCTGATCAAATAGAAATCCTGTATATTTCTGAGTATGCTCAGATAATCTGATATGGTAATAAGACTGTACCAAGTCCAATGATGAAAATATTCTCTTTCCCTTGAACTTCCTGAGAATGTCCCTAATCTTGGGCGGTCTGTCGTGCTCAGGAGCTAGGCGTTCATTTAAGGCTCTTGCGTCGAGATAAAGTCTCAAGCTTCCATCCACCTTAACCACAGGTGTTATAGAATTCAAGAAAGGAGTCGGTGACTTTTTGATCGTGCCTGCTGCTTCCATCTCATGGATCTTCTTAGCAGCTTCCTCGCGATGTGTCTCGGCGATAGGATAAATCTTCTTCTGGAATGGGGAATCATCCAGCAGCACAAGATCGTACTCGTAGTCCAATATCTCACCAGGTGTGGTGTCGAATATGTCCCTGTATTCGCTCAATATTGCATCAAGGTTCTCTCGTATGGGTGCTGATAATGATTCTGCCTCTTCGTCGGCATCTAGTGTCTCCTCAATTTCCTTGCCATTTAATTCTTCGACAACGTCGACTTCGGATAGGAATTCCGGTCCTTCTTCAACTAAGTTCATCTGAATGGGTTCGTTCGGCTTAAACTCTACCGTATTACGTCCCATGTCAATGATTCCATCATATTTTCTAATGAAGTCTGCACCTAATATGGCTACATGATGCAAGCCCTTCATTACAAGAAATTCGTGCAAGTACACGTGGCTCGAAATCTTCAGAGTACATAGAATCTGGATTTTGCACGTTACAACGCGGTCAGGTATGACTCCTCTGACTCTTACAGCAGAAACTGGCAGCTCTGTCACCTCAGAGTTTGCTTTCAGTCTGGCATGGCAATCGGCGGAAATGACACTAATCATCGCCCCAGTATCGATGAGAATGACTACGTTGAATCCATTCAAGGTGGCTACAATCTTGGGTAGACGCGTCAATTCATAGTTGTGGTTCGTCGTTCGTCGTTCGTCCAACAAGTCTTCTTGGATTGGCTCCCAGAGTAATATGGTGGCAGTTACTCGGTGTTCAACCGGACAAGAATCTATTGATTTTTCGGCGTTTTTTTTCCTGTCCTGGCGAGAAGTACTGGGCTGGTTTTGCTCCATCTCCTGCGCCGAATTTCTATTTTCCCTCGAAGTCGGGTTCTGTTCTCCCTCTTCTCGGATTTGCAGTTCTCTGAGTTGTTGAAGGTACTCAGGCTCTCCCGTGCTCTTCCTCTCCGATCTCTATCTGGCTGGTATCTAGGGTCTCGATTTCTGTCATACCCTCTACTATATCGGTAGTCCCTACGGATACTTCCGTGCTGTGGATTTCTACCATTATTCCCTCGGCGGTCATTTTCGTGACGTCGGCTGTCGTTCGTCCCTCGGTCGAATCGCCAGTTCCAATGACTACGATGGTCATCTCGCTGATCTCGAGCATATGGAGTATTGTTCCATTCTCTTCTGCTATAGTTGTAGTTGTTATTGCGTTGCCCAGAGCTCTCTTGGGTTTGCGTCTGTTATGGCGTCTGGCTCACTTTATCGACTGTAGTCAGGTTGACATGTCTCTCCTCGCGCCTGTCAGCCTTCTGTTGACGGTGTGTCGGGAACTGTTCCGTATTCGCATCCAACCGTTGCAGGATTTGGTCACACTGCTGGAAAGTGGATGCCCCTGCAGCAATCAACACACGTTGCACGTCTGCAGGGTATTGCCAAACAATGGTATTCACTAAATCTTGTTCAGATAACGGGGGTTGAAGACAACGAAGCTTCGCAAGCTGGATCGCGAAGTAATTCGCATAACGTGTAGGAGTATTAGAGCTGTATCTGCGAGTGTACATCTCAGCTCGGATGCTCTGCTGGATGTCGCTCGACCAATACGTTCTTAATAAGGCTTCTTTAAAGTCCTGGTAGCCTGTAAACGAATATCTGAATGCTCTAAACCAGGTGCTGGCTTGCCCCTCTAGCAAACGCTCTATAACTCTGAGTTCCCTCTCCGGAGTTACCATAGTGTCTCTCAAGTAGCTTTCGACGTTGGCTAGGAATTCAACTGGAGTAACACCACTTCCAGTTCCTAAGAAGCGAGCTGGTTGCTCCTCTCTCGAACGAATTATAGTTACATTTCCCTGCGTATGCGCGGGTCTGAATGTATTCTGTATGTAGTTATGCGTAGGTGTGTTAGTCTCGTGACTAAGTCGATTGGGTGCTGGTTGAAAAGGGTGGGCGTCAAAGTTCAAAGTCTGACTTTGCGCTGAACCAGTGAATAATGATGGTTGCGTTTCCATAGGTGCGCTGGGTTGGAAATGAGTAGGCATCATTCCTGCGGATTGAGATACTGGTGTTTCTTGAGATTCTCCCATCTGTGAGTGTAAGTGTCTCTCTCTAGGAAGCGTCTCAAATCTGTCAAGATGTCTTTCTATGACTTCAAGTCCTGGAATAGTTCTGGCTGCGACTTTGTTACCTAAGTCGTTCAGTTGTAACTCGATCCTATCGACTTTTCCCTTGAGGTTCGTGTCTACTTCGTGTATGGCCGTCCTGAGGTTATAGCTGAGGTCTAACCTCTCGGTTACCGCGACTTCCTCAAATCGTTTTTGTAAAGAATCGATTTCTCCTTCAACTCTCGACAGTTTCTCTTGGATCTTTCCAACCTCGTCTCTGGCCTCGGCTACCTTAGCCTCCACTGCGGTCTAGTGTTCGTTGAGGTCACCCCTCAATAACATGAGATCGATTTTGTGTTCGTCACGATGAACATCAACAGTTTCACGTAGGCTTGCTACGGTTTCTGTCAACTCAGTAATGTTTCTCCTGTTTGTGTTTAGTTCGTATTTGACTTCCATCATGCCATCGACGATCGTCTTTACGTTGTTATTAACAGCATTGGCAGCACCTCTCATCAGAATCAATCTAATATTCATGGTTGTCATGTACTTTTTCACATTGTCCATAAATCCCTCGACGTGATTCAATCGAGTCCCAAATTCTTCCCGAGTGTGCTCCAGGTCGGCTCTCATATCTATCTGGACTCTATTTATTGTCGTTTGAATTTGAGCTGTGTGCTCCACCAATCGGGTCTGCACATCCTCCCTAGCTCTATTCATCTGGTCGGTTATGCAATCTACGCGCTGGTTAGCCTCCTGATGGTGTCGTATGACATCAACCCTAACAGCTGCTAAACCTGCCGTAAGATCATTTCTAGCTTCGATTCTATATGCGTCCATGTCGGCCCTGACTTGAGTTAAATCAGCCCTAACATTGTTAACTGACTGGGTGTTAACCTCTAAATCTAGTCTTAATGATCCACATGACCACTAACATTGTTAATAGACTGGGTGTTGACTTCTAAGTCCTGTATAACATTGTTGGCAGCTTGGGTATTCTCACCTAAATCAGTCCTTACAGTACCTAAATCAGCAGTAATCTGCTGGAGGTTGGCATTCACACCTGCCATCATCTCTCCAAACACACGACGAATAGTTTCCTCATCCATTGACAAGAAATATATATGAGAAATTGAGGGATCAATCTCTACTGGAACTTACAGCTATGATTAGTTACTTAAATGCTTGTTTCATTTATATAAATATCACGAGTACAGCTGGAGTATGCAAACTAAGTGCTTCTACATTTACAAAGACAACGGCGAGCAAAGCAAAGTATTACATTTACTCAGGATGAGGCATCATCAAAGAAAATCCTATCCTTCATTTATCTAACACTAAAGCCTCACCCCATGGACTTCTATCAAACATAAATGCCATGCGGGCAGTTGATCTGCAGTACGACTTTCTAAGTTCGTCCCAGTCCTGTCAATTTACCATTAATCAACATTAAGATCCTCCAAAATAACATGGAACTGTGGGTCACCACGTTAACGTCGGCACATGAGTTGGGCGCCATTTTATGCGACCGTTGGTAGAGCTGCCAGGATAGCCAACAACCGCAATGACTTCCGTAACATCTCACCCGTCGGGCATAAACAAAAATTGCCGTGAGGATCAGGTGAACTTCCAAATAGGCTAAGCGGCACGAGAGTCCGTAGTCCACAGGGATCGTGGTACATGGTGACGATGGTCATAGACTGCCTAAGGAAAGGTTCACCTTAAAAACTAGACTGAGAAAATAAACATCCAGACTTATGTAAAACACCGTGAAAATTTATTGATAAAATTCACAAGCCCCTAGCCTAGTTCGGAGGGTTACAATCGGCTAGTCCGCAAGCTAATAAATAAACAAAAATAAAGAGCATGTCCCTACCTGAGAAGTTACGGAAGACCCTCGCGAAAGATCTAACTCACAATAACAAAGCAACAACAGCAACGCTAGGAAAATGGTACGACGCAAGTCCCTAGCTCAAGTTACAAGATCAAGCTAATATCTGAATTTACATTTAACAGGGTAGCAAAACAAATCTAAGTTAGGATGATACCATCTCCACATTTACATTTAACATTAATTCGTCTAGCTAAGTCCTATCAGTTAATAAAAAAGTTTACGGCGATGACGTCCGTAAAAGAAAACAATTACATTCAAATCTAAGTGTACAGCCATGAAAAAACAACATTTAATTATCCTTAGAAACTACGTGCTAACAGCACACAATAAGGTAACATGTAGGATTTATACACCTGTACATCATAAATAAGTAATGAAATAGACACTGGTTTTATTAAAATGCCTGCCTGCACCTTGGTTTACTCTTTGTAAGCCATAGTCATCTAAAGTGTGTGGTTACGGTGACGACTGCGTAGTTAAGACTACGTCTAACATCGCATGGCCTGCGATCCACAAGCTACGAACTCAAGGTTCGAGCATGCTTCAGGTCGCTACAATAGTATCAGCTGTCCTAGTCATTTCCACAAAAGGAAAATACCTTCATCAGCACGGCTATGTCAACAGGTTCAAAAATGCAAAAGAACAAAGTTAGATAGAAAGAATTCGTTAGTTAGCTTTTGTTTTACCAAAATTATGCGTTTTATTATTAAGATGTCGGTTTAGGTTTATCATTGATTTATGGCGAATAATACTGACAATAGCCTGGGCACGGAATGTCTCCACTGAGATCATTCTCCACCAAAAAGCCTCGACTCAAAAGTCGGAATATAATCAACGAGCAATAACAACTCGGACACACAATAACACAAGTTACCAGCGGCGCAAAGCTCGCGTTCAATAACTCTGGGATGGGCCTGCACACTACAGTTACCCTCCAATAACATCTGGTCCACGGGAACAATCCCGAACAAGGCATACACAAAATACCTTCATACAATAACTTCCTGCTATAACAGGGTAGCCTTCAACGTACTATGGAAAACCTGACATAACTGTACACGTCGAACGACGGTACACGCAACAGTGCGTTTAACTAACAAAAAACAATCTATAAAGCATGTGATCAGATACAGGAATGGACACTGAGTTCCATAAGCTAAGTTGCAATGAAAGGAAAAGCGAATACAACCAGTATTCTGTCTCTTGTCAAAGTAGTTCTGTCTCACAATATAACAGGCGTGCTTTCAAGGGCACTGGGTCACAAACCAGTTTATGTCGCTGGCAGGCTATAACATTCCTGCGCTCCACTGACACAACACATTGACTATCAAGGCCGGCGATTTAAACAAAATAAAACTATACATCCCGCCTCTTCATAAAATACTTTACCATAGGTTATGAACCTCGAAGAATACGTGTATAAAAAACACGCTATAAATTTGAATACAATAATATAATTCCGTCTTCCAAACCAAAGACGTCTAAATGATAATAATGTCACTATTACTGGAGCTCTTTGCTCTCAAGGATATAATTCAGTAGTTGCTTGTACAACATCAAATAAATACGTGTCTTCACATGACACTTACAGAATAATAATTGTGACGCAAATTCCACACTCTGGAACTGATTAATGATACGTTGGGAACTGGGTTCGATGCTAGACAACGAAACATTCCTTCTACTTATTAGGTCCACACTTGACCAAGAATAGCTTCTGAGCTTATTCAAAATGAAATATAATGCAGTTACAAAACTGGTAATTACAGTCGATTACCTAACTGATACGACTGTTCTAACGAAAGTCAGGGGTGTAACAAAGACTGGCTGCAAAGAATGCAGTTAAAGAATTAACCATGGCGTTTGACTGCCATAACTAAAGTCAGCAAAGACTTGAAAATCACCCCAAATAGGGTTGAACAAAGTAGCCTCAAATGACTACGGTCACGTTCAGCAAAAGATAGGCATTGACGTTCTACGACGTTCATCAGGCTGCACCAGGGCTGACCAAAATGTCTGACCCAAGGGTGTCTCACTCTAACTGAAATAAATGACATCTAAATTAGACTAGTTACATTCCCTACCTATAAAAATGGCTGACACTGAGTTCAGTTGGTTCACAAACTACATTAAACCTACTATACCACCAGAAACTAGAACAAGAAAGGGCTGTCCAAAAACTCACGAAATGGAGAAGCTCTCACTCAGCCCTCTATTCAACAACAAGGGTTGTACAAAATCCCCTCTGGCTCTCCGGAACGGTATCATCCTCATCAGGATTCCCATCTGGACTCCTCCAAAGACCATGGTTCGATCTGTCCCTGTCGACAACTTCGTGGATGTAATGGATATGCCTGGAAATGGCATCCTGGGTTCCTTCCTCCTCGTTCGCTGTTCTGGAAGTTCCACCATCATGCTGGTTCCCATAGAAACTTCACCCTCATACCATGATGGTATTAGCCCATGATGTCGGTCTCAAACATGGTGTAGAATAGTCTGATCACGTGGGTGGTTGAAATAAATCGAGTAATTCATTCTTTCACTTTCAAAAATACAATGTTCGTAGCAATTGTTACAGGCTTTAATTGCAATAGGTAACACAGCCTTTATTTCGTCGATGTGAAATAATATGTGAGCTAGCACTGTCTTATGATTCTTCACGTGTTAGTGACGCCACTTTTATATAACGTAGCATCCGTGAATTATGCGTCGTTTTTGAATTGAAATATTCACTTTGGCAATTTTAACATGTTATACAATCATAATCACACTTATTCAAGATAGTTGTAACACGTTTACCTGTATATTTTCCACCAGGCACTTGGCCCTCCACAAACACGTGAGTACAAAAATGTGGTGTTACGGCAATGTTATGCAATTCACTATACTTGCCAATTATTATTTCCCAATATGTTTCTTGTGGCTCACTGTGCTTAAACAACAGTGAATTGTAGTATTCTCGTGCTCGATGGCACCTGATAATGACTTTCAACGCTCAACAGCGGATATTCTCTACGTCTCATAGGACGGATACAATTTCACGCCTACACGGGGCGGATTCTCCAGACGTAGTGCAAGGCACTGAGTGTCTCTAGGAAGTAGGTCGTCAAAACGAAGTCGTTGAGCGACTACTTACATTCCTATTTGCGTGTCTGCAAGGGTATTACCTTACCTTAAGCGAAAAAAACATTCTCCAAAATGTTTTAATAATGCAGCATGACGAAATGGAATATTCTGAGTCTCGTGGAAAGATAAAATTAATTAATAAGACCTCAGGTAAATAATTAGCAGACTTCACCAAAGTCAAAAGCGCGATTCACCGCTACTTCAAAGAGTAGAGCGTGAGCTCTCAGCTCCACGTGGCTTTCTGGGTGTGTTCAAAGGTACAACATCCCATCATAAATGTTCTGTTATAAAAAATATCACATGAACCATAGCTCAGCGGGTTCAGTACTGTGCCTGAATCTCGCATAGCCACCACCTATATCCGCTAAGATGGAAAGGATTGTATAGGTCGTTGATACCCAACCAGATAAATCACTAATTCCCTACTAGGTAGAAAACTAGGAAACCCTCGGCACATATCGGTCATGCAATAACACTACTAATTTGTTACTCATTTACTAGCAAACAAACATCTAAAATATGATGGTAGGACGAGAATCTCGGATCTCGAGCGTGAACTGTGAAGTTGAGACTAAGTGAGTTCTAGTAACCAACCAGCAGTATTACCGCATGTCGATTGCGAAATGAAAAGATGATCAGTTTCCATAAAAACTAACCAGTGCCTGTAAGTTTATTAATAAAATAATTTACATGCTACAAAAATTTCTTAACATCAATAAAAATATTTAAGATCAAAATAAATAAAAATAACATAAGTAGATAGTCCTTCTATCTAGAAATTACTTTCCAAGTGAAAGCATTCGTTGAACAAAAATTATTCGCAAATAATAATTACTAAATATTTATTTTAATACTCACCCTGTGACTCGGTTTCAATCAACAACCTGAAATGATCAGCTGATATCATAAAATCGTAATTTACGACAAATAACACCCTATATTATACATCTATCGTCTGTAGAAACATTAACAATATATAAATAAAGTTATTAATTATTTAATTATTTACAAAGGTCGAATTATCTTGTCCCGCACGATATTCTAACAAACTATATACAAGATCTAGCGAGATCTGACAATCTTACTGCTTTTCCGTCTACAAATATATTTCTTTTAATACTCTTCACAAACAATGTTTTTACTTTTCTCTAATGGTTTCTGTCAATATCAATAGAACCTTCGTAACAAACAGTTAAGGTAATTACGGTTCTGAAATGTCAACATCAATAAATAATTGCGATACTTGAAGAACGATGCGGGACTAATCTGTTACCTTAATAAATTGCGTGGATCTCGGAATTACACTTTACTGACATGTACAACACAAATAACAAGTCAAATGTCAGTTAACTTTTTCGACATACTGTATCAAACACTTTGCTCTCACTGGCAATACACTTATAAACCTTCATGTACGGTGAAGAACTTTACAATAGTGCGTCATCTACACGCAAACATTACTCAACATAATACTTTCCTTTCGACGATAATATTGCACGGCAATCTTTTATAAAAACCCATCTTAATACATTCCAAACATGCATAAGAATCAGTGACCCTACTAGATAATCACAAACCTGTGAAATTCCTTTCACGGTGCACTCTAACCACTCTTCTCCACTAACTAATTACCTTCGTGCTTCCTTAAACATCAACAACATCTCAGTTCACTTTGTTACATTCTTGCAATACATTTCACTGTGCCTCAATTGAAAAAAAATCCGTTAAAAACCTTCATAACATAATATTCTCCACGTTACAAAAATAATCTCAACATTAATAGATTATAGTCCGCTCGTCTTCGTATTTAATAAAAATAAAACAATTCCTCCCATTCTAGTGTTCCTTAATGGATCAAGTATTCATTTACAAATGAGTCTCGTTTCCAAATAAACCTCAGGTTGATCTACAAATCACCTGGTTTCTAGTTTCGTAATCATCAGTTACTTTAATACAATTGTTTACATCTTTAGGCATCATCTTGACTCTATCTGTCAACGTAATGATCCTATTTTCCATTATTTCCTCGTTATGTTAGTCACCACTGACTATAACACTGTTATATATCAACAATATTCCGCTATTGGAATTGTTATACTTCAAAAGTATTTTTTTTAAATATTACACTTATTTCATGACATATTAAATTGTTAATAACAAATACATTAGCATATTTCATTTATGCTTTCTCTATAACACGATGTGATTTAGCAATATTGACGCATACTATAGTGAGTTACGCATTTTATTATCGAAGCATTCCATTTATAAAACCGTTTCGTTTTAAAGTGAGTATAATAAAAACTTATCAGCAAAATTCGAATATAAAATATCTTAACTCCAAACGATAGTAAAAATACGTTAAAAACGACACACGCTGACGTAACATAAAAATTACAGTTACATTTATAAAAATGACAACATAATAACATGGGTTATGAGAGAAGAAAAATCTACATATAAGTTGGTCACATCTGAGATACCCTCCAAAAAAAACTACTGAGATATTAGAACAATCATTCGTCTACCTTTCGTGTTGATCAGCTGAAGCGATACCTGGCCTGATATGCAAGATGTTCCTCTCCTGGTCTGGCACGCGTCCGTCGTGCGCTCGGGAACGCGTTCCTGCCTGCTGGCGAGAAATCAGCTGTGCGGCCCTCACTCCTCCGTGAACACCTGGCTCTGCGGACTCGCACCTCACTAACGGGTCTTCGGTCTTCTCGATTTAAAATCTGGAAACTCGTAACCGTGACGAACAAACTCCTCTCCCTGTTGGCCTTTGGTAGTATCTCTTCATCAACATGGATCGATTGTTCATTGTTGCAATCTCCCAAGTTGGTAATGGCAATCTGTGTAGTATCATTGTTGGTAAATTCAGATTACTGTTTGATGGAAGTGCAGTCGTAGAATCATGAACTCAATGCTGTCTGGACAACTCTGAATTTCCACTCCGTAACTGTAGATTAGCTTCCCTCCATGGTTTTTAGTCCTGCATTACAATCTTCTTAACAATGTCGAATTGGGAACTTCCCCCCTGACTTGTAGTCTTCATCATCGTATAGCTTGATAAATATGCTTGATAATAAATCGTTCTTAGTAGCAGTCGATGTATAGTGAGCTACTTGTAATTCTGTAGTAGTTGTATGTTTTAATAATGAAAGCTTCTTCTTCTGTGCGATGAATTATAAAACTGTCGATTCTAGTTTCAAGTTATTGCTTTTCATTTATTGCCGGCATCTCCTATTCTTCCTCGGCTGGTGTGGCGTCTCCCTCCGGTCAAGTTCTTGATCTCCTTGCCGTACTTCGCTTATACATGCGAGCTCTTCTCAGACTTTCAGTGACATAGGTCTGCTCTCTAGTTATCGCAGTGAAGGAATGAATTCTGCGCTCTTCATTGCCGCGCTTGTGGCTGTCTGAAATGGCGGTCTAGCCTCAAATACAGTCCCTATTACTGTAATTCGCTCATATCTTCTCTTCTATTCATAATCATATAATTCTGTTTTGATAAGAAAATTTCATTTTGTCTTCGCTAACTGTAGAAGTGCTTATATCGCTTTATATAATGAAATTTAATATAATAGCGATTCCCTCGAAATTGTTGTGGTTCATTCTGATTGCCTCCTGAGTTATCAAGAAAAACTCATTGTTCCAGCCTCTCATCAGGGTGTCGTGTGCACAATTTTTTAATTGTCGACTCGGCCAACAAAAACCGGTCCTAGGCTTGCTAACTTGAAGCCTTGGTCATATTCCAGTGTCTGAAGATTGGACTCTCCCTTGGTTAAAATAATATTCACTGAAATATTTCCAAATATGATTCTCAAAAAATGCTCCAAATTTTTCCAAACTCTGATCAATATTTTTCATTTACTTCATAAAATAATTATGTGAATAAAATATTGTTCCATTCCTAATTTCCAATTCTTGCATCAATTTGGTGCGCAAGTTGGTTCGATCCTCGGCTCTGACAATGCCTTAAGTCGAACTGAATTCGAATTCAGATCCCTCCTGACTTGCTAATGAAATTATAACATAGACTTTCTTTAATTCCCGACTTGTTCATTAGTGGAACCGAATTCAGCCTTTCAATTTATCCCTGGATAAAATCTCTTTAATTTTGAATGGTTATATTTTCCAATGGGACGATCATCTTCTATCCTCACGATCTGGTAACAATTATTTCCATAAACTCTTCCAACCTTGAATGGACCCTTGAAGACATTCGAGAATTTTATATATATCTTCTTCAATACATCGGCTTTTACTGGAATTCTGACCAATACTAATTCTCCAAGTTCTAGTTGTCTGCTGTATCTCTTGCAACGCACTCTCTTCAACCTCTTCTCTGCTTGCTTGTTCAAATGATCTCTGGCGATTTCTATGCATTGTTCCGTCGATGGTTCGTCATCGTCCTTTATCTAGTTCCTCTCTTTCATAAGATAAGTCTTCATCCGATACTTGGTAAAACTCATTTACGGCGATCTCATGCCTGTCTGTGAACGGTATTTTCTCTCCTACTTCCGTTTACCAAATGAAGTTTTTTTTGTCCCCCATTTAGGTTTGGTTCTTGACCTTGCCTACCAGTTAAGGGTTGAGGATCCATCCCTTCATTCCTCTGAGTGTTCCTCTCTTCATTTTCTCTTGCATTATTCAAGTATTCTTGACTTTCTCTATCCCTATCCTGATAGTATCTTCTGGAATTGTCATTATTTCTCCATCCTCTATTCTGTTGTTGCTGTTGTTGTTGTTGTTGTTGCTGTCTTCGAGCAACATTATCGTCGTTCTAATTCTTATAACGGCGATAACCTCCTCCATTGGTCCTATTATCTCTATCGTAGTAATCGTTCCTTCTTATTTCATTATTTCTATGATAGCCTGTTCTACGTTGACCATTGTTCCAATATCTTGATTGATATGGTCTTCCTTCCCTGAAACGTCGATAAGCAGGTTCATATCAATTTCTGCCATAATCGTTTGTTCAGGTTGGGCCTGTCCTACTGCGGTTGTCTTCCGTCTGTTGCGTCTGATCGACCATGTCTGTATGGACATCTTGATTTTCTTGTCTCTGCCTCGTGTTGTTGCTCTGAACTACGTTAGGTGTAGAATTTGTTTGGTCCAGTCTACGAAGAATTTCAGCCATTCCTTCTAACGTTCTTACTTCTGCTGAAATAAGGTGTCTTCTCACCTCATTAGGAAGCTGTCTTGAAATAGCGTGTATCAATTCTGTCTCTGCTAATGGGGGTTGTAAAAATCGAAGGCGCGCGAGCTGTGAAGTAAAGAAGGTTGCATAACGTGTAGGGGTTGAGTGTGCATACTTCTTTGAGTATATTTCTGCCATAATATCCTGTTGCAGTTCTTTACTCCAAAATCTCTTTTGCAACGCGTCTGCAATTTCCTCGAAATTGGTGTAAGTATATCTGAAATCTCGATGCCAAACTAGTGCTTCCGATTCAAGAAATCTCCACAACTCTCATCTCTCTGTCCCTAGGTATCCGATTATCATCTAGGTAACATCGCATGTCGCGTAGAAATTCTACTGCTGTTATGTTTCCGACTCCACTGAAACGTGAGGGCTTGTCATCAATGTTCTTGATTATGATTACATTCTGGTTACTTCTTTGACCTCCCTGATTATACATTCATCCTAGGCCTCCATATTCCCTGTGAATGCGTTCATTGTCTTGTGTTACGTTCTGTCTGTCATGTATGCGACTATAGATGTGCTTTCTCTGTCCTCTTCTACTCTATCTTTTTTGACTTCATATTTCCCTAGCTCTTCCCTTAGCTTTTCATCTCTATTTTGGAAAAACTCCGCCGAATCTCTCCTCATTCCTAGTCGAACTTCTTTCTTCAGACCTTCGTGATCACATGGTTCTCCAATAGAAATTGATTTCAGCTTGTTACTAATGCCCAGTAGTTCCTTTTCCTGACTAGATTTAATTTTCTGGAATAGTCTCATGTAATTTATTTCAGGATTAGGGCATAACCCATCTCTTTTGCGTACATTCGTGTTGACCGACTGAAAAGCACTAAACTCTTGTTTACTAAGGCAACACTGAGAATATGGCTTCAAACACCACAATGTTTCTGGAGCTCTAGGTTAATATCATTTACGGTGGTTCTGATAACGTCTAATTCCTCACATTTTTCCGAATCTGCTTTACTTACATGTTCATTTATTTCGGTAATGCTAGATTCTTTTATTTCGTCAATACGTTTATTTAACTCCTGCTTAAGAATATCTCTATTTACATTAGCATTCGTTTCAATTACTTTAACATCTTTTAATATCTTACCATGTAATTCACGCATATAATCTCTATTAGAATTAATTTCCACTTCTTTCAACTCTTTTACAGATTTAGATATACATGATGCTATATCAATATTTATACCCTCACTTATAAGTTGTTTTTGGTCTTCAACTTACCTTGTAAATCACCAACAATACAATTTAAATTGTTGAGCTGTTCGGTGAGTCTCTTCTGGGAACCTGTAACGTGTTCATTGTGTTCTCTCTGTTCTGTAGTGGCACTACTCATACTTTTCTGGATCTTTTCCTCTAGGTCTAAAATATTTTCACTACACTGTATTTTAGCTTCTACAACCTTTCTAGTGACTTCTGTTCTAAGGGTGCCCATTTCTGTTTTGGTAGAGGCCACATACTCTTTCACTTGATTGAAAGCTGATTTGGTCTCTTCCAGGGTTTACCTACTTTCTTCTACTGAAAACCTACTTTCCGCCTGTGCTAACATACTCTGTTCTTGGCCTAATCTCCCTTCTTCTTAGGCTTTCTCTAAGGCTTTCTTAATGTCATCCTGTGTTTTTCTAGCCTCTTCTTGTACTTTCTTTGCCCCTACCTGTGCTTTTCTAATTTCTTCTTGCACTTTCCTAGCCTCTTCTTGTGCTTTCTTAGCCTCTTCTTGGAGTAACCTATCCTTCTCTCGTGCTTTTCTATTTTCTTCTTGTATTTTCTCCTGTGCTTTTCTAGCCTCCTCTCGTGCCTTTCTATTTTCTTCTTGTCCTTTCTCCTGTGCTTTCGCTTATCAACATTCTCCATAGTCTTTCCAAAAACACTATTATTCATGAGTTTATAAAAATCTTTTTCAAACGCGTTTGTTGACTGTGTTCTTAAATTATTGTTTAGATCAATATATGGTTTGAGCCATGCTGACTGATGAAATTGTAATACGCGATGAATTTTAGTTAATTTCAATTCATGCTGTAGACACTGTTTCAGGTTTTGATAATGTATTACATATTTGCATTTACCATTCAAATTAGCAATTAACATTTTCGTTCGTGATGTGATGTACGGAGATTTCATAGTCTCAGGACAGAATGGTAAATCATTATGATCATCATGTATCTCTTTAGGGTACTCAAGATTTACCTCTAAAATATATCCTTTATCATCGTTATCATTTAGAGTGTTAACATGTAAGACATCAATTTCAGATTGTCTCAGCCAGCGAAAATCTTTCAGTGGTAGATATTGACTCATAGCCCAACCATATTGGTTATTTGCATCAAGGTAGACAATATACTTTGACTCTTCAAAGGGTTATAACTAGGCATGTATGTATTATTCGCTTTAGAGTACCGTCCACTACATTGGCTTAATCCACCTCGAATTGATGATTTTATAAAATTAATCATGTCTATATCAGTCATTAATTCTAAATTTACTTTCGTTATTTTTCAACATTGAACTGAAACTTAACCCAGGTGCAGTAAAATACTGACAAGTGTCAAGGTCGTAAGTTTTCATACAAACATTCCGGAAATTTTCAAAATCATCTGCTAATAACAACACATCGGTCTTCAAATATATGTCTGAAAATTCTCCTAAAGTTTGAATGTCAAACTGTGTCCATACACGTTGTGCATGTAAATATTCCTGATCACTGATATGACTTGTGTTTAAGGAACTGTAAAATGCATCTTTTGGTGGCAAGGAACACTCCTCAAGACGTCCCAGACAGTTAATATATTCATAAGGGAATATACCCTTTTGACGAATCAAATTAAAATCATCTTCTTTAGGAAAGACACGTTGAATTTCATGAAACTGATCTGATTTTAAATTAGTAGCAAGCTTATCAAGACTACTTGGCATAAAGCGGAATGAATCTAAAAATCGCAGTTTTATCTTTTTTGTGTCAGTTTTGATGTATTTTGTGAACGATATGTATTGTTCCTTATTATTTACAATCACATCAATTTTCTCATCTGAAGCTCCAAATTCTTTAACGATAAAGTGGTTATCATATTTGCTGCCGTTATGTAGAATGACTGGAATGAATTTTGTTACTCTATACTTTAAATTACATTCTTGGTGAGCAGCACCTCGATATATTCCTGTTAAATGGCCATGATCGCGAACGTCCGTATATAAATATTCACCACATATAAAACAACTGGTTTCAGTTTCAAAACTCATTTGCTGTGTTGATGTTAGTGACTCCATTGGAATGATAGTTTTTAACATAGAGGATATACGGATGGCTTCTTTTTCAAGTCTTTCCATAAAAACTTAAGGTGCATCAGGTCCTCTATAGAGTTCAAACTTATTTAACGAGTCATCGTAACTACATTTAATATAATATGCAAATCTAAAAGGTTCATGAATGTGAGTGGTGTTGGTAAAAGGTTTGGTTGGATTCGATGAACATGTATTAAATGGTTTCAGCAAAGCCTCAAAGTCAGCATATATAACAAATGGTACTCGACGCTGCTTTTCAAAGTCCTTAAATTTCAGAATGTTATTTTTAGGAGTAGGTAATACCGTACAAACATGATTACATTCCCATTTTTGATGTTGAGTTAGTTGGTCCTCTTTTCTAAAATATAGCAAGCAGCCATCACATAACCACTTCTTATGTTCTCTTTTTGCTATCTGACTACTGACAAGTCTACTTAAATGTTTTATCCAACAACAGTGGGCATTTTCACCTTCGGTTATGTATAGTAAATTTACATGAGCATCCTTTTTTCCTGAGTATTATGTAGAGGACCAACTATACTCTTGTTTTCAATTCCATACACATTAATAATTATATTGTTCAGCTCTTCAAAACGTTTAATGTCTTTTATCCCAAAAGGAAATTCAATTTCTTCTAAATCTAACACTGAGGAATAGTGAGGATAAGATGACATTCTCTCCACAGCCTTTCCTGCTGGATGGAGAGCTGAAGTTACAGCCCATGCAAAACATGCATGGTCACTATTCATAACGTTCACAACAGATTTCTTTCGTTTGATCCATGCAGGTAAATCAATGTATGATGATGCTCGAATGGGGTTATATTTATTCATGTTGGTTTCTAAATAAAGTACTTCAACCAACGCCCAGCCTGACTCCCTTTCCTGGAACTCTTCACTCTTCACAATGATAGCACTTGAAACATCTTGGTACATATCACTGATATTAGTTGATTCACTAACAATTATGTTTTTTTGTATTAAAGGATTTGATATCAGTAATTTCACCTTCACTCCCATGTTTTACATATAACCCAAAGAGTTCGAAATTAATTTTGAGTGTTTTATGCTCTACAAAAATATTATTTACTAAGCCAAACACACAAGGTTGAAGAAACTTAAAAAAATTCAATACTTCGAGTTTTTCTTCACAATGAAGTCTGTAACTAACAATTCGACTTTTAATCGCACTACCAATTTGTTGAATATTCGCGGAATTTCTTTCATGGCAAGCGGTATTTTTATGATGAATACTGCGTAAATGTCCATGAAGGATTGAAGAAAGTATATCAATATTACATACATCACAATGCGTTATCGAAGGATCACCCTTCTTCATTCTTTTTGTTGTATAACTTTTTTCACAATCTTGAGAACATTTACGCTTTTGAGCATCACATTTGTTTAAAGGTTCCGTGCTAGTTAATGGTCCTGCAGTTTTTAATTCCTGTTGTTCACCATGCACTTCAACCATGTGGGATTGATATCGCTTTACAGTAGAAAAACCAAGATCACAAATTGAACACGAGAAAGGTGATGAACTGACAAGCTTTAAATTTACATGTCGTGTAAGACTATCATGTCTGTTGAATGTCGTAGTGCAATGACTGCACACAAACATTTTAAGATTATGTTTACTACTTGCATGGCGTTGAAGGCTGTCAGGTCTTGAAAACTGTTTTTTACAATCACTACACTTGAACATAATGATTATCAATCACTTTCCAAATTACCTATTAAGAAATCATAATTGTTAATAAAAGGTAAAACAAAGTAAAATATAAATATTTTAATTAAATTACAGCCAATGGCCATAGTAGGGTATTTGAATTGAATATTTGTGGACTCTCAGTAAGTCTACTTTCAAGTAGGTCCAACTTTGGTTAAGAGATATCATTGTCACTGACACCTAGCGGAGAACGTTCGAACTTAATAGAGCGTTAATCTAATCTAACCTACGAATTTAGCTTCACACGTTTGTTAAGTATTTCCAACTTTGGTTACCAAATACCATTGTCACTGACACCTAGCGTTGAACGTTTGAACTTAATAAATTGCTTATAACCAACTGAATATGATTTTAAAAAGAAAACATACTTACCAGAATAGTAATGTATTTTCAAGTCCTCTTACACCACACAGGTAAGCTGTAGAGATAACACGTTGTCAACTGTCGTTCACGAGATTCAAGTACAAAATGAGAAAGGCCATCCCCCTCCCTAGCCTTTTATACCACAAACACACCTATGTCATGTGTGCACCTGTGTCACCTCAAATATCTGTCAATGTAACGTTTCTCATGGTCGATAATGAACGCCTACATCACGTGATATCATACATCTGCAAGATTTATGTTTCACACACCTGCATCCTGTAACATAGCACCTTACATCCGGTGGCAAGTCCATGTTTTACTAACATCCTACGTCTGCAAGGATCATTTTTCGCAAACTTGCTATTTTGTAACACTAAACCTTGCATCTGGTGGCGAGTTCATTTTTCGCTGACATTCTACGTCAGCAAGAATTATGTTTCACACACTTCCTTAACCTAACGCTGACCTTGCATCCGGTTGTAACACCTGCTTCACGTGATGACATACACTGCGAGAGTTGGCTTGTTTTATAACATACATCACAGGCTTGTCTCATCCTCTAGAAGAACAGTATGAGATACTTGCATGTGCCTCATGTACTTTGGTGAGTGCATTAGCCCCGGCGATAGCTTTCCCTCTCCCTTCAGAAAAACAGCAAGGAATAGTTCGTGTGCCCCGTGTACTTGGGTGTATGCATTAGCCTCAGCGCTATAGAGCATTCATCTACCAAGTTTTGCACTTAGGCCCTTGGCATGTCCTCAATTAGGTTTGATTAGGTATACTAGACTAGAATAGCTTGACTAGGATAGGCTAGGTTAAGCTATGCTCACTATCTTTATTTGAAAAACGCGCCACCCATGGCAAAATTTTCAAAATGTGTAGTTAGGCCCTTTGTCAAAATTTAATAAAAATAAATAATGGACTGGAAATGTGGCGTCGCTCCGAGTAATTTGACACCTAGCATGACTTCCTCCAATAATTCGTTCGAATGATATCGCCATCTTAAAATTCCAGCGGTGGAGCGGTGGCGGTGGTGCTAGAACCGGCCAAAACCCAATACTCGTATGTGGGCGCCATTTTCTTGAGTCGGATTATCGCCCAGGGCTGAAAATAAAGAAAATGAAGGACAGTGTCTTCCCCACGGTATTCGAAGATTATTATGCACATACATTTCCGAACCAACATTAGAAAGAAGAAAACTCATGAAACATGACGGAAACCATGGGAAGAAAAGAAAGCGAGATAACGATACCGTGGGAAATTTTCACAATAGTTATGGCGTCACGCCCATAGCCAACGTGACCTATTTAACTGAGGGAGTTGAATCATTTGATATCCCTTACGATTACCAAGTTTCTGGATTGCGAGGTCATGGTAACAAGTCTGTTGAAGTTCAGACAGATAGTCACGCACGTAATAAATTCGCTGACGCTGGAAGACATTTATCTTCACTTAGAGCAAAACTGTGGCGTGCCAATAATAAAATTAAAAAAATGGAAATGGAACTAGAAACCCAATAGAGACAACTACACCAGTATTATAATCAATACCATGCATCTTTTCAATCTATACTAAATATTAACGAGCGTGACCCTTCCCATTCCAAATGTTCATTCATTTTAGATCAAATTGTAAACTACAACAAGAAATCACCCAGATGGACAGAAGATTCAGTAAAGCAATGTGTAATATGGGAATTCATTTCACCTAAGGGATACAATTTCGCCAGAATTACTTTATTTAAATTACCATCAAAGAGCACACTTAGCCGTTACATAGGGGACACTTCATGTGAAACTGGAGTAACAGATTTAGTGAAAAACAGGCTTCTGCTAGAGTCTGAAAGGCTGAACGAAGTCGAAAAAATGTGCTGTCTAATTATTGATGAGATGTCAATCAAGCAGCATTTGCAATACGACAAGAAACTCGACACATTTTTCGGTCGCCAGGACAACTCTACTCATGCTGACGCTCTCAGGTGTGAAAACAGTTCCAACCCGTCAGTTGCAAAAGAAAATTGGACGGTTCTTGCAAACAACCTACTGTTTTCCTGATATGTGGCTTATCTACCACTTACAGAATTCCTGCGGCATATTTCTTCTCTATAAGACTTTCGGGATTGGAACTTGACACTTTAACTCTTTCAGTAATAATAGAAGTGGAAACTTGTGGTTTTGTGATTTTAAGATTAGTTATTGACAATCGTAAAACTATTGTAAATATGATGAGAAGACTGTCGAGTGGAAAGGAAATAAAGCCACAGATATGCCATCCTGAAAATCAAAATAGGCCTTTATTTATGGCTTTCGATCAGTGTCACTTTTTAAAGAATGTAAGAAACAGTCTCTTAGAAAAGACCATGACAGATGGACACGAAGAAATAACTGGAGAGTATGTAGAAAATGTATATAAACTGCAGTCCAAGGAAATAATCAAACCCGTCCCCTTCCTTACAAGAAAGCATGTTGCACCGACCAACTTTGAGAAAATGAACTTAAAAAGGGAAAAATAAGTATTTTCTGCGGAAGCCATACCTGCTTTGGAATGCCTGAAGGACAATTCTTCTCATTTTAAAGCACAAGCCTTTCAGAACTGCAGTGCACCTATTCCTTTTTTGAAAGTAATTAAGAAATGGTTTGGAATTCACGATGTAGGTAACACAAACCTTAGTCAACATCGCCATAAAATGCATTTCTTCGACTTGAGCGACGATTAGATTAGATTAGATATTTATTAAATCCATCAGATCAAGTACATGTATACAATATAATTTTGATATATTGGACACGTCAGAAATTACATCTATAAAATAAAAGAACTAACAGGTATATATTACTAATACAATAACTATTTATAACTTATTATAATAACAGATCTTAAGTGATACAATCTTATTGGACAACTATTTACACCTTACTCTTATTATCATAATATGAAAACTTAATTCTATAAATACAACAACTTACAGCTGGGTATTGCAATTAAATTAGAAAAGTAAAATATAATTATAGATTTCATCGCTCCTATACGCTAAGATATTCAACTACAGAGTAAAAACAATACCACTGCAGATAAGCTTTCAACATTCTATCAAAGTTTTTTTATATTTTTGGGGCCAATTTTATATACTGTGGTAGTTTATTGTATAATTTAACTCCTGTGGGAAATGTTCCTTATTGATATATGCTTGTGTGTGTGTGTGTGTGTGTGTGTGAAATATGAATGTTTTGATTTTGTCTTGTGTTATGCCTATGAACATCATTGTTAGTTTTAAGAAAAACATCTTTATTCATTAAATTCCTTAAAAAAAACATAATACTTTCAAAGATATATGCAGGGCAGTGGGAGAATGTTTAAATCTTTAAAACAAAGGTCTACATGATTCTCTAGTGTTTACATTTGCCATCATTCTAATCGCCCTCTTTTGTATCCTAAACGTGCTTAGTACATCTGGTGACATACCACAAAATATGACCCCATATCTTAAGTATGATTGGAAATAAGCAAAATAAGTATTTCTCAATGTGTGCATGCTAGTGCAGGTTTTCAAAATACGTAACAGAAAGCACATCGAGTTCAGTTTAGTATTCAGATATTGTATAAGTTTATTCCATTTCAAGTCATGTTGTATCCATAGTCCTAAACATTTTGTTTCTAATTTATTTTCTATTTGATGACCATTTAATGTTATATTGGGCTTCGCAGGATTCCTATTCTGTATAGTGTGGAAATTTAGAGGTACTGTTTTTTTATAGTTTATTATGCGGCGATTATCTTGTGACCATTTGGTTAACTCTTCTGTAACGGAGTCAGCAGACTGCTGTAAGACCTGTTTAGTTTCACCTTTTATTACGAGTGTTGTATCGTCCGCAAACAACATTTCCTTATGTGAGTGAACGTTCTGTGTTATATCATTGATATATAGAAGAAAGAGTAGTGGGCCCAAAACCGATCCCTGGGGTACTCCAAATTTAATAATTCCTTCATTGGACAATGTTTCATTAAGTAATTTGGTTACATCATCCTTGTGTCACAAGCTTACTATTTGTTTACGCCTTGTTAAGTAAGACTCGATCCGTTTATTATTTAGACCTCTAATACCATATTGATTTAGTTTTGTAAGGAGGATTTTAAGGTCAACAACATCAAATGCTTTTGATAAATCCAAGAATAGGCCAGTTACATGTTCTTTATTGTCAATTTCAGTATACTATTACTACATTCATAAATTCCTGTCTGTGTAGATTATTCCGTTCTGAATCCATGTTGTGAGTTTGATAGTACTTTATTTTTTTCTATAAAACTTATCAGTCTCTTATACATGACTTTTTCCACAATTTTTGCAATACCAGTTGGTAAGGTAATAGGAAGATAGTTATCTAATTCATATTTTGAACCGTTTTCGTGCACTGGCATTACTTTTGATAACTTCAAAATATTCGGGTAAGTTCCTGAGAGAATTGAACTGTTTGTTAAGTGCGTATGCGGATTTATGATATTTTCTGCACATTTCTTTAAAATCGCATCAGGGATGCCGTCAATGCCAGCACAGAATTTTTTTTAGCTCTTTTATAACTATTGTTACCTCTTCACTTGTGACATGATTTATAAATAAAAAATCACTGCATATATTTATTTTATTATTAGAATTTAGTGTATTTACCTGTGATTTATTTAATAATTTTGTGGAATTTCCAGAAAATAGTCATTAAAAGTGTTTGCTATATCCTATGGATTATTAATCACTATATTATTTCTGGTCAGTGTAATGTTCCTTTGTATTTTAGCAGATTTTCCAGTTTCTTTCTTTATCACGGACCACATAGCCAGGGGCGCACCCAGACTTTTGGTTTGCAGGGGGCTTTCCTCAATAACATGATTTCAGCTATGGAAGGAGAATGTGTCCATTATTTGTCTTGTGTGTAAATATATACGGTATATTTGAGATCATATGCCTAAAAAGATATTCTATAAGACCAAACATACTGTATAATGCTCTCTTAAAACCAATACAAAAGATGCTATTGGACTGGCGATTATTTAAACAAAATGTGCATTAGTTTTATACAAATTTTAGTTACAGTACCATTGAGCTAAGGTTATACAAGTAATAAAAAGGAACTGCATGATTTTTATCCAGAATTAACTTTTGATCACGATCAGAGTGATAACGACTGGATTGCTCTGCTCACTATTATCATAACTATATATCCAGCTACCAGGATCGTCAGATTGATGTGTAACATCAATTATCTGCAATCATTTACTAAATTTTGAGTTGTTTATACCAAGAACTAGTATAGGTTTTAGGAAATTAATAATAACATTTTGATTTTAAATATGTAAATTTAATTGGAACTAAAAATTACATTTTAAAAATTACGAGATGTAATTGTATACCATAGTGTTATGGATTGTAACTAATATTTTTTATACTGTATGTGAAAATATATAAGTTATTTTAATTTTCCTTAATAACTAACATTATAATAAAAAATCTTAAACATTTATAGAATTTCAAGTTGAGCTTAATTACACAGGCTGCATGCAAGTTTAAACAACTAGTTGAATACAAATCATGTATTAATGAATTAAATTAACGTTGCTTGAATAAAGTGGAAACTCAAATTTCACAGAACAAAATCCAGCCACCTAGCAGATTTTTTCAAAACGTAAAACTACCTCTGTTCTGGTGACTTCAATTTCCCGGTGAATATTCAGTGCTGCTAGTCCAGTCAGCCTGTCTGCACGCATGGTATTCCTAAGATATATTTTCAGCCATTAGAACAGGTAGGCCACTTCCCGTACCTGGGCAGTACCATTTCTGTGAGCTGTACCTGTGAGCAGGATGTGGATAAGAGAATTGGCGCAGCCCATGCAGCATATGGACGATTAGCGCACCGGGTCTTCATGAATAAAGATCTGTCCATGAGTACAAAGCTTATGGTGTACAAAGCAGTAGTCATTTCTACATTGTTGTATGGCTGTGAAACGTGGACGCTTTACCGACGTGATCTTAGGAAGCTTGAGCGTTTCCACCTACAAAAACTTCGATCAATCCTGAGGATTAAATGGGAAGACTGCATTACCAATATTGCTCTTCTGGAAAAGGCTCAAATCAACAGCATAGAATCATCCATAAAAGGTCACCAATTTAGATGGTTTGGTCATGTCCATCGCATGGTTGATGTGAGATTACCTCGTCAAATGCTATATGGTGAGTTATGCTATGGGACCAATTTAAGCAGAACCTGAAATTGACAGGTCTTGATTCACAAACCTGGGACATGCTGGCTGAAGACCGCTCAACTTGGCTCCGTACCATCTCGGATAATGTAAAGACGTTCGAAAGGGATCGACGCACACATGAAGAGGCCAAGCGTTAAGCCAGGAAACTTCGAGCAGCCCAACCACGTCCTCCTCCAGCAATACTATGTGACCTGTGTGGACGCTTGTTCCATGCCAGGATTGGACTCTTTAGTCACCGTAAACACATCCACAAACTGGACTGAAGGAAGAAGATTTATACTCGGATTCGAGTTAAAGCCGATGATGATGATGAGGAGTGTAGAAAATGACCTCTCAGCAGTGCTTGTAGTCACAGGGATGGTACCGTACACCAAATTCTCAACAATGTGTGGATATTTGGAAACAAGTCCTTGTCACATAGATTCAACACATCGATTGCGTTTTTAGGGATATTAGCGTGGGTCTTCAAGCTCTTGTACCACAGTTCAAACTCAGCTATTCGCGAACTCAATCGAATGTAGGTGGCAGGTCGGTCGCGACAAAATGGTGGACGCAATGGTGATAGACTTGATTGATGTATTGAATATTGTTGGGGATTCTAGGCGGCCTCTCGTTGAAGTACAGGCAATTTTAGATGCCAAATGGGTAGTTTATTGGCTGAGGAATAACCCACCCACCAAGGGAAGATGATTAAAAAAAAGGAAGTAGATTTTGGATTGGAGAAAAAGGATAGAAAAATAGGAGGAGAGTCCCACAAAAGTTATGAATTTGACTTTCAATACATTTAGAAGCGGTTGCCACCGCAAATCCTTTCTCGGATACCTAAAGTGGGTACGAGCTTGGTCGAAGCTGACTGGGACCGCAGCTAAGACTTGGGCGGTTTGCCAAAGAGAGGCTTTAGTGTGTTTCCTCCCAAGCATGCATAAAAGTACTATAGGGAAGGGTGATGGTCTGGCAAGACAAATAGTAAAAGCTTTATTGAGTATGAACGAGGGCATAAACCTAGGAAGAGCTAGGAAAGCCAGGATCTTGCCTAACTGTAGTATCAGAGAAATGATGAATCCAAAAACAAATATTTAATTTATTAAACAATGCAAAGAAGTTTGAGGAAATTAACAAGCATGTAATATGATTTTGACAAACATAGTTCATTTGAACTTTTTAACAAATGGGGTCGCAGACCTCTCAACATTAAACGTTTGCTCCAGGCAATTGACAATTTACAAGGTTTCAAACCTTACATGTTTCTAAAATCTTTATAAGATTTAAACAAATAAACAATGAAGCAATTAAAGTTTGAACGTGAATTGGAGTACAAAGAGTGTACCTTAAGAAATTCTTGATAGAATGTTCTAGAGAAAGTGACAACTTCGAAAATAACAATAATAAAAACATGAAAAATAAGATAGAAGTTCCTACAACTTCTTATGTTTGTACAGAATTACTATATGAGAATTATACAAAAGAGGGCAGGTCACTTACTGTGAAACCTGAAGAGAATTAAAAGGAAGGTTCTAGACTTCCCAAGTTTGAGTAGGAATCATTAGCCAAATGGGACAGTTTCCATTTCGTGAAACCTGAACATGACTCGCACAAGAGTTTAAAGAATTGTTTTCCCTGATTATAGGAAAGGAACAATGTGAATTTGAAACTTGTATCACACAAGCAATTATGCAGAATTTAATTAATGTTAAACTAGCAAAGTTGTAAGGGCACTTCGTGAGTGACACCTTATTGAAACAGACCTAAATTTAAAGTTTATTACAGATTGTTAGTAAGAGGTTTAGGAAAGAGAAATAGGGATGGAGGAAAAAATGTTCATGGCCGTATTTAATATAAACGGACGATCGCGACGCGGTAGAAAAGTGGAACAAGCACTGATTATCACTATAGTCTGTAAAGATTGATGCAAAGTTCACTGTAGAAACTCGAAAGTTCATGAGAAAGAAAGTTTTTTCAATGCTGAAAAGAACTGGTTGCACTAGGTAGGCGAGAGTCTATTGCTGGAGAAAATGGTGGATTACAGTTAAATGCGCCATAGAACATCCCAACGGTGGACGAAAGTTAGCTATTGCAGTAATTTAAGGAAGATTCCTCATTTTAACTGGTATTTTCACAAGTGAGTGAAAAATACCTGACGGCAAGCCTCGCAGATAGAGTACCAGATCTGGAAAGTTCCAGAACGATCTTTATAGAAGAATGGAGTCAAAGTTAATCCAGCGGAGGAACTAGCTTTATAATTTATAGACAGCGGGTATTAGGTAATATCCCACGTAGTGAGAAGATTTCTCATTTGAATAGCTTAAGAAAAGCTCTTTTTTAGTAAGGTTGGCTTATACAAGCGAAAGCTCAACATGGCAAATCCCACGAAGAATGATTTTTGCCCCAAAATAAATACTTTCACACTGTCTATAAAAGTATCATTAAAAGCACGTGGAAGTTAAAACCATGAAGATGAGGTTAAAACTTTTAAAATGGTACTTATCTTGATTTCATGTTGAAGGCGAAGTTCCGTTGGATGACGATAACTACTTTGCCAACATGGCGTAGAAGAGTGTGTGCCTCTTGGTTTGAGGAGTCTAGCTCGAGTGGAGCTTTAACTGATCGAGTCAACTGCCGACTGAGAAGTGAGACCTGCTCAACGGAGCACGGAGGGACCAAGGAAGGGGAAAAGAGTGGGGGGTAGGAGACAAAAGGAGAACATATAAGCATTGCCAATGTTATAACAAAAAAATGATCTCTTGGTGAGCTGGTCTTCAAAGAGTTGATAACAGGCGATACTAGCGCAGCATGGTGAGTAAAACAGTAGACGTAGTCCTCTTGCTCAAGGAAAAAATAGCTGGCGATGGTAACAAGATCTGGTGGCCAAATGGATAAGTAAGTCCTCTAGCACCAGGAAGAATTGAGGAGCTTCAGAGATTCGCTGCGAGATGACGCTAGGTGGGTCACAGAAGTTATATATCTAGAACAGACTTATGAAGACATAAGAGATATGCCCATCAAGGAGAAAACAGATGATCACTGTTGGTGTTTGACAAAGAGGAAGGAAGAAATGAACATGCAAAGAGCAATAGACTTTATACTCTCGTACCGTGTATTCAAAGAATACACCACCAAACACATAATTATGTTTGGGAGAGTAGCAGAAAGAGAAGATTTAGTGAGACTTGAAGCTTTATGCTTACAAACCAGTAATTTGAAGGGAGTTCCTCACCAGATTAAAATTGAGATTCGATCACCAGTTGCCGAGAAAAAGTTAATTTGTTCGTGTACCTGTAAGGCTGGAAGTTCAGGAAAGTATAAGCATGTAGTCGGTACATTGCTTTACATATTTCGGTAAGTAGATGCATTTAAATTTAGAAGATATAATACTGTTGAAGCCGATAAATCGAAGAGTGAACAAGTTGACTGTATTTGTTTTTTCTTCTTTTCGTAATAGGCACACAATTGAAAACTTGGAAGACCTGAGCTCCACAGATTTGAAGCAGCAATGGGGCAAGTTAAAGAAAGACAACTACATGTACGACAAAGCGAGTCCTATAAATAAATTCTGCCACATGGGAAGATCAACTGTCAAATCGACCCTTCAAAGTCGCCTAGTCGGTAGTGCAGGCGAGAATAATATACTGGATATCCTACTTTCTGGGGCACAGGGATCCGAGCTGGATCTTACTTTGCGCTTAAGGGAGACTACTGCTACTACTACTACTATTCAAGTCTCGAGTGGTGATGATTTGCTACAATTATCCCTATGCCATAAACTTTTAGGCAACAACAACTTGTTGCCACAATTTAGTGCAATGGTTGATTTTGATGCAGAACTTCAAGATGACATTGCTCAATTTTTTAATGAGAAGGTAGCTCTCACATATGAAGACAGTGTAAAATTATGTTTGACAACTCTTACCCAATCTGGAGAAATTTGGGAGAATGCAAGAAAAGTAAGATTAACTGGTACTACTTGTTACAGTGTTTTTACTTACAGCAAAAATAAAAGCCCTGACTGGAATTTAAAAGTGAGTAGGCTGTTCAAAACTGATTTCAAGGGACACATGGCAACTGTGCATGGGAAAAAAATTGAACTAGTAGCCTTAGAAGCTTATGAAATTGCTTTTAAAAATAAAGTGGAACCGGTGGGCATTATTGTTCCTCCAAGTGCCCCATGGTTAGGTGTAAGTCTGGATGGTGTGGTTAGTTCACTCTGTTGTGTAGAGGTTAAGTGCCCTCTAGCAGGTAAAACGCAGACTGCAATTGATGTAGTGCAGGGCCTAAAATATTTAAATGGGTCGATTGAGGAAAATACTTTATCCTTAAAGACAAATCATCAATATTATGGTCAGGTGCAGCTGCAAGCATTGCTTAGTTTAAGATTTTTGAAAACCATGAGGAAAGGAGTGGGAGAGTAGAAGTACACACGTGGTGGCCCGCTGCGGTCGGTCTGGATAAGTAGGGTAAAAATACTCAATAACACGCGTTTGATATGGAACACTTTTTATTTTTCGGTTATAATCGGTAAATGTGGTCCCTAAAATAATGACAGTGTTATTTTTAATTGTATATATGTATAACTGTGCGATACACGTGATCTAATTTGTGTGTTCCACTAGATTTTATGTGTCAATTGCATATTATCAAGCATCGGTTGTCTGCTGGTATTTGTTTTTGAGCAGTTCGAGTCATGGCGCTGTTACGTTTAAAAGCTATATTTGAGTTTGCTCACTGTACCATAGATTCTAGAAATTATTTGCTGCTTGGTAGGGCAAAGGGATGAGTTTAACTTGTATTAAAACTCTGGGGAGACAGGAATTGCTTGATTTGTTGGATGGTTAGCAGGTAGGTTTGGTGTTGAATATCGGACTGGTAGCAGGTTCTTTCAGAGTAGATATTTACCCTGCGAAGTCAAATTAGGCCTATATGACTCGTAGTGGAATGGCTCGGATATCGCAGAGCGAGGTGATGGTGGTTGGTAGGGAAATGAACTAGGGAGCGGGGAAGGATACCTGACTGATGAAGCTTGGCTGTCGTGGTACGGCTTGGTTCGGCGAGACTGTACTTGGCTGTCTAGGTGCAGCTTGGCTCGGCGTAACAGTGAACAACCCGTCCTGTCGTCAGTGTGTGTAGTGGTGAGTGGTCCAACCCGCTCCTTTTGACCGTATTTATTTGGTATCGTCCCCTTTCGACTATTGCTATTTGCATCATTTGGAAAGCGATGAAAACTTATATCCGCAGCCCTCTTGTACATCCACTTACAGCCGTGAACTGAGCAATATACTTTGCTTTTACCCATTTTGCACTCTATCAACGAGTGAAACTTATTACTTATGTATAGAGACATGAAGAATTTACCACGATACAAGGAACCATAATACAAACAGTCACCACATGACAAATGTACCCTACTTGGTAAGTTTCTCATTATTATCAGACAGCTGGAGTTGCCAATAACAATTGATGTTTTTTTCTTGTAAATAGCATTTTACTAGCTTTTCTTATAGGATAGATGATGTAAAAAGTAACTTAGAGTAATTATTGCTACATTGTATCCATAAATAGGCTAATTTATAAAATAATAAAAAAGTGATATTGTTTCAAATGCTTTATTTATCATAGAAGTACAATGTGAATGTAATAATATCATCATGTAGGTCATACCACAGAGCATCCCCATCCCCCAACAGTTTAGCTTAAGATGAGTTATCATGCAGCGTGGTTTCACTTCACAGCACGTTTGATAAATTGAAAAATGGCTGCAGTCATAACAAGATAAACTCTTGTTTTCATCTGAATTTTCTTGAAGGCGTTGTTGTGTACGACTGAATATCAATTAGGAACTCGTGTAGTATACGTTGCCCGGCGCCATTAAAATCCGAAAAATTTACTATAGAAATGGCCAATGTTACTAATATACAGGAGTTGAATATTTTATCGATAGAGTGTTACTGTATTTTTTTTTCAGAGTGCCAACATTGTTTCCAGACCAATGGTTTTCACCTAGGCCAATAAATGTTAGGTAGCGCGGCCCTGCGCGTTAGGCTAATATAAACACCCCCTGGTTTTTGTTACGCACAGTGGGGATAGTCATGCATCAATACTCTTTATCCAAGCCAATGGTTTTACCTAGCAGCACAATCAGTAAGTTGGCAGCAAACATGACGACTTGCTTTTTGATAAGTTTATTACTTGAAAGTTAATGTTGACAATTTCCTTATTTTGGAAGTGTTTATGCAGTGTTTGTCAATGGCAAATGGCTTTAATAATGTGGCAGAGTAATTATAAACCATTTTCAGAGCGCTACTAAGTAAAATAACGCACTTTCGAAACGGGCAACGGATGCTACACGAGAGCCATCCAGGAAGATAAGTAGGATGAAGCCTAGAAAGGCGTAGCATTGCTTTGAAGTTCATAATCATACGAGTATTCAATTGATGATTAAATTTCTTTGGTTATGGACTATGGAGGAAACCCCATTCTCCATAAGAAGACTCAGATTTGTGAAAATAATTTACATATTGTACGTAGTTATGAACGAAATACCACATTTTTTTCTTATGTCTACAAACATTACTATAATTTTGTTGGTGTACATAGCCTACCCCAGCATGGTAACATATCTGTACTTGGCAGAGTGACAGAAAATTCTATTAGGTTTCTTATGAAAAATAATTGGCTACGGGTACCAGCCTATTTTCTTTCACTCGGGTGCATTCTAACTAGGTACGCAAATTGTGTACTGTATATGAACTAGTAGGCTAATGTATGTTAGAGAGAACTTGTTGATTATAATCTACTGTATACTTGGGGGCGTGGTGGCGCAGCGATCAAGCTGTTGGCCTCTCGCCAAGGTGGACCAGGTTCGATTCCTGGTCAATGCATGCAAGATATTTTTAAGTGCAATGCCGTGTCCTGTGGTTCGGATTCAATGTAAAAAGAAGGTCCCGTGGCTCGTGATTGCGAGATTAATGGTCACGTAAAACTACAAGCTTCCTTCCTTTACTATACATTGTTTTACTAGTGATTTGGTTCTTCTGGTCTAATTTCTGCAATTGGCACCGTCTAGGCCCAGTGAGGGACAAGGGGGGGCAAATGCATAGGGGTCCGTAAGCAATGAGGGCCCATTAGTGGTGCACGTTAGTTTCAGTTTATTGTAGCTACTTTTGTATTATGTAAGATTTTAAAAGTTTAAAATAAACTTTTAATTAATCTATCAATACGGATATCTACAAGCATTTGTACTATCAATGGCAAATGTATTTAAAGTCTAATAACAATGACCGCTGCGCCACCACGCCCCAGTCTAATAACACTTTGCATCATTAGGACGGGGGTGGTGGTGGGGACTAACGTTTTAAGGAGTGTAATATTAAGGTCACCTACATAAAACATTTTTGGACGTACATGGACCTGATCTGCAACAAGGATACATGCATTTGCTTGATTTTCTGAGTGATGCAGCAGGTAAGCTATAGTGAAATATAATAATCCTAAAAATCAAATCAAGCCTATTGGAACCATGCATGTGGCAGTAACAGGGACCAGAATGGAATCAGGAGAGTTAAAATACATTACATTTGTTGACGTAATGTCACAAACCAGCAAACTCATGTTAACGTGTGCATGCACAGTCTACTCCGATATCATTAGCGACATGCTCTGGCTACTGATGTAGCCTATGAGACTACATGATTATAGGCTTACATTTCCACTAGCAGCATATCAGTAGGTTAATTAAGAATTATTTGTAAGAAGTCGAGATCTTGTTCATCCTATTTTTAGATCCAATTTAACCTGTCACATAAACGTTATGGTGAATATTATAGATATGGTAACCTTAAGTTCAGGAATTGTTATCCATATGCTGCTACATTCATGAAACGATCATGCAACTTTAGTGGCTAAAGCAGGGGCATTAATTCATAGAAGGTAACTCGAATGGCCTAGGCCTAAACTAAAAATTAGTTAGTTATTGAGGTTTTAAGGGGCGGAAAACCTTAAATTACAAGCAACGTGAAATTAACAAAGTTGTTCATTGAGCGACACCACTATGCATTCATCATCAGTTTAGTCTCCCAGTGGATCCATTGTTATATTAAGTTGTATTAAATTTATTTTGAAATAATGAACGAAACACGTTTAAACAACTGTCATTTCGTGCCATCTCTCCGTTTCTATTCACAGCTAGTTTATATGTAGCGCTTTACTTCGCTGCTGATACAGCGCTCAAATTCTGCTTTAGAAAAAACACACCCACAAACTGGGTACTAGGTTCCAGTAGCAAAAGGCTCCTTAGTCATACTTATCAACACTAAGAATAGGAGCTGAAAGGTTCACTACTCCTGCAATAATAGTCATTACAGAATCCATGTATGGAACCATATATAAATTGACTCTCCCTTTTAATACTTTAAATATTTTCATCCTCTGAATTGTTCTTTCTACATGCACTCCAGCTGCAGCTATGTCAGCAGTTCTGAGTGCATCCTCTGTTGACAATTGCTGATTCTTACCAAGAAAGGGTGGCCTGATCAATTGTATATTCCTTTCAATGCACTCACTCTCTATCAAAAATCCTTTATCGACCATTACAGCATCCTGATAAGGATGCCTAATAAATTGGATTGAAAAAATATTTCTTTGTCTGTAACCCTTCCACCATACACTTGTCTTACAAAAGTTACTAAACCTGATGGTGCAACACCAATAAGTACTTTCAATGTGTAATCGCCTTTGTAATGAGAGTAGGACATCACACGACACTTTAAACACTTATTTTTCTCCACGGGAACTTCTGTACAATCCAAAATAACTCTAGTATTCTGAAAATGATGAAAACATATAGGCATCCTCTTCTTAATCAGATCTTTCTCCAGCCAAGGAACAGCTGTTTTTAGTGCCTCATGTAATAACTCTACTGTTACATGGAAATAGTTCTTACATGTATTAGCTGTGACCCCAAATAGAACAGCTAAACACCTAAAAGAAAGATTAATTTTCAATTTCACGAACACTAAAATGATACGCTGTCTTAATGACAAGGTTAGTGGTTTGGCACTCTGTCTTTCTAATTTTCCTGTAGCAACACATATATTATCTAATAATGTAACCGATGGGATACCAGTAAATGCATTAATTTCTCTATTTGTTTTCATCATGTCCTCTAAAGTTATTTTTCTACAATCATCAATTACACTTGGCGTTACTTGTATCCCTTTATCTTCTACACATTTCCTTAGAGTGGGATCTTCCACCAGAGCTGCAAACATCTCCTCTGCCACAGTCTCTGTGTCTTCAGTTACCACTTCACTGTCTTCAGTTGGAGATGGTGGTGCCACAGCTTCATGTCTATGTTGCACACGTGCATCCCTGGCCTCTGCCTGTAGTTTCAGGGGAGATGATATCTTCTTATCCAATGATCTCAGTGGCAATTTCTGAGAGGGGATGGCGCCCTTCTTCAGGTATCTTTTACATGCTCTCACGTCTGAAAGTAAAATATATTTATAATTCGACTGCAATATTATAACAATCTTATGCTTATTAATAATCCTACCCCACTGGAAGTAGCTTGTGTAGTCCACTTTAAGAAGAATAGGTATAAATAATGTAGCCAAATCCAGTGTATGAAGGTTATCTTTCCACAACTGGGACGTAATTAATATGTATGAAAGAAATAAACAGGTCATCTACATACAGTACACGTACAAAGGAATGTTTACTAGCCTGGATAAAAATAATCCTCCTTTGTGAAATGCAAACCGCATACAATCATATATTTAGAAATCGACTTTGCGATGCGAAGTACTCGACTCCATTCCTTCTTTAAACCATTCTCTTTAGGAAAGTAATGCATTGATAAGCCTCTTGTTGCCTTTGAAGAGCACTGTGGAACGGAACAATATCTATTACTCATTTTTCAGCCTCAGTTATTATGCAAAAGCTGAAAAAATGAGAGAAGATCACACACGTCAACAAAAATCGCAGGTTAAACAGCTGTTTGTTAATATTTCTGTCACCATTCCTCTAGTTCCAGCTAAGCGGCAGCACCGTCGCTTGAGTTCGCGAATAAGCAGGCCTTTGTTGTTTCCTCCACTTTCAATTATGTAATTCTTATAAAAATTACACAGCTGTAAGAAATCAAATTGCATTTTTTCTTGGAAGGTTTCTTTATGTTTACGGTATGTGATGCTTGGCTGATGGCAGTAAGCACTCAAGAGTCAATCCAAGGGATGAAAACAGATCTTTTATAGTATAATTCTGGAGTTTCTGCTGTTATGTTGCTTCTGTTCAGTTGTCATCCAACTGCTCGAGGCATCGAAATTATTGAACCGCAGTTAATAGCAATTTTGGTAGCTTCTTCAAACAACGAGTGATCTGAATTTTTTCTTAGAGATTTTAAGCTTTCAATCACAGTTTCAGCGTGTGTAATTGCAGACGATAAATCTAAATCAGTTCCCTGAAGCTTTTTGCTTAGGTTTACTGTGTAACCAAGCAGTTTTTCTGATGCCATGAGATCAATTATAAATTCACCTTGACTTAAGGAGTTTAGTAGTATTTCCTTGACATGAATTTATAATCCCTGTTGTTATCCAATTGCTAGTTTTATTATTTTGAATAGTTCTTTGTTTAAAGGGGAATGCTGTTTCAAAATAGTGTTTTAGGGTACTGTTAAATGCATTAAATTTATCATTTACATTTTCTAGTTTATACATTTCTGGCCATGTTTCTTTTTTAATAAGTCATTGAAATATGTAACATTTGTTTCAGTGAATGACCTGCACTTTCATTTTATTCAATTATCATTATTATTGATTGTTTCGGGTACTTCAAAACTCAGTATTTGTCCATGGTGGTCACTAAAACCCGGACAATAGACTTCTATTGAATGGTGATATTTATCTGTATTTATAAAAATATGAACAGGAGTGGTTTTACTAAATTTTGTTAATCTTGTTGGGGTATTTACTGTAGTTTTCAGTCCATATGAAATTAGTATCTTTGTTAATAATTCGCAATTTCTATAACATTTTAAGAAATCCACATTTACATCCCCACAAATTATTATATCGAAATTTACTTTGCTCATGTTATTGAGTAACAATTCTAATTTATTTATAAATAAACGAAACTTTCCTGACGGAGAACGGTATACGCATACAATTATTAACTTAAACTGCTGTATTTTTACGGCAGAGAATTCAAAATCCTGTTCCATTATTAGATAATCATAAGCTGTTAACTGTTCATGATCTAAATTATTTCTTAAGAAGATACAAGTACTACCATTGCTAATGTTAGATCTAGAGTATTTACTAGCTAGTATAAACCCTGGGAATTGACTTTTATGGTTAGAAGAGGAATTTACGTCGTATCTAGCTAAGATCAAGGAATCGAGTCATGAAAAGGCCAAGGGATGTTTGAGTAAAGAAACTTATGAAGCTATTCTACTGACCACTTTTTCGACCGTTCTGTGTGTCCGTTATCTTCTGTCTTCTGGATTTCATTTCGTACTTACAAGCGCATTCAACAGTGACTCCATAGATAACGTCTTTAGCAAATTGAGACATATCTCGGGAAGCAATGACATGCTAGATTGTAGGGCTGTAATATTCAGCTTGAACCGAATATTGAAAACTGGCTTTTATTCCCTCTCATCCCATACACGAAGAAACAAAGAAGGCCTAACGAACATGGCTATATCCAGTAAGGACCTGCAGAGACCTGAGATAGAGCAGACTTCTATTCCTGATTCAGTCAAGGCTATATTAAACAACCTCAGTGAACCACCACGTAAGTCGAAATTTTACAGTATTTATTATAAATATTTTATTCTATTAAATCATAATTTGAACGCAGTTATTAATTACATAATCTTTCATGTCTTGCATTTGTCACAATGGAACAAGCATCGATGAGGTACATCGGAGGATTTATAGTGCAACAAATCCAAAAGGAAATTCAGTGTGAATTATGTTATCAGCTGGTTGGAAGAAGGAAATTTAACTCTCCACTGACGGATTTAATTTACAAGTGGGACACTACTGATAAGCTGCATTATCCGAGTGAACAACTAGTGTGAATTATGATAACAATTTTTCAGTTCGTGTGTGCTGTTGCAAAGTTCATGTCCACCCAAATATGTGAACACGTGACTGCAATTGAAGCCATGAATTCCAAATCAGCACAAGTCCACATTTTGACGCTATATGAGTTATGGGTATCACTGGAATCGTCTCGTCGTAAGCTACCACTTGGTAATCAGAACAGCACAAAATATTTGCTTTTTGAACCTGTATTTCAAGTAATGATAATCAAAACATCACAAGAGCATGAACAAATGCTGTTCTGACTCTAAACTCAAATACTTTAAATGAGCGCGCCTGACTTCCAGAACAGCACAAGTCCTTATCTCCTCTCGCTCTCACTAGGCAGAGCTGCTTTCGCATCAGCTGTTACGTTGTGTTCCCGCGTGAACTGTGGAGTGTTAATACTGAAAATATTATTGGTTTTTGTGTAGTGTTTTGTGAAAAAGAGTTGGAAAATGGATGACGATGGTTCAGATGGTATACCAGTTCCTAAACGGAAATGTGATCCCCAAAACTGGAAGAGAAACATTCTAAAAAAGAAGAGATTGTCTGGACAGGAAACAGGAAAGGATTGCAAGTAAGTAAAGAGCATGGTTTCAAAACCACAGTAGCAACTGGCGTAATATATTAAAACATATACATTTCCTAATATTTGCTTTATTTGTTCTAGATGTAGAAGACAATGCATGTCGGACCTCTCACAGGCTGCCAAGGACAATATAATAACACAGTTTAATAACATGGAGTCTAAAAATGCACAAGACAGGTATCTGGTTGGACTAGTAAGTGTAACCCAGCCAGGAAGAAAACGGTATCGGCTTCATGAAGCTACAAAGCCTCATTCAGCTGTTTTTTACTACAGAGTGAGTGATTTCAATATATTTTAATATAACATATAGCCTACT
This sequence comes from Meconema thalassinum, assembly GCA_946902985.2. Taxonomy (NCBI): domain Eukaryota; kingdom Metazoa; phylum Arthropoda; class Insecta; order Orthoptera; family Tettigoniidae; genus Meconema; species Meconema thalassinum. Next base: position 432,609,017 of record OX336389.2, read on the forward strand.
CAAAGGTTAATAATCAGATATTACCTACAAATGATCATTATCTATATATTCCCCTTTCGGTATTTTAGCAATGTTTTCAAGTAGTAATAAATCTCTCTTCTCTTTAGGTGAAAATAGGCGATTTCCAGAAGATAATGTGCAAGCAAGCCTTCATTTCATTACACGGGATCACTGCATCACGTTTAAGACGGATCACATCCCTGGTGTGTGAAGGAGTACTTTCTCCTGTTGACGAACGTGGAGGACGTCGTGAAACTTGGTGCAAATCTGAAAGTTGCAAAGACCAAATGAAGACACACATTATGTCGTATCCCTTCCGGGTGGCACATTACGGCAAGAGTGGCAAGAAAACTAGGTACTTGGCTTCAGACCTGAATGTTAAAACAATGTGGAAGATGTATCTACAGAAATATGAACCTGAGGCATATATGTGTTTTGATACAAAAGAATTCAAGCCTCTAATAAATTATGAATATTTTTTCCGCTACTATAAAGATACTTTTAACTATCCTTTCGGACGTCCAAGGACAGACATCTGTGCACAGTGCGAACAGTTAAAACTCAAAATACAGTGTGAAAATATTGCTGCAGTGAGGGATGGTTTAAAGACACAGCTAGAATTACATAAACGTAAAGCTAAAAGTTTTTACACTGAAATGAAACAATGTGAATTCTTAGTCAAAGAGGGAGGAGAGGAATATGGCAAGTCAGAATGTGTGGTGTTTGATTACATGCAGAATATTCCCTTCCCATTCATGCCTATAACTGAGATGTTCTATGCAAGGAAGCTTTGGTTATATGTTATAGGATTCCATCGTATGTCGGACAATCAAGCTTTCATGTTTCCGTACACAGAACTTACAGGAAGAAAAACGCCAAATGAAACTGTTTCTTTTTTGGATCATTTCATCAAACATCACGTTGGCCCGAGTGTGAGGAACCTGCACATTTTCACAGATGCATGTACAGCTCAAAACCGAAACAACACTGTTGTCAAATATCTACATCACTTAGTGAAATGTGGACGTTTTGAATACATAAGACACGTTTATCCGACAAAAGGCCACTCCTATCTGCCCTGCGACAGAGATTTTGCTCGCATAGAGTTGAAGAAGAGGAAGCAGGACACTGTGTACACTCCTCAACAATGGATCAACATAATGGAGAAGAGTGCAAGTAATATACACATTGTTCACGTCAATCAATCCATGATTAAGGATTACAAAACCTTCTTTGCAAAAGTGAAAGAACCTGTGCCTCTATCTAAACATGAAGGAAAGTGGAAAGTCACATCATACAAGATCATTCAGTATCGCATCAATGATGTGACTGCTAGCACATCAGCTAGTGGACTAGTGACACAGACATTTCAATTTAAAGAAAAGCGTGTTTTTGATTTGACAGCTTTAAAGAATGCCTACAACAGTGAAATTAGTTTGAAACCTGCGAAAGCAAGAGACATTTCGAAATATATACTATCCATTGATGTACAGCATCAGCCATACTTTGAGCGTCTACTTGCTTATGGAAACTCAGACAGTGACATTGCTGCCTCAGAAAGTGAAGCCTGGGATTCAGACTGAAAATTTTTAGGGTCATCTATTCACTGATATCTTTGTGAATACGATTTCACCAAAAATTTAAGTTTTGACATGTATTTGAGTGCAATTAAACAAACGTTAATAAAAGTAATATTAAAAAGAATTCCAATGATTTCCAAAACAGCACAAAAACACCATTTTCATATTTTTTTTACTCTGAAACTGTTCATAGTTTTAATGTAATATTTTGCAAGACTCAAAAGCCTTGTAATATGTATGTATAGAAAAAAAATCGAAGTAATAGCTTCAGTATGTTTAAAGATACACAATAAAAATCGTTTATCTCAAAACTTTGCTAAGTGGACTTGTGCTGTTTTGGAATTCATGGCTTCAATTGTTCTGAGTAAGTCCCCCTTGATGATGTGCAAATCATCGTCTGACAGCGGCCACAAGGAAGTGTAAATATGTTGATTTGTAAATTTGCAATACCAGCATTTATTGATAAGATCGCGTGTGAAATGACAGAGCGATTTGAACATGTTAAATATCTGAATACAAAGCCAACAAGTCGGGAGATTCGTCGTGTTTAGATGACAACAACAGATACGAGCGACTGGAGTATCATCCTGCTGGCGCTGCGTGGTAAGTGGTGGAGATTTTAGTACTCCTGCTTGTTCGCTGTTTGGAGTGAAGTTGGGAGGCGTTAGAGCATAGCAGACGGTGATGCTTAAGTGGACTGCGATTGGAGATGCAGTACCACATCTTCATGTATCTTCCTTCGTCACGCTAGGTCACCTCTTGGAATCCACATAATTAATATAGGATATTTCCCCTCCATGCATTTAGTAATCCATTACTGCTGCCTTCAAAGTATTCAAGCTAAAGCGTCCTCGTCGACTTAAGTTTGATAGCATGTAAAATATTTCCAGAGAGTGGTTGAAATACTTATGTTGAAAATCTTCTCTTTGTAGTCTCGTCGTAGAATTTTGTAGCTTAATTATGTTATATATGTGGACTTCTTCTGTATGCAGGTATGTCGACTTTATCATTGTGCGCTGAATAACGAATTCACTTCGTTTATAATTGTAAATTTCACGTAGCTTTCAATCCAAGTCCTTTTCTTGTACTGTTAAATTTTAGCGAAACTGCTTCATCTAGCTTGACCGTATGATGCGACGTTCCTTCCGGTCAACTCAGCTTGTCTCGTAGACCTTGGTTCAGTATATATATCGCAGCTCAAATGAGCACGTCTTTCTTCAACTAGAATTCGAAGTGGAATAATCTCTCTGTGGCATCATGTCTCCCCTCCTTAATTTAGAAAATGGCGTCAATGAGGCGCGAACAATGACTGTTCACTTCATACTCAAATATTACCTTGCTGGGCTTTCGACTTAAAATGTTATTTAATCCAATATGTTTTATTTCCAAGTATCTCCATATTTCTGCAGACTAATTACTTATAATTGTTCTTTAGAGTAATAATAATTTGCTATACGTCATCAGGTTCCATTTATTTCATTGGGTTAGCCGCTGTCACGCGACTTCCTTGTACACGCGTCAACAGTGGTGACGTGTGCTACGGCTTGCTCTCTGACACGCGCTCAACACGAGCCGGGCGCAAAATCCGCGGCTCCCTGAGTACGCTCCCTCTAGTCACATGACCTACATGACCTTCTAAAAGCGAAGCCTTTCAAGATTTCGTATATGTGTCGTTTTCCATTTAACTCTGAATCTCATTTACCCCATGTTAAGAAAAGAGACTGATAGTCAGTCAGAAAGACTGGACTTTATATCATTTTAAATGCTAGCAGCCGAGTACCAAGAAGACAGTGCGAGAACAGAGTTCAAGATTCTATTTTGTTTCTTCACTGCCTACTTGATTATTCTTGCACTGCCTTCTTGAAACTCTGTTCTCGCACTGCCTTCTTGGTACCCGGCTGCTACATCGTACTATGACGTCACACACTTCAGTAAATTCTCGGTACATTTCTTCCCGTCACCGTAACGTAACGCCAGACTCCAGCGTAACGACGAAGTCGACAAGATCATTTAAAATGATAATATTCCTCAATAAAAGCTTCCGCTTTCTACGCATAAAATATGAGTTTACAAAGCCTTCCAACCGAGCCATAGCTCATGCTTGCGTCTGAGTACGTGTCTGTGATGCTGGAAACCTATTCAACTCCTTTAAATTGAAACATAGAATTGTTACGCGCGAACAGGTTCGATCCTCTTCACATGTCATATCTGGGACATTATAGAATGGGTTTAGTACCTTGCTTCATTAGTTAAACCATAATATATTTACATAAACACAGTGAGTACTTCACATTACAACCGGCCACTTAAATTATATCCCTTAGGCCTAACTTACAAATTACATGTCATGAAATTGGAAAATACAGTATATTCAGATAGCAACATTAATACGCAATGGTCAATAATGTACTTCTATAGTGCACAAAAGGTTATTATACTGAATGTATTTCAAACTGATGAATAAAACTGGTGGAAACGACAGCCATTTGATTTGCACCCAAAGTAGTAGAAACTTTCAGTTGATCAGCAAGTGTGTTGATTTGTACTTTTTATTTTCACATAGTTTTGATGAACAGTGTCACGTTGCAATTTAAATATAAACGCACATACAATTCCTCATCAATAAATGAATTGCACTTCATACTGTCATGAACTGGAATAGACTTCTACCTAAATTAAATTGCTAGCAAGATCATCCTCCTCTCGCCGCCATGTTGGTGATAATTGTAAACAAGCCAGCGGTGACCAGCGGATGATAATTTGCGTTCCACTCTCACTGGAGTTTCCACTTGAGGTTAAAAATCATTTTTAAAATTTAGTAATAATATTTAATGCAGCCAATGGCCATACAATAATAATATAGTTATAGACATAGTGGTCAATGTATAGTTCTATAGTTCATATAGCACTTTACTACAAAGTTTTGTCAATGAGATTTTCCTGCTTTTGGATTTTATCATGTGATATCTATAACATTGTTCACCACAGGGTTTACACTGGCACAGGTCACTTGGTTCATGGTAGGTATCTCTTTTACAGATTTTGTAGTGGAAACCATGGACCGCAAAGCGAGTCATGGTGTGCCTTAGTTCATAGTTAGCCGTTATCCATTCCCAGTTTATCATCGCGTCTATGGAGAAGACATCTAGACATATATCCTCCCCATTGTCCCGAAGTTCTTGTAATTGGCAAACTCAAGCGACGGTGCTGCCGTTTTCTGGAACTAGCTTAAGGGTGATGGAAACATAAACAAACATCATCAACATCATTTAAAATATCATCATCATCATTTATTGAACAATTAATTCCAACGAAACAGAGGCGCTTACAAAGGAATTGTACAATACAAATTTATTGGCACCTACTACAATTTTACATACATATATACCTTACATACACATTTGCTGCGTGATTAAGTTCATTTTCGACAATGATACTTGACCTAACACTGTAATTAGCTTAACAAAAGAAGATTTACAATGCAAATAACACAAAAATAAAAAGTAAAATAATAATTAAATAATAATTAAAATAATAAATTTATCAATGCAGAGTGAAATGAGACATGCTGATTCACTAAATTTGGCTACCTACTTTATTAGGTACCGATTTGAAAGTAGTCTCCTTAATTTAAATTTGAAAGTCGACAGATTGGAAATTGATTTTAAATCGCTCTGAAGATGGTTGTAAGATTGATTGGCTGAGAACTTAAAGCTACAGTTACCAAATTTATACGAGCGGATTTGAAAGAGAGCGAAGTCATCTGCTTGACGCGTGTTATAAGAATGAATGTCTGAATTTAGGGTGTAGTCACTGTTATGCAGCACATTGTTTTGTTTAATTCTGTGTATTAGTATTGCTGACCTTAATTCTGCACACATTGACATTGGCATTATTTTACTCTTGGCATATAAATCTCGACTGTGTGTATTAAAGGGTAGGTAATATATATTCCTTATCGCTCTATTTTGTATTACCATAAGTTCATGCAGGACTGTCTTTTTACACTGAGTCCAAATTACATTTAGATACTGCAAGTGAATGTGTACGAGTGAGTAATACACTGTGATTAGAAGTTTTCTAGGAATTAAGTAGGTATCTCAATTTTCTCAACAGCCCAGATGCTGGAGCTATCTTCTTCGCAATATAATGAACGTGTGCTATAACATACGCTATAATATACGATTTGAGTGGATTGGTGTGCCCTTCTCCCGTTTTTTTCCAGTTATTTTCATAATAATTGAGGCTAAAGGATGATTTATATAATTGCTCAGTTCCGACGTGTTCTTCAAATTCAACTATTGCGATAGCAATGCATTTCTTACAGAATGAGAAAGCTTTTCAGACGGAATGGAGTCGATTACTTCGCGTCGAAAGGCAGATTTCGACGTATTTGATCGTATGCAGCTGGCATTTTTTACAAAGGAGAATTATTTATTAATTAATACTAATTAATTTCTGAAAATGACCAGTGCCCTACATTCTCCCCTGCACTACACACTAGGCGACTTAGCAAGGTCGATTTGTCAGCTGTTCTTCCCCTGTGCCAAACATCACCTTTAGGGGTCGCTTTATCACAGGCCTACATGTGGTTGTCTTTCTTTAATTTGCCCCATTGCTCCTTCAAATCTGTGAAGCTCAGGTCTTCTAATTTTTCAATCATGTGCTTAATAAAAATTTAAAAATATTTATAGCCAACTTGTACAGCCTTTGATTTATCGACTTCAACAGTATTACATTTACAAATTTAAATGTATCTACTTACTGAAGTATGTAAAGCAATGTACGGACTATACGCATAATTATTACATATTCCTGAACAACTTTTTTTTTCTCGGCAACTGGTGACCGAATATCATTTTGTATCTGATTTCACTGACAACATGGCGCCTGGTGAAAGCTGTGCAAATAGTGCTGTAGTAAATAAGCATAAATTACTGGTAAATTGTTGTGTTCGAGGTGTAAAAATAAATTTGTGTTCATCTTGCGCGATAAAGGTAAAAAACGCGAAAGTTGTGGTGACTAGGGCCAAAGCAAAGCTAGTTGAGGAAGCCACATGTGAAAGCATCACAACTTGTGAACACGACTGTGATTATCAGGAGCTTAAAAATGAACTAGCGTCTAAAGATGAAATAATCAGGTTACTGAAGGAGGATGTGAGAAGACTTGTTGAAGAGAATAAACGTTTAAGTGTAGACCAGGGCGAAAGAAGTGAAAAGTGGTCTAATGTTGTGAACTAGACCAAATTTTAGGCCTAAGATCGTGGGCAATAGTGTGTGTGTGCCGCTTAGGAACTAATTTGGGGGACTCCAAGAAGTAAGGGACGATAACAACACATCAGTGAAAAAAGTGTGCCTAAGCCTACTAAACAACAGAAGAAAGTAGGTAAAGTGTTGATTTATTCGGACAGTCACGGACGCGGAGCAGCAGCGAATATCTTGGCGAGTTGTGGTAACATGGCAGTCACTTCAATAGTGAAACATGCGGCATCATTTACTGCAGTTGTGAGTGGATCAAAAAGTGGAACTGCTTCGTTATCTTCGAGTGATTTTGTGGTGATCGTTGGCGGCCCTAATGATGTTTTAAGAAATTAAGGTAAAAATGTGATCAGCTCTCTGAAAGGAACTCTATCTTCGCTCACCCATACTAACGTCGTAGTTGTGAACCTTCCCCACAGGTATGATCTAATGGAGAAATCCTGTGTAAATGAAGCAGTAAAATACATGAATGTAGGGATTACGAAGGTATGTAAGCAGTTTCGCCATGTTCAAATGCGAGATGTTAGTAGGTTGGATAGAGCTATGCACACTAGGCACGGACAACATTTGAATAAGCTAGGTAAGGAAGTCTTAAGTTGTGAAATAAGTAAAATTATAAACATGAAGTTAAAAGAAAAGGTAGACAACACTACATTACAGTGGGCACTTGGGTATCAGAACCAGGGAAACTGTTAGAAGGAGCTGGATCTGTAAAACAGATTCAGCAGGTGTATTCAGAAACCACTAATAGTAAATTAAAAGGGTTCAATATTGATTATAATATGCATACCTACCATCAGAATGTTCAACATCTAAGTAATAAAGTAGATCATTTAAATAACCTGATAAATTTAAAAAACTACAGTGTTGCTGCATTCACTGAACATTGGTGTGAGAGGGAGGAAATAAAAACCATGCATCTAGATAATTATATACTAGCCAGTAGTTACTGTCGAGAAGAAATGAAAGGTGGGGGTGTAAGTCTGTACTGTAAAATAAATGTTAGATACCAGAAATTGGGGTGGGTTAATAGCTATGGAAGGGATCAAGACTTTGAGGTTGCAGGTATTTTAATTCAAGAGTTTAGTGCTTTTCAGTCGGTCAACACGAATGTACCCAAAAGAGATGGGACCCTAATCCTGAAATAAATTACATGAGATTAATAAAACACTAGGATGACCAGTTTCGATCGTCAAGCGATCATCATCAGATCCATTACACTTAGGCTACAGAATCCATGTTTGAAATACAGGTGAAAATATTTACAATATGTACAATTATTTAGTTGCAGTATTGGTACTGCAACTGTCAGTGTATGCTAAATGCAGTATATATGTTAGGTGAAAGCTAAATGGTGATAGCTATCCGGAGATTGTACTTTAGAGAGATTATATGGTTGTAAACTAGGGTTAAACTATAAAATTTTAGGCTAACTACTTATCTGATTGTCCTCCGTACTACAGCTACTCGCAGTTTTCGTGAGTTCCAGTGAGCACGAAAACTGCAAGTAGCTGTAGTACGGAAGACAATCAGATAAGTAGTTAGCCTAAAATTTTATAGTTTAACCATAGTTTACAACCATATTATCTCTCTAAAGTACAATCTCCGGATAGCTATCACCATTTAGCATTTCACCTAACATATATACTGCATTTAGCATACACTGACAGTTGCAGTAAGAATACTGCAACTAAATAATTGTACATATTGTAAATATTTTCACCTGTATTTCAAACATGGATTCTGTAGCCTAAGTGTAATGGATCTGATGATGATCGCTTGACGATCGAAACTGGTCATCCTAGTGTTTTATTAATCTCATGTAATTTATTTCAGGATTAGGGTCCCATCTCTTTTGGGTACATTCGTGTTGACCGACTGAAAAGCACTAAACTCTTGTTTACTAAGGCAACACTGAAAATATGGCTTCAAACACCACAATATTTTAATTCAGCTGAATGATGATTTTGAAATATTTATAGCAGGAGTATGTAGAGCCCCAACTGGAAGTATGGAAATATTCCTAATATTACTTCTGAATAAAGTAGCCAAAAAATATAGAAATATAATAGTAGTCGGTGATTTCAATATAGACTGGTTTGCTCATGACAGGTCCCTCGAGACATCCAAAGACATTGTATTGTCATTTGGCCTTAATAATCTTGTCAAGGAGCCAAGTAGGGTAACTAAACATTTTGAAACATTAATAGATTACATTATTACTAACATGCCAGACGAATTAAGTAATTGCACTGTTGTGGAAAATTTTGTATCAGACCATCGTGGCCAGGAATTAAAAATTGCATATCCTCATGAATCTCAATTAAATCAGTCTACATGGAAGTACACTCGAAATGTATCTAATAATAATGTAATGAATCTCACAGAAGAACTTGGTAATGTTGATTGGGGGAAGTGAGGAATATTAGGGATGTAAATGCTGCCTGGAAAAAAATCTGTTCTATTTTTAAAGTGTGTCTTAATTTATCCTGCCCATTAGTTAATAGAATAAATAGGAATCACCAGAGCACTAAAACAACAAAACTGTCTGATCTGTGGCATAGGAAAAAAAACAAAACATGATTGATGCTTTCGATAGCTACAAGCAAACAGGATTGAAGCTTTTATAAAGATAACTATAAAAAATTAAAGTAGAATATTATGAAGAAATAAAAAAATTAAAGCACAAGAATATGAAAATAGAATAACAAATTCTAACAACTTTGGCAAAGAAGTATGGCAAATAGTTAAAGATATTTCAGGTCTTAATAAAAGCAACACATGGGAAAATATTTCAATAAAAATCAATAACAATGTTGTTAATGCACCTTCACAAGTAGTAACAGCAGTCAATGATTATTTCATTCAGCCACCCGTTAGGAACAGTGTGAATGTAAACAGTAATAGAGCAAAATGTAATGATCATAATGTTGTAGGAAATAAATGTGGTAATAGCAGTATAAAGCAAATCACATGTAATACGTCAATCTTCCTGAAACCAACTACGAAAGATGAAATAAGTACGATAGTCAGAAAATTAAAAAATAAACATAGTCATGGTTGGGATGAAATTTCACCCTGGTTGTTGAAACAGTGCTATGGTCCAATCCTAGCCATTCTTACAGAACTGATAAATATGTGTCCCATAAAGGGCATCTTCCTAGATATACTAAAGCTATCCGTTGTTAAACCAATTTTTAAAAAGGGTGACAGACATAAACTAGGTAACTACAGACCGATCACCCTTACCTCTACATTCTGTAAAATTTTAGAGTATGTGATTTACCATAGAATAATTAAGTTTATTGATAAGAATGATTTAATAAATAAGAATCAGTTTGGTTTCAGGAAGGGCTTATCAACTATAAATGCCATTGCAGAATTTTATGAAACTCTGCTTGCTTCTCTTGATGATAATAAATGTGCTATTGGGGTTTTCGTAGATTTGACAAAAGCATTTGATACAGTAGATCATCAATTATTATTGGATAAGGTAGAGGCTTATGGTATAAGGGGAGTAGCATTAGAACTGTTAAGATCATATTTGAATAATAGATGGCAATTACAGAAATTCCTTTTAAGAATGGTGAAAATATCTCCAAGTTCCAATCCAGTCCTGGTTTAGTTAAAAAAGGTGTACCTCAAGGTTCAATCCTTGGTCCCCTCCTTTTTATTCTCTATGTAAATGATGTACCACAGTAAAAAAAAATAGTTTGATTGTTTCGTATGCAGACGATACCTCAATTTTGAACTGGAACTGTAATAAAACAATTACTCTTCAAGAAACTCAAAATTGTATTGATCTTGTCACTCAATATTTTAATGGGATAATGATAAGTGTAAACACTTCAGAAACCAACTTCGTAATATTTAACAAGCACAAGGGAACTAATTTAGAAGTAGATCGAAATATTTACCGTGGATCAGATGATATTCAACAAGTAGCCTCAGCAAAATTTTTGGGTATTACAATAGATCATAAATTATCATGGGAAGAGCATATAAATGAAATCTGTAAAAAATAACAAAAAACTCCTTCGTTTTAAAGAGAATTTCAATATACTTAAGCAGCGAATACCAATTAACAGTCTACTATGGATTAATACATTCACAGATATCATACGGTATTGAGATATGGGGTGGGGCAGCAAATGGGAGTATGGAGAGAATATTTAAACTGCAGAAACGAGTGATACGATACTTGTTTGGGTTGAAATCGAGAGAATCATGAAGAGTGGCATTTAAGAAGCATAATATTTTAACAATTTTTTCATTGTATATTTTCAAAGTTATCTTGCTTGTAAGGGAAAATCAACATAAAGTTGTCACAATAACAATGTCCACAATCATGAAAGCAGAGGGCAGAATGACTATTTTCAAAAGAGGGCAAATAAACAATATGCAGAAAAGGATCCTTTCAAAAAATGAGCTATATACCACAATACGCTTCCAAACCACTTAAAATCTTTGACTGGAACTGGGTTCAGAAAGTCTCTCAAGATATACCTAGCCCAGAAAGTGTTGTATTCTTTAAGTGAATTTTAAAGAAACATGTAACTGTTTAATTATGTAAAAGAAGTTGTAAATATGTAAATTTAACTGTGAGTATGTTGTGTGACGTATCCAATTCTGTATGATGCAGGTTCTGGAAATAAAGAGTTTTGTATTGCATTGTACTAGTTTGTAACCATAAAGCTCCAAGTCTCATAAAATCTTCTGTTTCTTGGACTTTCCCGCACATAATTATGTGTTTTGCATCTAAAATTGCCTGTCCTTCAACGACTGCCCGTCTAGAATTGCCAACAACATTCGATACGTTAGCCTACATCATGAAGTTTATCACCCATGCGTCCACCATTTTGTCGCGACCGACCTGCCACCTACATTCGATTGAGTTCGCGAATAGGGAAATAGAAACACACCCCTTAGCTCGCTGCGCCCAAAACCTCTCTACAAGATGAAGGAGCAGAAGAAGAAAAACACACCTTTTTCAACTTAGATCATAAAAATCCAATAGATGGCTGATGACGTCACATTGGTGAAACCAACATCTCGATCAGCTGACTAAAGGGAACTGCCGGGAACTGCGGATAGTTTGGAGCACTGAAATACTACACGTGATGATAGAATCTGGCTATTCTATTCTATTCATTACCGTACTAAGCCCAGGGGCGGATCCAGACACTGATCTTGGAGGGGACAGTCATGATATCTGTCCTGAAAATGGAGGGCGGGGGGGGGGGGGGGGGGGGAATATACCATAATGCAAATTTAAAAGTTAACAATAAACATCGAATTATTTGCGCGTACTTTTACCAAAATGTCATTGTTTTCGAAATGTGAAATTTTTCGTTACTTTCCTACTTTCTGTGTGGTCACTAAACAGTATTTTGTTTGCTCATACTTACCTATACTTACCTATACTCTATCAGTATCGGACTGGCCCTAAGAGCCCTCGACGGGAGAGGGAGAGTAGCCCCCCCCCCCTCACCCACCCTCTCCCCAGTGACTTGCTCCAATTTTTACGCTGAAAAATATTTTTATGCGGAGTTCACTGACACGGGGATCGCGCCCATTGAAATACTGTGATCGTAATGAGCCCCCTTCGGAACTTACCCCCCCCCCCCCCTTTTCCCCAGTTTTAGATACAATATAACAAGCTGATGTTAGAGGCCTACTTGCACAAGGGCCGAGGTCATTAATTTTAAGGCCCCGAGGCCTCGATGGGAACTCCCAAATGGCCAGTCCGACACTGCCATGCCAATAATATCGCTGGAGCGCTTTCGTAAAGATAGACTTTTAATTTTATCCAAAACGCTATCATACCGGGTTCATAGTTTATAGTTACTGTATTAATGTAATTAAAGGGTAGGAGAGTAAAATCAGAGTTATATAGTTTGATGACTGACAACCGTAAAAAAAATTATATAGCTTAGACAATAGCTTCAAGATTAAATAAAAACCCGGCTCGAGGCCCGAGGAATTTTAATCGATCCACGAGAAAAAGATCGTTAAAGACACGATTTAATCAGATTTACGGGAGTTTAAAACTATATTTAACCTTTATTTTAGGGGTATAGGTTGAGCGAAATAGGAACAAGGCTACCCTAAATTATGACAGGTACATGTGTGTTGCTAATTCTACGTAAATATTACAAATACAGCAATTTTATTCATAAAAACAATTTTAAGTTAAACAACAAACTCTAGTCGCCGGTTTGGTTTTTTCGCGTACCGAATAATCACGCGGGATGGGTCAACATAAACATCGTAGTGGACGTGCAACAAAGCAAGTCCGTTTAATCGTTCATCGGACATAGTTGACCGCAACCACGTCTTCAGCCTTCTCAAAGAAGAATATGACCTTTCCGATGAAGCGGCGCTGACGGGTAAAGTAGCCTAAATCTTGAGACATCGATGAATACTGGGGTACAACTCTTTATCGCAGGCAATTAAAGCTTCCATAGCTTTCTTTGGGATGGTTGATCCCGATTCAAGCACCCGGGACCACTTAACCGTTCACATACGAAGTTCAGCCTGTAGAAGTCTTGCCGCCGACGCGGCATAATGTTGATTGAGAAGTTTGAAGTACTTTGCAGCGATTGTGTCCACATCCGCTGACGTCATGATGATATTGGCATCATTGCTGATAGGCTGTGTAACTCTTGCGTTGCTTTAGGGAAGAGAGTGTTTAGGTCTTCTAGGACGTAGTCTAAAATGGGTATGAAAACGGCCCGGCGATAGTAGTCTTCTACAGTTGACGCTGGATGATTTTCGCGGTGCTTTTTCCGTTGTGCGATGCGTGGGAGCAGACTTTCGGTTCCAAGTTGTTTTGCCAGAGCTTCTGATTCTTGGAAGAGCTCAGAAAATTGTGTTTCGCACTCTTCGCGCCTCTTGCTCAACACAGTAGTAGTGTCGTCTAGCGCATCCTGGGCTTCCTTCAAGTCTATTTTCCCTTTCTTGAAACAAAATGCCGAGTGGTTTAGTGTCTCCAACGATTTCTGACAAGCAAATGACGATAACTATAAAATCACTCTCACAAAGAGCAGCTATGAGCGTTTTTGCCTTAGAAGCACTTTCTGAGTCTTTCCATAAAGTAATCGAGTCTAAACTCTCGACTATGTTCGGGAGTAAAGAGCAAAATTGTACAAAACCGTCGTGCCGTTCGATCCACCGTGTCTCACAAAGTTCACATAAAAGTTCACCTAGAGTTGCTTTAAACACATAGGAGCGTTTTGAGGACGAATCCATGGACGTAATAGTGGCCTTCATAACTCCTATTGCATTTCGCACGGCGACGACTTTCGAGGACTTCGAAATAGACAAATTCAGAGCGTGATTATAACAAGGGCACCTAACGGTATGCTCTGCTTCGATTTGCACCTCGGCGACAGCACCACAAGCTACTGACGCCATGATAGCGCACCCGTCAGTACCAACGCCAGCACACCGACATAGGACGAGACTGTGATGCTTGAGAATACTCAACACAGTTTTACCCACGTCTCTGCCGGTTACGGTAGGCTCTAGGACCCCTTTGGTTTCTTGTTTCTTGCTGGTTCTCTCTTTGGTTTGCGTTTTCTTTTTCTCCTCTATAGTTCTTGCATCTGCATCTTCATCTCTTGTTTGTTGGTCGTATTCATCTTCATCCTCTGGTTCTGCTACATTTTTCTTCTTTTTCTTGATAGTAGGCAACTTGTTTCTTGGCTTTATTTTTGGCTTTAAATTTTCTCTTCGAATCCTCCTTAGTTTCTTCTCCATCTTTATCTCTTGCGTGTGGATTTCTTCTTCGGTTTCTGCTTTCTTTGGTTCTTTTCCTTCCTGTAGCTCTCGCTCGGTTTCTGTTTCCGTCACGCTGTTTGCTTTTTCAATATTGTCATCATTTAGCATCTCTTCTCCAGTTTTCGGATTTGGCGATTCTTGCGCTAGCCCTTCAAAATTAATTTTATTTCTCTATCGACATTCCCTTCGTTTCGGGCGATATTTTCCTGTTTGGATACTGGGATTTCGTCTTTTTTTCTTCCTTTTACTTTCCCTTTAATTACGTCTTTTCCCTTTAAACGGTTGTGCACTGTTTCTCGGAGATGTATAAAGCTTGTGAAGTCTTCATACAATTTACCTCGATAGACATATCTCAGGCGCGGGTGGAGCGGGCCGAAGAGGATTGTTCTTTGTACTCGGCTCCGTTCAGCCAGGCGGCGCGGTTGCTGCGCTGTGCTCAGTCAGCTCGGCTCGTCACAATAGCAACAGTGCTGGAAAAAAAGCGAGCGGGGTAGCGAGAAGAGAGCGTTGCGGCTAGGTAATTTAATATAGGCCTACTGTATATTGCACGATTATTAACTGAATACTAGTTAGGTTAAAATCGTTGGTGCGCCTCCTCCTTCGCTTCTCTCCTCCCTCTTCTCTCCTCTCCTTCGCTTTCCCCTTTTTCCTTTCCCTTTTTCCCTCTTTTCTTTTCTCATAGGGGGGGGGGGGGCGATCGCCCCCCATCGCCCCCCCCTGGATCCACCCCTGACTAAGCCAGAATGGTGTATTACTGTGCAGCGTATGGATGTAAGGAGACGTTCAGAAAAGGATCGGGCATTTCTTTCCATTCGTAGGCCTAAGTTAATTCATTGCAAAATAACCCTAACATTTTAGACTTCACTACGTTTCCTCTTAACTCCGAAACATGAAAAGAAAAATAATTTAACAAGTAAATGCTGGGCATTTATTACAACTTATTAAAATTTACCCGATCCCTTACTCAACTGGACAGGCCTATGATGCAAAATTAGGACCATCACAACATAAAAGAACCTTCCTTTTCAATCATGTTCAGTGTCGAATTGCAGGTTATGCTACTGATGTGACGATGTACGGTAGTCTTCGATAATAAATACGCTGAGATAATATTTGTCATCGTATTAAACGTATGGACAGTGCGTTTGGTTGAGGAAATTTTCAGGATACATTGCAGCCCTAAATTAGTCAATTCTTCGTGGAATTTGAAAGTTCTGTGTTATTTTTGTGAAGGATTCTATGATTCATGGAAAGGAAGTTAAGAGGAAACAGTTCATTGCTTGTAATGTTTTCCTTGGTAGCAAATGTAATGCATAGTTTTTAAAAAGCAACGCTTACTAAATCAATAGACTTCCTTTTTCCATTTGCCCATGTTTTGTTCACTTTCATAAAATACAGAAGTGGAAGGTAACGCTGAATAAGAGCTAATCGTATGATAAAATTTTGTCAAGTAATGTATTGAAATTAGCCAAAATACATTTTCTAATGATGAAAAACAAATTAGGAAATGATGTAGTAATAGATTGAACTTGTTTGGAGCTCTCGGGCGTACAATCAAAAATGACCAGCTACACAATTCTGTTCAAAAATCAGTAGGCCTAATTCAGAGTTGGATTTGTTATTAATTATTTACAAGAGGGGATCCTGGATGTATGAGTAATACGGAACACGGCAGCCACTTTTTACACAAACACAATTCTGTTCAAAAATCAGTAGGCCTAATTCAGCGTTGGATTTGTTATTGCGTATTTACAAGAGGGGATCATGGATGTATGAGTATTACGGAACACGACAGCCACATTTTACACAAACACAATTCTGTTCAAAATCAGTAGGCCTAATTAAGAGTTGGATTTGTTATTACGTATTTACAAGAGGAGATCCTGGATGTATGAGTATTACTGAACACGACAGCCACTTTTAACACCAAATATGTTACATTCTTAACCTTTGCTACCTTCCTGTACGTAAAGAAACATGCGATGCGTTTCCCAATATCGCCTAAATTACGAAAATGTGTGTTTAAACCCTCATTAAAACTCATTTCCCCACCTACTCCTATCACCTTCCATTACGAGTTCCTCTGTTTATCCTTTAGTCAGCTGATCGAGATGTTGGTTGCACGTCACAGTACAGGCGCAGTGTGGCAATGCGCACTCTATTGTATTTATGCTCGAATGAGTCGCTCGTCCGCTGTGAACGCAGCAACATATCCGTCGCTTTATATAGGTGTTCTGTGCTTTAGTCTGGTGTTTGCGTGTGCGGTGAGTGGTGTGGTGTGCGATTTGCTTTCCATATTTAAGTGTGTTTTTCGTCTTTATTTCCTTGTGCTTGGTTACGATTTATGTAAGTACTATACATTCGGAAATTCTTCGCCGCAATGTCGGAGAAGAGTGGGGGAGGTCAAATAGGCCTCCCACCGGATATTTCGTCTGCGGTTATTATTGATGGTTATGCCAATGTTGAATCAATGAACATTGTGGATGAACATGAGAACACTACAACGTCGGAAGTTCGGGCTACTCCTGTGGTCCAAACCCCTGTACAACCTCGTACCCCTCCCAGTGGCTATCGCTACTCCCCAAATCATACGGGACCATATATAGTCTTTGTTCAAGGTGTTGAACCTCAATCGATTGGACATCTGCATCCAATGGCTTTGGGACGTTTGTTTTACGAACGTAAGTTTCCAGGAATTCAAGAAATCCAACGAAAAGGGCGCAATCGGGTTCAAATTCAATTTAAGACACTTCGAGATGCCACTTCATTTTTGGAACATCCAGTATTAAAGGATAGAAATCTAATGGCCTTTATTCCATTGTCAAGCATACAACGAGTGGGACTCATTCGAAGGGTAGATACCTCCTTTACGCAGGAGGAATTAATGCGTTTTATTGACTCTCCCGTACCTATCGTTCGCTTACAACGCTTTTTTTCGTACTAAAACCTTAGATAGAAAATCGGAAACATAGCAACGGGCTCCGTATTTTTTTTTTTCGAAACTCAAACCTTGCCGACTCATATCAGCATCTTCAATGTTCTTTTGGAAGTAAGCTTGTATATTTTTTCACCTCTTCGGTGTCAGAAATGCCAGAGGTACGGGCATGTGCAACTTCACTGTCGAGCCCGGGGCCCTAGATGTGGACAATGTGCACAGGAGCATTTAACGATTGACTGTAAAGAAGTGATATTCAAGTGCGTTAATTGTCAAGGAAATCATATGGCGGGGGCGGGGCGCTGTGAGGTGCATCAGCAACAAATGGAGACAAAGAGGCTGATGTGTACTGAGAACAAATCATACAATGAAATTGTGAAGCGCCAGACAAGTACCCCTTTTCACCCTTTAGCACTCCCCCAACAATTCCCCCCTGTGGCAGCTTCGTCTAGTGGGCAACGATCTGATCCTCCACGCAAGCGTAAATTTACTGAGTTGGTACACCCGGCTCCGAAATTTATTACACCCTTGTGATATGATAGGTCGGCATATCTGCAATGATAAAAACCCCAACCGTGGAACGGATATCACCCCTTGAGAAGCCCAGTGAACCAGGAACATCCGGTGTCCGGCGCCTGGAGCCCGATTCGGGGCTCGATAAGTCTGCTCCTACTCAAATCATCCTCGACGAATTTACAGAACTCATGGATATTTTAGGCCACAATGCACAGTGGGCGCACTGTGTTAGAAGTTATTAGATAAAATACTGCCATTACTTCCACCTCTCGAAAAACCACTACCAAAGGGCACTGGTGCAGTTTGTCAATAGTTTCTTTTTATTTTTTGGGTTGTATTCGTTTCGTTTCTTTCTTCATCTCATGTAGTTCATAGGTGTAGGATGTGGCTGCTCCAATGGAACTGTCGGAGTGTGGTGAATAAGAGGCATGAATTGCTTCATTTAATATCGACATATCACCCTGAGATCGTATTTATCCAAGAAACGTGGCTATACCCACATTATCATTTTCAAATTCCAAATTACACGGTCTTTAGTGAAGATGGTCCGGGATACGGAGGCTTAATAACTCACTGTAAAACGGATTTACAAATAACTCCGGTGTCCTTGCCTAATCAACTCCCTTTTTGTTATCATAATTTTTTTCGAGTCGGAGATATATATGTCGGTCATATGTATTGCCCACCACGTGTTTAGGGCACGCAACAACAGTGGCACATGCATTTTAAATATGTGTC
This sequence comes from Meconema thalassinum, assembly GCA_946902985.2. NCBI lineage: Eukaryota > Metazoa > Arthropoda > Insecta > Orthoptera > Tettigoniidae > Meconema > Meconema thalassinum. The sequence continues at coordinate 432,627,826 of OX336389.2, forward strand.
TCAAAGATCTAAACATTTGATTCTAGGAGATTTTAATGCACACCATGGACTCTGGGGTAATGAACGAACCAATGCCAAGGGTAGATATATTGGTCATGCGATTTCCACATTTTTCTTAAATGTGTTAAATGACGGTTCTCCTACGCGATTGACACCCCCGGGTAGTCCAAGAGTGTGGTAGATTTATCTCTCAATACCCCGGACTTATCGCATAAATTAGATTGGAGCACGATCGGGGACACGCATCAGAGTGATCACTTCCCTATTTTAATTTTTTATGATCGCACTGGGGTAGCACTATCGATACATCGGGGCACTAAAATCACTCGTTCCTTAAAATATTTTGATTTCGACTACTTTCCGACATTCATTCAGGATAATCTGGGCAGCATCGCACTCCTCCCACGTCAGAAATACTCTCTTTTGTATCAACTTATTCAGCAATATTTGGATTGTTATCACCCGAAGCGTTCAATTCCGTATAGTAGGTTCCAACGCCCTGGGACTATACAGTGGTGGGATGCAGAGTGCGCCTTACTAGTAAAAAGACGGAAGGCGTGTTTACGAAAATATCGGAAACATGGTACACTTGACAATTATATCTTGTGTAAGCGCGTTACAGCCACGATCCAACGAGTATTTAATGGAATGAGACGCGATGCATGGAAGAATCACATCAGCTCAATAAATGCCACAATCTCATTATCTAAGTTATGGTCTATCATCAAAAGTTTGTCCAATACGCGTTATATGGGGCCGTCTACAATACTTAGCCGGAAGGGTTTTCAAGAATTTTATATAAATCTCACGCCAGATACAGTTATCAATAAGGGCCCTCTGCCGTCTTATATAGCTTCAGATCATTTCAACGTTTTACTGCAACCTATAACGCACGTGGAAATTCAATCTGCCCTACGAGGTACGAAATCGACTAGTCCGGGTGTGGATTCCATCACATATCAGATGGTTGCCCATCTTCCCTATAAGGCACTGGAGATGCTTATTTCTGTATATAATCAAGTTCTACGGTTTGGCACGGTTCCCACTGAGTGGAATATCTTTGAGGTCCTTCCTATCTTAATAACTTCGAAGGACGCACGTGACCCTCAGAATTATCGTGGGATCAATTTAGGCTCCTGTGTAAGGAAAATATTTCAAAAAGTATTATTGCAACGTTTGCAAAGGTGTATGGAATATTACAACTTATTCTCTAAGTATCAATTCGCATTTGTAAAAGTAGCAGTACTGTAGATGCTCTTTCTATCTTCTTAAATGATGTCTTATTAGCTAAAGAACGCAAACATCACACCATTGCTGTTTGTCTGGATATCAAGGGGGCGTACGATGCCGTAGATCCCATGATTTTACAAAGGAAACTGCAAGAGCTGCAGTTCCCCTCTCCATGTATTTGTATTATTCACAATTTTTTAACTCATCGGCGTCTTATATTACGTACCCCCGAGGGGATGCTGGACCACCGTCAGACGTCTCAGGGCTTGCCGCAAGGCGACATACTTAGTAGGTTTCTGTTTTCCATCTATACTCAACAATTAGAATCGGTGATTTTGCCTTATGTCCGTATCATACAATATGCGGATGATTTTATGATTTATTGTTCCCGTGACACTTTACATCAATGTCGAACAGATTTATATCTTGCTTTAACTCTAGCCCATGAATGGCTACTTAATCATGGCTTGGAAACATCTCCGGGTAAGAACTCTGCTATAAATATCACGCATCAACGGCGGTACGATCGGACCCCGATTTTATTTCGACAGGGTACCATAGATGTTGTGCGCAATATCAAATATTTAGGCATTTATATTGACGATAAACTCCTGTGGACATGGCAGGTACAATATCTTGACGTTAAAATCGAAAAACGGTTACACAATATAAAGCCATCCGCATAATTCTAGGGGCTTTGGTCTCCACCTCCACGAGTGCATTGTTAGTGGAAGCCGGTGAGTTACCTTTATCACATCGACGCACATTTATAGCGGGCAAATATTTAGTCTACAAACTGTCGTTAATGGCGTCTCCGATTATCTCTAAATTACAACTTCTGACGGAATATTACGCACAACATCGTTTAGATGGCTCACATAAACCTGCTCTTGTCATGGCTTATGAGATTTTACAACCCTACAGGAAGGATGTGTTACAAACCCGTTTAGCACTTCCATATACAATCCCATACAGTGTTTTGCATACCCAACCTAAGATTCTGCAAAATTCCTTTCCATTGCTATTTCAAATGTTCAATAATCATCCGAATATCATTTCTCGTGCATTTCGAGATAATCAGGATTTGTATTCCAATTATACGATTTTTTATACGGATGGTTCAAAGCCTTTTACTCTCCTGATTTACAGGTCATTCGCACTTATTGCCTCCCCCCCGATCTTACAATCTTTACAGCTGAACTCTTTGCTATAAGCCAGGCTTGTCACTATATTCATGCCCATCGTTTACTTCAAGTGCTAATATGCACGGATTCTTTGAGTGTTATTAATGCCTTACCTCATTTTCTGCACTCAAATAATTGGTATCTTTACCAAATAGTGCATTATTTCCATACATTCACACTCACAAGACAAGATGTGGTCATAATGTGGATTCCTGGGCATTGCCATATAGCGGGAAACGAAACAGTAGATCTCTGGGCAAAGAATGCGGCATGCGGTCAGGGAATTGTTTATAATATCGGGATACCATATCCGGATATAGTACCGATAATTCATGATAATTCATCAGCGAGTTGTCAGTGCTTGGCAAAATGAATGGACCGAGATAGCAAAATGTAAAGCAAAAAATTTTTTCTTAATAAAACCATTCGTAACTACAGCGCCTTGGTGCCGGGTAGGAAAATATTCGCGGCGTCATATTATTACCATCATTCGAATGCGATTCCAGCACGCCCTTACACCAGTAGCTTTGGAGCGCATGCATCTCAGGGACAATGATGTGGTAGGGCACGAGGTGCATTGCATCAAATATTGTTTCAGTGTGAAACCTTCAATCCGCAGCGGGAAATTATGTTGGAGAAATTGAGGCAACTTGATTATCCCTTGCCTTTAAATATCGCGTCACTAGTACATAGTCCTACAGTTCCATTGGTGGATGCCATTATGTCATATTTGGATCACCTTCCATTTCAATTGTAAAATCATAGGTGGGCTCCTGGGGGGTCTTTACATTTAATTTTTGGTGCTCCTGGGTGTGGTTTTTAGGCTTTTGGTCACCCATATATATATATAGCTCCCGTTTCTTTTATTCCTCATCTTTGGCGTGTGCGATAAATATATAAATTTCGACATCAGTGCTCAAGATCAGCTCCGATAGTGAAGAGGATATGTGGACAACAGTTCCACTGTGACAAACTAAGTCTAAGAGAATAGTGGTTTTAAACATACGGAACCATTTTCTGCGGCTTTTTACTGCGATGGCTACTGTAGTTTATTCCCAGCCGGATGTTATTTGGCGAAGAGGCTCCTGTGTCCAGCAACGCAACCCAAACAACGACATATGGACGAAGCCTTGCTAGTATCCAAAAGGCAAAGAATGTTACAAATGATCTAAATGTGAAATAATAAGTAACTGGACGATTTCTAAAGATGTTCAACGTCAAGGACAGTATCGTGTGACCTTCCGAGTGTGACGGTTGACGTATACCTGCTCCGTAGCAATACTTGTTGGTGAGAGTATCCAATAGTTTTTGTGTGTCCTACCATTTTGTTTCTTTAGTGTGTGTGTTTCCTTCCTGTGTGGTCAGTCACATACCATTCTTCTGACGACAACATGGGTGATAATAGTGGAGGGGGTGAAGATACGCGTCCTCCCGAGGAAGGGATGGAATTTTTTACTACAGAAGTCATTGATCTCACGGCACCTGTCCTTAATGTAACCCCTCTGATTCCCTCGACTGATACACGACCTACACAACCAATCTCTATAGCTCCCGTCATACCACCTACTGTGAATGAGTCACCCCGAATGTATTATGAGCACCATACTGGACCATATTATGTCATGGTGGAATCTTCTGATCCCACCAACAGGATAGGTAATTTACATCCGATGGGTCTCGGTAAACTTTTCTACGAACGTAAGATTGTTGGAATACAAGAAATCCACCGCAAAGGTAAGAATAGAATTCAGGTCACCTTTCGAACCTCCCGGGATGCCAATAACTTTCTTCAGCACCCACTGCTCACGGAAAAAAGCTTAAAGGCGTTCATTCCCTCAGTTAATATACATAGAGTGGGTCTGATCCGCGGGGTTGACACTTCTTTCTTGACTGATGAAATATTACAATATTTGAAGTCGCCTTGCCCCATTGTAAAAATTCAACGCATGAACAGAAGAAAAGTCACGGATGGGAAGGTCGACTTATTACCTACAGGTACGGTGAAGATTGTCTTTGAAACTCAAACTTTGCCCACCCATGTTTCTATATTTCATGTGATGTTAGAAGTGCAGGTTTTCATCTTTCGCCCTATTATTTGCAATAGATGCCAAAGATATGGGCACACTGGACAAAACTGTAGAGCTCGGGCACCAAGATGTGGGCGTTGCGCCCAAGGACATGAAACGGCTCAATGTACTCAGGTTTTGGTGCGCTGTGCACATTGCGATGAAAATCATATGAGTGGCTCATCGAGGTGTGAGTACCACGCAAAACAAATTGACATTAAAACTAGGATGTGCACTGAAAATAAAACGTATCAAGAAATTCTCCATTCCCTATCAGAACATCCGTTTCAACCCCTTTCAGTCCCGCAGCAATTTCCCCCCCTTACACAGCAAGCTTCTCTTACACAGAATTCTGTACAGAAGAAACGCAAGTTTACCACGATCGTCACGAGCCCCCCTAAGGTCATTTCCCCTTTGGGGTATGACCGACCTGCATATTTGTCCATTATCCATGGGGACAAAGCCTCAGGCTATGTACCCCCTTCTGCTTCATTGCAACCGTCCCAGGTGGGGCCAACCCCCACTCCCTCACTTACAATGCCTCCCGCCAAGGGTGTGCCTCAAGATATTACAGAGGATGTTATGCATTTGATGGAACTATTGGGTTCCAATGTCCAATGGGCCCATTTACTTAAAAATATTTATGAGAAGATTTCACTCTTATCCTTTCCTGCTGAAACCCGACCGTCTTCTAGTAAAATATTACAATCTGTTGGTACTTCTGTTACCTCAACATGAAAATTATTCAATGGAATGCACGTAGCATTCAAAACAAGAGACATGAATTATTACTTATAATCCAAGAGTACACCCCTGATATCATTCTCATCCAGGAAACATGGCTATCCCCAAATTTATCTTTTCACGTTCCACGATATAATATTGAGCGCCAAGATGGACCGCAATGTGGTGGTGTCCTAACATTAATCCATGAAAGTCTTTCGTACCAAGTTACCCCATTTCTTTTTCCTCTCCCCAGAACCTATGTGATAACTATAACTGTTGCCTCCCTACATATCACTAATTTGTATATTCCTCCGGCTGTCAAAGGTAATTTCCGACAATGGTATTCCTTTTTTTCCTACTGTAATTCCTTCACCTCCCACATTATTGGTGGGGATTTTAATGGCCATCATACTGACTGGGGTTGTGTCCGCACAACACCCAAGGGTTAGGAATATCATGACCACTGCTCAGCAGTTTCATCTCCAGATTTTAAATGATGGTTCACCCACTCGTATTTCTCCTCCTGCTCAGACCCCCAGTGCGGTTGACCTAACGTTTGTTTCCCTTTCTCTGGCCCACAGAATTATATGGCACACAACCCCTGATTTACATCAAAGTGACCACTATCCGATCTTGATGACCTTTGATTCGGCTCCTCGTCCTAGTAATACCTTGCATTCTCCGGTTTTTACTAGGAGTTTCAAAAGTTTTGATTCAGCTCAATTTTTCACCTATATCCAACAGCACTATTGTAATACGGCTCCCCCGATTCGTTCCTCCTATAATTTGCTACTTACTTACATTGTTCGCTATTTTGACACCTATCATCCGTTAATTCCCAATGCACGCACCTCTGGAAAGAGCAGGTCCTTGCTACCCTGGTGGGACGAGGAATGTACGAGAATGGTGAAGAGACGCAAACATTTATTACGACTTTTTAGAACGTACAATACTCCGTATACTTATCGCCATTATAAACAGTTTGTTGCAAAATGCCAGCAGTCTTTTAATGATAAAAGAAGATCGGCTTGGAGAGAATACGTCTCTCATATACATCACCAGACTCCCATTACTCAAATATGGACTGTGTTAAAAACCTTATCGCGCCGCCACTTAGGTCCAAGTCTGCATCGTTTGAATTATGATCAGTCAGTAGAATTTTATCACACGATGACTCCTGAATTTGTAGAACAAGAAATTATCTTTCCATCCCTGGAACACAACCATATGTTTTCTTGTCTTTTGCATCCGGTTACTGTTTCCGAATTTCAATCAGCCTTATCACAAAAAAATCTACTACACCTGGACCAGACTATATCTCATACCACGTCATTAAGAGTCTCCCCAATAATGCACAGCAAGTTCTAATAGATGTTTTTAATGCCGTCTTAGCCTCCGGCAATGTTCCCGAGGATTGGAATGAGTTTTTAGTAGTTCCTATTTTAAAACCAGGGAAAAATCCGGATTTAGCAGGAAGTTATCGTGGTATACATCTTGGGTCCTGTATTAGGAAGACATTCCAACGTATTCTGTTGACACGCTTAGTATGGACTTTAGAATATTATGATCTGTTTCCGAAAACTCAATACGCCTTTGCTAAACGGAAATCTACTACTGACGCCTTGAATATTTTTCTTCTTGATGTCATGTTGTCATTTTGCCGTAAACACTCAACATTAGCAGTCTTTTTAGATATTAAAGGGGCTTATGATAATGTGAATACCGTCCTTTTACTGCAAACACTACACCAACAACAATTTCCGATCAGCTTTATTAAAATCATCTCGGCATTTCTCCGAAGAAGGCATATCACACTTTCCAACTTTCCTACTGGGTTAAATTACAGGTATTCGTCTTCTGGTTTGCCGCAGGGTGATATTTTGAGTGGAATCTTATACCTTATTTATACTAGTGAGATTGAGAGGCTTTTACTTCCTCATGTCCGCCTAATACAATATGCTGATGATACACTCCTATATTGTTCCCATTCTGATATAAATATGTGTCGGCAGATCATGTCACGTGCTCTCACGATATTACATTCATGGCTGTTCTCACATGGCCTTGATACTGTTCCGCTCAAAAATGCGGCTTTGCTCTTCACTCATAAACGGGTGTGTGACCGGTTGCCTATCCGTTATAATCAGGGTACCATTCCTATTGTACACCATACAAAATATTTAGGACTCATTATAGATGATAAGTTGACCTGGACGCCTCAAATATCTCACTTAAAAGCTCATGTGTTCCAGAAATTAAATATCTTACGGTCATTAACTCGCCGTAAGTGGGGAGCTGATCCTCAGATATTATTGTTATTTTACAGAAATCTTATTCGATCTGTCCTTGATTACAGTAGTCACTACTATGACGTCATGCCGAAAACACGCCTCAATGAATTGGATAAACTACAATTTTCCGCCCTCAGAATTGTTCTCGGGGCCCTTACTTCCACCCCCACACAAGCTCTTCTCGTTGAGGCGGCAGAGCAACCGCTTCACCTTCGGAGACGTTATCTGTCTTCACGATATCTCCTACGACAAATGGCACTATTAACAACACCCATTCTTCCCAAACTACAACTTCTCTCCGAATATCATCAAAAAAGTTTATTCAAACGCTATGCACCTCCCTCTATTCTCCTGGCTTATCTAGAGCTTTCGGGGTTTCGCCCACAAATTCTTCAAACACGAAAACCCATTTGTTATAATGCACCGCTCTCGGTATTAATGTTTCAACCTGATGTAGTGAGACATTCCTCGCATGTATCTTGTATGTCTTCTATGCTTACCCCTACGATTGCCCGCAAATATGTATATAATCTTGCATTGAATCATCAACAATATACGACAATTTATACAGATGGATCAAAATTTCCCTCTCCTTCGAATACGGGTGCTGCTTTTTATATCCCCTCTCTATCTTATCTTGCCTCCTTTAAATTACCGCATACCCTCTCTATTTTTTCGGCTGAAGCCTTTGCTATTCGACAAGCCCTTCTATATATTAAACGGAATAACATCACTAAAGCATTAATTCTATCTGATTCTCAAAGTGTCCTCCAGGCTTTACAACATGTCCAAACTACGAATAATTGGTATATATTTAATATTGTACAATTAACGTATGACCTATATCATTCGGGCTTTCAGATAGTGTTTTCTTGGATACCCGGACATGCCAACCTCTCTGGGAATGAATTAGTGGATAAAGCGGCCAAGGATGCGGCTTTGGGTCATGCTGTATTGATGAATGTGGCTACCCCCGCCTCAGATTATCTCCCCATTCTCAAATCTCAATTACTTAATGTTTGGTTACACCAATGGCAGGATTATACACGCACAAAAGCCAGGTTATATTATAGAATTCAACCTACTATCCCTAGACACCCTTGGTTTTATAATGGATCCTACACTCGACGGCATATTATTACGATTATCCGTTTACGTTTTCATCATGCTTTGACTCCGGTATATATGGCCCGCTGTAAGCTTCGTCCTTCGGCTCTCTGCGACTGTTCTCAGGCAATCGGTACTATTAATCATTTAATTTTCAGTGGTCTCACGACAGCTGTTCTCACAGCAACACCTCTAAAGCTTGCAGCTTGCTTTTTGTGTGTGATCTGCGGGAGTGTTCTTTTCAGTTAGTGTTTCGTTAGTGGTTGTTCTGGTGTGCAGTGCCATTCTATCATAGGCTGGTAATAAGTATTATATAATAGTTGGGTGCGGTCGAGATGGCGGCCCAGAGTGATGGGACGTTGATGGGACTACCCCCAGACAATACCGGCAATGTTATAGTGGATGGTATAGTCCCTATGGAGGGAATATCACTCGTTAATGATCAACCGACTACTTCCACTCAGGAAACAACGACCCCGATAACGGGATCCTCTCAGGAACAAGCACGAACCCCGGCCACGGAATATCGGTATCCACACCTTCATACTGGACCATATATCGTATTTGTTCAGGGAGAGGGGGCACAGGCCGTTGGAAATTTACATCCAATGGCCTTGGGTCGGCTATTCTATGACCGCAAAATACCAGGTATACGTGAAATTCAGAAGAAGGGTCGCAATAGAATCCAAATACAATTCGCAACCTATCGTGAAGCTAATGTTTTTTTGGAAAATAAGATCCTCCGGGAGAGGAATTTGACTGCTTTTATACCATCCTCAAATGTCCAACGGGTTGGACTGGTGCGCGGGGTCGACACCTCACTTACAAATGAGGAATTAATTAAGTATCTCGAGGCTCCTGTTCCCATTTTACGGGTACAGCGCTTCTTTCGTAATAGAACGATAGATGGACAGACGGAGCGGATAGCTACTGGAACGGTGAAAATATTTTTTGAGACACAGAACCTTCCGCCATATGTCAGTATATTTAATGTAATGCTGGAAGTTCAATTGTATATTTTCTCGCCCCTACGTTGCACTAAGTGTCAACGCTACAGGCACGTACAGTTACATTGTCGGGCGCGAGCCCCACGCTGTGGCAATTGTGCAGCGGAGCACTTTACTATGGGATGCAAGGAAGTATTAGCCAAATGTGCCAATTGTGCAGAGAATCACCCGGCGGGTGCCATTCGCTGCGAAATCCATCAACAGCAAGTTGAGATAAAAAGAAGAATGTGTGTGGAAAATAAATCATATAATGAAATCATGAAAGGTCAAAGGGGGCCCGCATTTAATCCATTAACCGTACCCCAACAATTTCCTCCATTAAGTCCAGCTCCAAGTGTCAGACAGCATGAGCCGGCACGTAAGCGCAAGTTTACAGAAATCGTTCACGCGGCCCCTAAAGTGGTCCAGCCGTTGGGTTATGATATGAACGCTTATTTTCAGATTTTTCAACAACCGCGATTGGAAAAGTCTCCACCGGTCTTCGAAGCTAAGACGATGGAGACAAGTTCTCTATACAATACAGGGGCAGGTTCAGGGTTGCCTGAATCGGAGCCTACCAAAACTATTTTGGCAGAATTCACGAAACTTATGGAATTGTTAGGGCATAATGCGCAATGGGCGCATTGTGTCAAAAATGTGTTAGATAGGGTATTACCTTTGTTACCCCCGTTGGAAAAATCAGTACGGAAAGACAACATGACCTTGGGTCATTAATTTCACTGGGTTTCCTTTCCGTTTCTTTTTAAGGAGCAGTGTGGATACTTCAATGGAATTGCAGGAGTATTGTCAACAAGAGACATGAATTACTCAAATTAATTGCTGACTATAACCCAGATGTTATTTTTTTACTAGAAACTTGGTTATCACCACCCTATAGATTTTCGATACCACTATATACTATTGTGAGAGAAGATGGGCCTGGTTATGGCGGTATAAGTACCCTCATTCGAAATGATATTCCCTTTACCGAGATCCCGATTTCTTATCTATTACCAAGAAGTTTTCATCAGTGTTTTCAAATCGGTAATACTATTTTTAGTAATTTATATTGCCCTCCCCAAGTTCAGGGATCACAACGTCAATGGTCAATGTATTTCAACTATATCGTACAATATCCGAAACATATAGTTCTTGGGGATTTTAATGCCCATCATGGTCTTTGGGGCAGTGAGCGAGTCAATCCAAAAGGTAGACACATTGTGCAAGCAATTCAAACCTATGCTTTGAATATTCTCAATGATGGGTCGCCTACGCGTATAACTCCACCGGGGCGTCCAAAGAGTGCGGTAGATTTGACCATTACCACAGCAGATATTGCTCTTCATTTGGAATGGCGCACATTGGGGGACACACATCAAAGTGATCATTTTCCAATTCTAATATACTATGCGAAATCTGGCGAGAATCTTGAGAGACCATGTCATTTTACCGTAAAGCGGAATTTAAGGCATCTCGATTATCAACTTTTTCAACACATTATAAATGATGGTTTGGGGACTTCTCGAACATCGACGTATCACCAGTATAATTCCTTATTACAGATAATACAAAGCTTTCTTGATCGATATCACCCACAGCGCATGTTAACATTGTCTTCGTCACAGCATCCGGGCACGGTCCATTGGTGGGATGCAGAGTGTGCTTTGCTCGTGCGTAGGAGGAAGGCACTTTTAAAAAGATATCGAATACATGGGACTGTTGATAATTATCTAAGTTACAAACGTCTCACTGCGCAACTGCAGAAGACATTTAATGAAAAACGACGGTTGGCGTGGCAAAAACATATCAGTACATTTAATTCCCATACTTCTTTAAACACCTTATGGTCATTGGTCAAACAATTATCAAATACGCGTAGCTCTCGTCCACGTACGGGTCTCACGCCTACAGGTTTTCAAATTTTTTATCATTCACTAACGCCCGATTCAGTTTCTGGTCATGCATCGGTACCATCGTTTTTGACTTCGAATAAGTTTCAGTGTTTACAATACCCAATCACACGTCATGATATCGTGACTGTGTTGCGTCATACGACATCCACGAGTCCGGGTCTGGATAACATAACGTATGGGATGCTTGCCCATCTCCCGGACCGCGCACTGACGGTCTTGCTTGAATTATACAATAAGGTACTGACAAATTGGACATATCCTGCGGAATGGAATAACTTTGAAGTTCTACCGATATTAAAACCTTTGAAAGATGCCAGAGACCCCCTCAGCTATCGTGGAATTAATCTCGGTTCGTGTTTAAGAAAATTATTCCATAAGATTTTATTACGTAGATTGCAATGGTGTATGGAGTATTATAATTTGTTTTCAAGATCACAATTTGCATATCGTAAACGGTTAGGAACAATCGACGCTCTTACGATTTACATGACGGATATATTATTAGCGAAAGCTCGCAAACAACACACGATTGCTGTATGTTTGGATATTCAGGGGGCCTATGATACAGTGGATCCGGTCATATTACAACATCGTCTAGGGGAACTGCTTTTCCCATTACCTTTCATCTGTTTAATACGGAATTTTTTACATCATCGTCGACTAGTTTTACACACCCCCTCTGGTGTATTGGATAACCGTCAGACGTCTCGTGGATTGCCTCAAGGAGATATTTTAAGCGGTATTCTTTTTTCTCTGTATACTCAGACATTGGAATCAGTTGTTATTCCACATGCACGAATTATACAATATGCAGATGATTTTCTTATCTATTGTTCGCGTGATAATATTCAGCGCTGTCGTCAGGATATATATGATGCATTAACTGCAGCCCATATTTGGTTCCATAATCACGGCTTTGTAACGTCGGCGAGTAAGAATGCTGCTATCATTATCACCCCACAAAGGCAAGTTGATCGCTCTCCAATTTTATTTGAACAAGGCGCCATTGAGGTAGTTCGTAGCATCAAATATTTGGGATTACATGTTGATGACCAATTACTGTGGTCGCGCCAGGTTCAGATCCTCGCGGTGAAAATTGAAAAACGACTCCAAGTTCTTCGAGCGCTAGCACGGCGTAGGTGGGGGGCGGATCCTCATTTATTACTTACGGTATACAAGAATATTATTCGTTCCCAGATGGATTATGGTTGCTTTTTCTATGACATAATGGCGAATAGTAGGTTGGTCACTTTTGACAGGTTACAGTATCGGGCTTTACGTATTATTTTAGGGGCGCTATCGTCCAGCCCAACCTGTGCATTATTAGTTGAATCTGGTGAGTTACCTTTGAAATTACGACGGAGATTTTTAGCAAGTAAGTACCTGACAGCTAAAATGTCCTTGTCTGCGTCACCCATTCTCAATAAAGTACAGCTGCTTGTGGAGTATTATGAGCAAAATCGTTTTACACGTCTGAAGAAGCCGGCTTTGGTACAGGCGTATGAAGGCTTGAAAGATTTTCGGACAGATATACTGCAGACACTTAAACCCTTACCATACACGATTTCATATAAGGTCATACAATCCAAGCCAAAAATATTGTACACTTCCTTACCGGCGCTATTCCGGAGCTATCAGCGTTTGCCGCAAGTACTTTTACGATGCTTTCGGGAAATTGTCAATGAATATTCCCAGTATACCTTTTTTATACAGACGGCTCAAGAATGTTGTCACCAGCTGGCGTGGGAGCGGCTTTTTATGCTCCAGATCGACAGATTATACGAACATATAGTTTGCCGAAATATCTAACGATTTTTACAGCGGAGGTATTTGCCATTCGTCAAACTTGACAGTATATACGTCAAAACAGTATTTCACCAGCAATGATTTGCACGGATTCCATGAGTGTCCTTCAGGCAATATCGAATCCGAGTAGCTCCGACAATTGGTATGTGTATCAAGTTGCTCAAATGTTGTATGAATTTCAGATTAGGGAGCAGAAAGTTATGCTCACTTGGATCCCGGGGCATTCGGGTATACCAGGAAACGAGGATGTCGATCGCATGGCAAAGTGGGCAGCACAGGGGTTTGGGGTAGTTTATAATGTCGCAGTAAGTTATACAGACTTTCAGCCCATTATCCATGCACAGCTAATTCATGAATGGCAAATGATTTGGGATAGTATCGGTCCCGTCAAGGCGCGTCATTATTTTCCGATACAACCTACGATTCGAACAATACCTTGGTTTCGGGTTGGCAAATATACTAGACGGCACATTATTACCATAATACGGTTACGTTTTCAGCATGCCATGACACCTGATTAAATGGCACGCATGGGCCTGCGCGAGAATGCGAGTTGTGTGTGTGAAAAGACGCGTGGTACACTGAGTCATCTGATGTTCCAGTGTGATGCTTTCAATGAACCGAGGATGGTGATGCTACACAAGTTAAGATCTTTAGGATATATCTTACCATTAAATATGTCCAATTTGATGCATAGTCCTGTAGTTCCATTGATCGAGGCCATAATGGAATATTTAGATCATCTACCTTTTATACTATAAGTTAAGTTTCCCCCGCCTTTTTTTTCGCAATGTTTTATGATATGTCATGAAGTATGTATGTACTGATATTTCTGACCCCTTTCCAAAGTTACGTGCGTATCAGTGTGCTCTGGAACGTATCTACATAATTATTTTCTAAGGTGAATTATTAGGCTAGTTATATTTCGTCGGTGTTCAAAAACATGGCGTGTGAATGTGATGTGCAACGTTGGTGAATTCTATACAGAAAATATTGGGCGAAGAGTTCAACTGTGTCCACCAACCTTACCACAACAACAACAATTTTTCAATGCCCTATATTTGACACTCAACGAGTCCCATTTCTACATACTTTGCGTTCTTTAGGTTTCCCCCTCCCTCTCCACATTACCGTGCTCCATCATACTCCTATTCCTTCTGTTATTCATGCCTTCCTTAGATTCCTACACGAATGCTCCCTTACTTTTTAATTTCCATACCCTTACGTGTGACGATGTCATGTTTGTGTTCAAGTAGTAAGTCACTAAGATACGTCGCTTGGTGTGAAGATTAGTACCTATTTGTGTCCTTGTATATCTGTGTCACAATTTTCCAGTAGTTTATAGTTCAAATATTGGATACTTTTCACGTGTAACAGTATTTTTTAGGGCTGCGACTGGGTCCAGTGCATCCGTGCTATGCCCATTTCCTAACCTCCAAAAAAAAAAAAAAAAAAAAAAAGTAACTGGACGAAGTTGTAAACTAAGTCAAATCTACAATACGATGAATGTTCTCAGCAGAGCCTCAAAAACAGTAACAACAAGCAGAAGGAGAATCTCATTATGGAAATGTATGTTTTTGAATTTGTATTGCTTTATTGAGTTTTAAGTTAGTGGTATTACTGTATATTGTGACATGATGGAATTTTTCTTTGGTTATATTTTATCCTGGATTGCTTTCCTTTCAGCTTAAAAGAGAATGCCGGAGCCCTGTCAAACTGGGAGGTATGTATACTTTTGATTAGTGTTGATTACAGCGCACAGTTGATGTGCTACAAATCAGGTAGCAATTTGGCTTTTTTTTAAACATATTTTTACGGCAATAATAATAATTATTATTTCATGTGGTCTAACAACCTATAGTTGTAAAGGGTCACCTATACAAAAGAGAGCGATTAGAATTATGGCAAATGTACACTCTAGAGAATCATGTAGACCTCTGTTTAAAGATTTAAACATTCTCCCACTGCCCTGCATATATATCTTTGAAAGTATTATGTTTGTTAAAAATAATTTAATGAATAAAGATGTTTTTCTTAAAACAAACAATGATGTTCATAGGCATAACACAAGACAAAATCAAAACATTCATATTTCACACACACACACAAGCATATATCAAAAAGGAACTTTTCACACTGGAGTTAAATTATACAATAAACTACCCCAGTATATAAAACTGGCCCCAAAAATAAAAACCTTTGATAGAATGTTGAAAGCTTATCTGCAGTGCCATTGTTTTTACTCAGTAGTTGAATATTTTAGCGTATAGGAGTGATGGAATCTATAACTATATTTTACTTTTTTAATTTAATTTTAATACCTAGCTGTATGTTGTTGTATTTATAGAATTAAGTTTTCATATTATGATAATAGAGTGAGGTGTAAATAGTTGTGCAATAAGATTGTATCTATTAAGATTTGCTATTATAATAAGTTATAAATAGTTTTAATCTTAGTAATATATACCTGTTAGTTCTTTTATTTTATGCATGTAAATTCTGACGTGTCCTATATCAAAAATGTATTGAATGCATGTATTTGATCAAATGGAATTAATAAAAATCTATCTATCTATCTATCTATAAAATCTGTTCGCGAAATTGCTATAAAATTAAACCCCCTTACCCCACGCTGCGCGCATGCGCAGTTCAGCGTTTTACGGAGTTTGGTCTTGTAACGGCATTTTGAAAGTTCGCCCCCCATCTTACGCTGTAACATTAATTACACCCCCCCCCCCTTTAGTAAACGTCCAAAATAAATTAATCCCCCCTTCAATGTATTGCTCAATTCAGTGCATGCCAAATAAAATCCAATTTGCAGGCCTGTGCTCCAGCACCAGCAGCAGGAAATATATTTCTGGAATCGTGAGATTGCTATGGATGTTTTTTTCCTTCCACAAATCAACCTATGAAAGAAGTATTTGAAACGTGCGTGGAAAGTGCCTAAAAGAAAGTAGGCCTATATTTAGATTTTGCAAATGATGCATTAAGAAAAGGACAAAAAGAACTGACGAACTGGCATATTTTATTTAAAGACACGCACACCAAATTATCGTCTATTTTTGTCACGTTCTTGTAAGATTCCCCCCCTCCGTTTGAGCGAACATATTTTAGTAATTCTGGAGGAGACAAAATGGAAATCCTGGATTTTACACTTCTATTGAAAATATATGATTTTCGTACCGTTGTGGGAGTCATTAAGAATTTAAATTACTGTCAATTATCACTTCTGCACCGGAAATATTTGTTATATTATGTAAATAAATGTTTTTATTTCTTGTTCATTCTACGACCGCAGCCATATTTCTGAGTCGGAGGAACGTCTTTTCACCTGTTACCTAGGCTCACACATTGAAGTCACTTTACTGAACAGTTGCACAAATGTGGGATACAATATACTCCACACGACATATTATATTATACACACATGCAAGGTAAATGCACCAATGGTCGTCATGTTAAGGGAGATTTAGACAAGAAATCATATACACCGTACACATTTTGGTAAATTTAATCAACAAAAGCACTGTACCTAACCTCAAACTCTACTCAAACACTAGGAAAGACCAAATATCAAAGATATTAGTTTTAGGAAAAATGACGTACTTTTTAAAAAGTGTGTTTTTGCGCCAGTGTTCGGCACGATGTATTTGGATTTTTCCTATATTCGTCACCCGTTTGCATCAATTGCCGTCACATTGTTAATTTTCCTTGTCTGCTGTTTATAATGCATTTCTGTCAATTGTTCCGTAATACACCGATTTATCAACTTGGAGGCTAACATTTACAAATAAAACAGTACCTGTAATTATGTTTTCTAATAAAAATGGAATATAAAAAAAAAAAAAAAAAAAGACTGCAACGGGAAGCGGGATTGATGGGTAGAAGACATACGAGCAGGAAAATATCGTAATTCTGCTCTAAACAAGTGAGACCACGGCATAACAGCCCGGAAAATGACCATTCGTCGTGGCCTAACACCGATTGTTGCCATAGAAACCCTCTGAATTCGCCACTCATGTACATTTTTCTTCCAGGCAGTCTTTGGTAGCTTAAACACCCCTACATCCGTGGGTTGAAGTACGTGTGTGACATTAGGTAGTAAAGCGACCAAAACATTTCCATGATCCTCACAAAATTTACTAGTATGTATGGTCAAGTGTGAGAAGTGCTCGTCTATGAATAATGTCAGGGAGAGGAATCTCCTTCTCAACCAACCCAGGATGAAATATGTTACTGAGAAATTCGTAAAACACTTCCCCCCCGTCATTCACCCGTTTGGCGATTTGCCAATGCCCCAGTGTTCTGGCATTGAGGCAATAATGATGTCTTGCGGCAGACGTTCATACTTGAACACTACAAGGGAAGGAGAAAAATTGCCGTGGGCATTGCCTGTTAGAAGTACCGTCAAGCATTCTTTCTCATCCGAATTCACTTGCTGATATATTGTCTTGTAACCCCTGTTCGCCAGCACTTTGTTACCTTTCGGATTGAGAAAGAAAACCGTCTCATCAGCGTTGAACAGTCGCCGAGGGTCTGACAAAATAGACTGGAAGTCGTTTTCCACTGAATAGCTGTAGACTTCTGAAACCCAGGTTTTATTTTGATGTTCTGTAATTGCAGCACGGCTTACTGTCAAATTTTGAGGGGTTCGTAAAAGATAGACCTGAATTTCTTTTTATGAAAGATTCACGCTATTTCCTTCCTGGCGGCCATCTTTGAAAGGAAAGTCCCTCTTCAATTCTTGTGTAAGGCACTGGACGCTTTTGCAAATCGTCCTTTGTTAACGGGACCCCGCTTTTCGTAGTGAGATTACCCATTGAACTAGCATAGCCTCAGCTTCCTTTGTTAAAATGGAACTTAGCCCCATTTTCCTCTCTCTAGGAGATTTTCCTTTAATTTTGTCCAAGAGGGTGTTTCTCGGAACACCATTCCTCTCCGCGGCATTTTTAATACTCATGCCGTCCTCCACAACGGCCTTAATAGCAGCTTCCATTTGCTCAATATCATAATTCAGAACTGTGCGTTTCGACATATTGCCTGGGGCAGATGACCTCGTAGTTCCGCCCCTTAGAACAACAATAACTATCTAACATATTGCCTGAAAGCAAAGATTTAGTCTTAGAATAATATATTATTTATCATCTCAATAAAAAAAAAAAAAAAATCCTCTGTAGCACGCCTAGCGAAAAAAAAAACTAGGCCTACTGAGGTGCGGCCGTCAAGAAGAGAGACCTACGTATTAATAACAATACCCTGTAAATGTTTATTGGTTGCGAAACGTTAACACAAACATTAACATTATCGTGCACTAGTGTTCGTCAGCTATGACGACTACTGGACACGATCAAATGATAATTTAATTAATACAGGGTACTTTAGAGCTACATTATAAGTATATTGCCGCTGTTAGTTAGGTCTTGCAAGGAGAAATGACAATGTGCCAGTTTTCGTCACAAATGACGAGCATTGGTAAAGTGCATTTTTTAAAATCCAGTGTTCGTCACCGGCATTTCTAACAAAACTAGGCACGTGAGCACGAAATAACAAATCACATATGTTACAGAAACAATTACCAACTATATCACACACTTGTAACATTTTAAAATGTCGGATAAGTTATGTACTTGTCCACTATACAATACAAAATATCTTTTTATTTATACATTTTGATACATGTTTCGGCCCTGTGAGCCTTCTTCAGTCAAAATCAAAAAATTCTCCTAGATCATTCTAAAGGTTGGTCTCTCATAAAAAAAAATTGTAAATCAAATTTTACATCGTCAGGATGTTTAAAATACATGAATATAAAATGCTTAAAGACATTAAAAGATTTAAAAATGCACGAAATTTTGAAACGTGGGCTCCATTCTTGTTAATCTATTTCCAAAACAAGGGACCCCATTGCACAAGCATCTTTAAAAAGGAAAGTAGAAATAGGAATCGAACGTTGTTTATTTAGAGCTTGGAGCCCACGTTTCAAAATTTCGTGCATTTTTAAATCTTTTAATGTCTTTAAGCATCCTGACGATGTAAAATTTGATTTACAAATTTTTTTTATGAGAGACCAACCTTTAGAATGATCTAGGAGAATTTTTTGATTTTGACTGAAGAAGACTCACAGGGCCGAAACATGTATCAAAATGTATAAATAAAAAGATATTTTGTATTGTATAGTGGACAAGTACATAACTTATCAAAATCAATACGGAAAAACTTGAAGAAATGACTAAAGTCATAGATATTCTTAAAATGTCGGAACTTAACACACATGCACATAATTAACTCGCGCGCGTGCTTAGCACATGCGAGAAGCAAAAGGTGCGTCAAGACAGCTCAGCTCACAGGAGATGTTTGACGCAGGGAATCACCTATTACATCGCACGCATGATTTCGCAAAGTTTCTCCTTATCGGCAAGGAAGGTATGACGCATCTCGTAAGACTTCGTGCGTTGAGAAAGACCCGTTGACATGCTTATTTTTTGTACTTATATACGAGAGTGACGAAGACGGGATAAGTGACGAAAACCGGTACAGTTACCTTAATATTGTTATTAAGTGAAAAAGCATTAATTTGCAAAACCATTGGCCTGGATAAAGATTATTGATGCGCAAGTACCCCTACTGTGCGTGACAAAAACCAGGAATGAATATATTATAATCCGGGACAGCTTAAATAAGTTACTAGATCAAAACAGAGTAGCCAACATTAACAGCCGTCCCCTATACCTACGTAAATGTTGGTTTATGGTTGAATTTCTAGAAGTTAAGTTGTTTTCATGTGCTAGCACATTGTCGACAACCCTGCGTAAAATCACGCCATCTCCAAAGACCATAATACCAGTAAAATTTCTTAACACACGGTTGCCGACATTTTTCTCCCAGAATGCATTTTCCACACATTCTCCCAACATAATAATTACGAATTTTACTACTGCCTATTATCGGAATAATTTCACAGTTTTCTTTGGAATTTAAAGTCTAATGAAGTTAAAACAAGTTGAACAAGGTAAGTACTACTAATATACATCGATTAAAACAGTTTTTACAGTTATTATAGACCCTTGATTATGGAATATGTGCATGCTCATACCCACTCGTCTGAGATGTTTGCAAGCTTTTATTTAATTAATTTTCGGATAAATTCTTATTTAGATTTCATCATGACGTCTAAATAACACGAGAACAAGATTGGAGGTGGATTGGAGAAACTCTTTGAAGATCACTGGCGATTAAACTAGGTTTTGAGTAAGTAGCCTACACCGTATCTACATAATTATAAGTACAAAGTTATTTAATCGTTGTTTTATTTATTTTTATATTCAGTCCGAGCACAAATAACGTAATAAAGAACCTTAATGGTCTTTGGAAATTTTGAAAAAGTCTTCTGACTGCATTTTTCGTATAATACAAACCAATCGTAACCTAAAATATAGCCTGTGTAAGTTCACTACCAGGAACATATTCTTAGGATCAATTCGCCTTCTAATATTACAGTGTATCTTATTCTCGACTTCCAAGTGCCGTCAGCCGTAATATTATAATACAATGCATATATTACTCGTAAACTTGAAAGTAGTCTATGATTCACACTCGGCTAGTTGTAGTGTGAATGTATTGGGGTTTATTTATGTAGTTGGCTACTGACCTATAGCCTACTTAGTAGTTGGCAGATAAAATATTTATATTAGGCCTATTTTTATTTGTTTCAGTTATGGTTGCGACAGATTAGTGTGGAAGCCTTCAACGAACTTCAAGGGTTGTGCAACATGAATCAATCATCATTCTGAAGAGCCATATACTCACTTGCTTGAGTCACAGATGCACATTTTCAGAAAATACCAACAATATCTCTTGGCTCTCTTTTAGTTCTCGACATAAGTTACTGCACCACTGAATGTCTGGGTGAAAATTACTGATGTACTTAAGTTGGGTGAGACAACGTCACTGTTCGCTACTTGGTTAGACGATACAGTTCGGGCGAAGCCACTGGTTGCAATACGTTATAATTATTGCTCGCAACTATAGGCTAGCGTACTTGTATTATTAATTCTGAATGAAAGTAGAATTAGACTTATACATTTGCATCGGACATGAATGTGACTTTTACACACCTTGTGTCCTTGTTTCATCTTCTGGGCGATATTACGTATTGAAATTAGGAACCCTGGTCACTACTGCACTTCATATATGTACATAAGTACATAAATATGCGTTTTTATATATTGCTCTTTAAAAACGGCTGCCATGTTCCAACAGCGCTTGCATCTCGTTCAACTGTCAACAAGGCGCACTCTAGAGGCACACACCGATGCACACACATTGTTGCCAACATGTGGGATACAAAATCGGCTTCCTTTGGTCATAAAGGAATGTTTTTTCTAAAATTACCTCCCTCGAGAATAGTGCACACCGCATCAAAATCCATCCAGTGGTTCTCGAGATTACCCGCTTCCTTCAGCTCAATGGCTTATCCGCCGAACTGTCAGAACACATTTCTAAAAATACAACTCTAGAATAGACGACTGTCTGGGCGAAACCATTGGCCGCTACTAGGCCAGGTGACTGTGTGGATGAAAATTACTGCTTTTAATACAAGCAAGAGGGTCTGGGAAGCCCCAGGTTAGGTTTGTTTGTAAAGCCTTATTCCGGGTTCACCACGCTCGAACTAAGAGGCAAGACCAGTGCCAAACAAGAATGTTAACACTGCTAAAAATGTAATAACACCCTTAAGCGATAAAATGTTCAACTCTTGTATCTTAGTCACATTACATAAGTTACTGTAGAAAATTTTCCAGATTTTGATGGAGATAGACCGTTTTTCAATCGCTAGGCTAAGTTCAGAGTAGCGTACTCCCCGCATCAAACGCCATTGTGTTTTTTAATCACTAGGCAGCGCTGCCAAGGGAATTAATGTGGTGGGCAAGTTGGTCATATTTACTCGATGCTATTTGTGCTGAATAAGCATTAAACCTTTGGAGTAGTTGCTTGTTGTGTTTCTCCTACCAGCTGTGAACACTATGATTTGTGTCATGGATTTGTATGTTAATTGCATGAATCTTAATTTCATGGCTTGTTTTCGTTTATCGAAAAGTGCTGAGATGGCTGACCAATAATTGTTAGGTCGTTACGCCATAGAAACACCACCCCTGGTTTTTGTCACGCACAGTGGGGGTAGACACACATCAATAATTTTCATCCAAACCAATGGTTTGTGCCTAGACCAATAATTTTTAGGCACTGAGGCGCTGGTTTTGGCGATTAGTTCGAAACATGGAATCCTTGCGACCAGCGTTCATTACTGTGGTAAATATGGTTCTACATACAAAACAAACCTTACCTGGGGCTTACGCCCAGTAGTGCAATCAGTAATTTTCGTCCAGACTGTCGTCTAACCAAGTAGCGACCAATGGTTTCGTCCAGACAGTCGTCTAACTAAGAAGAGCCCATTCTTTCTTTTTTCCCCCACATAATTGCAACATTACATGTGTCATCTAATGTAAGCCTATTTTGTATCGGATATGTTGGTAACTAATGATGTCAATGTGATTGCTGCAGCAGTTTCACATACTAAATATGCTGTCGAACATGGCTGCGGTTGTTAAAAATACAATAAATAAAAACACATATTTAAGTGATTTAGCACATATATCCGGGTCAGAAGTGATCAAGGTTAGTAGTTACAATTGACAATGCCCCTCCCCTGCCAAAAGATGAAATATGGTATGAAAATGATATATTATCAAAGTGAAAGTGAAAAGGAAAAGAGTGATATGTTGTACAGAATTAATCTGAAATTTCCCAACAGTATATAAGTCGTGTTGTAAAGGGGATAGCGGGTGGGTTAGAGACAGCGAAGGAGAAAACATCTATTAGGACATCATTTCCACAATTATTATTCATCATTACACAAGGTATTTAGGCTAATTTAAGTATTCTACTTGGTTACCACTCCTGAAGTGTTACCTCTATTACACCGGGTGAGTTAGCCGTGGTCGTTACGGCATGACTGCTGGCAGTCGCTCACATCCGGGAGGAGAGGAGGTTCGCATCCCCCCGCCGGCAACCTTGAAGATGGTCTTCTGTGGTTTCCCATCTTCCTTCCAGGCAAATGCCGGGGTTGGTCCCTAACTATAGGCCACAGCCGATACCTTCCAACTCCTCGTCCTTACCTTCCAACTTCCCTCCCCAACGGTACTTGTAGCTCACCCATTGGGTGTCCGTCTCGAAGCAGCTACAAAACTAGCGAGCCAAACATGTCCTCGGACACTCCCGGCACTAAAAGCCATACGCTAAAAATAAAAAATCTATTACGGTACGTATGTCGTTTTGCCTTGAACATTTTTGTTTGAAGACGGGCTATTATATTATGTAATTTCTTAATTTATTCCACTAATATGAATCGGTTTTCCAATATTTGCATTATTCATGTAAATTTTAGATGGTTGGCTACAGAAAATACTGAAACCTGTTTTACAAAACGCTTTAACTCACAAATTTCGTTACATATTTTTGCAAATCTTACAATTTTCTATTTTAGTAATGTTCTTTTGGGCTATTTTTTTTTTTTTTTCTTTTTCAAACGAAACAGTGTTAATGTTTGCACTGCACAACTCCACTGGTCACTAAAAACAAGTGTTTCCACCCTTAGCATCTATGACAGCTTGTAAACGCTCAGGCATACTGTTCACAACTCGCCGAATGACATTTGCCTGGATGCGATCCCATTCCTCCAGCAGCGATGTTCTCAGTTGTGCCAAGGTGGTGGGGTCACACTGATGTTCTTTCCAAGCATATCTCGTACATGTTCGATGGGGTTTAAGTCAGGACTACGAGCTGGCCAGTCCAGGCTTTGAATCCCCACTTCCTGCAGATATTATACAACACAGCGAGCAGTATGAGGGCATTATCCTGCATCAGCATGAAATTCTGACCAATGAAAGGCCTAAAGGGCATCACATGGTTCATCAGGATCTCTTCGATGTACCTTTGGGAATTGAGTGTCCTGTGATCGATGCACACCAACTCAGTGCGGGCCATAACGTTGATGCCACCCCACACCATAACCGAGCCACCTCCAAATGGAGTCAGGAGCGTGGTGGCTCAGCGGTCTAGCTGTATGCCTCTCACCAAGGCGGTCCGGGTTTGATTCCCGGTCAATGCATGTGAGATTTTCGAAGTGAAATGCCATGTCCTGTGGTTCGGATTCCACGTAAAAAGGAGGTCCCGTGGCTCATGATCTCAAGATTAACGGTCACGTTAAACTACAAGCTTCCTTTTTCCAAATGGAGTCCTGGAGGAGAAAGCAACAGGGCTGTACCTCTCCCCGCGCCTTCTCCACATTCATTCTCTTCCATCAGGAGATCTAAGATTAAAGCGACTCTCGTCCGTGAAGAGAACGGAGGCCCACTGCTCGTGTTCAACAAATACCAGTTGTTATTCCTAGAACAACAATAACTGAGTGGCAACACTCATAACCCTTAAATGTTTACAGTGCGCTTCCCGCCATCGAAGATTGGGTAATTGGTGGTAATAAACCACCCTAAGAAATGTCATATTATCAATTACTATTCACGGATGTTTCAGATGTTAGTTCAAATGCGTGAAAAGCTTTTAAAATGTGATTACATCTTTTTCATGGCTAATTTTATATTATTTATATTACATTTTTAACTGTTCCACTTTTTTTGCCGGTCTGTGTATTACTCCGTCGATAAAGCTTGCCTTTCAACGCGTGTATTTAACAAGTCAATTTGTCAGTGAATTCAGTGAATTTTCTGCAAGTGGCTTTTAATTTGCTAGGTGACGAAAGGTCAGGAGAGTATTCTACCAACCATCTCGCGCTGTGCCGCTAGCATTTTTTTTGGCAGTTGGTCCTGGTTGGTCTGCCAAGAAATAAGGCACACTAAGCCTCGTGAGGCAAAACTGAGAAGAGGAGGGTTCGCTTCCCATCTTAGCCATCTTGGAAGTGGTTTCCGCACTTCTACTCCAGACAAATACCGGGATGGTTCCTAATTTAATCCCAATCCTCATCTGAACTTCTTGCATCTCAATAAGGATTTGCCAATAGGCTTTCAATAGCTTGTCTCAATTCTGCTTCCATATATGGAGGCCTATACATGCAAGAAATGAGTATGGTACTTATCAAAAATAAAGAAATAATAAGCTAATATGTACCCTATTATTCTATTTCTCTCCTATTCCTAAATCCTTCTCTGAACACTCATCTTAAAACAGAATGGTCTGCATTTTTGGACTAATTATAAAAATGTAGCCTATAAGAAGAAATGAACATGTTTCTGTTCTTATGCATTTTATATGATGCTTTAAAAATCAATCTAGAAGAGCTAATTTAATTAAAGTTAACTTCACTACCATAACACTGCTTAAGAGTTAGACTGTTGAGGACTGATGACCAAGATGTCCCTAACTTGAGCAAGGACTGCTTCACAACTTTATGTAAAATGTAAAGGGCCTTTACGTAGTTTGGAACATTTGCGTACGTGTTACAAGGACGTGTGTGCTGACTTTTTGGTGTTAAATGATGTAGGTTGTCAACACCAAATGTGGCGGCCATGTTGGTTTTCTAGTAACTTATTTAAGGTGTCCCGGACTATAGCTTGGGCCTTGCTACCAAGGAATTATTGGTCTCGGCAAAAACCATTGGTCTCGATGAAAATTATTGATGCATTTTTGGGTTATTTCAGTCTTAGCAAATGAGATGATATAGATCAGATGTTATTTAACCCTAGAATACTAACATTATTCAGTAGATGATTAGTACTAATAAAACGTAAAATGTATGTACACTGAAACTTTTGTGCTAAGGAGCCAATCAGTCAAACTGTTGAAATTAACATTTTATCGATATAACACTCTATTAATATTCACTCATTCCTCTGTG
The DNA here is from genome assembly GCA_946902985.2 of Meconema thalassinum. NCBI lineage: Eukaryota > Metazoa > Arthropoda > Insecta > Orthoptera > Tettigoniidae > Meconema > Meconema thalassinum. Next base: position 432,654,039 of record OX336389.2, read on the forward strand.
GTTCTTTGAAGTTTAATAAGGTAAGTTCCACCTTATCACGACAAATGCAGAAGTAGTGTTCTTTCACGTAAATAGAGGTAGTACTTCGCCTCTCCAATCTGGCGTTTAAAAGTGTTTTTTTTTTTTTTCATAATCTCTGTGAAGTGATGCGTCATATTTACATAAAATTCATCACCTCTTACTTATTGCCTTGGAGAAATCAATATTTTGTGATACTCAAGCATAAATTCCAGTCAGGTCAGGGGAAAATTCTGTACCCTTGTGTATTTATTAATCTCGTGTAATTTTTTTCCGGAATAGGGTTTAACCCAACTCTTTTGGGTAAATTCGTGTTAACCGACTGTCAAGCACCAAACTTTTTTTAAACTTTTTATATCTGGTATCATAAAACAAAAAGCGCCGTTCTAGCCCAATATTTTCATCTACTGTCGGCAGAAATTATGTGCACCCGAGTTTGGAGATAAATAGCACAATAACCAAAAGGCTTACAGGAAAACAAGTAACATCACCAGTTTCCTTGTTTATTTCTGCGTTGATTGATGATAAAGGAAACTTTTAGAAACGTATTTTAATATCTTTTATGGCAGGTGTAATGTAAAAAGTACCGGTTTTTGGTGGGTTTCGGGGGGAAACGTCGTCTTAAGAGATTCACAACTCTCAACGCAGTTATGCTACAGTAATCAAATTTAAATATGTGTTAGTCAGATATGTTTTTGTGTGTATGTGAAGTTTCAAACTTTTATCTCTAACACAAACAACAAAACAATCAATAACGTGAAAGGCTCGCATTTCGAAACTGGACTTCCATAGAAGTTCGTTCTTGGGTGCGTTTTAATCCACATGTACTAAGCTTTTGCGATATGTAACTATCCATAATGTAAATAAATGGGTTTATTTAATATGGATTGATATTCATTATGATCTTGGTGGCTGTTGTCGGCAGGCAAGTTCCGCAGGAGAGTTGGTGCGCTGTTGCCGCATTCGCTCACTGCCTGATTAGTGCTTCCTCGGCACAGAGCATATTCAAGTAAAATATATTTCGTTTCCACATTTCCCATCATATTCTCGACATTTTCCGAAAGTATGATAAACATTTCTCTAATTCTTCGATAGTCGGAAATAATTTTTCAAAATAAAATGTGTGTTAGATCTACGTATAACTCCAATAATCTTGTAAACTGGTCAATGAGAATGGATGGTCATCCTACCGATAGTTCTTTCCTCTTGGCCTGGTCCTGGAATTTCATCCCTCACAATCTCAGCATTCATCGTTTTAACCGTCCGCCTTATTGGGTAGTGGCTTGCATTCTTGGCTGTCACCACGAAGGCCCGGGTTCGATTCCCGGCTATGCCAAGAAATTTAATTCTCGTCGTTTTGCCTCGTGAGGCAAAACTGAGCAGAGGCGGGTTCGATTCCCACCTCAGCCATCGCGGGAGTTATTTTCCGTTGTTTCCCACTTCTACTCCCGGCAATTGCCGGGATGGTGCCTAACTTAAGGCCACAGCCACTTACTACCCAAATCCTACTTAAATTATTACAAATGCACACTCTAGTACAGACATCAAAGTGACACTGGTTATCAGACACATTCTACGCATACCCAAGTACACGGGGCTGCATTACCTGATGTCGGAAAGACCCTAAAAAATTAACAATAACCTATTTAACCAAGCGAGGGGTCACTCCAAGACAATCAACAACTTGCTGGAGCACAGGATATCGCTTATCGCCATCTCACCCTTTTAAAGAAACAAATAACACTCAAAATCATATGAATTCCTCACTCTGTAAACAGGGTTCCAGGAGGCATTGTGAAGGTATCTACTCCACAATTTCCTGAGTGAAACTGGAAACTACACATTATGACAACATCCGAGATACAAAGATAAACAGTGACTCACTGATGTGTGTACAGACTTCCTTTGACACATCTAGGGGCAGAGTTGAACAGTGAATATTGAAACTGGCGAAGATTGCGAGCTTCATCCAAGGAAGACAAAAGTCTCTGATAATTTCTTTAGAATTTAATTATTTTTATCGGTTTATTTTGAACTAGTTAAATATTCAGAGTTTGTTTGAACATTAATAGTTTCCTTTTAGTAAACATCAATAAAATAATTTTGTTATGAATAGATAGGAGACAATATAACATATAATTTATTTTTCTTACTAATTTTATCACTAGCTTGTGAATTAATTAGTAATTCTTAATCATTAATTAATTTATTTATTTATTGCCCCACCATGCTTCTGGGACTAGCTTTCTCTGTGTTTTATATATTTTATCACCACCGAGAGTCATCTTATTGTGATGTGCTGTATACCAAATTAATTTTTTTAAAGACTCCCCAACGTTAAAATATACGAAACACAAGGACAGATCTGAAAGGTATACACAAACCTACTTAATAAGAATGTACTACATTCCAACAGATGTATTGCAATATGAAGCAGTGCGAACGGAGCGCTGATCAGTCAGTGACGTTCTCTGGCGCGCCAGAGCAAGGGAACGCGGAAACAGCGCGCCAACTTTCCTGCGGAACCCGCCTGCCGACAACAGCCACCAAAATCATAATAAATATCAATCCATATAAAATAAACCCATTTATTTACATTACGAACAGTTACATATCGCAAACGCTTAGTATATGTGGATTACAATGCACCCAAGAACGAACTTCTACGGAAGTCCAGTTTTGAAATGCGAGCCTTTCACTTTATTGATTGTTTTGTTGTTTGTGTTAGAGATAAAATTTTAAAAATTCACATACACACAAACAACATATCTGACTAACACATATTTAAATTTGGTTACTGTAGCATAACGGCGTTGAGAGTTGTGAATCTCTTAAGTCGACGTTTCCCTCGAAACCCGCCAAAAACCGGTACTTTTTACTTTACACCTGCCATAAAAGATATTAAAATACGTTTCTAAAAGTTTCCTTTATCATCAATCAACGCAGAAATAAACAAAGAAACTGGTGATGTTACTTGTTTTCCTGTAGGCCGTTTGGTTATTTTGCTATTTATCTCGAAACTCGGGTGCACATAATTTCTGCGCCGACAGTAGACCAAAGGTTTTTGCCTAGAACAATAATAGTTAGGTAGCCCACTCCTGGTTTTTGTCACGCACAGTGAGGGTGGTCACTCATCGATAATCTCTATCCAGGCCAGTGGTTGCCAATTTTCTTTTCCTTCACATGTGTTAGTTTGTTATTGTTGTTTTAAGGGGCAGAACTCGAGGTCATCTACCCTTTACCACATGTGTCGTATATTTTGTATTGGACATGTTGGCAACAGTGATAGGACGTGATATGACGTCAATGTGTGCCCCTGAAATATGGCTGCCGTGGTTGAATGAGCAAGAAATAAAAACATTTATTTACGTAGTATAACAAATATTTCCGGTGCAGTAGTGATAATTGACTGTAATTTCAATTCCCAATGACCTCAGGTATGTGAATCATATATTTTCAATAATCGGCCAGGTACAAATGTAAAAGCCAGGACTAGGTACGCTACCGGCAAGAATTAATAAATATTTTCCTTGCCTGAGCCAACCTGCTTTTTATATCCTTTTTGCTTCGTCCATGATTGGTTATTTTGCTTCCTAAGTAACCAAAGTCTCCTTTTTCCTTTAGCTTTTCACCTGCCAATTTGACGTTCATAGAGGTTTCTAATTTCTTTTGGCTGCATTCCATTATTAGCCTACTTTCGATTTTTGCAAAAAATAAAAGTAGACTTATGAGATCTACACAGGGCCAAAAAATTGTGTGTCTGTTTGTGTGAGTGTGTGTGTGTGTGTGTGTGTATGGGGTTTGTTATGTCTGTTACCCCTATCAATTCAAACACAGTGAAACCGAATTGAATGAAATTTGGTACGGAGGTAGCACTAGCATGTTTATATTGTCGCCATATTGACGGACACGTAATGGCGGCCATCTTAATGTTCAAAGCTTAATTAAAATTACGACTAACCTAATCATCTGATCTCTACCAAATTTTGCAACAACATACCCTCATGTGGGAAGCGTCTTTTGCCCAAACTACAAGGTCATCAGCCCAATAGTTTGAAGATGGCGGCCGTGTATGTGTGCAAATCGATCCCCCCATCAATTCAAATACAACGAAACCAAATCGAACCACCTTTGGTACAGAGGTAGTACTATCAAGGGACTACTCACTGTCATGTTATTTATCGCCGACATCATAACAAAAAGGAAATGTCGCCCACCCAAATGTTCTGAGCTTAAATCAAGTTACAACTAACCTAATCATCCGTCTCTACCACATTTTGCAACAATATACCTTAATATGGGAAGCGTCTTTTGCCCAAACTACAAGGTCATAATCCAAATAGTTTCAAGATGGAGGTTGTATGAATCTTGCAAGTATTATAGCCTAACCGTAACGTACGATTCAACAATATGCTCATCGTACTGTGCCAGTATTTTGCATTGTATTGGAACCCTGACGTGACTGAGACACATTTTTGGCATTTCTAAGGCAACATTTCAACTTTAAGTACAGAGCAATGTCTCATTGACGCGAGCTTAGGAGATTGATTCAGCAACCCGCAACACATCTTGAAAACATGTGACTGAGAGATGTACAGTTATTCGACAAGATGGCTGCCTTTGACATTGTGATACAAGACGTATATGAAGTAACAGATGAGGACCTGTTATTTGAGGAAAAGGAAGGGCTTGTGAACAATCGAGCTGATTTACCCATTATTGAAATCTCTGTGGGAAATCAGAATTGTAGGTCGCTTATTGATACGGGAGCGGTCATTTCTATCATTTCTGAAGACTGCTTTTTTGAAGTTAGAGAAAGAACAGAAATTTACAACATTACCGGCTTCGTCTGTGGAAATCAGAGGCTTATTCCAAGACAAGTCTATTAAATGCAAGCTGCAAGTTCTACTGAAGTTCAGAATCAATGAGAGAGCATTTGAACATGTTTTTGTGGTGCTCAAGGATATTAATTTTGAAATAATTCTAGGGATTGACTTCATTACTCGAGCCAGGATTATAATAGATATGGACAGGAGAATAATTAAATTCAATGAGAGAGCTATAAGGAAGATAGCATCCGAGGAACTTGAACCCAATGAAGACGTGGAAAATTTAGTCAGGGAGGAAGTCAGTCTTAGACACCATGATAAATCAGATCGAGCAAGAAAGAGAGCATTATGCCCTTAACGTCGACGGATTCACGGAGGTAGAACAAATATTTAAAGACTTGATCGAGGAATTTGCTGATGTGTTTGACGACAAGCCAGGCCTAATTAAGGATTTTAAGTATCAAATTAGGTTGAATGACGATACTCCATACCAGGCCAAGTTATACCCGATTCCTGACAAGTATTACGAAGAGGTCAGAGAAATCATTAAAAGATGGAAGCAGAAGGTATAATTAAGAAGCAAGTTTCATCTTATTTAAATCCAATAACTGGCAAAGAAGAGCAATAGCCAGTTACGTCTATGTCTAGACACGAGGAAAATTAATTGCCGAATAGTTTTAGAAATGGACCGACCTCCCAAGATCAGAAATTTACTGATAAAGTTTAAGGACAAGGTATGCTTCAGTGTATTAGACCTGACGGCGTCTTTTTATCAGGTGGAGCTTACTGAAGTCAGCAGGCAATGCACAGGATTTTTGTTTGATCAAAAAACCTTCGTGTTCTGTCGCGTCCCGTTCGGGATGATCAACAGTGGCCCAGCCCTCATCAGAGCCCTCGATAGTAAGTTGTCTGACGAGGTGAAACGCAGTGTCACGTTTTACATTGACGACCTCATTATTGCTTCTGCTAATGTCGAGCAAAATTTAGTAGAGCTAAGGAAATCGTTCCTAGATCTCCGTGAGGCCAATATCAAAGTGAATTATTACAAATGTCACTTCATGAAAGAGAGAATAAATTTTCTAGGTCATACAATCAATACGGTTACCATCCCAATCTCAAGAAGATTGACGAGATTGCGAAATTCCCTAGGCCTAAAAGAATAAAACATCTACGCCAATTCCTAGGTATGTGTCAATTTTTGAGTAGTCACTGCCCAGGATACTCACTGACCATGGCACCTTTGTATGAACTGCTTAAGAAAAACAAAGAATGGAAGTAGACGGATCTAACTGAGCAGGCCTTCGAGAATGCGAAGACTATGCTGAAGGAATGTATCAAGTTAGAATATCCGGAATTTAGCCGCACTTTTTATATTGAATCAGACGCCTCCAGAGTAGGATTGAGCGCGGTCCGGTATCAGAAAGATGAACAGGGAAACAAACACTACATCGATTTTTGTAGCAGAAAGTTGAGGCCTCACGAGGAGAATTATTTTACGACAGAGCTTGAGACTTTAGCCTTTGTCTCAGCCCTGCAGAAATGGAAAAATATACTTTTGGGACATCAAATTGTGATACTCACAGACCACAGAGCTTTACAGTTCATGCTTCAGTCCAGGGGCGTATATAAGGGGGGGGGGGCGAAATTTTTGTCACATGTATTATTTGTTTATGAAAAACATTAAAAACCAATATAATCATGTACTATTGTTACTAATTGGCGTATGGCAACGTTGCAAAGCAAGACGAAGGTAGAGCGATGTAAACAGTGTGACAATCAGTTTGCTCTGATCTTATGAGTAACAACATATCCTCATATTACTCTCCAGTGCCTTCGCTCTTATGAACGTACCAAGAACAGCAACAAGTGCCCTTGAAGCGTGTAACAAAAGTTTTTTCCCTAACTTTTATACCCTTATCAAACTTTTGGCAAATTTGCCTCTCTCTGTAGCTACTGGTACTGCCGAACGGAGTTTGAGTTGGTTGAAAACTTACTTAAGAAATTCTACTTCTGAAAACAGATTCAACTGTCTAGTATTGGGTAATCTATTCACAGAGACATACATCTCACTGATGATGAAGTTATGAACCAATTCGGCAATGCTTCAAGAAATCTTGACTTTATATTATAGTGTGAGTTGTAAATCAAATCAGTAACATTAATTATTTCGATGTAAATACTATCAAGTGAGCAAGGTGGTTGTATTAATATTTTATTTATTTATTTAGTCAATTTACCCTCTAGGTTGGTGGTTCCCACGGACTCGGCGAGGGAACTCACCACTACCGCCTCTATGGGCAGTGTCCTGGAGCCTGGAATATCTGGTCGGGATGGATACAACTGGGGAGGTGTGATCAGCACCTCGCCCAGGCGGGCTCACCTGCAAAGCGAACAGGGGCCTCAGGAGGGATGGGAAGGGATGGATAGGCGAGGAAGAGGTAAGGAGGCAGCCGTGGCCTCACAGTAGGTACTGCCCCCGTAAAATGAATTATTTGGGATGAAAATGGGAATATTTTTTCGAAGCCCATGATAAAATTTAACCAAGCAATATTGAGGCTGGATGTTGGCAGAAACCAGTCTAGAGGCGACGTTGAGCAGGAGGGAAATTCAGTCACGTGATTGTATTGCGCAATGGAAGTTTCCAGAAGCTTAGAATCGACCTAGCAACAGCGAATAATCCCAAGAATTGTTTAAACATTGTTATAAATTATCCGATTGGATATGAGCTTACAGCCAATCAGAAGAAGTTTTAGAGAAGACGGGAGTTCCAGCAACTAAATTTTTATGGATATTTAATACATGTAAGCCCCTTGAGAGTGAATTTATATAATGGTAAAGAGAAGAATATGATAATAAAATATTGGAAATATTTCATAAGTCGATAGCAGGTCGCTATTGGAAGGAATAAGCGATTTGCTAGAGCCCGCGCGAATTTGAGAGGGAACGCAAAAAGGCGGCCAGAATCGATAGACTTGGAGGGGAGACGCCAAGCATCGAGGCTCTTTATTATCTGAATGTTAGAGAGGTCAGACGTGTTTTGCCGGAAGAGAGAGGAGTTCCGAGTGTTTCACCGAGCTTGTAGAAGGTTGACTCGTGGAGACAAGGCATAAGCGAGGCGAGAGTTAGGAGATTACCGCGCCTTGAAACTAAGTGAAGTTGCGATGAACTTGTATGCCGCAATTACTTCGGTCCGATCCACTTCAGAGACATTATTTCGACTACAGATTGTAGCTTACTATCGTATTTAGTATATTACGAACTTTGAGAAGATTGAGAAGAATATTTCAGAAGATATAAACGTTTTTGTGAAGCGTGAGAAAAGTGTTTGTTTCCAGCGCGATAAGACACTTTTTCGAGCGACTACAACGCATGCACCAGACACAAGTAAGAGTGAATGTTAGCATTGCTTTTGTGGAACTGTATAACAACACCAATAGGATGAAGATGTATTCTATGTTGAAGAACATTATTAAGTCTGCTAATATGAGTTTAATTATGGACTAGATTAGTATGTGCGCCAGGGATATAAGCAGATAGAAGCGATATAGTCAGCGATGGAGCTTCGTTAAAGGAGTTTGTTCATGAATGTCTACTTGTTGAGCGAACATGAGACTTGATGTACAACTGTATTCTAGTGCATTATTGTCAGACATGAGCTCGACATTAACACCAGCGACTACAGAACGATGTTCATATTCCATCTACATGAATGTTCGTTACGCGAGTGAGGTCTACGACCTTCTTTTCGAATGTCTTTCGAAATGGGAAGCCGAACTTTTGACACTGCTCGTTGTTTTGATGAAACTGTACTGTGACGGAGTAAGAAGAGACATGAAGATTATCATGAGGTCCAGGGTAAACCCGGTCACAATGAAGATGATGATTGGAAGCCCGCAGTTCGATCCCGGTCGGAGCTTGCTGTTTTCCAGTAGGGGAATTCGTTCCTTTCCTGAGGTCACGAGTTCTTGGAGACGAGCTAGGATCCAACCCGGATCTTTGTAAGATGTAACAACTGAGTATTTTGTAATACTCTATCTTGAGCTTCTAGACTTCCAGACCAGGTAGCAGTGTTCACTAACCTAGTAGTTAGAGCTTTGTAGTGACATTTTTGAGCAAATCCTTTATCCATATTTCGACACAATATTTATGTGCTCCATGCATAGTCATTTTATTCTTCGAGATTATTTGTAGTGATCGTCTTTCGACGCTTTTAGCTTTGTCTGTTTGAAATCCAGTTTTTGAACTGAGATTTTTCTTGTTCGAGGAACAAGCATTTTGTCATTTCCTTTAAGGAATAGTAATTTATTTTCGACGTTTATGAATTCATTTTGAATTCAAGTGATAGACATTTTCGTCTATGTTACCGATTAAATTAATTTTTATTAGTTTAATTTGGGCATTTTATCCGTCGAGAAGAGATATCAAGAGGGAAGATATTGGTAGTGATATATTGTGAAATATCATGGCATCATTTGGAAGAGAAACATTTAACGTGGAAACGATTATTATCGTCAGAACCCATAGACATTCGTTCAGAATGGAGATAATAGTAATATGACTAATTGTGTGTTTTATTGAAGAAAGCCATGAACTTTCAGTCATTTAAAATAATTTGAAGTTAGAATCTTCGTGGAAGATTTATTATTATTATCCGACGTTAGGGAAGTTCTTGTTTGATATCCTCGTCGTGATCGATTCTTGTTGGACACACATATATAATTTTGTGTTTAAGTATTTACGAGGAGTAATATAATGTCACCGTAGGCATCATATTCCTTCATCGGTAAAAGTTGAACCCAGAAGTGTGAAGTTAAGATTCAGTATTTTTATTAAATGTATACACAGCAGTTTAAATTTATCTGAGTAACGTTTTAAAAGTAATAGTGAGGAGGTCTGTATCGATTAGTCCAAAGGTCGTTAACAAGTATAGATTAATGGTTTAACAATTGATGTTATTGTTCATTAGACCAGCGATTGGTGTGACAACGCTGAGGAATTATGCCCTTTTTAAGGAATGCCAGTTTGAAAGAAGTGAAAGTGATAACCCTTTGATAGTGGTTATGTACACACATCAAAAAAAGTTTTGCATCACCTCGGTTCCCAGATCTCCGGCATATAGACGTTGACTGTGTATATTGTATCCAAGATACAGTCCCTTTGACTGTTCATAGATGTCACTAAAACTGCTCAAAGATGTAAACAACCATGCATGAGCAGGGCCTATTAGACGGAGGGGGTACGACAGCCGATCAGTTCCAGTCATTCCACCAGGACGAAGGTACGCTGCTCATGTTGTCTGTAGTTCTACCATGCCTAGAAGGTCAATACCGCAGTTCGATCGCGTCCGCATTGTTACTTTGTGTCAAGAAGGGCTCTCAACAAGGGAAGTTTCCAGGCGTCTCAGAGTGAACCAAAGCGATGTTGTTCGGACATGGAGGAGGTACAGAGATACAGGAACTGTCGATGACAGGCCTCGCTCAGGCCGCCCAAGGGCTACTACTGTAGTGGAGGACCGCTACTTACGGATTGCCGCTCGGAGGAACCCTGACAGCAATGCCACCATGTTGAATAATGCGTTTCGTTCAGCCACAGGACGTCGTGTTTCAACTCAAACTGTGCGCAATAGGCTGCATGATGCGCAACTTCACTCCCGACGTCCATGGCGAGGTCCAGCTTTGCAACCCCGACACCATGCAGCGCGGTACAGATGGGCCCAACAACATGCTGAATGAACCCCACGGAATTGGCATCACGTTCTCTTCACCGATGAGTGTCGCATATGCCTTCAACCAGACAATCGTCGGAGACGTGTTTGGAGGCACCCTGGTCAGGCTGAACGTCTTAGACACACTGTCCAGCGAGTGCAGCAAGGTGGTGGTTCCTTGATGTTTTGGGGTGGCATTATGTGGGGCCGACGTACGCCACTGGTGGTCATGGAAGGCTCCGAAACGGCTTTACGATACCTGAATGACATCCTCCGACCCATAGTGCAACCATATCGGCAGAATATTGGAGAGGCATTTGTCTTCATGGACGACAATTCTCGACCTCATCGTGCACATCTTGTGAATGCGTTCCTTCAAGATAACGACATCGCTCGACTACAGTGGCCAGCATGTTCGCCAGACATGAACCCTATCGAACATGCCTGGGATATGTTGAAAAGGGCTGTTTATGGACGTCTTGACCCACCAACCACTCTGAGAGATTTACGCCGAATTGTCGTTGAGGAGTGGGACAATTTGGACCAACAGTGTCTTGATGAACTTGTGGATAGTATGCCACGACGAATACAGGCATGCATCAATGCAAGAGGACGTGCTACTGGGTATTAGAGGTAGTGGTGTGTACTGCAATCTGGACCACAAATGCTGAAAGTCTAGCTGTATGATGGTACAACATGCAATGTGTGGGTCTCATGAGCAATAAAACGAGCTGAAATGTTGTTTGTGTTGATCTCTATTCCCTTTGTATTTAACGGTTCCGGAACTCTTGGAACCGAGGTGATGCAAAACTTTTTTTGATGTGTGTATATATGTGTGTAATTCCGTGTGTAGTTGGCATACGAGGTTTTTGCGAAGGTGTTACCGCATTTTATATTACAGTCATTGCGTGGGCATAACTAGGTTTGGCAAGGCATAAAGGTGTGAGTTGACAGTACTCCTTATTTTATGCATGGCTTTGGATTAGAGAAGACAGGAGGGTCACGATTGAAATTGAAACGGGAAATGGATATTGACATCTGTTATGTTGTACTCTTATTAAGATTATTAAACCCGAGTATGTAACGACATATGTTTCACCTTGAGTGGTCGAACGTATTTAATCTATTATGACACCAGATCAGAAAGGAGAGAATGGTGGTAGTATTTCTGAAGCTGTAGACGCTTATGAGGATCCCAGTTAATTGTATTTGACATAACTGTGAGATCGGAGCTCAGGCTCAAGTGTATATAGACACTACTTATTTTAAAAGATTATAGCCTATGCTATTAGTGTCATTGTAAAGTCATTCAGTATTAACTTTCTTTATTTGCCAATCGAGTGTATGATATGCTAGGTATCGGAAGTTTATTGATGGTTTAGCATAGTGGTTAGCGTATGAATGTTGATGTGACTGGACGTGGTTTGTTTCTTGTTCAGTGTGAATGAAATGAACTCCATTGGGACGTCACAATGCGAGAGTATGAAAGGAATAGTGTATAAAAGTTTTGTTTCATTAGCGTGTAGGATGTGTGTATGATTCGCGTATTTGTCTGACGTGAATCTGTTCCATATTAACATAGTTTGTGATTCGATGAAGAGGTGTATTCGTGGGCAAGGATGGAATAACGAGGGTTTGTTTAAAACTCGTTTTCATCCAAGGCCAGTGATCGGCCGCGCACAAATGTGGAGAGTTGTTGCGGACCGACAGGCAAGCAGCTTTTAAACCAGCCAGCACTGGGAACGTAACGGAGTTTGTTATGTCATCAGACACGTGGCGAAGGTCGCGTGCTCTTAGCGCCCAGGTGTTCATTGTGACGCGCGCCAGAGGAATGTAAAATACACATGGGTCTTTAATTGATATATAGCTTGTTGTAATGACACAAGCTGCCCCAAAATTTGTCACAGCGTTCATGGAATGCAATATTATCAGTGGCGTAAATGTGAGGATGAAAGAAAGGGAGTGTGTTTTTATTTACTGTATGAATGTTTAGATTTAGTTTACACAGTTGTTATTAAATTGTTTAGTTTATTAGAAGCCGCGTCGTTATGATTTATTTTAAATATAAGGAGATGCAACTGTGAAACCCATTATAGGTCCAGAGGCTGACCACGAGATCCCCGAGAACGAAAGGTAGGTGTTCGAGCTAAGTGCATTTTATGTAATTCACAGTTGCGTCGTAATTTCCGCCACGTATATTCATGAGGGTCTAGTTGGAGTGGATCCTTGACTAAGTATTTGCGCCGGAGCCGTCAGGGTCTACGAATCCAGCCTTGCTTCGGATATCCAACAGACCGCCTCTAGAATATACGGGGACAGTACCATCACGGCATTTGCCCGAAGACGGTGGGAAACCACGGAAAACCACTTCGAGGATGGCTGAGGTGGGAATTGAACCCCCTCTACTCATTTGGACCACCCGAGGCTGAGTAGACCCCGTTCCAGTCCTCATACCACTATTCAAATTTCGTGGCAGAGCCGGGAATCGAACCCAGGACCTCCGGGGCGGCAGCTAACCATGCTGACCGCTACGCTACGGAGGCGACTGTATTAATAAAAAGTATCATAAAATGGTCTAGTTGTGTTTGACATTAACCAAACATAAAACATCACAACAAATTGGTTGAAAAAGTGTTGCCAGATAGCCTTAAAACTCATCATTTTGCCCCGAATTATACAAAAGTTTCCCGGGGAGAACCCCGGACCCCCTATTCTTTGGGGCCTATACCATGCCCCCTAACCCCCGGCTGCGCAACCCCCCCCCCCCCCAAATAAAATTCTATATACGCCCCTGCTTCAGTCAGATCTGTCTAGCGATCGTCTGACAAGATGGACGTTATTTATCCAGCAATTTAACGCCACCTCAGACAGCCAGGCAAGGATAACCTTCTTGCGGATGCTCTTTCGAGGAATCCATTAAATAAAATAGCAGTAAACCTAGTACAATTGGAGGGGGAAGATGAGGTGACCCTGGAAAAGCCACGCAAGTTAACTGTGTCACAGAAAAGATACACTCCAATCAGACTTATGTACAGATATTTAGAAGGCTACATGGATAACTCGGATGAGAATTATCTCGCGACTAGGCGATGTTCTGATCACTTTGCTCTTTGTGGAGAAGTGGTATGCAAGTATGTGGATAAGCACAAGAATAAACTCCCAAATTAATTGTGCGTTTGATATGGTTATCGCACAGAAGTATAGGCCATGGTGGTTTAGATAAAACCATGAAAACCCTTCAAGAAACGTTCTATTGGCCCAAGTTACGTCAATCTGTGGCGAAAGTTATTAGGTTTTGCGACAGCTGCCAGAGAAGCAAGTATCCTTCCGCGATATCTAAGGAGGAGCCTAAGGCCATTATTCCCTATAAACCCCATGAACTGATGGCTTGCGACATCTTTGGTCCATGCCCAAAGGGTGCCAGGGGTAACCAATTCTTGCTTGTTACTGTGGATGTCTTTTCGAAATTTGTAACCCTAGATCCCATGCAGAATGCAATATCAGCACAGGTTATCAGTAGTTTGGAGAAGAGCGTTTTTGTGAAGGCTGGAAGACCTGAAACAATACTTTCAGATCATGCATCTCAGTTTACTTCCCAGGAATTTAAGGCTGCTATGCAGAGGTTTGGAATACGCCATGTGTTCTCTAGTATCAGGTATCCCGAGTCTAACAGCTCGGAACGTCTGATGTCAGAGGTTTCCAAATTCGCACGTCTATACTGTCCAAATGATCACCCCAGCTGGGTGAAGTATGTACCTTTGATGGAAACATGTCTAAATACGACCTATCACGAGAGTTAGCAGACATTCCAGTGTAGTCCACCACAATAGAAAGCCAGAGGGAGCGTGGGACGATATAACACAATTTCTCACTAAGGATGCTGAGCCGTCAGAGCAGGAAAGGGTGGATAATGCCCGAGAAAGCCTGATGGATGCGGCGGGGAAAGGGCAGAAAACAAATAAAGGAAAGCACTATAGTCCGCCTCTATAAACGAATGACTTAGTTCTTGTACGCAAACCCACTAAAGCCGATGTTGCGCGGAAAGTATACACAAAATTCAGTAACCAGTTTATTGGCCCCTACAAGGTAGGCAGAGCGTACGGGAACAACAGTTACCAAGTTCTAGACATCCTTACAAATGAAGAAATAGGTCGATACAACGCAAAAAAAAACCTCAGAAAATACTACAGGAAGGTTGAATAAGGACAAAATAGTGTACATTTAGTGAATTTCTAGATTGATGAAATAAAAGTATTGGCACACTTTTATTTGCTGAGTTGGGAGAGGGATGTGCCAGTATTTTGCATTGTATTGGAACCCTGACGTCACTGAGACACATTTTTGGCATTTCTAAGACAACATTTCAACTTGCAGTACAGAGCGATGTCTCATTGACGCGAGCTTAGTAGATTGATTCAGCAACCCGCAACACATCTTGAAAACATGTGACTGGGAGATGTATAGTTATATGACAAGATGGCTGCCGTGGAAGCATGGAATTGATATGCACTGTTATGAAACGCTACAGAGATTACTGAGGGGATCGACAACTGGGAATAACATCGTAACACCAGCAGAAACGAGTAAAAGACATTTATGGAATTATAAATACACTTATTTTGATATCTGAAGTATATCGTAATTATGCTGCGACGACTTCGATTGTCATATCGATTAGTGACAGAGGTATTCTGGGTAGAGTTTTGTCCAGCTGCTTGTAACTCGGCGCGGAGAGAGACACTTCGTCTTGTTGATTACCCGTGGTGGTACTAGCTCGTTAGCTTGACCAAAAGCAAGCATTCTAAGTGTCATTTTGTACTTAGTGCGGTGTGTGAAGTCCGGTACGGTATAGTTCGTCTTGGCTTATTCCAGCAAGACACGGGCGCTATACACATGGGGTGATCCGTTAACCCATCGTGTGGACTTGGTGATATATCAAAGTGAGGACAGTGAACTTTGCTTTTCGCATGGATGTTTCTGTAATACTACTGCCATCACGGAAACACATATAAAATATCCAGTGATCAATCGACATTACAATATGAGTATGAATACTATAGAGGAAGGAATAATGTACCAGATTACGACAAGAATGGCAATTAAGTGCTAAATACTGAGTAGGAATGCGACACACTAGCAGAGTTGAACATTTAGAGCAGATCTAAATAGAATAATGGATTTCTCTAGCAGAAGGCTATTCAAGAGAAGATTGAAGGCAATCTTTACTTATTGACACTGAGATAATTACTTCTACAAATATGGATTTCCAAGGAGAAAGGAAGGTGGCATCAATTTCTCTTCGCTATCAAGCAAGCCTAGTCAGATTCGATATGATGGACATTACAGTGCGGACAGCTGTTTTCGATTCGAGGAGAGTGGGGTTCGACTTCGTGCAGTCTTGGCAAGTACTATAACTACTCGGCGCAATGAATGAGGGTTCGATCCCGACCAGGGATATTTGTTCTAACATTCATCATTCATTCATCAAGACGACTACGGATAAGCTAGCTGGAAACCTTTTATATTTCTGTAGACAGTATGAATCATGTCATATCTTTAGAATGTACTTCTTTCACCAATTTTTATTCAGTAGTTAGAAAATGGATTCGAAGATTAGATCTGATAGTTTTGTCATTTCTGTCCGAGAATTTATTTTAGGTTTTGATCTTACTCAAGATGCACCTACATAGTAATTTCTATAGTTAAATTTTAATGTGATGTTATTTTTAGAACATTACTTTTCTTATCTTTGGCAATAAAACTGAGCATTATAATTAGTTGTGAAGACGCTATTACAAGAAGAGTTAGGACCAAGACTACGGTATCATTGTATAAGTATATTCGTTAGGAAGAAGATGCCTTATCACGAATTCATGAACATTTTCTGCATAAATTCTGTTATAGACTGAGCAACGAAACAGAATATTTTTGACAGTCCATCCGACATTTTCATTTTGAAATGACTGTCTATTTATCGTCAAATTTATTATAGCTGATGGTGATAATTGTTGTTTTAAGGGGCCTAACATCGAGGTTATCGGCCCCTAATTTATTATAGACATGGAAGTATAGTAACATTTTGATATCGACAATTGCGATTTTGAATTAGGCAATTACAGCCAATATTTTTGCATTGCTTTTTGAGAGTAGACATTTCTACTGAGATACTTTTCATTCAGTTTTCGTTTTTCATAATTCTTTTTGGAATACTCCTGTTTAGATCACGTGTGATTCTAATGGATTATTTGTACTCGACTTATACTAGGCTCTTTTCCATTGTGTAGTTTCAGGCGATTTTCGTAATAGGAGAACCGAATTTTGGATTTGTTGATGCGGAACTGAATTAATTCTTTTACAGTTATAAATTTATAATATCTTGTGAGATATATTTGTGTACAATGAAATTATAAGGAAATGAACTATTAATGTGATATGAAGCTCACATATGTAATCAAATATTTTTCGTCATAACCAGAATGACATTTTGATAGCTTATGGATGCAATTATCCGAGCATATAATTACAACATTACTACAGTTTTAATGAAGTAGGCTATAACACTTCGACATTTGTGTCCATTATGAAGCATAGTATTTGACGATATTTGTATAAAGGTTTACGAATTTTTGCGAATGTGTGGAATATTATTGACAGCTTTAGAGAGCTATTCTTTGTATTTGATTATTTAACAATTGTGTTAATGAGTTTTTGAAGCTATTTCTGACATCGATGGATGATCAGGATTGTATTAAGATGAATTTAGGATTCTCACTTGGAGAATGATTGCCGTATTTGTTACGAATTTTCAGTGTTATACAAGCTATTGAGCTATTGCTGATTTTGTTAGTGAGGTATAGCAGGGTGTCTACCGGTAACGAAAGTAACGAAAAAGTAACGAATTTTACAAATGGGTAACGAAAGTAACGAATTTTACAAACGGGTAACGAACATTTTCTGAAGGCGGGTTGAATCATTTAAACTCGCGCCGCTAGGCTCAGAGATTGCGAGTTTCACGCAAGCGGCGCTATATGTCTCCGTGCCCGACCTCAAGGAAATACATACCGAGGATACCTTGAGCGGTATACATCGGTTCAACGTATATTTTCGGCATCAATAAGTCTTAAGTTTCGTGTGAAATATTTTTCTGTGTTACTGTATTAGGAAACCTGACTTTTCGCGAAACGTTTATTCGCGAATACTTCCGAAACTAAAAAGAAATCTCTCATTTCTGTTATTTGGAAACTATGTCAAATTGAAGTCCAGAAATAACGCGAAACAATTTAATGTCGCAATCTTGCAAAATGTTACCGTTTCGAAAAAATGCGAAAAATCTTCGAAATACATATACGGTAACTTATTTAAAAAATATGTCAAGTAAATTTGCGACATTCAGTATGGTTAATTCGAAATTCCGTTATAAGTCGATTTTTCCTTCGAACTTTCGTTCCATCGGATATATAATCTAACCGATTATTTCGATAACTTGTTGATAATTCGTGGTTCTCAATCGAAATAAAACTTGCCCTCTTGTCGTATTATTCGTGCAATCCTCTCAGAACAATTCGTAATATTCGATACCGTACCTACTTCGAACGTTTATCCTCCAAAATCGCATCCTGAAGACGGCCGTCTGACCGCACGACTTGCCTGCGGGAATCTCGTCAAACGGACCGAGATCGACGTCAGTTGCGTAAAATCATAATACCCGTCCCCTATCGTGAACTTGTGACCACGGGGACTGCGGGAATCCTGTCAAAGGTGATTGGGCACCCATCACGGGGCACCCATCACGAAACCTACTTGCCACTTTTCCCATGACCGTATACTTAAAAGCGTGCGGGGAGCGAAAAGTGCATCAACCCACTTAAAAATGGCAGCCTACGTAGCATCGAAATACTAAATCCTCCTCGTGATCCACCCTGAACTCATGAACTCCCAACCACAGCATAGGGACAAAGGGAATCACGGCGCCGACCGAACAACATGTTCATAACTACGCGTGAATTTTAACCATGCCCAACCTTGAGCTTGCATCCGCCATTCTATCAGCACAGATAGACAGGCAGACAATCGTTGAACGGCCAGGTGCGGCGACGATTGCATAATATCTCGAGGACAACGTGAAACGGCCGAGAGCGGCAGCGATTGCGATACATCGCGACATTTCTCTGCATTCAATGACGAGGACATTACTGTATTCTTGTCAAACGGACAGCAAGTGGCGCCGATTGCGTAATAATGCTATATTTTCTTGTGCCCGAACTCAAGGACAATGGAAATCTCGTCGAATGACTAAAAGTGACGCTGATGATCTAAATCGCGATTTTTCTCCGTGTTCTATCGTGAAAACTACGGGAAGCTCACCAAACAACTGAGACCACCGCCGATCGTGTAACATCTCGATATTTCTCCGCATTTGACTGCGAAGACAGAATTCGGTGACGATCGCGTAACATTGCATACATTTCTTCGCGACCTACCGCGGGGACGAAGGAAATCTCGCCAAATGGTCAAGAGCTGAGCAACGTCTTGGTACCGTAATAATAACAACATATTGTGGACAAGACGACATATTAGCTGAAACAACTCATTGGATATTAAATATCTAGTATATATTTATTATTTTTAAAATTTTTATAACAACATGTGAATTTCATCTAAAGCGGCTTCGGTGGTGTAGTTGGTAGCATGCTGAACTGCTGTGCCCAATATAGCGGGTTCAAACCCGGCCGAAGTCGTCGGATTTTTTAAAAGCGTTAAAAATCCTTCAGTATGCCTTCCTTCGGAGGGGAAGTAAAGCCGGCGGTCCCATGTCATGGATTTATGGCATGTAAAGGATTCTTCCACAGACAAAACTTGTGTGAAGCTAAATTGTTAGGTTATATTTCGTCGGAACGCTCTATCAAAGTTCCAACGTTCACCACTAGGTATCATTGATATCTGGTTGCAACTTGAAATTGAACGGAACTTCTAGCTCACCCTCAGGGTGTCCGTTGGAAGCAGCTACAGACTCAGACGTGCTGAACATGTCCTCGGACACTCCCGGCACTAAAAGCCATACGATAAATAAAAAACGTCTTTAAAAACATTTCATTGTTGTTTTTCTTCACCGCGTGATGAGCGCCTATGCTTGTAGACCGCAGACGTAACTTGAATTCAAAGGTAACTAAAAGGTACCTAAAAAGTAACTAATTTTTACTTCATCCTTACAGTAGATATCCTGTATAGTTAGACGTGAATTACAGTCACGAATATTGTTACTAGAAGGCTAGTAATTGGATAAAACCACCATTCAAAAATATCATACCCGTTTAAAACAAATTATCTAAAATCAATTGTTAATAGTGACACTTATTTTCAGTGGAAAACTATATTCTGAAAAACATTAAATAATTTTTTGTAACGTAGAAGGAATATGTGAAATATTAATTGAAAGTAATGGAAGTATGAATTTGAGAAAACACAGATGATTGAAATATTAAATGAAATAACGATGCATTCGATTAACTTTTACTGATTGTCGAATATGACCGATTATGTCAATGAACAGATATGAACCACAATGTCAGTGGAATAATAGATAGTATTGGCGTAATTCGATACACGAATTTAACTGTAAATTTCCGTAAATATGATAATATTGCTAGGGTACTTCTATATAATAACTTGTAAAATGTTTAATGATGTATAAGGACGTTCACTTTTGAACTTGATTTATTGCTGAAATTTCCTGCAGTACATATTTGCCAGATTTGAGACAACTTGAAGATTTATTTATCGTTTGCTACGATTCATGATTATCTAATTTTTGTTCGGTGGATAGAGATCCACACTGCTACATATTTTTCAGTTAATAAACTGGTCATTCAATTTTAAATTTTACAAATGATTTGGTGATTTATATTAGAAACAGAATGTGCTAGGAGGACCAGTGGGCAGTTTTTGTGAATGATTAGCCTAACACCCGAGATTTATTTTAAGAGTTTTCGAGCTCATTTTGAGCTGTTTTTTACTTTTCTTAGTTTGCCACTGGCATCTTCTTATCGCATTCTTTTATATTGAGGTATCCTTATCCCAGGTTGATCCCAGTTGGTAGAATTTTGGGGGTTATTTCAGCCGGGTACTTCCAGATTCTACGATCCAGTTCGTCCATCAGATATCAACAGGTAAGACCATGTGGATACGGGTACAGTACCTAGGGAGGTTTAAATGTCCTCACGGAGGTGGCCGGTAGGATATAAGCATTTAAACTAGAATATGTAACCGCAGTAATGACTGACGCTTCAGGCTGACCGTGCCGTTGGGTCAAACCGGCCGCTATTTGCTCGTAAATCCATATATTTCCGTAACTTCGTAAGTTCATATCCTTTTAGGAATGTATTGAACAAAATAAACCATATTTATTATCAAATGGTTTATAGAAACCGCTAATGAAATCGTTGATTACAAGGCATAATATCATGGTGTTATACTAAACCAGTTGTTAACCAAGTAATAGTATACGGCATATGTGGCGAGTGGTAACGACCAGGACTCAGTCTGGAGGTTCGTGGATCAAATCTCAGCAGTTTCAAGTGATTTTACTTCCTTTTTTTTGTATTTGTTGATTTATAACTACTCACAAGTTATAATGTTATTATATAGTGTGTATTGCAATTTAAAATATTATATAATATACTTATAACACCACATATTTCAACACTCAACTACAGCGATTAACGTGCGTTGTCCTTGATCCGCGGTAGAGTCTATTGTTGATGTTTTTGTTGTTGATTCTTTAGGGGTTTTCCAGCATCATGGTCTTGTAGCCCCGTTTACTTGGGTATGTGTAGAAGTTGTCTGATAGCCTGTGTCACTGTGATCTCTGTAGGCTTACTAGTGTGTGTACTTTTATACGAGGAAGAATTTGGGAAGGAAGCTGTTGTTGTTTCATTTGAGATTCATGGACATCATGGTCATTTAGCCCGTGTACTTGGGCGAGTGTTGAATTTTGTCTGATAACCTGTGTTATTGTGAAGGCTGTATTAGTGTGTGTATATATAATTGTGGTGGGGATTCAATCAATCAACGTATAATATCCGTATAGCACGTTGTATTTCAACAAGCTACTACAATCAACATTAAATTATACTCCTTGAAAAGGACAAAGAGTTATAACTATACCCATGCATTTAGGAGAAAGTAGGCTATAATTTCTTTACTGAACATCTTGTTTTTGTTTTACATTTATTGTATTCATCATGAATTCGATCGTCTTTCCATTCCATTTAATCTGAGTTGTAATTTGGCCTTCTCCTTGAATCTTTACACTTACTTTAATTTTTCTCTATTCCTTTATTGCTTTTTCAATGTACAGTTTGAAAAGTATGGATAATAAGTTGCAGCCTTCCCCTATAGCTTTCTGAATACCAGCTTCTCCCTCATGTCCTTCTGCTCTAGTTTTTGTACAGATTGTAGATCACCCTCCTATCCTTGTACTTTATTCCAATCCTTTTCAAAATGTCAAAACAACTTGATCCAATCAACTTTTATCATAAGCGTTTTCTAAGTCTACTACAAATGCCATGAACGTTCTCTTACCTTCCCTTATTCTACCTTCCGAGATCAGCCTAAGTCTTAGTACAGCTTCCTTTGTTCCTACATTTCTCCTGAAACCAAGTTGGTTTCTGTTTCTGTCTGTCTTTCCAACCTCTTGTAAATTATTCTAGTCAGGATCTATGAAGCATGATTGATCAATCTGATTGTATGGTAATCTTCACATCTGTCAGCTCTTGCTTTCTTAGGGAAAGGGATGATAACTAGAGCCCTGCGCAGATAAACAAAACGTTATCCGCATCCGTACGACATTTATTCGCATCCGCATGATTGTTATCCGTATCTGCACGTTGGTTATCCGAATCTACTGGCATTACAATAATATTTTTAATTAGATAAATCATAAAGTATTAAAAGCCGGCCCCGTGGTGTTGGGGAAGCGCGCCTGCCTCTCATCCGGAGCCCCCCGGCTCCGTCGGGGATTTTAGAAACTGGCGTGAGGGCTGGAACACGGTGCATTCAGCCTCGTGAAGACAATTGAGTAGCTGTCTGACAGTGAGGCAGGGCCCTGATCATGAAAACCAAGATTAACGGCCGAGGGGACCCGATGCGCTGATCACACGTCACCCCAATATCTGCAGCGGTCGCTTGGTAGGCATAGGCCCTTCACGGTCTGTAGTGCCAGGGGTTATTTTATAAAGTATTAAAGGTAGACATTATTATTAGACATTTGAGGAGGAAGTCGTTCCCCTAGGCTGTGTGTGTCAAGTGCTATGTTTAAAATTAATGTTATACAGCCAAAATTCAGTTTGGAGTGTTAATTATGCTTAATGACTTAATTTGAATGAGATCACCTTAAATCATCATCTTACATTTATCATGAAAAAAAAAAACAACTGAAAAATATTATACCGGTATGTCATCCGGGTCCTAGTAACAGGCAACGAAGAGTATCAAAAAAGACGCTAATTTTATGAACAAGTAACGAAAAGTAGTTATTTCTTATGTCTGGATAGTTGAAGGTAACGAAAATTCGCTGAGGTCGGTTTAAATAATTTAAACTTGCGCCGATAGGCTCACAAATTGCATAGAGCAAGTTTCACGCAAGCGGCGCCGATTGCGTAAGCTATATTTCTCCGTGCCCGACCTCAAGGCAATTCATACTGACGTGGATACCGGTACCTTGAGTGGTACGGTATACTTCGGTTCAACGTATATTTTCGGCATCAAGAAGAGTTTTTAGTTTTGTGTGAAATATTTTTTCTGTATTATAAAACCTGACTTTTCGCGAGACGTTTATTCGCGAAAACTTCCGAAAATCAACGGAAACCTCTCATTTCTGTTATTGACCTCTAAATTTGGAGACTATCTCAAATTGAAAATCCACACCCTGCTTCCAGTCTCCTACCGGGTCAGGAATGGAATGAATTAAGCCCCCATCTAGCGGCTAGGATATGAACTGTGCCGGCTGCCGAGGCCAGACGCACTCCTCTGGGGCAATGATTAAATGAATGACAAATTAAATGATAGTGGAGAGTGTTGCTGGAATGAAATTTTGACAGGGAAAACCGGAGTACCCGGAGAAAAACCTGTCTGCCTCCGTTTTGTCCAGCACAGATCTCACATGGAGTGACCGGGATTTAAACCACGGGCCCAGCGGTGAGAGGCCGGCGTGCTGCCGCCTAAGCCACGGAAGCATACTATCTCAAATTGAAGTCCAGAAATAACGCGAAATATTTTAATGTCGCAATGTTGCGAAAAAAACATCGCGAAAAAGCTTAGCAATACATACGGTATATTTTATGAATCTATCCGTCTAGTAAATTTAATTCAAAATTCCGTTGTATGTGGACTTTTCCTTCGAACTTTGGTTCCATCGGATATATAATCTAACCGGTTATCTCGACAACTTGTATAATTCATGATTCGAATCGGAAAGAAAGTTTGCCCTCTTGTATTATTCGTGCAATCCTCTCAGAATAATTCGTAATATTCGATACCTACTTCGAACGTTCATCCACCAAAATCACATCCTCAAGACGGCCGGCTGACCGCATGACTTGCCTGCGGGAATCTCGTCAAACGGACCGAGATCGACGCCTGTTGTGTAAAATCATAAAATCCGTGTCCGGTCGCGAACTTGTGACCACGAGGACTGCGGAAATCCTGTCAAAGGTTATTGGGCACCCATCGCGAAACATTTCGAAACCTACTCGCCACTTTTCCCATGACCGTATAAGTTACTTAAAAGCTTACGGGGAGCGAGAAGTGCATCAACCTACCTAGAAATGACAGTCTATGTAGTAAGTTATCGCGATACTCATATCTCCTTGTGATGTACTGTGAACTCCCAACCACATCATAGGGACAGCGGGAACCACAGCGCCGACCATACAACATACAACTGCTCGTGAATTTTAACCATGCCCAACCTCGAGCTTGACTCCGCCATTCTGCCAGGACAGATAGACAGGCAGACAATCGTTGAACGGCCGGCCGCGGCGCCGATTGCATAATATCGCGTTCTCAGTGTTCAACCGCGAGGACAACGTGGATCTCGTAGAACGGCCGAGTGCGGCTTTCCCCGCTTTCGATGACGAGGAGAACTGGATTCTTCTCAAACGGACAGGAAGCGGCGCCGATTGCGTAATAATGCTATATTTTCCCGTGCCCGACCGCAAGGACAATGGAAATCTTGTCGAACGACTAAAAGTGACACCGATTATATAAATCGCGATTTTTCTCCTTTTTCTATCGTGAAACCTACGGGAATCTCGTCAAACGGCTGAGACCAGTGCCGATCGTGTAACATTTCGATATTTCTCCGTACTTGACTGCGAAGACAATCACGTAACGTTGCATATATTTCTTCGTGATCTACTGCGGGGACGAAGGAAATCTCCCCAAACGGCCAAGATCAGAGCAACCTCTTGGTAATCATAACTTCTTGTATACAAGACGGCATATTAGCTGAAGCAACTCATTTGATATTAAATATCTATTATTTATTTATTACCGGTATTTTTAAAATTTTTAAGACACCATATGTGAATTTTATTCACCGCTTTAAACACAGTTCATTGTTGTCTTTTTCCACAGCATGATGAGCTTATATGCTTGCAGACCGCAGACGTATCTTGAATTAAAAGGTAACTAATTTTTACTTCATCCTTACAGTAAATACCCTGTAGTAATGACATTCAACAATTTCGGATTGTATTCTGAAAATTATCCGCAAATTTACTCCAAATATTATCCTCGGTTTATCCGCTGTCCGCACAGCCATGCAAGCTAAATATGTGGGAAAGCTCTAGGGATTCGATAGAGGACCTGACAACAAGCAAAACATGTCCTGTAAACATATGGTCTGTTTGCTTTCGTTTCCGTGTTACAAGCATTGTTTATGGTGTGCATAACACAGACCGCTTCACTATGCAGGTTGGTCATTTGTATTGATAAAGTGTACGTTACCACTTACAGTTCTCTACAGAAGGTGCTCAAAATGGTTACCATGAGCTGTAATGCAGGCATCTATGCGCCACATCAGGGACGGTGTCTATTGCACAACATGTGTTTAATGAAGTCTTTAAAAATTACTTTAAATTACAAATATTCTACTTAAAATAAGTCGTTTTCCCATCTAGAATCTCTAAAAAGAATTCGGTATACATAACTCATCCCTAGCTTAAGATTCTGATAGTCTCGTTTGGTGCATTGTCATAGCGAGAGCCACTCTATAGAAAGTCCCATGTAAAGTATATGGCTTGATGGGCCGGGTGAGAAAACTGTGGACATAGCACTGTCTTGCACGCGAATTCTTCTGTGCTATGAAGGGATTTTTCTCTCTCTTCAAGGGTTAGCAGAATGGGCCCATTACCTTGCTTTGAAGTGAAATAGAAGATGTCTCCATTTTACTTCCTGCTTCTGTCTCTGTCAAACCAGATTACGGGAGAAGGGTCCACCCCACACCCTTAAACAGGTATTCAGCCATTGCTGATTTTTTTTTTCATTCTTTCTTCGGCTTTTCCCAATTAATTGGGGTCGCCGGAGCCATCCAGGCTCATTTTGGTTTTGGCCGGGGATTTAAGACCGGATGCCCTTCCTGACGCCACGTGATTTTTCAGGTAAAAATTCCACCCCGCTGTCACCGGGATTCGAACCCAAGTCGTCCGGGTGAAAGACGAGCAGCGAAGCCACTGAGCCATCACGCTCCCCAGATTACACAAAAAAATATTTATAAATTTCCAGCTGTCTGGTGTTCCAAGTACTGTACAAGTGTCTTTGCGAGTTCTGTGGATGAAGTTAATTTCTATAAATTAATGTGTGTCTATTTTTTGTGGATGTACATAGTTATTTAATATGCTAATTGTGTGCGACATAGGAAAATAATAGTGGAATTAACAAATAATATATTTTCTTCTATAACTCTGAACACAAAGTTAGAAATTAAAAATATGGACCTCATCATCAAGCTGATTGATAAATTTGCTTTATCCAAGCACCGGAGTGGAGCATATATCTACAAATAAGCCACGTGAGTACAGATTTTAATACATGAACTTTTTATTAAAACTTGTTTCGAATGTTGTGTTGTCTGGAATGTTGATAATGGCAATATTGGCAACAATGAATGCCAAATATAAAACAACAATAATATAATCTGGTCCACCCTAAAATTTTAGTCAGGAGCCGCCCTTGCGCCACGTCATCGACTGGCTCACACGCTCCCATGTTCCGGGTGTCTGTCGTATCTGTTGACGTCCTTGCTCTATTAGCTGACGCAGCATGTCCACGTTATGAATAGATGTGGCATACACAATGGCCTTTAAATGACCCCATAAGTAAGTCTAATGGGTTGAGATAGGGAGAACGAGCAGGCCATGGTGTCGGTCCCTGATGCCCTATCCATTTGTTTGGGAATGCACACAGACTTGAATAGCGATGAAACGTACAAGTGGCCTGTGTGCCCTCCACAAATAACCAACTAGCATCGTGCCGCCGTCTGTGTTATGCACACCACAAAATAATAATGCTTGTAACATGGCGACGAACGCACATACACCATATGTTTACAGGACATGTTTTGCTTGTTTTCAGGTCCTCTATTGAATCCCCGGAGCTTTCCCATGTATTTAGTTACATCCTGTATATCCTCATGGCAAAAAGTGTTGCGGACATCCGCGGGTTTAACCGCGGATATCCGCATCCGCGTAGGGCTTTAATGATAACATTCTTCTTGAAATCAGAGGGTACCTCACCTGTCTTATAAATCCTATGTACTAGGTAAAATAAGCTGATCAGACCTTCATCACCTATGCAATGTAGCAACTCTTTACTTATTCGGAAATAATACATGTCAAGATCTTTAGCCTACTTGACCTTCTTAGAGAATGGCTGTGTGTTGCAGTGGTAAGGTTCTTGCCTGCTGCTCCCAATGTTTCAGGATCGAATCCTGGTGCAGTCAGTTGGCATTTGAGGGTGCGCAAACGTAAGGGAGCCATGTCAGTCGATTTACTAGCACGTTAAAGATACCTTTGGGGCAAAATTCTGGCACCTCAGTATCTCTAAAAGCCTTTGAAGTTGAAAGGGATGTAAAACCAATAAATTTATTATTATAATTGTGACCTCCTTAGGTAAAGTTCAGATTGTGTTACACACTTTCTTCTAAAAGTTTTAATCGCTAATTTTCGTCTGCATTTTACCCCACCTTGTAATACCCTATTGCCAGCAGGGGATTGCGAACATTTGTCAGTTTGCCATGCAGTGTTCATCGTTATATTGTTGACGTGTCATCCATGATGCCATTAAATTGTATCCGTATCGCAATGTATTCTTGTCCTCTCTTATCTGGGTAATGATTAATCCAGATCACCACCATTTGTCAGTTGTACTTGCTTTGACATCATTGTAAGAACATAACTTCCTGTGTTTTGGCATCTTTTGAATTCCAAGTGTGTTGTAGTAGGTATTTGTTGTAGGTTTGTTCCTTCCAGATATGGAGTAGGTATTCGAGTTCTTCTAAAGTCTGTTGTGTCTCTATCAAGTAATTTTTGGACAACAGTGATTCGGGTATCAAAAGGTATTGTGATAAGGGTAAGCATAATTGCTCTGCTTCGCATGGACCTAACCCTTATACTCCACTCGCTTCGCTTATTAGAACCTTCATAGACCAATGGTGTTAGTATCCGCCTATCTTAACCTCGGCAGTCCAATGATTTTAGTGTCCACCAGACCTAACTGACAATGGATAAAGGGGAGTGTAGTTTCATCCTGAAAATTGCTTGAGGGGAGCGCAGTGAACTGAAGTTGGCAGCATTGCCTGATCCAAGCCTCCTTCATCATGGCAACCTGTGTTTCCATCAGTTTGTTACTGCAAAATTAAAACATTCATAATTTCCTTATTTAAATGTGAATGTCAAGCCTCCGTGGCTTAGGCGGCAGCACGCCGGGCTCTCACCGCTGAGTCCGTGGTTCAAATCCCGGTCACTCCAAGTGAGATCTGTGCTGGACAAAACGGAGGCAGACAGGTTTTTCTCCGGGTACTCCGGTTTTCCCTGTCAAAATTTCATTCCAGCAACACTCTCCACTATCATTTCATTTCATCTGTCATTCATTTAATCATTGCCCCAGAGGAGTGCGTCAGGCCTCGGCAGCCGGCACAGTTCATATCCTCGCCGCTAGATGGGGGCTTCATTCATTCCATTCCTGACCCGGTCGGAGACTGGAAGCAGGCTGTGGATTTTCATTTTTCAAATGTGAATGTGGTATTTCCTAAATGTATTTAGCAATAATAATCATGGGAAAGTATATAGAAACAACTTTTGGTGGGGTGCAAGCAAATCGGGGCAGATGACCTCGCCAGGACCGCCGAGAAGGGGGGGGGGGGGGCAAATGCTTAGGGGCCCGTAAGCAATGAGGGCCCGTTAGGGCCATGGAGAATAATCACCGACTCCACGGCCCCACTATATTGGAGTTCGTTCCACGAAATCTTAATATTCAAGTTTTCTCTTACAACAAACTTAACTTTCTTAATTGGGATAAGTGAAATGATTTGGAAAGCTCTTCAATTCATTGATTTTCCATCAAACAGCTATGTTACCGGCTCATCTCATTTCCTATTTATTTGTGGATATTTTACTTTTAATATTGTAGCTTTCAGTCGGTCAACAAAAAAATCGTTCCAATCACTGGAATATGTGAAAATAACCTGAAATAAATTACATGGTGATTAAGATTTATATATATTTTTACGGACTATTGAAGAAGAAGAAGAAAATGAAGGGATGATACGTTTTGCTCGTCAAGCAAGCATCATCAGATCCAAATTTGCAAGACAAATGTCTCTAACCAAAAAAAGAACTATTTATTTTAATGTTGCAAAACTTAGAAATGACTATCCCATCAACAAAAACAGTCTACCTCCCTTAACTAATTGCTGTGATACACTTAAGCAATAAGCCCTAAAACTACTGGAGAATTAATTGCTAACTAATATGCAGAAATGAACGACAAGTACTCTGTTGTGATGATTGAAAGCTATAACTACAACGTAAAATATTGTTTGTGTACTACTAATGTGTTCAAAGATCTACTGTTTATATTTATCTGAAATTGTGGAATGTCTACAGCCTGCTCAGATAACCAGTTTTTGTGTATGTTTTTGTAAATTGTTGAAAAGACTGAGTTATTGAATTTTAGTAGCTTTCATAAAAGCATGTAGGCTATCTCATGAAAAGTGGTTGTCTCTTCTGGGCCCTTCAGTACGCTCGGGCCCCAGGGCTGTAGCCCCGTTTGCCTTTCCCTCTCTTGGGGCCCATTACTTACAGTTTATTGTAGCTACTTTTCAATTATGTGAAATATTGGCTTTACTGTAACTTGCAATTTGTCCGATGTTTTGCAGAGAAAGTATATCGATTTATCTAGAGCTTTGCAGAAGATATCTCATGTTACCGGACTTCTGTCAAAAAAAAAAAAAGAGGCAGAAAAACACTTCAGAGGCATATATATGACAGTTCAAAAGCATTTACAGAAACCATTCATTTGGTAGAAGAAGTTCCTTGATTCTGCAAATTAAAAAAAAATAATGTTGTGAAGTACCTTATTCTTCTCCAGACGAGTATTATCGCCAGGCTATCTTTATACCTTATTTAGATAAATTTTCCAGTGCTTTACACGAACGATTTCAATTTCATAAGGAAATCATAATTTCCTTACTGTGCATTTTTCCTGAATTTTGTATTAATCATGATTTTCAATCTATTCATCCAACTGCGAAGTTCTATGATAAAGACCTGTGTTATGACGACGCAATTGAAGGTGAATATTCATTATGGCGATAAAAGTGGTCCCGTGAAACAGTCATTCCTAAAATGGCGGTGGACGCTATGTCTAAATGTGACAAACACCATTTCCCCAATATTAATGTTCTTCTCAAGATATTACCTATTTTGCCAGTTTCTGCTGCTTCTGCAGAAAGACGTTTTTCCACACTAAGCCAATTTAGTCATAATTGAGCAGTACAACATCTGAATCACGATTAAATGGACTTGCCTTACTGTCAAATCACCGTAATATTCATGTGTCTGAGGATGAAGTTGTAGATAATTTTGCTAGTGTTCCAAGAAGGTTTGATTTTGTGCTATGAAGATGTTTATACCATACATTTAAATTTTTCTAAAGTTTTTGATTCAAAATATGTTAACACTTGCGGAAATGTTTGAAAATCCAATTTGTAGGAATCGGTATATTTATATAGACACGCCACACAGAAAATGGAGATTTTTGTGCCTCAAAATCCATGAATTGTACTTGTTATTAATAATATCTCTTGATAATATTGTCTGTATATCACAGTGTATTATGGCTGTACTTCATTTGCAAATGTTCCGAAATTTAAAATTTTAATGCCAAGCACTTCTGACTCCAGCCTTTTTAAATTCTATATAATAATAATCATTTATTGCAGCAAATAGCCATGCAGAGATACAAAACTAATACTAATAACTTAAATCTTACTCATCAAAGTGTCTATATACAAAGTGTCTGACAGGTTCTTTGCTATATATATAGTTATTCGCAGCAGAAGCGTGTTAGCGATACTTTCCTCTGGGCGCAGGAAATGGCGTGATATCTATCACAAGCACTACCACACAGAGAGCAGGTGCATTGGGGGCCTGGGTCATGAAATCCTCTTGCTGTGCATATCTTAAAATGAAAACCGTGGACTGCAAAACGGGTGATCGTATGCCGCAGTTCAAAGTTGGCATTCATCCAGTCCGTCGACATAAGAGCTTCTGTGGAATAGAAATCAGGCCATATGTCATTACGCTTGAGGTTTAGTTCTTCGATCAGTCTCTGGTATTGCACTGTTGATGGTAGGGAGTTCTCCAAACGCAGGTCTTCTATGAAGAAAGTCTCCCTTGCTAGTACGTACGTTAGACGAGATGGCGTGTATTTTGATAAGTGCAGAATTTTCTTTAGAAAAGTAGACTTAACTCTTTCTATCTCTCGAAGGTTACTTTGTGTCAAATGATCCCAAGTTATTTGAATGCCGTATGTCACTATTGGAGTTATTTTCGTTCTGAATAAATTCATTGCGGTTTGTAAAGATAGATTTCCCAGTTGCATTATGTCTTGCATTGCTTTTATGGCGGATGTTGTTCTATCCCTGACATGTCGCGTGAATACGTTCCCTTGCATTTGCATTACTACTCCTAGGTATTTGAAATGATTTACATTGACTAGGGGTTCTCCATTTAGTAGTATATGCTCATCTGCGGATAGTTTCCCGCCTTTACGGAATGCCAGCATTACTGTCTTGGTGCAGTTTATCGTCATATCATTTTCTTGAGCCCATGTGGTAAGTTTATCAATGGACGATTGCAAGGTTTCCTTTGATGTCGATGCCACAACCATATCATCCGCGTAGATGTAAATTTTCGCTCCCTCAAGGTAAATAGCCTCAATGACATCAGCTGTAGCGATGTTAAATAGTAACGGACTCAAAGGGTCACCCTGAAGTACACCATTTGTTTGTTCTATTCGTTCTGATTGAACTATACTGTCATCTATTTGTAGGCTGTTTTTGTGGAGAATGTCCCTTATTATCCCAAAAAGGTAATGTTCTTTTCCGATCATATTTTCAAGTTTCCTGAGCAAAGTGTTTCTACTCACTAGATCAAACGCCTTGGTGTAGTCGACGAATACTGCATATAGCTTTCCTCTTTTCTGTCTTAGCGCGTCTTCTACATTCGTTAAAAGACAGTTAACGGCTTGTAGTGTATTCCTTCCTTTCCGGAAGCCAAACTGTTCTTCAGGTATCTTGTTGTCAACTAAATCTGTGAGTCTTCTAGTGAGTATTTTCGTAAAGATCTTAAAGATTGTGTTTTCCAAAGCGATACCACGATAGGAATTTGGGTCTCCTGTATTACCTTTTCCTTTATATAGCATCTTCAAAGTCGAGGTTCTCCAGTTTGACGGTATGTGACCTTGAAGTAAACATTCGTTCATGAGCTCTGCCCATAGCCCTTTTAACAGCGGAGCTGTCATCTTCAGGTGCTCGTAGTGAATAGTATCTGGACCACATGCTTTCTTTTCTGCGCAGTTGTTTATCTCAATTAGGACATCTTGTGCCGTGATCGGCACTGGTAGTTGAGAAGGGTTGCTAACCTGAATAGGTCTGGTGTCCCGCGCTTGTAGGGTTGCTGTAAGATGCTGAATCCACGTTGTCATAGGAATGTCCTTTGGGAATTTGGGTCTTCTGGGATTTAGGGCTGAGAAAGGGTTTGTTTCAGCCTCCTGTATTAGTTGAGCTTCCTTCAATTGTTGATAGCTTTCCTTTGCTCTTTTAACTACCTCCTTATAATATCTTCTTTTCTCGACATACTCTTGTAGTGCTGTATGTGTACTTGCCCTTTTTATCTTGTGTAATGCTGCTAGCGTCTCCTTCCTCCGTTGGTAACATTCGGTAGTGAACCATGGTTTTGCTCTTCTTGTATTTTGACCTATCTTAGGAGTTGCGTCCTTGATATGATTCTCGATCAGTGTTAGCGCGGCGTCTATGTTTCCAGATTTGATTATGTTCGTGATTCCTTCCATGTCTATAGTGCTCAATTTGTTCATGTCTATTTTCCGCGAAATAGGGGTTCTGGAGCTTTTTTGAATGTTTATATTGATGTTAACTGAGAGGGTGGTTGCTAATGGGAGGTGTTTTCTTGCTACAACATTGGATAGTACTTCTTGATGCAATATTTCTATGTCGTTGCTTATGAATAAGAGATCTATCGTGCTTGTGCCATTGAAAGCTATGTATGTTTTCTCATCACTTTCGTTCGTTAAGGAAAAGCCCTCTTCTTCTAAGTATTCAAGTAACGCGTTTGTTTTCCTGCATGGGACATCAATGCGGCAGTTGAAGTCTCCGGCTATCATTATCGGATTTGTGGCAGGTACTATTGACATTACTGTGCCTAATTCGTCTATAATGTCTACTTCTGTTAGGTCTGGTTGGAAGTATGCACACAATATTGATAGCCTGTTCGTTAGCACCAGCATCACATTGTCAGTTTCAAACGGTTTTGTGAATGGTGATAGAGACGGTTTGAGTAGGCAAGAAATGCCGCCTTTAGGCCTGCCTTTGTCTCCCTTTGATGCGTACCTGTGGAGGCAGTAAAAATTATGCGTTTCCCAATGTTTTGTGAGGTAAGTTTCATTAAGAATCACAATGTCGTATCGTTGTAGTAGGTTGTTCGGGGCAAGGTCTAGCGCACTAGTAATTCCTTCAATATTCCATAGTAATGTCTGTAACCTGATTGAATTAGTCTTATCTCTCAGTTCGCTAATACTTGGATTAATATAGTTTACTTGACTTGAATTTGTATCCAAAAGTCATTGGGTGGGCTCACTTGTACTTGTAGTTATGAGTCCTGGACGTTGTCTTGGAAAGCGGTAGGGTCGTACTATCACATTTCGCGGCCAGAACAGTGGGTCCTTAGTTTTTTCCAGATCATCGAAGTTGAAACTCACTTTAAAAGCCTTGTTTCGCCCCCTAATATCTATCTCTTCACATGTTATATTTTCTACGATACCCCCCTCTTGGAGATGTGTTTAAATTCTATATGACTTTGGGTTAGGAGTTAAAACTGTTAAGGAATAATGTACTATAATGTAGTGTTAGATCTGCTATCAAACTAATGCGTGGTTTTAAAATGCTACTTATTTTTCATGACCTACGGGTAATTAAAGTGAAGACTTACAGAAATACAAAATATTTCCCTATGAATGTTAACTTAATTAAACTTACTCAAAAGTACACGGGGCTACCTAACCGCGTTGTCACAGCCCCTAAACTTAGGAACCAACCAACCAAACTTACTCAAAAGTACACGGGGCTACATGACCGCTTTATCGCAGCCCCTAAACTTAGGAACCAAACTTAGCCTACTCAAAAGTACACGGGGCTACATGACCGCGTTGTCGCAGCCTCTAAACTTAGGAACCAACCAAACTTACTCAAAAGTACACGGGGCTACATGACCGCGTTGTCGCAGCCCCTAAACTTAGGAACCAACCAACCAAACTTACTCAAAAGTACACAGGGCTACATGACCGCGTTGTCGCAGCCCCTAAACTTATGAACCAACCAAACTTATTCAAAAGTACATGGGGCTACCTGACCGTGTTGTCGCAGCCCCTAAACTTAGGAACCAACCAAACTTACTCAAAAGTACACGGGGCTACATGACCGCATTGTCGCAGCCCCTAAACTTAGGAACCAACCAAACTTACTCAAAAGTACACGGGGCTACATGATCACGTTGTCGCAGCCCCTAAACTTAGGAACCAACCAAACTTACTCAAAAGTACATGGGGCTACATGACCGCGTTGTTGCAGCCCCTAAACTTAGGAACC
This sequence comes from Meconema thalassinum, assembly GCA_946902985.2. Taxonomy (NCBI): domain Eukaryota; kingdom Metazoa; phylum Arthropoda; class Insecta; order Orthoptera; family Tettigoniidae; genus Meconema; species Meconema thalassinum. The sequence continues at coordinate 432,689,032 of OX336389.2, forward strand.
AACCAAACTTACTCAAAAGTACACGGGGCTACATGACCGCGTTGTCGCAGCCCCTAAACTTAGGAACCAACCAAACTTACTCAAAAGTACACGGGGCTACATGACCGCTTTATCGCAGCCCCTAAACTTAGGAACCAAACTTACTCAAAAGTACACGGGGCTACATGACCGCGTTGTCGCAGCCCCTAAACTTAGGAACCGACCAAACTTACTAAAAAGTACACGGGGCTACATGACCGCGTTGTCGCAGCCCCTAAACTTAGGAACCAACCAACCAAACTTACTCAAAAGTACACAGGGCTACATGACCGCGTTGTCGCAGCCCCTAAACTTAGGAACCAACCAAACTTACTCAAAAGTACACGGGGCTACCTGACCGCGTTGTCGCAGCCCCTAAACTTAGGAACCAACCAAACTTACTCAAAAGTACATGGGGCTACATGACTGCGTTGTCGCAGCCCCTAAACTTAGGAACCAACCAAACTTACTCAAAAGTACATGGGGCTACATGACCGCGTTGTTGCAGCCCCTAAACTTAGGAACCAACCAAACTTACTCAAAAGTACATGGGGCTACATGACCGCATTGTCGCAGCCCCTAAACTTAGGAACCAACTAAACTTACTCAAAAGTACATGGGGCTACCTGACCGTGTTGTCGCAGCCCCTAAACTTAGGAACCAACTAAACTTACTCAAAAGTACATGGGGCTACATGACCGCGTTGTTGCAGCCCCTAAACTTAGGAACCAACCAAACTTACTCAAAAGTACATGGAGCTACATGACCGCATTGTCGCAGCCCCTAAACTTAGGAACCAACTAAACTTACTCAAAAGTACATGGGGCTACCTGACCGTGTTGTCGCAGCCCCTAAACTTAGGAACCAACTAAACTTACTCAAAAGTACATGGGGCTACATGACCGCGTTGTCGCAGCCCCTAAACTTAGGAACCAACCAACCAAACTTACTCAAAAGTACACAGGGCTACATGACCGTGTTGTCGCAGCCCCTAAACTTAGGAACCAACCAAACTTACTCAAAAGTACACGGGGCTACCTGACCGCGTTGTCGCAGCCCCTAAACTTAGGAACCAACCAAACTTACTCAAAAGTACATGGGGCTACATGACCGCGTTGTCGCAGCACCTAAACTTAGGAACCAACCAAACTTACTCAAAAGTACATGAGGCTACTTGACCGCGTTGTCGCAGCCCCTAAACTTAGGAACCAACCAAACTTACTCAAAAGTACATGGGGCTACATGACCGCGTTGTCGCAGCACCTAAACTTAGGAACCAACCAAACTTACTCAAAAGTACATGGGGCTACATGACCGCATTGTCGCAGCCCCTAAACTTAGGAACCAACTAAACTTACTCAAAAGTACATGGGGCTACCTGACCGTGTTGTCGCAGCCCCTAAACTTAGGAACCAACTAAACTTACTCAAAAGTACATGGGGCTACATGACCGCGTTGTCACAGCCCGTAAACTTAGGAACCAACCAAACTTACTCAAAAGTACATGGGGCTACATGACCACGTTGTCGCAGCCCCTAAACTTAGGAACTAACCAAACTTACTCAAAAGTACATGGGGCTACCTGACCGTGTTGTCGCAGCCCCTAAACTTAGGAACCAACCAACCAAACTTACTCAAAAATCCCAAATCATTTAGTGCACTTTGCAAAATTTCAAGGAGGGCCCGATAAAAGCATTGCATAGGGGCCCTTAAATCCTCTCGACAGCCTTGGACCTCGCTTTTCCACCCCTTAAAATGCCAATAATTAACTAAATTGAAAAATTTCAACATCTCACCCCATTCACTAAGGGAGAGCCGAATTTTTACACAGTTCAACCTGCTAATGTATATTCTACTTTCAATAAAATAGCTTGAGCAGTTAATGTTATAGGTAGTGCCAACTCCTGTTGTATATAAAAATATTTATGCACTGGCCTAGTTCTTTATTAAATAAATTTTGTTCGTCCAGAATCATTTCATCATGTACGAATTCCTTCTTTGCCTACGACAATAAGTATATTTCTTTGATATTCGTCTTCGACTTCCCCTGATGCTAGGAATTTCTCCGTTTTTTAATACTGGTATGTTTATTCACATCTCTTCATTTCATATGTTTTGTTCTAAATATATCTGATATCCCCAACCACACCTTCACACGGGAGAAAGGCTAAACCTTGGTTTGATGAATCGTGTTTTATTCAGAGGAAGGAAACCCTAAGCAAATTCCACAGCATAAGAGTCACAAAGGACAACACAACACTGGAAGAATACCAACAACATAGGAAAACCTAAGAAGAACTGATCAAAAAGAAAAAAAGGGACTTCATAGAAGAGACGCAAAGAGCTGTCATTGCAGAAGCAGAAACAGACCCATACCGTTCCCTCAGGCCAAAGATCCAAAGCTTCCAACCAAACATATCATTGGAAACATGGGAGGAGCATATCAAGAACGTCACCTGTGCAAAGGAGTCTAGACCCGAAACCAGGCCCCCAGATGACCGCGATGTGTCAGAACCCATCACAGAAGGAGAGATCACCATGGTCATACAGAAGAAAAGAAATAATAGAATCCCCGGTCCAGATGGACTAAAGAATGAGCATCTGAAAGAAACTACTGAGGAACTGGCACCGATATGGACGGCCCTAATAACAAATGCTTAGAACTCGGGCAAATACCAAGCGAATGGAAGAAGTCAACCATCAAGCTACTATACAAAGGAAAAAGGAGTACTGACGACCCAAATTCATACCGGGGAGTAGCGCTGGAATCTGCAGCCCTAAAGCTACTAACAGGAATATTGACAGCGAGAATAGGCAAAAAAAATAGACCCAATACTACCAGAAGAGCAATGTGGATTCAGGCTGCAGGAAACCTATTATGGCAAGTAACAACAACACTAGAGAAACCCAAGAGCAAACTCTATGTAGTCTTTGTTGACTTTACGAAGGCTTTTGACCTGGTAAACAGAAAGCTGCTGATACATAAACTGGAAACATTCATAGGTAGATCAAGGCTGACGACCCTGATATCGAACATATTGGTAGAAAACTATACAGGGTGTCTTTTATGTACCTTTGGAGAATGATAGGTCGTGTAGGGGACGGGCATAGAAGTAATTTGAGATAGGGAACGTGGGGTCGGAGCGGCCTCCTTAACCCCTAAAATAAGGGTTGATTCAGGCCCTGAATCCTGTAAGTTAGGCAACTGACCCAAGCCCCTATTACTTTTCTCAATCCTTTAACTCTTGGCAAGATTCATTTCACCATGTGGCGTTGGCGTAACGGATAGCGTTGCGGTGCGAAAGGCCGGTAGTCCAGGGTTGGATTCCGGACTTGGGCAAATCTTTTTTTTTTTTTTTGTTATTTTAGGTGTAAGGTTTGTAGGCTTGATACCTTTGGTAAATTAAATCAAGTGACTACAATACGACAAATAACATTTAAAAAAAATGTTGCCCAAGCTCGGAATCGAACCCAGAACTACCGGCCTTTCGCACCGCAACACTATCCATTACGCCAACGCCACATGGTGAAATGAATCTCGCCAAAAGTTAATGAATTGAGAAAGGTAATAGAGGCTTGGATCAGTTGCCTAACTTACAGGATGGAGGGCCTGAATCAACCCTTATTTTAGGGGTTAAGGAGGCCGCTCCGACCCCAAGTTCCCTATCTCAAATTACTTCTATACCCGTCCCCTACACGACCTATCATTCTCCAAAGGTACATTAAAGACACCCGTATAGAAGTGCAGGACGGAGTTGGACAAACAAAATGGATGATACAAACGAATGGAGTACTTCAAGGGGACCCCCTCAGTCCCATTCTATTCAATGCGCTCTCACACGATGCAGGGGACAATATAAAGGAATCGACAAGAGCCCAAACTCTATATACACGCAGATGACATGGCAATCGCTTCGGAGCAGATAAAGGATTTGCAAGATGCAATCAACATACTAAGCGAATGGACTCAGGAAAACGAATAAACAATCAACGAGGACAAGACTGAGATGGTCATCTTCCGGAACGGTGGCTGGCCAGCGGAATCAGACCAAGTGCTATGCAACGGCAAGGAACTGAAGTAAGTAAACAATTTCAAATACCTCACGCTCCAGGTTACAGGCCGAAGCTCCAGAATACATACAAGAGCGAAAGCGGCCGCAGCAGTGAAGGCCATAAATGACATAAGCCATATTACTCAAATATCGCTGGAAACAGCAATGATGCTCTTCCGAGCCAAGGTCATACCCATACTAACATACGGTCTGGAGACATGGGAGTTTCTCAACTACAAACAACTGGCGTAACTCAAAAAGGTGAAATCCAGGTTCCTCAAGAGAACCCTCGGAGTCTCCAAGTCAGCCAAATCTCTGCTGGTATATGAACTGGCGATAGAAACGTTCCTAATAGAGGACCTTCGGTCACTTCTACTGCTGCCATCCACAGAAAGCTACAGAAAATTACTCCAGGGTCTGCAGAGCAAAAGGCTTGATATTCCGAAGGAATTCTATGCAACTGATGCCATGGTGGACAAAAGATAGATGCAACCCCTATCCGAAATGAGACACGTCGTGACGAGACTCGCAGTTCATGGGTTCCACCATAAGGTCTGCTCACGAAAGATATTCCATGACCCGGATGAGAGATGTATATGTGAGCTGTGTAGGAACGAATGTGGAAGGTACCATATCACGACATGCCCCAACAGAACTTTGTCAATAGCGGCTTACAGTAAGGACTAGAATTGAATCATAGTATCTAGTAAGTGCACATATCTGTAACATGTAATGGCTGCAATAAAGGCTATTGTATATCTGATATCAACCAACAAGAATACAACTATCATGGCAACCATTGGATTCTTTAATCCTTCAAAAAGCAAGGGTATTCAAAATGGCCAACATATACACTGCCTACTATACACATACAATGCAGGAGGATAGAGCAAACCTATGCTCGCAATAGCCACAAACAAGATAATCTACACTGAAAGAAAAGGAAGGAAGCTTGTAGTTTAACGTGACCGTTAATCAGGAGATCATGAGCCACGGGACCTCCTTTTTACGTGGAATCCGAACCACAGGACATGGCATTTCACTTCGAAAATCTCACATGCACAAATAAAACATACAGCACTTTGTGAAATATCAATCTATTGCCATAAAGTGTAATATGAGCACTTCCAAATTGCTTCCAAACATTCCCTGTGAGAAGTTCCTGCTCCACAATATCTTGACTAAGGTGTAGTAAATTTAATAAATACTAATTGGTATTCATTTAGATTAAATCATCCATAAGGAAATCTATTAGATATGATAAAGTCCATATCATTACGTAGCCTATATCCATTGTTGTCAGTAACGTGATTCTAGGACACGTGCAATAAATTCACTGGTAGGTAGCCTGGCTACCAACGTGTGATTTTTTTTTTTTTTTTACCATTATTGTAATTGCCATTGCTTGGTATGATGAAATTTCACTTTTTAAGGCATTGTGGAAAATTTCCAGTCAGTTTCAATAGGAAGCTGTGGTGGATGTTGGGCGGAGTAAGCTATGGACGCACCACACTTCAGGACTTTCTAGACTTCATGTGCTCTAGACATCCGAGCATCAACATTGCAATGGAAGTAGAAGAAAATTATCAGCTGGCTTTCTTAGACGTTCTGCTCTATTAACGAACAGATAACACTCTTGGACACAGGGTCTATAGGAAATATACTCCCACAGATCGGTACCTACATGCAAACTCAAGTCATCCTCTATCGCAGAAGGAAATGGTAGCTAAGACAGTCCTCACCAGAGCCAACCACATTTGCGATAAGGATAGCGTAAATGAAGAGAAGAAACGAGTTTGGAACACACTCCTAGCTAATGGTTACAGCAAAGGACAGATAAATAGGGCCACACGGAATGTAGAACAAAGCCGAAGAACTGGCAAAAAGAACGAAGATAGGCCCTACCATAAAGCTTTTCTGCAGTATGTACAGGGGTTGACAGATCAAATCCCCAGGCTGCTAAAGAAACGCAATTTGACAACGGTGATGCATCCAATAAACAAGCTGACGCATGTGGTGCGAAAATCAACCGAGATAAAGCAGCCAAACCAGGACCCAGGAATTTACAAAGTGCCTTGCTCCTGTGGACAGGTTTACATAGGGAAAACAAAAAGACGCGTTTCCAATAGGATTTCAGAGCACATTCGAGACACGAAACAGATAAACTACAGATCTGCAATTGCTGAACATGCTGACGTGGCGAGACGCGCCATCGAATTTGATAAGGACGAAACTGTTGCTAAAATTCCCGGATATCAAAACAGGTTAATTAGAGAGGCAATAAAGGTTGTGAAGCAGCCCAATAATTTCAAACTTGGCAACAATTGGAAAGTTCTCCTAGGGCGCGACTGCCAGGGGCGCGGACCAATCAGGGTACAGCGTGACGTCAATGCAGGGCAAGCAAGCACCTCTGGCTGGCAATAACCGTCAGTTTGAGTACAGACTCCAGCTCGTACTTACCCATGATTAAGGCTGCTGCAATGACAGCCGAAACGTCGGGAAACAATCACCGATATACGACGCGGCTCCATCCTGTAAGCCTAGATGATAAAATATTGCTTAAGTGTTACAAGTCTATGTCTGCACTATCCAGAGGACAAACCAAAATTTCAAGAAACTTCATATCTTCTGCAGAAGTCCTGAATCGGACTGCAGAAGGGTAACATCTGCCAAAGGTGATCAGTATGTATGGCTGCAGGTTTTGTGTGATTGTCACACAACAGCTGTAGAAGCTCAAAATCGATTGGAATGGTCATCAGGGATTAATGTCAATGTAATGACAGTGAGAAGGAGATTTGAGAAGTCACATCTCGCCGCTAGAAGACCAGCCACAGGTTCCTCATTAACCTGGGAACAATAGAATATGCCCCTACTCTTTGCTTGTCGGCATCTGGAATGGACTTACGAGCAATGAAAAGCTGTTCTCTTCATGGAAGAGTCAAGATTCAACCTAAGATTACTTGATGGCAGAGAATGAGTATGGAAGTGGATTGGAGAAGGATTCAAGAACAGCATTCCAGTGTGGTTCCGTCATGGTATGGGCTAGCATCAGTCTGGAAGCCAGGAAAAAGCTAGGTTTCGTGGATAACAGGACCTTGAACACAAATCGGAACATTTTGTAAATTCTTCAGGACTATTTAGTACCCTTTCTTTTCCATTTATTGGGAATGATTTTGAAATCATGCATGACAGTGGCGTTTCAACTCATCAAATTTCAAAGAAAATTAATACTTTGAAAAATTGATCCGGCTAGTCCAAATTGGTTTGCCAGTGATTTCCCCAGTGTACCATCGGTGGTATGGTACACCTCACCAAGACGCTAGCTAGTACATACTGTGTAGGCCACTTCAAGGCTGCTATGAACCATGAGCAGTGTCAATGTATTATGAGAGTTGTATTCCCTTAAATTCAAAAATAGCCTGTGTAGACTTTTCATATGGAAATGAAACTATTTCCTGAAGGACAGCATAAAGGTGGCATATGGTACTAAGGGGGAAGTAAAGTTGCAATTTAAGAACAGCTTCTAAGGTGATATTAAATGGCATTAAGGGGAACTGAAGTTAATAATTAAGAAAGGGGCAGTTGAGCGGCACATAAGGGTTTAGGTGGCAGTCCAAGGGAAATAAGGTGACTTTACCTGTAGTCTTTTCACAGTGGCCTTCACAATACATACTATCCAGCATCTTGGTAAGATGTACCATACCAACCAATGAACCCAATGGTACACTGGGGTGGAAAGCTGGTGGCAAACCAGTTTGAACTAGCCAAATCAATTTTTCGAAGTATTAATTTTCTTTGAAATTTGATGCGCTCTCATTTGGAGTGCGAATGGAACCTTGCCGGGGCCGTGAGACGGGCGGGCCACTGTACATAGCAGCCTGAAGAGCGAGGTACTGGCGCTAGCTGCAGCATAGCGCCCAACTAGTTGAGGACATTTACACTTTTTAACGTATTTAATAATCATTATTACTTGCATGAATTTCGGAATAGTTGCTGGAAATGCTGTCCTTCATTTTCTAAACACGCGTTGCACCAACGTAGGAAGTTTTGGTTCACTTGCTGTAATTCATCCTTACTGTAAGACTTCTTCTTGAGAAGATAAGTTTCTACTAGGAAAATTCAATGCTTTGTTCTATGCCTAACCATGTTCATGGGATACGAGATAGGCTACTGTACTTCACCACAAGTCTTAATTATCGCAACTAAGGTATATTGCCAGCTGCGTCTGTAATCGATGCTATGACAGCATGCGGTGCTTTCCAACTTGCTGTTGTGTAATCGGTAGATGCTAGTAATCTGGAGGCGAGTCAACGCTCTCTGCCCGTCACATGGCCCCAGCGAGGTTCCGTTCTATAGAGAAGGACCTTACTGTAATATGCCACAGCTGCTTCCTTCGAACTTTTAGCCCAGTTTCATCCATCTCCATCTTTCATTAACTCCTCTCACATGGTTGTGTTAGGAAATGCATTTAATCCCATCTCTGACCCTGTTGAAGTGGGAATAATAAATGACAGAGAGTTCAGTTCAACCTCAAGATTAGTTCCTAATTTTACCATTTGAAGTAGGGAACACTTTCTTGCAGTCATGGTTCTTTCTTCTTGTAAATTATGTCACACAATTTTTGAACTTAAAATTAATTGTAGCCTATGTTTATTACCCTGAGATCATTTAACCCTTTATGGGACCTTGGGATACTATCTTCCCACCATGTATTTATAGAACGGTGTTAGGAAGAGAACCTTCCCACCCCTTTCATTTCAAGCAGTTCCACATGCATCCACAAGCTAGATGCACAGAAATATTGAAAACCAATTAATTTGATGTATACAGTCATCAGAAACCAAAGGTGGGAAGCATCCCACTTGTCTCCACAGTACACGTGCTCGCCAGTTCGGTTGTGTTGAGTGAATGAAATGCATTGTTTTACAGAAGACGGTGTTTTTATTGAAGATATGAGATTTGTAAATGTTGGTATATAACTGAAATACAATGTTAATAATGGTTTTGGTCACTTGAGTAAATATATATCAGTTAGAATGGAAATAATTATCCTGCTCAGGGTGTTTGACACAGAATAGAAAATTTTAAAAATTAATTTTCTGTGTATTTAGTAAATACTATTTTGAAATTATTGAATTATATTAGAATATACTAACTTATAACATTCCAAAATCACTTTTATATTTTTTGTGCAGTTTTCGGCAAAGATGATATAGGTCACTGACCTTGTGTTGCGTGGGAGTTACGTTTTTTTAAATTATAGAGCGTGATCGGTGTTTTTATATATTATATCCTGTTAAATAAACCTCATTATTGAGTGATAAACACAGTATCATCGTAATTTGGAGGTGGGAGATTATTACCCCATTGCTCATTTAAGAAACCATACTGTCGGGTGTGGGCAGTGGGATAATTATTTCCCACCCCATATTTCATAAAATAGAACCCACACCCATAAAATTATTGCATATTCCTACTCATCTTTCACCCTCAATTACAAATGTGCAAATATATATATATATATTATACCCCCAGTCTTTTGCCCTATAAAGGGTTAAAATAGGTATTTAATCCCTCCACAATAGCAGACTGACATCTGAAGAATCTATGTACTTTAGATCACTGTTGATGGTGGGGATTGTTTTAAGAGGCAGAACATGTAGGTCTTCTGCCTCTATATTTTAGATTTAGCTGGCTGTGTGGCTCAGCGGTAACGTTCTCGCCTACTGTGCCCAATGCTGCAGGATCGAATCCTGGTGCAGTCAGCTGGCATTTGAGGGTGCGCAAATGAGAGAGAGCTGTGTCAGTAGAATTACTGGCACGTTAAAGATTCCCTTCGGGACAAAATTCCAGCACCCCGGTGTCTCTAAAAGCCACAGTAGTTAAATGGGACGTAAAACAAATAACATTATTAATACTGTATTTTAAATTGGAGAGAAAGTCTGTGTGTGCGTTCGGAATCCCACGGACTAGTTTCTTGTGACATATGCTCCTCCACTATTAGTATTTTTCTTGGGATAGCAGATAGTAATGGACATGTCTTTGTTTTTTGCTTTTAAGGTTTCGAATATGCTGAAAGAAGTATATGATGCTCTTCGACATAACACCCAGAGTAACTTAGGGACTGTGGCGTTTGAGGTAAGTTAAATTTATATACAGTATATTTTCTTGGGTTACATTAATTAGTATAATTCCAAATTTCCATATTCTGCAGTAGAACTGAAATTTGTCTGACTGATTGAAACAGTAGCATAGTATTGTGTGCTTGTTACCAGCTCAGTCTGGTGCCATTTAGGGGTATGTTGGCTTTATGGTGAAACTGCTTGCCTCTTCCCAAAGCAGACTGAGTACAATTCCTTGTTAATGCATATGGGATTTTCTAGGTGAAATGTCACATCCAGTTGTTTAGATTTTTCATAGAAAGGAAGGTTCCATGGCTTATGATTGCAAGCCACTCAAAACTACAAGCTTGCTTTGCTTGGTGGCATTTAGGGGTGTTAAAATGCGACAACTTAGTGTGTGTAGAATTACAGACACATTAAAGAACTCATCTGGAGCAAAATTCTGGCATCTCGGAAACAGTAGCAACACTCACGGGAAGTTAAATTCATAACATTTTAATTGAAATGCTGTTTTCATCCTTTGCTTTTATTTGTTGTAGTAGGAATGGAGCAATGTTTCAGTATGGTTGTCGATGGATTGGGAATTACATCTATTTTTTTCTTATCTCTATAAAGAAAATTTGGAATTTTTGACTAAAATATTGTATTTATTCTCAATGGGAGGTATAGTGACCAAGTATACCCTCAGTTTGATTTTCGTCTGTTTGCCCCTTTGTTATGGGTTGGCATCAGAACTACTGAAGCGAACGACATGGAATTATGTATGTAATACAGAGGGGTGAGGGGGTCAATAGGAAGCTTTAAATCCAGTGCAATTTGTATCCTTCAATTGACATCGCAATGCCAGATGTGTGAACGGCTTGCTGATTCATTGCAAGGAGACATGTCCGGACATTGATGTCACAACACAGTTCTAATGCATGTGTCTCACTGATCGTGAAGTGAGGAAATTTTATTGTGAGCATTCCCAGCTAATGATATTTATGGTGGAATGAACTCTTACCGAGATAACTGTGAAAATATGTCTTAGGAAGTAAGATATTTGTAATAACTGTATATTTTTAAGCGCGGTGTACGATTTAACGAGCTCGGCTATGCCACGGGACTGTAAAAACAAAACCGCAAGATAACAATTACCATATATCACCTTCGATTCTCTCCTCCTCCCCCTTATTTTGCCATCCATTCCTTGAATTAGGATAGATACTGTATTGTCGCATAACTCATGCCTATACCTACTTGGTATTTTTTTTCATGTCCTGGTATGTTTAAATCACATACTGCCTGAATTCTGCTACAACAGTTGAAATAATTTAGATAATTTTGAACAGATTTTGCTGAGCTGGAGTAATTGGGATCAACCAAAACATAGCAGTTCCTACTCTTGCTGTCTACCCGTGGTCACCGACACATCGCGATACTGGATACCTATGTTTGGGTTTAGTTACTATAACTGCCTTAAAGGGGGGAAAGAAACCGGTGATATGGAACTTCTAACAGATTTGCATTTTGTGGGTGATTGATTACCTGTAAATTTGTGCAGTCAATAGTGCCGGTTATCATTATAAAAAGATCCCATGTATTCAGTTTATTGATAATTATTTTTGTTAGGTCAGGTATTGCTGGGTAAGATGATTTTGCAATGAAATTTACATTGCATCCCAATTATCCGAACTTGATGGGCCTGAGCGTCATTTGGTTAATTGAAATTTCGGATAATCTTTAGACATTCTATTTCTGTGATAAAACAAGTGTATGGCACCTACGTGCACCTTAAATTTGTTAGTACACTAATTTACCGTCTATAAATCAATCTGCCCACATTGTTGCACAGTGGCTAACATTTTTTGCTGTCACCGCGGAGGCTCGATTTCCGGCTCTGCCAAGAAATTAAATTCTGGTCTAAGGGCTGGAACGGGGTGCACGCAGCCTCGTGAGGCAAAACTGAGAAGAGGCGGTTCAGTTCCTACCTCAGCCATCCTGGAAGTGGATTTCCATGGTTTCCCAACTACTACTCCAGGCAAATACCGGGATGGTACCTAACTTAAGGCCATGGCCGCTTCCTACCCAAATCCTACGTCCATTACAAATACACTCACTACAGTAGTACAGCCTTCACAGTGACACAAGTTATCAGACCAGTTCTTCACTCACCCAAGTATACGGGGCTACATGACCACGATGTTGCAGAGCCCCTAAAGAATCAACAACAACTATAAATTGATCTTAAATTCGGGGCTGGATAAAACATAATGGCCTTGAATAACAAATTGTTTGGCGTTACGGTATTCATTGAATAACGTAGAACAGAATGTTTATTGAAATGTTATTCACACTAAGAATGTATGTATGTCTACCCCTTATTATTCCCGTTTTTTCCTACGGGGTCGGGGATGAGATGCGATGGAAGTCTTTGTGGCGATGATTTTTACGGCCGGATGCCCTTCCTGACGCCAACCTCACGAGAGGAGTTAATGAGAGATGAAATTAATGATGGTGAATGAAACTGGGCAAGGATGTGGAAGGAAGCGGCCGTGACCTGTTAGAAGGTACCGTCCCAGCATTTGCCTGGTGTTGAAAATGGGGAAACCACGGAAAACCATTTCAAGGACGGCCGACGGTGGGGCTCGAACCCACGCGTCTACCGAGTCAGCAGAGAGCTTGGCCCCATGGCCTAATGCTGCGCTTTAGCCAGCGTAGCCACTACTGTCTGTATTCACACTAAGAATGAATAAACTGTAATACTGTATATATTCCGTTATTTTAAATATTTTGTTATCATACCTGATAGCATTTTAGTTATCACTAGAGACACAAGTCAAATAACCTTATTGGCATTGTAACACGATCATTAGTACCACATACACTCCGATGTTTTAAATAACGTTACTGACAAGACCGGATAGCATTGCGTTACGCTGTATGCCTTCCAGGTCGAATAACGTTATTAGCTTCGTGTTCTGTTGTATGGGTCCCGGGTTGAATAACGTTATTAGCCTCGTACTAAGAACCCAAGATCAATAACGGTATTTTCCCACTATTATACGAATATTAATTTAGCTATAAATGAATTCTGATTCGTAGTGCTGCCAGGTGACAAACAAGTAATTCCGTGACGAACTAAAAAGCATACGTTTCATAAAATTTAAGATTCAAGCCAATGATTAATCTATATACGGTCGTCCTATCTAGAATAATGACGAATTTAAATTGGTTATACTAACATTTATAACATTGAATTGATATATACCTGAAATAATGTAGTCTAATAGAGCACTGGGTCCTGCGTTCAAGACTCACAATTGGCCAAATTTTTTATTCTTTTTAAATTATTTTGTTGTATCCACACTGTGCTGTAATTTTTAACTTCATTTTATTCGCATGATCTGGGGGGGATTTTAATAATGAATAATGGTGAGGAAAATTATTGGTCTGTTCTCTCATTAGAATTTGTATTTTCTCCACTTCCCTATTCAAAACCATGAATATCTGTACTATTCGTGAAAGAATTATAATTTTGATAATACAACAAATGTTTATTCCACAATAAATAATAATTTTTTTTTCGTTTCCTAGTCAGTTTACCCTCCAGGTAGGCTTTTCCCACGGACTCAGCGAGGGATCCCATCTTTACTACCTCTACGGACAGTGTCCTGGAGTTTGACATCGGGTCGGGGGATACAACTGGGAAGATGGGACTGGCGCCTCGCCCAGGCGGCCTCACCTGCAAAGCGAACAGGGGGCCTCATGAGGGATGGGACGGGATGGGAAGAATGGTAGGGATAGACAAGGAAGAGGGAAGGAGGCGGCCGTGGCCTGACGGTAGGTACCATCCTGGCATTTGCCCGAAGACGAAGTGGAAAACCACGTAAAACCACTTCAAGGATGGCTGAGGTGAATAGAACCCCCTCTAGTCATTTGGACCACCCGAGGCTGAGTAGACCCCGTTCCTGTCCTCATACCACTTTTCAATTTTCGTGGCAGAGCCGGGAATCGAACCTCGGACCTCCGGGGTGGCAGCTAAGCATGCTGACCACTACACCACGGAGGCGACAATAATAATATTAACAATGAAAACAAGTAGTTCCGTGACGAACTAAAGAGCCTGCTTTTCTTAAAATTTAAGATCCATAACAATGATTAATCCATATGGACGTTACATGCATTTAAAAATTAGACCTATCAACAGCCTTAAAATCATGTTGGCACCACTGCCATGTTTGGGCTCCTGAAAATTAATCTGGATTGTTATTATCTATGTGTGTGCCGATTTTGGAACAGTTCGCATGCATAACGTCTGAGATATCCAACATAAAGCTGAAATTTTAATTGTGATTTTTCATCAGTTGGTAGCACCGACATCATTGTGAAATATGCCCCAGAGATATTCAGGTATAGGTCTTCACTTATACCAAATTTGGTTTCGATAACTGCAGCCGTTAAGGAGTTGATAGGGACAGACAGACGGATCGATCTCAAAAGTTTACTTTTTTCTCGTTTTTACAAAATGTGAAAGGTAGACTAAAAAGAGCACGTAGAATATACGATAGCTATAACATTCAACCTTAGGTGCTTCGATACTGTACTGTTCAGTACCCTCTGCTTATGGTAGATACCGCATGTGTTGTAGGTACCGCGAGCATTGGCCATCACAATACAGATGGTACAGATTGTAATGTTAAAGCTTGTATGTAGCTGCAATTCCGTTACAGGCATGAATAACGTTATTCGTACCTGTACGGCGTGTTTCGATTGGCACAGCAGGGTCGGCTGCAAGGAATCAAAACATGGAGGGAAGTTGTGGATTGAGAGTAATATTTGCAGTTGATTCACATTATTAATGCAAATCAGTCATTAAGATATGTTACATTGAAAACATGTCAGGCACTCGCTGATTGAAAGCATCCCTGTCAATACTTAAGATTTTACTGAAATCATTCGACATTTAGCCATACGGACTAAGTTACGTAGCTGTGAGCATATTTCATCATCATCATCATCATCATCATGCACAGTTTCCAGCCACTGGCCGGGTCTGTTTGGAACACAAGCCTCTCCAACGTCTTCTGTCTTCCCACCATCTCTCAGCCTCCACCCTTGTCCAGTCTTCTCTTCTCTTCTTCACGCTTTCTTCCACCCCCTTCAGCCACC